>OX421441.1:1392880-2773261 GCA_949126915.1 Musotima nitidalis
GTATCTGCCCATAATCAGCACACTAGGCAGGCGGGTTGGTGATCGCAGCAGCCAGTAAGCAGGATGACGCTGCTGCCCATCATCCGGTAGGATTTCTCTTCGTCGTCTCTTACGACTCCCCGTGAGATGAGAAAGGGTGGCCCTATTCTAGGCCGGTATCACACGGCAAGTTTTGATTGATTTTGTAATATAGCCTCTTCTTACAAAAGATAAAATACTTAGTTGTTTAAGTATATAATCTTCTGACCAATCGATAATTTACATAGCCTGTGAGTTTCTTGCCAGTTCTTCTTACAGAGCGGTGGCTCGGAACTGGCACTTAGATTCACTTACACTTAAATATTTTTTAATTGTTTGTTTGCAAGTGAATCTAAGCTTCGTGATTTTAGTATAATTATATTTTAATTGTTTTTTTTTATAATTTTGACGTTTTCAAGTACTATGTAATGTAATAGTTTATGAAATAAAAAGATTTTTGATTTGATTTGATTCTTTGCCTAATACGCACACACATTATTATAAAATGAATACATACATACAGTCACGACTATTATGTGAGATGTCAAACGCCACTTTATATCGCGTTAAATATGGCACATTGCTAACAAAAGACGATAAACAGCGATAGTCCAATAGCAAGACCTATATAGACTGCAATTCAAAGGGTCTCGGTTTCAAACCCCGCGCTTCAATGAATATAATTCGACGCTGGAAAGGCAACCTTGCTTATGCGCCAAATTTGCGATAATTAGTTATATATGAGACTGTGACCCACAGACAAACCAGTCAAACGGTTTTGTGGGATATGTTTTTATATAACTTGTATTATTTAAAGGAAATAAACGTTTTATCTATCTATCTATCATTAGAATCGCCTGATTTTTTTCTATCTGCAGATCTCGGTTTCATCTAATTCTGACCATTTTTGACATTAATTTGACTGACATTCTGACAAAAAACAAATTTATTTATATTTTTTTTGGTAATTGTCATTCTTTAAATCGCTCTCCTGTAAAGTAGCCAAATAGTGCATAAGCAAGGTTGCCTTCCAGCTTCGTATATGCGTGATTATCGGTTGCATCATGCTACCTAAAAGCACGTTAAGCCGATGGTCCCGGCTCTCATAATATTTTATGATTATATAAAGAAGTCAGTGCCATCTTATATCCTGACAGCTGGTTTAACAATGGAATGTTAATTATTTGTATGTGTGTTTATTTAGTCACATAACCATTTTATCTCAAGTCAACCTCACCTGCAAGTGGCTATCGATCAATGGACGAAGATCTGGCGAACATAACAATGCCCGGTAAGCGGCAATAGGCTATTACGTGGGACCAACAATATTACAACAATACTGGCGAAATGTTCGCGTATAATATGCTTTTGCCTGCCTCCTCGTGACAACAGGCGTGAGTGTATGTATGGAACTATTAAGTTACAAAAACAAAACCAGTTACATTAAAATTTGGAAACTAAACAATCTAGAATAAAAATCAAAATTACCTACAAAATTAAGAATTTAAAAGACAATAGCGAATAAGACGTTACAAAACCAATTCATATCAAACATATAGTTTAACCTAGTAATAATATAACTCTTAACTGAGCGATACCATAAATTATATGTAATTATTTCATACTGACTGTGAAAATGTTGAGATTTTAAACGATAATTAGTTGCCACATCAATTGTTAAACTTAAATATTTGGTGACGTGAGAATGTGACTGAGTTTTAACACCAAACGTCAAATTGCTTAATTCAAGGTCGATTTATTGGGTGATCTGGTAGAAGTAACCTGGAGAAGACAGAAGATGTTTATAAATGTTTTTCCACCTAGTGAATGAAAAAAAAAAATTTTAGAGAAAGGGCAGGTCAAAAATACCCTAAGCCGACGGGCGTGTATGAGGTCAATGAGTGTGAATGAAGCTAAGAGTGTGTGCCAAGATCGTAGCAAGTGGAAGGATGTGATCTCTGCCTACCGCTACGGGAAAGAGGCGTGACATTATGTATTGGGTCCTATTATCCGATCCTATATAGCCTATTTTCGCTTTTTATGGTCGCCAAATCCTCTCGGCAGGTGCACTACTTGCAGGTGTAATTGGCATAGGCTCCAAATGTCCCCCCCGGACAGGTCCCCATCTTGTCGTGGTGGGGAGCTGAGTACCTCCCGGAGGCCGGGACAAGGTAACACCCAGAGATTAGCGACTCTGGTGCCCTTAGTACTGACTAACGGGGGGAGACTAAGAGGAATCTGTGGAGGTCGCAGCGGACTGGCCAGGAGGGTCTTAGACAGCGGGGGCAGGGGGTTGCTGCTGTCTAACCATGGACCCTCCGGCAAGGCGGTTAAACACGCTATGGTCGCAAGGGGAGGTAGGAGGGGGGGCCTCCAACCCATGGCACATACCAACCTGAAGGGTTATTATGGCCGAAATGCTTTGGGTTACGTCCGCAGCCACGCATTTAGCTCTGCTGCGGATCGTTGCTTGAACCCGACAAATTTTAAAAATCAAAGACCAGTCCCCATGCGAGTTCTCCCCTTTCTGGGGCCTCGTCTAGCGTCTGAAGATGATAGATAAATATATTTAATAATAAACCACAGCCAGAATTCAGTACAAGCGCCGTGAGGCGGTAAACAAGATGTTAAGGCTGTGGTGCTACTCGTCTTGCTGGTCCTTTCTCCGAAGATGCCACTGCTGCGCAGACGATCTGAAGGATTGGAAGTTCGCCTCACACGAAACAAGGTCCCGGTAGTAGACCGGACCGAACTCCTCCGCTACGATCCCATCCATCATTTTTTCTCGCAGGTCCGCGTACAGAGGGCAGAACCACAGTACGTGATGTCTGTCCTCATCCTCCATGCCGCACTCACACATACTCACGCTGCATAACTTCATATCGCTCAAACGTTTCCTGAAGCATCCGTGACCAGTGAGCAACTGTGAAGTTACATAATCAGGTTCGACCCAGCGTGCGCCGAGCCTCACCGCCACGTCCGGGAAGACTTGATGGAGCTCTCTTCCTTTCGTATCCTTGGTCCATCTTTCCTGCCATACAGCGACTATGTCCCTCCAAATGACGCACTTCCGTCCGCTCAACTCGTCCTTGGCCGCGTCCTGTCGAGCCACCTCCGTCCTGCCTGCACGGATTACCTACAGGTCGGCCGGTAATACGCCGGCCTAGACCGGCAGGGCTGCTGTGCTGGTTGATCAATACGCCTTCGTGAGAAGGATGAGCGACGTCCTCTGGCCCTTTAACAGAGTCCTGCTGATGGTCGTCACCATAGCCCGCTCAAACCAGCACGCGGCCGCATACACAATCGTGGCAACGAAGGTGCCGTGGTACAATAAACGAAGGCCTGGAAATCGAATGCCCCAGGAAGACGCCGACACACGCGACATCTTCCCGAAGCATTTGGCCGCGCGATCTACTATCGACTGTGCATGCGGACCGAACAAAAGACTGCTGTCCAACACGACGCCGAGTACGGGTACCGCGTTTACGCTACGGATCGAGTCCGGACCGAATCTAATGACTGGGGGTCGCTGGAGTTTTCCTCTGATCGTCATCGTGGCAGAGAAAAAGCCCAGCCTGTTCCGGACGCCCCAGTCTGCGATGTAACTTAGGGCTGTCGAGGCCGAGGCCTCGATGCTGGCTCGCGAGTTGGACTCGATCAAAATCGTCACGTCGTCGGCATAAGCCACCACACTCGCCCCCTCCAAGGAGGGGGGGCTTGTCTGAGGAGGTCCTCCCGGTTTTGATTCGGAGGACGTTGGCCGCAGGCGGGGTGTCAGAAGCTGCAATTCAGGTACTGGCCCCCGCCTTTCTCTCAACAAGCGGCGGGCGTCGTCGGAAGATTTTTAGTGGGTGTTACTGCTGGCAGTCGCGTCTGCCGGTGGTGAGTTCCACACCCCCTTTCGATCCCCCTTTGGCCGGAAGACAGTATGAAACAAAAAAAAATGAAAGGATTCCTATGCACCTATATTCTTGATTATCAATTATTGATTACTAGCGGTCGCCCGCGGCTGCGCCCGCGTGGATGTCGGTTACCGCAGCAAAATGCCTACCCAGGAAAGACACGGTCAGCAAAATGATTCCCAGGTCAATTCACAGACACCGACACTAACATCGACGACGCAGTCATTATCCGCAGGCTGCATAGATTGTTTTTATGCGGAAGTTAAAGTTGATAGTGATGAAAATATTTTAATGTAATTAATACTAAGTGTTCACTCCCACCGGCAGTCCCGGAGTGCAACCCGTTGTTTCGCAATAGATAACTAAAGCGATTTTTCTAGATATTCTCTATGAACAACATTTGACGTTAAATTTATTTTCAGGTAACAAAATAAACTGATGGTCGGGAGCCCCGACCCGTGATAGGGCGCCGTGCAGCAGAAATCGTAATAATTTAATTTCGCTAAACTTCAAAACCAATCGTCCAATTTTAATTATTCCAAGACCAAATATTATCTACATAAACTGCACTTAGTTATGAATTAAATGCGTTTTAATGTAGTCCCAAAAAATTCAAGATTTTTAAATAAAAAAATGTTTGTTATGCCTCACTCGACACAGATAGATATACTGTGTCGCGAACTTTTTAGTAGATATTTATAAGATCTACAATTAATTAGAACATTTTGAGGTTATATCTTTTATAGTTTAGGCAGCGTACGCAAAATGAGTAACAGTTCTGGTTGAACACTTTGTGTCCGAAAAACCCAAATATCTTACGAAACCCAATATTTTTTAAAAATAAAATTTAGCCTTTGTTATTCAGTGATAAGCTTTCTAATAAAAAAAGAATTATTAAAATCGGTCCAGTACTTTTTGAGTTTATTCGTTACATACAAAAATACAAATCTTTTCTCTTTATAATATTAGTGTAGATTGACACTCCATTAGTTTTCATTAAGTGTTAAAGTATTGAAAAAATCCAAGTAAACAAGTAGGTACATAAGTGATACAATGAATACTGATACCCCGTAGGGGCACTGCAAATTGAGAGGGAACTTAAACATATTACAACTTAATTATTCTATTAACTAATAAACTCTAACTAATACACAAATATAAAAACAACAAACAACATTATTTTTTTTAATATTATTAATGTATATTACATTAACTTATACTTATAATTTATATAATAAAGCACTAAGTATAGGCTTTGTGATGAAGTTTGTCGTCCAAATATTCGTGAAGTGTGTAATAACTTTTCGCAATCAGTACATAAGTCGTTTAATTTTTTAGTAAATGGTTTTTTGTTATTTTCATTTTTTAGGGACTCAGGTAAGTGATTGTACATTTTTATTGACATTTGTAGAGGGCCGGCTGATACAAGTTTTAAACAAGATGAAGGATCTATTAATTGTTGTCTACGTTTGTATCTTACTGTGTATTTTGAAAATTAGGACATTTCTTGACAAATTTGCAGATTTCACATATATAAATGCATGGGAGTGATAGCATTGTGTGGTATTTGAAATGGGGTTTGCAAGACGACCGATATGGCGTGGTGGCGAGAATACCCGCTCTCCGCTCCTAAGGACGTGGTTTCGATTCCCACACAGAAAAAATCATGGGTGCATGAACATGAATTCTTGTTCTGGTCTGGGTGTTTTTCTATTAGATGTATATTAAGTATGTATTTACATAAAAATGTATGTATATATGTTTATCCGTTATTTAGTATCCATAACACAAGTTCTTGATGATACTTGTCTTGGAACTAAATAATTGGTGTATTTGTCAGAAAATATTTAATGTGTTTTGCTTAGATCCAATAGAATCGTTGCACTGCGAGAAGCTAGGTAAATGTAGCGATTCTATTGGCGAGATATATTTGTACAATATACACTATTTACAAAGTTGATTTATTTATTGATGGTACAGCAACAGAGTACAAATCAGGAATCATTATTCACTTATCCTAAGTACACACTAAATACATATTCAGTGAAGAATAAAAAAAATAGCAAGAAAATACACAGACACACAAATTACTTATACATTATAAAAATAAAAATCCACAGACAATAAATAACTAAAATTTACTTTAAAAAAAATAAAATAGATGCATGCGAAATTGAAAGTATATCAAACTCCTTAACGATGACATTATAGGATTTACACATTCGGAATATAGGATCATTATACGTTGTTACGACCGATATTGCGTGGAGGTCAGTACACCTACAATTCTCCCCAGAGGTCGTGGGTTCGATACCCACACAGGACAAATCTTTGTGTGCATGAACATGAATATTTGTTCTGGTCTGGCTGT
This sequence comes from Musotima nitidalis, assembly GCA_949126915.1. Taxonomy (NCBI): domain Eukaryota; kingdom Metazoa; phylum Arthropoda; class Insecta; order Lepidoptera; family Crambidae; genus Musotima; species Musotima nitidalis. The sequence goes on from OX421441.1 coordinate 1,399,172, forward strand.
TTTCCTATGTATTTATGTATGTTTATCCGTTATTTAATATTCATAACATAAGTACTTAATGATACTTATCTTGGAACTAAATAATTGGTGTAAGTGTCAGAAAATATTTATTTATTATTATACACAACGTTATTACTGCGGGCTGGTAAAGAGAAAATTTGTACTTAAATGCTGCAATATAGAAATTAAAATTATCCGACTGAATCCAAGACTTGGGTTCCATTCCATCTGCTCTTACCAGATTAAGCAGAATTTCACAGAAGTCTCCATACTAGGCAGGACTTTGACTAGACTGAGACAGACTTTACTTGACTTTGACTGTTATTAAACGACGATAACTTTGCATAATGTGAATTTTATCTGCAAATAAATTCATCATGGGTGTAAAGAAAGAAAGAAAAATATTTGTCCGCACAAGTTGCAAGAAAATTATCATAAAATAAGTACAAAACATAGTTAACACAAATCAAGAATAATAAGAACTTAAGCGAAAGAAGAACTCAACTTGTATTGAAATGGTGCCCACTCAGCATATTGTCGAACATCACAGAGATGTCGCGACGCTGATCTTCCGTGGACACCTTTTCAGAAGGTAATATTAACGCACAATATTGCAATATATTTGAAAGACATACATAGTTTCTGTTGAAATATGTTAATACTATAAAGGTATTCAGAAAAAGAGAAAAAATAAATATGTATACACAATTAAGTAAATTATATAAATCTAAATTAAGATGAAAGACAACACTGAGCTGTTAAGAGTTAATAGATACAGTTTGTATGTAGACTTGAACAAGCGGAATGTTTGACAATTTCTTATCGGCGGAGGTATATTATTCCAACATTTCGTGGCACTTCTTATAAAGGGATCCTACCAAGACCTGAGGTACCCCAGCCAACCTTACCTGCAAGTGGTGGTTTTTGACTTTGACTTTTGGCTTTTGACTTTTGACTTGACTTTGACTTTTTGACTTTTGACTTTTGACTTGACTCAACCTTACCTGCAAGTGGTGCACCTACCAATCAACGGACGAGGCTCTGACGTACATAACAGTGCCCGGTAAGCGGCAATTGGCTCGCCACCCATAACGTTGGACCAATAATATAATAAGCGCTGTGTTGGCGTAAAATATGCCTCTCAATAAATCAATCAAAATCGTTTATTGCGAACACAGGATAGGTGTTACAGTACAGGTTTAGATCTAGCTTTTCATATAACACGAAATCAGATTTTATGGATTTTAAAAGTAATACTAACAAGTCGGACTTTGTCAGAAGTTTATAGTGATAAATCGTTTAAATATTTTTTGGTATTATAATAGCCTCTGCGGAGGCAGGCGGTTTTTCCCCAGAGGGGGAGCCCTCTGGGGAAAAACAAGATAATAATCCTTGATTCTACAATCACCTACCTACCTACGTACCTACGTACTATATTGATTGTAGGTCATAATCATTTAAATAAAAGGGTAATAAAATAAATATCCTCTTACAATCACACCAATTATTTAGCTCCAAGATAAGTATTTAAGTTTTATTCAATAAGTGATTTTATGAAAGTCAAACTTAAAAATCAACACGCCCGTTCACTGCAGGCGGGAGCTTGATCGTAAAAGAACGGGCAAGTGAGTTAATAACTAAGAAAATATGAACTCACGACCTTAGCAGCGAAAAGTGCACGTAAGACACACACACACACACACACACACACACACACACACACACACACACACACACACACACACACACACACACGAACCTTATTTTTAACATTGTGTCAACTTTTATTTATTTATTTCTTTCTCTTTAGCATTTTTTTTGTACAAACTTACATTTATTTATTACCTAAGTACTATTATTAATACTAAACAAAGGTAATTACTATAAGTACAATTTCGGCGGAGTATTCATGTATTACATAAACTAATGTTATGGAAAAGCGGGATCTCCTTTTTTTTTTGTTTTACGTCGATAACAAAATGCATTTACGCAAACGTCAAAGGGGGATCGAAAGGGGGGTGTGGGACTCACCACCGACAGACGCGACTGCCAGCAGTAATACCCACTAAAAATCTTCCGACGACGCCCGCCGCTTGTTGAGAAAGAGACGGGGGCCAGTACCTGAATTGCAGCTCTGACACCCCGCCTGCGGCCAACGTCCCCCGGACAAAAACCGGGAGGACCTCCTCAGAGAGGCGCAGTGGACGCGCCCCTCCTACCTCCTTGTGCGACCATAGCGTGTGTGGCCGACTTCCCGGAGGGTCCATGGTGAGACAGCAGGGCCCCCTGCCCCCACTGCCTAGACCCTCCTGGCGCTGCTGAGCGGGCCCTCCTTGCCCGCCCGCTGCGCCCTCCACAGGTCCCTCTTAATTTCTCCCCCGGTAGTCAGTACTAAGGGCACCCAGAGTCGTCGGTCTCTGGGTGCTATGTTACCTTTTCCTGGATTCCGGGAGCTACTCAGCCCCCCCACCACGCCAAGGTGGAGACCTGTTCGGGGGAGAGAGCGGGATCTCCTAACACAAGTGCCGATGCACTCAAAAGAAGCTCCTGGTCACAAATCAGTTCTGTAAAACCATAAGAATAGTTAACCAACCATTAGAATAGAAGATACTGAATAAAAAATTTATTATTATAAATTTAATTATTATTAGATTATTACTAATCAACGTGCCATATGATCCAGTCAAAGACTACTAACATAGAGAAAAAAACTTTCTTTAAACAATAACAATATCTATAACAACTGCGTATGTCCGTTTGTTTGTGTCGAAACATCTCGACGGGGTAATAAAGGTACAGCTTAGTAATTGACCATCGCATCGAGTCCACAGCCGCGTGGACAGCGTGGTCTTGATACTTTTATGTGTACTTGATACTCATATGAAATGAAATGAAACATTATTTATTTCAACATCACACAACATAATAAAGAAATAATACAATACATAGGACACGTACAGGTTGCATGATATCGAAAAAGGCCCCCGCTCAGTATTTGCAGTGAGTCTGTGAACAAACCCACTGCACTGATTTTCAGCAACACTTTTGATTCTTAACGTCCCTTTGCTCAGCCGCAAAACAGACGACCGGATTATTATAAATACTGTATACTTTAAGGTTGTCTATTAAACTATTACAATACTATTACGAGGTTTGGGTAAACATAGCAGTTTCCGGAAGCGGTGATAGGCTTGCCACCTATTACGAGAGACCAACATGATTGGTGAAATGTGGGCTAGTAAAATGCCTCTCACCCCATCGGGGAATCAGGCGTTATGGTATTTATGTATGTATTACAATATTATTCCCAATGTTATGTTCTTTTAATTATAAATAACACTGATCTAATTTGTGTACATGTGAAACGTTTACTGGCTTGCCATATGTTTTGTGTATAGGATAACTGCTTTTTGATCTCATTATTTCTTTACTTTACCTTACCCACTTCTTTACTTTACTCAAAGGGTTCAGGGGAACATGAGTGCTTACGGTATAATAAATAATAAATAAATACTTCTGACACTTACACCAATTATTTTGTTCCAAGATAAGTATCATTAAGAACTTGTGTTATGGATACTAAATAACGGATAAACATACATAAATACTTTTTTTTTGTAAATACATACTTAATATACATAGGACAACAGACCCAGACCAGAAGAAATATTCATATTGATACACAAAAATATTTGTCCTGCGTGGAATCAACCTTTGGAATCGACCTCAGGAGTGGAGTGCGAGTATACTCGCCACCACGCCATATCGGTGGTCGGTATGTTTATGTTATCTGACAAGTTCCCTTGGCATGTGATACAAGCTCTCTGAGAACATAATCCGAGGAGATTTAAAGCATGGGGCTCTTCAAAAAAAGGTTTTAAATTGTCTGGAATGAACAAGTAAACTTGCTGGTGAGGCAAGCGTCAATAAGATACGTTGACCATTTTCCATGCGGTGAAAAGACTTTTAAATATTATTATGCAATTTATTTGTTTTATTATCAAGCTTAACCAATAGTTATATTACAATAGGCTTTACTAATAATATAACTGCGAAAGTACAACCGTTTGTTACTTACACTTTCACTGCAATATTTATGTGTACAGTGAGTGTGATCTTATAATATATAATATGTTTTTATATAAGTGAGAGTTTGTAATTGGTTTAAAGATGTTTTACTGTATATTGTAATGCTGTAAAGCTTCTTAAAACAATTTAAGAACAAAATCAAAAATGTATCACTTCACATAGCCACAAAATTTAAATTAACTTTAAATTTAAAAGTTGACTCTTCCCCTCTAACTCTACGTGTTAACTTTGACTCCACAAATGTCACTCTTCATCAATGATCGCCAGTGGCCCGAGATTATCAAAACAAATATAAAAATGTTAATAGACAAGCAATGTAGATACATTGTTATCTTTGTATTGGCAACACTGTCAGAGTGATGGAGTAAACTGTCTATGTTCTCGTTACTTATAAAACTGTCATGTCCGCCGCTTACTTACTAAGTTACTACTGAGTACTGATCAATAAAACAACGTTTCTGATTCTAAAATGCAGTTTCATTTATTCAAATAACAACAAAAAATAATATAAATTTATGAATAAGTCAATATTACAAGTAACTGTGTATGGAATCTCCTATTAAAAATAAATTGCAAAAACATACACTGGAATTTATATTAAAATCCTAAAGAAACATCTTAAAAAAAAATCCTAAAAGATATTTTTATCTTTTTACAGAACTTAAAACATATTTTATAACATGTAATATTATTATACGACAAAATCCTAAGAGAAATAACATCTTACAAAAACGTCTAATAAAAAAAAGTAAAAGTATTTAATCCAAAATGACCGTTCACCAATAAATTAACTATAACATCCGTAGCCAATAGCTTTCAAGTGCTAAAAACTAATGGATATTTCATCAACGTATCAAGACCGAGTGGTCACACTATAGTCGCATCTCAGATTACGGTCCAACTGTGGGAATATTGTTCGCAACCTTGCTATTTGGCAACGCACGCCAATGTCGCAACTACACAATACACGTTAATGCCTATTATTGCATGGCGTTCGTTAATTACTTGTGTCATCGCGCGACTTTTCTTGTGACTGTTTTACTGATGTTATACAGGTAAGATAAAATTAAGGCGGCGCGAAGCCGGTGGATGCAAGCGGCACCAAATTGCTACCTGTATTCAGTAGTGGACCTCAAATGGCTGAGATGATGCTGATTACGTGGCGTTTATTAATTACTTGTGTCATTGCACGACTGTTTCTGTCAATTTATTTATTTGTAAAATTAGTTGTAATGTATAAAACATTATAAAAGAGACTGTGACCCACAGACAAACCAGTCAAACGGTTTTGAGGGTTTTTTTTTATGGAACTTGTATTATTTAAAGGAAATAAACGTTTTATCTATCTATTCATATCTAATAGTATTATAAAGGTAAAATAATAATTTATTGATTCAGGCGTTACTTTGCGGAAATCCATTGTAAGCAAGTGATGGATTAAAAATATCTTTGTAACAATTCCCGCGCTACTATAATTTCCGGAAAAATCGAGAAACTATTCAACACGACACTCGTTTCGCCCTTACACAGGGCATCTTCAGGTAAAATAGGAGCCTCAGAACAACGATGTCTTCACGACCAACGCTGAAACGAGAGGTCGTGAAGACATCGTTGTTCTGAGGCTCCTATTTTACCTGAAGTGAAGATGCCCTGTGTAAGGGCGAAACACGTGTCGTGTTGAATAGTTTCTCGATTTTTCGGGAAATTATAGTAACGCGGGAATTGTTACAAAGATATTTTTAATCCATCACTTGCTTAAGGTAAAATAAGTCAAAGGCGGCGTAAAGCCGGTAGATGCAGGCGGCACAAGATCGATTAACGTCGAAGACCATATCCTATGGCTAAAATTATGATGATGAGGATTATAAAGATGCCCTTGATTGCCCGTGAACGTGAGGTAGTGGCGCATCCACCGCCCCAAGTCTTTCCCGAGGTTGTCGAGGTTGTCGTTTTAGTCTCACTCGACCAGCACACAGGTATGCGCTCCTGGTACCTTTTGGCATAGTTCCGGTGTTTTGTGTGGCACCTGAACCTAAAGGTCGTAGAAAGGTAATGGCATCTCGTTTAGTAGTCGAGCACACAGATATGAGATCCTGGTACTTTGTAGCAAGTTCTGATGTTTTGTATGGTACCTGGACGTAATTCTACCACCACATGTCATGCCCGACAGTGTCGTAGAAGGGGACTAAGGGAATTGCATCTCGTTTAGTAGTCGAGCACACAGATATGTGATCCTGGTACTTTGTAGCATGTTCTGATGTTTTGTATGGAACCTGGACATAATACCACCTCATGTTTCACAATACATACTTACTTGACTGTGATGGAAGGTTCCCTTAGTGCTACTTTATTGGTTACAGCTTCGGAGGACCCTTTCAGTATCTTTAAATTTTCACTGTGTGTGTTTTGTAAAAAAATTATGTAAAAGAGCATAGCCTGTGAGTTTCTTGTCAGTTCTTCTCACAGAGCGGGGGCTCGGAACTGGCACTTAGATTCACTTACACCTAATTTTTATTTATTTGCATGTAAGTGAATCTAAGCTTCGTGATTTCAGGGCATTTATATTTTTATTTTTTTTGTATTTCTTGTTTTGACGTTTTCAAGTGCTATGTAATAGTTTATGAATTAAAGAACTTTTTACTTTTTTACTTTACTTTACTATCGCCGTAGGGTGTGGTAGAAAGCGACCAGGGCATGTGATCTCGTCTAGAAACAATGTGGAATGGCTAGCCACCTCTCACCAAGTGACATGAGTTATCTAGAGTGTTACAATACAACTGTATAGATCCTTTTTAAATAGTTGCAGCCCACCCTATTGGGGATAGGTATGTATGTGTCATCATCACAGCCCATTAACGTCCCACTACTGAGCACGAGCCTCCTCTCACATATCAAGGTGTGAGGGTATTGGGTCATACTCCACCACGCTGACCCAGTGCGGATTGGCGGAGGCAAGTGTATGGCGTCCTGCTGTTAGAATTTTTCAAGCCGCCCATTAGGCCTCTAACATGACTTAACGACTACCACATTTGGTGATAACCGGGACCAATGGCTTAACGTGCCTTCCGAAGCACGGAAGCGCTCGATATCAAATACCACACAAACGGTCACCCATTCAACCTCTGTAAACTCTGCTGTACTTCGGTGATCGTTTTCGATCACCGAGCACCGCAGAGCTACGAGCGCTTCATGTATGTGTAGCATATTAATATTTTAATGGAAAAAGGATTTGATTGTTTGTTTGTTTTCGTTTGACGACCGATATGACATGGTAGCGAGGATATCTGCACTCCATTCTAATAGTTTCAATTTTTTTATTCCATAAACTATTACATAGGACATGACGGGAGATCAGCGTCGCATCATCTCTGTGAGTTTCGACAATATGCTGAGTGGGCACCATTTCAATACAAGTTAAGTACTTCTTTTTATAAATAATAATAATCATTTATTGGTGCATCATAAATTTAATTATACAGTAATAAACAATTTATTGTATGATGCACCAAAATGACCCATCTCAGCATTTGCTGGAACAATTTCCCAGCGCTGGTTTTCATTTGGGCCATTTTGTGTGCAGTGCGGGACATATGGATTAAAGTGTTATAAATATTTACAAAATGTTTTTAAAACTAAGTAAGAACGTTCAAAGTATTAGGTCGGGGAAAAAGTCTTTTCGCATAACGTAGGTATAAACTTATTATAAAATTTTTTTGACTGTACTATTTGTGTCTGGCTGGTTTTGGTAACATTAAAAAGGTTCCATTATAAAGAAAAGAAAAAAATAAAAAAAAGTTGTTTCCCGCTATTTTTCATTTGTTTTTCTCTCCGTTAAAATGAGTGAATCTAATGAAGAAATTCGATACATTTTAAAATTTTATTATAAAAAAGGCAAAATGCAACTCAAGCAGTGAAAAAAATTTGTGATGTTTATGGACCTGATGCAGTGTCAGTAAGAGTAGCACAAATTTGGTTCAAACGTTTTCAGTCCGGAAATTTTGATGTTAAAGATGCACCTCGCTCTGGTCGCCCTGTTACGAATAAAATAGACGCCATTTTTGAAAGAGTGGAGCAAGATCGGCATATTAGTAGTTACGATGTAGCTGAAAAACTGGGAAATGACCACAAAACAGTTTTGACCCATTTGAAGAAAGCTGGTTATACAAAAAAGCTCGATATTTGGATGCCACACGAGCTCACTCAAAGAAACTTAATGAACCGTGTACTCATTTGCGATTCATTATTGAGACGTAATGAAACCGAGCCGTTTTTGAAGAGATTGATAACTGGCGATGAAAATTGGATCACGTACGACAAGAACGTGCGAAAAAGGTCGTGGTCGAAAGTTGGCCAGGCTTCACAGACTGTGGCCAAACCTGGCCTAACACGAAATAAGGTGATGCTGTGTGTATGGTGGGATTGGAAGGGCATTGTTTATTATGAGCTTTTACCGCCCGGCAAAACCATCGATTCTGATCTTTACTGCCAGCAACTGATGAGATTAAAGGAAGCAGTCGAGAGAAAACGGCCGGAATTGATCAACAGGAAGGGTGTGGTCTTTCATCACGATAACGCTAGACCACACACATCTTTAGCCACTCAGCAAAAATTAAGAGAGTTCGACTGGGAGGTCCTAGTGCATCCACCATATAGCCCTGACCTTGCGCCTTCAGATTTTCACCTGTTTCGGTCTCTGCAGAATTCTTTAGGTTCTGTAAGGTTGACCTCAAGAGAGGACTGCCAAAACTATTTGTCCCGTTTTTTTGATCAGAAGTCCCAAAGTTTCTACAGTAACGGGATAATGTCTCTGCCCACAAAATGGCAGAAAGTTATTCAACAAAACGGTACATATATATTGTAAATAAATGTAAAAAAACTTTGAAAAAAATGTCTTGACTTTTCATACAAAAATACGAAAAGACTTTTTCCCCAACCTATTATATTAAAAAGGAAAAGAATAATAAACATCAAAATTATTTAAAATGTGAATGTAAAATTTAAAAGTTTTCTTAAGTTCTTATTGATATTGATTTGTGTTAACTATATTTTGTACTTATTTTATGTAATTTGGTTTTTCTTACAACTTGTATTGAATAAATATTTTTCTTTTATTCTTTCAATACAATAGAAAAACACCAAACCCTGTCAACAATTTAATCTTTAAAAACTACTCAAGACGGCTTAAGAAAATTATTAATCTCACTCAGAAAGCAATAAACAATTATAAAATTTATTTATCGCATAATAGATCAAAAACAGTATGGAATATAATAAATGACAATAAACCTTGTTTGCCAAAAGAACCAATTGTCAAAATTAACGTAAATAATAAAACAGTTGACGATCCACAGGAAATGGCGAATGTTTTTAACAATTATTTTGTGGATAGATTAGGACCCGATAAAAACTCTTGCGTGTATACCAACAGTTATATAGAGAATCGAAAAGATTCATTTTTTATGACGCCTAGCATTCCCCGTGACATTTTTATAATTATAAATTCTCTTAAAAGGGTCAGTAGTGTTGGTTATGATGAAGTCATCACTAAAGTAGTTAAATTCGTGGCTGAGAGCATTTGTGGGCATTTAAGTCACATTATAAATTTATGTATACATGCAGGAATATTTCCTGATGCTTTGAAAATCTCGGTGATAAAACCAGTGCACAAAAAATCTGACAAGCATCAAATTGAAAATTATAGACCAATTTCACTAATCCCTATTATGTCGAAAATATTCGAAAAGTACATCTATACCGTAATGTATAATTATGTCGAAAAGAAAAATATTTTATGTCAAGAGCAAAAAGGGTTTAGAGCAAATAAATCCACAAATATAGCAATTTATGAATTTCTAAAAAATATTATGACTAGTGTAGATAGAACAGTACCAACCTGTGCAATTTACTGTGACATGACGCAAGCATTCGATCACGTAGATCATAAAATACTGCTACGAAAACTAGAATCATATGGTTTTAGAGGAAATATATTAAATCTTATACGTTCGTATCTAACTGATAGATTGCAATATACAGAAATATCTAGAATAAATACATCAACTAAAAAAGAAGAAATATATAAATCTAGCATTCGTTCGCCTATCTATGGTGTTCCACAAGGAAGTGTATTGGGCCCTTTACTCTTTATATTGTACATTAATGACATACCTAAGGCAATTCAGAATCCAATCACTCTTTTTGCGGATGATAGTACAGTGTCCATTGAAAATAAAAAAGAATCAAATTATGAAAATGACATAACTCAATGTTTGATAGCAATCATAACGTGGTTAGAAAGAAACAACCTAAAAATAAATTTAAGTAAGACAAATATTATGCACTTTGGCCAACGAATTCGAAATAACATTGACATTAAAATAGAATACAATAATCACATTCTAAAAGAAGTAGATTCGACTAAGTTTCTCGGTTTGGTTGTAGACAAAAAACTAAATTGGGAACCTCACATAGAATATTTATGTAAACGAGTTAGTACGAGTTATTTTGCCTTATATAAAATTGCACAAAAAATTAACATCAAGGCTTTGATAATGGCGTACCATGGACTAGTGGCATCTGTCCTTCGGTATGGCATCATGTTTTGGGGAAATTCTACGGACAAAGAAATAATATTTAAAGCCCAGAAAAGGTGCATACGAGCTATGTTTAATCTTAAACAAACAGACAGCTGTAGGCCATTTTTCATTGGACACAGGATAATAACTCTTCCAGCACTTTATATTTTAGAGATCGCAGTGTTCGTAAAGACGAATCCCGAACTTTTCCCGCGGAAAGCTGATACTGTAATACGTAACAGGCGCGATGACAGTAAGCTCTGTCTACAAACAAGCCACACAACGCTTATGCGCAATAGTGTTTTTTGTATGGCCCCAGTTATATATAATAAGCTTCCCAAAACGTTAAAAAATTTGACAATACATCTATTCAAGCAAAATCTTCAAAAATTACTGTTAGACAAATGTTACTATCACATAAGCGATTTTCTGACTGATACACTTTATGTTAATTGTAATAGGTGTTTACTGACCCCGTTTTTTCTTGTAATTTAATTTAGTTGACATCATTTTCTTGTAATATATTTTAATTTTATTGTTATTGTGTAATTTTAGATAATTAATTTTTGATCATAAATAATTTTACTGACATTTAATGGGGAATCATAAAACTGACATTTGCATACCACAAAATGGTAAATATTATGAGACTTGGTCGAAAGACTTTACCATATTTTGTTAAGTACACATGTTTGAGCAAATAAATTATTTTGTATTTGTATTTGTATTCAAAACTTTCTATGATTGCATAGAAATCACGAAGCTCAGATTTGTTTACTTGCAACAAAACAATTAAAAAACTAAAAATTCTAATAATATACATAAATGTACACAATTTTCAAAATGTGAAGTAAACATTTATATACCTACTTAATTGGTATGCCTTGAATATTTGAATTCTAGAATTTGTATATAAAATCTAGAATGGTACCAGTACCAAATGCCAATTTCAATTATTATAATTAAATCAAAACCAATTTTCCCAGAACTTATGATAACAAACATACATAATGTAAACTTAATTAACTAGACTCGTGTCAGCTTTTTTCTAGATCTAGGTTCTATTCTAAATCTAGTTTTCCCACAGACAGGAAACAATCGCATAAAAATAGGTTAAAAAATAGATTGACTGCAAAGTAATTACTGGAATTATTGAGATAACAATGATTTATTTGTTTAGGGTACTGTTGTAAAGCGTTTACAGGTTCTATAAAAAATATATAATATCCTACTAATATTCTTCTAATATTACAAACGTGAAAGTTTGTATGTGTGGATGGATGTTTGTTACTCTTTCACGCTAAAACTACTGGAGTGATTGTGATGAAACTTTGTACGTGTATAGCAGCAGTCCTGGACTAACATATAGGACTTTATCCCGATATTTCCAAGGGAACGGAGACCACGCGGGTAAAACCGCAGGGCGCTGCTAGTCCGACATAACGCCAGAAATCATCATTATATCATTTTGACGTGACAACGTCTTAAATTAGGTTGCGGCTGGGAGTCACTTATGAAAAAGTGTAACGCTCGGTAACGTTACGATGAGTCACCGAACGAGAGAGAGGCCCGGCGAATGCCTTGCGTCTCTCTCCCACTCAACTATGATCGGTCTGCCGCGCGCGCAGTTTTAGTAAACAAAATATATTTCTATAGTTAAAATTTGTGCAATTCTTATTTTCATTCAATTCCTTGTTCCTATTGTGCAATTTAATTATATTCATATCAATAAATATTCTACCGAGAAAAAGACGTTGTCACGTAAAATCTTCGCCCGTAAAAACGACTTTACAGGCAACCATTTTTTTTATTTATAAGTTTTATTAATTTTTCATCTCTTATATTGTTTTTGTTTTGTTAATATTTTGTATGTTTGTTTATTTATTGCAATAAACATTATGTCTATATATATCCTAGCAATATCCCGGTTGCCCTAAGCTTAAGCTTAGGACCCAGGTTCTGTTCACTGGTCGAACCAGATTTTGGCTGAATTTCAGTTATTACATGAAGCGACTGCCGTCTGACCTCAGCAACCCAAATTTAAACATTATTCTATGGTTAAACCAGCTGTCAGGGTGTTAGAAGACACTGACTTCCTAATAACGACTGCCATTGAGGTTCATGACAGCCGGGCCCAACGGCTTAACGTGCTTTCCGAGGCACGGAGCAAGCGATCAGTTAAGAGAGATATTAATTATACATAAATCATAGTAAATAAGAATGAGTGGTGATAAAGATGATAAATTTAAATGAGATGCCCTCCCCCGAAACCCCTTGAGTCCTCAGTAAAGACGTGGGACTATATTGAGATCTCACGTGGACTTCTTCAGAGAATTTGAAAAGTTATGTTGCACTGTTTTGTTTCATTTACCAACACTTAAGTCTTTTACAAACACACACACACTTACTCACCATTATTACATATTTCTGTTCGATATATCACAAATATTTGAAATTAAAACAAAACTGCAGACATGACGCTTCACTTACCCACCAAGGAGTCTGAATTTCAGTTATTACATCGAGTGGCTGTCAACGGGCTCTATGGTTAAACCTGCTGTTAGGCTATCAGCAAGAACTGACTTCCTAAGACTATCATAGATGCTCATGACAGCTGGGACCAACGGCTTAACGTGCTTTTTGAGGCACGTCATCATCATCATCATTTCAGCCATTTGACGTCCACTGCTGAACATAGGCCTCCCCAATTGCTTTCCACGTAGTTGATTCATCTAACTTCCACTAATACTTCCTACATCTAAATTCCACTAATGTATGGATGAGAGCACTCAGAAATATTCTTGGTGTGAAATTAAGTGATAGGATAAGGAATGAAGTGATAAGGGTTAAAGCTGGTGTAAAAGAAGATATAGTGACAAGAATTGAGAAAGGTATGCTTAGATGGTTTGGTCATGTTGAGAGGATGAATGAAAGTAGATTAACGAAAGTGATTTATGATGGACAAGTGGATGGAAGTGTTGGGAGGGGAAGACCACGTAAGACCTTCCATGACCAAATACAGAAAATGTTAGAGAAAGGGCAGGTCAAAAGTACCCTAAACCGACGGGCGTGTATGAGGAGGTTAATGAGTGTGAATGAAGCTAAAAGTGTGTGCCAAGATCGTAGCAAGTGGAAGGATGTGATCTCTGCCTACCCCTACGGGAAAGAGGCGTGACATTATGTATATATGTATGTATGTATGATTCATCGTCTTCACGACCAACCCTGAAACGAGAAGTGAGAGAGGCTATTGTAGCGCGGGAATTGTTACAAAGATATTTTTAATCCATCACTTGCTCATAAAGTATCTGCTATAACTCTCAGACAATAAATATTCCATCACTCTTGACCGGATCACATTAAATGATTCATGTCTGTCACAAACACGTGACGAACTCACATGACAATAGCTTTTTTTTCGGACTTCTTGGCGGGAAAGTGAAGCGTAATGTCTGCAGTTTTGTTTTATTTTCTAAAATTTGTGATATTTTGAACATTAATATGTAATAACGGTGGATTATTAACCGTTAAGTGTTTGTGAACATACATGAGTACATACAGAGTTGGTAAATGAAACAAAACAGTGCAACATCACTATTCAAATTTTCTCTCAAGGAGTCCATGTGAGATCTCAGTACAGTCCCACATCTTTACTGAGGACTCAAGAGGCTTAGGGGAGGGCATCTTATTTACTATTTATAATCTTTATCACCACTCATTATCATTTACTATGATTTATATATTATTTATATAGGTATTCTTTGTCTTTGTCTTTGACACTGGCTAATTGTGCTACACGCCATTATTTAAAACAAAAAAAAATGTTTTTTCAAGCTGCCAATTTCAAAGAATACAGTTAAAGAAGAATTTTATTGGTGTGCTTTTAATTTGGTGCTACATAACTGTCATTTTCAAAAAAGCCATTTTTAAATATGCCTTTTTGTACTCCGCCAATCAGCCCTGGGTCCTCGTGGTGGAGACTCTTACCTTGGTTCAGAGAGGAGGCCCGTGCTTGGTAGTGGAACGTTGATGAGCTATAATTATGATACTGTCGAAAAATCGTTTGAATTTGTTATATTTAGGACAGAAAACTAGCAATTGGAAACAAAATTTTTAACTTGTCTTCTAAAGCAAGAAATGAAATGAAATAAAATTTATTTAGACATAAATAAATATAAACAAAGAACAGAATTCAAAACAGTGAACAATTTTACACATAAGTACATATAGTACGCCTGAAAAGGACTCCACTCAGCATGTGCTGCAGTGGAGGACCACAACAGCGCTGGTCTTCCGTGAAGACCTTATAACTTTCGTTATAAGATATCATTCCATATCAAGTGCCACACAAATGGCAAATATTTGGGTGCGTCCTAACAGTCCTTAGCTTCGTCAAAATTCAGTTACATTTTCTTTGAATATCTATTAAAATTATTGTAAAATAACCTTTTTCTGTTTCATATCAAATTACATGTGACTCCTATAAAATGAAATAGTAATCGCTCGGTAAAGATATTTGCGGATGCAAAAACGTAGGTGAAACAAAGTCACTTATCATTGTCTGTTTGTGAAGGTCTTTTAAACTGCTCAACGGTTTTTTATGCTAGAGGATTTAAGATAGAGGATTATATATAATTTAGAGGATTATATATAATTCTAACTTCTTGTAACTAAGCTAACAAAACTGATGACCGGTAAAACTCAAAAGATTGTTGGCATCTTAGTGCATTTAATTAAATGTTGTTATTTCATAACAAATTACATAATAATAATATAGTATTAAATCTATACCCAGGCGTTTGTAATAATAGGTGAATAACCTTTTTTGTTTACGTAAAAGCGCATAAAAGTACAAAATACATTTATGCACTGTCTCCCGGCCAAAGGGGTGCCGAAAAGAGGTGTGGGACCACCGGCAGTAGCGACCGCCAGCAGTAAGTATCCACTGAAATCTTTCGCTCGCCGCTTGTTGTAAAAGAAACGGGGGCCAGTACCTGGGTTGCAGGTCCAAAACCAGGAGGACCTCCTCAGAGACGCGCAGACCATTGCCTGTGTGGCTGACTTCTTGAAGGGTATACGGTTAGACAACAGGGGCCCCCTGCCTCCCTTCTGGCGCTGCTTGCCTGCACCTGCACTCTCCACAGGTCCCTCTTAGTTTCCCCCCACAGAGTGTGTTTAAGTCTCTCGGTGTTACCTTTTCCCCAGCAGCTCCTCCGCCCTATAGGGAGGTACTCAGCCCCCTCACCGCGTCAAGGTACCAGTAGGGGGCTCCGGTGCTTTCGGTGATCGTTTCCGATCTTCTAGTACCGCGAAGCTTGCTTGTAGTAGTGATGATAGCCGATACATTTTTATCTGTAAATATTAATAACATGAAAACAAATATTTTATCACAAATACACCAAATACTTATTTAGTTCCACGATAAGTATTATTAAGAACTTGCGTTATGGGTACTGAATAACGTATAAAACATACATGACAAAATATTTTTGTTAGTAAATACTTAATGCATACATACATCATACATCCCAGCCCATTAACGTCCCACTACTGAGCACGAGCCTCCTCACACATATCAAGGTGTGAGGGTATTGGGTCATACTCCACCACGCTGACCCAGTGCGGATTGGCGGAGGCAGGTGTATGGCGCCCTGCTGTTAGAATTTTTCAAGCCGCCCATGAGGCCTCTAGCATGGCTTAACGACTACCACATTTGGTGATAACCGGGACCAACGGCTACGAAATACTTAATACTTAATACGAAATACTTAATATACATAGGAAAACACCCAGATCAGAACAAATATTCAAGTTTATGCGCACAAAGATTTGTCCTGCGTGGGATTCGAATACTCGTTTTCGTTAAAGTATTCGATACTGGCTTGAACTTCAAAATCCATACCCGCCTGTAGAGATCCAACTCGTACGGTGTATGGATGTACGAGTACGGTGGTCCGCTTTCGGTTGTAATCCGCCGCTCGCTACTCGCACAGTAAGAGGAATGAGGGATAAGATGGTACAGGGGTACCCTGGCCACCAGCGGAGGGGAAAGGGGTGCTGTACCGGGGGGTCGCCCGGGCCAATCCGCAGAAAGGGAAGGGTGTGCTGTACCAGGGTGTGCCCTGGCCACCAGCAGGAAGGGAAGAAAATGTACTGGGGTGTAGCCCCGGCCAACAGTAGGAGGTGAAGAGTGAGGAATGAAACCCAACACGGACGGTTGAGATCTACCCCCCGACAGGTCTCCACCACGCCAAGGTGGAGGCCTGTCGGGGGGGGTCCTAAGCTTAAGTCTAGGGTAACCGGGATAATGCTAGGATATGATGATGTTAAGGTACTGTAAAAACTATTGTCCATCAAGTTACACCACATGAATAAATAAATTAATAATTTCATAACAATTTTCTACTTTTAATTTTTACAACAGCACTTACTAATTCAATGTCAGGTTTAATAACGTCTACACCCATTATTTTTGTATTGAGTAGCAATCACGTATTGCCAGCAAAAACCCCTCCCCACCCGGCGTCTCCCGCATGATCCTTACGTCATCCGTAAGGAAACCGGGTGTAACCGGGAGGAAAGAGTTCGCCGTCGCACACTGAACTTGTCACAAAGGTCTCTGTTAATGCAATAATGTCAAATGATAATCTACATATATTATTATAGAACAATACAGTTTTACTGCGTAAGCCACGGACAGTAAGTATACTTTATTGTCTTTAAGATCAACATGATCATTTAGATTCGTCAAACATTTATACAAAATGGAAATTCCATATATTTTTTTAACAGCAATGAAAGAAATATGAGCGGTAACATAATAAAAGAGTAAAAGCAAATGGGTTCTTTGTCAGTATTTGTCAGTTTATCTGTCTGTTGTGGTTTTCTCAAGATTTGTCAGTCTGTATCTGTCAGTCAGCCTGTCGTGATTCTAAAGGTGGGAGGGGATTGTTCGTCAGACAGACATTTTAGTAATATATTTGAAGTTTTTTAATTACTGTCTTTCTTTTGTCCTGTGACTTGTTTTCAACAAATTATCGGGTGACATTACTTTTTCCGCCACGTTTACAGGAACACCAAGCTTAAATGAAGCGTTTTTGTAAATATATACTCAATATACATAGGAAAACACCCAGACCAGAACAAATTTTCATGTTCATGCACACAAAGATTTGTTCTGTGTGGGAATCGAACCCAGGACCACTGAAGTAAAGTGCAGGTATTCTGACCTCCAAACCATAAAGCTCGTCAATGGCCGAATGGAATAAACGAATATGAATAATACTGATATGAAGTAAGATGATGAACATGTTGTTGATGATGATGTTCATTTAAGTACTGACTCACCCTCAGTGCTCGTTAGGCGTCACACAGTGGAACATCGAACCCTGTAAGCACTGAACCATAGCTGGTAGTTGAACCATGGCCTCGTGTATGGGGGTCTGCACTCCATACAATACTGTACCGGTCAACAAGTACAGGGGCGAAGGAGGCTCTACTATACTATTTTATTATTCAAAATTCAAAATCATTTATTGCATGTCACATGGAAGTAGGTTGTTACGAATATGGATAGATACATTGTGACGCCCTGTGAGGCATAGCAACATAACAAAGGGCCTATTGAGTGCCTGCGTCCTAGGTGAATTATAACAATTTAAGACAATAACTAAATAGATAAAAAGTAAATATATAAATTAAAAATAAAAATACATAAATAAAAATACATAAATAAATAAATAACAATATATGTATTTGTAATGGACTAATTTAAAGTCAATCAATCAATCTCAATCATTGATATGTCCTTAAAGTTTTAGTAAATAGCGGAAGTTTATTTCTATTTTTTACATTACATTCACATAATGTTGACATTCAGAAGCTTAGAATTAATAAAGTATTTGATTTTTGTTTCCACTGACTCATCCCCAAGCTTCGATCTTCGAACCCTGCGAGTACTGAACCATAGCTGGTAAGTGAGCCATGGTTTTGTGTACGGGGTATGCACTTCATACAAGACTCTACCAGTTGAATTAGATTTTCTACAACAAATTTTTTCAGCATTTATTCAAAAGCTGTACAAAGCTGTACAACTGCAGCTTTCAGTATGCTAGATCATTGCCTACCTAGCTTACTGGTTATTAAACATAATAACTTTTAGTGAGCATTTTTAATGCCAGAATACAGATCAGCGTATCCAACACATGCAATCTAGTTGTTACAATATAATAACAATTACAAATAAAATATTATTATTTCAAATGATAGATAACACATAAAACATAAATTAAACTAATGCAACCTCAATAACAAAAGAAAAAAGTAAATAGCAGAAAATACATAACAAATAATATGTTTATGTAGAGCAACATTCTCTACGCGTTCCGCCTCGCCACCCTTAAACAATGTTGTGTGAGATATCAACTACAGCCGAATCGAACAGGTGTGCTCCACACATACATACACACAACTTATGTGTGTAATAATTAAATCATTCTTTGTAAGAAACGTTTTAGTCAAAATATATTTTTTCTAGAAAATCGTGGCGCCACGAATCTATACGATCGGAAACGATTACAGCAGTTAAGCAACGTTTATAAAGGTTGGTCTATAGACTTCTTGGCGGAAAAGTGGCATGTCTGCAGTTTTGTTAGATTTTCCAAAATTTGTGATATTTCGAACATTAATGTGTAATAGCGGTGGGTTATTAACCGTTAAGCGTTTGTGAACGTACATGAGTGTTGGTAAATGAAACAACACAGTGCAACATCACTTTTTAAATTTTCTTAAGTAGTCCATGTGAGATGTCAGTATAGTCCCACATCTTTACTGAGGACTCAAGGGGCTTAGGGGGAGGGCATCTCATTTACCATTTATCATCTTTATCACCACTCATTCTCATTTACTATAATTTATAAGTTATTAATATATCTCTTACTTGACACTGGCTAAATGTGCAAACAGCACGAAGCCGTTGTTTAAAAAATAATTATTACATTCTCATTAAAACTGATTGTGCACGTTTGAGTACACATATTATCACGAACTAATGTTTGTAGATTGCAACCAATCTTACTCTTTCCACGAATAAATTCCTTCTTAATTTGTTATATCTTGATAGAGTTCTCTGATCAATGACTTTTAGAAGTTATGTGCGTAATTATCGCTTGCTCCGTGCCTCGGAAAGCACGTTCAGACGTTGGTCCCGGCTGTCGTGAACATCTATGGCTGTCGTTGTTAGAAAGTCAGTGCCTTCTAATATTCTGACGGTTGGTTTAGTCCCTCTGGATTGCGAAGGTGAAAATTTTGCAAACAAAAAGTCACAGTTTAAACTAAGAAACTAATTGATGCAAGATGCAGAAGCAGGCAAAAAATTATTATTTATTTTTAAAAAAAATTCACATCTTTTATTATGTTAGTGGTTTGTGAACTAAACTTTTTGCTTTAGGCCTACATTTAAATTCGTAGAGTAAGTACATTTATTTGGTTGGACTCAATGAAATATGCTCCAAAACTAAAGGAGTTATTTTAAAATTGTTTTACTAATAGGAAGCTACATTATTTGTAAGTAACATACGCTGTACTATTAAGCGATTGAAAGTAGAGATCCATATGAGAACTCCAAAAAACTGAGAGAGTAACTCTGTTTCACGTCAAAACGACTGAACTAATAGCAATGAAATTTGGTACACAGGTAGTGTGAGAAAGGACATCATTCATTATTATTAGCCAATAGAAATATGGTTTCTTAAGAACATTTTATTTGAACGCAGATGAAGTCGCGGACGAACCACTAGTATTCAATAAATTGCTACCGAACTGAGGCGTACCACAAGAATAGTATAAAATCTTTAACAATGCATTAAAAACAGAGCCTCTGAGTTTATTTCGCCAAAACATAATTTTATAAGTTTTCTTATCATATCTCAACCAACACGATTGAGTAATCAACTATTTTATCTTTAAATTCATACCTGTAATAATAATCTTTACTCAGTTGAGATAAGATTGGTATTCCTTAGTCAAGGATGATAACACACGTTTCTGTAGCTTCAATGTCACCATTTTTACTTGAGCTATTTCCCCTCGCGTCTTTACTCAAAAAGTAGGTCTAAGTAAGGAAAATGTATAGAAGTGTACGGGTCAGGTAATAATGGTTGTGATACATACCAATTTTGAAAACCTATTTCGTATTCATATTCGCGCGCTCAACGTCGGCGACAGACGTGTGGCAGCCATTTGCTTTTTCTTTTTCTTTTTTTTGTTCGTATTGTGTTCGGACCTCGTTCTATTGTTTGTGGTGAATTTGAGTTCGAGTTTTGTGTTCATTTAATTTTGGATTACAACCTTTTTACGTTCTGTAAGTAATACAAGCATTTTATTTAGATAATTTTAACCTGTGCAACTTATCGATTTGAATGTATGTGTGTTTTAACAATATTTTCTTCATATTTTTATTGGTTGTAAAACTATTATTTTACTGCAAATCACGTTTTTTATACTTAATTAAAGTATTACAAATACGAAACGTTGACTCAACTTCATTTTTATTGATTTAGATAACAAAAATAAATGCCAGATTATGCATATCTGCAACTGTTAACTAGATGTGATTTTTTACTTTTATGTAAAGTTTTATAAGCCAAGTTGGGTTTGTCATTAATATCGCATCATATCACAGATTAAAGTGTATATGTCTGATACAATATCGCTATACTGTCGTCTTAATACGAAATTATATAAGATTGCATTAGATAAATAGGAAAGCGGCGATAGCCCAGTGGCGAAACCCCTCGCCTTTAAATTCAGAGGGTCTCGGGTTCAAACCCTGGTGGCGCAACTATGGCTTTTTAAAGTTGTGTTCATAATTATCGCTTGCTCCGTGCCTCGGAAAGCACGTTAAGCCATTAGTCCCGGCTATCATGAACCTCTATGGCAGTCGTTATTAGGAAGACAGTGCCTTCTGACTGACTGACAGCTGGTTTAACCATAGAATGATGTTTCCCTCTGCGTTGCGGTGGCCAGACGGCAGTCGCTCCACGTAATAACTAAAATTCAGTCAAATCTGGTTGAACCAGTGAGAAAAGTGAGCAGACCCTGGGCCCTTTTTTTTTTTTTTTTGTTTTATGTCGGTAACAAAATGCGTTTACGCACTACCTTCCGGCCTAAGGGGGACCGAAAGGGGGTGTGGGACTCACCACCGGCAGACGCGACTGCCAGCAGTAATATCCACTAAAAATCTTCCGACGACGCCCGCCGCTTGTTGAGAAAGAGGCGGGGGCCAGTACCTGGGTTGCAGCGTCTGACACCCCGCCTGCGGCCAACGTCCCCCGGACCAAAACCGGGAGGACCTCCTCAGAGAGGCGCAGTGGACGCGCCCCTCCTACCTCCTTGTGCGACCATAGCGTGTGTGGCCGACTTCTCGGAGGGTCTATGGTTAGACAGCAAGGGCCCCCTGCCCCCACTGCCTAAGACCCTCCTGGCGCTGCTTGACGGTCCCTTCTGGCTCGCCCGCTGCGCCCTCTACAGGTCCCTCTTAGTTTCTCCCCCGGTAGTCAGTACTAAGGGCACCCAGAGTCGTCGGTCTCTGGGTGTTACCTTTTCCCTGGCGCCTCCTGCGCCCTACCGGGAGGTACTCAGCCCCCCCACCACGACAAGGTGGAGACCAGTCGGGGAGGGGACCCTGGGCCCTAAGCTTAAGTCTGAGGCGACCGGGATAGTGCTAGTATATGATGATGATGATGGCATTAGATATATAGGAACAATTAATTTAATCGTTTTTTTGTTGTATAATTGGTGAAAACAGCTTAGGCTCCGCGATACTGAGTGGCAGGAAACGATTTTTTTTTTCGAATTTGTATTCAAGCAGAGTTCAAAACTGTATAATAATAACTTATATCAAAGTACATTTCCACTTAAATCACCACGCCATATCGGTCGTATTGTAATATGTATCTTTATATTTTTGGGAAGACACTGATGCACCACTTGCAGGTGAGATAAGCTTAGGCTTCTAAGGTTGGCGAGACCCCTATAATCTTATCAGCTTTGTAAAGTCCACTGCTGAATTTCATTATCAGCACGCTGGGCAGGCGGATTGGTGATAGCAGTTCCAGCCAATACGCAGGATGACGCTGCTGCCCATCATCCGGTAGAATTTCTTTTCGTTGACTCTTACGACTCCCCGTGAGATGAGAGGGGGACACACGATCCCTATAAACCTAATTGAACTTAGCAAGGGATATACGAAACCTTCTATTAGCGCAGAAGTTCCTTTTACCCAGTTTTGAACATTTATAAATACCTCACCTAAATACCTCAGTGTCTCAAGACAAAAGTCTTTGACCAGTGTGTGTTGCCAGCGGCGTATGGGACTGAGACGTGGTGCCTGTCTATGGGCCTCATAAGGAAGCTCAAAGTCCCTCAGCGTGCAATGGAGAGAGCTATGCTCGGAGTGTCCCTACGTGATCGAATCAGAAATGAGGAAATCCGTAGGAGAACTAGAGTGAGCGACCAAGCGAAGCGCGTTTGCAAGCTGAAGTGGCATATAGCTCGAAGAACCGACGACCGATGGGGCGTTTAAGTTCTTGAATGGCGACCACGAATCAGCAAGCGTAGTAGAGGGCGGCCCCCCACGCGATGGACCGATGACCTGGTCAGGGCGGCGGGGAGCCGGTGGATGCAGGCGGCAACGGATCGATCTATGTGGAAAGCAATTGGGGAGGCCTATGTTCAGCAGTGGACTTCAAATGGCTGATATGATGATGATGATGATGATGAAAGTATATTGTCTGTTGAGTAAAAAAAAAACTAGAAGTGCCATATCGCAATCCACGAAAACCCACAACTACACTAATTATTTAGTTTCAAGATAATTATTATTAAGAACTTGTGCTATGGATACTCATTAACGGATTAAAATACCTTTTTTTATGAGTAAAAACATACTTAATATACATAGTTCACACCCAGACCGGAACAAATATTCATAGTCATGCACACAATGATTTGTCCTGTGTGGGAACCCAACCCACGTCTGTATATTCCTTCAGAAACGATACACTTACGCCAACGAATTCTCCAACCATCAAAACATGTTTCCGGAATTGAGTTCAGTTCTCGCCGCGAAATCTCCTTTGTGTCTTCTACCAATTGAAATCGGGTGCCACGAAATGGTAATTTGAGTGTAGGAGAACTAAAGAAGTCGGCTGGAGCCATATCTGGTGAATATGGTGGTTGCTCGATGGTATCTGTTGACTGTTTTGACAAAAATTCGTACACAATGATGGCCTTGTGCGAAGGCGCATTATCGTGGTGCAAAATCCAAGAATTTTCGTGTATATGTTTATTTTATATACGTTTATGAATTTTCCTGAACAGTTGAGTTTTTGCCATTACCATTTTGTTCGACGGGGGCGGCGATATGACCCTGAGATTATATAAGTACCTACTTATGTTTGTATACTCATCATCACTAAACGCACGTTACATAGGAAAATGAACTCTATAGCGTAAGTGTATCAATAATAGCATTTAATCAACATTATCTTTCTGCGATATAGATAACAATGAAGATAGACTTGGTAACTATACTACATGTAAATGAATTATGCAAAAGGTAATTAAATTGTTTCAAGAAGGTAACAATTACAATACATACATACATTCACGCCTGTTTCCCCAAAGGGGTAGGCAGAGGCATATTATAAGCCCATACTTCGCCAATTACATTGTCTGTCCTACGTAATAGGTGCCAAACCTATTGTCGCTTACCGGGAACTGTTACGTTCGCCAGAGCCTCGTTCGTTGATCAGCAGGTGCACCACTTGCACCCCCCCCCGACTGGTCTCCACCTTGTCGTGGTGGGGGGGCTGAGTACCTCCCGGTAGGGTGCAGGAGGCGCTAGGGAAAAGGTAACACCCAGAGACCGACGACTCTGGGTGCCCTTAGTACTGACTACCGGGGGGGAAACTAAGAGGAGGGCGCAGCGGGTAGGCCAGGAGGGCCCGCTCAGCAGCGCCAGGAGGGTCTAGGCAGCGGGGGCAGGGGGCCCCTGCTGCCTAACAATGGACCCTCCGGTTTTGGTCCGGGGGACGTTGGCCGCAGGCGGGGTGTCAGAAGCTGCAACCCAGGTACTGGCCCCCGCCTCTTTCTCAACAAGCGGCGGGCGTCGTCGGAAGATTTTTAGTGGGTATTGCTGCTGGCGGTCGTGTCTGCCGGTGGTGAGTCCCACACCCCCTTTCGGTCCCTCTTGGCCGGAAGGCAGTGCGTAAATGCATTTTGTTACCGACGTAAAACAAAAAAAAAAAAAAAGGTGCACCACTTGCAGGTGATGTTGGCTTGGGCTCCTTAGATGTTAGTAGGATCGCTATACACAAATGTGGAATTAGCATATTACCGTGAATTGTGAATTTCCGTGTCTATGCCTTTTACGTTGTCATGAAAGTAATGTTAAAATCACCCATTCCGCGGACCCTCAACGCACTTAATGCCATCCTGGATGCAGCACCCGACTGTGATTTGTTTGCGGATGGATGGCCTGAGATTTTGTCAGTGTGTCTGAGGTATTGTGAGAGAATGGATTAAAGAAGTTTTTATGTGTGAGATTTTAATATTATATTTAACTTTTACTGTTTTTGATAATTAGTGTAATTGGTGTATTCCGTTCTAATTAAATAAATAAATGTTTAAATTTGCGTATGCTACTCCAGGATAATATAGCGTTCTAATGGTTGAAGAATTTTTAAAATCAATCAAGTAGTGTTTCAGTTTATTCATATTCCGTTTTACAATACTAGTATGAAGTATATATGCACGAGCTGATTCATTATGTAAAATACTTTTTTTATTGTCATTGAACTTATGAATAATGCTACCAAATTACGATAACAATAGTTTTTGGGGAACCATATGTACAAATAGTGTTTTTCGCACAGATAAATACAACAGATAACGCAAGTATCACGATTTTTATTGAAATCTAGCGTGCTGACTTTTGAAAACCTAATTTGACGTCACTGTCGATATTTATTGGCGGGAAATTCAAACTGATTCATCGACACCGGTGCCGCTAATGATAAATGTGTCAATTCAATACAAATTCAATTCAATGTTTATTGCACTCCATAATGTTTTACATAATGTCTTACATCTACACAAGTTACAATTATGGACCCTGTTGGGCACGGCAAACTTAGGAGAGAGGAAGCATACTAGGTCCTTTTTTACAATTTTATATAAAGATTAAAGAGTTCACAACATCAATGTCCTAAATCAAAATATAACCATTAATTGGTAACTTAATTTTATGAGTAAGTATACTTAACTTAGGTAATTATTAGGTATTTTTGTACTACTATCAGAATTGCATAGTTTATTTATTATTTTATTAATTAATAATTATTGGGCATATAATTTCAATGTCCCTATATTACATTATTGTTTAATATTTAAATAAATTTATTATAACTTTAAGTTATACCTATATTTTTATGTCCTTATCATTGACATAGTCCTTAGATATAGTTTCTTATAGGCCTATACATGAATTACGTCACACATTAATGGGATGGGAGGGGGTTGACGAAGTGTGACATGGTGTGACAAGGGGATGGGAGGGATCCTAAATTTCGTGAGGCCACATTTCAAAATCCAGGTCCTATAAACATTTTGGAACTGCTGTTTTAATTAATTAATTTATTTATTTATTTATTTATTAAGGACAACCAACAAATCTTACACTAAAACAACCACAATAAGTAAGCAAGGAGTAAGAGCTAAGTGCAGATTCAATTACAGGTTGCCACGACTTGCAATGTGAGGTAAATCTATATTGCTATACTCTAGTTACAAGAAAATAATTTTAATATATATTTTTTGATTAATGTAATCATTTCTTGCTCTACAATTGCAAAATATGTAACATCACATATTATTGATATTATTGGCGAAGTGTGGGCGTATAATATGCCTTTGCCTATCCCTTCGGGGAAACAGGCGTGAATGTATGTAAGTATAAATAAATAAATAATAAATAAATATTCTCTTACAAACACACCAATCATCTAGTTCCAAGATAAGTATCACTAAGAACTTGTGTTATGGATACTAAATAACGGATAAACATACTTAAATACTTTTTTTTTTTTGTAAATACATACTTAATATTCATAAGAAAACACCCAGACCAGAACAAATATTTATGTTCATGCACACAAAGATTTGTCCTGTGTGGGAATCGAACCCACGACCTCTCGAGTGAAGTGCAGGTATACTGACCTCCACACCATATCGGTTGTATGTATGGTTTGCTATAAAAATACTAATATTATAACAAGTATTTTAGTAAGCTAAAGTTGAGCTCTTTCAATGTGGTTATTCTTTGTCATCCTGTACGGAAAAAATATGAAAAATATACTCCTAAATCTACTTTAACATATGAGAACGTGTGGTTAAAAATAAAATAACCCTTTTAGTTTCACAATAAAAATTCTTTATTGCACATGAAACATTAATAGATTAAAAAGGTATTTAAAACTAAAAGTACAAAGGTAAACTTATCTTTAGAAGAGATCTCTACCAGCCAACCCTAGCAGTTGTGAATTAATTGGTACGGGATTAAATTAAAGATCTATGTTAAAAAAAAACGAAATACAAAATATTACATAATTATGTAAAGTTGCATCTCGTTTTTCTTTTTCGGCCATTTTACTAAGCCAGTAAATTTGTCAAAAAAAATATTTACCTCTACTCTCCTATAAAGACCATTAGACGCAACAATAGATATGAAAATAAATTAAAAATACCGTTTTCTAAATTAAAAATGTACTGCTCTGCCCCTTCTTCAATGTTAATAAAATTATATAATCATATTCCTAACAAAATTAAAAATATTGAAAAATTAACTAGTTTCGAAAGTCAGCTAAAACAGTTTTTAATTACAAAAAGTTATTACAGCATTAAAGAATTTTTTGAAGACTCTAATACATAATTCACATTTCGTTTGTAATATAATTATAATGTGTATAGTAATAGGTGTACTTATATAAAAACATTTTAAGAAATAATATATCCTATATCTTGATGTTAGATATAAAAGATAAATAACAAATGTGCAATGATTATATGCAGTGTTGATTTATAAATATTTATGATAAATAGTAAATAAATAGATAAATAGTATGTAAGTAGTAATAAACAATTTGCTATGTCCTTACAGGGCGCTACATTGTAATTAACATCTCTATGTATACACATACATACATACATTACATTATGTAACTACCCAATGTAGCATGCAATAAAGAATTGAATTGAATTGAATTGAATACTCCATAGCTATTAATCGCAAGTATTTTAAAATGACTTCAGGTTATTAGTTGTATAAATACCGAAGAGACCGTTTGGTTGTTTTTACCAATTTCTTTATTTATTATTTTTTAAGAAATTTTCACACACAATCGACGCACGAAATCAATCCCCGCTGCCGCGCGACATCCACCGTCTCCTTAAGTGGGTGTATATCAAAGAAAAATGGTTTAAGTGCCGGTCAAATTAACTCTATGCTCTTTGCCAAGCCTATTGACATCATGATACAAAGGTCATCGCACCCGTTAAAACATTTACCCATTTTAATCGGGGATATGAAGAATATTGTTTTTCGTTGATTTCATATTTGTGTTTTAGTGAGTTTGTTAGTTTATAGAATAATTAAGTCTGTAGTTTTGTAATATGTTTAAGTTCCCTCTCAATTTGCAGTGCCCCTGCGGGGTATCAGTATTCATTGTATTACTTAGGTACCTACTTGTTTACATGATGCAATAAAGATTTATGATTTATGAATGAAGATTGTAACTAACCAATCGATAATTTAAAAGAGCATAGCCTGTAAGTTTCTTGCCAGTTCTTTTTACAGAGCGGTGGCTCGGAACTGGCACTTAGATTCACTTACACTTAAATAGTTTTTGTTTTTTTTTAATTGTTTGGTTGCAAGTGAATCTAAGCTTCGTGATTTTAGTATAATTATGTTTTAATTGTTTTTTTTTTAATAATTTTGACGTAAGTACTATGTTTGTAAAAAAAAGTTTTTTCATTTTCGATATGATCGCTCCATACGATGATTTAGATTTTTTTTTTTGACGGAGTAGGGAAACTTGCAAATGTAGCTTATAAGTATTTTACTAAGTAAGTGTCATGTTGACTTATTATTTTTCTTAATGTGAATTACACTTATTTTAAATTTAAATTTTCGACATGAAATTAGATTCTCGGCGGGAAAGTGAAGCGTCATGTCTGCAGTTTTGTTTTATTTTATAAAATTTGTGATATTTCTAACATTAATGTGTAATAACGGTGGATTATTAACCGTTAAATATTTATGAACGTACATGAGTGTTGGTGAATGAAATAAAACAGTGCAACATAACTTTTCAAATTCTCTCAAGAAGTCTATGTGAGATCTCAATATAGTCCCACATCTTTACTGAGGACTCAAGGGGCTTTGGGGGAGGGCATCTCATTTATCATCTCTATCACCACTCATTCACATTTACTATAGTTTATATGATATTAATATATCTCTAACTTGACACTGGCTAAATGGGCAAACCGCACGAAGCCATTATTTAAAAGAAGAAGAATAAGACATGAATTTATGTAATTTGCTTTTTCTTTAACTTTTTTATTTTATTTTTTGTAAAAAGGGTTTGTTGACTAAACCTATTGCTATACCAAATGTTAATTTCAAATTTTATTTTACTATCGATAATTAATGGCTTTTGTTATTATGGGTTTATTGTGACTTGTGGGTGTGTCGGACTTGATCTGTTAACCTATATTGTAAGATTGAATAAATAAATAAAACTTTGGTTACTCAAGATTCGTAGCTATTAAGTCAGTAGTAATCTATTGAATGTAGTCTGTGACAGAAAGTTATTTCTTAGTAAAAATATCATTGACTTCTTGGCGGGAAAGTGAAGCGTCAGCAGTTTTGTTTTATTTTCTAAAATTTGTGATATTTCTAACATTAATGTGTAATAACGGTGGATTATTAACCGTCAAGTGTTTGTGAATATACATGAGTGTTGGTAAATCAAACAAAACAGTGCAACATCACTTTTAAAATTTTCTCTCAAGGAGTCCATGTGAGATCTCAGTATAGTCCCACATCTTTACTGAGGACTCAAGGGGCTTAGGGGAGGGTATTTCATCTTCGATTTATCATCTTGATAACCACTTATTCTCATTTACTATAAATTATATAATATTAATATATCACTTACTTGACACTGGCTAAATGTGCTAGACGCACGAAGCCATTATTTAAATGGAAGAAGAAGAAAAATATCATTGTTAGGGTTCCATAAGTCCGAGATACACGTTACAGAGAAATCATAATAGTTTCTTCAAATTCTGGGTTGATATATATATACATATATTTCTTAAAATATTGTGACTGCAAAACACAATTTTTTTATTGTAAACTATGTTTTTAGTTAAACTAACCTTGATGATTTTCTTGCCCGTTCTTTTACGATCAAGCTCCCGCCCGCAGTGAATGGGCGTGCTAGTTTTTAAGGTTTGACCTTTATAAGAGCTCTATTAAGCCAAACTTGAATAAATTTGAATTTTGTAAATTTATAAGAAAATATTCAAATCTTTGTGCGCAAATTGTAGATGTAACCTTGTGCAGGTTACATCTAAATGAACTCAACATAGCTCGGGTCCTAACCTAAGGTCTAATTAAGGTTCAGAAACAACTGTCTGGGGTACCCGGCCTGGAATAGTGTCACCCCCTCTCATAATATAAAAGAAAATATTTTAAATATTTCAATAAATTCTTAAATCCTTTTTTTTATAAATACATACTTAATTTAAATAGGAAACCAACCCAAACTATTCATGTTAATGCACACAAAGATTTGTCCTGTGTGGGAATCGAACCCACGACCTCTGGAGTGAAGTGTAGGTTTACTGACCTCCACGCCATATCGGTCGTCAAAACTTGCTGTACAAGTAAACCTTTAAGAAAAATAATATTATTCCTACGGAACACTTACCAACACAACCGTACTCACGGTTTAAATTAGTCCGATTCTTTTACTCATTAAAGTCACGATGTTGTGATCACGCCACTAAAGTTCATTGTTCGGTACATCTAATACTAAAAAGTATACTGGAGTATCAAGTCCATCATCATATTTTAGTATTATTCAGTTGTGCCCTAGATTAAGGGCCCAGCGTCTTATTGGTCCTACTACTCGTGTATCAAATCAATTTATTTTCTCTGTTTTTTATACAACAGAATCGGACTTCTTAGTGGGAAAGTGAAGCGTCATGTTTGCAGTTTTGTTTTATTTTCTATTCAAATTTATATAACATCTAAAATGATAAATGGTAAATGAGATGCGGGGAGGGCATCCATCGTCTACAGTCCTCAGTAAAGACGTGGGACTATACTGAGATCTCAAATGGACTTCTTGAGACAGTTTGAATGGTGATGTTGCTATGCTTTGTTTAATTTACCAACACTCTTGTATGTTCACAAACACTTAACGGTTAATAATCCACCGTTATTAAACATTAATGTTATAATATCACAAAGTTTAGAAAATTAAACAAATCTGCAGACATGATGCCTCACTTTTCCGCCAAGTAGACCATCAATTAATTTATTTTGGCTGTTTTTTATTTAGCAGACTCTTTCAAGTGATCCCAGATTTAAATAAAGAATCCTATTTACGGAACTGTCACTAATCCTGTTCGTAAGACATTGTTCTGCCTCTCTCATCTTGAAACAAATACAATGATGTTAATACCAGCAACATCGAAATTTTTCATGATTCTAAGCGTATTTTTAAGAATAAATATTTGAAATTATTTATTTAAGAACATTAGTGGTAATTTTTATTTACATGTATGTTATTCATATTGTATTTTTTTATGGTTTTGAATTTTGTTTTATAATGTTTGTATTTATTATTATTTTTACTCTTACTGTCGACATAAATTCTATAGTGTTATATATACCTGTAGAGGCATATCTTTTAACTTTTCCTTGTGTGTGTTAATTAACAATGTAAAATCATATTTTGATGGTTTATCTTTTTTTCATGTATAAATAAATAAACAATTACTGAAATGCAATGACATTTGAAATCAAATTTAACTTGAATTAGGTTAAGAGCTGCTGTGCTAGCCGGCCTTAAGTAGAATAATTAAAATAGATCAAGCTGTTTCTACTTTTATTGCGAACAGGCACAGGAACAGAACAGAACAGAAAACCAAGTCTTTGTGTGCATATACATGAGTATTTGTTCTGGTCTGGGTGTTTTCCTATGTATATTAAGTATGTATTTACAAAAACAGTTTTTAAGTATGTTAATCCGATCGTTAGTATCCATAACACAAGTTTTTAATGATAATTATCTTGGAACTAAATAATTGGTGTTATTGTAAGAGAATATTTATTATATTTACTATTAATATTAGACAAAAATATGTTGAACACATAACAATCCGAACCCGGACTTCAACGCATCCCCATGGGCAGTTAAAAAAATCTTCACGCACCTGTTTTTGTTAAACTTTGACAGATGGCAAAACCGTTAAAATATTTCGACAGGTGTAGGCTGTATGGGAGGGTCAACGTATAAATGTTTGATTTTTATCAGAAAATAATTGACTAATCGTTAAAAAGGTAACTTGTTCTAAAATAATTATAAAATCAATATTAATAGTATTATTTTAGCATTTTTCCTAGACTTACGCTAAGGACTCATCTACTGCTGATTGGATTAAACAGATTTGGCTGAATTACACAGTGCGACCTCAAGGAAAACATACTGTCATGTTTAAACTGGCGGGAGAAAAAACTAACCTTGACGATTTTCTTGCCCGTTCTTTTACGATCAAGCTCCCGCCCGCAGTGAATGGGCGCGCTAGTTTCTAAGTTTTGACGTTCATAAGAGCTCTTTTGAGCCAAACTTGAATAAATGAATTTGAAACCATGTGTCATGTCGTGATTTAACCAGCTGTCAGTATATCAGAAGATAAATTCTAATAACGACTGCCATAGATGTTCATGGCAGCCGGGAGCAACGGCTTAACGTGCTTTCAGAGGCACAAAGCGATAATTACGCTCACAACTCCGAAAAGACAAAGGTTTTAATCCTTTGAATTTATAGCCTACGGGCGTACCACTGGGTTATTAATACAAACATCCAAACTATGAATATTTGTTCTGGTCTAGGTGTTTTTCTATGTATATTAAGTATGTAATTACAAAAAAAGTATTTAGATAGATAGATAGATAGATAATAATAATAATAACAATCATTTATTTCAGAATAATAATTTCCATAGCATAACAAAAACATAAATACGGTTGAAACGGATACATACAATAAAATCAAATCAAATACATTAAATTAAATCAAATCAAATACATTAAAAATAAATTAAATACAGTAAAATCGAGATAAGATAAAACGTTCATTTCGTTTAAATAATACAAGTTATATAAAAACATATCCCACAAAACCGTTTGACTGGTTTGTCTGTGGGTCACAGTCTCTTTTATACTATTTTATACATTACAACTAATTTTATATATAAATAACTTACAATTTTTCACTTAAACCAATATAGTGCTTTTTTAAATTTGTTTTGTACTTATTTTTGTTTGTTTCCATTCTAATGGCTTCAGGCATACTATTTAAAAGGTACGGAAGCCGTTTTTTTATAGTTCTGTCACCATCATTATTATATACTCTGGGTACATTGAGTTTACCGGCAGTCATTGAGCGAGTAGGAGCAGTGTTGTCGACGCAAGTTAGACCATGCTCCCGACTGTTATGGTTGTTAAGTGCTAGCAAATATTTATACTGTAATCTAAGTGGTAGAATATTACATACATATTTTGAATAATCTATTGTAGTCGCTTTTACTTTTATCTTTGTTTTTTTTACTTACTAATAATTTTAAGAAACGTATTTGTAGTGATTCTAGTTTTAGCAAATTTGTTTTACAAGTGGATCCATAACTGTCAAGAGCATAGTTCAAGATTGAGTACACTAAGTAGTCCACTAGTCCACATTTATGTATGTTTATCCGTTATTTAGTATCCATAACACAAGTTCTGAATGATACTTATCTTGGAACTAAATGATTGGTGTAAGTGTCAGAAATATTTATTTATTTATTTAAAAAAAAAACTAATTTTATAAACGCGAAAGTAACTCTATTTGTCTTTCTGTCTTTTCTTCACGCCTAAACTACTAAACCGTTTTGTGTGAAAATTTGTACAGACATAGTTTGGAACTCGAGAAAGGACATAGGATTTTTATCCCAAAAATCCCGCGGGAGCGGAAACTTCTCAAAAATCCCGCGAGATCGGGAACTAAAACCAAAAATCTGCCGGAAGTCACTATTCCACGCGAACGAAGTCGCGGGCAAAATCTAGTATTAGTATAAATAGATGGACCAATATTATCGGGTCTGAGAGACCATTAAGCAATATGGCTTGACGCTAATGCCATGACGCCATTTCTAAATATGCACGCTGCGTGATGCATCACTCCGAGACATTCTCTAAGGAGGACTAATTATGATTGATTATGATTACTGATGTGGAACATATTCGTCTCTTTTATATCATAGTGAAATACTAGGCTACTTGATTGCGTGACGGAAGGTTTGTTTATCTTTATTGTATTTAGTTTGAATACAGATTTATTATTATTATTTTGGAATATTTGTTCTTTCTCAGAAATCTTACTTTCTGGTGTTTAACGAGATTCACGGGCCTAAACCAAGTGAGAATCATTTGTTAGGAATTTTCTTGAAGAAACTTTCTTACAGTTCGACAAGTGTTTAGGATAGCGGCTTTCTGCATAGTCATGTAGGTGTTTTGTGGTAGATTTAATATTTTCAATGATTGTAGGAGATATTTAGGTATAACTCCGGTAGTGGAGAGCACCAGTGGCACGATGTATACTTTATTACATTTCCAAATTCTGATCATTCAATTTAATTCTGTGTATTTATGAATTTTTTCGGTGATAGTTTTCTGTAAATTATCGGTGTTTGGAACTGCTATATCAACAATGTTTGCTATTTTGTTATTTTCCTCTACTAATGTTATATCCGGTCTATTGTTGTGAATGGTCTTATATTATTATTATTTATGTGGCTTCTATCTTTTACATAAAAAAATGTGGCCTGTCGCAAAACCTGAGAACGGCTGAGTCAATTCGGTAAATAGATTTTTTCATAAGTGTAAAGACGTAACGCATATTTGCCGCCAATTAAATTAAATTAACTCTAGATATTGAACTATGCCGTGAGGAACCACAAGTAAATATGAGTTGATAAATATCAAACGCCAATATGTCCTTGATAAGTGAAAAGGAGATATGAAGCATTTTATTTTTTTCGTACAATCTATCGTTTTAACAAAAGCTTAAGGTTTATTTTATCTTACTTGCTGATTTTAAATCCCTGGCAACATTTGTATATAACATGTTGGTAGAAAAATATGCTATAACTGCTAAATCTGGTTTGGACATACTAGGTTTTGAACTACATCAGTGGACATACTGCATTTTGAAAAAAATGCACAGTTGGACTTACCTGATTTTGAACAGACCTGTCATTGACTGATACTAGGGTCCGAACTCAGGGAAGCAAAAAATTAAATGCCAGCAGTCGTGGCCCACGCAGTAGAAAACAAAATAGATCACTTACGATATACTACACTATTATTAATAAATACAAATAAATGTTTTATAAGCGTCGCCCCCGTAAGACCGGGATTACTTATCCAGGGCTTCTGGCCTCTTTTATTATTTAAAAGTAGGTACCACAAAATTTTGTATGTACTCAAATGAAAGCAATAATAAGAAATTATTTATCATTTTATTTATTGAAAATTTAGTTAGCTTTTTGGCTTAAACTAATCACAACTAAAACTAAACTATTAAAATAAAAGCAATTTATTTATTTTAATTACACGAAATCTGTAATTTCTACGTTTTCCATGTCTCCGGGATCTACCACACTTTCTGAATCACTAAGCATTGATTTGTTGTCTCTTGTAAGCACATATTTATAATAAGATAAATTTTCAAAGTTCTGCCATTCATTCCCATAATGTTTTTCCAAGAGCTTCGTCACATCATTTAGTTTAGCTGCTTTTACCGGAACTCCAGTTGGGATTGAATTCAGTGAGAGCTCATTCAGTCTCTTTCCGCGTTTTGTCAAAGATTGTTTGTCACAAAGGTCATTTCTGTAAGAAATTTCACCGCAAACGCGAACTGTATGTCTATTGACTTTCTTGAATATAATTCTCTTACATTTGCTGATTAGGAAATGCCAAGATTGCGTCGCTTTGAGGAACTCTTTAGTTTTTTCTTTCCAGTCATATACTGGTACTTCAGTCGATAATTTGTGAATAGTTGCGTGTTCTTGAATAACGTCTTCATATTCGCTGGGCTTGATAATATTCTCTTTTTTCATAATAACTCTTTCTGTTAATGCGAACACCCTATCGGCGGGCAAGAAAGAATGGCCTGTCACGGGAAAAATCATTTCAATGTCTATGATATTGGTGGTTGTCTCAAGCAGCCATTTCATAACCATGCATATGATTATCGAGTTTTTATTTTGCCCGCCACAGCCGTCTGAAACGAGCCTTATTTTTTTAACACCAGTTAGGTCTGTTGTATTCATACAATGATACAAGGCTGAGCAAATCTCATTTGAACCCTTAGCTGCTTCATCTTCAGTCCAAATGTACGCTTGGACATTCTTAGGTATTAAGGTTGTATGCGAAGAGCCAATTACGACTGTAAAATTATATAAATAAAGTTGTCGGGCATAATACGTTGCTTGGTCTGGTATCTTCGGTAGCGGAAGATTTTTCTCGCAGTCGAATGAGAATATTTTCAGGTCGGGATCTTCGTCTTGCAACATTTTATAAAAATGTTTTGCACGCAGTTTGTGAATTCTATGCTGTATCATATATTCTTGTTTTTTGGCTTGTGACTTCTCAATTTTAATTTTTTCTGTAAGTTCGAGACACAGAGAACATACGTCTTTCCTCGGGCTACCGAATCCGATATTAAATCGTGTGTTAAATATTTTTCTAAAAAAACTATGTGTGACGCCGAATCCCGGTAGAGCCTGGTCGTTGTACATTTCATACATTTAACCCGGGTTCAAGGTATTGGCGGACTTTTATCTGGTCTCGACAATAGTGGGATTCTAATGGCGTAAAACTTTTTATAAATTTTGTCACTGCTTCTCTTTTTGATACAAAAGCAAATTGTTTCCTGTCGCCTCCTCTATTTTCTTTGGCCAACCCACCAGTACTAAAATGCCTCTTAGCTACTCCCTCGATCCTGGACGACTTAAGTCGAGTAGCCCCCAAGAAAGTCTTTTTACATACTGGCACTGGAACACTTGTAGAAGAATTGGGTATGAAAAATTTTACTGAAAAAGATCTTGGATTTTTAATCCCTTTTCTGGGCCGATTGCGTTTCACTTTTGTTACAGTCATGTGCTTTATGATATAATTGTCTTGCTCATTTTTTGAAGTACTAACATAAAGTTTCTTATGAAAGTAAAATAAGTCTCTACTTGTGAGTAACATACACTTTAGGCTTTTGGAGTTATGTCTGCAAGGTGGTTTTTTTGGTAAACCCAGTGCTGAATACCTGTAAATAATTTAACATTAATATAATATTGCAACATGGACGCTCGAATTTGAATAAATTAAGGAAGCCTTTTTTAATATTGCTGTACAATAGAATCCTGCTAAAATTGTGGCTTCTATTCCAAGCTCGCAAACTCGCAACACATAAAAAAATAATTCCGTTTACTAACTCGATCCATTTTACTATTTATATGAAATTTAAAGATAGGTTTTAAGCCTAAATCTCCCACTGTTAAACATAGACTTGTTCACAAATTATTATCCATACTAATTTGTATGTCAAGATGTATGCGGCTCTTTATGAGATAATATACTACTAATATAATCTGAAAAGTCTTTCATCGAAGAGAGCCACAATATTCTTCATATGATTGCGTGCAATAGCTATTTGTAAACTTTGGAACAATAGCGGGTACCCAAATATAATCCCACCCATCGCGGAGTTCGGCCCTGGCTAAGCACCCATTTAAAACAATAACAGCAACGTTACTTACAATTTCTGCTTTTTGTCTGCTTTCTTTTGCTGAGTCTTTATGTTACTCCTCTTACGAGCTTTATCAGGCTCAACATTTTGGATATTTGAGCTCATTTTTACTGTTTTAAACAATTAAAATGAATTTAAATTGCAATCAACAATACACGCGCGTAAGTTCTAAAACGGTAATGGCGGCCATGGATGGCCGACTGCTTGACGCTGATTGGCTTGTTCGGACATACATCATTTTGATGCAAATGACCATTTGGACCTACTGGCTTTTGAAAGGAAACCGAACCTTTTGACAGTGTTTTTATAGTAAAAATGTGGACATATTTGTAAATGAATAAAAGTGATCGAAAGACAATTTTGTTCGCTATATTTTATAGAACAAATGTCAAAAAATTGTATAGGGTGGACATACCGGAGTTTGATATTTATCAACTCATTTAGTATCCATAACACAAGTTCTTAATGATACTTATCTTGGAACTAAATAATTGGTGTAATTGTCAGAAATGTTTTTTTTTGTGTTTATGTGAGTAAGTGTTTCTATGTTTATGATGTTATATGAAATTCTGTTTCTGTCAGCAATCGGCTTCCTGAGATTATATGTTTAATTTATTATGTTTAGCAAGCTCTTGGTTCTCCTAAAAATGTTATAAATAAATTGTTTTTCAAGATGCAAGATGTGCTTGTCATTCATATCCGAAAAAGACTATCTGTCTCGCTTTCAAGCCAAAACTACTGAACCAATTTAAACGAAATTTGGCACACAGGTAGTCTAGAGACTTAAAAAGAGCATAGGCTACTATTTAATGCGAAAAAATTGTTGTTAGGGGGGAGAAATTGGGGGTCAAAGTTTGTATGGAAAGTCTATGTTTTTTTAAGCTAGAAGCGTTAAAATATGTAATCTGGTTTATTATTAGCTGATATAAATATGATATTTAAAGTTACTTAAACAAGACAACAACATACTCAAATTTCAATGCACGAAGTCGCGGGCAAACTACTCGTATGTTTTATTTATTTATTTATTTAAACTTTATCGCCCAAATTAAAATAAAAGTATACAAATGGCGAACTTAATGCTGCAAGGCCTTCTGTTTTATGTTCGTATAACAAAAAAAGAGTTATTTTCTACTTTTATTTTAAATCTTATAACTGCAGAACACGGTTTTTATAGACTTGTCCAATTGTTTTACTTTTAAGTACATTTTCATTTAACTGGCGGGAGAAAAAACTAACCGTAACCATTTTCTTGCCCGTTCTTTCACGATCAAGATCCCGCCCGCAGTGAATGGGCGCGCTAGTTTTTAAGTTTTTAATGTCATGAGAGTGATTTTTTTTTTCAATATGTATCGAATGTATGGTATCGAATCTACGACCTTAGGTGTGAAGTGGGACATCTTGGCGGGAAAGTGAAACGTCATGTCTGCAGTTTTGTTTTATTTTCTAAAATTTGTGATATTTCTAACATTAATGTGTAATAACGGTGGATTATTAACCGTCAAATGTTTGTGAATATACATGAGTGTTGATAAATCAACCAAAACAGTGTAACATCACTTTTCAAATTTTCTCTCAAGGTAAGATCTCAGTATAGTCCCACATCTTTACTGAGGACTCAAGGGGCTTAGGGGAGGGTATTTCATCTTCGATTTATCATCTTGATCACCACTCATTCTCATTTACTATAAATTATATATAATTAATATATCACTTACTTGACACTGGCTAAATGTGCTAGACGCACGAAGCCATTATTTAAATGGAAGAAGGTGTGAAGTGCAGGTATACAGACCTCCATGCCATGTCGATCGTATATATAATTATAACAAGTTAATCACTAAGAAAATATGTCGAAACGCACAAAAACATTTGGAAAGTCAATCTATTAGACCAGACAGGAATATTTATTTAATATCCAACGCAAACTAGAGTCATTACATTAAGTAACGCAGTGCTAAGGCAATTTCAGCCGGCCATTATGGATTTTGAAACACGGTTGATGGTACAAATCGATATTAAATCGATTAGTAATCGATTAGAATCGTTTCCGTAATCGAGCGATGGAGCGCGATGAAAACCGACATGCCGCAATAATAGGTGTAACTTAAAATTTCACATAAAATGAGATTTTAGCTAGAGTATGATTTTATGTATTGTTTTGTTATAAATAACGGAAGCAATTACTGTTTACTTAAAAAGATTTTTTTGTGATTTATTTTAAAGCAGTCGTCTTTAAAATGAATTACAAAAAAGAACTTTTACACAGCATAGATAGGATTTTTTATCATTTATTGCACTCAAATAAGGTATAAATTAGATCTCACTAGATGTCTCTAGCTGTCATTAGATGTATTGTGGTAAATTTATAAAAATATAAAATAACTAGTGGGCAAAGGCGGACTTATAGCTAAAAAGAGATCTCTACCAAGCAACCTTTGATAGTGCACGACTTACAGAAATAAAAAATAGGAATAATTAAAATATAAATTGTTATGATATTAAATTGTAGATTTGAGCTTCGAGTGTGAGTCTTTCAGTTTTTTATGCAAGTACATAGTATGTTGGTAATTAAGAAAATTAGTATGTATGATAGCAATGCGCTGCGCGGGAAACGCGGTCAGGCACCGGAAACCTCATTGCGACCACAAACCTGATTTGAGGCAGAATTTGCACTCAAGGTTTTTGTGAAGTCAAAAGGTTCCTGTTGTAATGACGTGACATTATCAGGCATCGCTTCTGGTATTTACTATATCGAGTAAGTTGTGATAATTAAGAAAGTTATCTGGTATGTATGTAAGTAGTAAGTTATGTACTTGTTCATTGTGCGAGGTCATTTATTTATTGTGAGTAAGTGAGTTGTACAAGGATCCCACTAAGATCTGAGGAGCCCAAGCCAACTTCACCTGCAAGTGGTGCACCTGCTGCTTGATTAGTACAACTAACTGTTGTTCATTGTGCGAGGTCATTTATTTATTGTGAGTGAGTAAGGGTGTACAAGGATCCCACTAAGATCTGATTAGCTTAAGCCAACCTCACTTGCAAGTGGTGCACCTGCTGAACAACGAACGAGGCTCTGGTGAACATAAAAGATCCCGGTAAGCGGCAATAGGCTCGCTACTTTTTACGTGGGCCAACAATATAATTGGCAAAATATGAGCTATAATGTGCCTCTGTCTACCCTTTTAGGGAAACAGGCGTGAAATCATATATGTATATATTTACTTATTCATTACACCTAGCCACTAAAAAAGAAGCCGTATGGTATTGGTACTTTTTAAGAATTATACCACCCCATGTTTAACCTGAAAGTGATTTAGAAAAAGTCGTAAGGAATGCAATTTAGTTATTGTGGGCGAAGAGATAGCCTTCTCTCACATAATTATCATCTATATTTATCTCTTTGCTTACATTGAACTTTGCTAAAAATATTTCTGCTGCTGTGTTAGCAAGAATTTAAGTTAGGCTAACACAGTTTTTATGATGAAGTTAGCAAACATCTTAAATAAACTACTTGGTCATAAACATCATTTTCGCTAATGTCCCTAATGTCTCGACATATTATTATAATCTTTTTGATTTCAACATATTAATGACTTTTAGAATACTATTATCATTAACAATTGTTACTTTCCCTGCAAAGCCCAGGCAAGTTATTAAACGCCACACTGTCTCCAAAATAATTGATTATAATTAATATAATAACTAAAAGCTATTAAATACGACATTCCTTTAACTTTATTGTTGATTAACTAATAGCTCATAAAGAATTGAAGCAAGTCCTCATTCTAAGTGTAATATATACATTGGAACACAAATGGATTATAAAATTATACGTCTTGTAGAAATTAAAACGATTATTTTAAATTTTTACATATTGAATTTGCTGGTTGGATCCGTTCGGATTTAGTATTTTGTATGTAGATCTTTGGTTTATCATTTAAGCATAGTTTATTCGTTCATTAATTGTATAATTTGTCTAATCTAGAGGACAGCGCCAGTTCTTCCAAAAGGGAGGGAGAGGGTTGGAGAATGGGCAGGTCGAAAGTACCCTTTTTTTTTTATCGTCGGTAAAAAAGATGCTGTTTACGCACTGTCTCCCGGCCAATGGGGGGACCGGGAGGGGAGTGTGGGGCTCACTGTGGCAGACGCGACCACCGCAGTCCTACCCACTAAAAAACTTCCGACGACGCCCACCGCTGTTGAAAGAGGGGCAGGGGGCCAGTGCCTGGGTTTGTAGCTTCTGGCACCCCGCCCGCGGCCAACGTCCCCCGGATCAGAACCGGGAGGACCTCCTCAGAGGAGCGCAGTGTGTCGCGCCCCTCCTACCTCCTTGTGCGGCCATGGCGTAACTGGCCGACTTCTGGGAGGGTCTATAGCTAAACGGAAGGGGCCTAAGGTCGAAAGTACCCTAACTTTCGAATAGAAGATTACTGAGCGCGAAAGGAGCTAAAAGTGTGTGGTAGAACCCTGTCCCTGTGTGTATCTTATAAAAATATATGTACAGCACAATTACATATGTAATTAATTATATTTCATAGTATATAAATATTTTTTTTTAAAAATATATATCAAGCTTTACTCTTTAATAGTCATAATGTCATAGAAAGACACAAAAATACACAGATACACAAATCATATTGAAATTAAAAGAGGCTACTTACCAAAATACACCTTTGAAGATAATATCAAAAAGTTTATGTTTTTTCTCCCCTTTTCACTTCACTTTTAATCACTTTTTAATCACTTAACACTTTTTAACTTCAC
The DNA here is from genome assembly GCA_949126915.1 of Musotima nitidalis. Taxonomy (NCBI): domain Eukaryota; kingdom Metazoa; phylum Arthropoda; class Insecta; order Lepidoptera; family Crambidae; genus Musotima; species Musotima nitidalis. The sequence goes on from OX421441.1 coordinate 1,441,800, forward strand.
ATATCTCTTTCTTCACACCACCATCATCCAAAATAGTAATCAAAGTAATAGAAAAGTACATAAACAGCTATAGCTAGAAATACAAATTTAATGTAAATAAATAAAATGTCTTTTATATAAATCCACAGTTTTTGGGTTACACCCTTTTGGGTCTGGGCGCCGTTGGTGGCCGCTTGCATTTATTTGTATTTCAAATGGAAATGCGATTTCCCTGTAACAAATTATTTGTAGTTTTAATTATACAACACTTTTTGTAGTTGGTACTCTAGAAGTTTCCTCGCATTTTTTAAATTTACGTACCTATCAAATGGAACCTTTCTCAAACTTATACTTTTCAGTCAATTGACTTTGCTTTAGACTTCTTAGCGGGAAAGTGAAGCGTCATGTCTGCAGTTTTGTTTTATTTTCTAAAATTTGTGATATTTCTAACATTAATGTGTAATAACGGTGGATTATTAACCGTTAAGTGTTTGTGAACATACATGAGTGTTGGTAAATCAAACAAAACAGTGCAACATCACTTTTCAAATTTTCTCTCAAGGAGTCCATGTGAGATCTCAGTATAGTCCCACATCTTTACTGAGGACTCAAGGGGCTTAGGGGAGGGAATCTCATTTACCATTTATCATCTTTATCACTACCTACTCATTCTCATTTACTATGAATTATATATTATTAATATATCATTAATAAATATTAATATATCATATCATTATTTAAAATAAAGAAAGAAAGACTTTGCTTTATGTTTTTGCATTAAGTTAATATTCCAATACACTATTAGGTCAAGGGAGAGGGATTTATTTAGGTCATACGGATTGGACTGGTGTGTGGCGTCCTGCTGTTAGAATTCCAAAGAATATTTGGCTTATCGACTACAGTAATAACCGAGACTAAGAACTAAGTACCTACATTTCACAGCCACACAAACGGTCACCCATCCAATGACTGACCTCTGTAATCTATGCTTAACTTCAGTTATCGTTTACGATCACCTAGTACAAAATAACTATATAACCGAGACTAAGTACTAAGTTACTTTAACTGGCACAAAAACGGTCACCCATCCCATTGGATGGGTGATCAGTCATTACTGACCTCTGTGATCTATGCTTAACTTCGGTTATCTTTACCTAGTACAAAAGACCAACATAATTTAAATAGATAATTATACATCAATATTTTCTGAGAATCAAACCTTTTTTTTCATTCCAAGAAAACTAGCATTATATATACTAGCGTTATGGATACTAAATAACGGATACACATGTACCTATATGTATTTATACTTACATACATATACACATGTATACATATATAACTACTTTTTTATACTTGATATACTTAGGAATAACTCTGTCGTAATAAATGTATCAAATAAAAATATGTTAGGTTAGGTATCAAAAAATTGCATATCGCATGAAAATTAATTGTATGTTAGTTATTGTTGATTGGTGCAGAAATTTTAATTATTAATTCAAAAATTTAAAGTAATTTTAAAATCAGTCACAGAGTCAGTATTTTTTTCACCCATTTAACAATTGAAATACTGTCTACTATTTTATATTTTCAAAATATTATAGGTTAAGTGAGAGAGAACTTCCACTATTTTTGCTTCATCATTGAACCAAAGATTTTTTTAAATATCTCTTTATCCTACTTTTAGATGAATATCTTAAAAAAACTTAACCTAAAATAATACACTTATAAACCCGATTATATTGTGCCAAAGTTATATAAAGTAAAATAAATCAAATTTAAATGAAAATAAATTCAATTCAAGTCAAATACTTGAATTAAAAATCTTGCTAGAATACATCCAAAGTGAAACAAAACGTATACGATCTCTTTAGACGCCATTAAAAAACCATTGATATAACACATTACGTTGAAACTTACGTAAAAAATGTAAATTCTATGCACACAGTCATCATCATGAATATTCCACACTTTTTAGTTAATTATTATGACATAGCACAGCAGATTTGGCGCGAACGCGGGAAAAAACTAAATTCGGTATTGCTTTATTTTTTTAAAGTTGGTGTAAATTTGATTTATTATACGAAAAAATTTGTTAATTAAAATAAATCGTCTTCGTCAACTTACACAAGCGTAGGAAATGTCAACTTATTTATTTATATGTTAATTCCAAATCTACATAAAAGCCTTTAGTAAAATCTCCACAACTTTATAGAACTTTAACGTGACTATGAAAGAAGAAACTAAGAGAAGAAATGACCAAAACGCTGCTTAATGTTAAATTTATATATGCAAATAACTTGGACTTCTAAAATTAGTTTGCACTCGCAAATATTGTAATTGAGTAAGTCCATAGCGAAAAAAAAATTACGACATAAAAACTCTGCACAAGACGAACTAATTTCAAATTTAAATAATGGAACATAATTTAAAAAAGAACACAAGATATAATCCTACCTTGAAATAGAATAAAAACTCCTTTCAAATAATCACAACACTTTTTAGCTAAAAAAGTGTTGATCGGTAACAGATTATGTACGGCGCTATTTTCACTAATAACTCACTGCAGTAACTAAAATACACTTTCTTAGCCACAGTGTTCGGCTAGCACTGATGGTACAACGTCAAAACGTGGTGGGGACGTTACGGTGACCATAATATTCATGTTTCACAAGGACATGCCGTGCGTCAGGTGGTTGTGTAAAAAATACAACAATTTTTATATGGAAAGGACTGGTTATGTCATAGTAGGTAGTTTTTTTAAATATAAGTTTGTGAAAATTTTTATGCTTCAGAGAAAATCAGGATTGACTAACTTCGACTTTAATAAAAGTATCGATCTGGATAAAATTTGGTGAATAAATAATAAATGTGGTGCAAAAATACGTGATCCTGATTGAAGTAAAAATCTTAGACTATTTCACTACTTTCAATAAAACTACAGACATATATTGGACCTTAGAATAGAAAAAGCTCTATTTTTAACTCTTAAAAATACATCTTTATTATAGGACCTTCTCAATAATATCTCAGCAAAATGGTAGCTGGTAACAGCACTGAAAATACGATCAAGGAAAAAATACTGGTTCGGAAGGAAATGATATTCGTAGCTACACAATAATATTGAAGCCTAGCCCAATCAATTAAACTCTAAAGCACTTCAAATACTTAGTAATTTAATAATTATAGAAACTTGAACTGAATGTATAATTCTAGCCTTATTCGGAAGGCTAGCCGTTTTCACATTACAACAAACATTGCGAAATAACTGATCTCAAGGTTGTGTACAAGCAATAACCACTTCTTATGATCTTTCTTTCTCTTAATATATGCATAAATAATGTAGCAGTTTAGAATAGTTATAAAAAATAGGTTTCAATAAGGTTTATCGTTTTTTTACTCATGTTACTGGAAACTTTCAATGTTATGTACATATATAAACATACATTTTTCTTTATTTCATGCTATATTACTATTTTGATTAGGACTCAGTGTGGGTAGAGACAGGTGTGTGATAATTTGCAGTTAGATTTTTTAATAAAATAACATTTGTAATTATTATTACACATTAAAAATTATAAATAACTGCAAACAATTGTATTGCTCAGTTTTATGAATTGTTACAATGGGAAGAAGCAAGGTAGCCCCAACACAAGTGCTTAGTAACTTACCGGGGCTGCTTTATAATATTGTGAACCAAAACATGTGAGATCAAATTAACATTTTTATTTTTTTATTTATAACTAAAAATCATATAAATTATTAATTCTAAGATAAGTATCATTAGGAAATTGTGTAACGGATACAAAATTACGAATGAATACTTTTTCTATACTATAGGTATCATTGCGATATAACTTATGTGATATTGTATACATAAGTCAAGTCAACACTTTAAGAAGTGGTTATTGCGTCAATAGGAAAAAGAATCCTTTTTGCTTTTATTTCTCTCTCTTTCTTCAAAATAAAGTAAATCAATACTCAATGTCTTTATTGCACTCCATATGTTACAAAGATGTTATTTATAATATCACAGATACAATATGGACCCTGTAGGGTATGGCAACTTAGAGGAGAAGAGGATGCAAGCTTTTTATATTTAGATTTTATATTTATTTTATATTTATTTCAATTCAATTCAATCAATTAAAACTACAGTAATGATTACTGTTAACATATGTTCGAATTTCAATTTTGTTTGACAAAATTGTACAAATCTAAATGATGTCGTTGATCTTGAAGACATTAACTAAATTTTATTTATAATAAATTGAGTCTTAAAATTTTGATTCAAAAAATATACAAACTATTTAACTTAAATTCATTTCTCAAATCGAGTGAGTACTTTATAAAAACTTCAATACAGTTACAGTACGAGTTAAAAAACAGCAAAAATAAATGTATGCCACATTACTTATTCGTCGTGAATAATGTAGAGGTGTTATTTATAGACGTGTCGTCGAATAAATCTTAACACTTTCATGTAGGTACCTGTAGCCGGTGAACATCGCAGCAGGCGGTAGGTAGGGTGATTCGATTTGTTTTTATGAAAGGATATTTCCATTGCTGATAATTGTTCTTAACATACATAGATAGACCCAATACCCTCGCAACTTGATATTGAGAGGAGGCTCTTGGTCAGTAGTGACGATAATGGGGTGAGATGATGATACATATATAATATTATACGCCCACGTTTTGCCAGTTATATTAATGGTTCTACGTAATAGGTGGCGAGCATATTGCCGCTTACCGGAAAATTTTATATTTGCCAGATCCTCGTTCGTTGTTTGGCAGGTGCACCACTGGCAGGCGTGATGGCTTTGGCACCTCAGATCTTGGTAGGATCCCTTTCCACCGTGCTCTTAACGTTTATATGCTATTTACTTTTAAGTTTACGTTCTATTAACATTTGAGCTGTATTAGCATATTTTATACTATACATTATCAAATGTATTAATATGCTAGTCGATATCCCACACCCCCACACCCGTATGTTTCGCTATGATTATTTCTAATAAATAAAATAAAATAACTTATTCAAATTCATAAGGAGTTAATGTGTTTTTATTATTGCACGGAATTTCACTGATATAAATATATGAATTGTATTTAATGTCAAATTCCTATTGCCGCTTGCCGGGCTGTATATAAAACTTGTATATAAAATTATTTTTGAAATTTCAAAAGGGATTCATGTATACTGCAGTACTCAAACCCAGAGCGGAGAGAATATAATTTTTTAAATATTAATAAAATAAAATTACGTTCCAAATAAATACTTTGAGAAACGAGAATTAAATATTAACACAAAACACTAAACAAAAATACTTTTCTTATAATGTCAAGTCTTGATGAGAATGGAATAAATTTATTCTCTAAAAGTAAAAAGTATTGGACGCCCTACAGTGTTGCGTGCGCGCACAATGGCTGTGAAATCAAGCTACATAGCTTTATTAAACATACTAGCCACCAGACAGACGCTGGCTACTATATGTTGTATAATTCTTACCGAGATTCAGGTCGGCAAATGTCGGCTTTTATTTAGGCTTTAAACTAATAACAGAACAGTTTTCTTCTGTAATTAGTTACTATAGACTTATAATAGTAACAAAACTATGGAGTTTAGTAATTATTTTTTAATGTTTTTGTTTTATTGGTGCCCAAATTTTTATTTTATTTTTATCTAAATAAGAAGTTTTATTAACTTATTTAGCTTTTGAAGTGTCCATCAGATATGAGAAGGTACATAGCTACATTAAACAAATTAGGCTTTAACAAACGCAGACCAGGGAAACTGTGGTTTATGACATAAAACTTAACTCATAAAACTTTATGAGTTAAGTTTTATTTCATAAACGATTACATAGTGCTTGATAAAGTCAAAATTAAATATAAAAAATAATCGAAATATGATTGCACTAAAATCACGAAGCTTAGATTTACTTACATGCAAAGAAACAAATATGTATTTATGTGTAAGTGAATCTAATTGCCAGTTCCGAACGAAACGAAAGAGAAGAACTAGCAAGAAACTCACAGGCTATGCTCTTTTAAATTATCAATTAGCTAGTTATTTTAATTACAATCCTCATTTGCCTGTACAGCTTTAAAATGCATTTAATAAAACATTAACAATATTCATGTTCTAATTAATTCATATTAGGATAGCCTGTATGAAACGGCAGTTTAATCCAAAGCATTTTTATCCGCAAGCAACGCGGACAAAGTCGCGAGCGAACCACTAGTATCTAATCAGTTTATACACTAAAAAAATACGCTATCATACGAAATATTCATTAAATAATATATGTAAAGACACAAAAACTGACTATGACAAGGACACCGGCACCGAACCCCGACCTCATAGGGAAGGCTAATTACCGCCAATCGCTCAACCATGACGCTACATAAGTAAGTAAGTAAATAAACAATTAACGTCTAATGCTAACTTCATACTTATTTTGCTCATTTAACAGCTAAAATTTAACTTATATAGGGATGTACAGGGGTCTTACGAAGACCTAAGGAGCCCAAGCCAACCTCACCTGCAAGTGGTGCGCCTGCCGATCAACGGACGAGGCTCTGGCGAACAAAACATTGCCCGGTAAGCGGCAATAGGCTCGACACCAACGTGGGACCAACTATTTAACTGGCGAAGTGTGGGCGTATAACATGCCTCTGCCTACCCCTTCGAGGAAACAGGCGTGAATATATGTATGTAAATTTAGCTTTACTCAGAGCTTAAGTGTATTTAAAATACCATTTTATTTCACTGATTTGTTTCAAGTTAAGATTTTTAAATATATTTAGCTCTAAATAGAACCAGTGATCGCTGTGAAAGCCGCTCTTAGTCAGAAGCAACTTGCGTTAATAAGCTAGAAAAAGTTGTCGAAAATGATCACTGAAGTAAAGCAGAGTTGACTGAGGTCAGAACTTGGATGGGTGACCGTATGTGGCATTACATTTCGAGCGCTTCCGTGCATTCAAAAGCACCTTAAGATGTCGGATACGGTTATCACTATATGCGTTAGTAGGTAGGTAAGAAGCCCCAATTAGGCTTTTTAAATATTTTAACAGCTGGATGCTACACAAGCCACCACTATTACGTATGGCCGAGAGAAGTGTAATCTCAATCTTTTGACTTAAATTAACTGTATCCACAAATAATGGCACGTCTTTTTCCCGTTGCGGTAGGCAGAGATCACATCCATCTACTTGCTACGATCTTGGCACACACTCTTAGCTTCTTTCGCACTCATTAACCTTCTCATACACAGCGATCGGTATACAGTATAGCGTATTTTAAAGCTTTTTCAAACGCTTATTAATAATATTTACAACAGTAGGTACCAAAGCTCGTTGCGAGATTCAAAAAATTATAGCGACATCTAGCGCAACACGTAAGTAACACTTATCAAAACGTAATCGAATCAACGCCATCTAATGAAAAAGGTATGTACCACTAAGTGAAATCTCAATTCTAAGGGAGCTTATTAAACAAATTGCAATATAAAACCAATGAACTTAATTATAATTCAAGTCTAGAATTCCAGCAATCGAAAACGTAATTAAGTATAACAATTAATTGCGGCTATATAACTGCTATTGAGGCGGAACTTGAAAAAACATTGTATATGACTTGATATCGTCAGGAAACAGAATTGAGGAAGGAAATATTGTTAGGAAGTCGATATTAATGGATGCACGCCACTTGCATGCTTTTAATTTAGGTTATGAACAGTGGAATTCAATTAATAATGGAAAGGCATCGGGCAATAACAGCAGCCATCTTTTTGAACTGTGGTTATATAAACATATTAGCTTACAACAAAAATTTGGTTATCAGACATTTTTGCGGTAAGATTCCTTCATTTATTGCAGTATTAATTATTATTCATATATTACTTTAGGAATCCTACCAAGAACTTAGGAGTCCAAGACTACCTGGCTTGCAAGTGGTGCACCTACTGACGAGTCTCTAGCAAACATAAAAATGTCCAGGAAGCGGCAATAGGTTCGCCAGCTATTAGGTGAACCCAACAACCTTCTTAACTGAATAACCTTGAATGGAATTAGCGTGATATTATGTAAGAATGTATTTTATTTCTTCTAGATCAAAAAATCTTGTAGTTTTCCGGCACATACCTCTTTGAAGATCTTGATAGATTGCATAGGTGATCAGTACCTACTGATTATTTATGCTGAGGTTATGGCTTCTCTTGAAGACCTCCAGATAAGGATTGATTGCTTCTATCAGTGCCTTCTACCTACTACGGAGAGTGTTCTGAAGAACTTTTCGATATATCTCTCTCCTTTGCCCTAACGAAACACACGTGCTGGTCTAAAAAACCTTACTCAACCAAAAAGGATGGAAGAATTTCTAAACCGTCTGCGAAATACATTGACGGCGGATGTGTTGTCTGCTGCCTCGTATAGTCCTAGGTTTTTTAATGCAGATCGTTATTGATACAATAAATAACGGTGTAAACTCCTCATTTTTTGGATTCCATGTGCTATCATGCAGGATGCAAACATTACGATAAGTCACAACTAAAAGTGATTATTTTTCGTCCAGTTGTCATTTTAAGACTAGATTGAACGACATAGCGAGGCGAGTTTGCAAGCTGAAGTTGCAGTGGGGGGGCATATAGCTCGAAGAACCGACGAAGGATCGGGCGTTAAGGTGCTTCAATGGCGACCGCGCAAACGGAGTAGAAGACGGCCTCCCACGCGATGGTCCGAGGCGGCGGGAAGCCGATGGATACAGGAGACTCAAGATGGAAATCCATTGGGGAGGCCTATGTTCAGTTGTAGACTCAAATCGCGGAGATGATGATGTCATTTTAAGACATGTTATTGATCTGAATCAAGATCTGTCACATTACAGATAAAGGATGAATGAATTAAGTATTATTCTTTGTAATCAGAACTACTGTTTCTAATTAAAGAAGAATTAAAGTGAATGAACGAAAGTAATTAATGTCTGGTGTGCGTGCTTTCCTAACGAACGAACCGTGACTGAAGAGAAATCAGCGTATGATATCGATGTTCACAGTGTTTGATATATTAGTCATTAAATGCTTGCCGTAAGAATTAACACAAATATCAAGGTCGCCATCGAGCAATTGTGACAATTTGTCGAAAATTCCGACATACCAGCAAGCAAATAATATACGGCAAGCAATATACAGCAAATTAACAAGAAAACGCAAGCTGTCTTCAAAGCGATACTATTCTATCTAAGACTAAATGGCAGATAAAAATCCTTGGGATTAAACTGCCGTATCATACAGGCTATTCTTATATGAATGACCTAAAACATGAATATTGTTAATGTTATATTATATTGCGTTGTATAGCTTCACAGACAAATGAAGATTGTAACTAACCAATTGATAATTGAAAAGAGCATAGCCTGTGAGTTTCTTGATAGTTCTTCTTACAGAGCGGTGGCTCGGAACTGGCACTTAAAATTCACTTACACTTAATTATTTTTTGTTTTTAAATTGTTTTAGTTGCATATAAGTGAATCTAAGCTTCGTGATTTCAGTGTAATAATATTTAGATTGTTTTTTTTATATGTATATATAATTTTGACGTTTTATAGTACTATGTAATAGTTTAAGAAATAAATAATTTTAAAATCATATTTTTCTTTGAATTCCTAGATAAAATCACTTTTGTTTCCCCAAAGGGGTAGGCTGAGCCATATATGGCCCAAATCGACTATTTTACATCAAAATTGTTAATGTTATATTCTGTTGGATTGTATAGCGTCACAGACAAATGAAGATTGTAATTCCAATTGATAATTTGAAAGAGCATATAGCCTTTGAGTTTTTTGCCAGTTCTTTTTACAGAGCGGTGCGGTGGCTCGGAACTGGCACTTAGATTCACTTACAATCAAATATATTTTTTAAATTGTTTTGTTGCATATAAGTGACTGTAAGCTTCGTGATTTTAGCGTTTTTATGTTTCGATTGTTTTTTATAATTAATTACTTAATTAATAATTTATGAAATAAAAATATTTTAAGTTTGATTCTTCTTCTTCCATTTAAATAATGGCTTCGTGCGTCTAGCACATTTAGCCAGTGTCAAGTATGTTATATATTAATCATATATAATTTATAGTAAATGTGAATGAGTGCTGATCAAGATGATAAATCGAAGATGAAATACCCTCCCCTAAGCCCCTTGAGTCCTCAGTAAAGATGTGGGACTATACTGAGATCTTACATGGACTTCTTGAGAGAATGTGAAAAGTGATGTTTCACTGTTTTGTTTCATTTATCAACACTAATGTACGTTCGAAAACACTTAACGGTTAATAATCCACCGTTCTTATACATTAATGTTCGAAATTTTACATTTTTTTAAAAATAAAACAAAACTGCAGACATGGCGCTTCACTTTCCCGCCAAGAAGTCCAAGGTGGACGGTTATAATAATATAGTTGTTAAGTCTAATTTAGTCAGGTGGAGAAGAAATGGTATTAATGGTATGGTAAAAATGGTATTTGTAAATGTGAAAAGAATCCTACAATATAATAATAATTGACGACCGATATGGCGTGGTGGCGAGTATATCCGCACTCCATTCCTGAGGTAGTAGGTTCGTTTCCCACACAGGACAAATATTTATGTGTATAAATATGAATATTTGTTCTGGTCTGGGTGTTTTCTATGTATATTAAGTATGTATTTACAAAAAAAAAAGTATTTACGTACGTGTATCCGTTATTTAGTATCCTTATAACACAAGTTCTTAATGATACTCATCTTGGAACTAAATAATTGGTGTAAGTGTCAGAAATATAAATATAATATAAAGGGTCCGCCATCTAAGGTTTTTTTTTTCAACTAGTGCTTATTTCGTGAATGGCAACACTTAGCTTATGTCTGATTTGACAGTTAATTAGTTTTATCCTTCCGCTGAACGAATATGGTTGTGTATACGCTTGAACAACGCTGGGAAATATTGCGACATTACTTTGAAAATCAATGCCGATTTTGCCAAAAAAATCATCTTTTCAGATGAAGCTCATTTCGATCTTGTAGGGTATGTTAACAAGCAAAATTGTCGCATTTGGGGCACAGAAAACCCGCACGCATTCACTGAAAAACCGATACACCCAAAACGAGTCACTGTTTGGTGCGGATTTTGGTCCAGAGGCATAATTGGGCCATTTTTCTTCGAAAATGAGCAAGGAGCGGCCGTTACAATCAACGGCGATCGTTATCGGGCCATGTTGAATGAATTTTTGTTTAAAGAAATTGAAAATGAGGATATTGGCGACATTTGGTTTCAACAGGACAGCGCTACGTGCCACACAGCCGACTCTACACTCGATGTTTTGCGCCCTGTTTTTGAAAATCGCATCATCAGCCGCAGAACTGATGTCGTTTGGCCACCTCGGAGCTGCGATTTGACACCGTTAGACTATTACTTGTGGGGTGCCGTCAAAGATAAGTGTTACGCCGACAAGCCAGAGACAATTGACGCTTTAAAGGACAATATTCGTGAAGCCATTGGTGAAATACAGCTGCACACAATCGTTAAAGTGCTTGAAAATTGGACCGATCGTGTAGGCTACTGCATGGCCAGCCGAGGTAGCCTTATGAATGAAATTATCTTCCATCATTAACCGGAAAGATTGTACTTTCAAATAAAAAAAGAAATTTGAAAAAATATTCAGTAGTTTTTTTTTCATAGCATTTTCAAAAAAAAAAAGTTATTTGGCGGACCCGTTATATAAACCTGTCTGTTTGTCTGATTTCTGAAATTTGGTACAGACATAGTTTGGAACTCGAGGAAGAACATAGGATAGCTTTCATCCCAAAACTCACGCTGGAGCGGGAACTTCTCAAAACTCCCGCGAGATCGGGAACTATGAGAGTAAAACGAAAAATCTGCCAAAGGCCACTATTCCACGCGAACGAAATTGCTGGCAAAAGCTATTTACTACATATAACTACTACATACTACACATAACTACAAGTAAATTTAATTAAACCTCCTTATCGCAACTATAGAACATAATCTAGGTTAAATATTACAAAATGGCTACCTGACAAAAACATCTGATATAATCTGACACAGTAAATAAGATAAATAAAATGCGTGTTGTATTTGCAAGTCGGTCTGACGAGGCCTAAGGCTACTTATTGACAGTCGAAAGAACCGCGGCATGTTGCAGGCACAGTGTGGATTGAAATGAGCTAGACGTTTGTTAGATTTCCGTTTTTTTTGATAGAATAAAATATATCCAAAAAAAACGTAAACGTAATCCAAAGTAAAACATACATATTATACGCCCGAATTTTTCCTGTTAAATATATAAATATTTTCTAACAATTACACCAATTAATTAGTTCCAATATAAGTATCTATCATAATATTTTTTATTTCTAGATGTATGAAATATCAAAGTTCTTCAATATTCTTCAAACGCACTTATTTATATGTCAACATTGTAAGTCAAACATATAGTATAACTACTTAAGAACACCAAAAAGATATAGTACCTAAACAACTTAAATAAACTACCTTAACTTAAAACTATAAATAGAAGATGTCTTCCAACTGTGGGCCCATGGGTACGGTGCCAATCTATCATTAAGAACTTGTGTAATGAATACTAAATAACGGATATGTAAAAACTATTTTTTTTGTAAATAAATACTTAATATACATATACATTTGTTGGGTATAGATATGTATATACATACATATATATATATAAACACCCAGATCAGAACAAATATTCACATTCATGCACACAAATATTTGTCTTGAGTGGGAATCGAACCCACGACCTTGGAGCGGAGAGCAGGTATACACGCCACCACGCCATATCGGTCGATATATTTTACATACACCCGTACATATTTTACGCCCAAATTTAGCCAGTTATATTGTTAGTTAACCGATTATACATAGTAAACGTCTCATCCTTACCATAGTTAGATTAATAATAAACATACAAGCACGCCTGTTTCCCGAAGGGGTAGGCAAAGGCACACTATAAGCACACATCACGTCAATTTTATTGTTGATACTACATAATAGGTGGTGAGCCTATTGCCAGCCACAGATTCGGGCATGACAATAGCATAAAGAAATAGTTTCTATAATAACTAATAATTCACATTTTCTAAAAAAAACTGCACAAGATTAATTAAAATGTAGAAATATAGACCCCAATTCTATTAAAGGTTAAGAAATGTTAAATTTCATAAACTTAATTACCAACAAAAGCCCACTTCCGGACATTTGTCGAAGATCCCGATTTCTTCAATTCCATCAACAATGCTTGTTACGTCAATGTTTGACAGCTACATTCATTGTGTCCGATTGTTATTGTGTAATAGGTCGATTGGTGTTAGATAATAATTTTATAACACATCTGGGGTTATGTTATTGGGTTCGTGTGCTAATTTTGTAGCTAAGTCTATGTCTAGACTAGACTATCTATTTCGTTACTTAGTCTATGCCTAGACTAGACTATCTATTTAGTTACTAAGTCTTTGCCTAGACTAGACTACCTATTTAGTTACTAGCGACTGCAAGCTACTTAGTCCGGCTAACCTACAGACTTTTTTTAAATCGCTACCTGCGAGATAGCCGTAAAAGTTGGAAAGTTCATATTACTTAAACTATCTGCCAGTGAAAGTCCCGTCAAAATCGGTATAGCCGTTTTAGAGATTATCCAGAATCGACAGACACATAGACAGAAGGATAGGTACCAAAAAATAAATACCAAAATGTATTTAAAAATATTTTTTATGTATGTATCGTGTTTACACCCAAAAGTAAAATAAAAAGTTAGTAAAAAGCAGTTATTTTAATGTTACAACTATACACACTGAGTATACAGGGTTCCTATCAAGATCTAAGGAGCCCAAGCCTACCTCACCTGCAGGTGGTGCACCTGCCGACCAACGGACGAGGCTCTGGCGAACGTAAAAGTTGCAGGTAAGCGGAAATAGGCTCTCCACCTATTACGTGGGAGCAACAATATAATTGGCGAAATGTGGGTGTAATATGCCTCTGCCTACTTTTTCGGGGAAACAGGCGTGATATTATGTATGTAAATATACACACCAATTTTATTTGTCTGTTTATATGTACCATTTATTTTTTTATAGGTTTTATAGGTTGATTTAACATAAATTTGTCACTAATCCTGTTAAGTACTAAATTAATTTAAAACATCGTCCTGTCGCTCTCAACTTTACACAAATTACTGAAATGCAATTACATTTTAAATCAAATTAAGAACTGAGAGCCTAATTAACATAAATTGTTTTTTTTCTTATATACCTCTAATAAAATTGTTTATTCGTATACCTTTAAATTTAAACCACATAAATTGATAAGGACTCATGCATGAGTAATTGAAAAGTATACCAAATTTCAATTTTCGCTCACAATGTTTTTTAGGAAAACAACTTTGACAGACATATGAGTAAATAAATAAATAAATAAATATTTCCGACATTTACACCAATTATTTAGTTCCAAGATAAGTATCATTAAGAACTTGTGTTATGGATACTAAATAACGGATACACAAATTTTTCTTTTGTAAATACATACTTAATATATAAAGGAAAACACCCAGACCAGAACAAATATTCATATTTATACACACAAATATTTGTCCTTTGTGGGAATCGAACCCACGACCTCAGGAGTGGAGTGCGGGTATACTTGCCACTACGCCATATCGGTCGTCATATGAATATATATGCGCTTTGTGATAAATTCACGGTATGAAGCGCTTTCATTTTTTTTATACTGCATCGACTGCTTACCATCAGGCAGGATGTAGTCAATATGACGTGTCACATTAAAAAAAATTGACAAACACATAAGATGATCATATAGGGGTTCGTAAAGTGTAGCGTCATGTCTGCAGTTTTGTTTTTTTTTCTAAACTTGTGATATTTCGAACATTAATATGTAATAACGGTTGATTATTAACCGTTTAGTGTTTGTGAACGTACATGAGTGTTGGTAAATAAAACAAAACAGTGTAAAATCACTTTTCAAATTCTCTCAAGGAGTCCATGTGAAATCTCAGTATAGTGCCACAACTTTACTGAGGACTCAAAGGGTTTAGGGGGAGGGCATCTCATTTACCATTTATCATCTTTATCACCACCCATTCTCATTTACTATAATTTATATGTTATTAATATATCTCTTACTTGACACTGGCTTAGTGTGCAAACCGCTCGAAGCCATTATATAGAGGAAAAAAAATGCAGGGGTTCCATTTTTGTAATCGGACTTACGGAACCCCGTGACAATGAATCAGCCAGTCAGTTTCACCTCTTAAACGTATTCTTAAGAAACTAAAGTATATAATCGATCTCAAATGCCTACGCCACCCATTTTAAAATGCCCGACCCGCTTGCATTTGCCATAGTTTTGCGTAACACATCAACTTTCTCTGTGTATACTGTTTAGTATACTATTGTGTAGTTTTGTAATGTTTTTCGCAAGTAATTCCTCTGTTTCAATTATGTTTAATACTTTTACGTAATTAAAAAGATAAATTGAGTTGAGCAGCTCAGTTCAATACTCATTGTCTACTCACCGATAAAACTATAATTAATTTTATCAATATAAAATGTAATAAAAGAGGCAAGTATATCCGCAATCCGCTCCTGAGGTCGTGTATTCGATTCCCACACTGGGCAAATGTTTGTGTGCATGAACATGAATATTTACATTAAAGTATTTAAGTATATTTACCCGTTATGTAGTATCCATAACACAAGTTCTTAATGATATTAATATAATCGATATAATGAAATGATTTTTTATTATTCATTTATTTAACAATTTGTGCACATGAGGAACATACACAAATACAGAAGTTATAAAACACACAACGGCAATGCTTATTCGTGAAAGGAATATCTTCCAGCAGATCGAAAAAGGATAAAAGAACATAATGATGTTACTAGTATATTTAAGAGCAAGTTAATGAATGCAGTTAGCTTATATTTCATTTTTAACTTGTTAATATTAATAGAAATGTTATGCTATGTAATGTAAATAATAATTTACTAGTACCTAGTTAAGAATTTTAATAAATATTCTTAGACATACCACAAAGCCCTTCTGGATAAGTTATAAATATTTAGATTGTATAATTACACTAAGACTAGAAAATAACTCTGTTAAAAATAAAACTTCCCGATAAACGGCAATAATTATTATTATTACGGAGAGAGAATGACTGAATATCTAGTCCCTAAGATATTTAACAAAATAGAACTGTTGAGAACCGAACCTAAAATAAGCAAAACATTGTTGAAGTCTAAACTCAAGGGTGTACTGCTCGGCAAAGGTGACATTGCCGTCAATGAGGTTCAGGCCCTCACTGATGGTAGTCCCTTCGGTGCAGTCCAATAATATATATGTGTGTGTGAGTGTATGTATATGTATGTATATATATATATATATGTATTTATATGTATGTGTATATTTTTATGTAAAATACATTATACTTGATAGTATATAATGTTATTGTTTGATTAATGTTAATGTTACTAGATTAATTTATATAAAGAAAGAAAATGTGAACGAGCTTATCTCGCCCACAAGCTTTATAGCGTGGCGAGAAATATATGTAGCGAAGTGTGGGCGTATAATATGCTTCTGCCTACCCCTTCGGGAAAACAGGTGTGATTAAATTTAATGTATGTAATAAATCTTGTTAAAAATATATAGCATTGTAAAAGTATAATTTGAAAATCTACCAAATAATAATTACTATTTTTGTAAAATAACTGGGATATATAGGGATCCTACCAAGACCTAAGGAGCCCAAGCCAACCTCACCTGCAAGTGGTGCACCTGCCGATCAACAGACGAGGCTCTGGCGAACATAACAGTGACCGGCAAGCGGCAATGAGCTCGCCACCTATTACGTGGGACTACGTAATAGAAAGAAGAAAGAAAGAAAATATATTTATGTGGTACACAAACAATTCACAATTACCAACTAAACTTATATACTAACTGGACTGTACCAAAAAGGTCACCGCTCAGCATGTGTCGCAGTATGACCCACGATGCTAATATTCTGCGGTAACCTAAAATAAAATTACAAAAAACAATAATGAACACAAAAACAAAAATTATAGTAGGTGGTATAATAGGTGGCGAAGTGTGGGCGTATAATGTGCCTTTTGCCTACCCCTAAACAGGCGTGAATGTATGTATATTGTAAAAATCATATCTCTATGACGACGAAAACATCCAGAGCACGATCATCCTGCACATCAATCCTTGTTCTATTATGTGTCCTAATATTTGTAACATTTGTGTTAATATTAATACTAATATTTGTCTCATTATGGCTTCTAATATTTGTAAAATTTGTGTTAATAATTGTCTTAATGTTAGTCCTAATATTTGACATATCATGGGTCCTCATACTTGTAACATTTGTGTTAATATTAGTCCTAATACTTGTCCCACTATGGGTCCTAATATTTGTAACTTTTGTATTAATATTAGTCCTAATTCTTGACCCGTTATGGGTCCTAATATTTGTCCCATTATAGCTTCTAATATTTGAAAAACTTGTGTTGATAATTGTCTTAATATTAGTCCTAATATTTGACATATTATGGGTCCTCATACTTGTAACATTTTTATTAATATTAGTCCTGACACTTGTAATATTATGGGTCCTAACATTAGTAACATTTGTATCAATATTAGTCCTATAACTTATCCCATTATAGGTCCTAACATTTGTAAAATTTGTATTAATATTAGTCCTAATACTTGTTCTATTATGGGTTCTTATATTGGTAAAATTTGTATTCATATTAGTTCAAACGTTAGTCCTAATATTTGTCCTAATGTTAGTCCTTATATTTGTCCTCATGTTAGTCCTACTTGTCATATTGATTGTCTTAGTGTTAATTATTGCCCTATTTCAAAAATAATCCATGTTCATGAACATAAATTTTGCCCTGTGTGGGTATCGAACACACAAAAGTAATAGCGAGCGACTCTCTATTCTATTACACGTAAAGTTTTTGACTTCGCTTTCATCCGCAATCAATTTGAGGTCACCTTCAAGGTCAATGTAAGGTCAATAACTGTCATAACAACGTGCAATGGTCGTCAGACCAAAATTGACCAATTACCAAATGGTCAGTTAGTTAAACGCGTGAACTATGGTTGAATCCAATAGTTATGACTTTGATAATTGTCGTGGTTACAGTAAATGTTTCTTTTCTTTGCTTTATTTTAAATAATGGCTTCGTGCGACTAGCACATTTAGCCAGTGTTAAGTAAGTGATATATTAATTATATATAATTTATAGTAAATGAGAATGAGTGGTGATAAAGATGATAAATCGAAGATGAAATATCCTCCCCTAAACTCCTTGATTTCTCAGTAAAGATGTGGGACTATACTGAGATCTCACATGGACTCCTTGAGAGAAAATTTGAAAAGTGATGTTGCACTGTTTTGTTTTATTTACCAACACTCATGTATGTTCACAAACACTTAACGGCTAATAATCCACCGTTATTACACATTAATGTTAGAAATGTCACAAATTTTAGAAAATAAAACAAAACTGCAGACATGACGCTTCACTTTCCCGCCAAGAAGTCCGTTAGGAATTGTCGTTTTGCTAACAATCGTATTTAATTAAATATTTACAGCAATAAAGAGTAGTTTTTTGCTTAATATCTCTTTGAAGCACTTGTTGCACTTCAAAAGAGAGTAGTATGAATAATGAATGCTTAGGCGACTGCTGGGTATAATGGGCTTCTACCAATATCTCAGGAGTCAAACCAACCTCACCTGCAAGTGGTGCACCTGCTGATCAACTGACGAGGCTCTGGCAAACATAACAGTGCGGTAAGCGAATAGGCTCGCCACCTCTTACGTGGGACCAACTATATAATTGGCGAAGTTTGGGCGTATAATATGCCTCTGCCTACCCCTTCGGGGAAACAGGCGTGACTGTATATAAGTGACCGCTTCTCTTGAGAACCTTCAGCTTCATAGGGGCTTTGCTTCTTTTAGGTTCTTCTACCGAAAATACTTATACTACGGCGAATGTTCTGAAGAGCTTTTCGAACTCATCCCGCCTTATTCTTTCCACTCCCGAAAATGAATGCTGGAGTTATTTCCTTTCTTGAGAACCTCCAGCTGTGTAGGGACATCGCTTCTCACAGTTTTTTTTTTTGATACTAAATAACGGATGAACATATATAAATACTTTTTTTTTTGTAAATACATACTTAATATACATAGAAAAACACCCAGACCAGAACAAATATTTATATTTATACACACAAATATTTGTCCTGTGTGGGAATCGAACCCACGACCTCAAGAGTGGAATGCGGGTATACACGCCACCACGCCATATCGGTCGTCAAACTTCTACCGGAAATACTACAACGTTTTCTGAAGAACTTTTCAAACTGATCCTGCTCTATTATTTCCTCTCCTGATGAATGAATGCTGAGGTTACAGCCTCTCTTGAGAAGCTTCAGCTGCGTACGACCATCGCTTCTCTTAGTGTTTTCTACCGGATATACTACAGCGAATGTTCTGAGGAACTTTTCAAACCAATTCCGTCCTATTCTTTCCTGTCCCGAAAATGAATGCTGAGCCTCTCTTGGGAACCTCCAGCTGATTAGAATCATCGCTTCTCTTACTACTATTTTCAATGTAATTCCTTCCTCTCCCGAACTAAACGTTGGTCTTAAAAATCACCATCATACTGAGTAGACTATCGGCACTGGAACCAAGCAATTCGGTAAGTCGTTCCTGTAGAAGAACATCTAGCGTTGAATTTCTATGCAGCTTTTTTCTCAGCTTCTGGAACCCTGGGTTCTTTAAGCGTAGCCGGAACGGAATTCATGAAGTTTGTCAAAAGAGGTTATCGTGTTAATTCCACAGTATTTAGCTCAGTTCTTTGAACTGCATTAACTGACAATGAGCGATCGTGAGTCGCTTGCATCTATCGGCTTCCCGCCGCCTTGACATGTACTACATTTAATTTAGCCGGTTCGCTGGTGTCATTAAAGCACCCTATTGCTGATATTATAAGAAATTGCTGTTAGCAATAAGGCCGCCCATTGTACCATATATTTGTTTATGTGATTTTATTACTTTTTTTATATGTAGTGTACAAAAATTCGTTCATTCGTTCATTCATTCATTCATTTACCCTAAAGCTCCATCATTCGATTCAGTTTTAGAATATATCTACGTATAACTACTATAGTATTACATTAATTATATAAATATTAATTATTATTTGTGGTATGACAATTTTTTTCTATGCCCTAAAATTCAATCGATTATTTTAGTAAGCCATTTACAGTCCATTTTAAATGAATCTCAAGCCTGCAGTGCAATTTAAAACCGATATTGACAAACGAATCGGCGATTGGTATACCTTTACGTAACAGTATAGCGGTGTTAGTAACTGTGTCGCAACGAGCAAGGTCGGGCTGCCGCCTTGTATGTGGAAAGTCTGGTCGAGAATATATTAACATACTAGAAGCCGCCTGCGACTTTGTCCACGTGACCTGCAGGTAGAGTTAAATTTAATTATAATACTTACTGTATTAACTTATATAATTTTTTTGGCCAGGACCAACCTACTGGCGAAAACGCCACTTATCCACGCGTTTCATATTATAAACACGGTTCATGACACGGTGGATATATTTTCATGCACTTTTAGTGAATTCGCCAGAACTGCGTTAAATATAATAAGTTATCTATCAGTTACGTTAGATTTAGAACTTATTTTGTTAATATAGGATGTAATACTAAAGTTATATATCAGGTAGGCTAGTTTATGTTATATTATATTATATTTAAATAATATTGTAGATTAATAATATATTGTATTTATTTTAAACATTGCTATACTATCGCATTAGGTTAAGACACCTGTAATGGTAGCATAATAGGTTGGGGAAAAAGTCTTTTCGTATTTTTGTATGAAAAGTAAAGACATTTTTTTCAAAGTTTGTTTACATTTATTTACAATATATATGTACCGTTTTGTTGAATAACTTTCTGCCATTTTGTGGGCAGAGACATTATCCCGTTACTGTAGAAACTTTGGGACTTCTGATCAAAAAAACGGGACAAATAGTTTTGGCAGTCCTCTCTTGAGGTCAACCTTACAGAACCTAAAGAATTCTGCAGAGACCGAAACAGGTGAAAATCTGAAGGCGCAAGGTCAGGGCTATATGGTGTATGCACTAGGACCTCCCAGTCGAACTCTCTTAATTTTTGCTGAGTGGCTAAAGATGTGTGTGGTCTAGCGTTATCGTGATGAAAGACCACACCCTTCCTGTTGATCAATTCCGGCCGTTTTCTCTCGACTGCTTCCTTTAATCTCATCAGTTGCTGGCAGTAAAGATCAGAATCGATGGTTTTGCCGGGCGGTAAAAGCTCATAATAAACAATGCCCTTCCAATCCCACCATACACACAGCATCACCTTATTTCGTGTTAGGCCAGGTTTGGCCACAGTCTGTGAAGCCTGGCCAACTTTCGACCACGACCTTTTTCGCACGTTCTTGTCGTACGTGATCCACTTTTCATCGCCAGTTATCAATCTCTTCAAAAACGGCTCGGTTTCATTACGTCTCAATAATGAATCGCAAATGAGTACACGGTTCATTAAGTTTCTTTGAGTGAGCTCGTGTGGCACCCAAATATCGAGCTTTTTTGTATAACCAGCTTTCTTCAAATGGGTCAAAACTGTTTTGTGGTCAATTCCCAGTTCTTCAGCTACATCGTAACTACTAATATGTCGATCTTGCTCCACTCTTTCAAAAATGGCGTCCATTTTATTCGTAACAGGGCGACCAGAGCGAGGTGCATCTTTAACATCAAAATTTCCGGACTGAAAACGTTTGAACCAAATTTGTGCTACTCTTACTGACACTGCATCAGGTCCATAAACATCACAAATTTTTTTCACTGCTTGAGTTGCATTTTTGCCTTTTTTATAATAAAATTTTAAAATGTATCGAATTTCTTCATTAGATTCACTCATTTTAACGGAGAGAAAAACAAATGAAAAATAGCGGGAAACAACTTTTTTTTATTTTTTTCTTTTCTTTATAATGGAACCTTTTTAATGTTACCAAAACCAGCCAGACACAAATAGTACAGTCAAAAAAAATTTATAATAAGTTTATACCTACGTTATGCGAAAAGACTTTTTCCCCGACCTAATAAGATCATAAATAAATAAATAAATAAATAAATTTTGTTATGAACTAATAAGTTAGATTATAAGTTTAAGTTTAACGGCCGATATGGCGAACGAGTATAACCGCACTCCGCTCCTGAGGTCGTGAGTTCGATTCCCTCACAGGACAAATATTTGTGTGCATAAACAGGAATATTTGTTCTGGTCTGGGTGTTTTTCTATGTATATTAAGTATGTATTTATAAAAAAAAAGTATTTACGTATGTTTATCCGTTATTTAGTATCCATAACACAAGTTCTTAATGACACTTATCTTGGAACTAAATAATTGGTGTAATTGACAGAAAATATTTATTTATTTATATGTAAAAACCTAGGCTGTATAGAAACTCTACCAAGACCTAAGGAGCCCAAGCCAACATCACCTGCAAGTGGTGCACCTGCCGATCAACGGACGAGGCTCTGGCGAACATAACAGTGCCCGGTAAGCGGCAATAGGCTCGTCACCTATTACGTGGGACCAACTATATATTTAGCGAAGTGCAGGTTTTAATATACCTCTGCCTACCCTTGCGGGGAAACAGGCGTTAATTTATGTATGTATGTAAAAACCTAGTAAAATTGTACAACACCTACAATGCTACACACTTTGTGCAAATAAATTTTGATTGATTGATTGATTGGTTATTATTTTTTACTTTTTCCTAAACAAAAATACATTTGGGTTGAAATGTTACAGTTTTTGGTATCACAATAATACATGTCATTATTAAATTAAAAAACATGCTCAAATTACATTATACTCATGTCCAAAATTATTACATGTCATTCTCACATAAAGCTTTTTTTTTGTTATTGTTTTTTGTGCAATAATGATTATATATATATAAATATATAAACAACTAATAATGTCAACTGTAATTATCTATTTACTTCCTTTTGTCACTCATGAACTTCTCAATACTATACAAACATTTTCAATTAAAAAAGACTAACTTATTTGTAAAAGTGGTCATAAATTTTATATTTTTTAATTCTTTTGGCAATTTATCGAAAAGATTGATTTTTTCCTTTCCAGTACCTGGGAAATCAAGAGCCTTATTTATTGAAGGTCTAAGTCATGAAAATTATTTCAAGATTTTTAACAATAACGTCAGTAGGTATGTTTTGGCCACACAGAAGCGCAAATTTCATTGTATGCTACTATTTGCAGTTTTTTTTAACACCAATGTATAGGGCTAAGACCTAAGGAGTCCAAGCCAACCTCACCTTTAAGAGGTGCATTTGTTTTTTTATGTAACACGACATAACGACTACACCCTAAGGGATAAATTTAAAGAAATTGGTATTTTGACAGTGGCGGGTCAGTTTGTTTATGAAAACCTAGTATATGTACATAAAAATATTGATAAATTGAGTAAGAAAAGTGATATACATAACCTAAACACAAGAAATAAGCATAAACTAGTTGTACCTGCCACTAGGCTCCAAAAAATTAACAAATCTTTTAAAGGTCAATGTGTGCGATTCTATAATAAAATCCCAAGCAATATACAGCAATTAAGCCTAAATAAATTTAAATTAACAATAAAACGCAAGCTGTCTTCAAAGGGATATTATTCTATTAAAGACTATATGGCTGATAAAAATGCTTGGGATTAAACCGCCGTTTCATACAGGCTATTCTAATATGAATGACTTAAAGCATGAATATTGTTATATTATGTTGCATTGTATAGCGTCACAGACAAATGAAGATTGTAACTAACCAATCGATAATTTAAAAGAGCATAGCCTGTGAGTTTCTTGCCAGTTCTTCTTACAGAGCGGTGGCTCGGAACTGGCACTTAGATTCACTTGCACTTAAATATTTTTTGTTTTTTTTTAAATTGTTTGGTTGCAACTTGCAAGTGAATCTAAGCTTCGTGATTTTAGTATAATTATATTTTATTTATTTTTGTTATTTTTTTATAATTTTGACGTTTTCAAGTACTATGTAATAGTTTATGAAATAAAAAGAATTTTGAATTTTGAATTTTTTTTGACCATGCCTGATTGTAAGCAGTCGATGCAGTCCAAATAATCTGCCGATCAACAGACGTGGCTCTAGCTATAAAAGTTACCGGCAAGCGGCAATAGGCTCGCCACCTATTACGAGCTACCTAATAATTGGCGAAATGTGAGCATATTATATGCCTCTCTTTGGAGGAACAGGCAAGATTGCATGACATGGAGGTAATATACCTCCACTCTGCTCCTGAGTTCGTGGGTTCGATTCCCACTTAGGGCAAATATTTTTGTGCATAATTGTGGGTATATTTTCTGTTACGAATGTTTTCTACGTATATTAAGTAGGTACCTATGTATTTACAATATAGATAGATAAAATGTTTATTTCTTTTAAAAAATGCAAGTATCATAAAAACATATCCCACAAAACCGTTTGACTGTGGGTTTGTCTGTGGGTCACAGTCTCTTTTATACTAATTATAACTTATTTTGTAAATAAATAAATTACAATTTTGCAACCAGTAAAGTGTTTTTTTTAAATTTGTTTCTATTCTAATGGCTTCAGGTATACTATTTAAGTAAAAGGTATGGAAGCCGTTTTTGTATAGTCCTGTCACCATAATTATTATATACTCTGGGTACATTGAGTTTACCGGCGGTCATTGAGCGAGTATGAGTAGTGTCGACGCAAGTTAGACCATTCTCCCGACTGTTATGGTTGTTAACTGCTAGCAAATATTTATATTTTTTTTTTAATTTATTTTTTTATAATATTTTATTATTTTTATCAAAGCTATCCTAGATATCCTAGCATTATTCTGGTTGCCCCAAACTTAAGCTTAGGGCCCAGGGTCTGCTCAGTTTAACCAGATCATGGCTGAAATTTAGTTATTACATGGAGCGACTGCCGTCTGACCTCCGCAACCCAAAGGGAAATGTCATTCCATTTATCATCATCATCGTTGACGACCGATATGGCGTGGTGGCGAGTATACCCGCATTCCACTCTTGAGGTCGTGGGTTCGATTCCCACACAGGACAAATATTTGTGTGTATAAATATGAATATATGTTCTGGGTGTTTTCCTATGTATATTAAGTATGTGTTTACAAAAAAAAAGTATTTATGTATGTTTATCCGTTATTTAGTAACCATAACACAAGTTCTTAATGATACTTATCTTGGGACTAAATAATTGATATTTTATTTTATTTTAATTCTATGGTTTAACCAGGTACCAATACCATACCGTAATAGGCCACAACAAACTATATTTACGTATATTCTTGAATATTTTACTAAACTTGTACTACGAATATCTACTAGTTAAAGAAGAAACTATAGTATGTAAAGAAAATCGAAATTGTTAAAAATCTTATATACCGTTTGGAACCTAACATTAAGCGTAGGTTATAATACTATGGGTTAAAGTTTTACTATGACATTCGTAAGAACTTGTACTATAAATAACTTCTTGATAACGAACAAACTATAGTACTTATTTAAACAAAAATAAAATATTTAAAAAATGACATACTGTCTGGAAAACAAAACTAATGCAGAAGTTATACTACGAGTAAAGTTATACTATGACATTCGTACATGTAATATAAAGATCTATTTGTTGGAAATCTTACATAGCACTTTTAACTCAAAACCAGGCAGAATATTTACTATGAATAAGCATTTCATTAAATACTCATACATATAATTACATACTATTACATACCACAGTTTAAAGACATATTCTGTTTCAATGATAATCACAAAAACTCACATAACACAGAAGCTAAGCTTAATAATACTACGTTAGGTGAAAGTAAACGGAATATAACCATTCAATCTTGACCTGTTATCATAAACAGTTACTTTAACTGAAGAGATCTATATAAAATTGCTGCTAAACAACTAATAAGACTAGACCCATGGCGACATACTGACTTTAGGCGATTATAGGCCACGTTATACTGGTTTTAGAAACTAGTTTATGAAGACCCTTCTGTGGTAGGAATCTATATAGGCAAATAGGTCTGCGTTAAGTAGGTGGCGTGGACGAAATTCGAAATTTATATCGGAATACTTTTTTAGTATTGCAAAATTTCGTGTTTTTAATGATATTTGTCAAATATTACATAAGATTTCCTACAATTTAATAGTATATTTAGAAGAACATTGGGATTTGCTATAAAACATTAGGTCGAGAGTATTTACGTACCATACGTATTCAAGAATACATAAAAAAGTCATATCATAGACAATAATAGTTAGCAAATAATTTTGACAAAATTATTTTTTTGACAAAAAAACTTTCGATATATTTCATACAAAGAAATAATTTTTATTTATTTAAAAATATTTCTTGGTATTAACCTTACATAAATTTTAAAATTATTATGTGCAATAGACCACCAACGGTAAAAAACAACACTTATTATATAAATTAGAAGAATTATAAATGAGATTAATATAAAAGACACAGAATATATGATAGTATGTTTTTTAAATCCTATAAAGAATGACGTAAACATCTTTATAACAGCCATTTTTATTTAAATTTCTTTTTAAAATCTCAAAAATGGCACCCTTATTACGTCATCTCAATCAAAAAAACAATTCGCAAAATATTTTTATCAACATCCTGACCGCAAATTAATATTATAACATAATATTATAGACTTTACAGCGAAGATCATAAAACTTTAAACCGTACACCAGCATCTGACCCGATTAACTTAAACTGGTTAAACTCGAAAAAGTTACGAAAATTTTATTGCATAATATCTACAGACACTTTGTTTTTAAAGATGTCTGTCAAAGAAAAAAGCGCGCCAAATTTCCACAAAGCACTATCACAAAACTCACTGTTTAGATGTGGCAAGGAGTTTTTAATTGTTTCTCTATGGTACACAATAGAGTTCTTTTTTCTTTTTAAGTCACTTTTTCACCGGCTACGTGTCGACGCGGCGAATGGATCCAATAGACTGGTCTTTGACTTGAAGTAAAATAAGAATGCTGGTATTAAGGTGCTCTCTAGACTGGAGTGTTAAACTTGAAGTTTTCGTGATTTACTTTCAATTTTGTCTGGGTTTTATCGAGTTGTTAGATAATAAGCTACGGTCTTAGGAGAGGTCAGTTTACTGAATTAGGCTGTAAGATAGTGATTTTTTTTAAATTTCTCCATATCACCAACAGAGGTACATTACAGCTAGGTTGAATGCAAACTTATTTAACTGTGACAATTGTGAAATTAAAAAAATATCAAGTCTTGAAAGACTTCTTGGCGGAAAAGTGAATCGTCATGTCTGCAGTATTGTTTTATATTCAAAAATTGTGATATGCGAACATTAGTTTGAATAACGGTGGATTATTAACCGTTAGGTGTTTGTGAACGTACACGAGTGGTGATAAATGTAACAAAACAGTGCATCATCACTTTTCAAATTCTCTCAAGAAGTCTCAGTATAGTCCCACATCTTTACTGAGGACTCAAGGGTCTCTTTTACCATTTATCATATTTTATCACCACTCATTCTCATTTACTGTGAATTATAAATTATTAATATATCTTTTACTAGCTACTATTTCTAAGAAAAATATTATAGTGAGTTGTGATTTTCGAAAACTTCATAGAAGCCTATAGTAAAGTCCACACTATTTGACAGGACTTCAAAGTCCTGAATGACTGAACGTGACTTTGAATAAATGATGAATACGCTGCTCATTGTTGAATTTTGTAGCAAATAACTTCTTTATTTTTTTAATTAATGGCACTATGTCATCAAGGGTAGTGACGACAATTCAGCCAGACTCGTATGATGACTTCACATGTGAATAAAAATAAAGAAACAAAAGAAAAGCTTTGCTAAATGTTAAAAGAGAATTAAAGTTAAGTTAAAATTACAGTTTGATATCATTATGTCTAATAAATTTTATAACTTACAAAAAAACTTTACGAGAAGAAATTGTACGTAAATATGAAAAGTTCGTAGGCAACGACACTTTAGCAAATAACTTGATTTATCACACTTCTTGGGGTCCCTATCGGATCGCCTAATTTTTTGTACGCCTAATTTGTAATGGCACCCAAACGAAAAGCCTAAAATTTTTTCGCCTAATTTCACTCTTCAGAATCGTGTTTGCCCTAATTTCACTTCGCCCAACTTTTTATCGCCACATTGTCATTTACCAA
Organism: Musotima nitidalis; assembly: GCA_949126915.1. NCBI lineage: Eukaryota > Metazoa > Arthropoda > Insecta > Lepidoptera > Crambidae > Musotima > Musotima nitidalis. The sequence goes on from OX421441.1 coordinate 1,470,226, forward strand.
ATGCGTCATTTGGAAGAACAATTCGTAATCCCTAAAGTTTACAATTCCTAAATTCTAATTCGCACAAAATTAAAAATCATAAAGTACAAAACGCCTACTCATGCATCTACTCAGGCATGCAGCGTGCATGCAAACATGAAGCATGCAAGCAGGCATGCATCATGCATGCAGACATGCAGCATGCGTGCAGTCATGCAGCATGTAAGCGTGCAAGCAGGCATGCAGCATGCATAGTTTCCGTCACGGCTTCGGCGCTGCGGGGCTACGGCGGTCCCACGCGAGCTTTTTGTCGCAGATGGTTTTCGCTCACCACCGAGGCTTCGGCTTGCTGGCCGGCCAAGCCGGCCAGCCTTAGCCCCGGCGGCGAGCTCAACTCACCTGCTCCTTAGTTCGCGGGCCGCCTCGCCCCTCCGCGCCTACGCGGGCTTATATTGCACTCTAGGGTAGGGCAGACAAAACTACGTGAAGTCGGCATTGCAGCGATTCGCTTCTGTCAATTTATTTTCTCAATAAAATTTTATGCTTTTATTCCAATACATTATTGGCACATTTAATTTTACATATGCTAAAATTGGAGCTTTTATAAATTTGCGAAATAATCGTTATGCTAAAATAAAGTTATGCCAATTTAGTTTAGGCTATTTTACATTAGACATTCTAAAATTAAGCCTTTCAATTCTTAGGCCAAACTATAATGGTGGCAAAACAATTTGTAGACAAACAATTTTAGGCGAACCAAAGGGCACCCCATTTCTTGACACTGACAAATATTCTAAACGACTGAGTCCGTGTCAAAATCATCTTTTATCTATCTTCTTTATAAATGCACATGCAACTCTCATTTCACGGGGAGTCGTAAGAGTCGACGAAGAGAAATCCTGCAGCAACGTCATCCTGCGTACTGGCTGGAACTGCGATCACCAACTCACATGCTCAGCGTGCTGATTATGGGCAAATACCGCCAATACAATGTAATCTATTGGGGAGCCTAATGTTCAGCAGTGGACTTTATAAGGTTGATATGATGATATAAATAAAAATGAATCTCTGCAATGTATACACGCGCGTAACAATCCAAAGACTGCACCAAATTTATATATTTTTTAAATGTTTTCCTTATTTTTGTATGAATAAAAAAATAGGCATAGGCTCGTTATAGGCTATGAATTATGGCGGGAGATAGAACCTTACCGAATTTTTGTCAATTTCTATTAGTATTCTTCCTGAAAAGTTTGGAGACCCTTCGGCAGAAGACGTGGTTTGAGACGATCTGGTAAAGGTTGCGGAATGACGATGAACGCAGGCCGGCTATAATAGATCACGCTGGAAATTAAGGAGGTCTACGTTCAGCAGTAGACTTCTCATGACTGGAATGATGATTCGATACTAATATGCAGCCCTTGAAAATATTCTATTGGTAAAAGTCCCTAATAAATCATCATCATCATCAGAGCCCATTAACGTCTCACAACTGAGCACGAGCCTCCTCTCACATACCAAGGTGAGGGTATTGGGTCATACTTCACCACGCTGACCCAGTGCCTCTAATATAGCTTAACGACTATCACATTTAGTGATAACCGGGACAACGGCTTAACGTGCCTTCCGAAGCATGGAAGCGCTCGATATCACATGCCTCACAAACGGTCACCCACATAAGGAGTGTGAAAACACTGCTGTACTTCGGTGATCGTTTCCGACCACCGAGCACCGCAGAGCTACGAGCGCCCTACTAAATAGATAAATAAAAATAAATTTGACTCCAGTGTGAACAGACCTTTACTTATGCATATAACATTCATACACACACAGCCGAACGCGAGCTATGCGAATGGTACATGAACAGAATGCAATTTGTTGGTACACTCAGCCCCATGTATATGTGTACAGAACAGATACAGTTAGTCAAATCATCATCATCATCATCATCTGAGCTGAACATTGACATCCCTCATAAATTTTAGCGTGATTATAATTTTTCAATTTAAATAGTTTTATTTTCGTTATGTAAGTAGATAATTCTTTTTTTTTTTAAATGGGCGTATATTATGCCTCTGCCTACCCCTTCGCGGAAACAGGCGTGATTTCACATGTATGTATATAAAATATGTTTATGAATATCAAAAACTAATAAATTATTCACACGACAACCTATAATACAAGCATTAGCAAATACAAATATAGCAAAACCATCTGACCGCTTGTGTAAATTATAACTTAACAAAACAACACAACCACGCCTGTAAAATAAAATAAAATCAACTTTATTGTCTTCAAGATTTGTCAAGTTTAAACAAACAAAATGGCAATAAAAATAAATATGTTAATAATAATAAAAGAGATATGGGCGGTCCCATAGTCAAGAAATAGAGATAAATACAAGCAACTGTTTCGAAGGATAGGCAGAGGCCTATTTTAATAAACATACTTTCACGCCTGTTTCCACGAAGGGGTAGGCAAAGACATATAATACGCCCATATTTCGCCAATCACATTATTGATTGACATTATTGACCTACGTAATGGGTCGGAAGTAGTGTTGCAAAGGACTCGAGTCTTTTAGTCTTATTCGATAGACTCGACTCAATTTTCTAAGACTCAGTGAACTAACTGAACTCGGAGTCGTGAGTCGAGCCGAGTCTGAGTCCTATCATGAAGACTCGAGCGCCATTATTGAACTCGAAACCTTAAATAGAACTCGAGAGACTCGAGTCTTATAAAGAGCCTGAGTCTTAAAAGAGCTCGAGTCTTTAAAGAGCTCGAGTCTTCTTCAAACTGGTCTTCGAAATGCTGACAGTGATTTATTTAGAATAAATGTCTATGCTTATATAATAAAGCAGAAGAGTTTATTTGTTTGGTAGTTTTGTTTAATTAATGTTTTCTTTTGTAATAATTTTCATGATCATAATTAATTACACAGATTTTTCATGTTAATTAAAACTTTTATTCTTTCATTTATTTTTCGACATCTCCTTCTGGTTACACATGATTATATCTCACAAAAATAGCCTTTTATTGGCTGCTTTAAAAAGAATGACTCAAAGCGGAAAACAACACGAGCGCGACTCGGCGCGTAAAAAGGACTCGAGCGCTAAAGAAGACTCGAGTCTCGAGTCTCGCGTTCAAGAGCTCATATAGACTTGAGTTCTTTATTCTTAAGAGTCTTATTGTTATGAGTCGAGTCGTGTAATGCCGAGTCGAGCTCTAAATTTAGGACTCAAAGACTCGAGTTCTTTACAACACTAGTCGGAAGCCCAGAGCCGAGTCTGTAGATCGCCAGGTGCATCACCTGCACGTGCGGTTGGCTTGAGCTTTTAAAATCTTGATAGGATTCCCATACACCATATCATATAGGATTTTAGCTTTATCAAAATTTTGTCAGGCATTTATGTAAAGAAATAAGTAAGCAAACCCGTTTTTTTTTATATTTTAATGATAGAGATGAGATGCCTTGCTTTCCTGGCCGTCTGCTGCCGGTTCCTCCTCGCCTGCAGTCTTCTGTTGTTGTAACTTGTCACATGTTTTGACTCGGTCTTCTTTGTACTGTAAAATAGAACTTGGTTTCCATTTTGACCATTTTATACCGTCAGAGATCAATTATTTCAGTCCAGCCCCACTGCTGATCAGGGGCCTCTTCTCAAGAACCATTGGAAGAGGGTATTGGATCATGCACCACCATACTGACCCAGGGAGTAACATTCTATGGTTAAACCAGCTGTCAGGATGTTAGAAGACACTGATTTCCTAATGACGACTGCCATAGATGTTCACGACAGCCGGGACCAACGGCTTAACGTGCTTTCAGAGGCACGGAGCAAGCGATAATGCACATAACCTTGCCTTATTCGTCGGCTTGCAAAAGTCTTCAGCAAAACGTCGCTCACCTTTTTATCTCTTTTCTGTATCTATATCTATCTGTCTATTCTCAATGTATTCTGTTTAATTGGTACTAATAACAAATTCAATAAATAGTTATCTCTATGTGTAGTAGCCATGTCAGGGGTCTGCTCAATTAGGAAATGGCATGAAAAATTCTTACAAAAAGACGCCACATGTCTCTGCCAATCCGCACTGGTTCGTTGTGAAGATCTGAATTACTCTTACCATGATTTGTGAGAGGAGGCCGTGCTCAGTAGTAGGACGTTTAAGGGCTGAGATGACCTTGGAATAAAATTTTCATATTTCTACTCTCCAAAAAAGAAGATTTTCACAGAAATAGCTCTTTCGATCGCTTTTTATTGAATGTTTTAAACAGCTTTTACAAAACATTTCCTAGCGTCTATTATATTAACTGTCAAGTAGGTACCTACCTCATATTTTATTCTTTTTCATAATGGCTTTGTGCGTTTATCACATTTGGCCAGTGTCAAGTACTCACTTCATAGTCACTTCATAGTAGGTAAATGAGAATGAGTGTTGATAAACATAATAAATGATAAATGAGATGCCCTCCCCTATGCCCCTTGAGTCCTCAGTAAATATGTGGGGCTATACTGAGATTACACATGGACTCCTTGAGAGAATTTGAAAAGTGAATAAAACAGACCCTGTTATGTATACAAATAAATATGTAGTGCAGACATGGAGTGCCTTCTAAAGTTGACAGCTGTGTCTATGGGCTGTCAGCCGGTGAGCGCGCGTACTCTTGAGCTGTTACTGAAATTGGTTGTTTTAATTGTATATTTAAGAGAAATAAACAGGGCATAACAGACCCTAATTCTTATTGTCCAATATAAATATAAAATAGGTATGTACTTACATATAATTTTTGCGACGACGATGCCCACCAGTAAATTTTATTTACACAAACAAGTGCATTGTGCACTAGAAAATATTGCTTCCACAAGAAAATATTGCAAGATGAATGCTCCAGAAGTGTAGTTAAGTAAGGAATTATATGAGATCGCTAAAATTGGACTTTTTAATTTGATTGTTCTTTGTCATATTATGCGGAAAAAATATATTTTTTTAAAATGTAAATCTACATGAAATAAGACATAAGGACTTTTGGTTAAAAATAAGACAACAAACAACAACAAAATATTTAAAGTTGCGTCTCGTCATTTTATTTCGGCCATTTTATTTCTAAACAAAGCTTACTTACTTCTAAATCGCTAGTTTTTTTTAACGAGACCGTTTGTTTGTTTATGCCAATTTCTTTATATCTTATTTTTGAAGAATTTTTATATGCTATCGATGCACGAAATCCATCTGGAACCCCCTCTGATGCCCTGTTCAACAGTGGGCGCAGGGGCCTTGCTATGCTTGCTTCATAATCGCTAAAGTCCCCTCATCTATTGAGGACCACAGAAATTTATGATTTTTAAGGAGACACGAACGCATTCATAAGCTGAATAAATGCATAGGCTTCCCGAGGCTAATCTGTTTCTCCAATAAATAATTGTAAACGCTATCCGGAGACCTATCAGGTCGTCCGCCATTTTGCACGTGTCACACCACACGCCACGGCTTCTATCAAAGTGTCTTCATTCCAGAGAGCCTACTCTAATTCAACGCAAACGATACTTCATTATATCTATCACTTTCATTAGATTATGATATACCTACCTACTGTAAAAATATGGACCGAAACCGACACAATCAGACCAATGTTACAATAAAAACTCTTGAAAATTTATTTGGACTGTATATTTTAATCAGCAATGTAATCAGAGCACCGAGAAGCTCACTAGTTTTTCTTTTTAATTATGGCTTTGTGCGTTTAGTACATTTAGCCAGTGTCAAGTTATATATATATTAATAATATTTATGATAAATGAGATGCCCTCCCCTAAACCCCTTGAGTTCTCAGTTCTTGAGAGAATTTAAAAAGGGATGTTGCGCCGCGGTGTTGGTTGATTTACCAACACTCATGTAACAATGGATTACTTTGTGAACATCACTTAACGGTTAATAATCCACCGTTATTAAAAATGAATGTTCAAAATGTCACAAATTTTAGAATATTAAACAAACATGACGCTCCACTTTGACGCTAAGCCACTATTTGGTCATGGCGTGAAAAAACATCAACAAAAGAAGATCGATGATCTAGATGGCCGTGATTTCATACAACACTGCGCCATCTGATAGTATCGTGCCGAAACTAAATGTCTAAACTTTATAATTATTACCTTTCGACACCTACAGAGTAAAAGAGATGGGTATAACAAAGTGTCAATTTCGTTGAGCCAGAGTAGCCCTGTGGAAGTCATAATAAATAATATTAATTTAAAAGACAATTATAAATATAAAAACTCTCATAATAATATTGATAGTTTCAGTTTTATTTCAGTTTGCTTTTTTTACAAAAATCATTAAAAATTACATTACATGATTTGTACCTTTTCTTTCAATTTTTAAATTGATATTTACTTCCTTACTTTTATTAAAAAATATAATATGACACTTATTTAAAAAAATACTCTTTATAAGAAATTATCTTAAGTTGTAAAATATTTGTATTTACTATATAATTATAAACTGTAAAATATTTATATAATTATGACTAAATACTGGTAACTGCTTGTTTTCAAAAATCACAAAAACACATTTTAAAATAATTAATTTAAAAAAATATATGTTTTTAAAACTCGTCCAATCTGTCCTAGGCACACGTAGTGTATTATGACTTCAAGGCTTACTCTAATTAAACGAAAACGTTACTTCGTTATACCTATCTCTTTCACTCTCTAGGTATATAATTATCGAGTGAAAAGGATGGGTATAGCGAAGTTACGTTGTCGTTGAATTTGAGGGTGCAAATAAGCACGGTCACAAGCGCACATCGACATGACGGCCTGCATAAATACTAGAGCAATATTACTATTTTGTGTCATTGCGGCATCATGTTATGTAGGAGTCTTTTTTACATATTTCACTTTTACTTGTCGCACCTCCAGTATTACGAACAGACATTGGATAAATGTCACACGATGTAGGTTCAAGAGAAGCCTTCATATATCTGTTGATATTCTTATTAAATCTTTACTCTGTAATATTAAGTACATTTATTGCAAATGGCGGAAGAAAAAACTATCTAACGAGTTCCAACCCGATCTTTCTGCGTTCAAGCTCCCGCCCGCAGCAAATGGCCGTGTTAGTTTTTAAGCTGACGTTAATAAGAGCTTTATCAAGCCTAACTTGGATAAATATTTTTCACTTTGACTTTAATGGACACCCAGTGACGTCAGCCGCAGTTAATGGTGCCAGACATGTCAAGTGAAGTACGACAGTGACACAAGTGTACCACATGGTCCACATGCCTTTATTACCAGGGTAACATAACATTCAAAGAAGTATTCAAAACACTTTTTTGACTGTGCTGTGTACAATATTATACAATGTAATAAAAATGTGTTCAAAGCACAAAGGTATACAAGCATCTCAAAAATATATCTACCAGGGTAACATTACATTCAAACAAGTAGGCAAGACTCTTTTGTACAGTTAACTTGACTGTGCTTCGTATCGTATCAGACAGTCAAGTTCACTGTTAAAAAGATTAATTCAATAAGGTTAAGAAAGTGTTTCAAGTGCAAAAACGGCTATAAATACTGGTATGTTAAGAAAATATCTACCAGGGTAACATAACATTCAAACATTGCTTGCATTTTAACATTGCTTCGTCCAAAGTTATACAATAAAATTAAGAGTGTCTTTAGATCACAAAGGTGCCTTTATACAAACATCTCAAAAATATATCTACCAGGGTAACATGAAATTAAAAGAAGTATTAAATAGATCTACTGGTGCACGTGTATCAGACAGAACTAATAGGTAAGAATTATGTACAAATTACACTGGGCTGCAAAACTAAGTATTATACTTTTAAAATAGTTATAACTTGTAAGTTGTTTTGATTTTAATTATTCCCTAAACTTCGCTAAGGGTCCACGGTCTGGTCACTGTTATAATCAGATTTGGTTGAATTTCAGTTAGTACATGAAGCGCCTGCCGTTTGATCTCCGCAATTCAGAGGGAAACAAAATTCTACGGTTAAGCCTAGATATTCAAAGGCACTTGCTTTCTAATAACGACTGTATAGATGTTCATGACAGCCGGGACCACTGGCACTTGCTATCCGTGGCAAGGAACATTTATACCATCTGCATTGCTGATTGTTTGTCCAGCTACTAGGCTTTCACTGCTAAATTATATTCTTAAAGCGTATTTACTTATTAATTAATTTAATCTTTATTGCACACTTAAAAGTAATACAACAGGCAAACTTAATGCCATAAGGCATAAGTCAGTTAAGGGTTAGCAGAAAACTTTAAAGGCGATGCGGTCTTTAATAAACATATATAAACTAAAAAAAAACTTATGCGGCAATGTGCTAGCCATGTATTACGTGGGACCAACTATGACATGAGCGAAATGTGCTCTGCCGACGCCTTCGATGAAACAGTCGTGACAGTATGTATTACTTAATTTTGCAGGCCAGTAACTGTGCTAAACTAAAGCATTATTATAATAATTGCTCTACTTTTTCCCTGCTATATAGTTCCCTTGGTCGTCCTTGTATAAGTCTTCGTTTATTCCGTAGTAGGCTGGCGCGTTTGGACAGTCCACCTGGAATATAATTTTAGAATTATTATAATCATCGTTACATTAGCCTATTAACGTCCCACTACTGAGCACGAGCCTCCTCTCACATACCAAGGTGTGAGGGTATTGGGTCATACTCCACCACGCGAACCCAGTGCGGATTGGCGGAGGCAGGTGTATGGCGTCCTGCTGTTAGAATTATTCAAGCCGCCTAATTAGGCCTCTAACATGGCATAAAGACCATCACATTTAGTGATAACCGGGACCATAGGCTTAGCGTGCCTTCCGAAGCACGGAAGCGCTCGATATCAAATGCTACAAATGGTCACCCATCCAAGGACTGACCTCTGTAAACTCTGATTTACTTCGGTGATCGTTTTCGACCACCGAGCACCGCAGAGCTACGAGCGCTTCGTGTATTTATTATTGTAATACAAATAGGTACATAAATATTTATTTCTTTATTTTTATTTAACAATTTAGCACTTATGGAACATACACAAAAATAGAAGTTATGAAAGACATGTACAACGGCACTTTAACGGCAATGTGAGCGAAGAGTTAGCTATGCTCCACGATTTTAATTATTTTAACACGATTGACTTAACATGCTTATTGTGGAGATCTCTGAGCTGTAAGTTGGACTTTAAACTTTGCTACACCCACTTTTTTCAGCTTCTAGAAGTCGGAACTCAACACGGAGTGTAGGTCATACCTACTTAAAAGAAAGAAAGAAAAAGAATTTATTCTGTGACAACATCAAAAGAAAACAGATACATTATATTTAAGTAACAATTTGAAGAGTGTCACAGAAAAGGTATCCACTCAGCATAAAGCCGAGGTGTCACGAAAACACCTCGACGCTGGTCTTCTGTAGATACCGTTTGTGAGAGCACTACTTCATTACAAGACCATAGTGGGGATTGGCGCAGGCAGTAGTGTCAAGTGCTCTTAACGTGCCTTCGGAATCGCTCGATATTAAATGCCACACGAACGGTCACGCATCCAAGTACTGACCTCTGCAGACTCTGCTCATTTCGCTTTTTCAAATCAAATCAAATCAAAATATCTTTATTGTGATACAAGGGTTACACTGGTGTTATTGGTTTACATGTCATGGTTAGTTCAAGCCACGTTCTACCTTATGGGCGTACAATATTATACAACACAAAAAAAAAACAAGGGATGTACAATAATATAGACTTTAATCGGAATTATCGGAATTAATTCTATGTTACCTTATCAAATTGTCATAGACAAATGTCATTATAAAACTCATTTAGATCATAATAGCACGTTTCCACAAGCAGCTTGTATAATTTGTATAATCGTTGATAAACGCATATAACGCATTTCAATACACATGCAAAAATGTGTAAATTTTATGTGCAAATTTGGTACTTAGTGTAATAGACATAACGTTTTAGACGTACACAAGAGCAGGAAATTGGCATATTTCAGCGAATTGTGATCCTACCTATTGTGATCCTTGTGTACAGAGATCCTACCAAGACCTAAGAAGCCCAAGTCAACCTCACCTGCAAGTGGTGCACCTGGAATCAACAAACGAGGCTCTGGCGAACATAACATTGCCCAGTAAGCGGCAATAGGCTCGCCACCTAATACATGAGACCAACTATATAATTGGCGAAGTGTGGGCGCATAATATGCCTCTGCCTACCCCCTTCGGGGAAATAGGCGTGAATGTATGTATGTATATAATATGTATGTATATTTAATAAATTACTTCACGATTCTAATCAAACATAATCTATAAAATAGCATAATCTAAACAGCCCATCACTACATAGTATAAAACAAAGTCGCTATCCGCCGTCTGTCTGTCTCTTTGTCTACCTATGCTTAGATCTTTAAAACTACGCAACAGATTTTGATGCGGTTTTTTTAATAGATTGAGTAATTCTAAGGGAGGTTTATATTTATAATTATAATACATGCATAATGTAGAAGTGGAACACTGTAAATTTTTGAGATTTCTAATGTGAAGTCGTAAATCAACTTACTTTTTTGCGCTTATATTTGAAACGCTGGCCAAACCCTACGAGTTTGGTCAAAATGATGTACTGCAATATTGTACAACTTTTAAAAGTCCACAAATAAATCCGCAATGGTATCTATCTCTTAAAAATAACCCACAATAACCACTTCTTATCTTTTACTTTTTACTAGAAATAATGGTTTATTTACGAAGTCATTTAAGTATGTATAACATTAATTCTCATCCAAATAAACATGTTAGTAAGCTTGGACATTAAACATAGATGAAAACTTACGCTAAATCGATAAATTATGATTGCGGCGGTGATAGGTACGGGTGGCCTATATAGAGATTCAGAATAATGTAATATATGCCAACCGTGCGAAGCTGGGGCAGGTCGCTAGTAATATATGAAAGTCTGACTGTAAAAATTAGCCTGACTTGAAGCACACAGTTTACGGCAAACCAAAATATTTGTAAAAAAATATATATATAATATTGCCTTACGCCTATGATATTTTTCCTGTTACACTTACCTAGGCATTCAACATTGCTATTCGTATTTCAAGGGGCTTTCTTGTGCCATTAGTTTGCACTTAATTTATATGACATCTCATTTACGGCCTATAGTGGTCACTTCAGCCTATGGACCCATATATGTTGGTATACATTTTGTATTTCTTTTATATAAATTATAAGTAGTAAGTATATTTGGCCTTGACAAACATTTACGTGCGATATGGCGTGGAGGTCGGTGTCCCTGCACTACGCACCTAAGGCCGTGGGTTCGATTCCCACACAGGATAAATCTTTTTATTTGTTTATTTATAACATAAGTTTTCTATGATATTTAACTTCAAACTAAATAATTGGTGTAATTGTTAGAAACTATTACTTATTATTATATGTACAAATCAAAACAAAGTATATACGTATGTTAATCCGTTCTTTAGTATCCATAACACAAGTTCTTGATGATACTTATTGTGGAGCTGAATAATTGGTTTGATTGTAATATTATTAAAATTATATTTTATACTTGTTTTCTAAATATGTTTAGTTACCTTGAAAAACCAGTCGCAGACCCTCGACATCTGGTTGAAGACAGTCCCTGGGGCGCAGATGAAGGAGTACATGGTGTTGCCAGCGATACCGGGCACACACCAGTGCCACACCTGGAATCAGCAAGGCTTTAATCAGTGGTGATATAAACATATACATTATAGAGATATATGTATAGGGATCCTACCAAGACCTGCCGACCAACAGACGAAGCTGTGGCGAACATAACAGCGTCCGGAGCGGCAATAGGCTCGCCACCTCTTACGTGGGTTTATATAATTGGTGAAGGGTGGGTGAATAATATGCCTCTGCCTACCCATTTGGGGAAACAGGCGTGATACTAAGTATGAACGTGAGTATTATGTACCTACGTGTATGCGGCTGAGCGGGGAACATGAAGTTCAACCAATCAGAGCGCGAGGTGCGTTCTGTCGCATGCCATTTTACAATCTGACGGTTTGTCTTCGATAGATTATAATCTATCGAAAAATAATGCGTTAAATTGTGAGCAGTTTGTTTCGGATCACAATTTTTCGACAGATTACAATATCGCGGGATAGATTATAATTTAACGTTATTTACAATTTTACGGTGACATATATAAAGACTAATACATACCTGACACATAGTCTCAGGGTCTGCGTAATATCCAGGAATCTTGTCGTCACAGGTAAAGGACAAACCCGCGGGAACTTCTGTGTATATGGGATAGTCTTCCCCTGGAACATATCCGTCTAGAGCCTGGAAAAACCAAACGATGTAAAGGTATGCTGAGATGGTTTGGTCATGTTGAGAGGATGAATTTTATTTCATCTTTAATCTTTATTGCACACTTATAAGTATTACAAAAGGCGAACTTAATGCCATAAGGCATTGTCTTCAGGTAACCTTAGGGTTAGCAGAAAACTTTAACGGCGGTAGTTCATAAACATACATAAACTAAAATAAAAAAAAGAAGATAAACTACATTTACCATAAACTACCAAAATGGCTTGGCGGGAAAGTGAAGCGTCATGTCCGCAATTTTGTTTTATTTTCAAAAAATTGAGATATTTCTAACATTAATGTGTAATAACGGTGGATTATTAACCGTTAAGTGTTTGTGAATATACATGAGTGTTGGTAAATCAAACAAAGCAGTGCAACATCACTTTTCATATTCTCTCAAGGAGTCCATGTGAGATCTCAGTATAGTCCCACATCTTTACTGAGGACTCAAGGGGCTTAGGGGTGGGTATCTCATTTGCCATTTATCATCTTTATCACCACTCATTCTCATTTACTATGAATTATAATATGTTATTAATAAATCACTTACTTGACACTGGCTAGATGTGCTAGACGCACGAAGCCATTATTTAAAAGAAAAGAAAAACTACCAAAATAGGACAGCAAATATTATTATGATGAAAGATTAACGAAAGTGTTTTACGATAGACAAGTAAATGGAAGTGTTGGGACGGGAACACCACGTATGATTTTCCATGACTAAAGCCAGAAGGTTTTGGAGAAAGGGCAGTTCAAAAGTACCCTAAACCGACGGGCGTGTATGAGAAGGTTAATGAGTGTGAATGAAGCTAGGAGTGTGTGCCAAGATCGTAGCACGTGGAAGGATGTGATCTCTGCCTACCGCTGCGGGAAAGAGACGCGACTTATGTATGTATGTTTGTATTATACATACATTTATAATCTTCCGCCTCATATATTATTATCCTAGTAATGGTGAGCGGAAATCTTGCCAGAAGTATTTAAATATGATCTTTAAAGTAGTAAATCAGTTTTATGGCAGATAATTATGTCTTTCAAGAGGCGCGTTGTGCATAAAAGATGACGAATCAAAAATATGATCTTGTTGATTTTAAAGACAATAAAGTATTTGTACTTTTATATAACTCTATACCTGTTTATAAACTTGTACGACTATAAATTATACACGGTATTTTGGGCGCATCTCGTGTTATTGTTTCGGCAAAAGCTGAAAATTTGTGTTTTGCTCTCTCAGAGCAAAACACTCACTGAGCCGCAGCCATTTTGCAGCGCTGCGACACTCATGCACACTATGCAAATGCTTTACTTTTAGTTTTTTTGTTGTTATATATTTTTTTATTTATTGTAATGTTGTTTTTCTTGTTTTATATGTATGTGTGTCTTTCGTAGCAATAAAAAGTGTATCTATCTATCTATTTTTTTATTTATTTTTTCGTGAAACGGCATTTCATTATGCCGTCATGGGTAGGTTTACTTCAGACCGTGTTTTTGCTCCGCGTTATAAAGCCCCTTATAGCTTATGGAATGCATCAACTGCTTATCATTACCATCAGGCAGAATGCAGTCATTATGAGTAACTTTTTTTTTTAATCTCTAGTTTTAACGGACTTCTTGGCGGGAAAGTGAAGCGTCACGTTTGCAGTTTTGATTTATATTCTAAAATTTGTGATATTTCGAACATTAATTTAAATTTGATGGAAGGCAGTGCGTAAACGCATTTTGTAATTAACATAAAAAAAATATGCTAACACATCCTGTTTGGCTTTATAAAGTATTTTTTTACCTCGTTTTCCTTTAAAGGGCTTTAGAATTTCCATTGTGTTTTCAATACCTCTTTCTTATACCTATACTAGGAATATAATTTTTTGCCACAAGTCAATATAAACACAATTCAGTGATAATCAAAGCAGTATGTCATGTAATTACAAATAATTATTAGATTATCTTCTAATCACTTATTAATTACCTCAGTTAACAAGGGCTTTAATTGTGCTATGATGTGTCCATTTAACATGGTTGCATGTGACCAGTAAATAATGACGCTCTTTTTTATCCTATCATATTAATACGTGCAATGATGTTGTGCTCACGCATACGTAATTCACACACACACATCGTAACTAGAGAGCTTTATAATTCACACACATCGTAACTAGAGAGCTTTATAATTCAAATACACACATTATCACTACAGAGCTTTTTAGTTTACACACATCGTAACTAGAGAGCTTCATAATTCACACACACATCGTAACTAGAGAGCTTTATAATTCACACACACATCGTAACTAGAGAGCTTTATAATTCAAACACACACATCATCACTACAGAGCTTTTTAGTTTACACACATCGTAACTAAAAAGCTTTATAATTCACACACACATCGTAACTAGAGAGCTTCATAATTCACACACACATCGTAACTAGAGAGCTTTATAATTCACACACACATCATCACTACAGAGCTTTTTAGTTTACACACAACGTAACTAGAGAGCTTCATAATTCACACACACACCATCACTACAGAGCTTTTTAGTTTACACACATCGTAACTAGAGAGCTTTATAATTCACACACACATCGTAACTATAGAGCTTTATAATTCACACACACATCGTAACTAAAGAGCTTTATAATTCACACACACATCGTAACTAGAGAGCTTTATAATTCAAATACACACATTATCACTACAGAGCTTTTTAGTTTACACACATCGTAACTAGAGAGCTTCATAATTCACACACACATCGTAACTAGAGAGCATTATAATTCACACACACATCGTAACTAGAGAGCTTTATAATTCAAACACACACATCATCACTACAGAGCTTTTTAGTTTACACACATCGTAACTAGAGAGCTTCATAATTCACACACACATCGTAACTATAGAGCTTTATAATTCACACACACATCATCACTACAGAGCTTTTTAGTTTACACACATCGTAACTAAAAAGCTTTATAATTCACACACACATCGTAACTAGAGAGCTTCATAATTCACACACACATCGTAACTAGAGAGCTTTATAATTCACACACACATCATCACTACAGAGCTTTTTAGTTTACACACAACGTAACTAGAGAGCTTCATAATTCACACACACACCATCACTACAGAGCTTTTTAGTTTACACACATCGTAACTAGAGAGCTTTATAATTCACACACACATCGTAACTATAGAGCTTTATAATTCACACACACATCGTAACTAAAGAGCTTTATAATTCACACACACATCGTAACTAGAGAGCTTTATAATTCAAATACACACATTATCACTACAGAGCTTTTTAGTTTACACACATCGTAACTAGAGAGCTTCATAATTCACACACACATCGTAACTAGAGAGCATTATAATTCACACACACATCGTAACTAGAGAGCTTTATAATTCAAACACACACATCATCACTACAGAGCTTTTTAGTTTACACACATCGTAACTAGAGAGCTTCATAATTCACACACACACCATCACTACAGAGCTTTTTAGTTTACACACATCGTAACTAGAGAGCTTTATAATTCACACACACATCGTAACTATAGAGCTTTATAATTCACACACACATCGTAACTAGAGAGCTTTATAATTCACACACATCGTAACTAGAGAGCTTTATAATTCACACACACATCGTAACTAGAGAGCTTTATAATTCAAATACACACATTATCACTACAGAGCTTTTTAGTTTACACACATCGTAACTAGAGAGCTTTATAATTCACACACACATCGTAACTAGAGAGCTTTATAATTCAAACACACACATCATCACTACAGAGCTTTTTAGTTTACACACATCGTAACTAAAAAGCTTTATAATTCACACACACATCGTAACTAGAGAGCTTTATAATTCACACACACATCGTAACTAGAGAGCTTTATAATTCAAACACACACATCATCACTACAGAGCTTTTTAGTTTACACACATCGTAACTAAAAAGCTTTATAATTCACACACACATCGTAACTAGAGAGCTTTATAATTCACACACACATCGTAACTAGAGAGCTTTATAATTCAAACACACACATCATCACTACAGAGCTTTTTAGTTTACACACATCGTAACTAAAAAGCTTTATAATTCACACACACATCGTAACTAGAGAGCTTTATAATTCACACACACATCGTAACTAGAGAGCTTTATAATTCAAACACACACATCATCACTACAGAGCTTTTTAGTTTACACACATCGTAACTAAAAAGCTTTATAATTCACACACACATCGTAACTAGAGAGCTTTATAATTCACACACACATCGTAACTAGAGAGCTTTATAATTCAAACACACACATCATCACTACAGAGCTTTTTAGTTTACACACATCGTAACTAAAAAGCTTTATAATTCACACACACATCGTAACTAGAGAGCTTTATAATTCACACACACATCGTAACTAGAGAGCTTTATAATTCAAACACACACATCATCACTACAGAGCTTTTTAGTTTACACACATCGTAACTAAAAAGCTTTATAATTCACACACACATCGTAACTAGAGAGCTTCATAATTCACACACACATCGTAACTAGAGAGTTTTATAATTCACACACATCGTAACTAGAAAGCTTTATAATTCACACACATCGTAACTAGAGAGCTTTATAATTCACACACACATCAAAATCAGAGAGCTTTATAATTCACACACACATCAAAACCAGAGAACTTTATAATTCACACACACATCGTAACTTTAGCTTTATTTACATTTTATCGAGCCTTATAAAGTCCACTACTGAACATTAGCCTACCCAATAGATTACATTATATTGAGGGTATCTGCCCATAATCAGCACGCTGGACAGGCAGGTTGATGATGGCAGTTCAAGCCAGTACGCAGGATGACGCTGCTGCCCATCATCCAGTAGGATTTCTTTTCGTCAACTTTTCCGACTCCCCGTGAGATGAGAGGGGGTGGCACTGTTCTAGGCCAGTACCTCATCATCATTTATAGGATCGTGAATAGAATAAGATTGAAAGTACTTACAATCTTAAAAAGAACAGACAGGCTTGGAAAAAAAAAAATTTTTTTTAACATACATAATAAAAAATGTAATGACGTGTTAACGCATGACGCCCCCTATGCACATCCTTCCGAACTATTACTACATCGTGGGTCATCGATCACAACGCACTAGTACCGCAACGGCATGCAGCAGTTCATCAAAACACCGAAAGATGGCCGACATCGGGACGTGAGAAGAGGGGGCGGCAGACCACCGGCAGCTGACTGACTTCAATCAAGATTTTGCTCTCGCCAAACCCATACACGCAACCATAATATTGTAATATTTCAAAATAGTATCCAAATAAACCGCCAGTATAATTATTAATAAAATCAGTCATTGAAGAGTACCCGTGCATCCAACCAACCCCTAGAAGGGAGGCAGGGAGCTAGATTTTCGGTTAGACCAGAATCACAAACAGACGATAAAAATAATAGGTTGGGGAAAAAGTCTTTTCGTATTTTTGTATGAAAAGTCAAGACATTTTTTTCAAAGTTTATTTACATTTATTTACAATATATATGTACCGTTTTGTTGAATAACTTTCTGCCATTTTGTGGGCAGAGACATTATCCCGTTACTGTAGAAACTTTGGGACTTCTGATCAAAAAAACGGGACAAATAGTTTTGGCAGTCCTCTCTTGAGGTCAACCTTACAGAACCCAAAGAATTCTGCAGAGACCGAAACAGGTGAAAATCTGAAGGCGCAAGGTCAGGGCTATATGGTGGATGCACTAGGACCTCCCAGTCGAACTCTCTTAATTTTTGCTGAGTGGCTAAAGATGTGTGTGGTCTAGCGTTATCGTGATGAAAGACCACACCCTTCCTGTTGATCAATTCCGGCCGTTTTCTCTCGACTGCTTCCTTTAATCTCATCAGTTGCTGGCAGTAAAGATCAGAATCGATGGTTTTGCCGGGCGGTAAAAGCTCATAATAAACAATGCCCTTCCAATCCCACCATACACACAGCATCACCTTATTTTGTGTTAGGCCAGGTTTGGCCACAGTCTGTGAAGCCTGGCCAACTTTCGACCACGACCTTTTTCGCACGTTCTTGTCGTACGTGATCCACTTTTCATCGCCAGTTATCAATCTCTTCAAAAACGGCTCGGTTTCATTACGTCTCAATAATGAATCGCAAATGAGTACACGGTTCATTAAGTTTCTTTGAGTGAGCTCGTGTGGCACCCAAATATCGAGCTTTTTTGTATAACCAGCTTTCTTCAAATGGGTCAAAACTGTTTTGTGGTCAATTCCCAATTCTTCAGCTACATCGTAACTACTAATATGCCGATCTTGCTCCACTCTTTCAAAAATGGCGTCCATTTTATTCGTAACAGGGCGACCAGAGCGAGGTGCATCTTTAACATCAAAATTTCCGGACTGAAAACGTTTGAACCAAATTTGTGCTACTCTTACTGACACTGCATCAGGTCCATAAACATCACAAATTTTTTTCACTGCTTGAGTTGCATTTTTGCCTTTTTTATAATAAAATTTTAAAATGTATTGAATTTCTTCATTAGATTCACTCATTTTAACGGAGAGAAAAACAAATTAAAAATAGCGGGAAACAACTTTTTTTTATTTTTTTCTTTTCTTTATAATGGAACCTTTTTAATGTTACCAAAACCAGCCAGACACGAATAGTACAGTCAAAAAAAATTTATAATAAGTTTATACCTACGTTATGCGAAAAGACTTTTTCCCCGACCTAATATTACGTTATATTATGCTTTGTCTTTTGTTGCAAAAATACGAGAAAAGTTATTTAAATAATAATATCTGACTGTACTTTTACTCGGATAAAAAATAAATACTTTTGACTTCGGTTGTAACTTTGAGAAGATGTCATGGAAATGAGCGAACACTGTCATAAAAATAAAGATATCTATAACGAATTCCGTTGACAAGAGCGTCATAGAGATTTCTGAGGGCTGTCCCAAGTTCAAGTTTGACTTATTAACACTAATGAAAATCGATTTAAAAAGTAAAAATTTACTGCGGGCAGATGTTTGAGTAAAGGAAAATCGGTCATAAAACATTTACTAATATAAATAAATACTTTTAATAATATAAACACATTATAAGGTTATGGGGATGATTCAGATTGAAAAAAAAAGACAGCAATATACTTACAGCTAGACTTCTGTCGACCAGGTAAAACAAGATGGCTGCTACTCCCAAACAGCTGATTGACAGACCACAAGATCTTCGTTGCCGGCTCATTTTTAGGTTTCTTTCGTCTATTTTTAGGTTAGGTTCGTATTTGAAGTTCTGAAAAATAAATAGCTAGAGTTTAGGATTTTTATAATTATCATCTTAAATTGATTTATATTTAGTAACTAAAAATCAAACTGTAAATAAACAAAAACTATCTTAAGACTCATATTAATAGGCTTAAAAATACTTTAAACGCTTTGTGATTAATTTTTTTAATTAAAAGTAGTAAATTTGATAGTCGCCTATTAGTTAAGCGTTCGGTCAAAAAATCTATTGGAACTATGTTCAAACCTCGCCTGTTCAGCCTTTAAACCAATAGTAACACTGTGATCATCTTAAAAACTTACAACCAAGGATTTACTTATTCAATAACCATTTGTTTCTCCATCTGAATAATATTCAGAAACACGATAGACTAATTTATTGATTCAGGCGTTACTTTGCCGAAATCCATTGTAAGCAAGTGATGAATTAAAAATATCTTTGTAACAATTCCCGCGCTACTATAATTTCCCGAAAAATCGAGCTGAAACGAGAGTCGAAACTCTCTCGTTTCAGCGTTGGTCGTGAAGACATCGTTCTGAGGCTCCTATCTTACCTGAAGATGCCCTGTGTAAGGGCGAAACACGTGTCATGTTGAATGGTTTCTCCATTTTTCGGGAAATTATAGTAGCGCGGGAATTGTTACAAAGATATTTTTAATCCATCACTTGCTCACGATAGACTGACTGAAAAATCCCCATGGTTGGAGTCACCTGCAAACTGAACTCAATTGCTGTGCCCTCCTAGGGCGTCACATATTAGGTCGGGGAAAAAGTCTTTTCGCATAACGTAGGTATAAACTTATTATAAATTTTTTTTGACTGTACTATTTGTGTCTGGCTGGTTTTGGTAACATTAAAAAGGTTCCATTATAAAGAAAAGAAAAAAATAAAAAAAAGTTGTTTCCCGCTATTTTTCATTTGTTTTTCTCTCCGTAAAAATGAGTGAATCTAATGAAGAAATTCGATACATTTTAAAATTTTATTATAAAAAAGGCAAAAATGCAGCTCAAGCAGTGAAAAAAATTTGTGTGTTTATGGACCTGATGCAGTGTCAGTAAGAGTAGCACAAATTTGGTTCAAACGTTTTCAGTCCGGAAATTTTGATGTTAAAGATGCACCTCGCTCTGGTCGCCCTGTTACGAATTAAATGGACGCCATTTTTGAAAGAGTGGAGCAAGATCGACATATTAGTAGTTACGATGTAGCTGAAGAACTGGGAATTGACCACAAAACAGTTTAGACCCATTTGAAGAAAGCTGGTTATACAAAAAAGCTCGATATTTGGGTGCCACACGAGCTCACTCAAAGAAACTTAATGAACCGTGTACTCATTTGCGATTCATTATTGAGACGTAATGAAACCGAGCCGTTTTTGAAGAGATTGATAACTGGCGATGAAAAGTGGATCACGTACGACAAGAACGTGCGAAAAAGGTCGTGGTCGAAAGTTGGCCAGGCTTCACAGACTGTGGCCAAACCTGGCCTAACACGAAATAAGGTGATGCTGTGTGTATGGTGGGATTGGAAGGGCATTGTTTATTATGAGCTTTTACCGCCCGGCAAAACCATCGATTCTGATCTTTACTGCCAGCAACTGATGAGATTAAAGGAAGCAGTCGAGAGAAAACGGCCGGAATTGATCAACAGGAAGGGTGTGGTCTTTCATCACGATAACGCTAGACCACACACATCTTTAGCCACTCAGCAAAAATTAAGAGAGTTCGACTGGGAGGTCCTAGTGCATCCACCATATAGCCCTGACCTTGCGCCTTCAGATTTTCACCTGTTTCGGTCTCTGCAGAATTCTTTAGGTTCTGTAAGGTTGACCTCAAGAGAGGACTGCCAAAACTATTTGTCCCGTTTTTTTGATCAGAAGTCCCAAAGTTTCTACAGTAACGGGATAATGTCTCTGCCCACAAAATGGCACACAGAAAGTTATTCAACAAAACGGTACATATATATTGTAAATAAATGTAAATAAACTTTGAAAAAAATGTCTTGACTTTTCATACAAAAATACGAAAAGACTTTTTCCCCAACCTATTATATACCGTAGTTTCTGTACCACCTCGTTTTTGTAATGTGAGATGCAATAAATGATTTAAATTGAATCTCTCTTAGATTTGTTTTGTTGCATGTGCATTAAAGGATATGTATGAAAGATATTGAAAGTGAAGAAAATCAAAATGACTAACTTTCGATGTGAATGCGAATCACGCTACTAGCGGCCGCCTGCGTATTGGTTCGCGTCACCCATATATACACCTTGCTCTTGAATTGCTCTAAATGTTAAAAAATTGGTTGCCTGTAAAGTCGGTATACGGGCGAAAGTTTTACGTGACAACGACTTTGAGTGGTAAAATAATTTTAATGTGAATATTCATTCGTATAGTAGGAAGAAGGATGAAATAATAGTAACAATTTAAAACATTTATTTATACAAAGAATTATATTTAAAACATTAATTTATACAAAGAATCTCTCGATCTTAGGCGGGCTAACTGTACTCGAGTGGAAGGGACGCGTGCCTTTCACTTTTTATGTCTGTCTCTCTCGCTCTTAGGCGGGCTAACCATGCCCGAGTGGAAGGGACGCGTGCCTCTCACTCGCTCTCATTGTAATCGCATAACGTGAGCGGAGCGTAACGCAGTTTCTTGAAGTGTCACCCGGCAAACCAATTTATAAGACGTTGTCACGTCAAAACCACAAATAGGTCCCTCACCAGGGTTTGATCAATAAATGAGTAAACAGTGTTAACCAATCAATATCTCACACAATTTGCATAATGCTCAATAATTATAATTCTATTACTATTGTTGTATGTTTTTACTCAATCGTGTATGCTTTGTTCCTTGTAATTAGTGTGTGTGTAATTAGATTTTCACATGGAATGTTTCTTTGTTAAATTGGTATTGGTTCTAACATTGAGTTGTCTTAATATTTTTTTTATATCTACCACAATTTTTCTGTGTTTATAATTGGTGTTTAAAACTGCATGTAAATCATCACTACGTAGTATAAAACAAAGCCGCTTTCTCTGTCCCTATGTCCCTTTGTATGATTAAATCTTTGAAAATACGCAATGGATTTTTATGCGGTTTTTTTTTAATAGATAGAGTGATTCAAGAGGAAGGTTTATATGTACAATACATGCATAATATAGTAATGGAACACTGTAAATTTTTGAGATTTCTAATGTGATGTCGTAAATCAACTCACTTTTTTGCGCTTATATTGCAAACGCTGGCCAAACCCTACGAGATTAGTCAAAATAATGTACTACAATATTGTACAACTTACAAAATTCTTCAAAAAAATCCGCGATGGTATATGTCTATCTCTCAAGAATACCCCACAATAACCAATTTTATCTTTTACTTTTTACTAAAAATAATGGCTTATTAACGAAGCTATTTTAAGTATGTATGTATAACATTAATTCTTATCTAAATAAACATGTTAGTAAGCTTGGACATTAGACATAGATTAAATTTGTCTATTATATCATGTGTCATCATTTCGATCAGTACTTTACAAGATATCAAACGAATAAACTTACGCTAAATCGAAAAATTATAATTATGGTTGCGGCGGTGGTAGGTACTCGCGGCCTATATAGAGACATTCTGTAATTATGTAATATACGTAACTTTTCATATTAGCATACCACCCGTGCGAAGCTGGGGCGGGTCGCTAGTTTAATATAAATGTTAGTTCTTAAGTTTGCCAATAGATGGCAAGGAACGTTTTTGAATCGCGCAAGCGGTTACTAGTTACCGGATCCATTTAATAGGTCCGGCAGTTTTTATTTATAGGTGTTAAAGTCTTCCTGAATTTCCATAATTATCACCAAGGTTGTCCAGATCTTGATCTGAGGGTCTATTCTTCTTTCTACAACGAAATCGACAATCAACATTACTCTCCCATGCCTCGGATCTAAATTCTAAATTAGAATAACTAGCTTACTAGCCTAGCCCCCACCACTCCAAGGGGGCAACCCGCTCGCTGGCGTTCAACTAGCCTCAGCCAATGCTGTCTCACCACGTGGGTGGACCGCGCCGAGGGTTTCTTGGACCTGGGGGAGTGTGTGTGACATATACTCTCAGAAAAAATTTACAAATTATTTCCCTCTCCCCTGACATTACGGGAGATGATCCCTGACCCTGCCGGAAGAGAGCATACGCTCGAGGCCAGTACCTGAAACCGCATGCGGTTGAAGAAGACCGCACTCTTTCTAGATATATCCCTATGGAATAAAAGGCATAAATATAACAAAGTTTCGTTTTCGTTGAATTAAAAGAGGCCCTCTGGTCTGGGTGTTTCCTGTGTATATTAAGTATGTATTTTGAGCGGGGATAGCCCAGTGGTGAGGCCCATTGCCTTCAAATTCAGAGGGTCTCAGGTTCAAACCCTATGAGTTTTCGAAGTTATGTGCGTAATTATCGTTGCTCTGTGCCTCGGAAAAGCACACTTAGCCGTTGGTCCCGGCTGTCATGAACATCAATGGCAGTCGTTATTAGGAAGTCAGTGCCTTCTTACATCCTGACAGCTGGTTTAACCATAGAATAAGGTTTCGCTCTGGGTTTCGAGGGTCAGACGGCAGTCGCTCCATGTAATAAATGAAATTCAGATAAATCTGGTTAAACCAGTGAGGAGACCCTCCCCCCGACTGGTCTCCACCTTGGCGTGGTGGGGGGGCTGAGTACCTCCCGGAAGCCGGGAAAAGGTCAAGAAAAACACCCAGAGACCGATGACTCTGGGTGCCCTTAGTACTGACTACCGGGGGGAAACTAAGAGAGACCTGTGGAGGGCGCAGCGGGCGGGCCAGGAGGGCCTGTCAAGCAGCTAATAAATTTCAGTTGGACTTTTTAGAACTTTTTAAATTGTTCTTTTAAAGATGGCCGACTGACTGCATCTACGACATACCGTGCGAAAAAAAACACAAGTTAAAAACGCTTTGTTTTTATAGTTACTAATTAGTAATTTTACTAGATATACAAATATGATATGGTAATTCTCTCACAATTTTGCTTTAATAATATGTAGATTAATAATATCTTCAAATATTTTGTAATATTGAATGTGGGTGTGAACCCATCTAATAAATTTCAGTTGGACAGAAATCTTGCTACAGTTATTTCAAAAGGATCTATACAGCTTTAGCAAACTTCACTTTTTCTTTCTTTATTATAAATAATGGCTTCATGCGTCTAGCACATTTAGCCAGTGTCAAGTAAGTGATATATTAATTATATATAATTCATAGTAAATGAGAATGAGTAGTGATAAAGATGATAAATGGTAAATGAGATACCCTCCCCTAAGCCCCTTGAGTCCTCAGTAAAGATGTGGGGCTATACTGAGATCTCACATGGACTTCTTGAAAGAAAATTTGAAAAGTGATGTTGCACTGTTTTGTTTGATTTACCAACACTCATGTATGTTCACAAACACTTAACGGTTAATAATCCACCGTTATTACACATTAATGTTAGAAATATCACAAATTTTAGAAAATAAAACAAAACTGCAGACGTGACGCTTCACTTTCCCGCCAAGAAGTCCAACTTCACTTTTATCACAGAGATGTCTAGATGACATGTGTCAAATGGTGACACTTGGCTAGCCCAACACAAGACGTGTTCACCTTAAAAATATTGAAATAACCTCAAACAATGACATCAATTATTTAGTTCAAAGATAAGTATCATTAAGAACTTGAGTTAAACATATCTACTAAAATACTTTTATTGTTTGACGACCGATATGGCGTGGTGGCGAGAATACCCGCTCTCCGCTCCTAAGGTCGTGGGTTCGATTTCCACGCAGGACAAATCTTTGTGTGCATGAACATAAATATTTGTTCTGGTCTGGGTGTTTTCCTATGTATATTAAGTATGTACTTAAAAAAACAAATAGTATTTATGTATTATTATACGTTATTAAGAATCCATAACACAAGTTCTTAATGATACTTATCTTGGAACTAAATAAATGGTGTTATTGTCAGAAAATATTTATTATTTATTTATTTATTTATTGTAAATACATACTTAATATACATAGAAAACACCCAGACGCGACTTTTTGGCGGGAAAGTGAAGCGTCATGTGTACAGTTTTGTTTTATTTTCTAAAATTTGTGTTATTTCGGACATTAATGTGTAATAACGGTGGATTATTAACCGTTTAGTTTTTGTGAACATACATGAGTGTTGGTAAATCAAACAAAACAGTGCAACATCACTTTTCAAAGTCTTTCAAGAAGTCCATGTGAGATCTCAGTACAGTCCCACATCTTTACTGAGGATTCAAGGGGTTTAGGGGGAGGACATTATATTTAGCATTTATCAACTTTAGCACCGCCCATTCATATGCACTATGATTTACATATTATTAATAATAATTTCTTACTCTGGCTAAATTTGCAAAACGCACGCCATTATGTAAAAGAAAAAACAACCCAGACCAGAACAAACATTCATGTTTATACACACAAAAAATTGTCCTGTGTGGGATACGAACCCACGACCTCAGATGCAGAGTGCAGATATACTGACCTCCACGCTATATCGGTCGTCAAAACAATTTAATAACGGTCACCAGATAACCATTAGTTAAAATAACAATAGATTAATTAGTTACACCGGAAATAAAAGTTCTAAATAGTAAAAAGAGAGGCGTGACGTTATAGAAAATATTTAACAAAAGCTTTTAAATATATTTGTGTCAAAAATATTTACAATAGAGCAGGAAATTATACGAGTAACAGCATTATGTTTTATTTAGACAATACATTTTTATTAATGCCCGCCCCCTCTCATCTTACGGGGAGTCGACGAAGAGAAATCCTACCGGATGATGGGCAGCAGCGTCATCCTGCGTACTGGCTGGAACTGCGACCACCAGCCCGCCTGCCCAGCGTGCTGATTATGGGCAAATATCCCAAGAGAATGTAATCTATTGGGAGGCTAATGTTCAGCAGTAGACTTTATAAAAAAAGTAAAAAGTTCTTTATTTCATAAACTATTATATAGCACTTGAAAACGTCAAAACAAAATATATATGTAAAAAAAAACTAAATATTACTACACTGAAATCTCGAAGCTTAGATTCACTTCCATGCAAATAAAAATTAGGTGTATGTGAATCTAAGTGCCAGTTCCGAGCCCCCGCTCTGTGAGAAGAACTGACAAGAAACTCACAGGCTATGCTCTTTTAAATTATCAATCAAATATAATTGAAAGTAACAATACAAAACACACACAGTGAATATTTAAAGATATTGAAAAGGCTGATATGATGCTTGATTGGTTCGTGAGATGAGGACCGTGATCAGTTATAGGACGCTGATGATGATGAAGTTATGTGGTGTTGAATTTTATACTGCTCTCGGGAAAGTAAAGCGTAATGTCCGCATCTAATATCTCTGATATTTTAAACTTTAATGTGTAATAACGGTGGATTATTAACCGTTAAATGTTTGTGAACGTACATGAGTGTAAATAAAACAAAACAGTGCAACATCACTTTTCAAATTTTCTCTCAAGGAGTCCATGTGAGATCTCAGTATAGTCCCACATCTTTACAGAGGACTCAAGGGGTTTGGGGGAGGGCATCTTAATTATTATCTTTATCACCACTCATTCTCATAAACTATATATCTATCTTTATATCTCATACACGCACGAAGCTATGACTAAAAAAAAAGAATTCTGTTGTCATTATTAGTAATCTTTAGGTCTTCTTGGCGGGAAATTGAAGCGTCATGTCTGCAGTTTTGTTGTATTGTCTATAATTTGTGATATTTCTAACATTAATGTGTAATAACGGTGGATTATTAACTGTCAAATGTTTGTGAACGTACATGAGTGTACATAAAACAAAACAGTGCAACATCACTTTTTCATTTCTCTTAAGAAGTCCATGTGGGATCTCGGTATAGTCTTTACTGAGGACTCAAGGGGTTTAGTGGAGGGCATCTCAATTATAATCTTTATCACCACTCATTCTCATTTACTATGTATGACATATTATTAATATACATATCTATTAATTAACACTGGCTAAACGTGCTACACGCACGAAGCTATTATTTAAAAAAAAATAAACAGTTGTAATTTTTTTTCTTTACAATAATGGCTTCGTGCGTCTAGCACAACTTGCCAGTGTCAAGCAAGTGATATATAAATAATATATAATTCATAGTAAATGAGAATGAGTGATGATAAAGATGATAAATGGTAAATGAGATGCCCTCCCCTAAGCTTCTTGAGTCCTCAGTAAAGATGTGGGACTATACTGAGATCTCACATGGACTCCTTGAAAAAATATGAAAAGTGATATTGCACTGCTTTGTTTGATTTACCAAAACTCATGTATATTCCTAGTTGTCATTATGAATAATCTTTTATATATGGACTTCTTGGCAGGAAAGTAAAGCGTCATGTCTGCAGTATTGTTTTATTTTCTAAAATTTGTGATATTTCTAAAATTAATGTGTAATAACGGTGGATTATTAACCGTTAAGTGTTTGTGAACATACATGAGTGTTGGTAAATGAAACAAAACAGTGCAACATCACTTTTAAAATTCTCTCAAAAAGTCCATGTGAGATCTCAGTATAGTCCCACATCTTTACTGAGGACTCAAGGGGCTTAGGGGAGGGTATCTCATTTACCATTAATTATCTTTATCATCACTCAATTTCATATACTATGACTTATCTCTTTTACTATTGATATATCACTTTACTTGACACTGGCTAATTGTGCTGGACGCACGAAGCCATTATTTAAAAGAAAGAAGAAGTAATCTTTAATATTTTTATGAGAAATAATACTCTTTACACCAAAAACAGAGCACAATCTTTAAACTCACGCGGTGTGCAAACAATCATTTTGTAACAGAAATCTTGGCCAACGCATCGTGGAGAACTTTTTAAATTGTTCTTTTAAAGATGGCCGACTGCCTGCATCTACGACATACCGTGCGAAAAAAAACACAAGTTAAAAACAATGTTTTTTATGGTTACTATTTAGTAATTTTACAAGGTTACACAAATGTATGGTAATTTCTCACAAATTTGCTTTAATACTATGTAGATTAATATCGTAAAATATTTTGTAATATTGAATTTGTGGTGTTTTGAAAAGCGACATTACAGTGGTCATGTCGTTTTGGCATCATAGGTCATAAGTTCTATTCCGACACATTACAAATATTAGTTTACTTGATATTTCATATCCAAATGTTTGATGACCGATATGGCGTGGTGGCGAGAATACCCGCACTTCGCTCCTAAGGTCGTGGGTTCGATCCCACGCAGGACAAATCTTTGTGTGCACGAACATGAGTATTTGTTCTGGGCTGGGTGTTTTTCTATGCAAATTAAATATAAAAAATAAATATTTCCGACACTTACAGCAATTATTTAGTTCCAAGATAAGTATCATTAAGAACTTGTGTTATGGATACTAAATAACGGATAAACTTTTATTTTTTTGTAAATACATACTTAATATACATAGGAAAACACCCAGACCAGGACAAATATTTATATTCATGCACACAAAGATTTGACCTGTGTGGGAATCGACCCCACGACCTCTGAAGAAAGTGCAGGTATACTGACCTCCACGCCAGATCGGTCGTCATAAATTAAGTACGTATTTACAAAAAAATATAGTATTTATGTATTTTTATCCGTTATTTAGTATCCATACACAGGTTTTTAATGATACTTATCTTGAAAATAAATAATAGATGTCATTGTCAGAAAATATTTATTTATTTAAAAAAAATATATACTCAATGAATGGTTGTTGCCGCGTGGCACCGACCTAGAATAGTGCCACCCCCTCTCATCTCATCATCATCATCATCATCTCAGCCCATAAACGTCCCTCTACTGAGCACGAGCCTCCTCTCACATACCAAGGTGCAAGGGTATTGGGTCATACTCCACCACGCTGACCCAGTGCGAATTGGCAGAGGCAGGTGTATGGCGTCCTGCTGTTAGAATTTATCAAGCCGCCCATTAGGCTTCTAACATGGCTTAACGACTACCATATTTAGTGATAACCGGGACCAACGGCTTAACGTGCCTTCCGAAGCACGGAAACGCTCGATATCAAATGCCACACAAACGGTCACCCATCCAAGGACTGACCTCTGTAAACTCTGCTGTACTTTGGTGATCGTTTCCGACTACTGAGCACCGCAGAGCTACGAACGCTTCTCATCTCATCTCATGGAGGGTCGTAAAGGTCGACGAAGAGAAATACTACCGGATGATGGGCAGCAGCGTCATCCTGCGTACTGGCTGGAACTGAGGTCACCTTTTATTTTTGTTTGTACTTTATACCCTATACACCCATTGATTTTTAGACATAACTTCTTAGGCAATGTACACAAATGTAGGAAAGTGACATATTGCAGTGGATTGTAATTTTCCTTATTCATTCTAAAACTCCCTAGAAGCCTTTAGTACAGTCTGCACTATTTTACTGGACTTAACTCTTCTATGAAGGACTTTACTTAACTATAAATAATAAATAAATAAATAGTTTCAGACGATTGACTGTGATGGAAGGTTCCCTTAGTGCTACTTTATTGGTTACAGTTTCGGGGGACCCTTTCAGTATCATCAAATTTACACTGTGTGTGTCATGTAATAAAAATAATTTAAAAGAGCATAGCCTGTGAGTTTCTTGTCAGTTCTTCTCACAGAGCGGAGGCTCGGAACTGGCACTTAGATTCACTTACACCTAATTTTTATTTATTTGCATGTAAGTGAATCTAAGCTTCGTGATTTCAGGGTTGATATAAATATTTTTTAATGTATATTTTGTTTTGACGTTTTCAAGTGCTATGTAATAGTTTATGAAATAAAGAACTTTTTACTTTACTTTTTTACTATTACACCAATCATTTAGTTCCAAGATAAGTATCATTAAGAACTTGTGTTGTGGATACTAAACAACGGATAAACATACTTAAATACTTTTTTTTTGTAAATTCATACTTAATATACATAGGAAAACACCCAGACCAGAACAAATATTTATGCACACAAAGATTTGTCCTGTGTGGGAATCGAACCCACGACCTCTGGAGTGAAGTGCAGGTATACTGACCTCAACGCCATATCGGTCGTCAAAATACTAATTAGTCAAAACTATGACTGAACTGAATGACAAAAATGCTGCATGAGTGCAAATAACTTAAAAAATACATCAACATAAGTATACATTTGGAACAGATAAATAAACTACCTTAACTTAAAACTATAAATAAAAGATGTCTTCCAACCATGGGTACGGTGCCAAGAACGCTGGCAACATGTCCTCTTTGGATTGCCAGGCTAATACTCTAGAAGTAGCTGCCAGCCATCTTGTCATCGGAGGCATCAATCAGACGAGTTATAATAGTAATGAATTACATTACTTGCTAGCAAGTATTGTGGATTGTTCTCAAACAAACTCTGCAAAACGAGGCTAGGCCGTAACTCACCGGTTTTCCGTTTGTCTCGCTTATATAATGATGTTTTGAAAAAATTGCCCGAACTAGATTTAAATTGTCAGAGCCTGCCCAGGTTTCTGAAACTACTGAAACAACTTGCTCACGTACCTTAGTTGGTTAGTTCATTGGAAATATATCACCTATTTAGTAATTTTCTTTTCTTTATAATCCCTTAATGTTTAAATGTAATCTTAGTGTTGTAAGTTTAGAGTGTTAGGTTTATTATAATTTTTTGCTATTTTCTTTTTGATTGTAATGTTACGTATGCAAGATGTGTTTACCTATAATTATAAGAACAGTTAGTTGTTTAATGTATATTGTTGTAATTTTTATTGTAGTTAATGCTGTGTCTTATGTTGGTAATCCAATAAATAAATAAACAAGTGAGTCAAATTCAAAGTCATTTATTCAAGTTTGTCTCAATAGAGCTCTTATGAAAGTCAAAACTTAAAAACTAGCGCGCCCATTCACTGCGGGCGGGAGTTTGATCGTAAAAGAACGGGCTAGAAAATCGTCAAGGTTAGTTTTTTCAACCATCAGGATCCGCCAGGCCATATGTAAGAGAATAAAAAAGAAAAATGTGATGTGAACAAGTTAAGTTCTCCCCTCATTGATGCTTTCGGTGACAAGATGGCTTCTACTTCTGGCAGCGGATGGCCTGGCTATCCAAAGCCTTGCCCTACCGCCTAAGTCGACGAGTTTCAGCTATTTCATCTAGATCAAAATTTTCTGAGGTTCATCAATCCGTACCGGGGAATCTGCCGAAAGCTACAGATTATTCATGACCTTCAATCCATGACACACTAATAGGGAGACTTGTGAAGCGACTAATTGAACAATGAATTATGTTTTGCGTTTCGATGACACATTTTAACGTAAATATAATTAATTTGAAACAAAATATAAATAAAACCACAAATAGAGACTGTCAAATATTACGTCAATTATTCAAAATTTGTGTCTAAATGGAGAACGCCATCTTGTTTTGAGTTCCATGTATTCGGCGACACGATAGAATCAATTCGAAATCCATTTTGTCTAATAATCGATTAACAGCAAGTTAGGCGGTAGGGCAGCATTCCCTATGTTGCATTTTTGACACCATACCCACAGTTGGAATACATATTTTATTTATAGTTTCTTAAATTTACAAAACAGCCCAAGGACTACTGTTAATCGTTAAAAGATTACAAATAATTAAAGAAGCTGCTAGCTTCCATTCACCGCAAATATTAAATATTGTGAAATATTAATTTGAGGACAATTTAATCGTAATAACATTCAATTATGTTTTAAAATGGTTTTCGGTGATTTTGTAAAGTTGTGCCATCTTTATGTATTTTGTTTTTAATAAGTGCTTTTAAAGTGTTAATTAAAATATGTATTTAAAAGTTTATGAAATAATTTCATTGATTTGTAAATATTTTCTGCAATTATGCCAAATAAGTACTTAGTTTATGAAATGTGTTTAGTTTTTAGTAGTGCTTTTATAGTGTTAATTAAAATATGTACTTAATAGTGTATGAAAAATTATTTGTAATCATATTCTTTAATTATACTAAATAAGTATTTAGTACTTAGTAGTGCTTTTAAAGTGTTAATTAAAGTATGTATTTCAAAGTTTATGAAATAATTTCATAAATTTGTAATTATTTTCTTTAATTATGCTAAATAAGCATTTAGTACTTAATAGTGCTTTTAAAGTGTTAATTAAAATATATATTTCAAAGTTTATGAAATAATTTCATATATTTGCAATTAT
This sequence comes from Musotima nitidalis, assembly GCA_949126915.1. Taxonomy (NCBI): domain Eukaryota; kingdom Metazoa; phylum Arthropoda; class Insecta; order Lepidoptera; family Crambidae; genus Musotima; species Musotima nitidalis. Next base: position 1,503,223 of record OX421441.1, read on the forward strand.
TTTCTTTAATTATGCCAAATAAGTACTTAGTTTATGAAATGTTTTAATAAATTTCTTGGTAAGTGTTATCTTGCATTAAGCTTTTGTAATGTTCAATGTTAATTGAGGTCGACATCTACATTTCTGTCTTTTAAAAGTTCCACTATTAAGCGTTGGTGTCCTCTCTCAAATCAAGGTGAGAGGGTATTGGGGTCACGCGTGATCTGTGCGGATTGAAAGAGGTAGACGCTTCTGCTGTTATAACTTAAAGCTGTTAAACTTAACTTGGCTTGTGAATACTTGGACCAGTCAATTTTATATATTCTCCATTTTGTCGTGGTGGGGGGGCTGAGTACCTACCGGTAGGGCGCAGAGGGCGCTAGGAAAAAGATAACACCCAGAGATTGGCGACTCTGGGTGCCCTTAGTACTGACTACCGGGGGGGAAACTAAGAGGAACCTGTGGAGTCCGTCCGTGGAGGCCCGTCAAGCAGCGCCAGGAGGGTCGTAGGCAGCGGGGGCAGGGGGCCCCTGCTGTCTAACCATGGACCCTCCGAGAAGTCGGCCACACATGCTATGGTCGCATAAGGAGGTAGGAGGGGCGCGTCCACTGCGTCTCTCTGAGAAGGTCCTCCCGGTTTTGGTCCGGGGGACGTTGGCCGCGGGCGGGGTGTCAGAGCTCTCTCGGCCCCCCTTTGACCGGGAGACATTGCGTAAATGCATTTTGTTACCGACGTAAAAAAAAAAGTCAATATTACTACCTTTGAGGCACATCTTCGGCACCTGGGACCGAGGTTACCGTCATTAGTGACGACCGTTATGGCGAGGAGGTCGTGGGTTCGATTCCCACACTGGACAAATCTTTGTGTGCACGAACATGGATATTTGTGGTGGTTTGGGTGTGTTCCTATGTATATTAAGTATGTTTATCCGTTCTTTAGTATCCATAACACTAGCTTTTAATAATAGGTACATAATCTTGGGACTAAATAACTGGTGTAATTGTAAAAGAATATTTATTATTCATTTATTTATATCACTTAATCTCGATACTTCTGAACATAACCGTCAATAGTTAAAACAAAACTGTCTGACAAGCTTGTCAGCGTACTCATTACCTTTAAATTTCGTTTAAATTGGTGCAGTAGTTTCGGTGTGAAGGCGAGACAGACAGAGTTGTTACATTCCATTATAAGACAATTTTTTTACTAGAAAAAATCAACCCTCCCTCCTTAACCCGGAAAGGTATCGAACCTATGACCATTGAATAACTTTTAGAGCAGTGGACCGGTTGAGTGTTTTCTTTTTTCTTTTTTTTTTAGTAAAAAAATTGTCTTGTAACTACAAGTATAATAGCATATGAAATGCAAAAATATTACGGGATTTCATTTCATTTTAACCAACTCAGCTAACATGTATCACTCAATCTCAATACATTGTATCATTACCGTCATTAGCTAACACAAAACAATGCTAAGGCTGTACAAATAGAAAAAAAAACACACATTGTCTATTAACGATTATGATTGGAAAAAGGTCTATACACTCCCGAGCATTTTGCTTGGTTTTAAATCGAATTGTGCCTTTGTTATCATATCAATCAATATTTGGCATTGAAACTCTAAATCCATTCTTGAGTCTTTTTACGTATATCTGACAAAAAAATGCGTTTAAGTATGTTTATCCGTTGTTTAGTAAGCCATAGTTTATTTAAATCCATTGATTTTAGCTATTTATTGATTTAATAATAATAATAATCATTTATTGGTGCATCATAAAATTTGTTAATACAAACTAATTACAATAATAAACAATTCATTGTATGATGCACCAAAATGACCCATCTCAGCATTTGCTAGGATAATTTCCCAGCGCTGGTTTTCAGTTGGGCCATTTTGGGTGCAGTGCGGGACATAAGGTTTGAAGTGTTATAAATATTTACAAAATTGTAATCATTTCAATTGTAATCATTGATACGATCGAAAGGATTATTTTTTGCTACATAACTGAGTGTCAGAAATATAAGAAAAACTATTAATACTAACATTTTTAATACAATATTAATATGAATGCATACAATAAAAATCTATAAATGCAGTGTGTATGAAAACCATTTTTCAATTCAATGAAATAGTAGTTACCTTTAAAGAAAGCTTACCTTACGGTTCTCCAAAATGTATGCAAAACAGGGAATTGAGTTAATCCCAGTTGAAATGAATTCAAAATGGGTTGTAATTGTTTTTGGAATTAAAATAATGTCTTCTTTCAGTCAACTGTTCCATTTACAATATTGAAGACACTTTCCTTCATGTGCAGTGATAGGAATAGGTAGTGCCTATTTGCCTAAACTTCGAAGAACAGAGACAAGAATCGGAGACTTCCATAGGACAACATTTATTTAATTAATTAATTAATTTTAAAAGGACCTCAGTCGATGTTGAAAGGTCGTTTTCAACTTATAAATGGATTCTTAACATAAAATGAAATCGCCTGACAGTTGAAAATATAGAAAAAATTATGATTGTGTATTTTAACTTAGATGAGTCATTTGACAAAGAAAATTTCGATAGTCTCCGATTCTTGTCTCTGTTCTTCGAAGTTTAGGCAAATAGGCACTATCTATTCCTATCACTGTTCATGTGGCATTGCCGTGGGACGCCCTGTATACTAGTAATAACTCAAAGAGAAATGGTATATGATACTGAAACAGACAGTAAGACATATCAATTGTCATGCGGTCGCCCTGGTTTGACATAAGTGAGGAAATATTGGGAAATGCTTACGTTTTGTGTCATTTTATAACTAGCTTCTAGCTGCTAGATCAGAATTTCTTAATCAATGGGGCGTGAGGAAGGAGGGAGGTCAGACGGCAGTCGCTCCATGTAATAACTGAAACTCAGCCAAATTTGGTTAGGCCAGAGCCTTGTTTTTTTGATATGTTTGAGCCTAAGAAAAAAAAACGGTCTCTTTGATATTCAATCTCATAATAAACTGGAGTCATTAAAATACTGGCGATTAATAGTTTAGAAGTAAACTGAAGTAACGCAACTTTAAATATATAATATTAGCGCCCGCAGCTTCGCTCGCGTGGATGTCGGTTACCGCTGCAAAGTGTCTAACCCAGGAAAGACACGGTCAGCAAAATGATTCCCAGGTCATTTTTAAATAAAAAATGATTGTTGTGTTGTGCCTCACTCGACATAGATAGGTAGTGTGTCGCGGACTTTTCAGTAGATATTTATAAGATCTACAATTAATTATTTTATTATTTTCATTTTGTGGTTCTATCTTTTATAGTTTAGGCAGCGTACGCAAAATGAGTAACTGTTCTGGTTGATTTTTTACACTTTGTGTCCCATAAACCCAAATATCTTACGGAACCCTATTTTTTACCAAATTTAAATTTGGCCTATGTTACTTAGTGATAATGTAGCTTTCTAATTAAAAAAAAAATATTAAAATCGGTCCAGTACTTTTTGAGTTTATTCGTTACATACAAAAATACAAATCTTTCCTCTTTATAATAATAGTGTAGATTAGAAAACAAAACAGGTTATTTAATGTTTAATTAAACGTTCTCATGTGTTATATGATGTAGATTTACGTCTATTTTTATCATATTTTACCTGTACAAGATGACAAAAAACAGTGGAATTTAAGAACCCCAATTTTAGCGATTACTCAACCTCAATTTTAGCGATTTAGCGAACCTTATAAAATTTTACGAGAGAAGCCAGGGGCAACTAATAGTAACATTGATATTTATCTACATGCAAATTTAAAAAAAACTTGGTTATATAGCTGTTTTACTATTGTTTCGTATCATGCCAGTGGTATTGCGATCGGAAGGAGAATATTAGGAAGTAATGCAGGAAGAGCCGGGTGAGCACGCAAGTATTACATTTACAAAGTTAATTCTGTGTTGATTTGGTGATATAGCATCTGATAAAGAAGATACAGTAAGTGTTTATTTAAGTGTTAGTTAAACGGTCCATCGCATTGGGGTTACTTGCCTATAATCAGCACCCTTCTGTGATTGCAGTTCCAGCCAGTACGCCGGATGACGCTGCTGCCCATCATCCGGTAGGATTCCTCTTCGTCGACTCTTACGACTCCCCGTCAGATGAGAGGGGGTGGCCCTATTCTAGGCCGGTGTCATACGGCAAGTTTTGATTGATTTAGTAATATAGCCTCTTCTTATAGATTATATGCCGTGCGATCGTCGGGGCAGCACAGGACAATTCGGCCAGGCCACTGTTCAAGTCGCTCGGTATCCTGACGTTGCCTAGTATCGTGATCATCATCTCAGCCCATTTACGTCCCACTACTGAGCACGAGCCTCCTCTCACATATCAAGGTGTGAGGGTATTGGGTCATACTCCACCACGCGGACCTAGTGCGGATTGGTGGAGGCAGGTGTATGGCGTCCTGCTGTTAGAATTTATCAAGCCGCCCATAAGGCCTCTAACATGGCTTAACGACTACCACATTTCGTGATAACCGGGACTAACGGCTTAACGGCCTTCCGAAGCACGGAAGCGCTCGATATCAAATGCCACTCAAACGGTCACCCATCCAAGGACTGACCTCTGTAAACTTTGCTGTACTTCGCCGATCGTTTCCGACCACCTAGCACCACAGAGCTACGAGCGCTTCTGTATCGTGATAAATGTCGCGATTTATGTGAGACTTAACGAGCATACATTTATAAGGCGCGGTGATGTGCATTATAACACTCGACACGCTAACTTGCTGGGAGAATTTTCCAGATGCTTGACGAGGTCTGACAGACTCACGCACATCATGGGACTGTCTGTGTACAATAAATTGCCTCGGGCCGTGTTGGCGGCTCCTAGCCTGCCCGCCTTTAAAGAGAGGTTAAAAATATCTTCTTGAGCAAACGTTCTATGACATTAATGACTTTATGAAGTAATGACATTTTGTTTTATTTAAATTTTCTTAATTATTGACCGTTTATTTTTATTAATTGCATTATATTTCTTGATTCAACTGTTGACATTATCAATTCCTCATAATATTGTAATTTAATGTAATTTCAATAATTATATATGTTTTCTATTCTGTGACGTGTAATGTTATATTACCAATAAAAGAGTATTTGAGTATTTAAAATACTTAGTTGTTTAAGTATATAATCTTCTATCATGGTAAAGCTGATGTTGCTTAATACGCACACACATTATTATAAAAAGAATACATACATACACTCACGACTATTATCCCCGAAGGGGTAGTCAGAGACTAGGCAATAAGGACCGTAAAAGCAGTCCACTATCACAGTCCTCCTTTCACCAAATAACAACTGCACATGTGCTCCGCGTGATAGGTGGTGAGCGCGTCGCCGCTCTAAGCTGTTGGATGTATGTGCGTCTTTAGTCCCATAGTCACCTTTACGACACCCAAGGGAAAAGATGGGTTGGTTAGTTTTCTTTGAATGAGCCACCACCAGACAGCACATAAAAAGAATTGTTATCCATATTGTATTGTATAATAAGTGAACAAACTCAATGAGAGATCTTAGTTCACCTATATTCAAAACACAACTACATTTATGGCTAATAGTTAAATGTTTTTATTCAGTCGCATAATATTTTATTATCAAAGTTGATATTATATGATTCATTCGTTATTTTGACATGAAATTTATTTTATTATCATTCTTCTTCTTTTAAATAATTGCTTCGTGCGTCTAGCACATTTAGCCAGTGTCAAGTTAGAGATATATTAATATCATATAAATTATAGTAAATGAGAATGAGTGGTGATAAAGATGATAAATGGTAAATGAGATGCCCTCCCCTAAGCCCCTTGAGTCCTCAGTAAAGATGTGGAACTATACTGAGATCTCACATGGACTTCTTGAGAGAATTTGAAAAGTTATGTTGCACTGTTTTATTTTATTTACCAACACTCATGTACGTTCACAAACACTTAACGGTTAATAATCCACCATTATTAAACATTAATGTTAGAAATATCACAAATTTTAGAAAATAAAACAAAACTGCAGACATGACGCTTCACTTTCCCGCCAAACTTTATTATCATTATTGCAATGACTATTTTTTTTTTGTTTTAAGTAATAGCTTCGTGCGTAAAGCACATTTAGCCAGTGTCAAGTAAGTGACATATTAATAATATAAAAATCATAGTAGATGAGAATGAGTGGTGATAAGATGACAAATGGTAAATGAAATGCCCTCCCATAAACTATACTGAGATCTCACATGGACTTCTTTAGAGAGTTTTAAAAGTGATGTTGCACTGCTTTGTTTGGTTTACCAACACTCATGTATATTCACAAACACTTAACGGTTGGTAATCCACCGTAATTACACATTAATGTTAGGAATACCACAAATTTTAGAAAATAAAACAAAACTGCAGACATGACGCTTCACTTTCCCGCCAAGAAGTCATTTCAATTATTTTATATTGGCATTCCCACGCCCTGCGTTTGACAAAATAGATGTTCTTTACTACGAGTATAAAATAACAACCACATGTAATGTCATGTCACACCAATGTAATATATAATTTATTTTTTTTTATTTCACATACATAATTCTTACTCCTGTTAAGGTTGGCTGGAAGAGATCTCTCTTAGAGATAAGCCCACCTTTGTACTTGCTTAATTTGTATATGAGTTTCTTTGTTTTGTTGAATGTGCAATAAAGGATATATATAAATACATTTATTTCATTTCATATAGTTACATGGGCGTGCCTACTTCATAACAGGACACTAAACAGTAAATAACGGATAAACATACATGAATAGTTTTTTTTTGTTGTACATACATACTTCTTATACATAGGAAAACACCAAGCCATCCTTAACACAATTTCTTAAAAATACCTCTTTTCTAACTAAATATTATAAGTATTATATTTATAATTATATTTTATTTAACCTCTCCTTCTGTTGAAAACCAGAGTATTTTAGTAGTAATTTATAAATTTTATTTTTATTAAGTTAATTTAAAGATGTTAGCAATTTGTAATGCTGTTGTGTGATTTTGTGTGTAAACTTTTAGTGGGCAATTAGAAAAAAATTATATATATTTATGAAATTTTCGTGTTCTTTTTCCTGATAATGACAAATTAATAGTGAAATGATTGTACGTTGAAATAACTTTATTGTTAGTTAACTGTGGCAGGTAAATAATGTTAAACTTCACTGTCAGTCCGTATTAATAATAACATAGAAATAAGTAGTTTCTAATGATACCAATAGATGGCACTGTGCCCAGTTAGATCGCGTAGGTGTTTTGTTATATCGTAGTAATAAAACCTACTGGTTGTAATTTCTTATTTGACTATCCGTCAACCAATAAACCGTGTCGTGCGAAGTCTTCTTTTATTAAGCAACCTAGCCTTCCCTCGACTACTATTTAGAACCCTAGGATACCTAGTGTTTATACATGATATTAATATTTTAATATATTAAGGACATTAAACACGTACGACATCGCAAAACATGGGTAGCAGTTTTTTTATTATTTAGTAAATTAATTGTTACCCGTTTGACTTTTAATTAATGTCTTGGTATACCTAAGCTTTAAAACTAGGAGACAATTTGGTCGAAAATGATTACCAAGGTGAAGCAGTGTTCACAGGAATAGATGGGTGACCATTTTAATTTTTTAATAAAGCGAACGCTTTTAGTGGAATTAGCTTAAAAGCTTGTGTTATAAGTAGCTTCACGCCTTTTTTTCATCGGTAAGGTTTGAACTTCGTTCCTACTGAGCGAAAGTTCAATAAATACAACTGTCTTATATTAAAAAATATATATACTTCACTCCATACTAAACCATACTCCATATTAAAATTTGTAACTTGTCTAAGGAACCTATATGATCGAGATTTGAACTTCATTCCTATTAACCGAACATTCAACCTATTAGTCGACGACTGTCTTACAGTACAAATAAATATAACTGAACTTAAAGTTAGAAAAAGCACAAAGATTCAAGCACATTTTAAACTAAAAAGTTTTAAAAAAAATCACATACCAATTTCCGAAGGCACTCAAAAATGTTATTACTTATATTAAAATAATAATAACAAAAGTTATTAATAAATAATATTATTATTAAATTGAATTATTAAACAATAACACAGAACCTCACAGAACAACTGACAAACAAACACTGAGGTAAGTGAGCTTAAGTGCACTTTTTATATACGAGTGTTTTACTGTGGATAAGACTGTGAGATTTTATTGAAATGATATGATACGAAAATCGTCAGCATTTTAGGAATCAGAGGTCCATACTGGTCCATTTTTTAAAAACAGAAGTTTTTGAATTACTATTTTCTACATTGACATAATATTTTTTTAAATTGACATACATAATATGTATGTCAATTATATATTTTTAATATGTATGTCATAATATGTATGTCATAATATGTATGTCAGTATATATTATATATTTTTCTTTTTAATTTGGCATTTTACTTATAGATACTAGAAATCTATTAAAAATTCATATTGTATTTAAAATCACAAAAATAATTTATTATGGAATGTATTTCTCTAATTGTTACAATAGTTGCATATCCCAAAGGGATAAAAATGTGAATGGAACTTTTATAACATTTTGACTGTACCATCTGATATTGTACCCACATTTGGCAATAAAACTGATTCTGATTCTGGACATGACTTATCATGTTTTAAGCTGCTTGTATATTGCATTTTGTGTATAAAAAATTAACGAATCTAAATGATCCTGTTGATCTTAAAGACAATAAAGTATTTTTAGTTTTAATTTTGTATTTAAAATGCTTAAAATGAAAGTAAAATAAATAATAGTCGTAATGCATGACGTTTAGAGAGCGGCCATAACACAGTGGCGAGACCCCTTGCCTTTAAATTCAGATGGTCTCAGGTTCAAACCCTGGCGCACCCATGACTTTTCGAAGTTATGTGCGTTATTATCGCTTGCTCCGTGCCTCGGAAAGCACGTTAAGCCGTTGGTTCCGGCTGTCATGTGTATCTATGGCAGTCGTTATTAGGAAGTCAGTGCCTTCTAACAGACTGACAGCTGGTTTAACCATAGAATGATGTTTCCCTCTGGGTTGCGGAGGTCAGACGGCAGTCGCTTCACGTAATAACTGAAATTCAGTCAAATCTGGTTGAACCAGTGGGCAGACCCTGGGCCCTAAGCTTAAGTCTAGGGCAACCGGGATAATGCTAGGATATGATGATAATTCCTTGTAGTCCACCACCCTATATCTTGCTTAAGGGTGTCGTAGAATTCAATGAAGGGAATGCGATTTCGTCTTGTCAATGTGGCGAAGGGAGATCTCTGTGCTACAAGTGAAATAAATTGCTATAAATATATAGATCCCTTTGAAATATCTATAGCATGGCTTAAATGTTTCTGCGGTGGTGGCGTCATGCGTCGTGTCAACACGTTCCCTAAAATATGGTTGAGCGAAACGATGGCTGGTTCATTCGTCGTAGGATATGATGATGATATGATATGATATGAAAACCATCAGCATTTTAGGAACTAGAGGTAAGATAAGATAATAATTTATTTGAATCACAAACACACACATGCAGAAATATACAATATAGACATAACAATCAAATTGAAATTTAAAAACACACAAGCAAGACCAGAAATTTCTAAAAAAAAAAGATCCACTGCTGAACTTGATTTATCACATTTTAAGATTTATCATATTTAGAATGAAAGTAAAATAAATAACTAGTAATGCATGACGTTAAGGTTCTTCAATGGCGACCGGGAAACGGCAAACGTTGTAGAGGACGGTCTCCAACGCGATGAATTGATGATCTGGTTAAGGCGGCGGGAGACCGATTGATGCAGGCCACTGAGGGTCACTAAATGTGGATATCTATTGGGAGGCCTGTGTTGGCAATAGGCTCGCCACCTATAACGTGGGACCGACAATATAATTGGCGAAGTGTGGGCGTGTAATATGCCTCTGCCTACCCCTTCGGGGAAACAGGCGTGAATATATGTATGTATGTATATTTAAGCAATTGTAATTTTGCAATATAGCTCCATAATTTTATATATCATTAGAACACCTTTTTTTACTGTTGCGTTGTGTCTAGCATTATTGGGTCGGCACTGAGGACCAGCTCTTTGGCTTTTCCTCCATTACAACATTATTATTATGCCTAACACAGACCCCACCCGTCTGTGTTAGGCACTTGGTTACTTTATTGTAGCACTAAATCGTTGTATCTCATGTATTTATAAGTAAATTCATATATAAATAATATTTTAGTTCCTCTTATTTTATAATACACTGGCCTACAAGACTTAAGTATAATAAAAAAAAAGTAATACGAAAAATAATGGGTCACTGACATATTACTTTTTTACAGAAAGCCGATAATATTTGCTATAAAACGTTTTTATATTTTACATATCTATATTCTTCTTTCACATAAAAAATATTTTATAAAATTGTAATATGTAGATGGCTAGATCTAGATCATATTTATTATTTAAAGAAAATAAATCATCATCATCATACCAGCCATTTGAAGTCCACTGCTGAACATAGGCCTCCCCAATTGCTTTCCACGTAGATCAATCCTTTGCCGCCTGCATCCACCGGCTCCCCGCCGCCCTGACCAGGTCATCGGTCAATAAAATAAATAGTAATAAATAAATAAACTTTCAATGCAAATACTTATATTATTTCAATTGTGTTAAAAGTAAGCCAGATCATATTATTTTTATTGCTCTCGAAGTCGTATCCACACAACGCCATCGTTTCTCCCACGCGTTACAAAACGCCGAATGACCCTCCCCGCCACTGCAATCACTAATTATCTAGGAAAACTACTAATTTACTTAATAGTAACTTTTTTACTGAGCTTTCAGAAAGTAAAATTATCTGTTTATGTGATTTTAACTGAGTTTGAAGGTTAATTTGAAGCAAACCACTGTTTTAGCGGGTTTTCAAAAGTGAATGTGAATGAATGTTTTAGACGACCGATATGGCGTGGTGGCGAGTATACCCGCATTCCACTCCTGAGGTCGTGGGTTCGATTCCCACACAGGACAAATATTTGTGTCTATAAATATGAATATTTGTTCTGGTCTGGGTGTTTTTCTATGTATATTAGGTATGTATTTACAAAAAAAAAGTATGTAAGTATGTTTATCCGTTGTTTAGTATCCATATCACAAGTTCTTAATGATACTTACCTTGGAACTAAATAATTGATGTAAGTGTCAGGATTATACCAAGTCCTATATTGTCATAAGGATTTTACCAAGACCTTAAGAATCCTTTTTTTATTTTTTTTTTATTTACGTCTGTAACTTAATGCATTTTGCGCACTGCCTTACGGCCAAAGGGGGACCGGAAGGGGGTGTGGGACTCACCACCGGCAGACACGACCGCCAGCAGTAATACCCACTAAAAATCTTTCGACGACGCCCGCCGCTTGTTGAGAAAGAGGCGGGGCGCCAGTACCTGGGTTGCAGCTCTGACACCAACGTCCCCCGGACCAAAACCGGGAGGACCTCCTCAGAGAGGCGCAGTGGACGCACCCCGTCCTACCTCCCCGTGCGACCATAGCGTGTGTAAGCGACTTCCCGGAGGGTCAATGGTGAGACAGTAGGGGCCCCCTGCCCCCACTGCCTAGACCCTCCTGGCACTGCTGAGCGGGCCCTCCTGGCCCGCCCGCAGCGCCCTCCACAGGTCCCTCTTAGTTTCTCTCCCGGTAGTCAGTACTAAGGGCACCCAGAGTCGTCGGTCTCTGGGTGTTACATTTTCCCGGCCTCCGGGAGGTACTCAGCCCCCCCACCACACCAAGGAACAATCCCGCCACCCTGGCAGGCTTGGCCCCGGGGGGCTCCAATGTGCTGACATCTCTTTGAAGCGCGCGTGGAACACGAACGCAGTGAATATATTAAAATGGCTGATATTTTGCTTGATTGGTTCGTGAGATGAGGACCGTGATCAGTTATAGGACGCTGATGATGATGATGTTATGTGGTGATTAATTTTATGCAGCTCTTGGGAAAGGGAAGCGTAATGTCCGCGATTTTGTTTTATTTTCCAATATCTCTGATATTTTGAATGAAACTCACAGGATATGCTCTTTTAAATTAGCAATCACATATAACAACACAAAAGTTCTAAAACAATTCCTAATCAATCATACAAAAACGTAATTAATGAGTAGAACCAACCGTTAAAACAGTAACATTGACTCATCGCCTCGTAAACTTTACAATAATATTATGCCTTAAGCATCATGTGCCATGTGCCTGCCCTGACCTTTTGAGGCCAATTTTTTCCTTACCCAAACGCATTTGGGGCAAGACTTAGCTGTAATTACTCTTATTGCAAAATTTTAGTTTACTGACCTGAATATTAGATAGATAGATAGAGAGATATACTCTTTATTGGCCAAGAAACTAAAAAACTACAGCTTACAATATTAAAAAAAAAAATTAAAGCCAATCTAGGCGGTCTTATCGCTAAAAGCGATCTCTTCCAGACAACCCGACGCAAAGGAGAGAAAAGGATAGCAGTAGGCAGAGCACATTAACTTTAAAAATAATAAACACAAAAACTATTTGTTAAATATGAACAAAATATACAAATACATAATAATATATATATATATACATCAATTATATATATTCACCAATTATTAGTCGTTAAGCCATGTTAGAGGCCTAATTAGGCGGCTTGATAAATTCTAACAGCAGGACGCCATACTCCTGCCTCCGCCAATCCGCTCTGGGTCAGCGTGGTGGAGTATGACCCAATACCCTCACACCTTGGTATGTGAGAGGGGGCTCGTGCTCAGTAGTGGGACGTTAATGGGCTGAAATGATGATGAATGATGACACCAATTATTTACCTAGTTCCAAGATAAGTATCATTAAGAACTTGTGTTATGGATACTAAATAACGGATAAACATACTTCAATACGTTTTTTTTTGTAAATAAACACTTAATATACATAGGGAAGCACCCAGACCAAAAAAAATATTTATGTTCATGTACACAAATATTTGTCCTGTGTGGGAATCGAACCCACGACCTTGGAGCGGAGAGCGGGTATACTCACCACCACGTCAAAGACGTCATAGATGGCGAGCCTAATGCTACTAATCGGGAACTTTTTTGTCTCGTCTGTTGACCGGCAGGTGCACCATTGCAGGTGAGGTTGGCTTGATCTCCAAAGATCTTGGAGCTCCATACAACTCTTAAAATTCAAGGTTTGGAAATAATAAATAAGGTCACCGTCATAGCTAAAAGCTTCAGCTGAAGTGGCAGTGAGCAGGGCATATAAAGTTAAAAGTAAAGTAAAAAAAATATTTATTTCATTAACTATTAAAAATAGTACTTGAAAACGTAATAATTAAAATATTTTAAAAAACAATACAATACAAAACAGAGGTCAGTACTTGGATGGGTGACCGTTTGTGTGACATTTGATATAGAGCACTTCCGTGCTTCGGAAGGCACGTTAAGCCGTTGGTCCCGGTTATCACTAAATGTGATAGTCATTAAAGTAAAGTAAAGTAAAAAAAATATTTATTTTATAAACTTTTATACATAGTGCTTGAAAACGTCATAATTAAAATTAAAAAAAAACAATCGAACTATTATTACACTAAATCACGAAGCTTAGATTCACTTACATGCAACAAAACAATTTAAAAACAATAAATAATTAAGTGTAAGTGAATCTGAGTGCCAGTTCCGAGTCACCGCTCTGTAAGAAGAACTGGCGAGAAACTCACAGGCTATGCTCTTTTAAATATATCCGTTTGTTTGGTACTTGAATTACATTTTCTTGAATTACATTTTCATATATCAGAAATAAAAAACCGTAAGTATTTTGCAATAGTAAATTAAACTAATTAGACATTATTATTATTGACGACCGATATAGTGTGGACTGAGCTGTGTGACTCCAAAGTATTTACCAAAAAATACATAATACCCATAGATAGTACAAACGGGTCCAGTTTATAATATCGGCAGTCACTGCATCGACGATCGCTGTATCGAAAATGTTTAATCGACGGTTTAATGTATTTGAATATTGCCAATTTGTACATGTTACAAAAAATCTAGCAATTTACAAAATTAACTTATGTTTCTTTAATTTTAAATTTAGTTCGGGTCGGGTACTCAATGCAGCGGACCAGTATATGGTGTACTGTCGATACAACGTATTATCGATATGGTGTACTGTCGATGCAGAGTGCCATTGATACATTACCCGTCGATGGACGATTTCGATACAGCGACCGTAAATGTGGTGACTGTGGATATTATGAACCAGACCCAGTACAAACTATACTTAGTGAGGCTATATGGCGCTGTGTGAAATGTCTGAGAATATTCGTGTGAATTTAAATTCGTTGGCAGGCAAACACTCACCCCACTTGCTATACCTACCTACCCCCTAATACTAATAGTTAGCTATCAAACCGCGATGCCAGCTTTCATGATTGCTTTGAGGGCGTCAATAATTGTGTATAGGTCGGAGCCTCATCTTTTTCAACCGTGGTTGTAGTTTAGTTTTAGCTCTACGAAGTGTGACTATCGAGCAGCACGATGGTTTTTGTAGGTAGGAGCTGAGCTAGTTGCGGCGTAGTAATAGGTCTGCTATAATTCTGTCCTCCACCTATGCGGACCTCGCCGACGAGAGGTTACGTCACAACAGACGTGTTCGATTCGGCACCATACCAGTTCTTAGCAAAGCAGCTGTTGATGAAGCTTGTATTGGAAAAGCTTAAAACGAGAGGAATCAAATACCCCGTACAACAATGGCACGTAATTCGAAACATGTGACGCTAAGAATCTTCTTCTATACTAAACCAGTTTGCCTAAAACGTGTTCGTTTTTCCGTGGCTATAAGACGGAACTTCTCAATAACTCAAATGGATAAAAATTATATTTCAGCCCATTAGCCAATGCGTGGTGAGGGGTTTATGTCATACTTGACCACGCAGATTTATTGTGGATTGGCGAAGAGGGGGAGCTTGGCTTAACGACTACCACATACATTGATAACCGAGAACAACGGTTTAATGACTTGGAAAGCACAGATGCGCTCGAACCACGACAATGACACATATGATTGGCCTCTTTGTATTATTTACTTCTGTGATCGTTGCGCTCATAATATCTACCCAGTGCCTGCGTAGATATTATGAGCGCTTAAAAAACACAATGTGAACAATATCAAGCGGCTCTTGATTGTTCACCATGTTGAAGAGAACACCAAATGTACTGTATAAATTATATAGGTACTCTATTATACTTGTATTTTGTAGTCTGGTCGTGCTAGATTGCACGTTTGTTTGAGAGTCGGCCAGTTGATATAAATGAAGGTGACAAAACTAACTGGATGGTAGAATAAGTAGACACAATCTCGTTAGGGTAATTTAATTGTAATCCTCCACAGAATAGACTCCAATGTGTCGAGAACCTATTTCTGAAAACGTCTTCACTGCTTCATACGTTCAAATGTCTCACTTTGACTTATATTTACAAGATGCTTTTTGCCATTTATCGATATATTTTGAAATTATTTACTTTAATTATGAATGAAATGTAATTATATCTATATCTCTTTGACAATCTTTATAGCACGAAGAACTAGCGGCCGTTGGATTCGGTAGGAAACGTTGCGTGGGACGTCTACCCAAAGATGAACGTACCAAGATAAGGGTTGCAGGATCACGTCGGATGCAGACCACTTGCAATCGCTGAAAATGAACGCTATTTTAATTATATCAGCCTTATTAAGTTCACTGTTGAACAATAGATATATTATATTGGGGGTATTTGCCCATAATCTGCACACTGGGCAGGCGGGTTGTTGATCGCAGTACAGCCAGTAAGCAGGATGACGCTGCTGCCAATCATCCGGTAACATTTCTCTTCGTCGACTCTTACGACTCCCCGTGAGATGAGAAAATCAAAATCAAAAAAATACTTTTTATTTCATAAACTATTACATGGTACTTGAAAACGTCAAAATTATAAAAAAAAAAAAACAATAAAATATAATTATACTAAAATCACGAAGCTTAGATTCACTTGCAACCAAACAATTTAAAAAACAAAAAATAATTAAGTGTAAGTGAATCTAAGTGCCAGTTCCGAGCCACCGCTCTGTTAGAAGAACTGGCAAGAAACTCACAGGCTATGCGCTTTGAAATTATCGATTGGTTAGTTACAATCTTCATTTGTCTGTGAAGCTATACAATGCAACATAACATTAACAATATTGATGTTTTCAAGTCATTTATATTAGAATAGCCTGTATGAAACGGCAGTTTAATCCCAAGCATTTTTATCAGCCATATGAGAGGGGGTGGCACTATTCTAGTCCGATGTCACACGGCAAGTTTTGATTGCTTTTGTTATATAACCTCTTTTTATAAAAGATAAAATACTAAGTTGTTTAAGTATATAATCTTCTGACCAATCGATAATTTACATAGCCTGTGAGTTTCTTGCCAGTTCTTCTTACAGAGCGGTGGCTCGGAACTGGCACTTAGATTCACTTACACTTAAATATTTTTTGATTTTTTAATTGTTTGGTTGCAAGTAAATCTAAGCTAAAATTATATTTTAATTGTTTTTTTTTATAATTTTGACGTTTTCAAGTACTATGTAATAGTTTATGAAATAAAAAGATTTTTGATTTGATTTGATTCTTTGCCTAATACGCACACACATATACATACACTCACGACTATTATGTGAGATGGCAAACGCCACTTATATCGCGTTAAATATGGCACATTGCTAATAAAAATAGGATAAACAGCGATAGTCCAATAGCAAGACCTATATAGACTGCAATTCAAAGGGTCTCGGTTTTAAACCCTGGCCGCGCTTCAATGAATATAATTCGACGCTGGAAAGGCAACCTTGCTTATGCGCCAAATTTGCGATAATTAGTTATATATGAGACTGTGACCCACAGACAAACCAGTCAAACGGTTTTGTGGGATATGTTTTTATATAACTTGTATTATTTAAAGGAAATAAACGTTTTATCTAAACGTTTTTTATATCATTAGAATCGCCTGATTTTTTTCTATCTGCAGATCTCGGTTTCATCCAATTCTGACCATTTTTGACATTCATTTGACTGACATTTTGACAAAAAACAAATTTATTTATATTTTTTTTTTGGAAATTGTCGAAGAACCGACGACTGATGGGGCGTTAAGGTTCTTGAATGGCGACCCCGAATCAACAAACGTAGTAGAGGGCGGCCCCCAACGCGATGGACCGACGATCTGGTCAGGGCGGCGGGGAGCCGGTGGATGCAGGCGGCAAAGGATCGATCTACGTGGAAAGCAATTGGGGAGGCCTATGTTCAGCAGTGAACGTCAAACGGCTGAAATGATGATGATAAAAAAATAATTGGTGAAGTGTGGGCGATATAATATGCTTCTGCCTACCCCTTTCGGGAAAACAGGATTAAATGTAATGTATTTTATCTGTATCACTAGGAGGAAAGACACATTGACATCGACTGTCTTCTTAAAGTTATTTCTATCAGATCACTCAATAAAATGACCTTGAATTAGGACTTCTTGGCGGGAAAGTGAAGCGTCATGTCTTTTTTTTTTTTTTTTTTTTTTTTTTTTTTTTTTTTTTTTTTCGGATGGAAAATCATCAAATGACCGTCTTCCGCTGTGGGTGAAGCGGAAGGGTGTGTCAGACTTTTACTGACTAAAAACCATCCATGTTCCTTCTTGAGCCTGTAACACCAAGGCCGCGGTAACTCTTTCGAACAGTCCCGCAACCCCGGCAGACTTGGCCCCCTCCCCAGGGGCCCCTCAGTGTGCTGACATCTCTTTGAGGCGCGCGTGGAACACGAACGCGCCGTCGACGCGGCCTGTCGCCTATAGTTGGCGGAAGGGCGGCGAGTTACCCATTACCCACCGCCCACAAGCCAGCGCCTACGGTGGCCGGGAGTCGTCTCTCGGCTCCCGACGTCTCGGGCGTCCCCCGCGGCGGCTGGATCCGTGACGAGAGGCACTCTGCCTCTCTCGTTCCGCCGCCTCCTTTGCTAGCATGACTGCTTCGCAAAAGGAGGCAACAGCATCCCATTCCCTCTCGCTCCGGACCATGGTCTCCACCAGGGCCGAACGCGAGAGGTCGCCGCCGCCGATAGCCGCTACGAGGACACGTCGATGCGCCGCCCAAGCGGGGCAGACCGCGGTGGTATGCTCCACCGTGTCCTCCGGCCGATCCTCACAATGGTGACACCCGGACGTTTCCTCCCGCCTGATTCTGTGCAGGAACCTACCGAAACAGCCATGCCCGGTTAGAACCTGCGTCAGGCGGAAGGTGAGGACGCCGTGGCGCCTCTCCAGCCACTCCTCAAAGATGGGACTTACCGCCCCTATTGTGGCGAGCCCTGAAGCGTCATGTCTGCAGTTTTGTTTTATTTTCGAAAATTTGTGATATTTCTAACATTAATGTGTAATAACGGTGGATTATTAACCGTTAAGTGTTTGTGAACATACATGAGTGTTGGTAAATGAAACAAAACAGTGCAACATCACTTTTTAAATTTTCTCTCAAGGAGTCCATGTGAGATCTCAGTATAGTCCCACATCTTTACTGAGGACTCAAGGGGTTTAGGGGAGGGTATCTCATTTGCCATTTATCATCTTTATCACTACTCATTCTCATTTACTATGAATTATATATAATTAATATATCACTTACTTGACACTGGCTAAATGTGCTAGACGCACGAAGCCCTTATTTAAAATAAAGAAAAAAGAATGACATTGAATTAAGCAATTTGAAGTATGGTGTTAAAACTCAGTCACATTCTCACGTCACCAAATATTTTAGTTTAACAATTGATGTGGCAACTACTTATCGTTTAAAATCTAAACATTTTCACAGTCAGTATGAAATAATTACATATAATTTATGGTATCGCTCAGTTAAGAGTTATATTATTACTAGGTTAAACTATATGTTTGATATAAATTGGTTTTGTAACGTCTTATTCGCTATTGTCTTTTAAATTCTTAATTTTGTACGAAATTTTGATTTTTATTCTAGATTGTTTAGTTTCCAAATTTTTATTGTAACTGTTTTTGTTTTTGTAACACTTAATACATCCATACATACACTCACGCCTGTTTTAAAGAAGAGGCAGGCAAAGGCATATTATATGCGAACACTTTGTAAGTAATTTATTAAGAAAATCTGTTTTTCTCTGCTTAAAATTAAGTATAATAAGTTAACCAACACAATGTAGCCGTGTCCCAACAGGGTCTATGTTGTTATTTATACTTTTTAATATAACAAAATAATGTAACAAGCAGCGCCACCTATGTTATCAAAAGAGAAACATGTAACAGTGAAACCCTATTATCTGTGGAATAAAAAGTTAGTTCATTCAAAGCTAGCACTGCGTTTTATTAGGTTATGAGCCCTACACGCTTTCACTGCGAGTAACTATCATTTATTTTAAGATATATCTGTACGAAATAACTGCAATAAATTGTCAGGTCTGAGGACCAGAGATGTGCGAGAATGCATTGCGAAGAATGTGTTTTGTTTAGATCCAATAGAATCGCTTCGCTTGCGCTGCGAGAAGCTAGGTTAATGTAGCAATTCTATTAGCGAGATATATTTGTACACAGTTTATTTATTTATGGTACAGCAACAGAGTACAAATAAGGAATGATTATTCTTTTATAAACTGAATATCCTTACTTCCTTACTTATAATATTACTAATATTATAAAGAGGAAAGATTTGTTTGTTTGTTTGTTTGTTTTATCTATACTAATATTATATTATACTAATATTATAAAGAGGAAAGATTTGTTTGTTTGTTTGTTTGTTTGTTTGTTTGTAACGAATAGGCTCCGAAACTACTGGGCCGATTTCAAAAATTCTTTCACCTTTCGAAAGCTACATTATCCCCGAGTAACATAGGCTATATTATAATTTCGAAAAAAATAGGGTTCCGTAAAATATTTGGGTTTTTCGGACACAAAGTGTAAAAATCAACCAGAACAGTTGCGTACGCTGCCTAAACTATAAAAGATAGAACCACAAAATGTATGAATGAATTAAAAATCTTATACCACCTACTAAAAGTCCGCGACACACTATACCAATATATGGCGAGTGAGACACAACAACCCTTTTTTTATTTAAAAATCTTGATTTTTTTTGTACTATATTTATACGCATTTATTTTACTTATGCTTTTAATCCCTATCAAAATTAATTATTTCATCACTAAGTGCAGTTTATGTAGATAATATTTAGTCTTGGAATGATCAAAATTGGACGTTTGTTTTTGAAGTTATGGCGAACTTAAATTATTACGATTTCTGCTGCACAGCGCCCTATCACGGGTCGGGGCTCCCGACCATCAGTTTATTTTGTCACCTAAAAATAATTTAATGTCAAATGTTGTTTATGGGGAAGATTTACAATAATCGCTTTAGTTATCTATCCCAAAACAACAGGTTGCTCTCCGGGACTGCCGGTAAGAGTAAAACTAAGTATTAATTAGATTTAAATATTTTCATCATTAACAACTTCAACATCCACATAAAGACAATCTATGCAGCCTGCGGATAATGACTGCGTCGTCGATGTTAGTGTCCGTGTCTGTGAATTGATCTGGAAATCATTTTGCTGACCGTGTCTTTTCTGGGTAGGCATTTTACAGCGGTAGCCGACATCCACGCGGGTGGAGCCGCGGGCGACTGCTAGTAATATTATAAATGCGAAAGTAACTCTGTCAGTCTGTCTGTCTGTTACTCTTTCACGCCAAAATATTATAAATGCGAAAGTAACTCTGTCTGTCTGTCTGTCTGTCTGTTACTCTTTCACGCCAAAACTACTGAACGAATTTGAATGAAATTTGGTATACAGATAGTCTAGACCCTGAGAAAGGATATAGGCTACTTTTTATTGCGAAAAGGGGGTTGTAAATGCTACCCAAAGATACTATTCCACGCGGACGAAGTCGCGGGTAACAGCTAGTTATATAATAAAACCTGCACTCCGATTACAGCCGAATACGGCATACACATAAACTAAGTACACACTAGATACATTTTTTTTAATGTGACACGTCATATTGATTACATCCTGCCTGATGGTAAGCAGCCGATGCAGTCCAAAAAAAAAGCGCTTCATACCGTGAAATAAGCACGGTACAAAAGCGCATCCACTCATTACGGCCTGCTGAAATAACGTTTCACGCCCCGCTTAGACCCGGGATCATAGGAAATAGGAAACATATGAGCCGACAGCGAATTCCAGAGCTTAGTGGTCTTGCTCAGAAATGACTTCCCAAATTTCTTGGTTCTAGTGCTGATAGACTGCTCAGTATGAGGATGGTTTCTTAGACCACCATGTGTGGTGAATAAAAAATTACACAGACACACAAATTACTTACACATTATAAAAATAAAAACCCACAGACAATAAATAACTACAATTTACTTTTATATACATAAAAAAAAAAAAATTGATGCATGCGAAATCAAAAGTATATCTAACTCCTTAGCGATAACAATTCAACCTACAAATTCGGAATATAGGATCATTGTACACAACGTTATTACTGCGGGCTGGTAAAGAGAAAATTTGTACTGAAATGCTGCAATATAGAATATAAATGAATAAATAAATAATAACAAAATATTTCTGACACTTACACCAATTATTTAGTTCCAAGATAAGTATCATTAAGAACTTGTGTTATGGATTCTAAATAACGGATAAACATACATAAATACTTTTTTTTGTTGTAAATACATACTTAATATACATAGAAAAACACCCAGACCTGAACAAATATTCATATCTATACACACAAATATTTGTCCTGTGTGGGAATCGAACCCACGACCTCAGGAGAGGATGCAGGTATACTCGCCACCGCGCCATATCGGTCATCAAATATAGAAATTAAAATTATCCGATCGTATCTGAGACTTGGGTTCCATTCCATTTGCTCTTACCAGATTAAGCAGAATTTCACAGAAGTCTCTATACTAGGCAGGACTTTAACTAAATAAAAACAAATATAACTTAGGTACCTAACATTTTATTACTAAGAAATTTAATAAGAATAACAACTAATAACTACTCGTAGTCAAAAATGAGCAAATATTTATAAATTATTTAATAAACAAAAAGATTTAACTAACAAGTAATTAAACAGTGTCCTTCCTCCTCTCTCCTACACTATGCTGTGCCCGACAGGGTCCACAACAGGCCCCTCTTTCCCACTGGGCACTATGGGCACGTGCCCAGGGCCCCGCGATCTAAAGGGGCCCCCTAGTTCCGAAATGATAACCGATATTTAGGTATTACCGAAAAACATTAATTTTGAAAAATGGGAGTGAGTGAACTTTCTCAAGGTCATAGAGGCCCCATGATCCTAGCGTGCCCAGGGCCTCAAATAGTTTAAAGACGGCCCTGGTCCACAATTGATACTTTTGTACCGAAACTACCACCCTGTAACAGATTGTTGGAACGCAATAAAGTATTGAGTATAGACTGAGACAGATTTTACTTGACTTTGACTATTATTAAACGACGATAACTTTGCATAATGTAAATTTTATCTGCAAATAAATTCATCATGGGTGTAAAGAAAGAAAGAAAAATATTTGTCCGCACAAGTTGCAAGAAAATTATCATAAAATAAGTACAAAATATAGTTAACACAAATCAAGAATAATAAAAACTTAAGTAAGTGAAAGAAGAACTTAACTTGTATTGAAATGGTGCTCACTCAGCAAATTGTCGAACATCACAGAAATGTCCCGACGCTGATCTTCCGTGGACACCTTTTCAGAAGGTAATATTAACGCACAATATTTCAATATATTTGAAAGACATACATAGTTTCTGTTGAAATATGTTAATACTATAAAGGTATTCAGAAAAAGAGAAAAAATTTATATGTATATATACAATTAAGTAAATTATATAAATCTAAATTAAGATGAAAGACAACACTGAGCTGTTAAGAGTTTTAGATACAGTTTGTATGTAGACTTGAACAAGCGGAATGTTAGACAATTTCTTATCGGCGGAGGTATATTATTCCAACATTTCGTGGCACTTCTTATATAGGGATCCTACCAAGACCTGAGGTACACCAGCCAACCTCACCTGCAAGTGGTGCTCCTGCTGATCAACTTACAAGGCTCTGACGTACATAACAGTGCCCGGTAAGCGGCAATTGGCTCGCCACCTATAACGTTGGACCAATAATATAATAAACGCTGTGTTGGCGTAAAATATGCCTCTCAATCAATCAATCAAAATCGTTTATTGCGAACACAGGTTACAGGATAGGTGGGACAGTACAGGTTTAGATCTAGCTTTTCATATAACACGAAATCAGATTTTATGGATTTTAAAAGTAATACTAACAAGTCTGACTTTGTCAGAAGTTTATAGTGATAAGTCGTTTAAATATTGTTTGAAATTATAATAGCCTCTGCCTCCCCCTCTGGGGAAAAACAAGATAATAATCCTTGATTCTACAATCACCTACCTACCTACGTACCTACGTACTATATTGATTGTAGGTCATAATCATTTAAATAAAAGGGTAATAAAATAAATATCCTCTTACAATCACACCAATTATTTAGCTCCAAGATAAGTATTTAAGTTTTATTCAATAAGTGATTTTATGAAAGTCAAACTTAAAAATCAACACGCCCGTTCACTGCAGGCGGGAGCTTGATCGTAAAAGAACGGGCAAGTGAGTTAATAACTAAGAAAATATGAACTCACGACCTTAGCAGCGAAAAGTGCACGTAAGACACACACACACACACACACACACACACACACACACACACACACACACACACACACACGAACCTTATTTTTAACATTGTGTCAACTTTTATTTATTTATTTCTTTCTCTTTAGCATTTTTTTTGTACAAACTTACATTTATTTATTACCTACTATTATTAATACTAAACAAAGGTAATTACTATAAGTACAATTTCGGCGGAGTATTCATGTATTACATAAACTAATGTTATGGAAAAGCGGGATCTCCTTTTTTTTTTTGTTTTACGTCGATAACAAAATGCATTTACGCAAACGTCAAAGGGGGATCGAAAGGGGGGTGTGGGACTCACCACCGACAGACGCGACTGCCAGCAGTAATACCCACTAAAAATCTTCCGACGACGCCCGCCGCTTGTTGAGAAAGAGACGGGGGCCAGTACCTGAATTGCAGCTCTGACACCCCGCCTGCGGCCAACGTCCCCCGGACCAAAACCGGGAGGACCTCCTCAGAGAGGCGCAGTGGACGCGCCCCTCCTACCTCCTTGTGCGACCATAGCGTGTGTGGCCGACTTCCCGGAGGGTCCATGGTGAGACAGCAGGGGCTCCCTGCCCCCACTGCCTAAGACCCTCCTGGCGCTGCTTGACGGGCCCTCCTGGCCCGCCCGCTGCGCCCTCCACAGGTCCCTCTTAATTTCTCCCCCGGAAGTCAGTACTAAGGGCACCCAGAGTCGTCGGTCTCTGGGTGTTACCTTTTCCCGGCCTCCGGGAGGTACTCAGCCCCCCCACCACGCCAAGGTGGAGACCAGTCGGGGGGGTAGAGCGGGATCTCCTAACACAAGTGCCGATGCACTTAAAAGAAACTCCTGGTCACAAATCAGTTCTGTAAAACCATAAGAATAGTTAACCAACCATTAGAATAGAAGATACTGAATAAAAAAAATATTATTATAAATTTAATTATTATTAGATTATTACTAATCAACGTACCATATGATCCAGTCAAAGACTACTAACATAGAGAAAAAAACTTTCTTTAAACAATAACAATATCTATAACAACTGCGTATGTCCGTTTGTTTGTGTCGAAACATCTCGACGGGGTAATAAAGGTACAGCTTAGTAATTGACCATCGCATCGAGTCCACAGCCGCGTGGACATCGTGGTCTTGATACTTTGATGTGTACTTGATACTTATATGAAATGAAATGAAACATTATTTATTTCAACATCACACAACATAATAAAGAAATAATACAATACATAGGACACGTACAGGTTGCATGATATTGAAAAAGGCCCCTGCTCAGTATTTGCAGTGAGTCTGTAAACAAACCCACTGCACTGATTTTCAGCAACACTTTTGATTCTTAACGTCCCTTTGCTCAACCGCAAAACAGACGACCGGATTATTATAAATACTGTATACTTTAAGGTTGTCTATTAAACTATTACAATACTATTACGAGGTTTGGGTAAACATAGCAGTTTCCGGAAGCGGTGATAGGCTTGCCACCTATTACGTGGGACCAACATTATAATTGGCAAAATGTGGGCTTGTAAAATGCCTCTCATCCCATCGGGGAAACAGGTGTGATTGTATGTATGTTTTACAATATTATTCCCAATGTTATGTTCTTTTAATTATAAATAACACTGATCTAATTTGTGTACATGTGAAACGTTTACTGGCTTGCCATATGTTTTGTGTATAGGATAACTGCTTTTTGATCTCAATATTTCTTTACTTTACCTTACCCACTTCTTTACTTTACTCAAAGGGTTCAGGGGAACATGAGTGCTTATGGTATAACAAATAATAAATAAATACTTCTGACACTTACACCAATTATTTTGTTCCAAGATAAGTATCATTAAGAACTTGTGTTATGGATACTAAATAACGGATAAATATAAATAAAAACTTTTTTTTTGTAAATACATACATAATGGAAAACACCCAGACCAGAACATATATTCATATTTATACACACAAATATTTGTCCTGCTTGGGAATTGAACCCACGACCTCAGGATTGGATTGCGGGTATACTCGCCACCACGCCATATCGGTCGTCGGTATGTTTATGTTATCTGACAAGTTCCCTTGGCTTGTGATGCAAGCTCTCTGTGGACTTTATCCGAGGAAATTTACAGCATGGGGCTCTTCAAGAAAAGGTTTTAAATTGTCTGGAGTGAACTAGTAAACTTGCTGGTGATGCAAGCGTCAATAAGATACGTTGACCATTTTCCATGCGGTGAAAAGACTTTTAAATATTATTATGCAATTTATTTGTTTTATTATCAAGCTTAACCAATTGTTATATTACAATAGGCTTTACTAATAATATAACTGCGAAAGTACAACCGTTTGTTACTTACACTTTCACTGCAAAATTTATGTATACAGTGAGTGTGATCTTATAATATATAATATGTTTTCATATAAGTGAGAGTTTGTAATTGGTTTAAAGATGTTTTTACTGTATATTATAATGCTGTAAAGCTTCTTAAAACAATTTAAAAACAAAATCATAAATGTATCACTTCACATAGCCACAAAATTTAAATTAACTTTAAATTTAAAAGTTGACTCTTCCCCTCTAACTCTACGTGTTAACTTTGACTCCACAAATGTCACTCTTCATCAATGGTCGCCAGTGGCCCGAGATTATCAAAACAAATATAAAAATGTTAATAGACAAGCAATATAGATACATTGTTATCTTTGTATTGGCAACACTGTTAGAGTGATAGAGTAAACTGTCTGTGTTCTCGTTAGTTATAATTTATAACTAACTAGCAGTTTAATAACTTATAAAACTGTCACGTCCGCCGCTTACTTACTAAGTTACTACTGAGTACTGATCAATAAAACAACGTTTCTGATTCTAAAATGCAGTTTCATTTATTCAAATAACAACAAAAAATAATATAAATTTATAAATAAGTCAATATTACAATTAACTGTGTATGGAGTATCCTATTAAGAAAACATTGCTAAACATACACTGGAATTTATATTAAAATCCTAAAGAAACATCTTCAAAAAAATCCTAAAAGATATTTTTACCTTTTTACAGAACTCAAAATTATATAACATGTAATATTATTAGACGACAAAACATAAACATCTTACAAAAACGTCTAATAAAAAAAAGTAAAAGTATTTAATCAAAAATGACCGTCCACCAATAAATTAACTATAACATCCGTAGCCAATAGCTTTCATGTGCTAAAAACTAATTGATATTTCATGAAAGTATCAAGACCGAGTGGTCACACTACAGTCGCATCTCAGATTACGGTCCAACTGTGGGAATATTGTTCGCAACCTTGCTATTGGGCAACGCACGCCAATGTCGCAACTACACAATACACGTTAATGCCTATTATTGCATGGCGTTCGTTAATTACTTGTGTCATCGCGCGACTTTTCTTGTGACTGTTTTACTGATGTTATACAGGTAAGATAAAATTAAGGCGGCGCGAAGCCGGTGGATGCAAGCGGCACCAAATTGCTACCTGTATTCAGTAGTGGACCTCAAATGGCTGAGATGATGCTGATTACGTGGCGTTTATTAATTACTTGTGTCATTGCACGACTGTTTCTGTCAATTTATTTATTTGTAAAATTAGTTGTAATGTATAAAACATTATAAAAGAGACTGTGACCCACAGACAAACCAGTCAAACGGTTTTGAGGGTTTTTTTTTATGGAACTTGTATTATTTAAAGGAAATAAACGTTTTATCTATCTATTCATATCTAATAGTATTATAAAGGTAAAATAATAATTTATTGATTCAGGCGTTACTTTGCGGAAATCCATTGTAAGCAAGTGATGGATTAAAAATATCTTTGTAACAATTCCCGCGCTACTATAATTTCCGGAAAAATCGAGAAACTATTCAACACGACACTCGTTTCGCCCTTACACAGGGCATCTTCAGGTAAAATGGGAGCCTCAGAACAACGATGTCTTCACGACCAACGCTGAAACGAGAGGTCGTGAAGACATCGTTGTTCTGAGGCTCCTATTTTACCTGAAGTGAAGATGCCCTGTGTAAGGGCGAAACACGTGTCGTGTTGAATAGTTTCTCGATTTTTCGGGAAATTATAGTAACGCGGGAATTGTTACAAAGATATTTTTAATCCATCACTTGCTTAAGGTAAAATAAGTCAAAGGCGGCGTAAAGCCGGTAGATGCAGGCGGCACAAGATCGATTAACGTCGAAGACCATATCCTATGGCTAAAATTATGATGATGAGGATTATAAAGATGCCCTTGATTGCCCGTGAACGTGAGGTAGTGGCGCATCCACCGCGCCTTTCCAAGTCTTTCCCGAGGTTGTCGAGGTTGTCGTTTTAGTCTCACTCGACCAGCACACAGGTATGCGCTCCTGGTACCTTTTGGCATAGTTCCGGTGTTTTGTGTGGCACCTGAACCTAAAGGTCGTAGAAAGGTAATGGCATCTCGTTTAGTAGTCGAGCACACAGATATGAGATCCTGGTACTTTGTAGCAAGTTCTGATGTTTTGTATGGTACCTGGACGTAATTCTACCACCACATGTCATGCCCGACAGTGTCGTAGAAGGGGACTAAGGGAATTGCATCTCGTTTAGTAGTCGAGCACACAGATATGTGATCCTGGTACTTTGTAGCATGTTCTGATGTTTTGTATGGAACCTGGACATAATACCACCTCATGTTTCACAATACATACTTACTTGACTGTGATGGAAGGTTCCCTTAGTGCTACTTTATTGGTTACAGCTTCGGAGGACCCTTTCAGTATCTTTAAATTTTCACTGTGTGTGTTTTGTAAAGAAATAATGTAAAAGAGCATAGCCTGTGAGTTTCTTGTCAGTTCTTCTCACAGAGCGGGGGCTCGGAACTGGCACTTAGATTCACTTACACCCAATTTTTATTTATTTGCATGTAAGTGAATCTAAGCTTCGTGATTTCAGGGCATTTATATTTTTATTTTTTTTGTATTTCTTGTTTTAACGTTTTCAAGTGCTATGTAATAGTTTATGAAATAAAGAACTTTTTACTTTTTTACTTTACTTTACTATCGCCGTAGGGTGTGGTAGAAAGCGACTAAGGCATGTGATCTCGTCTAGAAACAATGTGGAAGGTCTAGCCACCTCTCACCAAGTGACATGAGTTATCTAGAGTGTTACAATACAACTGTATAGATCCTTTTTAAATAGTTGCAGCCCACCCTATTGGGGATAGGTATGTATGTGTCATCATCACAGCCCATTAACGTCCCACTACTGAGCACGAGCCTCCTCTCACATATCAAGGTGTGAGGGTATTGGGTCATACTCCACCACGCTGACCCAGTGCGGATTGGCGGAGGCAAGTGTATGGCGTCCTGCTGTTAGAATTTTTCAAGCCGCCCATTACGCCTCTAACGTGGCTTAACGACTACCACATTTGGTGATAACCGGGACCAACGGCTTAACGTGCCTTCCGAAGCACGGAAGCGCTCGATATCAAATGCCACACAAACGGTCACCTATCCACGGACTGACCTCTGTAAACTCTGCTGTACTTCGGTGATCGTTTTCGACCACCGAGCACCGCAGAGCTACGAGCGCTTCATGTATGTGTAGCATATTAATATTTTAATGGAAAAAGGATTTGATTGTTTGTTTGTTTTCGTTTGACGACCGATATGAAATGGTAGCGAGGATATCTGCACTCCATTCTAATAGTTTCTATTTTTTTTATTCCATAAACTATTCATAGTACATGACGGAAAATCAGCATCGAGTCATCTCTGTGAGTTTCGACAATATAATATGACAAGCTGAGTGGGCACCATTTCAATACAAGTTATGTACTTCTTTTTATTTAAGTTCTTATTGTTATTGATTTGTGTTAACTATATTGACGACCGATATGGCGTGGAGGTCAGTATATCTACACTTTACTCCAGAGGTCGTGGGTTCGATTCCCGCACAGGACAAATATTTGTGTGCATGAACATGAATATTTGTTCTGGTCTGGGTGTTTTCCTATGTATATTAAGTATGTATTTACAAAAAAAAAAAGTATTTAAGTATGCTTATCCGATGTTTAGTATTCATAACACAAGTTCTTAATGATACTTATCTTGGAACTAAATAATTGGTGTTATTGTCAGAAAATATTTATTTATTTATTATTTATATTTTGTACTTATTTTATGTAATTTGGTTTTTCTTGCAACTTGTATTGAATAAATATTTTTCTTTCATTCTTTCAAAACTTTCTATGATTGCACAGAAATCACGAAGCTCAGATTTGTTTACTTGCAACAAAACAATTAAAAAACTAAAAATTCTAATAATATACATAAATGTACACAATTTTCAAAATGTGAAGTAAACATTTATATACTTAATTGGTATGCCTTAAATATTTGAATTCTAAAATTTGTATATAAAATCTAGAATGGTACCAGTACCAAATGCCAATTTCAATTATAATAATTAAATCAAAACCAATTTTCCCAGAACTTATGATAACAAGCATACATTATGTAAACTTAATTAACTAGACTCGTGTCAGCTTTTTTCTAGATCTAGGTTCTATTCTAAATCTAGTTTTCCCACAGACAGGAAACAATCGCATAAAAATAGGTTAAAAAATAGATTGACTGCAAAGTAATTACTGGAATTATTGAGATAACAATGATTTATTTGTTTAGGGTACTGTTGTAAAGCGTTTACAGGTTCTATAAAAAATATATATAAATATCCTTCTTAATATTACAAACGTGAAAGTTTGTATGTGTGGATGGATGTTTGTTACTCTTTCACGCAAAAACTACTGGAGCGATTGTGATGAAACTTTGTACGTGTATAGCTGCAGTCCTGGACTAACATATAGGACTTTATCCCGATATTTCCAAGGGAACGGAGACCACGCGGGTAAAACCGCAGGGCGCTGCTAATCCGACATAACGCCAGAAATCATCATTATATCATTTTTATTTATAAGTTTTATTAATTTTTCATGTCTTATATTGTTTTTGTTTTGTTAATATTTTGTATGTTTGTTTATTTAGTGCAGTAAACATTATGTCTATCTATATCCTAGCATTATCACGGTTGCCCTGGACTTAAGCTTAGGACCCAGGTTCTGTTTACTGGTCGAACCAGATTTTGGCTGAATTTCAGTTATTACATGAAGCGACCGCCGTCTGACCTCCGCAACCCAAAGGGTAACATTATTCTATGGTTAAACCAGCTGTCAGGATGTTAGAAGGCACTGACTTCCTAAGAACGACTGCCATTGAGGTTCATGACAGCCGGAACCAACGGCTTAACGTGCTTTCCGAGGCACGGAGCAAGCGATCAGTTAAGAGAGATATTAATTATACATTAATCATAATAAATAAGAATGAGTGGTGATAAAGATGATAAATTTAAATGATATGCCCCCCCCCCCCCCCGAAACCCCTTGAGTCCTCAGTACAGACGTGGGACTATACTGAGATCTCACATGGACTTCTTCAGAAAAAAAAAAAAAAAAAAAAAAAAAAAAAGAAAAAAAAAAAAAAAAGTCAAAGCCGAATGCACGGCTTTTTATTATTTAGAGCAAAATAATTAAATTTAGTGTTATTTTTCTTTGTAATTGTGCTCTAAATTATTATAATAACGATTTATAATCGCTAAAACGTATTTGTTTGTTGTTTTTGGTAGTTAATCTCGTTCAAGTGCTGTGTCCCAACTTGTGACCCGCTACAGAAAACAGCTGTTTGAATTTCAAATTTACTTTGAGATATCAAATTATTGTGGATTTTTTAGCATAAACCCGGGGAGTATTTGTTTTATATTACTATCCTACTCTTATCAACTACAGTGTAGCTATTCATACGGTGTAACCAACCATTTATTCATAAATTGTACTAAAGTGTGTTAACTTAATTACATACATAAATTGACTTCAAAAGCCTCTTTGTCATCATATTATTTGATTGTTAAGATTTAGATTATCTCTCAACACAATAAACAATAAATTTTGTTAAAAATTGTTTCTTTTGAAAATAAATTTGAGTAGTTTTAAAACAACACTTACCCACTTAATTAATTTTCTAAAACCAAAATAAGTTTCTTTTAAATTTTTACTCTTAAACTCACTAATATTTCTCCAATGTTAATGGGTAATACAGGTTGTGTATTTAAAATTTAAGATATTTAACATAAAAATCAGGCACAATTTCTAATGATTGAACGTGAAATTGGATAATACATTTTATAATATCCATAAGTTAATTTATAGTCCAACTACATTTCTTCTGCTTTGACTTAACTAAGTTATATAGACACTTAATAAACATCATCACTGCTTGCTCTGCAAAGTATAGCTTTAAAGAAACAAGATATATATAAATACTAAGTCAAAGGACATACTTGAATCTGTTTCTTTTGTAATTTAAAATTAAACAGACAGGCTAGACTAACAAACAGTAATTCAATATTATTTTGCAATTTTAAAATAGTTACTGGTGTTTCAGCTCCAACATGCTGACTAGACGAGCAACTGCCCAAAATATGGAATCTAAACTCATGAAAACAATTGCAGAATTGGAGAAATCAAAATTCCTTTGTGAGCAGTTGATGTCAGACAGAGATGAGAGCGAAATAGAAATTAGGAAAAACATTGAAAAAAACACACAATTAAAAAATGAGTTGTCAATTCTCTTTCAAGAACACCAAGACATTTTAAGCCAGCGTGACCAGCTACAGCATACTCTCCATGAGCTAGACAACTGTAATGCGACCTATGAAAAGGCACTAGATCGCATAAATGGCCTTGAAATAGAGCTCCGTGATGCTAATAGGAAAATTGCAAAAATGACAAAGGAACAAAAGCATCATGAAACCAAACAGCCTGAAAGTTTATTCGATGAACTTGTTGCATCACCCGGTGGATATCAAATAGATAATTCTAGCATTATAAACACAAGGATGCCAGACGAATGCCGGATGAACAACAAAAGTAGGAACAAATCAAAAAAGATTATAAAAATTAATAGATGCATAAAAAGGGCAGAAAAATCATTAAAAAATTATAATAGGTGTATTTTTAAAAATGTTGCACTAACAAAAGAAAGGAAGGATTTCATAGACTCCTTAGAAATTTATGACTCTAAACTGCAAGAGAGTAGGAAGATGTATGATCGGGACACGAAACAGTTGCAGTTAGATATAAAAAACTTGCATAATTCCCTAGACTCAATTAATAAAAAATATTTATTGGCACAGAAACAAATTGCTGAACATATATTGTCAGCAAATGAATTAATTGACCTATGCAATTATAATGAAGAAAGGTTTGACTCATTAGTAAATAAGACATGTTCAAATTGCCTTTGTGACCCTGTCACTTTGAGACCAAAATGCAATGTTAAACTCACCGACCATACATTGGCCTCACCCTCGCAGGAACTATTATTAAAAACCTCACAGAATGTAAAAAGTAGTGCTGAAATATATGGATCAATAATGTTTTGTGATGGTTTGGGAAAAGGTTTAGGTTCCCTTGTTAGTGGTAAATTAAATAAAAAATTTAAAAACTATTGCACACCAGGCAAAAAAATTAATGAAATCATAAGTAATATAAAAATCCAAGACATTATTGATGCAAAAAATGTTATTATATTGTGTGGTGACAGTCAGTTGGTAAAAAAGAGAGATATTGTCCAAAGTATTAGTGATCTGACTCAGTTACAAATGGATACTAATTGTAAATTTATTATAAGTGCATTTCCTTATGCACAAAACTTAACCTGGGAACAAAACCAGAAAATATTTAATTTAAATTTATTAATTTATAATTTGACTTGTTATAATTCTAACATTTCATTTCTTGAAATGAATAATTTTATTAAGAATTTTCAATTGACCACAGATACTATGTACCTACCATGGAGGTATAAAAATCAGACAGCTACTCTGTTAGCTTATACTTTACAAGATTCTGTTATACAGATGACTAGTTCTAATATTAATCTTATACAAAATGTTAGTACTGTTACTAATAATAATTTTTTGACTTCTCCCATTTTAAACTGAGAGGCAAGACAAAGGCCAGGCCCTTGGACCTAAACATAATACACCAAAACATCCAGGGCCTGACTGGCAAAGACCTTGATTTTGAACTGTTTTTGGAATGTCAGGATACATCTGTCATTTGTATTACTGAGCACTGGCTTAAAAGCAGTGAATTAAATTTTAACATAAATAATTTTAAATTAATAAGCTTTTTTGTACGAAAAACCGCTATTCATGGAGGATCCATGATATTTGTCAAGAACAGTTTAAAATGTAAAGATCGATTAGACATTGTAAATCTTTCTATAGAGCGTAATATTGAATTGTCATGTGTGGAATTGGAAAAATTTGTTATAGTATGCGTGTACCGGCCACCATCTGGCAACTTTTCTACCTTTGAATTGGCTATGGAAGATGTATTAAAAAAATTAAAATCCAAAAGTAAACACATTATAGTTTGTGGCGACTTTAACGTTAATCTTCTTGAAAAAACAGTGACAACCACACGCTTAATTTCATTATTTCAAAGCTTTAATTTAAGAAATCAGTTTTTAGAGCCAACCAGGATAACAGCACATAGTGCAACTTGTCTAGACAACGTATTTTCGGAATGTAACCCGTCTTTTAAGGATCTATTGAGTTGCCTACCGTCTGACCATTGCGGGTTATTAGTGTCATTTAAATATAATCAGCCGGAAGTTCCTAAGTTAATAAAATATAGACCAATAACAAATAATCGTTTGGAGTACTATCAAAACAGTATAGATAAAAAAATAGGTTCAGTCCCATTTTCGCACAGCGATCCGGGTGTTCTTTATGCTAATGTTTTTGGCTTAATTAAAAATGAGTTTAATAATGTTTTTACCCTTAAGTCTACTAAACGTTTTGAGAAGCTTCAATTTTGTGAATGGGCTACAACAGGTATATATAGGAGTAGGCGGCGACTTTATGAATTGTACAACTTAAAGAATTGCAATCATAATCCAGGTTTTATTGAATATGTTAAAAGATATTCTAAGACATTTAAAAGGGTATGTATTGCAGCAAAATCCGATTTCATAAAAAATAAAATAAAGTCGTCGGATAGTAAGATCAAAACAACGTGGAATATTATAAACCGCGAATCTGGCAGGCGTGCGCCCAAAGATGATACCTTTGTCCTTAAAGATAATGATATAACTGTAGAATGTAAAGCAGAAGTAGCTAAAATATTTGGCGACTTCTTTGCGAAAATACCAATAGAGACAACTTCAAGTCTAAATTCGTCTCCTTTAGTTGCTGTATCACTTCTTTCGGAATATGTACCAGTCTGCAATTCCATCTTTGAATTTAGATATATCACATATGTAGATATTTTAAAATCCTTTAAAGAAGTAAAAATTAAAAATACGGGTGATTTTTGGGATCTGTCCACTAAAGTAATTCAATCAATAATACATTCTATTGCCCCATACCTTGCGTTCATATTTAATGAATGTATTAATCAAGGGTCCTTTCCGGACTTAATGAAACTGAGTAAGGTTATTCCTTTACATAAATCCGGTTGCAAAGAGGACAAAAGTAACTATAGACCTATTTCAATCTTACCAGTTTTAAGTAAGGTCTTTGAAAAAATTATTCTTAATCAGTTAACATATTACTTTAATTCACAAGATCTTCTACATAAAAAGCAGTACGGTTTTAGAAAGAGCCGTTCTACGGCAGATGCTGGTGCAGCTTTAATGCAGCATATTTTTGAAGCTTGGAAGTTATCGCAGAATGCTCTAGGAGTTTTTTGTGATCTGTCTAAGGCTTTTGACTGTGTTGACCACCAGACTCTAATTCTTAAATTAAAATACTATGGTATAGGAGGCTTAGCCCAAAAGTTATTGTCATCATATCTTTGTTCACGAATTCAGACGGTAGATATTAACGGAACTAGATCACCCGGGTCGTCTGTGCGTATGGGGGTCCCTCAGGGTTCAATTTTAGGACCATTTCTCTTTTTAGTTTATATAAATGATTTGCCATTTTTTATGAGTAGGCGTTGTGAGATGGTATTATTTGCTGATGATACTTCTTTAGTATTTAATATTGATCGACATAAAAAGGACTTTAGCGATGTAAACGATGCCCTTGCAGAGCTGCTTCGTTGGTTTACTGTTAACAACTTACAGCTAAATGCTAAAAAAACAAAATGTATTAAATTCACTGTTCCAAACGTAAGGAAACTCGAAACAAATATCATTATTGACGGTCAGAAACTAGATTTAGTAGATTCTACTGTTTTCTTGGGAATAACTATAGATGAAAAACTTCAGTGGGGTCTACATATTGATACTCTTGCTGGCAAACTTAGTTCCGCAGCTTATGCTATTCGCAAAATTCGCCAATTAACAGATGTTGATACGGCAAGAATGGTATACTTTAGTTACTTTCATAGCCTAATGTCTTATGGTATTCTTATGTGGGGACTAGCAGCAGATATAGAAACAATTTTTATTTTACAGAAACGGGCTGTAAGATCTATTTACGGACTAAGCTCACGGACAACTCTTAGAGAAAAGTTTAAAGAAATAGGTATCTTGACTGTTGCCTCTCAATACATTTATAATAGTATAATATTTATAAAACGAAACATAGAAACCTATAACAGGCGCTGTGATGATCACAGTTTTAATACTAGAAATAGAAATAAATTATTAAATCCATTTTTACGCCTGCATAAAATTCGAAAATCGTTTATGGGGCAGGGTATACAATATTATAACAAAATTCCAAAAGATATTTTAGATTTGCCTTTTGAAAAGTTTAAGCAAACCGTTAAGACATCACTTACCAAGAAAGGGTATTACACGGTTAATGATTACGTTAATGACAAAAACGCTTGGATGTAACATTTACAATGATAAAAGTTGTGTTCTGCGGCCCTCTTTACAATATAACGATTACTTACATACATTGTCTATGTAATTTTATAATTTTATTAACTAGTTCTGTCTCCCTTTTTTTTTTTCAAATCTTGTGACTGCAGAACACAATTGTTTTAATATTATGTATTTTAATTGTGACTGGCGGGAGAAAAAACCAACCTTGACGATTTTCTTGCCCGTTCTTTTACGATCAAGCTCCCGCCCGCAGTGAATGGGCGCGTTAGTTTATAAGTATGACATTCATAAGAGCTCTATTGAGCCAAACTTGAATAAATGAATTTTTAATTTTAATTTTTTTTAATTTTTCAGAGAATTTGAAAAATTATGTTGCACTGTTTTGTTTCATTTACCAACACTTAAGTCTTTTACAAACACACACCCACTTACTCACCATTATTACATATTTCTGTTCGATATATCACAAATATTTGAAATTAAAACAAAACTGCAGACATGACGCTTCACTTACCCACCAAGGAGTCTGAATTTCAGTTATTACATCGAGCGGCTGTCAATGGGCTCTATGGTTAAACCAGCTGTTAGGCTATCAGCAAGAACTGACTTCCTAAGACTATCATAGATGCTCATGACAGCTGGGACCAACGGCTCAACGTGCTTTTTGAGGCACGTCATCATCATCATCGTTTCAGCCATTTGACGTCCACTGCTGAACATAGGCCTCCCCAATTGCTTTCCACGTAGCTGATTCATCTAACTTCCACTAATACTTCCTACATCTAAATTCCACTAATGTATGGATGAGAGCACTCAGAAATATTCTTGGTGTGAAATTAAGTGATAGGATAAGGAATGAAGTGATAAGGGTTAAAGCTGGTGTAAAAGAAGATATAGTGACAAGAATTGAGAAAGGTATGCTTAGATGGTTTGGTCATGTTGAGAGGATGAATGAAAGTAGATTAACGAAAGTGATTTATGATGGACAAGTGGATGGAAGTGTTGGGAGGGGAAGACCACGTAAGACCTTCCATGACCAAATACAGAAAATGTTAGAGAAAGGGCAGGTCAAAAGTACCCTAAACCGACGGGCGTGTATGAGGAGGTTAATGAGTGTGAATGAAGCTAAAAGTGTGTGCCAAGTTCGTAGCAAGTGGAAGGATGTGATCTCTGCCTACCGCCACGGGAAAGAAGCGTGACATTATGTATATATGTATGTATGTATGATTCATCGTCTTCACGACCAACGCTGAAACGAGAAGTGAGAGAGGCTATAGTAGCGCGGGAATTGTTACAAAGATATTTTCAATCCATCACTTGCTCATAAAGTATCTGTTATAACTCTCAGACAATAAATATTCCATCACTCTTGACCGGATCACATTAAATGATTCATGTCTGTCACAAACACGTGACGAACTCACATGACAATAGCTTTTTTTTCGGACTTCTTGGCGGGAAAGTGAAGCGTAATGTCTGCAGTTTTGTTTTATTTTCTAAAATTTGTGATATTTCGAACATTAATATGTAATGGGGCTAAAACGAAATGCATTAAATTCGTGACGCCTAACGTCAGACAAGTAAACACCACTATTAAAATAAAGGAAGATGAGTTGACCCTTGTGGATACCACCAAATTTTTGGGTGTTATATTAGATTCTAAGTTACAGTGGGGCCCACATATTGGTGAATTGTCGAATAGACTCAGCTCTGCTGCATATGCGGTAAAGAAAATTCGCCAATTAACAGACGTTGAAACAGCTAGGCTTGTTTATCATTGCTATTTTCATAGTGTTATGTCGTATGGTATTCTTCTGTGGGGTTGTGCCGCAGATATTCAAAATATTTTTGTACTGCAGAAGAGGGCCATACGAGCAATTTATAATCTACCATGTAGACATTCACTAAGGGATAAATTTAAAGAAATTGGTATTTTGACAGTGGCGGGTCAGTTTGTTTATGAAAACCTAGTATATGTACACAAAAATTTTGATAAATTGAGTAAGAAAAGTGATATACATAACCTAAACACAAGAAATAAGCATAAACTAGTTGTACCTGCCACTAGGCTCCAAAAAATTAACAAATCTTTTAAAGGTCAATGTGTGCGATTCTATAATAAAATCCCAAGCAATATACAGCAATTAAGCCTAAATAAATTTAAATTAACAATAAAACGCAAGCTGTCTTCAAAGGGATATTATTCTATTAAAGACTATATGGCTGATAAAAATGCTTGGGATTAAACCGCCGTTTCATACAGGCTGTTCTAATATGAATGACTTAAAGCATGAATATTGTTATATTATGTTGCATTGTATAGCGTCACAGACAAATAAAGATTGTTACTAACCAATCGATAATTTAAAAGAGCATAGCCTGTGAGTTTCTTGCCAGTTCTTCTTACAGAGCGGTGGCTCGGAACTGGCACTTAGATTCGCTTGCACTTAAATGTTTTTTTTTTTTTTTAAATTATTTGGTTGCAAGTGAATCTAAGCTTCGTGATTTTAGTATAGTTATATTTTATTTGTTTTTGTTATTTTTTTATAATTTTGACGTTTTCAAGTACTATGTAATAGTTTATGAAATAAAGTATTTTTGAGTTTGAGTTTGAGTTTAATAACGGTGGATTATTAACCGTTAAGTGTTTGTGAACATACATGAGTGTTTGTAATTGAAACAAAGCAGTGCAACATCACTTTTCAAATTCTCTCAAGGAATCCATGTGAGATCTCAGTATAGTCCCACATCTTTACGGAGGACTCAAGAGGCTTAGGGGAGGACATCTCATTTACTATTTATAATCTTTATCACCACTCATTATCATTTACTATGATTTATATATTATTTATATAGGTATTCTTTGTCTTTGTCTTTGACACTGGCTAAATGTGCTACACGCCATTATTTAAAACAAAAAAAAATGTTTTTTAAAGCTGCCAATTTCAAAGAATACAGTTAAAGAAGAATTTTATTGGTGTGCTTTTAATTTGGTGCTACATAACTGTCATTATCAAAAAGCCATTTTTAAATATGCCTTTTTGTACTCCGCCAATCAGCCCTGGGTCCTCGTGGTGGAGACTCTTACCTTGGTTCAGAGAGGAGGCCCGTGCTTGGTAGTGGAACGTTGATGAGCTATAATTATGATACTGTCGAAAAATCGTTTGAATTTGTTATATTTAGGACAGAAAACTAGCAATTGGAAACAAAATTTTTAACTTGTCTTCTAAAGCAAGAAATGAAATGAAATAAAATTTATTTAGACATAAATAAATATAAACAAAGAACAGAATTCAAAACAGTGAACAATTTTACACATAAGTACATATAGTATGCCTAAAAAGGACTCCACTCAGCATGTGCTGCAGTGGAGGACCACAACAGCGCTGGTCTTCCGTGAAGACCTTATAACTTTCGTTATAAGATATCATTCCATATCAAGTGCCACACAAATGGCAAATATTTGGGTGCGTCCTTACAGTCCTTAGCTTCGTCAAAATTCAATTACATTTTCTTTGAATATCTATTAAAATTATTGTAAAATAACTTTTTCTGTTTCATATCAAATTACATGTGACTCCTATGAAATGAAATAGCAATCGCTCGGTAAAGATATTTGCGGATGCAAAAACGTAGGTGAAACAAAGTCACTTATCATTGTCTGTTTGTGAAGGTCTTTTAAACTGCTCAACGGTTTTTTATGCTAGAGGATTTAAGATAGAGAATTAATTATATATAATCCTAACTTCTTGTAACTAAGTTAACAAAACTGATGACCGGTAAAACTCAAAAGATTGTTGGCATCTTAGTGCATTTAATTAAATGTTGTTATTTCATAACAAATTACATAATAATAATATAGGATTAAATCTATACCCAGGCGTTTGTAATAATGGGTGAATAACCTTTTTTGTTTACGTTTGTAACAAAATGCATTTACGCAATGCCTTCCGGCCAGAGGGGACCGCCATCAGTAAGTACCCACTGAAATCTTTCGCTCGCCGCTTGTTGTTGGTTTGAAAGAAACGGGGGCCAGTACCTGGGTTGCAGGTCCAAAACCAGGAGGACCTCCTCAGAGACGCGCAGACCATTGCCTGTGTGGCTGACTTCTTGGAGGGTATATGGTTAGACAACAGGGGCCCCCTTCCTCCCTCCTGGCGCTGCTTACCTGCACTCTCCACAGATCCCTCTTAGTTTCCCCCCACAGAGTGTGTTTAAGTCTCTCGGTGTTACCTTTTCCCCAGCGGCTCCTCTGCCCTATAGGGAGTTACTCAGCCCCCTCACCGCGTCAAGGTAGAGACCAGTAGGGTACTTAAATACCGTTTTTTTTGTAAATATATACTGAATATACATAGGAAAACACCCAGACTAGAACAAATATTCATGTTCATGCACACAAAGATTTGTTCTGTATGGGAATTGAACCCAGGACCACTGGAGTGAAGTGCAGGTATTCTGACCTCCAAACGATAAAGCTCGTCAATGGCCGAATGGAATAAACGAATATATATAATACTGATATAAAGTGAGATGTGATGTACAGTTCATTTAAGTACTGACTCACCCTCAGTGCTCGTTAGGCGTCACACAGTGGAACATCGAACCCTGTAAGCACTGAACCATAGCTGGTAGTTGAACCATGGCCTTGTGTATGGGGTCTGCACTCCATACAATACTGTACAGGTCGACAATTACAGGAGCGAAGGAGGCTCTACTATACTATTTTATTATTCAAAATTCAAAATCATTTATTGCATGTCACATAGAAGTAGGTTGTTATGAATATGCAGTGCCGTAACCAGCCGTTTATACACCCGGTGCGAGCTTTGAAAACTGCGCCCATGAAAAATGCTCTGACCAGGCTCTGAAAATACAGGCCAGGTACAGTAGGGCGCGTCTACGCCATGTTCGCAATTAAACAAAATGTACCTACGAGCTACCATGCATGAGATAAAACTAGATTCTAGTCTGGTCATTTCTGCGCCCCTCCAGGGTCTGCGCATTGTGCCTGGGCACTGCTGGCCGGTTCCATATTCGCAGTGCCGTAACTAGGGCGGTCCCTAGTTACGGCACTGCGAATATGGATAGATACAATGTGACGCCCTGTAAGGCATAGCAACATCACAAAGGGCCAATTAAGTGCCTGCGTTCTAGATAAATTATAACAATATATTTATTTATAATGGACTAATTGATTTTATCATTGAAAAATTCCCGTATATTATAATAGCATTTTTTAATTAAGAATGTCTTTAAATTTTTAGTAAATAGCGGAAGTTTATTTATTATATTTTTTACATTACATTCACATAATGTTGACATTTATAAGCTTAAAATTAATAAAGTATTTGATTTTTGTTTCCACAGACTCATCCCCAAGCTTCGATCTTCGAACCCTGCGAGTACTGAACCATAGCTGGTAAGTGAGCCATGGTTTTGTGTACGGGGGTATGCACTTCATACAAGACTTTACCAGTTGAATTAGATTTTCTACAACAAAAGACGCTCTATGTATTTTTTTTGATTCGGGCGCTTCTTAGCGGAAATCCATTGTAAGCAAGTGATGGCTTAAAAAAAATCTATTGAGTAAATGCCCGCGTAACTGTTTACACATAACATTTATTCAAGAGCTGTTCAAAGCTGTACAACTGCAGCTTTCAGTATGCTAGATCATTGCCTACCTAGCGTTTACTGATTATTAAACAAAATAACTTTTAGAGAGCATTTTTAATGCCAGAATACAGATCAGCGTATCCAACACATGCAATCTAGTTGTTACAATATAATAACAATTACAAATAAAATATTATTATTTCAAATGATAGATAACACATAAAACATAAATTAAACTAATGCAACCTCAATAACAAAAGAAAAAAGTAAATAGCAGAAAATACATAACAAGTAATATGTTTATGTAGAGCAACATTCTCTACGCGTTCCGCCTCGCCACCCTTAAACAATGTTGTGTGAGATATCAACTACAGCCGAATCGAACAGGTGTGCTCCACACATACATACACACAACTTATGTGTGTAATAATTAAATCATTCTTTGTAAGAAACGTTTTAGTCAAAATATATTTTTTCTAGAAAATCGTGGCGCCACGAATCTATACGATCGGAAACGATTACAGCAGTTAAGCAACGTTTATAAAGGTTGGTCTTTAGATTTATTGGCGGAAAAGTGTCATGTCTGCAGTTTTGTTAGATTTTCCAAAATTTGTGATATGTCGAACATTAATGTGTAATAGCGGTGGATTATTAACCGTTAAGTGTTTGTGAACGTACATGAATGTTGGTAAATGAAATAACACAGTGCAACATCACTTTTTAAATTCTCTCAAGAAGTCCATGTGAGATCTCAGTATAGTCCCACATCGTTACTGAGGACTCAAGGGGTTTAGGGGGAGGGCATCTCATTTACCATTTATCATCTTTATCACCACTCATTCTCATTTACTATAACTTATATGTTATTAATATATCTCATTTGGCACTGGCTAAATGTGCAAGCAGCACGAAGCCGTTGTTTAAAAAAAATGATTACATTTTCATTAAAACTGATTGTGCACGTTTGAGTACACATATTATCACGAACTAATGTTTGTAGATTGCAACCAATCTTATTCCTTTCACAAATGAATTCCTTCTTAATTTGTTATATCTTGATAGAGTTCTCTGATCAATGACTTTTCGAAGTTATGTGCGTAATTATCGCTTGCTCCGTGCCTCGGAAAGCACGTTCCGACGTTGGTCCCGGCTGTCGTGAACATCTATGGCTGTCGTTGTTAGAAAGTCAGTGCCTTCTTATATTCTGACAGTTGGTTTAGTCCCTCTGGATTGCGAAGGTGAAAATTTTGCAAACAAAAAGTCACAGTTTAAACTAAGAAACTAATTGATGCAAGAGGCAGAAGCAGGCAAAAAATTATTAATTATTTTTAAAAAAAAATTCACATCTTTTATTATGTTTGTGGTTTGTGAACTAATCTTTTTGCTTTAGGCTCTACATTTCAATTCGTAGAGTAAGTACATTTATTTGGTTGTACTCAATGAAATATGCTCCAAAACTAAAGGAGTTATTTTAAAATTGTTTTACTAATAGGAAGCTACATTATTTGTAAGTAACTAACGCTGTACTATTAAGCGATTGAAAGTAGAGATCCATATGAGAACTCCAAAAAACTGCGAGAGTAACTCTGTTTCACGCCAAAACGACTGAACTAATAGCAATGAAATTTGGTACACAGGTAGTGTGAGAAAGGACATCATTCATTATTATTAGCCAATAGAAATATGGTCTCTTAA
The DNA here is from genome assembly GCA_949126915.1 of Musotima nitidalis. Lineage (NCBI taxonomy): Eukaryota > Metazoa > Arthropoda > Insecta > Lepidoptera > Crambidae > Musotima > Musotima nitidalis. The sequence goes on from OX421441.1 coordinate 1,547,280, forward strand.
GAACATTTTATTTGAACGCAGATGAAGTCGCGGACGAACCACTAGTATTCAATTAAATTGCTACCGAAGTGAGGCGTACCACAAGTAGAGTATAAAATCTTTAACAATGCATTAAAAACAGAGCCTCTGAGTTTATTTCGCCAAAACATAATTTTATAAGTTTTCTTATCATATCTCAACCAACACGATTGAGTAATCAACTATTTTATCTTTAAATTCATACCTGTAATAATAATCTTTACTCAGTTGAGATAAGATTGGTATTCCTTAGTCAAGGATGATAACACACGTTTCTATAGCTTCAATGTCACCATTTTTACTTGAGCTACTTCCCCTCGCGTCTTTACTCAAAAAGTAGGTCTAAGTAAGGAAAATGTATAGAAGTGTACGGGTCAGGTAATAATGGATGTGATACATACCAATTTTGAAAACCTATTTCGTATTCATATTCGCGCGCTCAACGTCGGCGACAGACGTGTGGCAGCCATTTGCTTTTTCTTTTTCTTTTTTTTGTTCGTATTGTGTTCGGACCTCGTTCTATTGTTTGTGGTGAATTTGAGTTCGAGTTTTGTGTTCATTTAATTTTGGATTACAACCTTTTTACGTTCTGTAAGTAATACAAGCATTTTATTTAGATAATAGTTTTTTAGCCTGTGCAACTTATCGATTTGAATGTATGTGTGTAATGTTTTAACAATATTTTCTTCATATTTTTATTGGTTGTAAAACTATTATTTTACTGCAAATCACGTTTTTTATACTTAATTAAAGTATTGCAAATACGAAACGTTGACTCAACTTCATTTTTATTGATTTAGATAACAAAAATAAATGCCAGATTATGCATATCTGCAACTGTTAACTAGATGTGATTTCTTACTTTTATGTAAAGTTTTATAAGCCAAGTTGGGTTTGTCTTTAATATCGCATCATATCACAGATTAAAGTGTATGTGTTTGATACAATATCGCTATACTGTCGTCTTAATACGAAATTATATAAGATTGCATTAGATAAAAAGGAGAGCGGCGATAGCACAGTGGCGAGACCCTTCGCCTTTGAATTCAGAGGGTCTCGGGTTCAAACCCTTGTGGCGCAACTATGACTTTTCGAAGTTGTGTTCATAATTATCGCTTGCTCCGTGCCTCGGAAACCATGTTAAGCCGTTAGTCCCGGCTGTCATGAACATCGTCGTTATTAGGAAGTCAGTGCCTTTTAACAGACTGACAGTTGGTTTAACCATAGAATGATGTTTTCCTCTGGGTTGCGGAGGTCAGACGGCAGTCGCTCCACGTAATAACTGAAATTCAGTCAAATCTAGTTGATCCAGTGAGCAGACCCTGGGCCCTAAGTTCAAGTCTAGGGCAACCGGGATAATGCTAGGATATGACGATAATGATGGCATTAGATAAATAGGAACAATTAATTAAATCCTTTTTTTGTTGTATAATTGGTAAAAACAGTTTAGGCTCCGCAATACTATGTGGCTGGAAACGATTATCAGTAATATCAAAGTTTTTTTTTTGAGTCTGTGTTTAAGCAGAGTTTAAAACTGTATAATAATAACTTATATCAAAGTCCATTTATTATCAGACATATTTACCCAGGGGCCGTGCTATATATTTATTTATTATTAATATGACATGCGAAAAGAATGTATCTCCATATTTTTGGGAAGACACCGGTGCACCACTTGCAGGTGAGATAAGCTTAGGCTTCTAAGGTTGGCGAGACCCCTATAATCTTATCAGCTTTGTAAAGTCCACTGCTGAATTTCATTATCAGCACGCTGGCCAGGCGGATTGGTGATAGCAGTTCCAGCCAATACGCAGGATGACGCTGCTGCCCATCATCCGGTAGTATTTCTCTTCGTTGACTCTTACAACTCCCCGTGAGATGAGAGGGGGACACACGATCCCTATAAACCTAATTGAACTTAACAAAGGGATATACGAGACCTTAGATTAGCGCAGGAGTTACTTTTACCCAGTTTTGAACGTTTATAAATACCTCACCAAAATACCTCAGTGTCTCAAGACGAAAGTCTTTGACCAGTGTGTGTTGCCAGCGGCGTATGGGACTGAGGCGTGGTGCCTGACTATGGGCCTCATAAGGAAGCTCAAAGTCGCTCAGCGTGCAATGGAGAGAGCTATGCTCGGAGTGTCCCTACGTGATCGAATCAGAAATGAGGAAATCCGTAGGAGAACTAGAGTGACCGACATAGCGAAGCGCGTTTGCAAGAAGTGGCAGTGGGCGGGGCACATAGCTCGAAGAACCGACAGCCGATGGGGCGTTTAAGTTCTTAAATAGCGACCACGAATCAGCAAGCGTAGTAGAGGGCGGCCCCCCACGCGATGGACCGATGACCTGGTCAGGGCGGCGGGGAGCCGGTGGATGCAGGCGGCAAAGAATCGATCTACGTGGAAAGCAATTGGGGAGGCCTATGTTCAGCAGTGGACTTCAAATGGCTGATATGATGATGATGATGATGAACGTTTCTTTCTGTCAAGCTGAAGTGGCAATGGGCCGGTCGTTATCCATCGACTACCTATATGGCGTGGTGCCCCGTATACCCGCACTTTGCTCCTGAGATCGTGAATTCCATTTCCACACAGGACAAAATCTTTGTATGAATATTTGTTTTGGTCTGGGTGTATTCCTGTGTATTTACAGAAAAAAGTATTAATGTTGGTTTATCTGCTATTGTATGTTAATGTATGGATATTAATTATGTAAAACATAGAAACCAAAGTATTTTACCCTTTTCCAGGCAGAGTTCAATATATGACCACCTTAAATTGAACCTTATGCGGTTAACTTAAGGTGGAAAACCAATTAGTATTTTCAACGTGCTCTGCCTGTTAAAGGGTTAAGTATGTTTTTCCGTTATTTAGTACGAGCTTTTGCCCGCGACTTTTTTCGCGTGGAATAGTGACTTCCAGCAGATTTTTGGTTTTACCCACATAGTTCCCGATCTCGCGGGATTTTTGAGAAGTTCCCGCTCCGGCAGGGTTTTCGGGATAAAAACTGTCCTATGCCCTTTTTCGAGTTCCATACTATGTTTGTACCAAATTTCACACAAATCGGTATAGTAATTTCTGCGTGAAGAAAAGACAGACAGACAGATCTTGACGACAAATCTTTGTGAGTGTTATATAAATGACTATTATGATTATGGCTTAAATTAATAAAATTGTATTGTTTAAATTTGTTTTATTTTTGTTTAATTTTTATTTTTTGAACGTTTCATAATTGTTGACATGATTTTGATGTATTATGTACCCACTAACTGCAACATTATTGCCATATTTGTTCACCAGTTATGGTAAAACATGTTGAAACTATGTTCTTTATATCTTAACATCCTAAAATAAGCATTAATATGTATGTTTTATTATTACCAACTCATGTTTTGACAAATAAATGAATCTATATCAGAGTTACTTTTGCATTTATAATATTAGTAGGATCCATAACACAAGTTCTTAATTAAAATAAATAACTGAAATTCAGCCAAAGCTGGTTTAACCAGCGAGCAGGCTCTGAGCACAACTCTTAAGTCAAGGGCAACCCGGATAATGCTAAGATATGATGAATGTAAGTTCTTTATATGCAAGTGTGCTTCGGAAGGCACGTTAAGCCGTTGGTCCCGGTTATCACTAAATGTGGTAGTCGTTAAGCCATGTTAGAGGCCTTATGGGCGGCTTGATAATTTCTAACAGCAGGACGCCATACACCTGCCTCCGCCAATCCGCACTGGGTCCGCGTGGTGGAGTATGACCCAATACCCTCGCACCTTGGTATGTGAGAGGAGGCTCGTGCTCAGTAGTGGGACGTAAATGGGCTGAGATGATGATGATGATGATGGATTAAACATATCTTTGTAACAATTCCCGCGCTACTATAATTTCCCGAAAAATCAAAAACTATTCAACACGACACGTGTTTCGCCCTTACACAGGGCATCTTCAGGTAAGATAGGAGCCTCAGAACAACGATCTCTTCACGACCAACGCTGAAACGAGAGTGCTTACAATGGATTTCCGCAAAGTAACGCCTGAATCAATAAATTATTAGTTCTTTGTATGTCTGACAATGTACTTATATGTATGCATATAAATACGATGCCTTGGGGTCGATAACCGCTGGGGTAGACGTCTAGTATAGTGTTGGACACGACTTAGGAAGCGTAATATAGGATGCCTTTCAGCTGGGTAGAGCATAGCGAATCCCATCCAAAGAAACTTAATATTGCTACTGGCGGATAATTTTTTAAACCAGACGTTATTTTGCGGAAATCCTTTGTCAGCCAATGATGGTTTAAAATAACTTTGTAAGAGGACTTCTTGGCGGGAAAGTAAAGCGCCATGTCTGCAGTTTTGTTTTATTAATGTGTAGTAACGGTGGGCAACTTACATGAGTATTGGTAATGAAACAAAACAGTGCAACATCACTTTTCAAATTCTCTCAAGTCCATGTGAGATCTCAGTAAAGTCTTACATCTTAACTAAGGACTCATGGGGTTTAGGGGAGGGCATCTCATTTACCATTTATCATCTTTATTATCACTCATTCTCATTTACTATGATTTGTGTATTAGTAATATATTTCTTACTGGCTATATGTGCTAAACTCATTTACGTTCACAAACACTTATAGGTTAATAATCCACCGTTATTTATTACACATTAATGTTCGAAATAGCACAAATTTTAGAAAAAATAACAAAACTGCAGACATGACGCAACACATTCCCGCCACAAAGTCAACAAAAAATTAACTTAACATATGACTTCTTGGCGGGAAAGTGAAGCTTCATGTCTGCAGTTTTGTTTTCTTTCTAAAATTTGTGATATTTCTAACATTAATGTTTAATAACGGTGGATTATTAACTGTTAAGTGTTTGTGAACGTACATGAGTGTTGGTCAATGAAACAAATCAGAGCAACATCACTTTTCGTATTCTCTCAAGAAGTCCATGTGCGATCTCAGTATAGTCCCACATCTTTACTGAGGACTCAAGGCGTTTAGGGGAGGGCACCTCATTTACCATTATTCATATTTATCCATCACCACTCATTCTCATTAACTATGATTTATATGTTATCGATATATCTCTTACTTGACACTGGCTAAATGTGTAAAACGCAGGATGCCATTATTTAAATCTTAAAAAAAAGTTTGGCTCAATAGAGCTTTAATGAAAATCAAATTAAAAAACTAGCGCGCCCATTCACTGCGGGCGGGAGCTTGATCGTAAAAGAAAGAGCAAGAAAATCGTCAAAGTTAGTTTTTTCTCCCAGGCCAGTTGCAAGAAAATGTACTTAATAGTATAACAATTTGCCAAGTCTACAAAAACCTGTGTTCTGCATTCACAAGATTTAAAATAAATGAAGAAAATAACTCTTTTTTAGATAAACGAACATAATGATGAATAAAAATAGTAGACATGAGCAGACCAGTCCCCACTGGCGGCACCCGTTCACAAGTATGACGCATGAACCAGCCATCATTCCGCTCAGCCATGTTTTAGGGAACGTAACGACCCGACGCATGACGCCATCACCTTTGAGACATTTAAGTGAGCATGACATACTCAAGCTACAGGAACTTTAACAAAATAATATTATAGAAATAAAATGTGCTGTACACCACAAATATTTCCACAAGAATTTGGTCTCATGAGAGATATAATTTACAGCAATTCTGTCTTAACACATATGCAAAAAAAATTGGTTGCCTGTATAGTCGGTATACGGGCGAAAGTTTTACGTGACAACGACTTTGAGTGGTAAAATAATTTTAATGTGAATATTCATTCGTATAGTAGGAAGAAGGATGAAATAATAGTAACAATTTAAAACATTTATTTATACAAAGAATTATATTTATGTCTGTCTCTCTCGCTCTTAGGCGGGCTAACCATGCCCGAGTGGAAGGGACGCGTGCCTCTCACTCGCTCTCATTGTGACCGCATAACGTGAGCGGAGCGTAACGCAGTTTCTTGAAGTGTCACCCGGCAAACCAATTTATAAGACGTTGTCACGTCAAAAGCTAAATACAATATACTACTCTCGTCGTTCACTGTCCAAGCTGCTCGTCTCTGGAATTCTTTTCCAGTTACTATTAGACAAGCGCAATCATTAAATGTTTTCAAAATTGAAGTAAAGAAGCTTTTCCTTTCACAGAAGTAATGTCCTGCTGCTCAATGTTCCTATGCCATATACATATTTATATATGTAGGTTTATTTTATGATATTTAAGTAATAGTATTTATTTGTATTTGTCTATTAAAATATAATTATATATTTGTTATTCTTTTTTACAACCCCGGTTTTCTTTTAATTTTAATCACTCTTCATCCTAAGGTTGCCTGGCAAAAATCGCTGTAAGCGATAAGGCCGCCAAATGTATCACTTTTCTTATGCAATTGTTTTCTTGTTTTATTTTAATTTGGTGTACAATTTTATACCTATCTACTCTGTCAAGAAAGTACCGGGAAAAAAATCAATATTACACAACTTTTTTGTTATTCATCCAAATTTATTTTATCACCTTCAAAGTATGCTTTGTATATTCCTTCAGAAACGATTCACTTACGCCAACGAATTCTCCAACCATCAAAACATTTTTAAACGCTGTTTCCGGAATTGAGTTCATTTTTCGCCGCGAATTCTCCTTTATGTCTTCTACCAATTAACATCGGGTGCTACGAAGTGGTAATTTAAGTGTAGGAGAACTAAAGAAGTCGGCTGGAGTCATATCTTGTGAATATGGTGGTTGCTCGATGGTATCTATTGAGTGTTTGACAAAAATTCGTACACAATGATGGCCTTGTGCGACGGCGCATTATCGTGGTGCAAAATCCAAGAATTTTCGTGTATGTGTTTATTTCATATCCGTTTATGAATTTTCCTGAACAGTTGAGTTTTTGTCATTACCATTTTGTTCGCCGAGGGCGGTGATATGACCCTGAGATTATATAAGTACCTACTTATGTTTGTATACTCATCACTCTAAACGCACGTTACATAGGAAAATGAACACAATAGCGTAAGTGTATCAGTTATAGCATTTAATCAACATTATCTTTCTGCGATACAGATAACAATGAAGATAGACTTGGTAACTATATTACATGTAAATGAATTATGCAAAAGGTAATTAAATTGTTTCAAGAAGGTAACAATTACAATACATACATACATTCACGCCTGTTTCCCCAAAGGGGTAGGCAGAGGCATATTATAAGCCCACACTTCGCTAATTACATTGTCTGTCCTACGTAATAGGTGCCAAACCTATTGTCGCTTACCGGGAACTGTTACGTTCGCCAGAGCCTCGTCCGTTGATCAGCAGGTGCACCACTTGCAGGTGAGGTTGGCTTGGGCTCCTTAGATGTTAGTAGGATCCGTATACACAAATGTAGAATTAGCATATTACCGTGAATTGTGAATTTCCTCGTGTATGCCTTTTACGTTGTCATGAAAGTAATGTTAAAATCACCCATTCCGCGGACCCTCAACGCACTTAATGCCATCCTGGATGCAGCACCCGACTGTGATTTGTTTGCGGATGGATGGCCTGAGATTTTGTCAGTGTGTCTGAGGTATTGTGAGAGAATGGATTAAAGAAGTTTTTATGTGTGAGATTTTAATATTATATTTAACTTTTACTGTTTTTGATAATTAGTGTAATTGGTGTATTCCGTTCTGATTAAATAAATAAATAAATAAATGTTTAAATTTGCGTATGCTACTCCAGGATAATATAGCGTTCTAATGGTTGAAGAATTTTTAAAATCAATCAAGTAGTGTTTCAGTTTATTCATATTCCGCTTTACAATACTAGTATGAAGTATATATGCACCAGCTGACTCATTATGTAAAATACTTTTTTTATTGTCATTGAACTTATGAATAATGCTACCAAATTACGATAACAATAGTTTTTGTGGAACCATATGTACAAATAGTGTTTTTCGCACAGATAAATACAACAGATAACGCAAGTATCACGATTTTTATTGAAATCTAGCGTGCTGACTTTTGAAAACCTAATTTGACGTCACTGCCGCTATTTATTGGCGGGAAATCCAAACTGATTCAAAGACACTAGTGCCGCTAATGATAAATGTTTCAATTCAATTCAATGTTTATTGCACTCCATAATGTTTTACATCTACACAAGTTACAATTATGGACCCTGTTGGGCACGGCAAACTTAGGAGAGAGTAAGCATACTAGGTCCTTTTTTACAATTTTACATAAATATAATAAATAGTTCACAACATCAATGTCCTAAATCAAAATATAACCATTATTGGTAACTTAATTTTATGAGTAAGTATACTTAACTTAGGTAATTATTAGGTATTTTTGTACTACTATCAGAATTGTATAGTTTATTTATTATTTTATTAATTAATAATTATTGTGCATATAATTTAAATGTCCCTATATATATTATTACATTATTGTTTAATATTTAAATAAATTTATTATTACTTTTACTTATACCTATATTTTTATGTCCTTATCATTGACATAGTCCTTAGATATAGTTTCATAAGGGCCTATCCATGAATTACGTCACACATTAATGGGATGGGAGGGGGTTGACGAAGTGTGACATGGTGTGACAAGGGGATGGGAGAGACCCTAAATTTCGTGAGGCCACATTTCAAAATCCAGGTCCTATAAATATTTTGGAACTGCTGTTTTAATTAATTAATTAATTTATTTATTTATTAAGGACAACCAACAAATCTTACACTAAAACAACCACAATAAGTAAGCAAGGAGTAAGAGCTAAGTGCAGATTCAATTACAGGTTGCCACGACTTGCAATGTGAGGTAAATCTATATTGCTATACTGGTAGTACTCTAGTTACAAGAAAATAATTTTAATATATATTTTTTGATTAATGTAATCATTTCTTGCTCTACAATTGCAAAATATGTAACATCACTATTATTGATATAATTGGCGAAGTGTGGGCGTATAATATGCCTTTGCCTATCCCTTCGGGGAAACAGGCGCGAATGTATGTAAGTATAAATAAATAAATAATAAATAAATATTCTCTTACAATCACACCAATCATTTAGTTCCAAGATAAGTATCACTAAGAACTTGTGTTATGGATACTAAATAACGGATAAACATACTCAATCAATCAATCAATCAATCAAATCATTTATTGTCAAAACACAGGTTGTTATGATGAGTAGGTACATACAAAAATTTCTTGCCGTGTTTACTTAAATACTTTTTTTTTTTGTAAATACATACTTAATATACATAGGAAAACACCCAGACCAGAACAAATATTTATGTTCATGCACACAAAGATTTGTCCTGTGTGGGAATCGAATCCACGACCTCTGGAGTGGAGTGCAGGTATACTGACCTCCACACCATATCGGTTGTATGTATGGTTTGCTATAAAAATACTAATATTATAACAAGTATTTTAGTTAGCTAAAGTTGAGCTCTTTCAATGTGGTTATTCTTTGTCATCCTGTACGGAAAAAATATGAAAATAATACTCTTAAATCTACTTTATATAACACATGAGAACGTGTGGTTAAAAATAAAATAATCCATTTAGTTTCACAATAAAAATTCTTTATTGCACATGAAACATTAATAGATTAAAAAGGTATTTAAAACTAAAAGTACAAAGGTAAACTTATCTTTAGAAGAGATCTCTACCAGCCAACCCTAGCAGTTGTGAATTAATTGGTACGGGATTAAATTAAAGATCTATGTTAAAAAAAAACGAAATACAAAATATTACATAATTATGTAAAGTTGCATCTCGTTTTTCTTTTTCGGCCATTTTACTAAGCCAGTAAATTTGTCAAAAAAAATATTTACCTCTACTCTCCTATAAAGACCATTAGACGCAACAATAGATATGAAAATAAATTAAAAATACCGTTTTCTAAATTAAAAATGTACTGCTCTGCCCCTTATTCAATGTTAATAAAATTATATAATCATATTCCTAACAAAATTAAAAATATTGAAAAATTAACTAGTTTCGAAAGTCAGCTAAAACAGTTTTTAATTACAAAAAGTTATTACAGCATTAAATAATTTTTTGAAGACTCTAATACATAATTCACATTTCGTTTGTAATATAATTATAATGTGTATAGTAATAGGTGTACTTATATAAAAACATTTTAAGAAATAATATATCCTATATCTTGATGTTAGATATAAAAGATAAATAACAAATGTGCAATGATTATATGCAGTGTTGATTTATAAATATTTATGATAAATAGTAAATAAATAGATAAATAGTATGTAAGTAGTAATAAACAATTTGCTATGTCCTTACAGGGCGCTACATTGTAATTAACATCTCTATGTATACACATACATACATATTAGGTCGGGGAAAAAGTCTTTTCGCATAACGTAGGTATAAACTTATTATAAAATTTTTTTGACTGTACTATTTGTGTCTGGCTGGTTTTGGTAACATTAAAAAGGTTCCATTATAAAGAAAAGAAAAAAATAAAAAAAAGTTATTTCCCGCTATTTTTCATTTGTTTTTCTCTCCGTAAAAATGAGTGAATCTAATGAAGAAATTCGATACATTTTAAAATTTTATTATAAAAAAGGCAAAAATGCAACTCAAGCAGTGAAAAAATTTGTGATGTTTATGGACCTGATGCAGTGTCAGTAAGAGTAGCACAAATTTGGTTCAAACGTTTTCAGTCCGGAAATTTTGATGTTAAAGATGCACCTCGCTCTGGTCGCCCTGTTACGAATAAAATGGACGCCATTTTTGAAAGAGTGGAGCAAGATCGGCATATTAGTAGTTACGATGTAGCTGAAGAACTGGGAATTGACCACAAAACAGTTTTGACCCATTTGAAGAAAGCTGGTTATACAAAAAAGCTCGATATTTGGGTGCCACACGAGCTCACTCAAAGAAACTTAATGAACCGTGTACTCATTTGCGATTCATTATTGAGACGTAATGAAACCGAGCCGTTTTTGAAGAGATTGATAACTGGCGATGAAAAGTGGATCACGTACGACAAGAACGTGCGAAAAAGGTCGTGGTCGAAAGTTGGCCAGGCTTCACAGACTGTGGCCAAACCTGGCCTAACACGAAATAAGGTGATGCTGTGTGTATGGTGGGATTGGAAGGGCATTGTTTATTATGAGCTTTTACCGCCCGGCAAAACCATCGATTCTGATCCTTACTGCCAGCAACTGATGAGATTAAAGGAAGCAGTCGAGAGAAAACGGCCGGAATTGATCAACAGGAAGGGTGTGGTCTTTCATCACGATAACGCTAGACCACACACATCTTTAGCCACTCAGCAAAAATTAAGAGAGTTCGACTGGGAGGTCCTAGTGCATCCACCATATAGCCCTGACCTTGCGCCTTCAGATTTTCACCTGTTTCGGTCTCTGCAGAATTCTTTAGGTTCTGTAAGGTTGACCTCAAGAGAGGACTGCCAAAACTATTTTTCCTGTTTTTTGATCAGAAGTCCCAAAGTTTCTACAGTAACGGGATAATGTCTCTGCCCACAAAATGGCAGAAAGTTATTCAACAAAACGGTACATATATATTGTAAATAAATGTAAATAAACTTTGAAAAAAATGTCTTGACTTTTCATACAAAAATACGAAAAGACTTTTTCCCCTACCTATTACATTACATTATGTAACTACCCAATGTAGCATGCAATAAAGAATTGAATTGAATTGAATTGAATACTCCATAGCTATTAATCGCAAGTATTTTAAAATGACTTCAGGTTATTAGTTGTATAAATACCGAAGAGACCGTTTGGTTGTTTTTACCAATTTCTTTATTTATTATTTTTTAAGAAATTTTCACACACAATCGACGCACGAAATCAATCCCCGCTGCCGCGCGACATCCACCGTCTCCTTAAGTGGGTGTATATCAAAGAAAAATGGTTTAAGTGCCGGTCAAATTAACTCTATGCTCTTTGCCAAGCCTATTGACATCATGATACAAAGGTCATCGCACCCGTTAAAACATTTACCCATTTTAATCGGGGATATGAAGAATATTGTTTTTCGTTGATTTCATATTTGTGTTTTAGTGAGTTTGTTAGTTTATAGAATAATTAAGTCTGTAGTTTTGTAATATGTTTAAGTTCCCTCTCAATTTGCAGTGCCCCTGCGGGGTATCAGTATTCATTGTATTACTTAGGTACCTACTTGTTTACATGATGCAATAAAGATTTATGATTTATGAATGAAGATTGTAACTAACCAATCGATAATTTAAAAGAGCATAGCCTGTAAGTTTCTTGCCAGTTCTTTTTACAGAGCGGTGGCTCGGAACTGGCACTTAGATTCACTTACACTTAAATAGTTTTTGTTTTTTTTTAATTGTTTGGTTGCAAGTGAATCTAAGCTTCGTGATTTTAGTATAATTATGCTAAAATTTTTCTTTTTTTATAATTTTGACGTAAGTACTATGTAATAGTTTATGAAATAAAAAGTTTTTCATTTTCATTTTCGATATGATCGCTCCATACGATGATTTAGATTAATTTTTTTGACGGAATAGGGAAACTTGCAAATTTAGCTTATAAGTATTTTAGTAAGTAAGTGTCATGTTGTATTTTTAATTTTTCTTAATGTGAATTAGACTTATTTTAAATTTGAATTTTCGACATGAATTTATGTAATTTGCTTTTACTTTAATTTTTTTTAAAATTTGTTGACTAAACCTATTGCTATACCAAATGTTAATTTTAAATTTTATTTTAATATCGATAATTAATGGCTTTTGTTATTATGGGTCTATTTTGACTTGTGGGTGTGTTGGACTTGATCTGGTAACCTACATTGTAAGATTGAATAAATAAAACTTTGGTTACTCACGATTTGTAGCTACTAAGTCAGTAGTAATCTATTGCATGTAGTCTGTGATACCGCATTTACACAATCGTGCGAATCGCGAGGCGAATGGCGAGGCGAATAACGAACACGCATATGTAAACAGTCCGCTCGCTATTCGCCTCGTGCTTCGCCTCGCGATTCGCGCGCTCGCGTTGGGAGCGGTTTTTCGGACGCGAATCAAAGGGCACGAATGGCGAACACGAACTTACTGTTTACACATTCGCCTGCATTCAGTTGACAGCTAGCGCCCGACCCAACAAGACGTGTAGACAAAATGGAGTGGAGTGAAGTGCGAATTGTAGAATTCCTAGAACTTTTTCAAAAGGAAGACCTAAAATCATAAAATCCATAGTTTGGCTAAACAAAATTAATTATCAACAAACATAGTAGAAGATATGAATTATTTACTATAATGTGTAATTCAATAAATTTTTTGTTCAACATTTCAGATTAATTAGGTACTTAAATTGTTCTATTGCGAGGACACGCTATCATCCACCATCGTATGCGTCGACGGTTCTTTTTTACTTTTTCACGCAGAATATCTAAATAATTGTATAAACTCAATAAATGTAGCGCGTATGCCGCTATTTTTTTCACGTCCTCCATGTTCGTGTGCGAATGTCAAAATGATTCACCCCGCGAATGTGTGAACAGTAGTTCGCGACGGCACTCGTATACGAATGTTTCGTCGAATGTTCGTCGAGTGCCGAGGCGAATGGCGAGCACGATTGTGTAAATGCGCTAATACTGGAGTAATGATGAAAGGTTCCCTTAGTGCTACTTTATTGGTTACGGCATCTGGAGATCCTTTCAATATCTTCAAATATTCACTATGTGTGTTCCGTATTGTTATATTTGACTGATAATTTAAAAGAGCATAGCCTGTGAGTTTCTTATTAGTTCTTCTCACAGAGCGGGGGCTCGGAACTGGCACTTAAATTCACTTACACCTTATTTTTATTTAATTGCATGTAAGTGAATCTAAGCTTCGTGATTTCAGTGTAGTTATATTTAGATTTATTTTCATTTATGTTTTGTTTTGACGTTTTCAAGTGCTATGAAATAAAGAACTTTTTACTTTTACTTTACTTTATTATTTAGTTGTGCCCTAGATTTAGGGCCCAGCGTCTGATTGGTCCTACTACTCGAGTATCAATTAATTTATTTTCTCTATTTTTTATATACTTAACAGACTCTTTCTAGTGATCCCAGATTTAAATGAAGAATCCTATTTACGCAACGGTCACTAATCCTGTTCGTAAGACATCGTTCTGTCCCTCTCTTACATACATACATTCACGTCTGTTTTCCCAAAGGGGTAGGCAGAGGCATATTATACGCCCACGCTTCGCCAATTATATAGATGGTCCCATGTTGGCACTGTTATGTTCGCCAGAGCCTCGTTCGGTGATCGGCAGGTGCACCACTTGCAGGTGAGGTTGGCTTGGGCTCCTTAGGTCTTGGTAAGATCCCTGTACACTCCCCCTCATCTTCAAACAAATCACTAAAATGCAATGACCTTTTACATATATTCTCTTACAATCGCACCAATTATTAAGTTCCAAGATAAGTATCACTAAGAACTTGTGTTATGGATACTAAAGAACGTATCTATCTATCTTAAATACCGTCTTTTTGTTGTAAATACTTAATATACATAGGAATACACGCAAACCAGAACAAATATTCATGTTCATGCACACAAATATTTGTCCTGTGTGGGAATCGAACTCACAACCACTGGAGTGAAATGCAGGTGGAACTGCCTGTTCGCACTAAAAGGAGAAACAACTCGATCGATTTTAATTATTTAACTTAAGGCACAGCAGCTCTTAATTTGTTTCCAGTCAAATTTGACGACCGATATGACGTGGAGGTCAGTATACCTGCACTTCACTCCAGAAGTCGTGGGTTCGATCATCGTTGTTCTGAGGCTCCTATCTTACCTGAAGATGCCCTGTGTAAGGGCGAAACTCGTGTCGTGTTGAATAGTTTCTCGATTTTTTCGGGAAATTATAGTAGCGCGGGAATTGTTACAAAGATATTTTTAATCCATCACTTGCTTACAATGGATTTCTGCAAAGTAACGCCTGAATCAATAAATTATTGATTATTTAATATATTAACTATTAATATTAGACAAAAATATGTTGAACACATAACAATCCGAACCCGGACTTCAACGCATCCCCATGGGCAGTTAAAAAAATCTTAACGCACCTGTTTTGGCGCGTACACTTTGACAGATGGCAAAACCGTTAAAATATTTCGACAGGTGTAGGCTATATGGGAGGGTCAACGTATAAATGTTTGATTTTTATCAGAAAATAATTGACTAATCGTTAAAAAGGTAACTTGTTCTAAAATAATTATAAAATCAATATTAATAGTATTATTTTAGCATTTTTTCCTAGACTTACGCTAAGGACCCATCTTCTGCTGATTGGATTAAACAGATTTGGCTGAATTACACAGTGCGACCTCAAGGAAAACATACTGTCATGTTTAAACTGGCGGGAGAAAAAACTAACCTTGACGATTTTCTTGCCCGTTCTTTTACGATCAAGCTCCCGCGTTAGTTTTTAAGTTTTGACGTTCATAAGAGCTCTTTTGAGCCGAACTTGAATAAATGAATTTGAATTTGAAACCATGTGTCATGTCATGGTTAAACCAGCTGTCAGTATCAGAAGGTACATTCTAATAACGACTGCCATAGATGTTCATGACAGCCGGGAGCATCGGCTTAACGTGCTTTCAGAGGCACAAAGCGATAATTACGCTCACAACTCCGAAAAGACAAAGCTTTTAATCCTTTGAATTTATAGCCTACGGGTATACCACTGGGTTATTAATACATACATCCATAATTTTGAATATTTGTTCTGGTCTAGGTGTTTTTCTATGTATATTAAGTATGTAATTACAAAAAAAAAGTATTTATGTATGTTAATTTGTTATTTAGTATCCATAACACAAGTTCTGAATGATACTTATCTTGGAACTAAATAATTGGTGTAAGTGTCAGAAATATTTATTTATTTATTTTTTAAAAAAAAACTAATTTTATAAATGCGAAAGTAACTCTATCTGTCTGTCTTTTCTTCACGCCTAAACTACTAAACCGATTTGTGTGAAATTTGGTACAGACATAGTTTGGAACTCGAGAAAGGACATAGGATAGTTTTTATCCCGAAAATCCCGCGGGAGCGGAAACTTCTCAAAAGTCGCGCGAGATCGCGAACTATGAGGGTAAAACCAAAAATCTGCAGGAAGTCACTATTCCACGCGAACGAAGTCGCGGAAAAAGCTAGTATTAGTATATATATATGGACCAATATAATCGGGGCTGAGAGACCATGAAGCAATATGGCTTGACGCTAATGCCATGACGCCATTTCTAAATATGCACGCTGCGTGATGCATCACTCCGAGACATTCTCTAAGGAGGACTAATTATGATTGATTATGATTACTGATGTGGAACATATTCATCTCTTTTATATCATAGTGAAATACTAGGGTACTTGATTGCGTGACGGAAGGTTTGTTCATCTTACTTACTTCTTGTTCAGTACTTCTTGTTTTAAATTATTATGAAAGCGGATAGTCTAGAGAAGCTTTTAGACATACTTAAACACCATAAATTCGCCTGTTTAGATTTTTTTGTTTAAGTTGAATTTTTAACAAACTATTCAACAACGGTAAAATTTTTACTTTACACTAATATTTTCTTAACTGCCACTAAAGTTTCGAAGCTGATTATTATGGACATTAAAGTACCTTTAACGGTGGTTCAGTAGCAAAAAGAAAAACACTAAAATGTGTTCTACTTTTTTTTATTTGAATTTTTGAAATATTTAGACCGATATCTTTCAAAAAATCAGAAAAAAAATTATAACTCGAAAACTACGCATAATCGCAGAACAAATATGGGGGTGATTCGGATACTCCAATAGGTGCTCTAGCTCTGGACTTTCGCTTGACACTATTTTTTGGGACACATTGCAAAATTTGAGACCGGCTGAATCAAATTGTTTTTTTCATAAGTGTAAAGACGCTACGCATATTTGCTGCCAATTAAATTCAATTAACTCTAGAACTATGCCGTGAGGAACTGGCTTACAATAGTGCAATAAAAATAAACAAATTAACTAAAATAGTAATCATTGATTTCCTCCTTTCTTTCTTAAGACTAGATGAGATATGATCTTTAGATATTATGATTTTAGATGTTAGTTGTAAAAACAGCGATAATTTATTTATTTCTTTAATTGTATTAGATCTTAAGACATAATTTGAAAAAAGCCGAGATGACTTTCTCTTCTCAATCTCGTTGCCTTTTGGAAGCCTCGTTAGAGTCACCGACAGACTGTCTGACTGACGAACAATCCCCTCCCTCCTTTAGAATCACGACAGGCTGACTGACAGATACAGACTGACAAATCTTGAGAAAACCACAACAGACAGATAAACTGACAAATTCTGACAAAGAACCCATTTGCTTTTACTCCTTTATTCTGGTACCGATCATATTTCTTTCATTGTTGTTAAAAAAATATATGGAATTTCCATTTTTTGTAAATGTTTGACGAATCTAAATGATCATGTTGATCTTAAAGACAATGAAGTATATTTTATTTTACTTTATAAATATAAATTAGCACATACATACATACTTTCACGCCTGTTTCCCCGAAGGGGTAGGCGAGCCTACTGCCGCTACGCGGGATCTGTTACGTTCGCCCGAGCCTCGTCTGTTGATCAGCAGGTGCACCACTTGCAGGTGATGTTGGCTTGGGCTCCTTAGATATTTTTAGGATCCGTATACACCCAATTCAATTAGTATCATTGATATTTGTTCATTGATTTTTAACAGGTAAGTAGGTAGAATTTACGAGCACCATAAGCAGCTGTTGTTCTTAAATTACGTTTACGAAGGTTTTATTGGTATTATTGATCTATGATTCATTTAATAATTTTCCTTAAATCCGCTTAAGTTTTATTTAACACACTACTTTACATCTAATGTTACCTAGATACTCTTCAAGTAGACAAATATTATAAATTCTAAAGTGCCAGCCCTGGTGAGACAAAAAAAATACATTTTTTAAAGTTAAAATACAAATGAAGTGCAAATTTCACATCGATCTACTTTGCCCCATAAGTGGGCCAGCTTGGTGGGGCAAAGTGGAACAATTCTTAATAACAATTATACCTAAGTGAAATATAAACAAACACGCAAACAAAAACATTAAAATATACGTATATCATATATAATATAGGAGCCTCAGAACAACGATGTCTTCACGACCAACGCTGAAACGAGACAGTATATTCTTACCTGAAGATGCCCTGTGTAAGGGCGAAACACATGTCGTGTTGAAAAGTTTCTCATTTTATTGGGAAATTATAGTAGCGCGGGAATTGTTACAAAGATATTTTTAATCCATCACTTGCTTGAACGTTAATGAACTGATAATGATGATGAGAATACTAATCTGCTAGAATCATATTTATCAGATAGGTTACAAAGTACAGAAATCTCTAGAAACAAAAGTAAAGTAAGCAAACTAGAAACAATATACATGTCTGATCCTAAACGTGTTAAATATGGTGTACCTCAAGGTAGCATACTGGGGCCATTGCTCTTCCTAATATACATGAACGATCTACCAAAAACTGTAGAACATAAAATGGTACTTTTTGCAAATGATTATGAAGACGATATAAATAATTCTCTTTCTGAAATTGTAAATGGGCTAAATAATAATAATCTTGTAATTAATTTAAATAAAACTAAAATAATGCACTTTTATCAACGGCTCAATATACCACAAGTAAATATAATGTATAATAATTGTCCCATTGAAGAATGTACTTACTTTTAGTTCTTAGGTATAACAATAGATAGTCAACTTACCTGGAAATCTCATTTGCAGGAAATCGAAATCAATCAAAAATAAAATCAAAATCAAAGTTCACTTTTTTAAGTTAGGCTCAATAGAGCTCTTATGAATGTCATACTTATAAACTGACGCGTCCATTTACTGCGGGCGGGAGCTTGATCGTAAAAGAACGGACAAGAAAATCGTCAAGGTTGGTTTTATCTCCCGCCAGTTACAATTTAAATACATAATATTAAAACAATTTCGTTCTATAAATATGTAAGCGACTAAATAAATCTGCTTATGCTCTGTTCCAATTATCGCAAATAGTAAATATGCAAACACTAGTTACAGCATACCATGGATTAGTAGGTTCAGTATTGCGGTATGGTGTAATTTTTAATTCGACAGATAAAGAGGTTGTATTTAAAATGCAAAAAAGGTGTATATGATCAATGTGTCATTTAAAAACTACAGATAGCTGTGTTCCCTATTTTAAACAATTTAAAATACTACCTTTACCCTCGCTATATATACTAGAAACTGCTCTTTTTGTAAAAACTAATCCACATCTGTTTTAAAAACTTACCCCCACTAGAAAAAATCCAACACGTACACAATATAAGAACCGATTATGTAATGCAATCTGTAATACTGCTTTAGTAAAAAAGTTTCGTTGGCACTGCTCCACAAATTTACAACAAAATACCTAATGTAAAAAAAAAGCATGACCTTGCATGAATTTAAAAAACCTTTAATTAAAATACTACTTGAAAAATGTTATTACCAAGTAAATGAGTTCCTAGATGATAAGACATTACTGTAATTTTAATTATAATTAGTCTAATATTCTTTGTTAATGTTTGTATGTCTCAACGACAAAACATAGCGCACTTATTTAGTATGCAACACCTTAATGTAAAATACCTATGTTTAACAAACCAATAAATTCTATTCTATTCTATGATTACTCTTCCGTAATACTGTTGTTTTTTGTTAACAGGTACAAATATGAAGTTTACAGAAGACAAAAGCTGAATAGTTTTACTTTATAAAACCAAACAGTGTAGTGATGTAATTTTGTCAGTTTTTCAAATAATTTTATTTAAATTAACACAAAATGGCGGAGAACGAAGGACCTGTCACAATTGACGATCTACCGATATCATTTCAAGTAAGTTTTTTTTAACTTGTGTAATTATCGCTTGCTCCGTGCCTCGGAAAGCACGTTGAGTTGTTTGTCCCGGCTGTCTTGAACATCTATGGCAGTCGTTATTAGAAAGTCAGTGCTTTTTAACATTCTTACAGCTGGCTTAACGATAGAACGATGTTTTCCTCTGGGTTGCTAGGGTCAGACGGCTGTCGCGCCATGTCATAACTGAAATTCAGGCACAAAATGCTGAAGTAGCACGCCTACTGGGCATAGAAATAGAAGTCGAAGAACCGCTGGCTGATGGGGCGTTCATGTTCTCCAATGGCGAAGGTCATGAATGAGAGGTGGCTGTCGGCAGATTCCCCGGTACGGATTAATGAACGTAAACAAAGTTTGATCTAGATGGATTACCGGTAATCCATCGAATTCGGCGGTAGGCCCCCTGAATCAATAAATTATCCTTAGATATTGATAGGATCCCTTTACACCTGTGTGCACCTGATCAATGTGAAATACAATTGGGAAGGTCTCTGTTCAGCAGTGGACTTCCAAGTAATTTGGGAAGTCGTTTCTGAGCAAGACCACTAAGCTCTGGAATTCGCTGCCGGCTCATGTGTTTCCTAGTTCCTATGATCCCGGGTCTTTTAAGCGGGGCGTGAAACGGCATTTTAGCAGGCCGTCATGAGTGGATGCGCTTTGTACCGTTATTTCACGGTATCATCATCATCATCTCAGCCATCTGACACCCACTGCTGAACATAGGCCTCCCCAATAGATTTCCACATTGAGCGATCCTGAGTCGCCTGCACCCATTGGCTTCCCGCCGCCGCCTTGACCAGATCATCGGTCCATCGGTTCGCGGTTGCCATTGAAGAACCTTAACGCCCCATCGGCCATCGGTTTTTCGAGCTATGTGCCCTGCCCATTGCCACTTCAGCCTGCAAACTCGCCTCGCTATGTCGGTCACTCCAGTCCTCCTACGGATTTCCTCATTTCTGATTTCATGGTATGAAGCGCTTTAATTTTGTTTTTGGACTGCATCGACTGCTTACCATCAGGCAGGTAGTCATTATGACGTGTCACAATAAGAAAAAAAGCTGAATTGATGACGATGATACTTATACCAGGGACTTCTTGGCGGGAAAGTGAAGCGTCATGTCTGCAGTTTTGTTTTATTTTCTAAAATTTGTGATATTTCTAACATTAATGTGTAATAACGGTGGATTATTAACCGTTAAGTGTTTGTGAACATACATGAGTGTTGGTAAATCAAACAAAACAGTGCAACATCACTTTTCAAATTTTCTCCCAAGGAGTCCATTTGAGATCTCAGTATAGTCCCACATCTTTACTGAGGACTCAAGGGGCTTAGGGGAGAGTATCTCATTTACCATTTATCATCTTTATCACCACTCATTCTCATTTACTATGAATTATATATTATTAATATATCACTTACTTGACACTGGCTAAATGTGCTAGACGCACGAAGCCATTATTTAAAATAAAGAAAAAAAAAGTACTTACAGAAAAAATCACAACTCTCTATAAAATATATAAGAACAAAGAAAAAACCAGAGAGCATACATAAGTATATATTATCATATGTAGGCAGCTAAATAGACTTGAACCATAAATACAGCCATACATACAAATTACAATGCAATGGGATCGAGGTCACGTTCCGCCGGAAATGACGTCACAACACCATGCCAACTATAAAACTGTGGCAATATACCGTTTACCACACATTGTTATTTTTTATTTATAGGAGCGATGGTTCAGTCCTCACATTCAAAGGGTCTCGAGTTCTATTGTAGTAGGTAAATAAGATAAGAAATAAATAAATATAACCTCCGTACAACAACAACAACAACAACAACAACAGTCTCAACTGTTATCTATAATATGAGAAGCCACCCATATTTGGAAATGTAATATTAGCCTTGTAATATTACCCATGTAATACTACCATAATATAAACATAAGAAACAGGAAACCTACAAACCTATTGTATTAGTCATAGTTACCCTTACTATATAAAGGAATATATTTTTTTAATAAATTTAGTCTTTAACCAATCATCGTGTGTATCATTTCAATTCCGTTGTTCCATCATCGCACTATCTAACCCTGGTTCAAATCTAAGACTTTTAAAAGTTATGTGCGTAATTATTTGACGACCGATTCGGCGTGGCGAGTATACCCGCCACTCCACTCCTGAGTTCGTGAATTCTATTCCCACACAGGACAAATCTTTGTATTCATAAACATTGATATTCATTGTCCTTGATAGCGACGAGCCACCTCTATCATATTATACTGAAAGAAAGAAAGAAAGAAAGAAAGAAAGAAAGAAAGAAAGAAAGAAAGAAAGAAAGAAAGAAAGAAAGAAAGAAAGAAAGAAAGAAAGAAAATAATTTATTCCGTGACACATGATAAGAAATAATAATTAATAGATACATGTGGCATCGAAAAGGCTTATACTCAGCATATGCTGAGGGGTCACTATGGCCCCGCGGCGCTGGTCTTCCGTACAAGCCTATAAATACTACGTAAGTAGGACAAACTTAATACTTTGCGCACCAAAGTTAAACATTTCAACATATAAAATTTTGCATACATAAAACGACAAAACACCACTTAAACGTAGAATTTGTATTGCAATGTATAGCTTTACAGATAAATGAAGATTGTAATCCAAATACCAAACCAATGGATATATTTAAAAGAGCATAGCCTGTGAGTTTCTTGCCAGTTCTTCTTACAGAGCGGTGGCTCGGAACTGGCACTTAGATTCACTTACACTTAAATATTTTTTTGTTTTTTAAATTGTTTTGTTGCATATAATCGAATTCAAGCTTCGTGATTAAAATATGATTAAAATATATATTAAAATATGAAGCACTCGTAGCTCTGCGGTGTTCGGTAGTCGGAAACGATCACCGAAGTACAGTAGAGTTTACAGAGGTCAGTCCTTGGATGGGTGACCGTATGTGTGGCATTTGATATCCAGCGCATCCGTGCTGCGGGCACGTTAAGCCGTTGGTCCCGGTTATCACTAAATGTGGTAGTCGTTAAGCCATGTTAAAGGCCTAATGGGCGGTTTGATAAATTCTAACAGCAGGACGCCATACACCTACCTCCGCCAATCCGCACTGGGTCCGCGTGGTGGAATATGACCCAATACCCTCACACCTTGATATGTGAGAGGAGGCTCGTGCTCAGTAGTGGGACGTTAATGGGCAGTGATGATGATTAAAATATTTCGATTGTCTCTTATATGTATACTAATTTTGTCGTTTTCAAGTTACTATATAATAGTTAATGAATGAAATATGCAATAAATATACTCTAAATAACGCTAGTGTAACGATTTTTATTGTAATCAAGCCTGCCGACTTTTTAACACCTTCACCACGACACTGATGATATTTTGTGAAGGGAAATCCGTACTGATTTAGTTCATAGTTCATAGTTCATCATAGTTCATAGTTCTTTATTTGCGTCATGTAGTACATAAAGATCTTAATGTTACATATAAATAGTGGTTCTAAAACATGAACCCTGCAAGGGTATTGCAAAAAACATTATAAAATAGTTGAAATTATTATCCTTAAATTCTACATTACAAATTAACATTAACATTACACACAATATGAAAAACAAAATTACTATAAAAATATATTTACAATTAAAATCAAATCACATTAAATACAATAATTATACAAATTAAAAGTTACTATGTCAATTAGGTAAATATTCACATAAGTCATAAAAACATTTTTCTACTAGGAAGTCTTTATCTACTATGACGCTGCTGATGATAAATATTGAAATGAATCTGGCATAAATACCATTATTTTACCTTTCCGATGACTAAACAAATTTCAAACAGACAGAATTTCCCAACAAATGTTACATATATTTAATACAATGGACGTTTCGCATAGTGAGCATAATATAATCTCCTGCGCATCTAAATGTGCCGATTCGTATCTAGTGAAATAAAATGTATGGCGTCATCAAATTTATGTGTAAATTTGGATTAATTACAATCGTGTCTATAGATTTTTGTATTCCCATCGTAATATTGAGGTTGTATATGTTATTTATTTATTTAAAAGTGATACCAACAGTGGACATACTAAAGATTAAAATTAAGAAATTACAATGGAACAGGTTCTGGTATGTACACCAATTATAGGTATCTACAGCATTCAAAACAAAACAAAACAGACTATAAGCTTAAAGCTATGTTAGTGCAACAGCACAGTTAGTATATAATCAATATTAAAAAAAATAAAAAGAGGCAGTTGAAGATTTTTTAAATTGTTGTAACCTAAAAAAACCCTCAATAAACTATCTGATCTTTGGAGGATCTGATTTATTGAAAATTCTGATTTATAGAAAATTTACTGAGTGAATCATTAAAAATATCTAGGTCATTCGATAGAGCACACTGTATATTATAAGAACGACATATTCTGTTCAAAGGTGAGTTAAAACCTAAATTTGTCCTAGCGAGAGGTACAGTCAAAATCATTGAAATAGTGTGGCGAGGGTAATTATAAGGCAATTTTAGAGCTCTTTTTTGAGCAAGAAATGCTCTTTGAATATTTTTTGTAAATATATGTTAAACAATTTATATGTCATGTTGTAAATATATGTTGGTTATGGCAGAAGAAACTTGAGAGTAAGATTAGAGCAGTAGAGATGAGAGCTCTCCGAAGTATTCTTGGTGTGAAATTGAGTGATAGGATTGGGAATGAAGTGACAAGGGTTGAAACTGGTGTAAAAGAAGATAATTAGTGGCAAGAATTGAGAAAGGTATGCTTAGATGGTTTGGTCATGTTGAGAGGATGAATGAAAGTAGATTAACAAAGTGATTTATGATGGACAAGTGATTGGAAGTGTTCCACGTAAGACCTTCCATGACCAAATACAAAAAATGTTAGAGAAAGGGCAGGTCAAAAGTACCCTAAACCGTCGGGCGTGTATGAGGAGGTTAATGAGTGTGAATAAAGCTAGGAGTGTGTGCCAAGATCGTATAGCAAGTTGAAGGATGTGATCTCTGCCTACCGCTACGGGAAAGAGGCGTGACATTATGTATATGTATGTAAATATATGTTTAAATTTTTATCAAACAAGGGAAATCATCGTATCAGCCTTATAAAGTCAGCCTAAACATTAGCCTTCCCATTATATTACATTCTTATGGGGGTATTTTCCCATAATCAGCACGCCGGGCAGGCGGGTTGGTGATCGCAGTTCAAGCCAGTACGTAGGATGACGCTGCTGCTTAAGATCCGGTAGAATTTCTCTGCGTCGACTCTTACGACGAGGGTGTATAGGGATCCTTTTTTTTTTTTTTTATTATCGTCTGTAAAAAAATGCTGGTTACGCACTGTCTCCCGGCCAAAAGGGAGAGACCGGGAGGGGGTGTGGGGCTCACTGCGGCAGACGCGACCACCGCAGTCCTACCCACTAAAAAACTTCAGACGACGCCCACCGCTGTTGTAAAGGGGCGAGGCACCAGTGCCCGGGTTTGTAGCTTCTGGTACCCCGCCCGCGGCCAACGTCCCCCGGATCAGAACCGGAGAGACCTCCTCAGGAAGGCGCAATTTGCAGCGCCCCCCCTACCTCTATGTGCGGCCATGGCGTAACTGGCCGACTTCGGGGGGGGGTCTATGGCGAGACGGAAGGGGCCTCCTGCCCCTGCCGCCTAAGACCCCCCGGGCGCTGCCTGACGGGCCCTCCTGGCCCGCCCGCTGCGCCAACGGCGTAGCCGGAGAGAGAGCGGATCCCGCTCCCTCTCCCGCTCCGCGGCCTTCTTCTGCAACATCACCACTTCGCAGAAGGAGGCCATCGCCTCCCACGCCGTCCCGCTGTCGACCATCTTTTGCATGATGGTCGGCAGCGAGAGAGCTACTCC
Organism: Musotima nitidalis; assembly: GCA_949126915.1. NCBI lineage: Eukaryota > Metazoa > Arthropoda > Insecta > Lepidoptera > Crambidae > Musotima > Musotima nitidalis. Next base: position 1,573,172 of record OX421441.1, read on the forward strand.
ACCCAGGGCCACGGCTAACGTCGCCTGCGGCCCCGCCCACGCAGGGCACGCCACCAAAGTGTGCTGCGCGGTGTCTTCCGCGCAGTCACAGTGGTGGCAACACCGGGACGACTCCCCCCCGGCGACGTCACACAGATACTTCCCAAAGCACCCGTGCCCGGAAAGTACCTGTGTGAGCCGGAAAGTCATCGACCCCCACCGACGGCCGACCCATCGCTCTAAGATGGGCCCGACCGCCTCGAGGATACGGCGCCTCGAACCTTCGGCACGTATTTCGGCGCTCCTGTGTAGCTGCCGCCGCCATGCGCCCAGAGCCTGTGTCTGAGCGTCTCTACGCCACCGCACCACAGTGTCCGGTGTGGGGCGGAGACCCTGGCTCCGGGATTGCGCGCCACGCCAGTACACCGCCGAGAGAACCCCGGCGTCGAGGTCCCATGGCAGGGACCCGGCGAGCGCGCATGCCACCTCATGGGAGATGGTGCGATACCCCCTAACGACACGGGTCGCCATGACCCTCTGCGACTGTTGCAGGATCTGTCGATGGCGACCCGATATGGAGCTCGCCCAAATTGGGGCTCCATACAGGGCTAGTGTATAGGGATCCTACCAAGACCTAAGGAGCCCAAGCCAACCTCACTTGCAAGTGGTGCACCTGCCGATCAACGGTCGAGGCTCTGGCGAACATAACAGTGCCCGGTAAGCGGCAATAGGCTCGCCACCTATTGGGACCAATTAGATATTTGTGGAAGTGTGGGCGTACAATATGCCTCTGCCTGTATGTAATAAATATATATAAATAAATACTCTCTTACAATCACATCAATTATTTAGTATTAATATTATTTATTTATATTTATATTATTATTTATTTATAGTGGCATGAATGCGGAGCAACAGGTTATGTCACTTTGTAAAGATCAAGTCTCAAAAGATTTCAAGCAGACTGTACCATCATTAACTCGCCGCCCGTCCGTCTTCCATAGACGACAAGCCTCGATGGCGCGTTCGTGTTCCACGCGCGCCTCAAAGAGATGTCAGCACACCGAGGGGCCCCATAGGGGCCAAGCCTGCCGGGGTTGCGGGATTGTTCGAAAGGGTTACCAGGGCCTTGGTGTTACAGGCTCAAGAAGGAACACGGATGGTTTTTAGTCAGTAGAAGTCTGACACACCCTCCCGCTCCACCCACAGCGGGAGAAGGTCATTTGATGATTTTCCATCCCAAAAAAAAAAAAAAAAGACTGAACCATCATCAATTAATAATAATAACACAGGATTTTGGTGCAATTAATTGCATAATTAATTACGCTATAGTTACATGCGATAATATAAGATCTTAAATAATTTATTGATTCAGGCGTTACTTTGCGGAAATCCATTGTAAGCAAGTGATGGATTATAAATATCTTTGTAACAATTAAAACTCACGTTTCAGCGTTGGTCGTGAAGACATCGTTGTTCTGAAGCTCCTATCTAACCTGAAGATGCCCTGTGTAAGGGCGAAACACGTGTCGTGTTGAATAGTTTCTCGATTTTTCGGGAAATTATAGTAGCGCGGGAATTGTTACAAAGATATTTTTAATCCATCACTTGCTTAATATAACTGCTTTCACCAATCCGCACTGGGTCATTGTGGAGGAGTAAGACCAGGTGTTCAATCTAGTTAATTACATTTATTTATTAGTTTTAGTTTACATAATTGCTACTAGACGGCGTTACGTATATTTAAAATGCAGTAAAGATATAAAATATTAGTTTGTAAAACTGCCGCTAGATGTCACTATGCGTAGATACATCGCGTCATCGTTTTGTCACATCAGCTTCTATAAAAAGGTGGCAGTAATTATGAAAGTGGTGTGTTATTCACCAGGATTCCTTTTACTTTAGTTCTTGAGAGGTGGTTTTGATCGGTAGGTGGATCGTGTGTGACAACGATGAGATTGACGGACTTATTACAAAACAAGATGTAATGTTGGGACTTCTTGGCGGGAAAGTGAAGCGTCATGACTGCAGTTTTGTTTTAATTTCTAAAATTTGTAATATTTCGAACATTAATGTGTAATAACGGTGGATTATAAGTTAAGTGTTTGGGAACGTACATGAGTGTGGGAAATGAAACAAAACAGTGCAACGTAACTTTTCAAATGCTCTCCAGAAGTCCATGTGAGATCTCAGTACAGCCCCACATCTTTACTGAGGACTCGAGTGGTTTAGAGGGAGGGCATCTCATTTACCGTGTATAATCTTTATCACCACTCATTCTCATTAACTACGATTAATTTGTTATTAATATATCTCTGACTTGACACAAAGACATTATTAAAAAGAAAAAAAAAGATATAATGTTAAACCAGGTTTAAAACAAGTGCAGTCACTGTCTTCATTTTATCATATAAAAGTGACAGTACTAGTTTAAAACCTGGTTCAACTATAGACTTTATTTGTAATAAGACCCTTAAAGTCTTGAATCTCGTCATCGGAGAGAGAGCATCTCTGTTCCATTTAGTCGATCACCCATCCAACGACTGACTAACTATCTATGTTTACGATATATGTTTGTCTGTTTCAGGTAAAATATTTGGGACAGAGTGACGCAAGAGGGCTATGGGGCATCAAACACACGAGGAAACCAGTGGACCTGATGGTAGCTGCTGCCAAGGCCTTACCTCCAGGTATAACCAAACATCATGATTATCTAGCTTAGTGCCAATGTCATTTTTTCTAAATAAAACGTAATTCTTTACAAATTTAGTTAAGTCATTAAATGTGCAAAATAGTTCAAAAATAACTCTGTTTAACCAACTTTCAAAGGGAAAATAGAACTAACGAAAAGCTGTTTTTTTTTTAATTGTAAAACATTGTAATTTAAGTAAATAATTGAAATTATATTTTTTTTTAGTCAATTTCAAAAAAATGTTTTGTTCTTTAATAGGGTTATAAATGACATAGTTCAGAATGTTATTATAGGTGTAAGTAGTTTCAATGTGTGGATAATCTTAATATAGTAATGATTTAATATGGCCCCAAATATATTAATGCTAGTATGTGATCTGGGCATCTTGTTGACCAAGCGACAGGCCCCCAGTTTCCCAATACCCAGATATGGAAATGGGCCATTCAAATTAAAATTTCCTACGAAAGACTTCCCGGAGGCTGCTTAAGACCCTCCTGGCACTGCTGGACATGATCTCCTGGCACGCCTGCTGCGGTCTCCACAGGTCTTTTTTAGTTTCCCCCCCGGTAGTCAGTACTCAGGGCACCCAGAGTCGTCCATCTCTGGGTGTTACCTTTTCCCTAGCGGCTTCTCCGCCCTACCGGGAGGCACTCAGCCCCAACACGACAAGGTCGGAGACCAGTCGGGGGAGATCTCTGGAACCCAAGCCAACCTCACCTGCAAGTGGTGCACCTGCTGATTAACAAACGAGGCTTTGGCAAACATAGAAGCTCCCGATAAGCGGCAATAGGCTCACCACCTATTTACGTGAGACAACACAATTGGCGAAAAGTGACCGTTTAATATGTCTCTGCCTACCCCTTCGGGGAAACAGGTGTGATTATATGTATGTATATATAACTCGAATCTCTACTAAGTTTGGACAAAAAAATACTGCCGCGATGCGTCTTTTTACGCGTTGGCGCCAAAACGCAATTGTCTATGTACATACATACATACATTTACGCAGAGGCATATTATACGCCCACATTTCGCCAATCATATAGTTGGTCCCACGTTATAGGTGGCGAGCCTATTACCGCTTACCGGGCACAGTTATGTTCGCCAGAGCCTCGTCCATTAATCGGCAGGTGCACAACTTGCAGCCCCCCCGACTGGTCTCCACCTTGTCGCGGTGGGGGGGCTGAGTACCTCCCGGTAGGGCGCAGGAGGCGCTAGGGAAAAGGCAACACCCAGAGACCGACGACTCTGGGTGCCGTTAGTACTGACTACCGGGGGGGAAACTAAGAGTGACCTGTGGAGGGCGCAGTGGGTGGGCCAGGAGGGCCCGCTCAGCAGCGCCAGGAGGGTCTAGGCAGTGGGGGCAGGGGGCCCCTGCTGTCTAACCATGGACCCTCCGGGAAGTCGGCCACACACGCTATGGTCGCAAGGGCAGGTAAGAGGGGCGCGTCCACCGCGCCTCTCTGAGGAGGTCCTCCCGGTTTTGGTCCGGGGGACGTTGGCCGCTGGCGGGGTGTAAGAAGCTGCAACCCATGTACTGGCCCCCGCCTCTTTCTCAACAAGCGGCGGGCGACGTCGGAAGATTTTTAGTGGGTATTACTTGGCGGTCGTGTCTGCCGGTGGTGAGTCCCACACCCCCTTTCGGTCCCCCTTTGGCCGGAAGGCAGTGCGTAAATGCATTTTGTTACAGACGTAAGAAAAAAAAAAAAAAAGGTGCACAACTTGCAGGTGAGGTTGGCTTGGGCTCCCTAGATCCTTGTAGGAACCCTATACACCTTATACTATGTCGAATATGATAATTACATAGAGCTACTTCAACTTTCAGGTCAAGCTCTGCCACTTGTGAGACTGATGATCACGACAGATGGCGTTCACTTAGAAACAATCGACCAGGTAACTTTCAAAATATTATTTTAATATTCCTTAAATCCAATGCTGCTAGTGTAAAAGAAGATATAACAAGAGTTGAGAAAGCTATGCTTAGATGGTTTGGTCATGTTGAGAGGACGAATGAAAGTAGACTAACGAAAGTGATTTATGATGGACGAGTGATGGAAGTGTCAAGAGGGGAAGACCACGTAAGACCTTCCATGGCCAAATTCAGAAAATTTTAGGAGAAAGGGCAAGTCAAAAGTACCCTAAACCGACGGGCGTGTATGAGGAGGTCAATGAGCGTGAATGAAGCTAAAAGTGTATGCTAAGATCATAGCAGGTGGAAGGATGTGATCTCTGCCATTCGTTCATTGTGCGACATATTGCTAAGTGAATACTTTTTCAATCATCATATCGCTGGCCCCGGGCAATAAAGCGGTTATATCAAAAATCGTTTTTTACATGAGAAATAAAAGAAGCTAATTTGTTTCTAGTGCAGCGTGCAGTGATCCAAAACAGGCGTTATATATGTCAAATGAAAGCTAATTTTTTCACCAATGTAACCTTTGAAAAATAATTATAATGGTATAAATATTTAATGAAATAATGGAAAAAATGTATAATACAAATTATAGACGATCTTGTTTCAATTGCAACGTCATTAATGACTTTATAAACACACCGACGACCGAAATTCAGAACGGTAAGAATATAATACGACGTATTTTCCGCTTTAGATCTCGAGCGTACTAGCCGATTACCACCTTCTTCAGGGTAGTTTTATAGCCAAAGCTTAGCTGTATCATCCACCTAACGCTGTTTTAACAAGAATCCTATCAATGAATCATATTTTTATGTAGCCATTGTAACGGACTGACTTTATAATGTGTTTTTTTTTCTATTTATAATTATTTTGTACAGTATCTTATGAAATTAATATATTTTTTTAAGTGTTTAACTACTAAATTTTTGTTTAATTAATTCTGAAATGATAATATTAATTAATTCTGAAATGTTTAATTAAATTTAATTAATTCTGAAATGATATGACTTTGTTCTTCTTCTTTCTTTAATTAAATATTACTCTTTGAAAAACAACACAAAAACAATACTATTCTACTACAAGGATATTTGTAAACTATGACTTTGCACTAGGCTCGCAGGCCTTTTTTTTTTTTTTTTTATCGTCTGTAAAAAATGCTGCTTACGCACTGTCTCCCGGCCAAAAGTTGGAGACCGGGAGGGGGTGTGGGGCTCACTGCGGCCGACGCGACCACCGCAGTCCAACCCACTAAAAAACTTCAGACGACGGCCACCGCTGTTGAAAAGGGGCGAGGCACCAGTGCCCGGGTTTGTAGCTTCTGGTACCCCGCCCGCGGCCAACGTCCCTCGGATCAGAACCGGGGAGACCTCCTCAGGAAGGCGCAATTTGCAGCGCCCTACCTCTATGTGCGGCCATGGCGTAACTGGCCGACTTCGGGGGGGTCTATGGCGAGACGGAAGGGGCCCCCTGCCCCCGCCGCCTAAGACCCCCCGGGCGCTGCCTGACGGGCCCTCCTGGCCCGCCCGCTGCGCCAACGGCGTAGCCGGAGAGAGAGCGGGTCCCGCTCCCTCTCCCGCTCCGCGGCCTCCTTCTGCGACATCACCACTTCGCAGAAGGAGGCCATCGCCTCCCACGCCGTCTCGCTGTCGACCATCTTTTGCATGATGGTCGGCAGCGAGAGAGCCACTCCACCCAGGGCCGCAGCTAACGTCGACCGCGGCCCCGCCCACGCAGGGCACGCCACCAAAGTGTGCTGCGCGGTGTCTTCCGCGCAGTCACAGTGGTGGCAACACCGGGTCGACTCCCCCCCGGCGACGTCACACCCGTGCCCGGAAAGTACCTGTGTGAGCCGGAAAGTCATCGACCCCCACCGACAGCCGACCCATCGCTCTAAGATGGGCCCGACCGCCTCGAGGATACGGCGCCTCGAACCTTTGGCACGAAATTCGGCGCTCCTGTGTAGCTGCCGCCGCCATGCGCCCAGAGCCTGTGTCTGAGCGTCTCTACGCCACCGCACCACAGTGTCCGATGTGGGGCGGAGACCCTGGCTCCGGGATTGCGCGCCACGCCAGTAGACCGCCGAGAGAACCTCGGCGTCGAGGTCCCATGGCAGCGACCCGGCGAGCGCGCATGCCACCTCATGGGAGATGGTGCGATACCCCCTAACGACACGGGTCGCCATGACCCTCTGCGACTGCTGCAGGATCTGTCGATGGCGACCCGATATGGAGCTCGCCCAAATTGGGGCCCCATACAGGGCTATGGACCGCACCACTCCCGTGTAAAGGCGGCGGCAACTGCCGCCACTCCCTCCGAGATTGGGGAGCAGGCGAGATAGAGCTCCCGCCGTGCTCACCAACCTCGGGCCTAGGTGCCGAAGGAGGCTCGCAGGCCTGTGTTGCAGCAGTCAAAAAGAGAATAACAATTTAAGTTACATAATGTAGTTATAAGAGCTCCGGTACGACTGAGACTATGAAGTAGTTCGAACAATAAACTAATAAATAATAGAAAAGAAAACACTAAAATAACGAAATTTAAAAACAGAATAAAATGTATTTGTATCAATAGTTTCCCTAAACATGATGCTAGAAAGCATGCGGTATTCATTTATGCGTAGGAGTGAAAGGAATGGCGTTCAGCGTAACATGACAATACGGCGCTGGGGATACAATAAATTTCCGGGAAGAAAGGCGTAATAGCTTGTACGGAATTAAATCTCTTGTGATTACTTCGTATTAAATGTTTACAGTTTATTGATATAATACGATTATATCCAAAAACGCGGTTAAATTCAACACTGTTACTCGTTGTTTATAAATGAATTGTAAAGATGTTCACCGGTTTTTTGTGTTATCTTTCATAGAGTAATGCAGTAATAAATTTTTAGTCGTAAGAGAATTATCCATGCAATAAAGCTGTTATAGTCATATATTTTAAAGAAATATTAATTGAAAAGAATTAAAAAAAATAAGAGAGATAGATTGATACTCAGAGAAGCCAAAAATCAAATAACATTAAAAAGGGCGTAACCGGCGTTTACCGCTATATTTCCCGGGGCCAGCGATATCAGCCTTACTAAGTCCACTGCTGAACATTAGCTTCCCCAAAAGATTACATTCTATTGGGGGTATTTGCCCATAATCAACACGCTGGGCAAGCGGGTTGGTGATCGCAGTTCAAGCCAGTACGCAGGATGACGCTGCTGCCTATCATCTGGTAGGATTCCTCTTCGTCGTCTCTGACGACTCCCCGTGAAATGAGAGGGGGTGGCACTATTCTAGGCTGGTGCCAAATGGCAAACCTTTTTAGTACTTGTATTCAATAGCATATTTTCTTGTTTCTTCCAAATATTATAATAGATAACTCACGACAGCACTTATAGCCCTAAAGTGACTAAACGCATGCGCCGATTTTCTATAGATAAGCCCCTTCCCCCGCCATGCCGCACTTCGATTGAGTACTGGTAATGTGTTACTGCGCATTAACAGTCTTTGTTTAACTTATGCGCCGTGGACTGTATCTTTTCATATTTTTTAATATATGTATATTACCCATAGTAAAGGTTGTTAGGAAGTCAGTGCCTATTCACATCCTGACTGATCTGACTGAGGTTCCGGAGGTCAGACGGCAATCGCTTGATGTCTCATAAAATTCATATTCATGTCACCAATTGCTTTCACAACTTAATTCAGCCAAATCTGGTTAGACCAGTAAGCAGACCCTGAGCCCTTAGCTTAATCTAGGGCAACCGGCATAAAGCCTAGCTTTGCGTGCTTATTATGAAAGAAAGAAAGAAAGAAAGAAAGAAAGAAAAATAATTTATTCTGTGACAACATCAAAAGAAAACAGATACATTATATTTAAGTGACAATTTGAAGAGTGTCACAGAAAAGGTATCCACTCAGCATAAAGCCGAGGTGTCACGAAAACACCTCGACGCTGGTCTTCCGTAGATACCGTTTGTGAGAGCACTACTATGACACATTCATTATATACATGGTAAAACACAATACATACATAAAGTTACAGTAAGACATAAGCATACAAATAAGACATAAGCAAATACCCTCAATATAATGTAACATTTGTAACTGGAGGGAGAAAAAATTTAACTTGACGATTTTCTTGCATTGTACGCTTATGAGGCAGACCACAACTAGATCTAAACCTGTACTGTAACACGTATCCTGTAACCTGTGTTCGCAATAAACGATTCTGATTTTGATTGATTGATTCTTTTACGATCAAGCTCCCGACCGCAGTGAATGGGCGCGTTAAATTTTAAGTTTGACCTTCATAAGAGCTCTATTGAGCCAAACTTGAATAAATGATTTTGAATTCGATTTTGAATCTATTGGGGAGGCTAATGTTCAGCAGTGGGCTTTATAAGGCTGATATGATGAATATGAGGGTATTTGAGGAATCAAAGCTTTGTCAGCGACGATAGCCGAGTGGCGAGACTCTCAGACTTCTAGTTCAAAGGTTCTCGGGTTCAAACTCTGGTGACGCTCCTGTGACTTTTCGAAGTTGCGTAATTAATAAATGTGCGTAATTATCGCTTGCTCTGTGCCTCGGAATGCACGCTCAGTCGTTGGTACCGGCTGTCATGAACATCTATGGCAGTCGTTATCAGGAAGTCAGTGCCTTCTAACATCCTGGGAACTGATTTAACCATAGAATAATGTGGCCTTGACACTTGACGCTGGCAAATCTTCAATTGGGTAGAAAACAATAATGTAAGTCCTAAGTTGTGGAGGTCAGACAGCAGTCGCTTCTACTAACTGAAGTTTAGCCAAAAATCTGATTTCTTCTGTTTTCCTATATAAATTAAGTATGTGTTATAAAAAAGTATGTAAGTATGTTTATCTCGATATTTTTAATGATTCACTCAGTAAATTTATCTTGACTGTATCAGAAGTTCAGAACCTCCAAAGATCAGTTAGTTTATTGAAACACAAACAATTCACAAACAATTCACAATTACCAACTAAACTTATATACTAACTGGACTGTACCAAAAAGTTCACCGCTCAGCATGTGTCGCAGTGTGACCCACGACGCTGATATACTGCGGTAACCTAAAATAAAATTACAAAAAGCAATACTGAACACAAAAATAAAAATTATAGTCGAAGTGGCTCTTTTTAGGTTACAACAATTTAAAACATCTTCAATCTTCTTTTTAAATTTTTTGATTATTATATTTTTAGATTTTTTGATTATAACGCTGTTACACTAACATAGTTTTAAGCTGATAATAATAGTCTGTTTTGTTTTGAATGCTGTAGATCCCTATAATTGGTGTACATACCAGAACCCGTTCCATTGTAATTTCTTAATTTTAATCTTTAGTATGTCCACTGTTGGTATCTCTTTTAAATAAATAAATCCGTTGTTTAGTATCCATAACCCAAGTTCTTAATGATACTTATGTTGGAACTAAATAATTGGTGTGATTTTCAGTTTTTTTTTTTTAATAGTAAAACATGGTGCTCGCGTCTTTGTCTACGCAGAATTAATTACTAAATTAGCATAAATGTTATTTTGCTATATAAGTTTTATTGGACCGTTTCATTAAAATCTAGTTATAAAAGAAAGTAAGATTATCAAACTATATTTACTTTTTCAGGGTTCAAGACGGGAGGAATTCGACCACATGTCCGTCTTTTTCAACATCGAGTCGATATCCTATGGAGTACAGGATCTGGTGTACACCAGGGTATTTTCCATGATCATCGTAAAAGACAACGCTGACATCAAAGGCCTCAATCCCTTTGAATGTCATGCGTTTGTTTGCGAGTCCAGGTAAAAAGTAAAAAAAAAATATTTCATAAACTATACATATGACTTGAAAACGTCATAATTAAAATACAAAAAAAACAATCGAAATATTATTACACTAAATTACGAAGCTTAGATTCACTTACATGCAACAAAACAATTTAAAAACAATAAATAATTAAGTGTAAGTGAATCTAAGTGCCAGTTCCGAGCCACCGCTCTTTTAAATATATCCATTGGTTCGGTACTTGTATTACAATCTTCATTTGTCTGTGAAGCTATACAATGCAATATAATATAACATTAACAATATTAACGTTTTAAGTAATTTATTTTAGAATAGCCTGTATGAAACGGCAGTTTAATCCCAAGCATATCGCGGGCTTCAAGCCAGAGGGGCGTATAAGCTATACCCTTACTTTTCAGGAATAGCAAAAAACTTAACAACTTTTTTTCTAATGTATGTGCTTAGTAATTAGTATTTTTTAAGGTATTTTACCTATAATTAAAAAAAATGAGGTTGTTTATATCGATAAAATTCCAAAAGATTGACGTAATAAAAAAAAATGCATTTTTTTCATACGCCTCTCTGGCTTGAAGCCCGCGATATAGTCTTTAATAGAATAGTATTTATTTAGGCTCAATTGCTATATATTGCTTGGGATTTTACTGTAGAATCGCACACGTTGACCTTTAAATGATTTGTTTATTTTGTTAGGTATGTGGAGTATACAGTAAAACATACATACAATTACGCCTGTTTCCGAGGTATATTATACGCCCACATATATCTACAGTTGTCTAGTAATACTACTAAAACCTCTACCTAGTTTAGGATTTGAAGAGCTATGTAAAAAGCCCAAGATTATTTTTTTCTCTTTGTCAAGAAGCAGAGAGAGTACGGTTCTATTTTTAAGTTTTGATTATCTGTATTCTTAAATAGTATATGATAGTATATATTTATTTTGGTTTAGTTTAGTTGATTTTCTTCTGTTTATTTTTATTTACATTGTATGTGTATTATCGTAGTATCGTATTTACAAATATTAACAAAGAATCCATATGCTGTTATTTCTTGATTATGGGTACCATATCTCTTTCATTGTTGATAAAAATATTATTGGAATTCCATTTTGTTTTAACGATTTGACGAATCTAAACGACCCTGTTGAGCTGAAACACAATAAAGTAATTTTTTTTTTCATCATATTCGCTTAAAATCATGTGAAAATATTCTGTGTTATCTATAAATAATTTTATCTATGACATATTGCTTATCATCTAGTTTCTCAACACAGAGATACTGGGTCTGAGATACAAGATATTTTTATCTATATCTGCCTAGTTTCTTGAGATTTTTCATAATGTCAAATTTTTGTGACTTTTTAATCAATAAATTTAGCACAATGACCTATAAACACTCTAGATAATCCAGTATGATTTTATCGAGAATTTTGCCATGCGAGTGCTGCGTGGTACCGGCTTAGAACAGTGCCACCCCCTCTCATCTCATGCCTCGTCAGAGGAGGTGGAATGCGACTAAGCGAAGGCATCTGAACTAGGGTTGTAACGGAACTCCTCGAACAGGTCTCCACCTTGGCGTGGTGGGGGGGCTGAGTACCTCCCGGAGGCCGGGAAAAGGTAACCCAGAGACCGACGACTCTGGGTGCCCTTAGTACTGACTACCGCGGGGGAAACTAAGAGGGACCTGTGGAGGGCGCAGCAGGCGGGCCAGGAGGGTCTAGGCAGTGGGGACAGGGGGCCCCTGCTGTTTCACCATGGACCTTCCGGGAAGTCAGCCACACACGCTATGGTCGCACGGGGAGGTAGGAGGGGCGCGTCCACCGCGCCTCTCTGAGGAGGTCCTCCCGGTTTAGGTCCGGGGGACGTTGGCCGCAGGCGGGGTGTCAGAAGCTGCAACCCAGGTACTGGCCCCCGCCTCTTTCTCAACAAGCGGCGGGCGTCGTCGGTAGATTTTTAGTGGGTATTACTGCTGGCAGTCGAGTCTGCCGGTGGTGAGCCCCACAACCCCTTTCGGTCCCCCTTTGGCCAAAAGGCAGTGCGTAAATGCATTTTGTTACCGACGTATAACAAAAAAAAGGGTTGTAACGGAAGCTCCGCAAGAAATCGCACCTCCGCATCCGTCTTCCCCTCCGTAAAATATATGCGGAGTTATAACGGAGGTGTATTTACGTTAATCGGTACAAACCGAAAAACGGACGACGACCCAACAGTCTGCCGCCAAACTCTTGTTTGTCAAATTAAGTCAAATATAATTTGCCTCTTAATTTTGAATACTAGTTCATTTAATAAGTAATTAAAGCGTAGGTACTATCAATGTAAGTACCTCATCATCATCTCAGCCCATAAACGTCCCACTACTGAGCACGAGCTTCCTCTCACATATCAAGGTGTGGGGGTATTGGGTCATACTCCACCACGCGGACCCAGTGCTGATTGGCGAAAGCAGGTGTATGGCGTCCTGCTGTTAGAATATTTCAAGCCGCCCATTAGGCCTCTAACATGGCTTAACGACTACCACATTTAGTGATAACCGGGACCAACGGCTTAACGTGCCTTCCGAAGCACGGAAGCGCTCGATATTTAATGCCACACAAACGGTCACCCATCCAAGGACTCTCTCTGTGCCAAAAGTGAACTATTCTACAGCTATACAGAGTGCAAGTGAACTCTGATGAAAGTCGACAGCTACGTATTCTGCTCAGCCCCATAATCTTTTCTTTTCTTTGAGACTATACCTGGGAAATCAATAGTCTTAATTTTTTTTTCTTTTATAATCATTGCTTGACACTGGTCAACTGTGTAATAATATTTTCATTGTTTTTTTTTTATATTTAATTTTGACGTTTTCAATTGCTATATAGTTAATTTAATTAGAAAAGTTTATGAAATAAATATATGTAAATTAAATTAAATTGCATGAAATAATATTGTTCCAATCTTTTTTTACAGAAATGCAGCTAGAAAGTTGACATATTCATTAGCGGCAGCCTTTCAAGACTATTCTAGAAGAGTGAAGGCAATGCAGGCGGCTTTACCAGGTAAAGAAGAACAGCCTCTCCAGCAGAGGATTTTCTAATATTGTCTATAATCGCTTCTCCGTGCCTCACAAAGCAGTTTAAGCCGTTGGTCCCGGCTGTCATTAACATCTGTGACATGCAGTCGTTATACTCGTTATGAGGAAGTCAGTTTCTTACAGCTGATTAATGGAGATCAAACAGACGTTCCGTGTAATAACTGATATTGAGCCAAATCTCGTTAGACCAGTAAGAAGACCCAAGTTGAGATCTCACTTGGACTTCTTCAGAGAATTTAATTTTAATTTCATAAGAAAGAGTGGTGATTAAGATGATAAATGGTAAATCATATGCCCCCCCCCCCCCAAACCCGTTGAGTACGCAGTAAAGATGTGGAACTATGCTGAGACCTCACATGGACTTTGTGAAAAAATTTGAAAAGTGATATTGCACTGTTTTGTTGCATTTACCAACACTCATGTACGTTCACAAACACTTAACGGTAATAGTCCACCGTTATGACACATTAATGTTCGAAATATCACAAATTTTAGAACATAAAACAAAACTGCAGACATGACGCTTCACTTTTCCGCCAAGAAGTCCTCCGATCATCATTAAAGTCATAAATTTTATCAGCTCCACAGATACCCGCTACCATAGCCGAAGACAAAGGAGTACAAGGTCTATCAAAAAAGGTTTATTTGACTATAGCTTCTTCTATTTTGTTTATGGACTTTTCTGCTCTGTCTCGTTGAATCTTCAAAATAAATTTGGAGTAGTCTGTAATTTCTTACTAAGTCAAGCCTTTCTGTGATAGTATTCTGTGTTCCTATTTTGTTTTTTACTATAATTCTTCTCAAAGTCGTTCTGAATTCTGTGGTTATTTTATTTTATATACGATTCTGTATATAAAGATTGTATTTTCCTTCACTTGTAACCTTTTTGTCATAGTATTCTCTTTATATTCGTTCTGTAGATCTATTTCACTTCTTTCCATCGTGTCTTCTGTGGCAATTATAATATCGGGATTCTATATAATGACATTGTATGTGTTGTCCTTCAATTGTAAACTTTTGTTTTGTGTTTTGCGTCTCTTTATATTCCTTTTCAGGATTCTGCTGTAGTTATTATTAGCATTGTCTTGTCTTCTGTGGTCGTTTTATTTCGGGGTTCCTTGATTGATGAAGATTATCTTGATACCAATTATTTTTTATGAAGTTTTATTTTTCGGGGTACTTTAGGTATCTTTGAACTTTCGTACTATTAGATCATTTGTATATTTCGTACTGTAATAACTATCCATACTACATTATAGTATACATTAGTTCACAGATACACCACTTGTATGGTTGGAACATTACCTCAATACGTGATCTTTTACGTGTTTTTTTCGATATTTTTATCTTCGAGCTTAGGTTAATTTTCAATTGCATATTAATTTCATTATAATTTTTATGAGTTTTGTATATTTGACTTGGTTTTATAATTTTGTGATATAATCAATGAAATAATGATTTAACTCAATAAAATGTGGAAAAAAATAAGACCAACTTGTATGAACATATATGAAAATTGTAATATTATTTTTTCAGGTCACGATGAGCGACCTCCAAGTTTAAAGAAAAGATTCGCCATCGATCTGCGAACGCCGGAAGAGATTGAAGCTTCCTTAGAAACGGAAGCATAATTAAAAAGAGTTTATTAATATCAACTTAAAAAAATCTACAATAAATTTAGAATAACTTAAATTCAAACAAATCTGGTTCAGTTTGCGGACTCTAGCTCTACGCTAAGGACCTAGAACCAGGATAATGCTGGGATATATAATAGTTATGATAATGTCAAGAAACATAAAAACAATAAGATAAAGGCTGTGTAGTAAAAACTCGAGTACCTAGCGGTAAATTTTGCACTTTGACCATCGCGGTTTCGAATACAAACGAATCCTATTTCCATCGTTGATGTGCATTATTTACCGCCGGATACTGTAGCTACCTCCGCATTAAATTACTTTTTGCAAAAGCCAACAATCTTCGAATATTTATTGCCATAGGTTTCTATATCATTTGTGAATTGCATAAAATCAAAATATCGGGAATACATTACCAAAATCATATTTTGAACATCATGAAAAATCGTCAACTGCTTTATTAGTATACCTAGTTCCTATGTTTACTAGGCATCTTAATGTTGATTGATCCTAATCACAAACAATAAAGATCCCAAGATGTGTCCTTGTGGTACTCCAAGTGTTACCGTAGTTGCTAGTTTGGTAAAACCAAATAGTAGTGTGGCTTGCATGAGTCTAATTTAAGACTCTATATGTGTTAATTCTTTGTATCTGCATTTTAGAATCCTATTCTCAATAACAGAAGAACGCCCGCAAAAGGTTAGTATTATCAACTCGATCAAAGGCCATACTATAATCTGTAATAACAAAATCTCGAGCTTTTTTTCCGACTACTTATCAAAACTTTTCATATGATTAAAGCAGCTTTACTTGATAGTTTCACTAAATATGTGTTATAGTAAGGAATTTATTGATTCAAGCGTTACTTTGCGGAAACAGGTGACGAGTGAAGGTTTAAAATAACTTTGTAACAGTCCCCAAGCAAATTTAAATTCTCGAAACATTAAGAATTCTCTTGTTACGCTCGTTTCAGCATTATTTTGTCGTGTAGACGTCGTTATTTTCAGGTTGCCTAAAACATTACCTGAAGATGCTCTGAGAGTGGGCTCGTGTTGAGCTATTTCACGATTTTTCGGAAAATTACTGTTGTGCAGAAATAGTCACAAAGTTGTTTAAAACCTTTTGCTTATATCTATAGTATTTAAAACCAAATAATTATGTTAATGAATTATTAATTGATTCAAGTCCAGATTGTTATGATTTAGTATGTAAGTTTTTAAGATTATTGTATGTATAGTTAGTACTTTTATTATAAAATTTCTATTTTTACTATAGTTAGTATGTTTATTATTGTTTTGTAATATAGTTTCATGCTTATTTATAAGATGTTGTTATCAAAACTTAGTTAGTTAATGATTATTGCACATTACTACAATTAGTATCAGTGGCAGCTACATTCATTTTTAAGCTTACCCTGTAGTCTTTTTGAAAAGAAGACAAATTCATAGCAAAAAAATTGAAAATTAAAAAATCATACTTAAATAAAGAAAACCACTCCATGTTTCAAGTTATAACTAACTCTACCTGCAGTTAATGATATAGAATTTATTTTAGATATATAGATCTATATTTTAGTTACTGACAAAAAATCTTAAAAACTACAGATTACAATGAATATTGATAAAAATACAAATGCCAATCTAGACGATCTTATCGCTATAAGCCATCTATCCCAGACAACCCGACGCAAAGGAGAGAACAGGAAAGCAGATTTTAGGTGTGTTTTTTGTTGTCAATAAGTACTTTTATATAATATGTATATACGATGGATGATATAATTTACATAATTATGACTTAAGCGCATTATTTAGACAAATTCGTCCATTATTAACAAAACTAAGTTATGTTTCAAAAGATTATAATCATTAATAGAGAGCTATGAAATAATGTAATAGTAATATAGCATAATGATTTTGCTTATGCAATGGCAATTTATATCTTGACAGCTTTGCATGATATTGTACTTTTTTTTTTGAAAAATGGCTTCGTGCGTCTTGTAATTCAGCCAGTGTCAAATAAAATATATATTAATAATATATATTTCATAGTAACTGAGAATGAGTGGTGGTGATAAAAATGATAAGTGGTAAATGAGATGCCCTCTCCTAAACTCCTGGAGTCCTCAATAAAGATGTGGGACTATACTGAGATCTCACACGGACTACTTGAGATAATTTGAAAAGTGATGTTGCACTGTTTTGTTTTATCTACCAACACTCATGTCCGTTTACAAACTCTTAACGGTTAAAAAGCCATCGTTATTGCACAATTAGAAATAAAAAAAACTGCAGACATGACGCTTTACTCTCCCGCCAAGAAGTCCGAAAAAGTTCATATTATAAACAGTATTTGTTTGAAAGAGGCTATATTGATAAGTTATAGCATACCAAAGTATTATGTAAATGACTTTTGAATTGTTTCATTTGTATATAGTTAAGAAATAAAATACTTAAAACTACTCTTAGTTTTTTAATAACCTTAATCATCATCGTTGGGTGATGGTAGCCCAAAGTCAAGACCCATAGGCCTTCAAAGTCAGAGGGTCACGGGTTCCGTATATCTTTGTAATTATCGCTTGCTCTGTGCTTCGGAAAGCACGTTAAGCCTTGGTCGTAGCTGTAATGAACATCTATGGCAGTCGTTATTATTTTGTGTCTATGAATATGTATGTGCTCATCATCGGTTGTGCTGTCCTCTTACTTGTGCTACTCAGGTTCCCTGCAAGCTTATGTCTTATTTATATGCTTATGTCTTATTTGTATGCTTATGTCTTATATATATGCTTATGTCTTGTTTGTATGCTTATGTCTTATTTGTATGCTTATGTCTTATGTGTATGCTTATGTCTTACTGTAACTGTATGTATGTATTGTGTTTTAGTGTTTTACCATGTATAGAATGAATGTGTCATAGCAGTGCTCTCACAAACGGTATCTACGGAAGACCAGCGTCGAGGCGTTTTCGTGACGCCTCGGCTTTATGCTGAGTGGATACCTTTTCTGTGACACTCTTCAAATAGTTACTTAAATATAATGTATCTGTTTTCTTTTGATGTTGCCACAGAACAAATTCTTTTTCTTTCTTATTCTTTCTTTCTTTATTAAGAAGTCAGTGCCTTCTAACATCCTGACAGCTGGTTTCATCATAGAATCATGGTTCCTTCTGGGTTGCGGAGCTCAGATGGCTGTCGCTCTGTATAATAACTAAAATTCAGTCAAATTATCGTGGGAGGGGGGGCTGAGTGCGACGGCCGCCGGGAAAAGATAACACCCAGGTTTTTAAAGCGGGGCGTGAAACGGCATTTTAGCAGGCCGTCATGAGTGGGTGCGCTTTGTGTCGTGCCTTTTCACCGTGTGAAGCGCTTTCATTTCTTCTTATTTTGGGGCTGCATCGACTGCTTACTATCAAGCAAAATGTAGTCATTATGACGTGTCACATTTAAAAAAAAGTTAGCGACTCTAAGTGCCTTAAGTACTAATTACCGGGAGGGAAACCAAGAGAGACCTGGGGAGAGAGCAGCGGGCAGGCCAGGAGAGCCCGTCGAGTAGCGCCAGGAGGGTCTAAGGCGGCGGAGGCAGGGGCACCTGCTGTTTTTTTTTTTTATTAACCACTGTATCATGTAACACTGAATTAATAATTATTTTCCTTTTTCTTTATTTTTTTCTTTTCTATAATAAATATTATAATGATCTATATTAAAAAGTACTTTTAATTTATTGATTTAGGCGTTACTTTGCGGAAATCCATTGTAAGCAAGTAATACTCTCGTTTCAGCGTTGGTCGTGAAGACATCTTTGTTCTGAGGCTCCTATCTTACCTGAAGATGCCCTGTGTAAGGGCGAAACACGTGTCGTGTTGAATAGTTTCTCGATTTTTTGGGAAATTATAGTAGCGCGGGAATTGTTACAAAGATATTTTTAATCCATCACTTGCAAAAAATACTTTTGTTTGCTCTTAACTTCCCAGTCTTTAAATAATTGTAACACATAGCTTTATTGTTTGAAATAGTTTACATAGTTTATAGTTGAATATTTATATAAAATACTTTATTATAGTAAATGTTATTATTCATAATTATTAAGTATATCAGATGTAAGCCCATTAAATAAAAATGATTTTATAATGTGTAACATGCTTAATGTGTTGTGCTATATAAATAAATAAATGTTGATGAGCAAGACCCCTGGCCCCTGCTGAAAATCAGTGCAGTTGGTGTGTTCACAGACTCACTGCAAATAAAAGGCCCCCTTTTTCGATATCATGCAACCTGTACGTTTCCTGTGTATTGTTTTATTTCTTTATTATGTTGTGTGAAGTTGAAATAAATAGTTTTTCATTTCATTATATTTCCATTTCAATGATGAGTTTGCCAAACTTCTTGGCAGTATATGATTAGGTATAAATGAGACAAAAGATGTAGTATAGTCTGGTTATAATTATCCAAAGATGCATCTTATATTCTAACGACTTCGTGTTGATAACAGATAGTAGAAACATTTAATAGACATTAAACGTGCGATAAGGAACATAAGATAGCGATGTAGATTGTAGATACAGCACAAAGATATTGTACTGTAACAATGAGTAATGTAAATGATGATAAAAGTAAAGAAACAAACCATAATTCTTAATCAGTTTATTGACTATTCAAAAGATTTATTTCTTTCAAAACTTTCAAAAGAAAACTTAACTCTTCTTTCGCTCTTGTCACTTCTTTTTCGTGAGTTTCTATAAAACTCAAGTAGTTTCTTCCAGCGCCCAATTTTGCACCATCTTCAATTAAATTTAGGAATCTAGCTGCAGTTATGTGCAGTAGTACCACTAAAACTTCTCTTCTATCGGCGTCTTTGAAGTAAAGATCTTTCAAATTGTGATACCATCTTTGGTTTTTGAACTTCGTTATTGTTGATAAATGACTTAAAGCGTTATGTAACTGAAAGAAAATAAAAAACATACATACATGATGTCGCGCCTTTTCCCCGTAGGGATAGGCAGAGATCACATCTTTCCACTTGCATACACGCCCGTCGGCTTAGGGTACTTTTGACCTGCCCTTTCTCCAAAATCTTCTGGATTTGGTCTTACGTGGTCTTTCCTTCCCAAAACTTTCTAATAAAAAACTGTTTCAAAAACGTACTTTAATCATAAGTCTCCAGGAACAAATACCTAGGATTAACGTGCCCGACGCGCCATACGGCCCGGAACCAATTTTGCCACTACCAATAAACTGGCTTAAAAGCAGAATAAATGAACATACTTCGTACCTTCACAATATTCTCTGGGCAGGCCTGGAGGATTGCAGGCAAGCTAGACACGCACTACCGCGGATCGAACCACGGTTCTCCAAAATTTTCATGCAGCTTAAAAAACCTCAAATGCGCCTGGTCACAAGCGCTATTACGGGTCATGGTAGTTTTAACAGACATCTTTTTAACATAGGTATAACAAACAGTCCTCTGTGCAGAGCATGCATGGGGACTAAGGAGACAGCCGCACACATCTTGCTGGAATGCAGGGTGGTGGCCGATTGCCGGGCGAGGTTCCTGAAGACACCAGGCAGCCTTCCGGAAGCCTTCAGCGACGTTAAGGCGCTGATAAGATTCCTGGAGGAACTGGGATGGCTGGAGTAATCCAGGTCTCACCCTCCTACGCAAAATGGACGCATTGACGTCTGATTGCGGAAAAAGCCTGCACGACGAAGAAGAACGTGCCCGACAATTCCGTTCGGCAAAGGACTTATCGTGAACGCCGTTTGCCCCCACGTGTCGCACTGCTGCGCACCATCACTCCCCGATCCCCCTAATGCACATTGGCCTTAATACTGTCCCATGTTACCCTGACTTTGACATATTCGTAGATAACTGGGAATTAATCCGGGCAAAGTTGTCGTCTTTTTGTGAATATAAATACATATATACAATCACGCCTGTTTCTCTGAAGAGGTAGGCAGAGGTATATTATACGCCCATATTTTGCCAATTATATAGTTAGTTCCACTTAATAAGAGGCGAGCCTATTGCCGCTTACCGGGCACTGTTATGTTCGCCAGAGCCTCGTCCGTTGATCGGCAGGTGCACCACTTGCAGGTGAGGTTGGTTTGGACTCCTTAGATGTTAGTAGGATTGTAAATTTAAATAGTGCTTATTAATATTTTTTGGAAACTTACATCATACAAGCAATTTCTGACATCGACTAAGGTTTTCTTTAGCTCCCGAAGATTTTTCATCTCATTCAATTCCTTTTTCTCTTTCAATTTCTTTTTCTTCATCAGTCTCTCCCTGTACAACCAAACCCTATTAATCAGTCCTTTCTCCTTCAAAAAGTTCGGTGACCTTTTCTTTTTCAGCCTCCTCGGTAGGAGAGACCGTCTCACCGTATTTTTTTCTCTGACCTTCTTGGTTCTCTGTATTTGCTTTTCTAATGGCTGTTTAGAGTTTACATATAAAAATTCTATGTATTTTAATAGCTGATAATCGGATTTATGGATGCGGTCTCCTCGTTCTAGGATGTCACTAAAAGATATAAATTAAGTTATTATACTAAAAATACATAAAGTTTGGAATTACAACATTAGTTCTTCATCAGAGTTTTTATTTACTATGCCTTATCTGACTATATAATGTGTGCTGGAAAGCAGTCGCTGCAGTCCCGAAAGGTGACTTGACCTTGTAGCGACACCGTACAAGCGATGAACGGAACATGAAAGATGAATGAAAATCCTGAATCGCGCAAACGAAATTTCTCAATCTCGTAACTATATCAACACCCAACCATCATCAACCATTAATGGATGAGAGGCGAGAGAGCGATGAGCGATGCGACGGGGTTGAAGGCTGCTGATGTTCTACTGGGTGACCACTGTTCGGCGGATGACGTGCTCCCCATTAAAGGAAAGTTTTTCCAACGGGCGGATGGATGTGCCCGGGAGCTATTTTACCCGGGGTTTATTACAAAAAAGATCTAAAGTTAAATCAGGGTTAAAACTAGTGCTGTCACTTTTATTTTATATTATAATAAAGACAATGACATTACTAAGTACTAGTTTAAACCTGGTTTAACTTTAGATATTGTTTTTTCAAAATCCCCTTAGTGTTTGTGAACGAGCAACATCACTTTTTAAACTCTCCTACATCTTTCCTGAGGACTCAAAGGGTTTAGGGTATTTCATTTACCGTATATCATCAGTATGTCACTAATTCTCATTAACTATGAATTATAATGATATGATTAATATATACACTGGCTGGATGTGTTAAACATACGAAGCCATTATATACAATTTTAAAAAAGAGCTATATGAGCGGAACTTGAATAAAATAATGTAATAAATTTACAACCTTACATTTCTTTTTGGTGGGTTCATAACTAATCCGATTGATATATTTTAATCAATGATTGAAAAATCCGCACTCACTTAGTTATTGTAATAAATTAGGCCAAACCCGTGCAATCTAAAGTCGAAATCTTTAAATATAAAGAAAAACACTTACACAACTGCCGAAATTTTATCAACTGCGGAAAGAATATCGACGGTAGTGCCTAACCAATCATACTGCACTAATGACTGATTGTCGCTTTGAATCATATTGCTTAAAGCAGTTACAAAGGGTTCCAAGTCATCATTGTTTCTATCAAGTTCATCATCTTCATAATTTTCATCATCTTCACCATCTTTCCTCTCTCTCCCTAATGGTAAATTTAAATCCAATAATCTTTGCAAATGACTAAATATTTCCTTAGAATTATCCATCAACAATAACTCTCTGATAGTACCACCCCCTTTTAATTTTTCCTTTTTCTTTTTGGCTCTATCTGTCTTCCCCACAATATTTACCCACTTTAATATTGTTTCATTTTCATTATCTGTAGCCTTGTTACGGTCGTCATTGATTTTTGCTGTAGTTTGCTCCCAAGAATTGAAATGTCTATGAGTGCTCGTGTAGTCTTCATCTTCTTCAAAACTATCACGGTTGTTCCCTAGTCCTGATCTTATAACGTTGTGGGACAGTCCGTAGTAATAATCAGATGCTATATTCTCCTTTCTGTCCAAGTCAGAACTTCTAAGTCTTGAATTATTTGGTATATAAGCTTGTTCCTTACTTTTTTCTCCTGATGACTGAGCTCTTAAATTTAATGTTCCGTTATAATACTCCACTGGTGGAACTGTGGGTACATATCCAAATATCTGATGTTGGTACAACATTAATCTAACACCATTAAGATGGTCTTTTGACAGGTTATTCTTCATATTAATAAATGGATGACCTACTTCATATATTCCAGGCAAGACAAATCTTTTTTTACTGTCCTTTTTAACGTCCTTCTTACCGTTCTTGTTTCTTTTAATTTTTTTCGAATTTACCAATCGTCTTCCAAAATAATAATCCATGTCTAAATAATCGTCTGGATTGAAGTATATTTCGGTGAACTTGGGTTTTTTGACTACAACTGGCATTCTAAGTTTATAATTTTTAACTGTATTTTTTGTGTTGACTTCGTGATATTCATCATGTGTGTTATGTTTTTTTTTCGAATCGAATTTAAATTTTCTTAGTGCATTAGAGTTGAGTTGAGAGATATTTGAGTAATCATCTTCGTTTGCGTTATCGCGAGATTCGAATTCCTCGTTACTCAAATCATAGTTAGGACCTAAACGGTTGTAAGGATTGAAGTATGCGTTTTCTGGGGAGTAATTGTATATCGGCACATAATAAGGCTGATCTATACTTGACCTTAGCTGTTTTTGGACATCATTGCTCTGTTTTATTTCCTTCTTTACAAAAGGTTCTTCGTCAGCAGCTGGAATCAAATTTGACATGATAATGAAATTACGTATATAAATTAGATTATTAGTTTATTGAAAGTATATAGGGATCCCACAACCGTAGAAGGCCAAGCTCAGAGCAAACTCTTCTGCAAGTTGTGTGCCAATCATAAGACCAGGCTTTCGCAAACACAGAAGTTCCCGGTAAGCAATAGGTTCGCCACCTACTACGTGGGACCAACAACAATTTGGCGAAATGTAGGCGTGCCATAGAAATAATTTATGGCCATAATTTATTTTAAATTATTTAAATAGATGCATTTCACAAATGCTGCGCGTAGTAACACTTCATGCCTTGGTGTCCACGGAAGATCAGCGTCGTGACATCCTGTGCTGAGTAGACACCGTTTCAGTTCATGTTTTAATGTTGTTTCTTACATGTGTAAATTTATTCGTTTCTTTTTCTGTTCACTTACTATGTTTATTTGTACTGAATAAATCTATTTCCTTTCTACTTGAATTGTTTTTTCAATGCCTTATATGTTCCGGTTCAGTGTAATTTTTGGTTTACATAATTTGGTATCAACGAAAATCAGCTTACTGAGAATAATTTCTACCCTCACAATAAAAAAGTACATCTTTTAAAACAGATGAAAAGCTAAGTAATTAATTTACTTTTAGTTTATATTGTTATAGATGTAATAGGCGCAGTGATATCTTATTTATCAATAAAAAGGCATTATCACATCCACCTCTTAAAGTCCACTGCTGTGCATTGACCTCCCCTACAGATTACATTTTAGTGGAGGTATTTGCTCATAATCACCTCTCTGGGCAGGCTGGTTGGTGATCGCAGTTAAAGCCAGTACGCAGGATGACGCTGCTGTACATCATCCGGTACCCTTTCTTTTTGTCAACGCTTACGACTCCCGTCGAGATGAGAGGGGGTAGCACTATTCTAGAGCGGTACACACGGTACAGAAATAAAAATATATCTTCAGCTAAATTGTTTGGTTGGTTTGGTTTTTTATATAAAAGTGAATCTAAGCTTTTTTGGAGTACTATGTAATAATTTTAAATGCCAAGTATTTCCTATTTAGACATGTAAATAAATCTTCATTTCCACTTCTTAACTCTTTGGAGTTGATGAATTATGGTATATTCAATTGATAAAATTATATAAAAAATAATAGCCATATCTATTCATTTCGTGCTCAGCTTACGCAATAACAACGCAGAAAAAATTGATAACAGTTATGCCCTTATAAACCTGTGGTACATTTATATTATCTTGTTTGTAAAATTGCATAGAAAATCCTTTTTATTACGACGGTAAATTCAGTGTGTTATATTTTACTGAGTGAGATGTACTTACGTATTTCGTAGACGATGTATGTCCTCTTTTTAGGACGCACTGGTGGATAATTACCGTTAGTCACCTTTATTTCATCATCACCATAATTTAATGTCGTTTCTGTATACATTTCTTTAAATTCCACTCCGCTTCTAAGTGCATTTACTAGATTATTTAGAATTATAGCTTCTTTATCTGTCGCAGCGTCGGCTAAAGCTGATTCTTTTGATATACTTTTAGTTTTATTAATTTTATCAATAACTTGTTTTACTGCGTCGGTCACATCCTCAGGGTGCGGAGTAAAAATATTTTCTGTAGTTACCGTAACATTTGATGCATCTTCTGTAACATTATTAGCTTCACTCTCTCTCTCAGTTACTGTTCTAGTAATATCTTCTGTTGGGGTAGTATTAATGTCTTCTGTATTTGTATGCTCTGTAGTATCAACATCAAGTATAGATTCTGTAGTATTATCGCTAGTATCTGTTAAGGTTGTATAGTTGGCAGCTATAGAATCTGAAGTATTGTCAATTGGTGCAATAGAATCTGTACTTGAGTTTAGATCCTCTGTTGTAGTGGATATTGTATTTTCTGCTGTATTATCTACAGTACTGCTGTACTCTGCTACTTGTTCCGTTGTAGTTTCTGTACTATATGTAATATCATCAATTGTACCATTAGTAATTGAATTTACATTTTCAATTAAAATATTTTCAGTAGTGTCCGTATCATTTGTATTCTCAACAGAACCACTCCGTAAATACCTTTTCGGCTTTTCTTTTTTTGCATTTTTAGAGTTATCTCTTTGACTTTTTTTCGTAGTAGAACTGGGTATGGTAGTTGTCACCAGTAGTTTTTCAGTAACTGTTGTTAGTAGTAATGTAGTTTTTGTTGTTTCGGGTACTGGCGTTGTCGTAGGAGCTGGTACGGTTTCGGTGGTCAAGGTTGTCGTTTTGGTTGCTAATGTGGTTTCATTATCAACAGTCTCAGATGTTTCAACATTTTCACTTGACCTTTTACCATCTTGGGACTCATAAATAGATACTGTGGCTCCATTATAATGTGATTTTTCACTATGTGGGGCTTCATCGCTATCTGCAGCTGTAGCATAAGTTGTCGTAACATCGCCAGAGTCATCCAAATCTTCTTTAACACCACTATCAGTCGTCTCATCATCTGGATCGTAATTAATTATTTGAGTATGAGATGAATCTTCATGTTTTCGACGCTTGTTGTTAATTCCTCTTACTTGTATATCTTTTCCGTCCGACTGTTCTCCGCTATCATGCGCTTTATTATCCTTATTATTTGGTTCTGTTGTTTTTTCATTAGCGTCATCGTAAACAGTTTTCACTGGCACATTGTACCCTTGCATTGCTTCATTAGGTTCATTCTCAATACCGCCTCTTCTTATTCTCTTCCCATTCCTTAATGTTAAATCTATATGGCCTGATTTAACCCCCTGAGATTTCTTGTCATCTTGATTTTTTGATTCGTACTGTTCATTTTTATCATCAGTCCTTTTTCTAAGACTTGCAGATTCCTCTTCAAGTATTCTCTGAACAAACTCCCCTTGCTTATCTAAATCATCATTTGATACTTCAAAAGTTGCACCGTGTGCTATATTTTTCGCTTTAACTCCTTCTAGCAGTCTTCTAGCAACTTTATCAAGAAACATTTGTTTCTCATTCTCTGGTAACAAGTCAATATACTTTTGATCAATATCATTATCTGCCAGAGCATTGTAAAACAGTAAAATAACTAGCGATAGACCCAAATACATTTTTAAATTCAGCTAAGTCATTTTTCTTTAATGTACGTTACTTATCAGAAGTTGAATACTAAAAGAATGTATTTATTATTGTGCGTAGTTAATTGGAAACGGCGGCAAATACCGTGAAATTAATTTATTTAGCGAGACACCGATGGAATTGCAATTTTAATTAAAATATGATGACACTATGATGTTTCTGCTTTCACGTTTGTTTTACTCGTTATACACGTTCATACACGTTTGATCATTTTGTGTTGTTTTTGCAGCCTAAAGTTATGGCGCGAGCGCATGTTGCCAAAGTTTTGAAGCTTTCTTCATATTCTTGTATAGGTTTTATCAACAATTTGATACTTTCGTCCATGTCGAGTGAAAATAAATGAGGAATTTTCTGGCTTAATAGAATATGTTGATCTTGTTATGAGGATTTATCCTGATTGTTGACTCATAACATAAAAACTAATATATTATTTAAATCAGGCTGCGTTTGTTTTGAATGTTTTACTAACATTCATGAGATCTCGGTGAAAATTTTGAAGAAACTGTACATGTACGTAACTCTCTTTTAAAAGAACATAGCCTGTGAGTTTCTTGCCAGTTCTTCTTACAGAACGGTGGCTCGGAACTGGCACTTAGATTCACTTACGCTTTATTATTTATTTTTTTACTTTTTCATTTTTAAATTGTTTTGTTGCATGTATTCGCAGTCGCCATGACACTCGAGGTCGAAGTACTAAAACTCATTGAGAGTGTGTCACTTTTTTTTAATTTTATTTACGTCGGTAACAAAATGTTTTTACGCACTGGGAGACAGTGCGTAAAAACCAAAGTGCCAAAGGGGGAGACCGGGAGGGAGTGTGGGAACCTTTGCGGCAGACGCGACCACCGCAATCCTACCCACTAAAAATCTTCCAACGACGCCCACCGCTGTTGAAGAAGGGGCGGGGGGGCTAGCACCAGGGGATTTGTAGTTTCTGGCCCCCGCTCAGAGAGTGTGTCACTTGGGTCAACTGCATTAACTTCGAGCTAGGACTTCTTGGCGGGAAAGTGAAGCGTCATGTCTGCAGTTATGTTTTATTTTCTAAAATTTGTGATATTTCGAACATTAATGTGTAATAACTGTAGTTTATTAACCGTTAAGTGTTTGTGTACGTAGTGTTGGTAAATGAAACAAAACAGTGCAACATCTCTTTTCAAATTCTCTCAAGAAGTCCATGTGAGATCTCAGTATAGTCCTACATCTGTCTTGAGGACTCAAAGGGTTTAGGGGAGGACATCTCTTTCACCATCCATTTTACCATTCATTCTCATTTACTATGCTTTACGACGGCCGATATGGCGTCTTTTATGTCAATGTATATATATATTTTATGGCGATATGTTAAGTCTTTATATTGTAGTCTTTAAGCCATGTTAAAGCCCTTTTGTACTGCTTTAAAACTTCTCACAGCAAGACACTATACATCTGCATCCGCCAATACGCTCCGAGTCCTTCTGGTAGAGTATGACATGTGACCTTGGATCGTGAGAAGGGGCTCGTGGTCAGTAGTGGGTCGTTCATGGACTAAAACAAAGATTACGAGTAGATAGGTACAGGCTGTAAAATTAGTAATAATAATAATCCTTTATTGCACAAAATCATTTGAAGTATTACACGAGGTATATAAAATAACATGTGCAAAGGGGGGCTAACCGGCTAATCTTTAGAAAAGATCTTTACCAGCCAACCCTATCTTTTACTTGCTAATAACATAGTAAAAATATATACATACATACAACTTATGCTAACATTATTGTAAGAACACGAATGAAACATTTTAAAAAAAAGTGCTAATTATGTGCCAAATTTGACAAGTAGTGATTCCTCAGTTTACTTTTGAACGAATGAAGTGACTGCTCCACATTCTTACAGCACGAGCTGAAAATGAGTAACGGAAATACTTGGTGTTGGAGGAAGGAGAAACAAGGGTCTTAGTTACGCAGGATCGTTTGGGGCGGGATGTAGTAGGTAGAACATTGAAACGAACACGCAAGTAATGGGGGAGCTGGGGATGGTAAAAAAATTTGTACAACATACACAGAATGTGCACATCTCTTTCGAGCCTTATAGGAAGCCATATAGTTATTAACAGATAATTAATATCCATCCATATCCATTTTTATAATATACAGTACGGTGTACTTTTGAGATAATTTTACTACAACTAGATACACAAACAGTCATTTGTCCTGAGTAGGAATCGTCAACAAAGCTGGAATGTGTACTTTGACGTTAGCGCCAAAGCGGTCGATAAGTAAAACAAAACTTTTGTCAGTTCCAAGTTTAATTATAAAGAACTCTTTAACATATTATTTACAAAACTTAATCTCTACTTTTTCAATTCTGTGAACAATTACTTATACATCGGCTTTAAATCTAAATCCACCTCTTCGGATATTTCTACCACTTAATCCCATGCTTCTTTCTTCAACCAATCTACCGTCAAATTCATGATCTTCCATTTCAGATAGTTCATCAATCTCTTGTCCGTTCATTTCTCTTTCATTATCAACCAAAATTGGCACTATATCACCTGTCAATTCTTCTGCACTGTCAACTTTATCCAAATCTGCTTCTACCTTCTTCATTTCATCGATTACAACTTCTTGCAATAGATTCTGCACAATATTCTGCTTCCGCTTAATCGGTTTACGATTCTGTTTTCTTTTTGTGTTATTTTCTTTAGAAGGTTCCACGTATGAAGTTTCTTTTTTGGGATCATTTTCATTTTTAGTGTCGTTGGATATTTTGCCAATTTCCATGTTCAAGTCGTAATACATTGGAGATTCTTCGCATGGAATCGCGTCTCTTGGTCTGGTGCATACGAGGACCTCCTGTAATTATTAATGAAAATATAACTTTTCCGATATGGTATTATGTACACGTAATGTGTTGGATTATAGGTCTGCGAAAATTGGCATTTGTATAGGGTCATCAAAGTTAAACAAAGTTCATACAAACAAAACACGCCTGTTTCCCCGAATGAAATAAAAAATAAATAAAATAAAATATACTTTATTGTCTTTAAGATCAACATGATCATTTAGATTCGTCAAACATTCAGACACAAAATTGAAATTCGATATATTTTTTTAACAACAATGAACGAGATATTAGCGGTATAAAGAAATAAAAGCAAATGGGTTTGTCAGTTTATTCGTCTGTTGTGGTTCCTCTCAAGATTTATAAGTCTGTCTGTGACTCTTATCGGGGGGATCTGTCAGTCAGTCTGTCGTGATTCTAATGGAGGGAGGGGATTGTCCGTCAGTCAGTCAGTCTGTCGGTGACTGTAACGAGGCTTCCAAAAGGCAACGAGATTGAGAAGAATGCCTCAAGAAACTCATCTCGGCTTTTTCAAATTATGTCTTAAGATCTAAGACAATTGACGAAATAAAATATTAAGATTACCGCTGTTCTTAAAACTAACAAAATCTAATATCTAAAGATCATACATATCTTAAGAAAGAAAGGAGCAATTCATGTCACTTCCAGGCTTGTCGTTCATAAAATCAAAAATGAGTATGCAGAGGCACATTATACGCTTAAATCTCACCAATTATATTGTTGGCCCCATGTAATAGTTGGCAAGCCTATTGCCGCTTACCGGAAACTTTTATGTACGCCAGAGCCTCGTCCGGCAGGTGCACCACTTAGGGTTACCGCACACGGGCCACCGGCCACAACCACAAATCGACGCCACTGGCATATTTCTTGCAGTTTTCATACATTTTAAATTGTAGCGTGTGGCGGCCGCCGGCGTCAACTGTGTGCGGCGAGTCTATATAGAATGTATGAAAACTGCAGGAAATATGCCGGTGGCGTCGTTTTGTGGTTGTGGCCGGTGGCCCGTGTGCGGTAACCCTTACAGGTGAGGTTGGCTTGGGGTCCTAATATGTTGATAGAATCCCTATACATCTATATTTAAGGTTGGGTTACTGTTTGTGTAAAATGTGATATCCAACGCCCATCATGCTTCATGAGGCACTGAAAGCACGTTAAGCTACAGGCCCCGGCTATTACTAAATTTGCAGTAGTGGTTAAGACAAGTTAGAAGCCTTACTGGGTCGAGGTCAGAGCTTATTAGTGAGACATTATCAGGCTGGTGTAATACATGAGCACCAGCAATACCAATCCTATTGATCATTACTACATCATCATATCAGCCTTTTGGGTCCACTGCTGAACATGGCCTCTTTAATAAATAAAATTCTATTAGGGATATTTGCCCATCATTACCAAGCTGGGCAATTTCGAGATTTGGTGCTGGAGGCGCTTACTTAGAATACCTTGGACCGCAAATCGCACTAATGTTTCCATCTTGAATCAACTCAAAATAAAAACCCGCTTGTCGACCATATGCCAACAACGTATTCTTTCGTACTTTGTCCACATAGCGCGCAGAGGCGATGAAAGCCTGGAAAAACTGATTGTCGTTGGAAACACAGACGGCAAACGATCGCGTGGTCGTGCACCAA
The DNA here is from genome assembly GCA_949126915.1 of Musotima nitidalis. Taxonomy (NCBI): domain Eukaryota; kingdom Metazoa; phylum Arthropoda; class Insecta; order Lepidoptera; family Crambidae; genus Musotima; species Musotima nitidalis. Next base: position 1,604,674 of record OX421441.1, read on the forward strand.
CCAGATGGAACGATCAAGTGAAAGACTCATCGTCCTCCAAATTCTACGCGGTCGTGAAAGACGCGCTGGATCGGAACCGGTGGAAGCAGATCATCCGCTCCAGATATTACTCCGATGCTAACCACGATCCTCAGACATGAGGGACCGACTATAGAGAGACCATGCTGGGCAGGCGGGTTGGTGATCGCAGTTCAAGCAAGCGCAGTATGACGCAGCTGCCCATTATTCGGTAGGAATTTTCTTCGTCCACTCTTAAGACTCCCCGTGAGATGAGAGGGGGGGAACTATTCTAGGCCGGCACCACACGGCACCACCACCACCTTATAGAACTTTTAAACCAATTTATATCTGGTTGCGAGATCAAAGAGTAATGCTCTTTTTATTAACGACACTCATTTTATTTATTTATTTCATATAAAAAGTACATATAATTTTATGCAGTAAGATGCCAACATAAACTCTTTCAAGTTTTACCGGGCATCAGTGTTGTCGACTTTATTACAATACCAAGACTAGCCGATAAGTATACAACTGTTGCAATTTTGTAGTTGCAGGTTTCGTAAAAAACTAACAATAAAAAGTAATAAATTAAAAATATCAAAATACACGACATCAAGCATTAAAATTGGAAGCGCTCGTAGCTCTGCGGTGTTCGGTGGTTGGAAACGATCACCAAAGTACAGCAAAGTTTACAGAGGTCAGTCCTTGGATGGGTGACCGTTTGTGTGGCATTTGATATCGAGCGCTTCCGTGCTTCGGAAGGCACGTTAAGCCGTTGGTCCCGGTTATCACTAAATGTGGTAGTCGTTAAGCCATGTTAGAGGCCTCATGGGCAGCTTGAAAAATTCTAACAGCAGGACGCCATACACCTGCCTCCACCAATCCGCACTGGGTCAGCGTGGTGGAGTATGACCCAATACCCTCACACCTTGATTTGTGTGAGGAGGCTCGTGCTCAGTAGTGGGACGTTAATGGGCTGTGATGATGATGATGATGATGATGAAGCATTAAAAGACACGCCACGGCATGCTCGAGCATGTGATACGTAAAAATGACTACATCCTGCCTCAATAAAAGCGCTTCGTACCGTGAAATGAGCACGGTACAAAGCGCACCCACTCATGACGGCCTGCTTAAATGATGGCTTCGCAAGGATGCTGCTAAAACACACGTATACATATACATAATGTCACGCCTCTTTCCTGTAGAAGTAGGCAGAGATCACATCCTTTCACTTGCTACAATCTTGGCACACACTTTTAGCTTCATTCACACTCATTAACTTCCTCAGTCCGTCGGTTTAGGGTACTTTTGACCTGCCCTGACAAAGCTACATACCTGATTGAAAACAGTCTCCTTAGGGCATATGAAACTCCATCTATAAGTGATGTTTCTTCCACTGGGTGTTTGTGATGGAAGGCACACATGGAACACTTGACATTCATTGTCAACGTCAGCGTAGTAGCCGTAGGTTCTGTTCTCGCAGCTGGAATATAAGATTTGTGTTTTATATATTTTCTTCAATCCTGCTAATATCAGGCATTTAAGTACTCGTCTTATTGATGCCTTCGGTGACAAGAAGGCTGGCAGCTACTTCTGCCAGCGTATTAGCCTGGCAATCCAAAGAGGAAATGTTGCCAGCGTTCTTGGTACCGAACCATGGGCCCACAGTTGGAAGACATCTTTGATTTATAGTTTTAAGTTAAGGTAGTTTATTTAAGTTGTTTAGGTAGATACTAAATATATTTGCTGTAAATTATTTTTTGAATAGATTTAAAGTTATAAAACTATATAATATTATAAATGCGAAAATAACTCTGTCTGTCTGTCTTTTCTTCACGCCTAAACTACTGAACCGATTTGTGTGAAATTTGATACAGACATAGTTTGGAACTCGAGAAAGGTCATAGTATAGTTATTATCCGGAAAATCCCACGGGAGCGGAAACTTTTCAAAAATCCCGCGAGATCGGGAACTATGTGGGTAAAACCAAAAATCTGACGCAAGTCATTATTCCACGCGAACGAAGTCGCGGGCAAAAGCTAGTAATACATAAAATTACAATGACGCCTGTTTCCCCGAAGGGGTAGGCAGAGGCATATGACACTTCGCAAATTATATTAAAGCTTGAAACTTGAACGCTTAAATTTTAGGCTTTCAGTTGACATATTGTTATTATTTAAATGTTGTGTACTTTTACTTAAAACAATGTTTGAACGGTTGAATGATTGGTTGCTCGCGAGTGTACATGCTTTTGCTAATATGATAAAGATAAACGATTTGATTGTTTGTAATTAAAGTAAATTAAATAAACGGAGATTGTAATTAAAGTACCAAACCAATTTATAAATTTATAAGAGCATAGCCTGTAAGTTTCATGCCAATTCTTCTTATAGAGCGGTGGCTCGGAACTAGAATTTAGATTTACTTTCACTTAATTATTTTGTGAATCTAAGCTTCGTGATTTCAGTGTAATCATATTTCGATCCTTTTTTAAATGTATATAAAATTGTGACGTTTTCAAGTACTATGTAATAATTTATAAAATAATGAAATTTGAACTATGCCCACCATCCTTCATAGCGTTCTATGACAATCTCAGGCCATAAGAAAGTGATAGTAGAATTATTTGAAGATGCCAGCCGCATGATCATTTATTCTTTTTATTTGTACAACTTCAAAAACATTAACAATATTCATGTTCTACGTAAATTTTGTTAGTCAAAGAGATCCTACCAAGACCTTGGGATAGTCAAGCCAACTTCATCTCCAACGGTGCATCTCCTGATCTACAGACGAAGCTCTGACAGACTTTAAAGTTCCCGGTAAACAGCAATAGGCTCTCCACCTTTTATTTGTGATCAACAATAGGTCCAATTATACCTAAAAGTGGACGTGTAATAGTCATATCCTTTTAATCCTCTAAATTTATAAAATAAATGGTACAATACAACTCGCACGAATCAACTGTGTACCCCGCTGGAATGCGACCCCTCTCCCGCTTCCCTGCGCAACGCCCCGCATTCGCCATAAGTGCTCAGTAGCGATAGCATCTAACGATTACATGCATCTGAAATAAAATTGTGTGCACGGAGGAGCAGCGTCGCATTTACTTAAACAGAAATGATCTTAGACTATTAAAAATGTCACCGCAATGAAAAATCTAGTGCCCTCATTGTTGTCGTCTCTTTATTGTCAAGCTGTTAGAATATATCAATCCATATGTATGAATTTTATAGCGAAACGTCAAAAGTAAAATAACCTAGTGTTGTGCCGCTTTATCATCAAAACGACAACATATTAAAAAATGATAATTTTATTTTTTTAACATAATTCTCTTTTTTTTTTGCTAACGTACCCTTCCAAATTACGTCACAGTGCGAGGTGCACAGTTAATTCGTACGAGTTGTACATCCAAATTTTTAGTTCAGAGATGTTTTCATATGCTATAAATTTACCTTTTAAAGGTGTGAGGTATGATGTTATCAGATGACATAAATTTACGCATAACCATACCTCTCCCTACCTCTTTGGTGAAACTGGCGTGATTGTATGTATGATATGATATGATGTGATCTGATATGATATGATATGATATGATAATGCAATAAGACCTACCTGAAAGTGTCCGTGATGTTCTCCCTGATGGAAGTGGCATTGGCTGGCAGGTTGAGGGAGTCAGCTCCTTTGGTTTCATTTGTCATTGCCTGGAAAATATCGAAGTATTACAGATTGAAACGCTCCGCGGGGCTGGGTAGTCGGAAGTAGCCCATGGATGGGTGACCGTTTGTGTGGCATTTAATAACGAGGGCTTCCCTGCTTCGGAAGACACGTCGTGGTGAAGACAGCTTTTATCGCTATGTTATGTGGTAATCGTTAAGTCATGTTTGTGGCTTGAAAAGTTTTAACAGCAGGACACACACCTGCCTTTGCCAATCCACACTGGAACTGGGTGGTGGAGGATCTCACCTAGGATTATGAGCGGTCACCCGAGCTCAGTGAGACGTCAATGGTTTGAGATGATGAAGCCTTGACCGATTACCCCTTTTCGATTGGAGTATCTCTCAAGTCCGATAAAGTAATATGTAATCCTTACTAATCCTTACTTATATACTTATTACTTATTTACTTATTTACTTATTTACTTTATAATATTATAAATGCGAAAGTAACTCTGTCTGTCTGTCTGTCTGTCTGTCTGTCTGTTACTCTTTCACGCCAAAACTACTGAACAGATTTTAATGAAATTTGGTATACAGATGGTCTAGACCCTTAGAAAAGACATAGGCTACATTTTATTGCGAAAAGGGGGTTGTAAGGGGTTAAAAAGGGGGATGAAAAGTTGAATGGGATTTTTTAATTTTAAAATATAAAAATGCTACCCAAAGATACTATACCACGCGGACAAAGTCGCGGGTAACAGCTAGTTAGATATAAAGGAATTGGAATAACAACTATATTCAATTAGTGCCATTTTCCTATGAAGTATGCTTACAAGGACATGAGCAGTTTGAAAATTATGCTGACGATATGTGCATTGTACACTTACCCTCAAAAACTTTAAGACAGTGCCGCTAGACACTTCAATGTCTATTTCATCAGAAGTTGCGCACGCAATTATCAATAATATTAGCAAAGAACTTGATGTTGACGCCATCTTGAAAATTGTATTAAATTCTTCTCTATATTGTTATCTGTAACAAAATAAATGTGTGGAAAATGTTATGGTTTCATGGTATGGGGGGTTATGTGTATGTGTGTAGAAGCATGCAGGTGTGTGTACCTTTTTTTTTTGTTTTTTTAACAATTTATGCACATACGGAACATATACAAAGACAGAAGTTATGAAAGACATGTACAACGGCACTGCTTATCCCTAAAAGGAATTACTTCCAGCAGACCGACCTATGTATATCTATGTATTCATATTTTTGTTTTGTAAAGACGCGTTTGTTGTTAACCTAGCTCTTAATTTGTATTTTTCTTTTCAATTTTTTACTCAGCACTCGTTGTCCTTCACATGTTAAAATTATTTAATGTACCTTTTTTTTGTAATGACTGTTTGTGCCAAACAAAATGGGCTTGTGGCTCCAGGATAATAATGAAGTTAACGTCAAATCGTTTGAATTATATAGTTGGAAATAAATAAATATTCTCTTACAATTATCCCAATACTTACAAATAAACACCAATTTTTTAGTTCCAAGATAAGTATCACTAAGAACTTGTTTTAAGGATACTAAAGAACGGATAAACATACTATCATAATTTTAATTTTGTAATTACGTACTTAATATACATAGGAAAACACCCAGACCAAAACAAATATTCATTTTCATGCACACAAAGTTTTGTCCAGTGTAGGAATCGAACCCACGACCTTTGGAGTGAAGTGCAGGTATACTGACCTACACACCATATCGGTCGTATAAGTATTCAATTTCAGTGATTAATTTTACTGGACTCTGAACTCCGTGAATAGGTAACTTACTTTTAACCCATTCATCCATAAGTACAAGTCATCTATCAGATACTGTACAAACGTCAACAAGCAATAATTATCGTTGTGTTGATCTTTAAATCAGATTTCATTAAGCATTCTGGGACCCAATTCCACTAGACAAAACCGCTTTGACTTAAACGCAACCGTCTTCTATGGAGTTAGTATTTTTTAACATATTCTCGGACCTTTCAGGATATCTGAGCAACTGCTGTTATGTAAGTTGAGCCACTTTGCTTTTTTGTGCAACTTTATTACGTTTCTTTTGAAACTTATTTTTTAACGCGAGCACTAGCATTATATTAGAATGACAGTGCAACTATCTTTTAGCAATCAGGGGCCACACCATTGCTCTTTCTTATCAAACTACTTTAGATTTTATACTAACTAAACTTTAAGGCTCGTCCCCACACATCTTTGTGTGTTATAATACAAATAAATATTTATCCTCGTCTGGGCGCTTTCTTGTTTATTAAAATAACTAATTTATAAAATAAAATATTTAAGTATGTTTATCCGTTTTATGTAGATATAGCACGAGCTCTGTCACACACCAGACCACACAACCACACCAAATAATTAATTTCATAATAAGTATTATTAAAAATTTGTCTTATAGATGCAAAATAACCGATAAACTTAAATGAATGTTTTATTATTACGAAGTACGACTTGTATTAGTAAAACGAATAAACATACCTAAATATTTGTTGTAATACATACTTGTCTTAATATATACAGGAAACAGAGAGATGTTAAAAAAAAGTCCAACGTCTTAAAAAACGTAGCGAACGAGTTTAAGTTAGTAGAATTAGTGTTCTAATCAGGAGTCATGGATAGTGTCACTGTCAGGGAGATGGTAAAACTTGGCTTGGAGCCCAGAAATGTGGAGCCTGTTAGGAGCTGAAGCCAATATCCGCCTTGGATTTGATGAGATGCTTGTATGAGTAGATATATACCACATAGCTAAAAAATAGTTATTTTATTCTTTTATTTTAAATCCTGTGACTGCAGAACACAGATTTTCGTAGACTTGTCCAATTGTTTTACTATGATTATTATTAACTGTTTATTGCACATAAATCAAATATATCAAAACATTACACAAAAGGGCATGTACATAGGCGAACTTAATAAGAGATCCGTTCCTGCCAATCTCCCGCCCGCAGTGAATGGGCGCGCTTGTTTGTAAGTTTTATAAGTTTGACTTCATAAGAACTCTATTGAGCCAAACTTGAATTAATGATATTGAGTTTGACTATGACTTCTTAACGGGAAATTGAAGCGTCATGTCTGCAGTTTTGTTTTATTTTCTAAAATTTGTGATATTTCTAACATTAATGTGTAATAACGGTGGACTATTAACCGTTAAGTGTTTGTGAATACATATGAGTGTCGGTAAATCAAACAAATCAGTGCAACATCACTTTTCATATTCTCTCAAGGAGTCCATGTGAGATCTCAGTATAGTCCCACATCTTTACTGAGGATTGCAGGGGCTTAGGGGAGGGTATCTCATTTACCATTTATCATCTTTATCACCACTCATTCTCATTTACTATAAATTATATATTATTAATGTATCACTTACTTGACACTGGCTAAATGTGCTAAACGCACGAAGCCATTATTTAAAATAAAGAAGAAAGAAGAGTTTTACTATCTGTGGTACTACTTACATGACTACATAGTTCTGATAACAATTTAATTATAACTAAATTACGTAGAAGACACACTAGCTCCTGCAAACAGAGGAGGCCATTTTATGTCGGGATGTCGCTGACTTTTAGAAGCTTAACAAGGCATCTCTGCGGCCGCGGCAGAGGTGATTCCAGATGGATTTCGTGCATCGATTGCATATATAAAATTCATCAAAAATAATAAATAAAGAGAGTGACAAAAACAACCAAACGGTCTTTTAGGTATTTCATCTAGTAATAACTTGGAGTCATAAAGCATACTTGCTATTATCAGCTTTAAAGTAAAATGGCTGAAGAAAAAAGACGAGACGCAACGGACGCAACTTCTTCTTCTTTCATTTAAATAATGGCTTCGTGCGTCTAGCACATTTAGCCAGTGTCAAGTCAGTGATATATTAATTATATATAATTTATAGTAAATGAGAATGAGTGGTGATAAAGATGATAAATCGGAAATGAAATACCCTCCCCTAAACCCCTTGAGTCCTCAGTAAAAATGTGGGACTATACTGACATCTCACATGGACTCCTTGAGAGAAAATTTGAAAAGTGATGTTGCACCGTTCTGTTTGATTTACCAACACTCATGTATATTCACAAACACTTGACGGTTAATAATCCACCGTTATTACACATTAATGTTAGAAACATCAAAAATTTTAGAAAATAAAACAAAACTGCAGACATAACGCTTCACTTTCCCGCCAAGAAGTCAACGAGACGAAGTTTAAAACTAGTGCTGTCACTTTTATTTGATAAAACGCAGACAGTGACAGTACTAATTTTAAACCTGGCTAAACTTTGGATCTTGTTTTGTAAAAGCCCAAAAGTGTTTCGTTGTGGTATATTACATAAGCGAAATAGTTTGAGTTTCTGTAATAATTTGAGTAATGGCAAATTACTTCAATTTCCATAAGTACATAAGAATTCCTTCAAAAAAAAATCAAATCAAATTATTTATTTGTCATTACAGGTAATAATGGTCTTACAATACAATAAATAGATAGCTTCCGTTATGTACCGTTTTAGGCATACAAATATCAAGTTGAATAATAGTTAAAATTATTTCCTTACTCAGTTAATTATAAGTGACAATAACAAAATAACTAATAATTTAATGTAGTAACTATGAACACATGTCAAAATAAAATTTCTTTTTTTTCAAAGCAAAAGATTAGTACTTACAATTATTATAAAAATGTCAAATAAAAAAGTAATGTAAGTCAATGATTATTTACGTGATGTTCTTCGATTTTTTTATATATCTTTTTTACTAACATAGCTAGAAGGCAAATTTATTGTATCTACTAAAAGGGACATACATCTCAAATAAAGAATTTTAATTTAACTTATGAGTTATTATAGGAAAAACAATTAAAAATGGTGTCGCAAAACTTAAAGGTTCTGCTGCAAACACAAGCCACGCTCTGATAAACATTATAACATTATAAAAGATTTTTCAATAAATAACAAAATTCTGTTACAAACTAAATAATTATTGATATTAAGTGCTCCCTCGAAGCCCTAATTGAATAAATTCGTTTTTTTAAATGATTTTAATTAAAATAGTTTTAGAGTTTTGTAATTTTGACTTTCATAAGAGCTCTATTGAGCCAAACTTGAATAAATCGTTTTGACTTTAAAGATCAATTAAATTATGATAATATTTATGTTCGTTTTGTAATATAAAGCGCTCGTAGCTCCGCGGTGCTCAGTGGTCGGCAACGATCACCGAAGTAAAGCAGAGTTTACAGAGGTCAGTCCTTGGATGGGTGACCGTTTGTGTGGCATTTTATATCGAGCGCTTCCATGCTTCGGAAGGCACGTTAAGCCGTTGGTCTCGGTTATTACTAAATTTGGTAGTCGTTAAGCCATGTTAGAGGCTTAATTGGGCGGCTTGCAAAATTCTAACAGCAGGACGCCATACACCCTGCCGGGGCTGCGGGACTATCCGGAGGGGTTACCGCGGCCTCGGGACGCAGCAGGCTCAAGAAGAAACATAGATGGTTTTTAGTCAGTAAAAGTCTGACACACCCTCCCGGTCCACACACAGCGGGAGATGATTTTCCATCCAAAAAAAAAAAAGGACGTACACCTTGGTATGTGAGAAGAGGCTCGTGCTTAGTAGTAGGACGTTAATGGGCTAACAGGATGATGAAAATAAATAAACATCCTCTTACAATTACACCAATTATTTAGCTCCAAGATAAGTATCATTTAGAACTTGTGTTAAGGATACTAAAGAACGAATAAACATACTTATAAACATTTTTTTTTTTTGTAAATACAAACTTTATATACATAGAAAACACCCAGACCAGAACAAATATACGTGTTCAAGCACACAAATTTTGTTCTGCGTGGGAATCGAACCCACGACCTCAGGAATATCGGTCGTCGAATGATGATGAATATGTTGGTTTATTTAAATGAATTTATTTCTACTGTAATTAGATTGGTATAACAATTACTAAATAAAAAATTTTCGCATTGTATTTAAAATGAATTTTTTTACACGAAGTGTGATTGTGGGCCATGATTTCAATCCATGATTAGAAATATACATAATTATTTATTGTTTATTTAAAGAAAATATATTAAATTGCTCAAAATATAAATGTTCCACTAACCTTTAAAATACTCTGCTATTGGCTTATTCCCATACCATCACAAAGAAAAACACTTTAGACTATTTTTTTTTAAATCTTTTTAATTCACAAAAGGACTCAAGGCCGCTAAGTAAATGGCTTATTTTGGTGTTGCCAGAGTCTTATATAAACGTTGGGAGTCGGGATATCTACAGAATTACCAATGAGGGATTAGGTAGCGTCGGCAAAAAACAAAGTACCAAATAGAAATAGATTTTTTTTAAATATCGACGGAAAGTGTAAGTGTGCACCTGCCAATCAGCGGACGAAGCTCTGGCGAACATTACAGAGCCGTTTAATAAGCCTCTGCCTACCCCTTCGGGGAAACAGTCGTGAATGTATGTATGTATTTCGAATTGTGGTTGTTTCAAAGTTCACTTTTAGCATAGACTTCTTTAAACGTGTCGTCTTAGCGTGTCAAATGGTGAGAGTTGCTAGCCGACGGGCATACGCACGTAACTTCGAAAAGTCAAGCGCCACCAGGGTTTGAACCCGAGACCCTCTGAATTGAAGGCAATGGGCTCACCACTGGGCTATCGCCGCTTACGGATTTTACTTGACTATGGCTAAATAGGGAACAATAATATATTGAATTTATATGCTTAACTTTTAATTTACTTGTATTATGAAATTGACAATAGTCACATTGATGCTAGACCAAACCCCATTCCCTTAGTCACCTTCTGTAGTCAACACACACACACACACACACACACACACACACACACACACACACACACACACACAAACACACACACATACAAACACACACACACACAAACACACACACACACACACACACACACACACACACACACACACACACACACACACACACACACACACACACACACACACACACACACACATAAACAAGTGAAGTGAATTTCTTTATTTACTGATATTTTGTTTTATGGATATATTAAGCTCGAAAAAATCACAGGAGCCCAAGCCAGCCTTACCTGCAAGTGTACCTGCTGATTAATTGTCGAGGCTATAAAAGCGTACATAAAAGTTCCCGGTAAGCGGCAATAGGCTCGCCACCTATTACGTGCGACCAACAATATAATTGTTGAAATGTGGACGTATCACATGCCTCTTTATCCTTTCAGGGAAACAGGCGTGATTATACGTCAGATTTTTTTTGAAATTAATATATAAATATTTGTAACCTTTCTGCTGACGGTACCTTTGAAGCTTTGGCCTGTTAGAGATGTGATCGGCACCACTGATGAGCTCCGTGGAATTCTGTCACATCTCCACAATGGTGATAGTAATTCACCTTGCTTATCTGAATTTTGACATTTGTTTTAAATGTGTAAGTTAGTGAATTAATTATTATTCTCTTACTAACACACAAATTATTTAGTTCCAATATAATCTTGTGTTATCTATTGATACAAAACAACGGATTAATATACATTCATATATTTTTTGTATTTTATTTAAATTTAACTAATAGTTTCTGAAGCGCTCGTAGCTCTGCGGTGCTCGGGGGTCGGAAACGATCACCGAAGTACAGCAGAGTTAACAGAGGTCAGTCCTTGGATGGGTGACCGTTTGTGTGGCATTTGATATCGAGCGCTTCCGTGCTTCGGAAGGCACGTTTAGCCGTTGGTCCCGGTTATCACTAAATGTGGTAGTCGTTAAGCCATGTTAGATGCCTCATGGGCGGCTTGATAAATTCTAACAGCAGGACGCCATACACCTACCTCCGCCAATCCGCACTGGGTCAGCGTGGTGGAGTATGACCCAATACCCTCACACCTTGATATGTGAGAGTAGGCTCGTGCTCAGTAGTGGGATGTTAATGGGCAGAAATTATAAATAGTTTTTGGTGTTTATATGTTGCTTGTAATCGATTATTAGCCAAAATGAATTGCGAATTGATTCTGTCTTACCGCCGAACACATGGAACTCAATACAAGATGGCGTTCTCGTATTCGACACAAATTTTGGAGGATCGACGTGATATTTGACAGTCTCCATATATGTTTTTAATTTTATTATAGTACAAATTATTTGTATTTGCGTAAAACTGTGTCATCGAAACGCAAATCATAATTATTTATTCAATCAGTGGCTTCACCAGTCTGTCTATTTGTGTGTCATGGATAGAAGGTCTTGAATAATCTATTTCGGCAGATTTACCGGTACGAATTGATGAACCTTAGATAATACAATATAATATATTATATAATATACCATTTATAATACAATATAATATACATTAAATTTAATAGGTATAGAATTAATTTAATTTTCAATATAATTATTACTGTATAATAAACCGAATACAATAATCTAAATATAAAAAGCTAGCATCCTCCTCTCTTCTAAGTTGCCATACCCTACAGGGGCCATATTGTATCTGTGATATTATAAATAACATCTTTGTAACATATGGAGTGCAATAAAGACATTGAGTATTGAGTAATTTTGATCTAGGTGAAATAGCTGAAATTCTTTGAATTGGGCGGTAGATAGCTAGATGGGCATTTTCATTAATATCAATATTCATTGTAATCTGTAGTTTTTTGTCAATAAAGAGTACCAAGCTATCTGTATACACATATTTATACAGACATAGTATTAAGAGAATACAAGCTGAAGTGACAGCAGGCAGGGCATATAGCATGAAAAACTGACAGGACTTCTTGGCGGGAAAGTGAAGCGTCATGTCTGCAGTATTGTTTTATTTTCTAAAATTTGTGATATTACTAATATTAATGTGTTATAACCAGAGGTCGGAATTAGGTAGAGTTATTCATGTACTTACACTGATTTCACACAGCGAAAGAATATAGTGGATATGTCTCAAATCCCGGGATTAATTTTAAAGAATAGAAAAAATCCCGTTACTTTTTAATAAAAAGTTATTTACTTTTACTTTTTTAATTTAGACTACTGCACGCGCGACGTTGCCAAACTTACATCAATGATATTGGATGACCGAAGTTGCAAAATTTTGCATTTGAAATCCCGGGAAGGTCCACATTAATATCAACATTTCGATGCAAGTACATAAATAACTCTACCTAATTCCGACCTCTGGTTATAACGGTGGATTATTGACCTTTAAGTGTTTGTAAACGTACATGAGTGTTAGTGAATGAAGCGAGGCAGTGCAATATACAGAACTCAACGGGTTTAGCCTGCCTAAGACTGTGACTACTTGAAATAGTCTAAAAGAAAGACCCCCCACACCAGCCTTCACCAATACGCACTGGTTCTGCGTGGAGTATGTATGACCTGAATTCTTTGTTCATAGGGAGAGGCTTGTGCTTACAGGGAATTTTAAAAGACTCCCTGGATCCTTAGCGTCCTTGGCTATATACTACTTAGGGAACATAACAGTTACCCGTAAACGGCAATAAGCTCGCCAGCTATTACGTGGGACCAACTATGTATTTGGCAAAGTGTGGGCGTAGAATATGCCTCAAAAGGATAGCCTTCGGGGTAACAGGCGTGAATGTATGTATGTATGTCGTAATTTGAGAAAATTGTTAATTGAGATTCCTGACCACTGAATCACTGTTAAAATATTCAAAAGATCAGGATAAAAATATAATACGCCGATTAATCACGTCGTATTATATATATTTTCCATTTCATTTACACCTTTTTCCTCAAAGGGGTAGCAGCGGTGCAGAAGGTGTTGTTTATGAAGAAATCGTAAACAGACACATACATTTACGCCTGTCTGTCTACCAGAGGCATATTATACGCCCATACTTCGCCAAATACATCTTTGGACCCACGTAATAGATGGCGAGCCTTTTGCCGCTTACCGGGCACTGTTTTGTTCACCAGAGCTTCGTCCGTTGATCGGCTGGTGCACCACTTGCAGTTGAGGTTGGCTTGGGCTCTGTAGGTCTTAGGCTTAAGAAACAATTGGGATAAAATTATTAAATGCTAGGATAATAATGAATGGGCTCTAACGTAGTATTCAAGCCTTTTATACCTACAAACCATTTGCTCTATAAAGCTCTTGTGGACGTCAGCTTAAAAACAAACGCACCCATTCACAGCGGGCAGGAGCTTCATCATCTCAGCCCATTAACGTCCCACTACTGAGCACGAGCCTCCTCTCACATATCAAGGTGTGAGGGTATTGGGTCATACTCCACCACACTGACCCAGTGCGGATTGGCGGAGGCAGGTGTATGGCGTCCTGCTGTTAGAATTTATCAAGCCGCCCATTAGGCCTCTAATATAGCTTAACGACTACCACATTTAGTGATAACCGGACAGGAGCTTAAGTAGAGAAAATATTTCATGAAGATGACCTTTACATTTTCATCATTATATCAGCCATATAAAGTCCACTGCTAAACAGTCGCCTTCAAAATATTTTACATTATAGTGGGGGTATTTGCCCATAATCAGCACGCTGGGCAGGCAGATAGGCTCTCGCAGTTCCAGCCAGTACGTAGGATGACGCTGCTGCCCATCATCCGGTAAGATTTATCTTCGTCTACTCTTACGACTCCCCGTGAGATGAGAGGGGGTGACACTATTCTAGGCCGGTACCACACGGCCAGCCATTTGCAGGTAGTTATTACAAAACGTATGGTTATACTATAAATTATTCAAAGCCATTGCCAAAACGGTCACCCAAAATCCTTTTAAGTCGTAAATCTTTTGTACATAACTGTAGTAAGGCTTTGTTGCTAACTGTACCGCAATGACCTAAAACTTTTAGCGACAACTGTATATCTGATTGGAATTAATGAAATCAAAATATATACGTATGTTTTGTTATATATTTTTGGTGGAGTGTGGGTGTCGTAGCTGTACTTTAAAAGATGCTATCACATTCCCCGAGAGGGTTTAGTAGAAGGCTACTAAGGGTATGTCTAGTGTCATTGTCAATTGTTTTTTTTTTTTCTGTGTAATGAATTTCACTATCAAGTAAATTAATACATACATATGTCAAGCTTCTTTTCAGTAGTGATAGGCAGAGATCACATCTTTTCACTTGCTACGATCATGGCACACACTTTTAGCTTTATTTACACTCATTAACCTTCTCATACACGCCCGGCGGTTTCGGGTACTTCTTCAAAATCTTCTGGATTTGGTCATGGAAAGTCTTACGTGGTCTTCCCCTCCCAACACTTTTATTCACTTAATAAATCAAGTCAATCAATTGCATATAACTATTGGTGCATAGGGCTACGATATTTCAGGAGTCAAGCGAACCTCACCTGCTAGTGGTGCACCTTCCGATCAACGGACGAGGCTCTGACGAATTTAAAAGCTCCCGGTAAGCGGCGATAGGCTCGCCACATATTACGAGGAACCGACAATATGGTAAGCTGGCGAAACGTGGGCAAATAATATGCCTCTGCCTACCCCTTTTGGGAACAGGGCGTGAATACAAAATTCAAAATAATTTATTCAAGTTTGGCTCAATAGAGCTCTTATGAAGGTCAGACTTAAAATTTAACGCGCCCATTCACTGCGGGCGGGAGCTTGATCGTAAAAGAACGGGCAAGAAAATCGTCAAGTTTGGATTTTTCTTCCGCCAGTATTTATTTATCAATTTTTTTTTTTTTATTTTTTTTTTTTTTAAATTAAAAATATTCATGTTTGCTATTTAGTCACAGTCAAGTTAAAGTCATAGGTACCCCAATATAGCAGTGGAGACTTTTCAAAAGGCTTCTAAAGAGTTTTTTAGTTGAAACGGGAAATTACAAGTCACAATTATATGCCACTTTTCATTCTTTTTTACGTTGTTAAATGAAATTACCGTACAGTACAATACTTACAATAGAATATTTACTTATAAAAACTCGAACTTACACTATTTTTAAAAAGTAAAACGTTGCATCGATGTGTCTTTTACCGCGTTTGCGAAAGTGACAATGTTTCTTAATTTTAATTTATACATATACAACCTCATTGGAAATTTAAAAAGAATTCGAAGCATCCAATCCAACCTCATTTTCGAATCGAACAATAGAGATATTCGGGTGTGGCACTTCAAAATGGCGTTGACTGTCCATTTCGCGCCAAAAAAATACATATATTTCGTTTAGTTTTTACAATCGCAAATTCTACACACGTGCAAATGGCCGCGACGTTTTATTTTCGCACGAGTACATTAAACTATGACCGAATATTTCTATCAGGTATTTCATTGAACTAGTGCGTAATCATTTACGGTTATTTTTATTTAGGAACTATTTACCTTATGTCTACAGCTTCGTCGGCCGGAGGTTTTTTTAGATACCTATCATACCATAGCCGTAGCGTTGCACGATAATGTCCTAGACTGACGCTTAGGGTCCAGAGTCTGAGAGAGAGTCCCAAAAAGAGTCCGAGAGAGAGTCTGAGAGAGAGAGATTATTGGTCTAAGCAGATTTTGATGAATTTCAGTTACTACACTGAGCGACTGCCGTCTGACCTCCGCAATCCAGAAACATTATTCTATGGTCAATAAACCCGCTGTCAGGATATTAATAGGACTGACTTTCTTATAAAGACTGTTATTGATGTTCATGACAGTGGCGACCAATGGCTTAACATGCTTTTTGAGCCACGAAGCAAGCTATAATTACGAACATATCTTTTGGGTTTGAGCTGGAGACCCTCTGAATTGTAATCTATTGGTCTGACAACTTGGCTGTTGCTACTCATTTAAACTCAAAAAAATTAGGATTCTATCTTGACGACCGATATGGCGTGGAGGTCAGTATACCTGCACTTCACTCCAGAGGTCGTGGGTTCGATTCCCATACAGGTCAAATTTTTGTGTGGATTTACCTTGGTCAATAAATCCACCATTTTCATCATATCAGCCTTATAAAGTCTACTGCTGTATTTAATCAGCACGCTGGGCAGGCGGGTTGGTGATCGCAGTTCCAGCCAGAACGCAGGATGACACTGCTGCCCATCATCCGGTAGGATTTCTCTTCGTCGACTCTTACGACTCCCCGTGAGATGAGAGGGGGTTACATCATTTCAGCCTTATAAAGTCTACTGCTGTACATTATCAGCACGCTGGGCAGGCAGGTTGATGATCGAAGTTCCAGCCAGTACGCAGGACTACGCTGCTGCCCATCATCCGGTAGGATTTCTCTTCGTCGACTCTTACGACTCCCCGTGAGATGAGAGGGGGTGTCACTAGGCCGGCAACACCACCGTTTTTACTTAATAAACACGTAAGTAAAATGTAACCAAATGTATTTAAAGGGTTAGGTATACTATCGTGTCTATTTTCGTGTCTGGCAACACTCGATACTAGATGTCATAAAATTTTTCTGTATAATTTTAATTAAAATTTAATTAGTTAAGCATAATTTAACGATATAAAACCAATATCACCACATATTTTAGTGTTAAATAAGTGTTACATATAATTTTTACATCTGACTTAGATATTGCCAATGCTTTTGAAGACTTCTTTACTAATATTCCAGTGTCTACTACAAAAACTTTAAATTCCTCGCCTACTTTAGCGGAGGCTATTTTAAGAGATAATGTAAACATTTGTACAGAAGAGTTTATGTTTAATCATGTAACACCCATAGATATAATTAAGACATTTAATACTCTTAATGTTAAAAAGACTGCAGACCTCTGGGGCAATTCCATCGTAGTTACCAAGCCTATCATTGTTTCGGTGGCGCACAGTTTAGCTATAATATTTAATAAATGTATAGATTGCGGCACGTTTCCAGATTTAATGAAAAATAGTAAAATCATTCCACTATTTAAATCGGGCAGTACAGCAGACCCAACTTATTTTAGACCTATTTCAGTGCTGCCTACTTTTAGTAAAATTTTTGAAAAACTTATTTACAACCAAATGTTAAGATTTTTTAATAAAAATGGCTTAATGCATTCAAAACAATTTGGATTCACTAAGGGTCGCTCCACAACCGATGCAGGTGTTGAGCTTTTGAAACATATTTTTGATGCTTGGGAAGATTCTTTGGACGCTTTAGGTATTTTTTGCGATCTGTCCAAAGCTTTTGATTGCGTTCCTCATGAAACATTGATAAAAAAATTAGATTATTATGGAATAAGAGGCTCCGCATTGGATCTTCTTACTTCTTACTTAATTAATAGGATTCAAAGGGTTGAAGTTAATGGAAAGCGATCTCAGGGTTCTGTAGTAAAAATGGGGGTACCGCAGGGCTCGATTCTCGGCCCGTTTTTGTTTTTAATTTATATTAATGATTTGCCACATTTGGTAAAGGAAAATCACGA
The DNA here is from genome assembly GCA_949126915.1 of Musotima nitidalis. NCBI lineage: Eukaryota > Metazoa > Arthropoda > Insecta > Lepidoptera > Crambidae > Musotima > Musotima nitidalis. The sequence goes on from OX421441.1 coordinate 1,622,742, forward strand.
GATAGTATTGTTTGCTGATGATACATCATTATTATTTAAAATAAAGCGATATCAGAACCCAGACGATGTAAACAATGCGATCTCAAAGGTGGTGCACTGGTTTGACGTTAACAATTTATTATTAAATGGGGCTAAAACGAAATGCATTAAATTCGTGACGCCTAACGTCAGACAAGTAAACACCACTATTAAAATAAAGGAAGATGAGTTGACCCTTGTGGATACCACCAAATTTTTGGGTGTTATATTAGATTCTAAGTTACAGTGGGGCCCACATATTGGTGAATTGTCGAATAGACTCAGCTCTGCTGCATACGCGGTAAAGAAAATTCGCCAATTAACAGACGTTGAAACAGCTAGGCTTGTTTATCATTGCTATTTTCATAGTGTTATGTCGTATGGTATTCTTCTGTGGGGTTGTGCCGCAGATATTCAAAATATTTTTGTACTGCAGAAGAGGGCCATACGAGCAATTTATAATCTACCATGTAGACATTCACTAAGGGATAAATTTAAAGAAATTGGTATTTTGACAGTGGCGGGTCAGTTTGTTTATGAAAACCTAGTATATGTACACAAAAATTTTGATAAATTGAGTAAGAAAAGTGATATACATAACCTAAACACAAGAAATAAGCATAAACTAGTTGTACCTGCCACTAGGCTCCAAAAAATTAACAAATCTTTTAAAGGTCAATGTGTGCGATTCTATAATAAAATCCCAAGCAATATACAGCAATTAAGCCTAAATAAATTTAAATTAACAATAAAACGCAAGCTGTCTTCAAAGGGATATTATTCTATTAAAGACTATATGGCTGATAAAAATGCTTGGGATTAAACCGCCGTTTCATACAGGCTATTCTAATATGAATGACTTAAAGCATGAATATTGTTATATTATGTTGCATTGTATAGCGTCACAGACAAATGAAGATTGTTACTAACCAATCGATAATTTAAAAGAGCATAGCCTGTGAGTTTCTTGCCAGTTCTTCTTACAGAGCGGTGGCTCGGAACTGGCACTTAGATTCGCTTGCACTTAAATGTTTTTTGTTTTTTTAAATTATTTGGTTGCAAGTGAATCTAAGCTTCGTGATTTTAGTATAGTTATATTTTATTTGTTTTTGTTATTTTTTTATAATTTTGACGTTTTCAAGTACTATGTAATAGTTTATGAAATAAAGTATTTTTGACTTTGACTTTTTGACTTTTGACTAAACTACATTCTATCAAAATTATCTAATTTACATTCAAAACAAAATGTAGGAATTACAAGATTTCCCTGTGTTTAGAATACCTGATAATTCTAGACCGATGCCAATGAACTAGAAAACTAACTTGCGTTTTACATAATGTTGCTGATTTCAGTGCGCATGTCCACTTCACTGGTAGATTTGTCCGATTTTTTTCCGTCCGATTCCGACCACAAGGGAGCTTTCAACTATGCGGCCTAGCTGATGGAACGTGGTCACCGCAGCTTATGGAAGTTTTGCTGCGGGACTGTTCGAAAGGGTTACCGCGGCCTCGGATCAATAAGGAACATCACCTCAGCCATCTTACGTCCACTGCTGAACATAGGCCTCCTCAATGTGGAAACACATTGAGCGATCCTGAGTCGCCTGCATCCATCGGCTTCCCGCCGCTTTGACCAGATCATCGGTCCATCGCGTGGAAGGCCTTTTTCTACACGTCGGTTTCTTCGTCCTCCTATGCATTTCCCCATTTCTGATTCGATCACGGGACACTCCGAGCATAGCTCTCTCCATTGCACGCTGAGCGACTTTGAGCATTCTAATGAGGCCCATAGTCAGACACCAAGTCTCAGTACCGTAGTCAACACTGGCAACACACACTGGTCAAAGACTTTCGTCTTAAGACACTGAGGCATTTTTGACAAGAAGATATAGCGCAGTTTCCCGAACGCAGCCCAACCGAGCGTGCGCGCGCTGCCGGAGCAAAGTACGCGCATCTTTGATGAAGATGCGTATACTTCACGCTAGATAACTTGGTTCACCGCCGTGGCAGTGGCCCAGGCCAGCCGGCTAACTCCCAGATACCTCTCGCCGGCGAGTAGGTTATGCCGGGATGACCCATAAAGGCCCGATGGCTAAACTCCATGTGTGTGAATGCTGCTTGCCTCTGATGGCCGATACAGCGCAACCAAAATGGATTTGGGGAAGGCGAGACTGAGGGCCTCAAACCCAGGTTAAATACTGCCGAACTACATGGGCCAGCCCAGTATATCTGCACTTCACTCCAGAGGTCGTTGTTTCGATTCCTACACAGGACAAATCTTTGTGTGCATAAACATGATTATTTGTTCGGGTCTGGGTGTTTCCTATGTCTATTAAGTATGTATTTACAAAAAAAAGGTTGTAAGTATCTTTATCGGCTCTTTAGTATCTATAACACAAGTTCTTAATTATACTTATCTTAGAACTAAATAATTGGTGTGATTATAAAATATTTATTTATTTATTCAAACACAAAACAAATTACAACTTATGTTAACAAAGTTTAAAACAAATTAAATACATTTATAAACCAAGTTACACCTCAGACTATGCGTTCGTACATAAAAACCATATGTAACAATTTATTTTAAGAAAAATAAAATAAAAACAAAGATTGATCATAAAAATAATATGAATAATAATAAAATAAACTTCAGAGGGATTCAAGTACCAGGACGGAGAAAACATTTCCCCCATGGAGGCTACCTTTGACAGTTTTTCTGAATTGATTCCGTTTTGGTCGAAAATAATCAAAATCTTGATGTATTAATGACATTATATATTATTATTATATATTATTTACTGACTGATTGATTATGTCTCCCAGTTCACACATCACTTAGGTGCCGTTCGTCTTTACTGAACGCACTCCTTTACGGCCTACCGCCAAACTTGCTGGTAATCGATTATTAGGCAAAATCGATTTCGAATTGATTCTGTCATACCGCCGAACACATGGAACTTGATACAAGATGGCGATTTTAAAGAAGTGACGTGACTTCTTGGCGGGAAAGTGAAGCGTCATGCATGTCTGCAGTTTTGTTTTATTTTCTAAAATTTGTGATATTTCTAACATAAATGTGTAATAACGGTGGATTATTAACCGTTAAGTGTTTGTGAACATACATGAGTGTTGGTAAATCAAACAAAACAGTGCAACATCACTTTTCAAATTTTCTTTCAAGGAGTCCATGTGAGATCTCAGTATAGTCCCACATCTTTACTGAGGACTCAAGGGGCTTAGGGGAGGGTATCTCATTTATTCAAGTAAGTAAAGATGTGGGACTATACTGAGATCTCACATGGACTTCTTAGGAGAATTTGAAAAGTTATGTTGCACTGTTTTATTTCATTTACCAACACTCATGTACGTTCACAAACACTTAACGGTTAATAATCCACCGTTATTAAACATTAATGTTAGAAATATCACAAATTTTAGAAAATAAAACAAAACTGCAGACATGACGTTTCACTTTCCCGCCAAGATGTCCTCGACGTAATATTTGACAATCTCTATCTGTGTTGTTTTTTAATTGTATTACAAATAATTCATATTTAGGTAAAACCAAGAAATTTGGTAAGTCGTTTCTGGGTAAGAACGTTAAGTCTGGAGTTCGCTGCCCGCTCATGTGTTTCCTATTTCCTATGATCCCGGGTCTTTTAAGCGTGAAACAGCATTTTAGCAGGCCTTCATGAGCGGGTGCGCTTTGTAGGGTGCTTTGTACGGCATGAAGTGCCTTTATTATTTTTGGACTGCATCGACTGCTTACTATTAGGCAGGATATAGTAATTATGACGTATCACATTTAATAAAAATCTGAACTGTGGCGCACCTGTCATATCTACAGTGCGAGGATAACCTCTTACTATTATAGACAAATTCTTTTTAACTCAAGTCAGTACAGTACTACGAGCAGGAGTGAATGGGCGCGTTAGTATTAAGTTTTGTCGACATTCATAAATGCTTCATCGGAGTCCAGAAATGCGTGGAAAATTGTAAAAACAGCACTGTTATCTTTCGATATAAACCAGCTGTCACAATTTTGACATTTCTTTTTTGTTTTATAAAATGGCTTCGTGCGGTTAGAACATTTAGCCAGTGTCAAGTAAGAGATAGGTATATTAATAACATATAAATTATTGTCAATGAAAGTGAGTGGTAATAAAGATGATAAATGGTTAATGATATGGCCTTCCCCTAAACTCCTTGAGTCCTCAGTAAAGATGTGGGACTATACTGAGATCTCACATGGACTTCTTGAGAGAATTTTTGAACTGGCCAAATGTGTTAAACGCACAACGCCATTATTTAATAGAAGAAAACAAAATATGCGTTATTATTGTTTTGTTAGAACGAAACTCTGGACAGCTAGTTATTTTAAAACTAAGGATTTGTCATATCGATTGAAAATAAAACAATTGTAAATAATACAGTCACATAATGGACACTTATACATTACGTATTCCAATCAGAACCCAGTGAGCTTTAGAAAAACATCTGGCCTTAGGCATTTCAAAAATAATAAGTATGCACCAGGAAATTTATCACATCTGTTAATAGATTTATGTGTGAGGGTCCTGATGAAGTGCTTAAGCCGCCACTTGACGAGACCCATAAACTTAACATTCAGAGGGTCTTTGATTCAGAACCAGGTCACACCTATGAGTTTTAAATAATAATAAATAAATAAATATTCTCTTACAATCACACCAATTATTTAGTTCCAAGATAAGTATCACTAAGAACTCGTGGTATGGATTCTAAATAACGGATAAACATACTTAAATTCTTTCTTTTTTTTTGTAAAAACATACTTAATATACATAGGAAAACACCCAGACCAGAACAAATATTCATATTTATACACACAAAGATTTGTCCTGTGTGGGAATCGAACCCACGACCTCTGGAGTGAAGTGCAGGTATACTGACCTCCACGCCATATCAGTCGTCAAATTTGTTTGTGTATAAATATGAAGTTATGTGCGTAAATATCGCTTGATCCGAGCCTCGGAAAGGAGCCGTTGCTTCCGACTGTCATGAACATCTTTGGCAGTCGTTAGTAAGAAGTCAGTGCCTTCAGATATCCTGACGATTACCTGCTGAAGAGCATAACGTTTTTTGGGTGTATAGGGATCCTACTAAGACCTAAGGAGCCCAAGCCAACCTCACCTGCAAGTGGTGCACCTGCCGATCAACGGACGAGGCTCTGGCGAACATAACAGTGCCCGGTAAGCGGCAATAGGCTCGCCACCCATTACGTGGGACCAACTATATAATTTGCAAAGTGTGGGCGTATAATATGCCTCTGCCTACCCCTTTGGGGAAACAGGCGTGAATGTATGCATTTATGTATTTTGACACTATAACTATATATATTTGACGACTTATATGGCGTGGTGGCGAGTATACCCGCATTCCATTCCTGAGGTCGTGGGTTCGATTCCCACACAAGACAAATATTTGTGTGTATAAATATGAATATTTGTTCTGGTCTGGGTGTTTTTCTTTGTATATTAAGTATGTATTTACAAAAAAAAAAAGTATTTATGTATGTTTTTCCGTTATTTCGTATCCATAACACAAGTTCTTAATGATACTTATCTTGGAACTAAATAATTAAGGGTAGGTGTCAGAAATATTTATTTATTTATTTATTTAATATAATGCTTTATGAAGTTATGCCATAATAACTTATGCTATATGTTTTCTATAGGAATTCGCTGCCGGCTCATGTGTTTCCTATTTTCTATGATCCCGGGTCTTTTAAGCGGGGCGTCATGTTAGCAGGCCGTCATGAGTGGATGCGCTTTAAATAAATATACAAAAAAAAGCATTGTAACAAAATAAAAAAATATAAACTTTGTATATAATTTGGACATACCCTCCGAAGCACGGAAGCTTTTCAAAGGCCACACAAACCATTATCCATCCATGGATTGACATCTGTGAATGCTAAGCTTTGATAGTCGATTCTGACGTGTCGTTTGTCTTATCTTATGAAACTTTGCGAAATTTACGGTAGCATTTTTATGACGTAGGTAGGTACGTAGAAAATAAATAAAATATACTTTTTTTATTTATTTAAAACACGTGCACTTACTGGATTACAGTGAGGACCAAAACGCCAACAAGTTACTTAATTAAATTTAAAAAAAATATCAATCATCAAGTAAATTACTGTAAAAAAAGACAAAACAGTTTTTATTCCTTTTAAATATGGCTTCGTGATGTAAGAGTTTATTGTCTTTAAGATCAACACGATCACTTAGACTCGTCGAATTTGACAAACAAAATGGATTAGGAATAATAAAAGATTGGGCTGTACCATAATCGAGAAAGAGAGAGAAATAAAAAAAAAGCAAAATGGATTCTTTGTCAGAATTTGTAAATGTTTTTCATTTGTCTGTTGTGGATTTTTCTCAAGATTTGTCAGACTGTCGGGGACTCGAACCGGGGGATTTTTCTGTCTGTCGTGATTCTAAAGGGGGGACTGGCTTTGTCCTTCAGCCATTCTGTCGGTAACTCTAACGAGGCTCCCAAAAGGCAACACGATTGATAAGAATGCCTTATGAAACTCATTAGTCACGTCATCATCATCATCATCATCATTTCAGCCATTCGAAGTCCACTGCTGAACATAGGCCTCCCCAATTGCTTTCCACGTAGATCGATTCTTTGCCGCCTGCATCCACCGGCTCCCCGCCGCCCTGACCAGATCGTCGGTCCATCGCGTTGGGGGCCGCCCTCTACTACGTTTGCTGATTCGTGGTCGCCATTCAAGAACCTTAACGCCCCATCGGTCGTCGGTTCTTCGAGCTATGTGCCCCGCCCATTGCCACTTCAGCCTGCAAACGCGCTTCGCTATGTCGGTCACTCTGGTTCTCCTACGGATTTCCTCATTTCTGATTCTATCACGTAGGGACACTCCGAGCATAGCTCTCTCCATTGCACGCTGAGCGATTTTGAGCTTCCTTATGAGGCCCATAGTCAGGCACCACGTCTCAGTCCCATACGTCATCGCTGGCAACACACACTGGTCGAAGACTTTCGTCTTGAGACACTGAGGTACTTTGGACGAGAAGCCGTTAGTCACGTATCTCTAGTCAAAACAATTTGAAAAAAATCGACTGAAAAAGCGACACTAATTCAAACTTTCAGAAATTAAACTCTTTGTAAGTTAAATAAAATGGCACGTGTAATTTGTATCCAAAACTTAGTTATAATCTTAAGATGAAAATTACTAGCCGTTTGGGTCAGCACAAATTTCGAATAAAATATTGCATCATTATAATAACAGGCGTAAAAATATTAATAGTTATCTTTCCGATATGTTTGAAGAAATGTGTTCGTTGACTTTTTTGGACTGGTTGAATGTTTCAATATTCAACAGTGATGCGCATTTTTATTTTTAAATTTCTTTCCTTAGCGCTTACGAAGTTATATTCAGCTAGCATTAATAACAAACCTACCAAAATTTTATAGTTATTGGTCAAATTTTAAATTACGCAGTTGGATAATTTATTTAGTTTTTAACTTACTCCATATCTTTAAGTCAACTCAAAATGATTTCATACTTTTACAAAGAAACGAAACGCTAAATATTTTTATTATAGCAACACCCTGTCATCGAAACGCCAAATGTCAACATTGTTTATATCAGTGACGGACGGCGCTTAGATAATTTTTCATCAATATTAGTTTTTAATTTCCAATGTGTATTTAATTTTATCGTAAAAACAATCATGTCAGAACAGGAAGATGGCTTTTGTCGTCTGTGCGCCGAACCTACGTCGATGGACCAGTTAATAGTCGCTGATAGTCATGTTGGCGTAAACTCGAAAATTATTACGAAAATGGAATGGATAAATGTTAATGTTTCATGCAGTTTGTTGCCGACAACTATCTGTTTCTCGTGCTTTGACCTACTGGAACGTACATGGAAGTTTTTACACAATGTCCGCACAGCTCAGGAAAAGTTATCGTCAATATTTATCAAAGAAAAAAGCAAAGAAGACACTACCAACGATGTCAAAATAGAAGTCCCTATAAATGAAGATGAATCAGTGAAACCGATTAATATTGATTGGGAGGAGTTCCAGAATCCAAAGCCTGAAATAAAAGATGAATCACCCATAGACACTTTGCAAGTAATCACTGTGGACCCGAACTCCTTGCTAGATTCTCTTGTTAAGAATGAAGAAGATTCTGATTATGATTATGAAAACGAAGTTATAGATTCCACTGACAGCGATTTACCGATCGGTCTGGCAGTTAAAAAGAAAAAAACAAAAAAGAAAATTAATAGGCTCATAGATGCCATTAGTGGTAGCAAACCTTTGACGTGGGATGAATATATGTGTCTCTGTGCCCATTGCGACGCTCAATGTAAAAACATAGCATCATTACGTCTCCATTCGTTGCAAATACACTCAAATTGCTGCACTTTCAAATGCTCTGACTGCAATTCTGTTATCGCCAGCTTCCGTCGATTTATAAATCATGTAAGATCTCATAATAAATTCCTTAGATATTGCTGTGAATTCTGTAACAAACATTACACAAGATCTAGCTATTTGAAGAAGCATTGGAATAGTGCTCACAGTGGTAAGCTTTTTAATATGTGTGGTAACTGTGGTTCAGTGTTTGATGATCTGAATCAGTTAAAAGACCATCTACAACAGTATGCTAAAGGGGTTAAAAAGCGCGTAGTTAAAGAAGAAATATTAGAAATGGATTTAAAGTGTCAGGAGTGCAACAAAGAGTTTAAATCTAGAAGTAATCTTCAACAGCATAAGTTGGTTCACACTAATCGTAGACGAGACTTCTCGTGTCATGTATGTGGAAAGATGTTTTTCACAAAAGGAACGCTCGGTACCCACATGGCCACACATGAAGAAGCTAAACCTTATAAGTGTGATTACTGCTCTATGGAGTTCCGAGCTCGTGGTAACCTACAAAGTCATATAAGCTTACATTCAGGGTCGAAGCCATTTGTCTGCGAACAGTGTGGTAAAAGTTTTAGGGTTAAACGACATTTAAAGTCCCACTCAATAGTACATACCGATTTAATGCCATACATCTGTGAATACTGTAAGAAAACTTTCAGATTTAAAACACGTTTGAACTTACATTTAAGACAGCACACAGGTGCTAAGCCGTACACTTGTATATACTGTGCTAGAGACTTTACGAACGGCTCAAATTTCAAGAAACATATGAAAAGAAGGCATAATATTGATACTTCTAGGAAAAAGTTTAATAATGTTGCTGATAAAAGTAGTATATAATGGGATTTTTGGATCTAATTATTACCAGGAAATCGCACTGAATGTCTGGCTTTCATATTACATTTCCAACTTTGCAATCTATGCTGAAAAGTGTATATTACTGCGTTGAAATATATGTTTTCTGTTGTTAATAAAATACACAACAAATAACACAAAAAAATTTAATATTAATTTTAGCAGTATATTTCAAGAACCAAAATTTCTAACTATGCAATATGTAACCTATTCTCTTAAGAGTTTATCTTAAGCTTCAACATTTATGTTTTTTGTTATTAATAAAATACACAAAACAAGCAATAGTTTTAGACTTTAATAGTAAATGTAATAGGCTATGAGCACATGACTATGAACAATAACTTTGCCTTTAGTTCGGACATGCCCTCCGAAGCACGGAAGCTTTTCAAAGGCCACACAAACCATTATCCATCCATGGATTGACATCTGTGAATGCTAAGCTTTGATAGTCAAAACTGCCATTTAAAAATGCCTTTAAAGATATTTGTTTTCCGTTTGAATAATACTTTTGGAACAAACAAAAGTCCCATAATGTAAATTTTTACTTATTTTAGCAGTTTTAAGTGAGCTTGAAATCTATGTTAAATAATATTTATACAGAGAGCTTAGACAAAGTATCATTTGAGAAATAAACTGAAATCCCCAGGAAACAGCTAGTAAAAAAATTACTGTCTTCCAAATATTAGTTTCCCTGTCCTGTGCCAACCTGTGGCACGGACAAAACCACCTTACAAGACATTCAAAAATACCTCGAATTTATTTAACTGATATGAAATGAGATTATTACATTAAGTCTATTTCCCCGAAGAGGTAGGCAGAAGCAAATTATATGCCCATATTTCGACAAATATATTGCTGTTCCACGTAATAGTTGGCGAGCCTATTGCCGCTTACTGGGAACTTGTATGTTCGCCAGAACCTCGTCCGCCGTGTTCGGCAGGTGCACCACATGCAGGTGAAGTTGGCTTGGAGTCCAAAGTTCTTGATAGGACCCCTATACACGTTACCTTAAATAACGTAAGACTGGAAGGAAAGCAGTTGTTATTGAAGTTGGAATCCATTAATGACTGTCTTTAATAATATTCTACTTAACAGTAGAAATGAGAGTACTCAGAAGTATTCTAGTTGTGAAATTGAGTGTTAGGATTAGGAATGAAGTGATAACGGTCGAAGCTGGTGTAAAAGAAGATATAGTGACAAGAATTGAGAAAGGTATGCTTAGATGGTTTGGTCATATTGAGAGGATGAATGAAAGTAGACTAACAAAAGTGATTTATGATGGACAAGTGATTGGAAGTGTTGGGAGGGGAAGACCAGGTAGGACCTTTCATGACCAAGTTCAGAAAATTTTGGAGAAAGAGCAGGTCAAAAGTACCCTAAACCGAAGGGCGTGTATGAGGTCAATGAATGTTAATGAAGCTAAAAGTGTGTGCAGATCGTAGAAAGTGGAAGGATGTGATCTCTGCCTACCGCTACGGGAAAGAGGCGTGACATTATGTATGTATTATAATAATATACTCTAAAAGGCCCTCCAGCTTGTTTGAAAAGCTGCAAGTATTTTGTCTCATTTACATACATTAAGTGATTCGGCGATTTAGGCAAAAAATGTTGTATATTTGTAAATAAATACTTAAGTATACGTAAATCAATTATTAAGTAACAAATTTTTTTTTGGTACAGTCAAGGTTATGTAATTGTTAACAATAAGAGCGCCAAAAATCACACATGTCTCTAATGTCAAGATTGTATGGCTTTGAGTGGTACCAACTATTTGACGCTGTACCGTACATAAAATAGTACTCGGCGGTAAATACTTCAATCTGTCTATCAATTATTTTTTTAAAAGAATTTGAATTTAACTTTAAGTACTTTACCTTAAAAATAATTCATGTAGTATTATTTGTGTATTGTAAATATTTTATTGCATAGTTACTGGCAAACAAGGCCACAGTACCTTTTCCTTAACCTTGTTGTAATGTACCTGTGTTTGCAATAAATTATTTGATTGCCGCATAAACTTTATAGAGCTACAAAACGACTGCCTCGATTTGCAGTATTTACCGCTCTGTTGATTATCTTCACTTTGACAGTTTAACAACCATCGACGCGTCAGTGCCAATACACATGCTCTGCTATTGAAGAAAACGAGCAATGTATATTGACTTTTAATTTGAATCTTGGTAGATTATTTTAAGAAATAAACAGGGATTGGAACGACATTTTCGAAGATGTAACTATAAGTTTCTTAGAAAACTTACCGGTAACAATAATAGAAGTATTAGTACCAATATGGTGCGGGAGTCAGAATAGCTATACTCCACTTGAGGGTCATAATTAGTAATTTTTTTTACCCCCCCTCCGTCCTTGTCACAGCTGGTCACACTTGTGAGACCTCCTTCTTAGTGTGATGTCACATATTTTGCAATTATACAGCAAGACATAATTTCATCAAAACAGCAGCTCCAAAATGTTTATAGGATCTGGATTTTGAAATGTGACGTCACGAAATACAGGGTCCCTTCACCTTGTCACACCATGTCACACTTTCGTCAACCTGCTCCCACCCTCTTAAAGTGTGACTTAATTTATGGATAGCCCCTTTTAAGGTCGTGGGTTCGAATCCTACACAAGACAATATTTCTTTGCGTAAACATTTTTGATCTCTAGGTGTTTTCAATGAACAGTCAGCATTGAATAATTGTTACCATCCAAATGGTCATAAAAATCGCCACAACATTGTTAGCAGTGTTAGGACTTTACCTACTTTTTGACGCTGAGTCCACCTACTCATACTACTCACCTATCACCTACTCATAGAGTATGTTATTACGAAAAAAAAATGTATATAAAATATGTGAGTTAGGTCAGTTTTGCATAAACTCGTCCAATTTCCCTGTTAAGTAAAGTTGATTTAAACTAGATTTTGTAACTAGATATATATTTAATAGTAAGAGTGTATTTATTTTATTTTGTATATTATCTCACAAGAAAACTTTTATGTGTAAAAAAATAAAACATTTATGTCAAAATTACATAATTTTTCCATATTTATTGCCTTTTTTTCAAACCTTATAATCGTCTTTTTAGCCACATGAAAAACACTCCTGAACGTAGGCACTAGGTAACGCACTTAGATCGATTTTGAGCTGCCTACATCCATCGGCTTCCCGCCGCTTTGACAAGATTATAGGTTCATCTGGGAGGCCGTCCTCTACTATGTTTGCTGGTTCACGGATGCCATTGAAGAAATTTATCGCCCCTTCAGTCGTCGGATCTTCAAACTATGTCTCCTGCCCACTGCCAATTCAGCTTGCAGATCCGTTTATTATCGTCATTAAAAATGAACTAAGACAATTTTTTTTTTAAATAAGGCTAGACAATAATCCATAAGTTCTTGGCGGGAAAGTGAAGCGTCATGTGCTGTTTAATTTTCTATAATTTGTGATTTGTCGAAAATTAATATGTAATAACGGTGGATTATTAACCTTTAAGTGTTTGTAAACGTACCTACATGAGTGTTGGTAAATTAAAAAAAAGCGACATCATTTTTAAAATTCTTTTAAAGATCTCCATCTCAGTATAGTGCCACATCTTTACTGAGGACTCAAGATTTTAGGGGGAGGGCATCTCATTTATCATCTTTATCACCTGATAAACCTGATGTGTCGCGGGTATAAATAAATAAATATTCTCTAACAATCACACCAATTATTTAGTTCCAAGATAAGTCTCATTACGAACTTGTGTTATGAATACTAAAGAACGGATAAACATACTTAAATACATTTTTTTTGTAAATACATACTTAATATACATAAAAAAATACCCAGACCATAACAAATATTCATGTTCATACACACAAAGATTTGTCCTGTGTGGGAATCGAACCCACGACCTCTGGAGTGGAGTGCAGGTATGCTGACCTCCACACCATATCGGTCTTCGGGTATAGAGTAGGTACTTGAATTACAATCTTTATGTGTCTGTGAAGCTATACAATGCAATATAATATAACAATAATATTCATATTTTAAGTCATTCATATTAGAATAGCCTGTATCAGGTCATTTAAATACTTGTCTTGTGTGGGAATCGAACCTTAAGAGCAAGCGACGGGTACTCTATACCCACAAGCTATCTTGGTACACTCCAAGCAAGTCCTAACCCACAAACCATGAACATAAACCAACAATATGAAATCTGGAGCGTGACAGGACAGTGTCACTTTACTATTCTATTGTTTGACAGTCAAGTAACCTAAAACAAAATGGCGGGCGCCGTCTGAAACTGTAAAGTACAGACAATAGATGAGATTTTTGTAATAATAAGTATATTTATTTACAACGTGGTATAACATATTATTATTCATTATATTATTAGGGTGTACAGGGACCACCATCAGGGTGTACCATCATCTTTGAAACCTTTTTCTTTTTTTTATCGTCGGTAAAAAATGCTGTTTACGCACTGTTCCCAGGCCAATGGGGGCACCAGGAGAGGCGTGTGGGGCTCACTACGGCAGACGCGACCGCCGCCGCAGTCCTAAACACTAAAAAACTTCCGACGACGCCCTCCGCTGATGAAAAAGGGGCGGGGCCAGTGCTTGGGTTTTTATTTAGATTTAGATCTCTGAGAAGGTCCTCTGAGATTAGAACCGGGAGGACCTTCTCAGAGAGGCGCAGTGTGTCGCGCGCCCCCTACCTCCTATTGCGGTCATGGCCTAACTGGCCGACTTCTGGAAGGGTCTATAGCTAGACGGAAGGGGCCCCCTGCCCCCGCCGCCTGCCACCCCTGCCTGCCAGACCCCCGGGCGCTGCAAGACGGGCCCTCCTGGCCCGCCCGCTGCGCCAACGGCGTAGCCGGAGAGAGAGCGAATCCCTCTCCCTCTCCCGCCATCGCCTCCCACGCCGTCTCGCTGTGGACCTTCTTTTGCATGATCATCTTTGAAACCCAAGCCAACCTCACCTGCAATTGGTACATCTGCCGATTATCTGGCTCTGGCGAACATAGAAGTCCCCGGTAAGCGGCAATAGGCTCGCCATCTATTACGTGGGACCAATAACACAATTGGCGAAGTGTGGGCGTATATTATGCCTCTGCCTATCCCTCCGAGGAAATAGGCGCGATTTATTTATTTATTCTTTATTGCACACTTAAAAGTATTACAAAAGGCGAACTTAATGCCATAAAGCATTCTCTGCCAGTTAATCTTAGGGTTAGCAGAAAACTTTAAAGGCGGTGCGATAGATTGCGGGCGATTGTATGTATGGATGTATTATTAATGTAATGAAAGTTACATTCATAAGTACATATCAAAGTGATTTTAGGACCCAAAAATGTGGAAATTTATCACCCAGATGTGTCAAAGTGGATAAATATCCCGGTTTACCATTTGAAAAATGTAACAGCAGAAAGCCACTCACCTGCCTCCGCCAATCGGCACTGGGTCCGCGTGGTGAACGAAACAAAGCATTTGAGCATAACTGCCGGCACAAGTAAGGCATTTTTACCACTTTTTTAAACAAAAATGTGGGTATCTTACGCATTCATTAAACTTGGTAACCCAGCTAATGAAACATCTTAAACCAATTAAAATTAGTGACGCGTATATGTCACCGTAAAATTGTTAATAAGGTTAAATTATAATCTATCCATACACATACATCTAAACATATACATCTAAAAATGGAAAATGTATTTATCGCTCATTACGAAAGATTAATCGCCAGAGTAATGACATAGATTAAGTGATGTAGACAAAAAATTATGCCAAGACCTCATCTCATATCTTAGCAGTATCCCGGTTCAATTGTTTATTATTTAAAAAAAGAATATGTAAATGGCTAAATGAGTATAATTTTTATAGTGTTAAGGAATTTTTTGACAAATAGACATTGATATTATTGGCATTGATTGAGTTTATTGACATTTGTAACTTTTTGTTTGTTTGTACTAGATTAATTTGGAATGTAATATTATTATTGTAAATTTTTTAGACTAATTTAGAGTACATTGGACGTATAAATGATTTGCATGCTATTTTAATAGTGAAACATGAGCTCTTGTATTTATATTGTGTAAAGACCACGTTATACCATGTTTTGTGCAAATAAATGATTATTATTATTATTATTAATGGTGTGCCTTGTGATGCCGGCCTAGAATAGTGCCACCCCCTCTTCTGACGTGTCAAGGCAAAACACTGTATACTCCAACACAAAATGTAATAGTTTCACTTAAAGTAGACCTTAAAATACGGCGAATAAGCGTTGTTAAGGAGAAACACTGTATTCTAGTATACAGTGTTTTGCCTTGCCACGTCAGCCTTGTCTCACGGGGAGTCGACGAAGACATATCCCACGGGGGCAGCAGCGTCATTCTGCGTACTGGCTTGAACTGCGATCACCATCCCGCCTGCCCAGCGTGGTGATTATAAATTTATTTATTTTATTTATTTATTTATTTAAAAGAGATACCAACAGTGGACATAATAAAGATTAAAATTAAGAAATTACAATGGAACAGGTTCTGGTATGTACACCAATTATAGGTATCTACAGCATTCAAAACGAAACAGACTATTATTATAAGCTTAAAACTATGTTAGTGCACCAGCGTTAGTATATAATCAAAAAATATAATACATAATCAAAAAATTTAAAAAGAAGATTGAAGATGTGTTAAATTGTTGTAACCTAAAAAGAGCCTCAAAAAAACTAAGTGATCTTTGGAGGCTCTGATACAGTCAAGATAAATTTGCTGAGTGAATCATTAAAAATATCGAGGTCATTCGATAGAGCACACTGTCTATTGTAAGAACGACATATTCTGTTTAAAGGTGAGTTAAAACCTAAATTAGTCCTAGCGAGAGGTACTGTCAAAATCATTAAAATAGTGTGGCGAGGGTAATTATGAGGCACGTTGACAGATATAAATGCGGCAAATATCTCCAAAAGAATTTAATATATTGGGGAGGCCAGTGGTCAGCAGTGCACTTTATAAGGCTGACATGTTCCCGGTTACAGGGTTGCGGGACAGTTTGAAAAAGTTACCACATCTCCGGGAAATAACAGGCTTAATGGCAGGCTGTATGGTTTTAGTCAGTAAAAGTCTGACACACTCCCCTGCTCGACCCACAGCGGGAGACAGTCATTTAATCGTTTTCCATCCGAAAAACTGAAGCACTATCCCGGTTACCCTAGACTTGAGCTTAAGACCCAGGGTCTGGGGGCCTACCGCCGAGTTCGATTATAAGGCAAAATGGATTTCGAATTGATTCTGTCGTAACGCCGAACTCATGGAAATCGAAACAAAATGGCGTTCTCCATTTACCTATTGGTCTGTCACGGACGGAAGGTCATGAATGAGAGGTAGCTGTCGGCAGATTCCCCGGTACGGATTAATGAACGCAAAACAAAGTTTGATCTATATGGATTACCGGTAATCCATCGAATTCGGCGGTAGGCCCCCTGTTCACTGGTTTATCCAGATTTGGTTGAATAACACATTATTGATGCGCGGGGCACGAAGCAAGCGATAATCAAGCACATAACTTTAAAAGTCATAAGTTTGCAGTCTATTGATTTGATTATTGAAAGCGCTCATAGCTCCGCGGAGAAGTAAAGCAGAGTTTACAGAAGTTAGTCCTTGAATGGGTGACCGATTGTGTGCCATTTGATGTCGAGCGCTGTCGTGCTTCGAAAGGCACGTTAAGCCGTTAATCCCGGTTATCACTAAATGTGCTAGTCGTTAAGCCATGTTAGAGGCCTAATATGGCGGCTTGAAAAAATTGAAACGGCAGGACGCCACACACCAGCTTCCGCCTATCTGCACTGGGTCAGCGCGGTGGAGTATGACCCAATACCCTCGCACCTCGGTATGTGAGAGGAGGCTCGTGCTCAGTAGTGGGACATTAATGGGCTGAGATGATGAATCCACCGCTAGGCTATCGTTGCTGTTACTAATTACCTATCTGTGGATTGTTATTCTATGACCAGAATGACAAAGATGCGCACGCGACGTACGCGACTATACGTACTTACGGATATGTCGTACGCACACGAGATTAAAGATTAGTTTGAAGATTAAATTATTAAGTATGTTATAATTTAGTTTTAATGAATAATGTTAATAATTTTTAGTTATACGTTAATACGTATTGAGATGAGTTATTGCACATTTAAATGTATATTTAATTATTATACTTAAGCGTTGAGCCATAAAAAGGTGCTATGAAAAAAATCAGCAAAAACTACTTTTTTTAAATACCTAGTGATTTCTCGCGCTTCGCACTTTCAGCCGTTATCAAGTAAGAGATATATTAATGTAAAGTAAATGAGAATGAGTGGTGATAAAGAGGATAAATGGTACATGAGATACACTCCCCGTAAACCCCTTGACTCCTCAGTAGAGATGCGGGACTATACTCTCTCGTATGGACTTCTTGAGAAAAATTTAAAAGTGATGTTGCACTGTTTTCTTTCATTTACCAACACTCATGTACGTTCACAAACACTTAAGGGTTAATAATCCACCGTTATTACACATTAATATTTAGTTTTGTTTTATTTTCTATAATTTGTCATATTTTGAACATTAATGTGTAATAACGGTGGATTATTAACCGTTAAGTGTTTGTGAACGTAAATGAAACAAAACAGTACAACATAACTTTTCAATTTCTCTCATGAAGTCCATGTGAAATCTCAATATAGTCCCACATCTTTACTGAGGACTCAAGGGGTTTAGGAGGAGGGCATCTCATTTACCATTGATCATCTTTATCACCACTTATTCTTATTTACTATGAATTATATATTATTAATATATCTCTAACTTGACACTGGCTAAATGTGCAAACCGCACGAAGGCATTACAGAGTAAGAGAAGAAGTACGATAGGCTGTTGGTTACGGCTGTCATAAACATCTAAGTCAATGCCCTTACAGTCGGTTTAACCATAGAATGAGGTTTTCCTCTGGGTTAAGGAAAAGAAAAATTGCAATTCAGCCAAATTCTGGTTATACCAGTGAGCAGACCCTGGGCCCTAAGATGATGATAATAATATTTAATAATCTTTATACAGAAAGAGCCATCGCTTCGTCCAACCATGTTTTAGATAATTGTCTAATTATTTGTCGAAATTTCAATTTAATCCACAGAACACCTGGTGCTTTCCACGGCACTCTTCTTCTTAAACATAAAGGTGACTTTCTTGGTATATAATTAAAAATTCTGTATTATGTAAATAGTTTTCTGACTCTTCTTTCTCGTTCTGCCACAGATGTGAAAGTATTCTAAGCTCTCTACTTTCCATAAGGTAGACTACATCTCCTGTCAACATAAATAACACATAGAAATTCTAAAGATTTATCTGAAGATACGTCGCGTATTGCGAGCCCCTCCTATACTATTCAGTCGTGCTCATCAAAGCATGCCGAAAACAATCGCAGCGGAAATCTTGCTCCAGTCTTTACTAAGAAAGGGTTCAGAACAGTTTTCTAAAAACTATTATTGCTAAATTAACAAAAGCTTTCGTTATTAAAACCTTTTTGCACCATGTAACCTACTTTTCAAATGTGACTAAATATTATCTGTGCCCAAAGAATTGCTGCCAAATTTTACCGCCGAAAACTAGCGAACGCGTTTCAGATTACGTAATTTCAAATTTTAATTACATTCAATTATGTAAAAAGGTTACATTTAAAAATGGCGATACGTTATAAAAACATTAAGAACTTATAAATAAGCCACGGTGTATTGATAGTTTTTAAAAATAAGTGTGTCGAAGTGTATTTTTTTATGTTTTTTAAAATGGAGACCGGAAAAGGTGCGACATTAGTCGTACTCTTTGCTTTCTTTGCGCGCTATACGAGCTGTCAAGATTATTTCCGAATGGTAAGCAATATTGATACAATCAATTTAATCTTAACATAGTTATGTGGGTTGAAAGCAATTTAGAACATTTTTAACAGCATTTCTGTCTTTTAATTGCGTTTCGTAGTTTCACTGCGTGTTCAAAAGTTATGCTTTCTAACATGTTATTTCTTTAACATAAACAGTAAATACTTTTTAAGTTATTTGTGTGTGGAAACTTTTTTTAAGATATCATTTACATTTTGACAGTGATATATATTTGAGGAAATAGTTTTACTTTAAAATCTTGTTTGCGTTACTAACGTAATTAATTAGTAGGTTGTAGATAAGAGACTTTAATTTTCACGGACATAACATGCTAGATTTTCTTAGTTTTACAGTATGTTCTAAGTGTCCTAGGTTTTAAAATATACATTAGAACAGAATGAAGTTTAAATTGTATTGTTTTGATAAAATAATTTAAATTTGTATGTATTTTTTGTGAACTATATTTTCTTAATTCTTTCTAAGTTTACTCTGGTATACACTTAGAATAATAACACCTAGAACGATAGTTCCCCCCAAAGCTTTCTTTCAAAAGCGAGGCAAGAAAAAAATCTATGTGTGCATAAGATACTTGTATTTACGCTCGACGAAACGCACACAGTAAAAAAAATCCTGTTGTCATTTCATTCAATTTTCCCTAAAAGTAGGGAAGTTGAAAATTTACACTTTAGCTTAGCTATTCATTGCATTTAGTTTATGCGAAAAACCACTTACTTTATAATTTCATTAAAAATGTATATATATATATTTATCCTGCCTGGGGTGAATAATTTTTCACTAATTATTTATTTAATATATTTAGAGCTATGAAACTCTTAAATTGTTATAGTTAGTCAACTGTTTTATGTAGATAGACCAGAATCGAATAAAACTATTACACCTTTTTAAGATGTGATTTGAAATCAATTAATCAATGAAAAAATAAAGATTTTTGTGTAATCGTATATTAAAGAAATTATTCCACGCGAACAAAGTCGCGGGCGGAAGGTAGTAGCAGATAATTGTCAAATAACATTTTGTGCAATTTAATTATTGTCTAATTGAGACGTGTTTCACTTACAACAAAGTGTAGGAGACTTTTTCCCCTTAATGGCAACATTTTCATGAACTGTCACGTAACAAATATTGAAATTATTTCTTTCATTTTAATGAATGTTTTACTTAATTATTTAAGTTCAAACGCATAATTTACCCGTGTAATTTTATATTAATATGTTTCTTGTGCTTTCCCGACGAATTGTGATATCCGTTCATAGCGCAAACCGACATTTTTAATAAAAATATCAGGAATAGTTTTCAATACGACACGACCTTGAGCACTGACGGGCCGCGTAATGAACTTAGCCAATATGGCTAGGTTTTAGTTGCCTTACTTTGACGACGCGTACTGGGCTTCTAGGTGTAATTATTCTAAGGGTATACATTATTTAAATTTATTTTATTTGTTACTATATGATAAAAACACATTACTTAAGTTTAATAATTACGATAGAGAAAAGCGATTCGTATTGCACAGTACATGAAATAAAATTATGTACAATTTTTGCTCAATTTTATGTAGATAATTTCATTTAAATTTAAATGTGATTTTATTAACAAATAGATAACGAATATAGATATATGAATACTACTTGGCTTTTACAAATACAAAGATATAACACATAATAAATACCCAGACCAAATAATTAAATAATTAATGAATAATGACGATTAGGTTTTATGTTTAGTGTCCAATAAAGTGTTCATTAATTCATTCAATATTATCATCATCATCATCTCAGCCACTATAAGTCCACAAGTGAACATAGGCCTTCTCAATTGCACGTCCAGCGATTTTGAGTCGGCTGCATCCACCGTGTTCCCACAGACCATCGGGCTCAAGGCCGCTCGTTGTCGTACATTGAAGAACCTTATCGATTGCGTTTTTGTTGAAACTGTTTAATTCAGCTAAAATTCCTGAATCTATCAATAAGTCAGAGACAATAAAAAAGTACATATGTAGTTTAGTAAATTTATCCGTTACTTAGTATCCATAACACAAGTTCTTGATAATGCTTATCTTGAAAATAAACAATTGGTGTCATTAAAATTTAAAAAAAAAACATTGTAAGAGAACTATTTAATTTTAATTATGAACGTCATAAACTAATATAATAGTTTTACCCTCTATATCTCCGCCATTTTTGTCAAGCCTGTTGTTTTGATATTCCATTCTTATTTCATAAATTCTTACGTACGTTCCTAATTTAAAATATAATAATTGGGCGCACACCATGAAGGTCGGCAGGATGTCGCACAAACTTTTTTTCTTAAATATGGCCTTACTTGTTTAGAGTATTTGCCATTGATTAAATGCGAAGTGATTAAATAAATCAAGTTATTTGCATAAATGCAGCGTTTTCGTCATTTAGTCACAGTTAAAGCGAACTCTGTCATAGTCAAATCTAGTCAAAGTCATATTCTTTAAAGTAGTGGAGACTATGAGGTTCTCGAGTTTTGAAATTAAGATTATCCTACATTTGTGTATGTTTCTGAAAAAGTTATGTCTAAAATCATAATTTTCACATAAAAACCCAAATCTTCACCAGTTTTGAAATTTTTTATTATAAATATTATAATAATACTTTATTGGTATTTTCATAATTTCACTATAAAATACGGACCCTGAATCCTATGTTAGGTTTCCCTTTGGAATAGGAGTCAGTTCATTCCTAAAGAGTATTAATATTATTATTTAATTGTGACGCATCACAAAAGGTACTCCTCATGGTCTAAGCTACATACAAAATTTAGGAAAAAGATATAATTATGCCGCTAGTATAAATACTGCCGCAATGTGTCTTTTACCGCAATGGCGCCAAAAATCTTATTTTTTTTTTAAATAAAATAAGCGAGGGCTTCGTGCGTTTGGCACATTTAGCTAGTGTCAAGTAAGAGATATATTAATTATATATAAATCATAGTAATTGAGAATTAGTGGTGATACAGATGATAAATGGTAAATGAGATACCCTCCCCTAAGCCCCTTGAGTCCTCAGTAAAGATGTGGGACCATACTGAGATCTCACATGGACTCCTTAAGTGAATTTGAAAAGTGATGTTGCACTGCTTTGTTTGTTTTACCAACACTCATGTATATTCACAAACACTTAACGGTTAATAATCCACCGTTACTAAACATTAATGTTAGAAATGTCACAAATATTTGAAAATAAAACAAAACTGCAGACATGACGCTCCACATTCCCGCCAAGAAGCCCTCTAAAAATCTTATTGTATTCATAATCTTTTATCATAAATTCTTACGTACGTTCCTAATTTGAAATATATAATTGAACGCACACCATGAAGGTCGGCAGGATGTCGCACAACCTTAGAATAATCACGGGCGCGGAACCGACAAGCATAGACTATATATTTTAAGGACACATGGAGGTACCAAATTATATTTTGTCGTTGCAAATGGAAGATCTTAATAAGTATAATGTTCTAAAATATTTAAAACTGTTAAGGAGTTTATCAAATTTTCGACTGATCGGCCAGCTATGTAAAATACTAAGTCATCAACGTATTATACATTCTTAATATAACCAGGAAAAGAGTCTACCGGTCATAAGTATAAATATTGTAAAGCAATGGTGATAAAAATTATCCTTGCGGAAGACCTTTCCATACAGTTCGACGAACAGATGAATTATCGCAGTTTACCTGTATGTATCTTTCTGAGAATCATATTTCGTCGTTGCAAATGGAAGATCTAATATGTGTAATGTTCTAAAATATTTAAAGAGTATCTTTATACAATTGTTAACCACCAGCTGTTAGGATGTTAGAGCTTCCTAACAACGACAACCATAAATGTTCATGACAGCCGGGACTAGGCACGTGCCTTTCAAGGCACGGAGCAAGCGATAATTACGCACATACCTTCAAAAAGTCATAGATGCACCACCAGGGTTTGAACCGTACTATCGTTGCTCTGTCATCATCATATCCTAGCATTATTCCGGTTGCCCTAGACATAAGCTTAGGGCTTAAGGTCTTCTAAATGGTCTAACCAGATCGGGCTAAATCTCATTTATTACATGGAGCGACTGCCATCTGACCTCCGCAACCCAGAGGGAAACATCATTCTATGGTTAAACCAGCTGTAAGGATGATTAAGGGGACATTTTGGGAAAGGGACATTCTGAACCTGAACGTTAGAAAGTTCAGGTTCAGAATGTCCCTTTCCCAAAATGTCCCCCGGAAGAAAACACGTCTCTCTCAGTAGGTAGGTTAAGGTTTTAGGTAACCACGTACAAGGTATTCAGTTTTTACAATTTATTTTTATTTCTCGTAATATTTTAGAAAGAGACGTGTTTTGACGTGTTTTGTTGTGACGGGGGACATTTTGGGAAAGGGACATTCTGAACCTGAACGCACTGACTTCCTAATAACGGCTGCCATAGATATCCATGACAGCCGGGACCAACTGCTTCACTTGCTTTGCGAGGCACGGAGCAAGCGTTCTATCGCTGCTCTGACAGATCGTATGATATGAGGTCTATACATATACAGAAGCGGTTAATCAATTAGTACTCTAGGATCCAATTTTTTTTTATTGCTTACACATAATTAACAGAGCTAAATAATATCTTTTTTTTTTTTTTTGATTTACGTCGGTAACAAAATGCATTTACGCACTGTCTCCCGGCCAAAGGGGGACCGAGAGAGGTGTGTGGGGCTCACCACCGGCAGACACGACCGCCAGCAGTAATACCCACTAAAAATCTTCCGACGACGCCCGCCGCTTGTTGAGAAAGAGGCGGGGTGCCAGTACCTGGGTTGCAGCTCTGACACCCCGCCCGCGGCCAACGTCCCCCGGACCAAACCCGGGAGGACCTCCTCAGAGAGACGCAGAGGAAGCGCCCCTCCTACCTCCTTGTGCGACCATAGCGTGTGTGGCCGACTTCTCGAAGGGTCCATGGTTAGACAGCAGGGCCCCCCTGCCCCCGCTGCCTAAGACCCTCCTGGCGCTGCTTGACGGGCCCTCCTGGCCCGCCCGCTGCGCCCTCCACAGGTCCCTCTTAGTTTCCCCCCCGGTAGTCAGTACTAAGGGCACCCAGAGTCGCCAATCTCTGGGTGTTACCTTTTCCCTAGCGCCTCCTGCGCCCTACCGAGAGGTACTCAGCCCCCCCACCACGACAAGGTGGAGACCAGTCGGGGGGGGCTAAATAATATCTGTGCCAAAGGGTACCAGCCTAGAGCTGACTCCTCTCATCTCACGGGGAGTCGTAAGAGTCGACGAAGAGAAATCCTACCGGGCAGCAGTGTCATCCTGCGTATTGGCTGGAACTGCGATCACCAACCCGCCTGCCCAGCGTGTTGATTATGGTCACATACCCCCAATAGAATGTAATCTGATTACGAATTAATATCTGGAGCTGTTTCCTAAGGGCTAACAGAAAATATCCTTAAACGAAGTGAAACTTAACTGTTTCCCGAAGGGGTAGGCAGAGGCATATTATACGCCACACTTCGCCAATTATATAGTTGGTCCCACGTAAAAGGTGGCGAGCCTATACTTCCTATGATTATATTCATCATTTAGCCCATTAACGTCCCACTACTGAGCACGAGCCTCCTCTCACAAATCAAGGTGTGAGGGTATTGGGTCATACTCCACCACGCTGATCCAGTGCAGATTGGCGGAGGTAGGTGTATGGCGTCCTGCTGTTAGAATTTATCAAGCCGCCCATTAGGCCTCTAACATGGCTTAACGACTACCACATTTAGTGATAACCGGGACCAACGGCTTAACGTGCCTTCCGAAGCACGGAAGCGCTCTATATGAAATGACATACAAACGGTCACCCATCCAAGAACTGACCTCTGTAAACTCTGCTGTACTTCGGTGATCGTTTCCGATCACTGAGTTCCGCAGAGCTACGAGCGCTTCTGCGAGCGATGATTATATTGTAGCATATTATTTGAGAACTAGGAGATAAAACAAAAATCTTTGCTTCGTATAGTTTTTGTGTTTTTAAGTGCACATATCGCACCCCTAGATGAAAACGTCACTAACTCAAAAAAAACTTAATCTGAATTAGTGGCATTTTCGTATTCCCGAATATGCCGGGAATCCGAAAATGCCATGCGATATGTTAATGCTATTTTTATTTAAGTTAAGTTTCAATTTCAATTTTGGACTATTGTACGTTTTCCGCATAAAATAAAATAGAAGTATTTTCTTAGTTATTCAATATTTTTTCTCAACTGTCACACTTTAAAACAAGGTCGTTTCAAGATGGCATCTAAATTGCAACGGTTGTAATCACGATAATAATCTAAATATGAGTCTTACTACGGTAGGTGGGTATAGTCAGCATCATAATAATAAATATTATTATATAGTTCATCATCATTATCATCTTCATTATTATCATCATTATCATTATCATCATCAATATCATCATCATTATCAATGTCTGGTTATTGCGACCCCCCGCGAAGTCGGCCACATACGCCGGTGGTCGCATAAAAAGGTAGGGGGGGCGCGACACACTGCGTCTCTCTGAGGTTCTGATCTGGAGGACGTTGGCCGCGGGCGGGGTGTCAGAAACCTTGGCACTGGCCTCCCGCCCCTTTTTTAACATCGTCGGAATCACGTCTGCCGCTGTGAGACCAACACTCCCCTTTCGGCCCCCCTTTGGCCGGGAGGCAGTGCACAAAGGCATTTTGTTACCGAAGTAAATAGAGAGCAGGCCCTGGGCCCTAAGCTCAAGTCTAGGACAACCGGGATAATGCTAGGATATGATGCAGAACAATGATGAAGAGCTCCATAAAGTCTTTATTATCAAGAGCTTTGGGAAATTCTCCGATATATATACATACAAGCATGTTTCCCCGAAGAGGTAGGCAGAGGCAAAAGATATGCACACTTCGCCAATTGCATTGTTGGTCCCACGATGGCGAGCCAATTGCCGCTTATCGGGCACTGTTATTTTCGCCAGAGCCTCGTCCGTTGATGGGCAGGTGCGCCACTTGCAGGTGAGGTTGGCTTGGGCTCCTTAGGTCTTGGTAGGATCCCTATACACCCAATATACAACCAATGGTCAAAAGTACCAAAAGTACCCTAAACCGACGGGCGTGTATGAGGAGGTGAATGAGTTATACACCAATAGTTATATGCAATTGATTTGATTTCTTAAATGAATTTAAGTGTTGGGACGAGAAGACCACGTAAGACCTTCCATGACCAAATTCAGAAAATTTTGGAGAAAGGGCAGGTCAAAATACCCTAAGCCGACGGGCGTGTATGAGGAGGTTAATGAGTGTGAATGAAGCTAAAAGTGTGTGCCAAGATCGTAGCAAGTGGAAGGATGTGATCTCTGCCTACCCCTACGGGAAAGAGGCGTGACATTATGTATGTATACACCCTACACCCTGTACGATGTAGAATGCGAATGTTTTAAACAATCTGTAAACTTAGTTTTAATTTATATATATCCTTTATTGCACATAAACATTCATAAAAAAAACACAGGAACAAAAAACATGCTTATTTCTATAAGAAATCTCTTCCAGCCAACCCTAGCAGAAGTGTCGGAGATTAGTGTGTGGGATCATAATAAAAAATTAATATAATAATATTGGGGGGATAAATAATAATAACAACTAAACTAAGAAAAAAAACATATATACATATATGTAGAGTATAATTGAGTTACAATAAATAAATTTTTCATTATCATATGGCGTTTTGGGTACCAATTATTTGAAGCTGACTGTACCACCTCTTACATGGCATGCGTAAAACTTCAATTAAAACCTTTACTACAACGTGATAAGGTGCACAACGTCATAGCTTACATAAGCTTAGATATGTTTCCTGCAATTCAGAAGATTTTTCTTAAATTACTTTTGTCACGATTTTATTTAATTTTTTTCTTGTTTTGCAATGGTTGGTTTGTCTCTTATTGTTTTGACATCGACTTATAAAAAACGAGTAGCTCTCCGAGACTTGTTTGTCGAAAAAGAAAATAAAAATAAATCTAAAAATCTATTTGAGCTTTTGCATGGCACTGTAGTAGTAAATTTTTTATTTTATTGTTAACTTTAAAAAAAATTGGTTGCCTGTAAAGTCGGTATACGGGCGAAAGTTTTACGTGACAACGACTTTGAGTGGTAAAATAATTTTAATGTGAATATTCATTCGTATAGTAGGAAGAAGGATGAAATAATAGTAACAATTTAAAACATTTATTTATACAAAGAATTATATTTATATCTGTCTCTCTCGCTCTTAGGCGGGCTAACCATGCCCGAGTGGAAGGGACGCGTGCCTCTCACTCGCTCTCATTGTGAGCGCATAACGTGAGCGGAGCGTAACGCAGTTTCTTGAAGTGTCACCCGGCAAACCAATTTATAAGACGTTGTCACGTCAAAATCTCCGTCAAGTCCCACTGTGCCGTGTCACGGTGTGGTGCCGGTCTAGAACAGTGCCCCTCTCATTTCACGGAAAGTCGGAAGAGTCGACGAAGAGAAATCCTACCGGGTGATGGGCAGCAGCGTCATCCTGCGTACTGGCTGGAATTGCGATCACCATCCCGCCTGTGGTGCTTAAGGGAAAAATACCCCAATGAATGTGATCTACTGGGGAGGCCAATTTTCAGCTGTGTTTCAATTGGTGATATGATGATCCCCACTAAATCTTTGTAGTGGAGTCTGACCAGGGGCCTTATCGCCGAACTCGATGAATTTCAGCTATTTCATCTAGATCGAAGTTTTCTGAGGTTCATCAATCCGCACCGGGGAATCTGCCGAAAGCCATAGATTATAAATGATCTTGTCAGACTACCGAAGCGACTAATTAAGTAAATGATTATTATTTGCGTTTCGATAACACATTTTTATCTAAATATTAATAATTTTTAATAATTTATAATTTTCAATCCTTCAAAATTTGTGTCTAAATGGAGAACGCCATCTTGTATTACCAATTATTTAGTTCCAAGATAAGTATCATTAAGAACTTGTGATATGGATACTAAACAACGGATAAACATACTTAAATACTTTCTTTTTTTTTGTAAATACATACTTAATATACATAGGAAAACACCCAGACCAGAACAAATGTTCATGTTCATGCACACAAAGATTTGTCCTGTGTGGGAATCGAACCCACGACCTCTGGAGTGAAGTGTAGGTATACTGACCTCCACGCCATATCGGTCGTCAGAAGGTAATAGTTTATGATATAAAGAACTTTTTACTTTTACTTTACTTTAACTTTCTTATTTGTTATACGGGACTGAAGTTCAAAAAGACATGTCAGTTCTATCGTACCTAGTCAACATTGATACAAAATGCAAAATTTACAATGCTAATTATTTAAAGATTGATAAGATACAAGTTCACAGACCATATTTACACACTACGGAACTGAAGTTAGAATCAAGTAATGTCACACAATATAAGTAGGACAGACACTGTTATACGAGTATGTATGTAAGTTCAAGTGAGAATTCGAGGGCGATATGTATAATTAGCTACACTAAGTGAGGAAGGGCATGCGACTGAAGTTACGGGACATGTTAGTATTTAGAGCGGAAACTTAATTTGTTTATGCCATTATCTATATCATTATCATCATCATTATAACAGCCTTATAAAGTCCACTGCTGAACAGCCTTCCCAATAGATTACATTCTATTGGGGGTATTTGCTACTAATCACCACGCGGGGCAGGTTTGTGATTGTAGTTAAAGCCAGCTCGCAGGATGACGCTGCTGCCCATCATCCGGTAGGAGTCTCTTTGTCGATTCGTACGACTCCCCGTGAGATGAGAGGGGGTAGGATACAGAGACCTTTAAATTATGATTTAAAAGAGCACAGCCTGCGAATTTCTTGCCAGTTCTTCTTACAGAGCGGTGGCTCGGAACTGGCACTTAGATTCATCATCTCAGCCATCGGACGTCCACTGCTGAACATAGGCCTCCCCAATAGATTTCCACATTGAGCGATCCTGAGTCGCCTGCATCCATCGGCTTCACTTACACTTAAATATTTTTATTTTTTTCCAAGTAATATGTAATAGTTTATTTATGAAAAAAAAGTTTTTGAATTTAAATGACCTGTAATTCGATTTCTATGGTCAAGGTTGAGGGAATCCGGTGTTCAGCAAGAAACTTGAAATAGCTGAAAGTCCCTCTCATCTCAAGAGGAGTCGTAATAGTCGACGAAGAGATATCCTACCGGTTGATGGGCAGCAGCGTCATCCTGCGTACTGGCTGGAACTGCGATCACCAACCTGCCAGCCAAGCGTGCTGATTAGTAGCAAATACCCCCAATAGAATGTAATCTGTTGGGGAATGAATGAATGAATGAATGAATGAACACTTTATTGTACACTAAATATAAAAAAGTAATAAAATCACATAAAAAAATATATGGTACAATGGGCGGCCTAATTGCTAACAGCAATTTCTTCCAGGCAACCTTAAGGAGCCTTAGGGAGGTCAATATTTAGCAGTAGACTTGATAACGCTGAGATGATAATAAAACAAACAAATGTAAAACATATGTACATATTTAACTTCCTTAAAAGTAAACATAAGCTACCCTTATGAAGGACTGATGTCTACACTAGGGTTCTCCCTATCACTAGACCACCAGAATGATGATTCAGCTTATTGGACGTCCATTAATTACGTGAGGTGTTTTTTTTTAATTTGGACCCCCCCCCTCCCCGTTGGTGAGATGTGGTCGGACCCCCCCCCTCACGTGCGATTTACACAATATTTTTTAAATAATTTAATTTATTTGATTTGTCTTCTATGTACAAAATTTTTCTGTGAAATAAGAGGAGAATAATGATACCACGTTTAAGGTGCACTATAACGAATGATGACCGGTATTGATATTGTAATACAAAATTTTACTGTGGTATAAAAATGTATATTCTCTGAATTAAAAAGTTGACGTGAGATTTTTATTGACCCCCGCCCCCCCTTTGGTGAGTTTTGGTGAGATGTGACCGGAGCCCCCCTCCCCTATTTTAGACTCACGTCATTAATGGATGCCCCCTTAGTACTGAACCTCGCGTAAAAGTCATCGCTGGATGCTACCCCGTTAACTTTTGTATTTGCTAGCAAGTGACGGATTAAAAATATCTTTGTTACAATTCCCGCGCTACTATCACTTCCCTACAAGAAACTATTATAACTACACGTGTTTTGCACACAGGGCATCTTCAGGTAAGATAGGAGCCTCAGAACAACGATGTCTTCACGACCAACGCTGAAACGAGAGTGGCTTATAATGGCTCGCAAAGTAATCAAATGGATGCAAAGTAACGCCTGAATCAATAAATTATTTTGTATTTGTTCCAGGGTGTCAACACAAATTCGGCAGAAGCTACGCAGTTCCTGAGGGAATATGATCGAGAGGCATCGGGAATGTGCTACAGGTAACCAGAACCTACCAATATACATGTAAAGAGAGCTTAATCGAAGATGAGACCTACTTTTCTGCCCTGCATCAGGATTATTGTATTCTATAAGACTTATACCTGGGAAATCAATAGTCTTATAGTTAAGGTCGTTCAGAGCTATTTTCTTTTTTTATTTTAAATCCTGTGACTGCAGAACACAGGCTTTTGTAGACTTGTCAAATTGTTTTACTACTAATTACATTTTCTTGTAACTGGCGGGAGAAAAAACTAACCTTGACGATTTTTTTGCTCGTTCTTTTACGATCAAGCTCCCGCCCGCAGTGAATGGGCGCGCTAGTTTAGAAGTTTTGACATTCATAAGAGCTCTTTTGAGCCAAACTTGAATAAATGATTTGGATTTGAGCGGCTATAGCCTTCAAATTCTAAGGGTCTCGGGTTCAAACCCTGGTCATCATCCACTATCAAACCAAAACCAAACAATACTTTATTGATTCAGGCGTTACTTTGCGGAAATCCATTGTAAGCAAGTGATGGATTAAAAATATCTTTGTAACAATTCCCGCGCTACTATAATTTCCCGAAAATTCGAGAAACTATTCAACACGACACGTGTTTCGCCCTTACACAGGGCATCTACAGGTAAGATAGGAGCCTCAGAGCAACGATGTCTTCACGACCAACGCTGAAACGAGAGGCTGAATCACTTGCTCAAAACCAAACCTTTTGATTATTCTGATGCTGGGCAGAATCTCGGCTGTAATCAGGGTATATATCATATCACACCGGTAGAATGCACGAGCGCAATCCGTGATTTGTCGATATGCTCACAAAAGCAATAACCGGTTCACAACTGCAATTATGAATCCAGCAAATATCTATCGCATGCTTAATGGAATAGTGACTTAAATCAAAAAAGACGATTTTTGGGACATCGCAAAAGAAGATCTTCTAAAGAACACTTGTCCTACTTGTAAGCGCATTAAATTGATACTGATTTATTAATTAGTAATTCTGCTTGTGTTTTGAGCGTTTGATTAACATTGATTCGATCTCAGTAAGAAATAGAAAGACTGTATAAGTACGTAACTCAAACCTGAACTATCTAATGGGTCAATGTTCCTTTAAGCATGCGATGTCTTTGGACATTATCATCTCAGCCATCTGCCGTCCACTGCTGAACATAGGCCTCCCCAATAGATTTCCACATTGACCGATCCTGTGTCGCCTACATCCAACGGCTTCCCGCCGCCTGGAACAGATCACCATTTTATTAATTTTTTTTTCTATGGGCACTGGGCATGGAGTTTAAGCCACCTTCAGTGGTGCATGTCAATTGTTTGATTCTTTAATTGTTGATTTTCGAGTGTTTTCTACACTAATATTATAAAGAGGAAAGATTTGTATTTTTATATGTAACGAATAAACTCAAAAATACTGGACCGATTTTAATAATTCTTATATCATTAAAAAGCTACATTATCACTGAGTAACATAGGCTTAATTTTAATTTGCACAAAAATAGAGTTTTGTGAGATATTTGGGTTTTTCAAACACAAAGTGTAAAAAATCAACCAGAACAGTTACTCATTTTGCGTACGCTGCCTAATCTGTAAAAGATAATACCACAAAATGTGCTAATTCATTGAAGATCTTTTAAATATCTACTAAAAAGTCCGCGACACACTATACCTATCTGTGTCGAGTGAGGCACAACAATCATATTTTAATTTAAAAATTTTGATTTTTTTTGAACTACATTTAAACGCATTTAATTTACTTATGCTATTAATCCTTATTAAAAATAAATTATTTCATCACTAAGTGCAGTTTATGTAAATAATATTTGGACTTTAATTGATGAAAATTGGACGTTTAGTTTTAAAGTTATGGCGAAATTAAATTATTACGATTTCTGCTGCACGGCGCCCTATCACGGGTCGGTGTTCCCGACCATCCGTTTATTTTGTTACCTGAAAATAAGTTAACGTCAAATGTTGTATAAAGAGAAACTGTACAATAATTGCTTTAGTTATCTATCCCAAGACAACGGGTTGCACTCCGGGACTGCCGGTAGGAGTTAAAACTTAGTATTAATTACATTTAAATATTTTCATCAACTTAACATCCACATAAAGACAATCTATGCAGCCTGCGGATAGTGACTGCGTCGTCGATGTTAGTCTGTGAATTGAACTTTTTTTTTTTTTTTTTCGGATGGAAAATCATCAATTGACCGTCTTCCGCTGTGGGTGAAGCGGAAGGGTGTGTCAGACTTTTACTGACTAAAAACCATCCATGTTCCTTCTTGAGCCTGTAACACCAAGGCCGCGGTAACTCTTTCGAACAGTCCCGCAACCCCGGCAGACTTGGCCCCCTCCCCAGGGGCCCCTCAGTGTGCTGACATCTCTTTGAGGCGCGCGTGGAACACGAACGCGCCTTCGACGCGGCCTGTCGCCTATACTTGGCGGAAGGGCGTCGAGTTACCCATTACCCACCGCCCACAAGCCAGCGCCTACGGTGGCCGGGAGTCGTCTCTCGGCTCCCGACGTCTCGGGCGTCCCCCGCGGCGGCTGGATCCGTGACGAGAGGCACTCTCTGTCTCTCTCGTTCCGCCGCCTCCTTTGCTAGCATGACTGCTTCGCAAAAGGAGGCAACAGCATCCCATTCCCTCTCGCTCCGGACCATGGTCTCCACCAGGGCCGAACGCGAGAGGTCGCCGCCGCCGATAGCCGCTACGAGGACACGTCGATGCGCCGCCCAAGCGGGGCAGACCGCGGTGGTATGCTCCACCGTGTCCTCCGGCCGATCCTCACAATGGTGACACCCGGACGTTTCCTCCCGCCTGATTCTGTGCAGGAACCTACCGAAACAGCCATGCCCGGTTAGAACCTGCGTCAGGCGGAAGGTGAGGACGCCGTGGCGCCTCTCCAGCCACTCCTCAAAGATGGGACTTACCGCCCCTATTGTGGCGAGCCCTGCACGGGGTTGCGACAGTCGTTCCCTCCATGACGCCATGAGATCGCGTCGGAACTCCGTCCGCTGCGCATCGAGCTGCCGTGGCAGCAGAGTTTCCCTCCGACGTAGTATCTCTACGCGCCACTCATAGAGGCGCGCGAGAACTATCGCCTCCAGATCCCATGGCGGCAATCCGGCAAGGAGGTTTGCAGCCTCGCCAGAGATCGTGCGGTAGCCTCGGATCAGCCTAATGGCTGCCACCCTTTGGGGCGCGTTCAAGTAGTGAGCGGCTCGTCGCCGCAAAGAACACGCCCACACCGGGGCCCCGTAAAGAGCCATAGACCTCACGATCCCCGCGTAGAGCTTCCGGCAGGAGGCGTTTGGACCTCTCAGGTTGGGCAGGAGCCGCATGAGGGCAGCACCAGTCCTTTCCAACCTAGGAGCCAAACTTCGGAAATGCTCAACAAAGTTCCACCGGCTGTCGAGGACAAGCCCCAGGTACTTCATCGTCGACTCGACGCCGATGTGAACCCCTCCTACCGTGAGGCGGGAGCCCGACGGTGGCGCGTTCCGAAGGCCATGAAAAGGCATGGCCTCGGACTTATGCAAAGCCACCTCGAGACCCAGTTGCCGGATTCTCTCCACGACTATCGCAACCCCGCGTGTCATTAATTCAGCCGCCACCTGGTGCGACCCCCCCTGTGCCAGGATAAGCGTGTCGTCAGCATAACACACTAAGCTGACGCCACTAGGGAGGTCGGCGCGCAGCACCCAGTCGTATCCGATGTTCCACAGAAGCGGCCCCAGGACCGAACCCTGTGAAACACCGCACGACATTTCTCGCCGGTTCCACTCTCCGCTGCGACCGGGGTAGATAACGGCCCTATCCGTCAGATATGCCCCGACTATCCGACCCGGAGACTCTGTGTCAACGGGGGAGCCCAAGGATGGCACTTATCCCGAACAGCCTTATAAGGGCGTCCCCACGGGTCCCTGTTCAGAGACTCCAGCATCTCTTCGCGGCCCAGTCGCTTGGAACGCTGGACACCCTTTTTAAGGGTGGTCTTCGCTGCTCTATATCCCTCATACAGCTCCGCCTCAATAGCTGCCGCATCCGGAGGGCGGATGCGGCGCCTGCGATACCTGGTGTACTGATGTCGCGCGTCAACGCAAGCTTTCCTAAGAAATTTTAGCTCCTGCGACCACCAGTACACCTGACGTTGGGCGCTTCCTGGTTGAGCCCGGGGCATTGCCACGTCGCACATCTCCGACATGGTCTCCTGAAACCACTTCGCCTCAACATTAACATCGTCAGGCCTATCCGGTGATGACACCCAGGCCTGGACGATGGAGGCTTCCAGGAGAAGCTCCTGGTCCAGCTGCTTTAGCGCCCAACGCGGACCATTCGGGGCCTGTAAAACCGGCGCGCTGGAGGACTGTGCGGAGACGTCAAACCGGATATACCGGTGGTCGGAAAAAGTCTCCACCCCCTCCATAACACGCCAGCCAACGGCACGTGGCGAAAGTGCAGGGCTTGCGAACGAGATGTCCACTACGGACTCGCCCTGCATACGCACACACGTGGGAACAGAACCCCGATTTAGGACGACCAGGCCTGCCTCTAGGGCCCAGTCCTCCACCATCCTACCCCGTGTATTCGTGTACCGGGAACCCCAGGCCACGTTCCTGGCGTTGAAGTCCCCGAGAACAAGCACGGGAAAGGGATTGCTTCCGACGACGATTTCTTTTAACTCCATGAGGGAGTTGTGGAACTCGGCGAGAGTTCGGTTCGGAGAGAAGTACACGCCCACTATGACAATCTCCCCAAACTGTGCTGCAACGCACCCCTGTCCTTTTCTGACACCCTCTATGGAAGGGGTACCGGCGGCGGCTGACGAAATGATGGCCACCGAGCCGCTATGGTCCTCGATCCAGTCATCCCTGCGCGGGACAAAATACGGCTCGGCTACCACGGCAATGTGAATCGACCACTGCGCCATGCTCTGGAGCAACAGATCCTGAGCGCAAGCGCAGTGATTGATATTCGCCTGGAGGAGGTGTAACAGGACCGCTATTGGCAATCCATATCAGCCTCCACCCGGGCCCCCTCTGAGGTCCTCACTGCAGCAGCGGTGGCGGCAGCGGTAGTGACAGCGGCGGTGACATTACTGGCGGCGGCGGCGACGTTGGGGCCTGTGGTGGCGGAGCGCCTTCTCTTGTCACTGGCTCTGGAGGGAGCACAGGCCTTGCTCCCCGCCCGGTGGTCAGCCGGCTTACCAGCAGCCGCACATACGACGCAGTGCGGCATGGCGCTACAAACTGCGGCCTTGTGACCAGGTTGACCACAGCGGAAACATAGGTCGCTTCGGTCCACCTCCGAGGTGCATTGGGCTCCCACATGTTGCCCCACGTGGCATCGGAAGCACCTCAAAGGCCTAGGGTCCAACAGCTTGACCTGCGCCGACACCCAGCCCACCAAGAGCCTTCGGCTCTCAGCAATTACTTTTGCCGCTGTGACGGGGCAGCTCACCATTATGGTTTGCATGCCCGTTACGTCAGAACGTATGGTTCCTGCCTTCACCTGAACAGCATAGCAACCACCAGTCTTGACAATGGCAGCCACCACCTCTTCCTGGGTAACAGAGTCGTCGAGGCCCATAATGCGAAGTTCCGCGCACTTGACGGGTCTTGATACTCGAGCCTCGTCCGCAAGAGACGCCTTGAGCTTTTCAGCTAGTGCGTCGGCGGTAGGTCCACTAGCCGCTCCGGCGACCTCTAGAATTCGGGCTCCGGTGGCTGTTACCCTCAGCCGGAGGCCCTCGGTGATGCCAAGTTCTTTAATGTCCACCGTCCGCTTCGCCGTGGAAATCACGTCGCGGTACGACACGCCCCGTTTGACTGCCTCCGGCTGTAGTGTTAGCACTATAGCTGCACTCTTAGGGGTACGGAGCCTGTCCGCAACGGCTCGTTCCTTGCGACGCCGCCTCTGCGCCTTCTTCCTTGCCGCCTTTCTACTCTTTTTCTTATCCCCGACTATCTCCCATACGGCTTCGGCTGATGAAGGCTTCGGGGACAAGAGCGGTTGACGCACCTCTGTGGCCGAAACATTTGACACATTTGGCTTAGCCTTCTTAGAAATCACAGGCTTGGTGGGAGACTGACTGGATGGACCCGGTCTAAAGTTAGCAGTCACAGCTGCCGCAAATGTGGCCGTCCTTGAGCCTGGGGGCGGTCCACTCGATGCGGTAGTGCGCAGTGCCGCTTTTTCTAGAGCGGCGAACCGCCCATCGAACCGCTTTTCCATTGCAGCCAGCTGCTTCTGAATTAAAGCCACCACCTGACTTACCTCAGGTGCAGGCTGGCCTGGGCGCTGCGGCTGGTTGATCAGTAGCAGCTCCTTCTGAGATGTTTCTCGGGGGTTTGAGTCGCGTAGACCGGCTAGATCCGTTTGAAGCCTCCTGTTCTCCTCTTGGAGGAGCTTCATTGCGGCCGTCATTCGGGCGACCTCCACCCGCAGTTCTGCAACTTCGCCTGCCGCAGGCCCCCCGAAGTTGACCTCTGCCGCAGCCATTATGGAAGCTGAGGCCGTGCCAATAGCCCTAAACTTGGACGACTTAAGCTTCTTCATTGCTACACTGGTGACGGCACCCTTTACCACTTCCTCGAACCTTAACTTGGCCTTACGCTCCCGATCGGAGTCCCCAGCTGCACTCGCCTCGCCCGAGGATCCCGAATGCGCCATCTCGCAACTCACTTCAGCGAGATTCGTGGTCTCCTCCTGGGCAACAAGTCCTCTACCCTTGCCTCGCTCTCGAACTCCACCCCGGGAGCTGGTAGAGATTTTACGAACTGAGGCCCGCTCGTGGTCAGAGGACGATCCCTGGTCGCCCTTCGATAGGGGCCGCTTGCGGAAAAGCATGTTACTTCCCACGCTAGGCTCCACCGTCATGGAAGCAGAGGTATCGGACATACTTTCTTCCAAGACTACAACTGCGCCACCCATTTGCGGACAGGGCGCTTTGTCCAATACTGTTTGGCTCCCGCCGGAGCGATTCTCCTTCCCGACACTGCCATGCGGCAGGATGCGATCTTTGCCCCCCCAGATACGATGGGACTGACGCCCTCTGAAGAGGACGCGAAGGATTCTCCTGCGTCGCAGGTACCTTCCTGGGGAATCTTTGTTTTGAGATTCGCCATCATAAATTGTTCCTTTTTGACAGGGTGAGGTCCCTGTTCCGGCGCTCTAGACTGGACACCCTCCAGCCATTCATCCCATCGCCACGCCGGCAAGCTTAGGATTAGGGCTTTCAACGCAGAATCTCCTGTTGTCTCCCGGCACCTCTTCTGAAGAGGAGGTAGGGAAACA
This sequence comes from Musotima nitidalis, assembly GCA_949126915.1. Classification (NCBI taxonomy): domain Eukaryota; kingdom Metazoa; phylum Arthropoda; class Insecta; order Lepidoptera; family Crambidae; genus Musotima; species Musotima nitidalis. The sequence continues at coordinate 1,660,749 of OX421441.1, forward strand.
ACGAACATACTCCAGCAACGCAGCCAAGCTCCTTCTGGGCCGCTTTCCAGCCGCGAAGTGCGACCGGGGGTGCGCCCCACAAAACCCACCAGTTTTGGTCCGCGCCGAACTTAAATGCCGGTACCACAATGTGTGGCATGCCCCTATCCGCCACCTGGGGACGCGCCCGATGGGAGTCTGGCAACTCCACACGGGCTGTGAATTGACCTGGGAATTGACCTGGGAATCATTTTGCTGACCGTGTCTTTTCTGGGTAGGCATTTTTCAGCGGTAACCGGGCGGAGCCGCGGGCGACTGCTAGTATTTTATATAGTTATAGATTATTGTAGTATTAAATTATTGAGAACTAACCTACTCTCTATAAACCTTGTATAAGATCTTAAGACATAATTTGAAAGAAGCCGAGATGAGTTTCTTGAGGCTTCTCAATCTCGTTGCCTTTTTGGAAGCCTCGTTAGAGTCACCGAAAGACTGACTGACCGACGGACAATCCCCTCCCTCCTTTAGAATCACGACAGGCTGACTGACAGATCCCCCCGATGAGAGTCACCGACAGACTGACAAATCATGAGAAAAACCACAACAGACAGATAAACTGACAAACCTTGACAAATTCTGACAAAGAACCCATTTGCTTTTATTTCTTTATTATGATGGTACCGCTCATATTTTTTTCATTGAATTACCATTTTGTGTGGGATTTGACAAATCTAAATAACCATGTTGATCTTAAAGACAATAAAGGACTTCTTGGCGGGAAAGTGAAGCGTCATGTATGCAGGTTTGTTTTATTTTCTATAATTTGTGATATTTCTAACATTAATGTGTAATAACGGTGGATTATTAACCGTTACGTGTTTGTGAACATACATGAGTGTTGGTAAATCAAACAAAACAGTGCAACATCACTTTTAAATTTTTCTTTCAAGGAGTCCATGTGAGATCTCAGTATAGTCCCACATCTTTACTGAGGACTCAAGGGGCTTAGGGGAGGGTATCTCATTTACCATTTATCATCTTTATCACCACTCATTCTCACTTACTATGAATTATATATTATTAATATATCACTTACTTGACACTGGCTAAATGTGCTAGACGCACGAAGCCATTATTTAAAATAAAGAAAGACAATAAAGCATATTTTATTTTATAGGATTAGAGATACTATTGACCAAATTGTATCATATGTTATATTATTGTTTATGTTTTAGTATTGTATTATTAGTTATATAAAGAATGAATGAATGAATGAATGAAAACTTTATTGGACACTAAATAGTTATAAAAAAGTAATAAAATCACATAAACAAATATAGGACTTCTTGGCGGGAAGTGAAGCGTCATGTCTGCAGTTTTGTTTTATTTTCTAAAATTTGTGATATTTCTAACATTAATGTTTAATAACGGTGGATTATTAACCGTTAAGTGTTTGTGAACGTACATGAGTGTTGGTAAATGAAATAAAACAGTGCAACATAACTTTTCAAATTCTCTCAAGAAGTCCATGTGAGATCTCAGTATAGTCCCACGTCTTTACTGAGGACTCAAGGGGTTTAGGGGAGGGCATCTCATTTACCATTTATCATCTTTATCACCACTCATTCTCATTTACTATAATTTATATGATATTAATATATCTCTAACTTGACACTGGCTAAATGTGCAAACCGCACGAAGCCATTATTTAAAAGAAGAAGAAGAAGAAATATATGGTACAATGGGCGGCTTTATTGCTAACAGCAATTTCTTCCAGGCAACCTTAGGATGGACAGGAAACAATGAATAAAAAATAATGATATAGAGTAGGCACAACAGAGTGCTCTTGTTTACTTATACGTAAATAATAAATTCACACTTACACCCGGTTACACACCACTTACAAGAATTTACAAATTACACCCGGTATACCATAAGTTAGTACTCCAACACACGTCACACATGATTTCTGATTGCAGAGTGACAATATCCCAATGGCGATTCGTGACCAACATCACAGAGAACAATAGAAGAAGAATGCAGGAAGAGCTGGCCCTCAGCTCCAAGTTTGAAAGGCTGTCGTGGAGGAAGGCAGCGGCGTATGATGCTACCAGGCTGCCCGATGCCCAGGGTAGGAGGCAGCTGGTGAAGATTGTGCAGGCTAGTCGGGCAGCGTTGCCTGATGAGAAGTTTTCTGAGGTAAGCAAGCCAGCAAGGAGTACACCTTTTTTTTTACGCACTGTCTCCCGGCCAATGGGGGGACCGAGAGGGGACCGCGATTACAGCAGTCCTACCCACTAAAAAACTTCCGACGACGCCCACCGCTGTTGAAAAAGGGGCAGGAGGCAGTGCCTGGGTTTGTAGCTTCTGGCACCCCGCCGGTCACTCTACCAGCGTGTGCTGCGCAGTGTCGACTGCTCAGTCATAGTAGTGGCAGCACCGGGTCGATTCTCCCCCGGCGACGGCACACAGATACTTCCCGAAACAACCATGCCTGGAAAGCAAGCAAATGGTACACCTGCCGATCAACAAACGGGGTCCTTCAAACATAAAAGATTCGTGTCGTTTTAAATATCTGAGCTTACATAGAGACAGATCGAGGAAAGCGAATTCAATTCAACTCATTTATTTCCAAGAATATGGTATACAATATGGTGTTACAAATAATTATGATGATCGACATATTCTGCCACCGTCGGCGTGGAAATGTTGGATGTACATTCCGGTTTACATTACAATTAAATAAATCACATTTTACATTAAGTCCTCATTACAACTAATATTAAATAAATTACATCTTTTATTCTAAAAAATCTGTAGTCGTATAAAAACATTCCTTAATTAATAATTTAAATAATATTTGCTTAAATTTATTTACAGGCAAATCTTTTAATTCAGTAGGCAATCTGTTGTACACCTTAATAGCAAAATGAATTGCTGCTGTACAGTTTCAGTTTCTTCGCTGGTACACACAGTCTATGTTTATATTGGTGTCTAGTGTTTGTTTTATTAGCGACTTTGTTTAATACTACGTATTGATACTACTTTTGAGAGCACTATTATGATAGGTCTAAGAGTTTACTTATATGTGGAATCTGTAAGGATTTTTTTGAACAGCCCTGAGCTATAACCTCACAGCAAAATTTGGCAAGCCAACTGACCTACCTATATTTAATTTCAGATCCAACAACTAATAGTAGAAATGAAAGAGATATACAACTCCGCCAAGATATGTCCATATGGCCAGAAACCTTACGATCCTCATATCCCGAGATCCTATAACCCTGACTTACCAAACAACCCCTACCAGCCTACTGGGCAGTACCAATTAGCCAACCAGCCTTACCAACACTACCAACCATATACTGAGTCACAGGAGTTTCCAAATTACTGCGACATGCAGTTGGATCCGGAGATATCGAGAATACTTGCCCATTCCAGGATCGAGAGCGAGCTGATGTACGTTTGGAAGAGTTATCGAGATCAGACAGGGCCAAAGTTGAAGAACAGGTTCATGAGATATGTGCAGCTGGCGAATCAAGCTTCTGTTGCTACTGGTAAGAAGTATAGATCTTTCTTCATCATAATACCCTTCTTTTTTTTTGTTTTACTTCGGTAACAAATTTACGGAGACCGAGAGGGGGTGTGGGACTCACCACCGGCAGACACGACTGCCAGATTAATGCCCACTAAAAATCTTCCGGCGACGCCTGCCGCTTGTTGAGAAAAAGGCGGGGCTAGTACCTGTGTTGCAGCATCTGGCACCTCGCCTGCGGCCAACGTCCCCCGGACCGAAACCGAGAGGACCTCCTCAAAGAAGCGCAGTGGACCCGCCCCTCCCACCTCCTTGTGCGACCATAGCGTGTGGGACTGACTTCCCGGCTGCCTAAGACCCTCCTGGCGCAGCTTGGCGGGTTCTTCTGGCCAACCCGCTGCGCCTTCCATAGGTCCCTCTTAGTTTCCCCCCCGGAAGTCAGTACTAAGGCACCCAGAGTCGCCAACCTCTCGGGTTCTCAGCCCCCACACCACGACAAGGTGAAGACCTGTTCAGGGGGGTCATCATTTTATCCTAGCATTATCCCGGTTGCCCCAGACTTAAGCCCAAGGCCCAGGGTTTGCTCACTGGTCCAACAGATTTGGCTGAACTTCCGTTTTTACACGGATCGATTGCCATCTGACCGCCACAACCCAGAGGAAAACATCATTCTATTGTTAAACCAGCTGTCAGGATGTTAGAAGACACTGACTTACTAATTACGACTGCCATAGATGTTGTTTTTTTTTTTTTTACCTATACAATATACTTTCCTTTTTTAAAAGGAGGTATCTTATATCCACTACAATCTAGCCTATCTAAAGACTAATTAGTAACTTTCTTTTATCATAAACTACTACATATTTCAAAACTAAGAATTTGTCCAATAACACTATTCTTATTGTTTCTATTAAGACGAATACACTTTAGTAATGTGTTCTTAGTCACAGTATTACACTTCACTGACACTACACTAAACTAACTCAAAAGGTTTTGTCCTTCTCAGTCTTCTCACTAGGTCTGTGTTGTCGAGTACCTCAACATTTACATGGTGATGAAGTCTTCTTTCATGAGCTTCTGCAAATTTCCTTATTATGCTAACAACCAGAACTACTTTAAGGTCCCGATGTAGATCGTCGGTTATGATAGTCGGATAGATGTTGATGACAGCCGGGACCAGCTTAACGTGCTTTCCGAGACACGGAGCAAGCGATAATTATGCACATAACTTTGAAAAGTCATAGGTGCACCACCAGGGTCGCTTCTTAATAGATAGATATAGATCATTTCTTCATTTCAAAGTCAAAATATTTTGTTCAAGGTTAAATCAATAACGCTCTTATGAAAGTTAACTAAAAACTAACAAACCTGTTCACTGCGAGAAGGAGCTTGCTCTTATCATGAACTAAGATGATAGGAATTTGGGTCATACTCCACCTCTAGGACTAAGTGCCAGACCTCATTGGCAGAAGCTAAGTAATGTGACTCATTAGAATTACTACAATCTGCCTAATGGGAATCCCTCAATGCAATTATCTACAGCGATACAGAAGTTTTCCGGGCTGTCAGAAATTTTACAGTAACTTCTTACATTCATACATTCACGCCTGTTTCCCCGAAGGGGGTAGGCAGAGGCATATTATACGCCTACACTTCGCCAATAACATAGTCTCACGTAATAGATGGCGAGCCTATTGCCCCTTACCGGGCACTGTTATGTTCGCCAGAGCCTCGTCCGTTGATCGGCAACTAGTAAATATTTCTCAAAGTTACCTTATCTGTCATCCAGGTTACCGAGACGCTGGCGATCAAATGCGTGCCTCCTACGAAGACCCCTCGTTCAGGGCGAGTGTTGAGGAGATCTACAACCAGGTGGCGCCACTTTACAAGCAGCTCTTCACGTACGTCAGGAGGAAACTGGTGCAGCGGTACGGGGAAACCACTGTCAGGTCTGACGGGCCTATACCAGCGCATTTGTTGGGTAAATAAACTTGTCTTCAACCCTCATACTGTGTACTGTATGTATTTATTTATGTAAATATTTATTGCTATTCATGTGGATTAGATTAATGTGGTTTTAATGGTATTTTAAGTGTTATTTATCCTTACTTATATAATATTATAAATGCGAAAGTAACTCTGTCTGTCTGTCTGTCTGTCTGTTACTCTTTCACGCCAAAAGTACTGAACGGATTTAAATGAAATTTGGTATACATATAGTCTAGACCCTGAGAAAGGATATAGGCTACTTTTTATTGCGAAAATAGTATCTTTGGGTTTTACAACCCAAAGATACTATTCCACGCGGACGAAGTCGCGGGTAACAGCTAGTAAGGCTATATATATCATAATAATTATTGTTAATAATAGCACTCTGAATCACGCCTGTTTCCCGGAAGGGGTAGGCAGAAGCATATTATACGCCCACACTTCGCCAATTGGTGGCGAGCCTATTGCCGCTTACCAAGAACTTCTATATTTGCCAGAGCCTCGTCCGTTAATCGGCCTATTATCACTTGCAGTTGAGATTGGCTTGGGCTCCAAAGATGGCTGGATCAGTTCACTTGACTCTGGCAAATACTCTAAAACTAACAAAAGTACTATGAAATGAAAAACAATTAAAGGAACCATTATCATTTGTTTGCTTAAAACACATATAAATAAATGTAATTTCTTCCAGGCAATATGTGGGCTCAAAATTGGAAGTCCATTACTGATCTGGTGATGCCGTTTCCACAAGCTCCGAATGTGGACGTCACAGCTGAAATGTTGAGGCAGGGATTCACACCTCTAAGGTAAGGTGATGGTAAGGCAAAAAAATGGTTTACCTGATAATAAAAAAATATTACATACACACATTCAAGCCTATTATAGGCAGAGGTGTATTATACGCCCACACTTTTTGTTTTTTTGTTTTTTTTTTACAATCACACCAATTCTTCAGTTCCAAGATAAGTATCACTAAGAACTTGTGTTATGGATACTAAAGAACAGATAAACATACTTAAATACTTTTTTTTTTGTAAATACATACTTAATATACATAGAAAAACACCCAGACCAGAACAAATATTCATGTTCATGCACACAAAGATTTGTCCTGTGTGGGAATCGAACCCACGACCTCTGGAGTGAAGTGCAGGTATACTGACCTCCACGCGATATCGGTCGTCTTACCGGGCACTGTTATTTTCGCCAGAGCCTCGTCTGTTGATCGGCAGGTGCACCTGACTAGACTTAAGCTTAGGGCCCAGGGTCTACTAGTGAGTCCAACCAGATTTGACTGGAATTCAGTTATTACATGAAGCGACTGCCGTCTGACCTCCACAACCCAGAGGGTAACATATGGTTAAACCAGCTGTCAGGATGTTAGAAGGCACTGACTTCCTAATAACGACTGCCATAGATGTTAGAATCTAGGTAATAATCAAAGAAGTAAGCGCACGCGCAACCCCGTGAAAAGGTGGGGTATTGATGACCTATTTTATTGTCGATAAGATTATGTAAAATGTAATGTGTGTTCTTAGTGTGCAATTTTTTGTTTAAGGGGAAGTGTATAGATATTAAATTCATAGAAATATGTAAACTTTAAGTATTTAAGAGGGTAATAATTTAAGGGGGAAGGTGTTGCATATCTTAGTATTAAGATTATATATGTGGGTACATGTTAAACAGTCGTGCCGACCGACGGCGGTTATATTGTAAAGGCAGTCTCAATACACGTGTGAAGCTAACAGCTGTGTCTTATTTATCACATGACAGCCGGAACCAACGGTTTAACTTCCTTTCCGAAGCACGGAGCAAGCTAGAATACAAAGAAACATTACAAAGGTTGCAAAGGACTCCTATCAAGGTCTGAGGCCCCCAAGTCAAACTCACCTGCCCATCAACAGACGAGGCTCTGGCTGACATAAAAGTTCCCGGTAAATGGCAATAGGATCGTCACCTATAACGTGGGACCAACAATATAACTGGCGAAATGTGGGCGTATAATATGTCTCTGCCTACCTCTTCGGGGAAACTGGCGTGATATTATAGATAAATAAATAATAAATAAATATTTCAGGCACTTACACCAATTATTTAGTTCCAAGATAAGTACCATTAAGAACTTGTGTTATGGATACTAAATAACGGATAAAAATACATAAATACTTTTTTTTTTAAATACATACTTAATATACATAGAAAAACACCCAGACCAGAACAAATATTCATATTATACACACAAACAACTTAGGCAACCGTATAGTGAGACAGTGAAACTAGCTGCCGGCAGATGTAGTGTCAGCTCCCACTGTCAATTCATTCAAGAACAAGCTGGACAAACACATGCAACCGGTTAAGAGGAACTAGATGCAGATGAATTGGATACAGGCGCAATCAGTTTTCAAACTGCCTGCCTGTTAATTAATAATAATAATAATAAATATTTGTGCTCTGTGGGAATCGAACCCACGATCTCAGGAGTGGAATGCGCCACCACGCCATATCGTATGTATTACAAATCCAATTTTTTCGTCAACAGAATGTTTCAAATGGCGGAAGAATTCTACACGTCGCTGGGTTTGAAGCCGGCACCTCCTGAGTTCTGGCGCGGCTCCTTGCTGGCTAGACCAGCCCAGAGGAGTGTCCAGTGCACCGCCAGTGCTTGGGACTTCTGCAACAGGATAGACTATAGGTATTTATAGAATGAAAGTAACACGTCCCACTACTGAGCACGAGCCTCCTCTCACGTGTGTAGAGGCCTGCTGTTTGACTTATCAAGCCGCCCAATGAGGCCTCTATCATGGCTTAACGACTACTACGTATCGTGCGAAGCGGAGTCACCGGCTTAACTTTCAGTCCGAAGCACGGAAAATCTTTATATTAGAAGCCAACAAACGGTGACACATCCAACCGATAAACACAGAACTAGCAACAAATTCGTAACAATTGCTATAAAACTATTTATAAAATTATGCAGACATTTATAATACATACGACGACCGATATGTCGTGTGGGTTAGAATATCTGCGCTTCGCTCCTGAAGTTGTAGGTTGGATTCCCACACAGGACAAATCGTTTTCAACTCACTGCCCAAGAGGACACGACTTATGCATCTTTCACTTCCACCCTGCGAGCATGTAGCTCTTGCGACTCCACCCTGGACAGCCAATGAAGGCAAGCCAGAGGCGAGGGACCTGCTAGCCTCTTGGGGCCCACTCCGGCGAACCGGAGACGAGACCGCAGTCCGACCCTCTGGAGCACTCGGAATTACGCCCGTGGTGTCGCCACTCACCAACAGCTCGCCACAAGCTACTCTGCGAGCTTATTATTATTGATATATAATATACCTACTAACTTATATATACATAGCCTTACCCTCATATATCTCTCGTATGGTGTGGTATTAAATTATATGTAAATAAATAATTTATTGATTCAGGCGTTACTTTGCGGAAATCCATTGTAAGCAAGTGATGGATTAAAAATATCTTTGTAACAATTCCCGCGCTACTATAATTTCCCGAAAAATCGAGAAACTATTCAATACGACACGTGTTTCGCCCTTACACAGGGCATCTTCAGGTAAGATAGGAGCCTCAGAACAACGATGTCTTCACGACCAACGCTGAAACGAGAGTTGACTCTATTCTGAGAGGCTCCTATCTTACCTGAAGATGCCCTGTGTAAGGGCGAAACACGTGTCGTGTTAAATAGTTTCTCGATTTTTCGGGAAATTATAGTAGCGCGGGAATTGGTACAAAGATATTTTTAATCCATCACTTGCTTATATGTAAATAGTTGTAGCAAACTTATAGCAAAGATATCTCTAAATTTAACTCATCTAATTATGTGAGTGTCCCTTCTCTCTGTCTTATTTGGTCTATGATAGCCTAAAACTATTCATGTGTGCGCTCTTGCAAATTTAACAAAAAAGTATTTTTATTTACAGAATAAAGCAATGCACAGAAGTGACAATGCAAGATTTAATATCAACCCACCACGAAATGGCTCATATACAGTACTATCTGCAGTATGCGGACCAGCCTCAGTTGTTTAGAGATGGGGCGAACCCGGGTGAGTTTATTAGTTAAGGTCATCATCATATTTTGACGACAAACTCTATTAAAAGCCTATAGTGATTTATTATATAAATTATAAGTTAATGTTATATATAATAATAATATTGTATAAATTATGACGACCGATATGGCGTGGAGGTCAGTATACCTACACTTCACTCCAGAGGTCGTGGGTTCGATTCCCACACAGGACAAATCTTTGTGTGCATGAACATGAATATTTGTTCTGGTCTGGGTGTTTTTCTATGTATACTAAGTATGTATTTACAAAAAAAAAGTATTTAAGTATGTTTATCCGTTGTTTAGTATCCATACCACAAGTTCTTAATGATACTTATCTTGGAACTAAATAATTGGTGTAATTATCAGAAAATATTTATTTATTTATTGTTTTTGGTTGATTTTATATTTGTGTTTTAGTGAGTTTGTTAGTTTAAAGAATAATTAAGTCTGTAGTTTTGTAATAATAGGTTGGGGAAAAAGTCTTTTCGTATTTTTGTATGAAAAGTCAAGACATTTTTTTCAAAGTTTATTTACATTTATTTACAATATATATGTACCGTTTTGTTGAATAACTTTCTGCCATTTTGTGGGCAGAGACATTATCCCGTTACTGTAGAAACTTTGGGACTTCTGATCAAAAAAACGGGACAAATAGTTTTGGCAGTCCTCTCTTGAGGTCAACCTTACAGAACCTAAAGAATTCTGCAGAGACCGAAACAGGTGAAAATCTGAAGGCGCAAGGTCAGGGCTATATGGTGGATGCACTAGGACCTCCCAGTCGAACTCTCTTAATTTTTGCTAAGTGGCTAAAGATGTGTGTGGTCTAGCGTTATCGTGATGAAAGACCACACCCTTCCTGTTGATCAATTCCGGCCGTTTTCTCTCGACTGCTTCCTTTAATCTCATCAGTTGCTGGCAGTAAAGATCAGAATCGATGGTTTTGCCGGGCGGTAAAAGCTCATAATAAACAATGCCCTTCCAATCCCACCATACACACAGCATCACCTTATTTCGTGTTAGGCCAGGTTTGGCCACAGTCTGTGAAGCCTGGCCAACTTTCGACCACGACCTTTTTCGCACGTTCTTGTCGTACGTGATCCACTTTTCATCGCCAGTTATCAATTTCTTCAAAAACGGCTCGGTTTCATTACGTCTCAATAATGTATCGCAAATGAGTACACGGTTCATTAAGTTTCTTTGAGTGAGCTCGTGTGGCACCCAAATATCGAGCTTTTTTGTATAACCAGCTTTCTTCAAATGGGTCAAAACTGTTTTGTGGTCAATTCCCAGTTCTTCAGCTACATCATAACTACTAATATGCCGATCTTGCTCCACTCTTTCAAAAATGGCGTCCATTTTATTTGTAACAGGGCGACCAGAGCGAGGTGCATCTTTAACATCAAAATTTCCGGACTGAAAACGTTTGAACCAAATTTGTGCTACTCTTACTGACACTGCATCAGGTCCATAAACATCACAATTTTTTTTCACTGCTTGAGTTGCATTTTTGCCTTTTTTATAATAAAATTTTAAAATGTATCGAATTTCTTCATTAGATTCACTAATTTTTACGGAGAGAAAAACAAATGAAAAATAGCGGGAAACAACTTTTTTTTATTTTTTTCTTTTCTTTATAATGGAACCTTTTTAATGTTACCAAAACCAGCCAGACACAAATAGTACAGTCAAAAAAAATTTATAATAAGTTTATACCTACGTTATGCGAAAAGACTTTTTCCCCGACCTAATATGTTTAAGTTCCCTCTCAATTTGCAGTGCCCCTACGGGGTATCAGTATTCATTGTATTACTTAGGTACCTACTTGTTTACTTGATGCAATAAAGATTTATGATTTATGATCATCATCTCAGCCCAGTAATGTCCCACTACTGAGCACAGGCTCCTACATAAATTCAGCCTGTTTCCCTGAAGAGAGAGGCATATTATACGCCCACACTTCGCCAATTATATAGTTGGTCCCACGTAATAGATGGCGAGCCTATTGCCGCTTACCGGGCACTATTATGCTCGCCAGAGCCTCGTCCGTTGATTGTGCACCACTTGCAGGTGAGGTTGGCTTGGGCTCCTTCGGTTTTGGTAGGATCCCTTTACACCCAGAATTGTGTCTAGGAGTGCCCAGTTATGAAGAAAAGAAAGTCGTTGTCCTGGTTAGCAATATATGTGGTTGAGTCTACTAGGTAGACATTCAGCCAAGTTGAAAACCTTATTGGATGGCTTGAAAATTCTAACAGCAGGACACCACACGCTTGCCTTCATCAATCGGCACTGAGTCCTTGTGGTGAAAATGACCTGAAGTCTTCATATGTCGTAAAGCACGTTAAGCCGTTTGTCCCGGCTGTCATGATCTATGGCAGTCGTTATTAGGAAGTCAGTGCCTTCTAATATTCTGACAACTGGTTTAACCATAGAATGATGTTACCCTCTGGGTTTCGGATCCAATCAATCAAAATTCATTTATTCAAGTTTGGCTCAATAGAGCTCTTATGAATGTCATACTTACAAACTAACGCTCCCATTCACTGCGGGCGGGAGCTTGATCGTAAAAGAACGGGCAAGAAAATCGTCAAGGTTGGTTTTTTCTCCCGCCAGTTACAATTAAAATACATAATATTAAAACAATTGTGTTCTGCAGTCACAAGATTTAAAAGAAGGGAAGACAAAACTCTTTTTAGCAATATTAACATAATTACGGATAAACATAGTAGACATGAGCAGACGCGTTACGCTCAACCATATTTTAGGGAGCGTAACGATCCGACGCATGACGCTACGACTGCGGAAACATATAAGTGAGCGTGATATACTCAAGCTGGATAAAAGGATTTTAGTAAAAATAACATTAATACTAGAAGACTGAATTAAATGTGCTGCAAACCACAATTTTCTTACTGTAAAGTGGTATACCATATGGTATCAGTTAAGCTATGCAGCCATCAAAACAATCCTTACTAATATTATAAATGCGAAAGTAACTCTGTCTGTCTGTCTGTCTGTCTGTCTGTCTGTCTGTCTGTTACTCTTTCACGCCAAAACTACTGAACGGATTTGAATGAAATTTGGTATACAGATGGTCTAGACCCTGAGAAAGAACATAGGCTACTTTTTATTTCGAAAAGGGGGGTGTAAAGGGTTAAAAAGGGGAGGGAGTAAAAAGTTGTATGGGATTTCTTAATTTTAAAAGATAAAACCATGAAACTTAATATTTAAGCACTTGATAGGAAATAATTAAACATTTGTTCTAGCGTTTTTGAAATTTCGTCCTGTGAGAGATAAAATAGGGGTTGAAAGTTTATATGAAGTTCGTCATTTTTGAAAATAAAAATATAACATTTTGTATTTAGGCACTAAATAATAAACAAAAAATCGTTTGTTCTAGCATTTTGAAATTTTTACCAGTATGGGGGTGAAATAGGGGTTGAATGTTTTTATGAATGTCCTTCATTTTTGAAGATAAAACCATGAAACTTGGTACGTAGGTCTCTTAGGATGTGCAGAGTTTTTCTACAAACGGAATTCTCGAAATTTGAACGGAACGGAACGGATTCGGCACGGGAACTACGACGCCAAACTATTCTAGGAACGTGATATTTAAAAATTTTGGGTGTATCAAGTTTAAAAAATATTTTGGCTTTTGAAGTTAAAGTTCCTTTAACGAATTCTCTGCATCGCCGCCGCTGATATCTACTATACCTACAAATGATTCTTATTAAATAATAAAATTGCTACCCAAAGATACTATTCCACGCGGACGAAGTCGCGGGTAACAGCTAGTTTCCAATAAATCGTATATAAGCAGTCTTAATTAAAAATTAAAATTATAAAATTACATAGACAATATATGTAAGTAATCGTTATATTGTAAAGAAGGCCGCAAAACACATTGTAAATGTTACATCCAAGCGTTTTTGTCATTAACGTAATCATTAACCATTACCTGGTAAGTGATGTCTTAACGGTTTGCTTAAACTTTTCAAAAGGCAAATCTAAAATATTTTTGGAATTTTGTTATAATATTGTAAACCCTGCCCCATAAACGATTTAAGAATTTTTTGCAGGCGTAACGAAGGATCTAGTAATTTGTTTCTATTTCTAGTATTAAAACTGTGATCATCACAGCGCCTGTTATAGGTTCCTATGTTTAGTTTTATAAATATTGTACTATTATAAATGTATTGAGAGGCAACAGTCAAGATACCTATTTCTTTAAACTTTTCTCTAAGAGTTGTTTGTGAGCTTAGTCCGTAAATAGATCTTACAGCCCGTTTCTGTAAAATAAAAATTGTTTATATATCTGCTGCTAGTCCCCACTTAAGAATACCGTAAGACATTAGGCTATGAAAATAACTAAAGTATACCATTCTTGCCGTATCAACATCTGTTAATTGGCGAATTTTGCGAATAGCATAAGCTGCGGAACTAAGTTTGCCAGCAAGAGTATCAATATGTAGACCCCACTGAACTTTTTCATCTATAGTTATTCCTAAGAAAACAGTAGAATCTACTAAATCTAGTTTCTGACCGTCAATAATGATATTTGTTTCGAGTTTCCTTACGTTAGGAACAGTGAATTTAATACATTTCGTTTTTTTAGCATTAAGCTGTAAGTTGTTAACAGTAAACCAACGAAGCAGCTCTGCTAGGGCATCGTTCACATCGCTTAAGTCCTTTTTAGGTCGATCAATATTCAATACTAAAGAAATATCATCAGCAAATAATACCATCTCACAACGCCTACTCATAAAAAATGGCAAATCATTTATATAAACTAAAAAGAGAAATGGTCCTAAAATTGAGTCCTGCGGGACCCCCATACGCACAGACGACCCGGGTGATCTAGTTCCGGATGTCACCAGTCGCTCCGTGAAATAATTGAAAATCAGCCAATACTGGTTAGACCAGGGAGCAGACCCTGGGCCCTTTTTTTTTTTTTTTTGTTTTACGTCGGTAACAAAATGCATTTACGCACTGCCTTCCGGCCAAAGGGGGACCGAAAGGGGGTGTGGGACTCACCACCGGCAGACACGACCGCCGGCAGCAATACCCACTAAAAATCTTCCGACGACGCCCGCCGCTTGTTGAGAAAGAGGCGGGGGCCAGTACCTGGGTGGCAGCTTCTGACACCCCGCCTGCGGCCAACGTCCCCCGGACCAAAACCGGGAGGACCTCCTCAGAGAGGCGCAGTGGACGCGCCCCTCCTACCTCCCCCTGCGACCATAGCGTTTGTGGCCGACTTCCCGGAGGGTCCATGGTTAGACAGAAGGGGCCCCCTGCCCCCAATGCCTAAGACCCTCCTGGCGCTGCTTGACGGGCCCTCCTGGCCCGCCCGCTGCGCCCTCCACAGGTCCCTCTTAGTTTCTCCCCCGGTAGTCAGTACTAAGGGCACCCAGCGTCGTCGGTCTCTGGGTGTTACCTTTTCCCTGGCGCCTCCTGCGCCCTACCGGGAGGTACTCAGCCCCCCCACCACGACAAGGTGGAGACCAGTCGGGAGGGCGAGCAGAGCCTGGGCCTAGCTTAAAATGAGGGCAACCGGAATAATGGTCATGTCTTTTTATTCGTGATTATGCTCGTATAACTAAAAAAAGAGTTATTTTCTTCTTCTATTTTAAATCTTGTGACTGCAGATCACATGTTTTTGTAGACATGTCAAAATGTTTTACTATTAAGTACATTTTCTTGTAACTGGCGGGAGAAAAAACTAACTTTGACAATTTTCTTGCCCGTTCTTTTACGATCAAGCTCCCGCCCGCAGTGAATGGGCGCGCTAGTTTTTACGTTTTGACCTTCATAAGAGCTCTATTGAGCCAAACTTGAATAAATGATTTTGACTTTAAAGAAAGAAAAAGAATTTATTCTGTGACAAAAAGTAACTACTTAAAGAGTGTCACAGAAAAGGTATTCATGATAAAGCCGAGGTGTCACGAAAACGCCTCGACGCTGGTCTTCCGTAGATACCGTTTGTGAGAGCACTGCTATGACACATTCATTCCTTACATTATAAAACACAATACATACTTTAATGCTAGGATATGACAACAGGTTGGTTTAAACCCACCTTTAAGTGCCAACTGATCTTAAAGGTATGGGATACACTAAAACTAAGATTCTTTCTGTTCCAGCATTCCATGAAGCGGTGGCGAATGCTGCAACGCTCTCCGTGTACAACCTGCCTCATTTACAACGAATGGGACTATATCAAAACAAGTAATTATCAAGTACACCTCTTATTACAATAATTATATAAACTTAAATTATAATAACAGCAAGTTGCTTTGGAAAAACCTTAAAAGGAATGTGTTGGTTAAAACTGATGAAAGTAAATATCTACCTGACACTTTTTCTGACCCTGATCAAATGAATGATCACTTTTTGAAAGTTCCTGGACCTAATGATGTCGATCTCTCTTTGTTGTCTTATTATGAATTCCATAGATTTGGCGTCAATACCTTTAAGTTAAAGCCTGTGACTGAATCCGAAGTATCAAAGTATATTATTTCGATAACATCTAATGCGATCGGCTTTGATGATATTAGTCGTGATATGGTTATTCTTACGCTTCCTGGTACACTGTCTGCCATAACCTCTATAATAAATCAATCCATAGAGACAGGCACTGTCCCTAGGCAATGGAAAGAGGCTTTAGTCACTCCGATAGCTAAAGTAAGTTCACCGTGTGATCTCAAAGACCTAAGGCCCATAAGTGTTTTGCCTTTTCTCTCGAAGATCCTGGAAAAGTCTGTTTATTACCAACTTCTAAAGTTTGTTGAGGAAAGTAGTATCCTGCCGTCGCTTCAATCAGGTTTCCGCAGAGGACGAGGAACGATTACTGCTTTACTCGATGTGACAGACAATATTTTAAGGGAACAGGACTCTGGACGGTGCACAATACTTACTTTGCTGGACTTCTCTAGAGCTTTTGACAGTTTAAATGTTCCTCTGCTTTTATCCAAGATGGCTTACTACGGATTCGATTTGCATACAATAAGGTGGTTCGACAGTTATCTAAGGGAGAGGAAACAATCGGTGCAAGTAAGAAAAGAAGATGGATCCTGTCTAACCTCTTTGCCGAAGGAGGTAAAAAGAGGCGTTCCGCAGGGCTCAATACTTGGGCCTCTTCTGTTTATAATTTATAGTGCAGACCTCCCCAATGTTATAAAACACTGTAAGTATCATTGCTATGCTGATGATGTGCAATTATACATACCTTTTAGCCTGGCCTCAGCAGCAAAAGCAATCAAAGACATGAATGAGGATTTAGCTGCCGTAGCCATGTGGTCTTATAAAAATGGACTCGTTCTAAATCCATTAAAATCTAAATTCATGGTTCTGGGTCCGAAGAGCAAGATAGGGTCATTTGCTCTTGCCTATGGAACGGTGCAGATACTTGGCAAAGATATAGAACAAGTAACGGAGGCCAGAAATTTGGGTGTTTTGATCGACGATCAGCTGCGTTATGATAAACACGTTATAAGCTTGGTCAAAAGTTGCTTCTTTCGATTAAAGATCCTGTACAAAATACGGGATTTTCTTACTGAAAGGATGCGTATTGTTCTGTGTGAGGCCCTCGTCTTGTCAAAGCTTAATTACGGAGATTTGGTTTACGGGCCCCGTTTGCTGCATAAATCTAAGCAGTTGATACAGCGAGTTCAAAACGCTTGTTGTCGCTTCTGTTTTAGGATACCACCTAAAACACACGTTTCGCCTTATATAAACAATGCGTCTATGCTGAACATGGAGTCTCGTAGACGGTTGCATCTCGCAGCCCTGATGTATGATTTAACTAAGTATAAACAGCCAGAATATTTGTATTCTAAGTTAAAATTTAGTACCTTCCATCATAGGTATGGGCCCGGGGTTCCTAGATCAGTCCGTCCTCCATTAGCTTCCCACATACACAAAACTGTCGCTTTTACTGGTAGTTTCCGACATCAGGCGACCAAATGCTGGAATGATATACCTCCGCCTATGAGACTGTTGCGGTCTAAATATTGGTTTAAAAAAAGACTTAAGCACGCCTTATTGGAAAACCAAAAGTCAGGTTTAGGTAGTAATGGTCGTCTGTGCGTCGAAGAGTAGTTCTGTTTATTTGTTTGTCTTTTTTTTTTTTTTTTTGGGTCTGCCTAGGTTTAAGCTGAGCTTGCCTGCCTAAGCTGAGATTTTTGTGGTTGATAGTGGATTATGAATCTGTTACCGCTGTTTGATGTTCTTTGCAAGGGATTGTCGCGTTCGCTCAAACTCTGCGTAAAGCTGCAACTCCCTTGGGTGAAAGCTGAAAATCAGTGTTTGCTCTCATCGAGGGCAAAATATCACTGAGCTTTGGTCCCTTTGCGTCACTGCTGCACACATGCTATGGAAGGCAAACTTCTTAATTATGTGGATTATTTTAATTTTATTTTTTTCAATATTTTTGTTCTTGTTTGTGTATTTTTATTTTTTTTATTTGATTGTTATGTCTATATTGTATATTTCTGCATGTGTGTGTTTGTGATTCAAATAAATTATTATCTTATCTTATCTTATCTTATCTTATTATTCCATATTTTTTCTTTTAAATAATGGCTTGAAGGTTGCACATTTAGCCAGTGTCAAGTAAGAGATATATAAATCACATAATATATACTATAGTAAATGATAATGAGTGGTGATAAAGATGATAAATGGTAAATGAGATACCCTCCCCTAAACCCCTTGAGTCCTTGAAAGATGTGGGACTATACTAAGATCTCACATGGACTTCTTGAGAGAATTTGAAAAGTGATACGGCACTGTTTTGTTTGACCAACACTCATGTACGTTCACAAACACTTAACGGTTAATAATCCACCGTTATTACACATTCATGTTCGAAGTATCATAAACTTTAGAAAATAAAACAAAAGTACAGTCATGACGCGTAACTTTCCTGCCAAGAAGTACAAGTACACCTTCTTGTTCAATATTCTAGAATTCTAGAAAATCTCTTTTATTTTTATATCACATGGTAAGTACTTAAGCAGAGGCGGCTCGTGACGTTTTCTGATGGGTGTTCACAACAAAAGAAAACGAGAGTTTACCATTTATTTTATTGGTATAGAAAATCCATTCGCGGGTTTTTTTGGCGAGCAAAGACTTCTTGCAGGGCTAGGCAAACTTTATTTCATAGGAGCGCAATCACTGGCGCTCCACTCGCTGCATGACACCAAATATTATCTTAGAGACTGAACATTTAACGCGTAGTGTATAGGCATAGTAATATTTAATGTAGGTATGCATTGATAGGGTTAATTAAGAAATAAATTAATAGGTAATTTGGGAGGGAGTGCACTGCACCAGCGCTCTTTAGAACGAACCGCCTCTGTACTTACGTATGCAGCCTATAGTGACCACCATAGTCTATGGATGCTTGGAACACGTTGCGCACCATTTAAAAACCATCTCACGGCCTTTTTCACCAGCCCCATGCTACACTCTTCCGCTCACCTTCAGGATTCCAGGTCTCTTGATTTAATAATTTCACAGCATTAACACTGTCTTCGTTTTATCGAATAAAAGTGACAGCACTAGTTTTAAACCTGTTTTAACTGGTTTGACCTGGTTTGACCTTCACGTCAAATTACATTACTCCGGCGTCAAATTGAAAAAGTTAAAATTTTGTTGTATCTATGAACATTTTCAGATCCCACGACCCTTACGAGGTGAGCATGAATTTCCTCATGACCATGGCATTGGAGAAGGTGGCCTACTTACCTTTCGCATTCATGGTGGACCAGGTATGTAACGTCATGACATAGAATTATTATATTTAATAATAATAATAATAATAATTTAATAAAAAGTTCATCTCATCATCATCATCATCATCATCATCATCATCATCATCAGCCTATACTAGTCCACTGCTGGACATAGGCCTCCCCCAAATCGCGCCATTTTCCCCTGTCTTCGGCTTGCCGCATCCAGCATCTGCCAGCGACCGCTCGCAAATCGTCACCCCACCTGGCGAGTGGACGTCCTACACTACGTTTGCCAAGTCGCGGTCTCCACTCAAGAACTCGTTTACCCCATCGGTTGTCGGTCCTTCGACAGATATGGCCAGCCCACTGCCACTTCAGCTTGCTAATCCTGTATGCTATGTCGGTGACTTTGGTCCTCTGTCGGATAACATCATTTCTGATTTTATCTCTCAGAGAGACTCCGAGCATAGCACGCTCCATAGCTCGCTGAGCGACCTTGAACTGGCGAATCAGTCTTACTGTGAGTATCCACGTTTCGGCACCGTAGGTCATAACAGGTAGGACGCACTGATTGAAAACTTTCGTTTTCAAACATTGTGGTATAGGTGACGAGAAGACTCGACGGAGTTTCCCAAACGCTGCCCAGCCAAGTTGGATCCTCCTTTTGGCTTCCTTCTTAAAGTTGTTTTTGCCTAATTGCAGAATCTGCCCGAGGTAGGTGTATTCGGAAACAACTTCAAGTAGGTGGCCATTCACGACAATAGGTCTCGGAACAATGCGGGCATTGATTATGACTTTGGTTTTATCCAAATTCATGCCGAGACCTATCCGTCGCGAGGCTGATGCCAGGCTGTTCAGCATCTGTTGCAGCTCCTCCAACGTTTCCGCCATCAAGACTATATCGTCAGCGAATCGTAAGTGCGAGATGTATTCACCGTTTATGTTAATGCCCTTACCTTTCCAGTCCAGCGTCTTGAATAGGTCCTCCAGCGCGCTTGTGAACAGTTTCGGGGATATTACACCCCCCTGTCTCACCCCTCTGCGCAACTGGATAGACTTAGACTGCTGGTTCTGTACTTGGACATTCATAGTGGCGGATTCATAAAGACATCTCAGCACTTCGATATAGCGACAGTCTACTTGGCACCGCTGCAAGGATTCCAGAACCGACCAGATCTCAACAGAGTCAAAGGCCTTCTCATAGTCCACAAATGCCAGACACAGAGGCTGACTATACTCCTCGGTCTTCTGTATAATCTGCCTTACTGTGTGTATGTGGTCTATGGTGCCATATCCTCTGCGAAATCCGGCCTGTTCCGGTGGCTGAAACTCGTCGAGTCTTCTTGCTAGACGATTCGTTATAACTCTAGAGAACAGCTTATAGACATGGCTCAGGAGTGAGATGGGTCTATAATTCTTAAGAAGGGTTTTATCGCCCTTCTTAAAAAAGAGAACCACGACACTTCCGCTCCACGCCTTTGAAGTTCTCCCACAGTGAAGGACAGAGCTGAAGAGGTTCTGCAGCTCCAGAAGTATCGGAGCTCCTCCAGCCTTCAGAAGCTCTGAAGTAATTCCATCCTCACCAGGGGCTTTTCCATTTTTTAGTTGTCTCAGAGCCAGTACGATCTCGTCTTGGTCAATGTCTGGCAGTTCGTCGGTGTAGTGGCGTATCAGGGTGGCTCGAGAATCTTGGTTTTCACGCTGAGGACAAAGAGCATGTGCGGCGTATAACCGGCCGTAGAAATCCTCAATCTCGGCAAAGACCTCCGACCTCGTCAAGGCGGTTCTACCCTCGTGCGTCGTCAGCTTCGTCAGATGGCTCCTTCCAAGCTGCTGAGTGAATACTTTGGACCCTCGGTTTCGCTCTATCGCCTCTTCAATGAGGCGAGTATTAAAGCTCCGAAGGTCTCGCCGTACCATCTTCGCAATGCGCTTGTTTAGGTCTGACCTTTCTGACGAAGTGAGCTGGGTAGTTTCTCGCCTTGCTGTCATCAGTCCTAGGGTCTCTTCCGAGAGTTTGGATTTCCTGCCTTTACACCGCTTTTGACAAAATTTGATGCCCTCGCCTCTCAGCGTTTCCACCAGATTGTGTAGGGTCTCGTCTACGTCCTCCGTGGGTTCCGATGCGGCAAATCTCTCTCCGAGTATCCTCTCGAACTTCTCGGAGCCTGCCATGATTTGAAGCGGATTAAGTCGGAGCGTAGACTTCATCAGACGGTTTCGTTCAAGCTTGAGGTTGATATTCAGAGAGCCTCGAACAAGTCTGTGATCAGATCCGGTATTAAACCTGTTGATAACTGAGACATCTCTGAATATGTGCTTCTTATCCGTCATGATGAAGTCGATCTCATTTTTTGTCACAGCGTCAGGGCTTTGCCACGTCCACTTCCTTTGGAGCTTTTTCTTGAAGAACGAGTTCATCAGGAAAAGCCCCTCATTCTCCAGGAAGTTGACGAGCATTTGTCCCCTGTGATTCCGGCTTCCATAACCATGTGGTGATTCACCGCAATTTTGGACTCCCACTTTAGCGTTAAAGTCCCCCATAACAACGTTGAAGTGGGCCTTGCGGGTGTTGTGCAAGGCTTTGGATATGTCCTCATACATCTCCTCCACTTCATCATCCGAGTGTGCCGAGGTCGGTGCGTAAACCTGAATGACCTTCAAACTATATCGTTCGGATAGTTGTAGTATCAGGTACGCTACCCTGGTCGACACACTGGAGATTTCAAGAACGTTGTTAATGAGAGACTTATTAACGAGAAACCCTACGCCACCCTGGGATGTTTTATCGCCTTCGCGGTAATACATAAGGTGGCCCGAGTCTAGAGTTACAGTGTCCTCGCCCTCTCTACGGACTTCACACAACCCTAGGACATGCCACCCTATTTTTTCCAGTTCCACTTCCAACTGCGCTAGATGTTCGTCAAGCCTTAGACTGCGTCCGTTAAACGTTGCCAGGGTCAGTTGGGATGGGCGGCCTACCATAGCCCGGAGATTCTTCGCACCCCTTGCCCTACTGTCACCGTGACCGCCGCCTTGGCCAAGACCAGCAGGGCGACCGGGAACACGGGGCCATTTATTTCTTGTGCGTACCATAGGAAGGGAATGCCCATAATCGCCACGCTGGGCAGGCGGGTTGGCGATCGCAGAAACACAGCTTCTCGCACCGTTGACACTGCTGCCTGTCAACGGCCAGGTAGCTTAACTGTGTCAGTTGAGCTGGGATATACCGCCTCCAGCCGGTATCAGGAAGAGGAATAAGGAGTGGTCAATAGTGGAGGGAGAGGGGTATATTATGGATGCTTCTGTCATGGAAGGGATAGGGAAGTGTGACATTTGCAGCTCGTGTAGTCCGGGGTCGCGTACCCGAAGTGAATTTTGCCGGCTATCGGACAGATGCCCGGAGAATTCACCCACTGAAGATGTTCAAGTCCACTTAAATCTATTTACACATTTCGGTGATTAAAAAAAATTAAAAATTCATTTATTCAAGTTTGGCTCAATAGAGCTCTTATGAATGTCATACTTATAAACTAACGCGTCCATTCACTGCGGGCGGGAGCTTGATCGTAAAAGAACGGGCAAGAAAATCGTCAAAGTTGGTTTTTTCTCCCGCCAGTTAATTAATTAATTGATTTACACATTATATTTTAAGAAGAACTTATCTATTCAGATAATGTATTGTTACTGCAGCTGAGTTACTTGGCTGGTTTATGATCTGACTGACATGATCATGTTTTTATGAGAAATAAAGTATTTAAACCCATGATCGTCTTAGCTCATCGGCGTCCTCACACTGACCTCAGTCCTCCTCTCACGAATAATTGTCTATTGCAGCATTTGGTAATGGCGTTGTCGGTGGAATTTTGGTGTCCGAATCGTGGCTCAAACCATCACTTCGTGCGACACTCTGTCGCTTAAATGGGTACAGACTGTTTAGAAATGACCGGGTTGGGATCGGTGGAGGTGGGGTCTGTATATATTTGAGGGACTGTATCCTGTATATATTTCAGAGACATGAACATCATGATATCAGCCTTAGTAAGCCTTGCCACTGCCTTCACAATAGATTACATTCTATTGGGGATATTTGCCCATAATCATCACGCTGGGCAGGCGGGTTGGCTATCGCAGTTCCAGCCAGTACGCAGGATGACGCTGCTACTCTTACCCATCATCCGCTGGGATTTCTCTTCGTCGACTCTTACGGCTCCCCGTGACATGACATGAACATTTATAGTCGTTATGAGAAAAGTGGTCCTTTTAATACCGACCTTATCATCTTCATCATCATCTCAGCCCATAAACGTCCCACTACTAAGCACGAGCCTCCTCTCACATACCAAGGTACGAGGGTATTGGGTCATACTCCACCACGAAGACCCAGTGCGGATTGGCGGGGGCAGGTGTATGGCGTCCTGCTGTTAGAATTTTTCAAGCCGCCCATTAGGCCTCTAACATGGCTTAACGACTACCACATTTAGTGATAACTGGGACTAACGGCTTAGTGTGCCATCCGAAGCACGAAAGCGCTCGATATCAAATGCCACACAAACGGTCACCCATCCAAGGACTGACCTCTGTAAACTCTGCAGCACTTCGGTGATCGAGCCGACCATCGAGCACCGCAGAGCTACAAGCGCTTCAACCGACCTAATACTGGGAATATGATGGGTGGTTGGAGTGATGTCAGTGATGATGATGATGATTAAAAAACAAGATCTCATGAAGCGCAATAAAATGTTAAAATGGCTCTCCTGTATAATTGCTAATATTGCAATTATGCACTTGTCTTACCGATGGTGCGATATATAAAATTATGTAATTTGTTACAAGTTGATGTTCAATTTGTTTTTAAATATTCCAGTGGCGATGGTCGGTTTTCGAAGATGGAGTCCAGAACATGAATAATAAGTGGTGGCAAATGAAACTTAGATATCAGGTGAGAATTATTAATATAATAAATAGTAACCACAGATGGATATACAAAAGATAACGCTAGTGTCACGACTTGTATCGATATCAAGCGTGCCGACTTTGAACACCTAATCTGACGTCACTGTCGATATTTAGTGACGGCAAATCAAAACTGATATCGATGATGATAAATATTTCATAATGTGAAATCGTTCATGTTACAGTATTTATAATACAACAACAGACGCGCGCGGACTGTAAGTAGCGGCGGACAACCTCGATGATTGGTCGGGGTTCAGACACGCGAAGTACATTCATTTGCGATATCTGTTGTATAGCTAATATAGATAGATAGATAGATAAAACGTTTATTTCCTTTAAATAATACAAGTTATATAAAAACATATCCCTCAAAACCGTTTGAGTGGTTTGTCTGTGGGTCACAGTCTCATTTATACTCTTTTATACATTACAACTAATTTTATAAATAAATAAATTACAATTTTTCACTTACACCAATATAATGTTTTTTTTAATTTGTTTTGTACTTATTTTTGTTTGTTTACTTATTTAATATCTATATATCCAAACCTAACCGCATCTCCTATTCAAAACCAGCATAATGAGAACTATTATAGGCGAGCCGAGGTTTGCTGAATCACATTGGACGCAGACCGGCTGCAAACATTGGAAGTAAAAAAATAAAATAAAAATAAAATATACTTTATTGTCTTTAAGATCAACAGGATCATTTAGATTCGACAAATTTTAAACACAAAAAGGAATTTCCATAATTTTTTTCATGACAACAATGAAAGAGATATTATTATGAGCGGTACCATAATCAAGATATAAAAGCAAATGGGTTCTTTATTTATTTATTTATATAGCACAACCACATTAAGCATATTACACATTATAAAAACATTTTTATTTTAATGGGCTTACATCTGATATACTTAACAATTACGGTGTACATAACATTTACTATAATAAAGTATTTTATATAAATATTTAACTATAAACTATGTAACCTATTTCAAACAATAGCTATGTGTTACAATTATTTAAAGACTGGGAAGTTAGGAGCAAACAAAAGTATTTTTTAATATAGTTTTAAAGTTGTCAAACCTACTACCAAATATGTCAACATTTGAATCTTGATTTTGGAGAGTATTGTACTGATCGAGGATTCTGTTCATAGGTGATTTACGACCCAAATTGGTCCTACAAAAATTCGTATGAAATAATTTATCGATTCTATGTCTAGGATAAGAATAAGGTACCTTTAGCTGAACTCTTTGTAGAAGATTGTTGCAATTTATTTTATTATGAATTATTTTATGTAGAAAACAAAGGTCAGAGATTCGTCTGCGATCATAAAGGCTACTCATGTTAAACTTGGATAACCGTTGTACATATGAACTTCTATGGGAGAAGCCGTTACAGGAAAAGGCAAGTGTTCTAGTAAAAGCCTTTTGAATGCTTTCGATCCTTATCGAGTTAACAGCGTAGAATGGTGACCATACCGAACTAGCATATTCAAGTGTACTTCGGACAAGAGTATTATATAAACACACTTTCGTTTCTTGTTTTTTAAATCCTACTATGTTCCTTCTTAGAAAACCGAGCATTTGAGCAGCCTTTATAACAGTCCTGTCAATGTGCTTATTAAACGTTAGTCCAGTATCGATGGTAACACCCAAGTCACAGATTTCATTAACTTCTAATAAAGAGACACCGCTAATCTCATACCTTGTAGCAAGTTTTCTTTTTTTACGAGTATATTTAATGTGAAAGCATTTATGAACATTGAGAGACATACAGTTTAAAATACACCAGTCTAATATTTCATTTAGGTCATTTTGCATCAATGCAGAATCATTATCTGTTTTAATTGGGCGGTAAATTTTGAGGTCATCAGCGAATAATGACATTTTGCAGTGCTTGATACGGTTTGTTAAGTCATTAATAAATATAAGAAAAAGCACTGGTCCCAAGTGAGAACCCTGTGGTACTCCAGAAACTGCATAATAGGTGTGTGACTCATAACCATTCACAACTACATTTTGAGGTCTATTCTGCACATATGATTTAAACCAATCCAACAGTGTTCCCCCAACACCAAAGGCTTGTAACTTTTGTATAAGAATAACATGATCAACCCTATCAAACGCATTAGAAAAATCAGTATATATGGCATCGACTTGCAACCCCTTATCCACATCCTGAGACAAATCCGATACAAAACTAACCAAGTTTGTCAAGACTGAATAGCCGCTTCTAAATCCATGTTGGTGATCAGAAATATTACTATTAACTAGACTTACAATTGATGGATGTACAATACCTTCAAATAATTTGGAAAAACATGAGAGTATAGATATTGGCCGGTAATTTTTAACATTTGATTGGTCTCCTTTCTTAAATACAGGTACTATACGTGCTTTTTTCCATTCATCTGGAAATTTCCCCTCGGTAATGGAACGGTTATATATTGAAGAAAGTGGTAACGCAAGGGAACGGCCACACCGACTGACGAAAACTGGTGGAATTGCGTCAGGTCCTGCACCTTTCAATATGTCAAGTTTTTTTATTGCATTTAGTACACTTATTTCTGTAAATTTTAACGTAGACATATATTTGTCATGCAAGTCAGTTAAGCTGTTAGAAACAGTATTCGCAAACGAACCTGAGTACACGGAACGAAATTGATCCGCAAATAAATTGGCAATTTCATGACCATTTTGTGCAAGCGAATCGTCCATATACATTTTAGCTGGTAATGTCGATTGCCCACCGCGTTTACTTTTGATATAATTCCAAAAGGCTCTAGGATTTTTTGGAATTTGAGATTCTATTTTATTTTTATAATTTTTATAACACGTATCTAAAAGTTTATGGCAGCGATTTCGGAGTAAGTGAAATTCTATTTCGTCGCGGGGATTTTTGTACTTCCTGAATCGTTTTCTAACTTTTTCTTTTTCATTTAAAAGTTTAATCAGTACACTACTAAACCATGGCGGGTGACGCATCTTTGTGGATTTCTTAATTGATACATACTCGGCAACCACTTCCCTTACTTTTTTATAAAACACTGTCACCATTTCGTTTACATCCAAACATTGATCTAAAATACTATGCCAGTTGTAACTATTTAACTTTCTATTAACTATTTCATAATCAGTTTTAAAAAATTCATACTTATCTTTTATATTTGGAACAAGATATTTAACATTATTGTCGTAAGGAATTTTAACGAGAAGACTAGGATGTATTTGGTAACTCTTACTTAGAGAACATAAAGGTGTGGATACATAGGTCTTAGGTATATTACTGATAATTAAGTCCAAAAGCCGAACATTACTATTTTTAACACAGTTAAATTGGAGTAAGTTGTTTGATGACATAAAATCTATGAGATAATTTCCTAAAGGTACATTACAATATAACGGAGTCATATAAGTGCAACTGTTTTCAGATCTCCAGTCGATTATGCCCACATTAAAATCCCCAAGTATAATTGTGTCATTACTGTTGTTAGTTATTACATTATCTATAGAATTCAATAACCTTCTCAATTGGTTTATTTTAACGGGTGGTGGTAAATAGATCGCACAGATTGATAGCTTCCTCACAACATGATTCATAGAAATTTCTACTGTTACCCATATATCCTCCATGTCACTCGTTTCCCAATTGTAGCTTCTAGCAGAATAAATGTCACGTGACACAGCAATCAATACCCCACCACCATCTTTTTTGGTTTCTTGTGAACATATGCGATCTCTGCGATAAACAACATATCGACTATCAAAAAACTCCGCGTTAGATATACCTGCATTTAACCACGTCTCTGTAAAAACAATCACCTTATAATTACAACTTAAAACATTTTTGTAAAGATCTGTAGTTTTTGTCCTCAGTCCTTGTACATTCTGATAATAAATATCAAGCATTTTTGTAACTAAATACTGGTAATTATACAATATATCCAACATAGTTGGTTACTTAATAAGACCTAGGCTATCATCACTCCTAATGGATATGGCTTGGTGATTTTCGTCCTTACGAACGTAAACTCTTCCGTTGCGAACCCACACAAACTTATATGAAAACTCTTTTGCCCTTTGGCGTGCGGCGGCGTGCAGATATTTATTGCTCGGGGTCAAATGTTCGCTCACGAAGACTGGCGCTCGAGTTCCGCCTATCCCAAGGTGGCTAGTGTTGAGCTTCTCTTGAGGATTCTTCTTATTGAACTTAGTCAGCGAAGCCAGCAGTGCATCACGGATACGAGGATTTCGCAGCTTAGCAATAATTGCACGCGGTCTATTATTATCTCTAGATATTTTTGCGACTCTTGTTGCCAGGTGGATGTCGTCAGGAGTTAATGAGCATTCTATTACCTTTGTTATTTGAACAATAGTGTTGGTTAGATTTTCCGATCTATTTTCTGGGACACCGTTAATTTCAATGTTACATTCCCTCATATGCAACTCCGCTGAACAAAGCCGCCCTGTTAGGTCCTTGACTGCAGATTTCAGTAATTCATTATCCCTCTTTAGATCGTTCATACACACAACTGTATCATCAAGACGCAGTTTCATATCTTCGTATTGTTTATTTAAGAAGGACATAGATTCCTGATAATCCGTGATTTTTTCATGAATATTTCGTAATTCAGTAGTTACTAGATGTTTAATGGTA
Source organism: Musotima nitidalis (assembly GCA_949126915.1). Taxonomy (NCBI): domain Eukaryota; kingdom Metazoa; phylum Arthropoda; class Insecta; order Lepidoptera; family Crambidae; genus Musotima; species Musotima nitidalis. The sequence continues at coordinate 1,689,690 of OX421441.1, forward strand.
TTTTTCATTTCATCTTTCAATATTTGACGTAACATGTCCTCAGTGACAAAATTCAGCAATGGAGGCGGTGATTGAGTTCGTGGGGTGGTATTAGATGGGTCACCACTCGGGGCAATAACTCCCACCTTAGTTTTAGAATCCACACTTCGCGAAATTTCTTGTTGTACTAGTCGAATAGGGGTATTGTTATTGTCTGATTTAGGCATCCGATTACAGCATTCAGGGCATTTCCAATTCCCCTTTCCTTCTGTACTCATAGATCGGAAACGCCTTTCACTAATATTTGCACACAGAAGATCAAAGGAAGAGTGGCAAGACAGACATTGCAAGCGATCTTTGGTTTTAATCGGTGCCAAACAACCAGCACAATTTATTACTGGCATTGTAAGTGTGCAAATACTCGTGATTAATCAAAAAACCTCAGGTATAATGTTTATGACTGGGGCTACGCAGGCAGCTTTCGTATTAAATGTATTGATATAAAGTTGACTTTCCTGTAAAGCTTCCTCGCTCTGGTCGTCGAACCGGTCGCCGGGCGCTGCGATATCGTGCCCAAAAGGACTAAAGCGCCAGGAATATCGCGGCGCTTACGCGTTTTGATGAAACCAATGCGTCGTCACTGTTTAGCAATGATGGAATCCAATATTTTTTGTAATTGTAAAGCTTATATTGTTATTTATTAACTTGTTTTTAAGCTAATCACTGATATTGTTATGTATCGAGTTATTGTAGTATTTTTTAATTATGGGACAGCAATTTACTTTATGATGAACACACTATATACCGATGAAAAGAATTAATTTTACGGAGCACTTTAAAAACACTTCTACTTGCCGCGGGAATTGCGGGTAGGTTCTTTATTAGAATTTGTCAAGGTTTGTCAGTTTATCCGTCTGTTGTGGTTTTTTTCTCAAGATTCGTCAGTCTGTCGGTTACTCTTATAGGGGGGATCTGTCAGTCAGCCTGTCGTGATTCTAAAAAGGGAGGGGATTGTCCGTCAGTCAGTCAGTCTGTCGGTGACTCTGACGAGGCTTCCAAAAAGGCAACGAGATTGAGAAGAATGCCTCAAGAAACTCATCTCGGCTTTTTTTAAATTATATTGTTTATGGGGGAGCCCTATGTTCAGCAGTGGACGTCTCTGAGTTGATGATAATAAAACTATTTAGAGCAAGGTTATTGTCTAATTAAAAATCCAGTCTTTTTGCTATACAAAAACTATGTCACTGTTATTTTTATAACTTTTTTCTCAGGGCGTGATTCCTCCAATGGCCAGGACTGAACAAGACTTCGACCCAGGTTCTAAATACCATATCATTTCAGATCAGGTATGTATTTCTTTATTATTTCCACGTTTTGCTTGACATAAGGGTATATGCGGCTGTGTTTCCCGCCATTACAAAGTTAAAATAATTTATTCAAGTTTGGCTGAATCAAAGAGGTTTTATGTCAAAATTACAGAACTTAAAAAACCCCGTTCTCCCGTAACTGCGTAGGAGAGTTTGATCGTAAAAGAACGGGCAAGAAAATCGTCAAGGTTAACTAAGATGCATTGCAATGATCTTCGGATGGAAGTGCCCGGGGACCGCAGCTCAGACGATGATTCTTGCAACCACCATAGAAGGATAGGAGTAATCTCTCACGAACTACATATCCTAGAAGAGTGTTTATGTCGCACTAACTCAGCTCTCCCTTTAGTCATCATCATTTCAGCCGTATGGTCATGAAAGGAGGCTGAATGACGAGTGGCTGAGGTGAATGGAAGTACAACTTGCTCGAATTTTTAGCTGATAAACTTCCAGCAAAAAGGAAGGACAATAATGACGATAAGAACTTCCTTAGCCAGATCGAAGTCTGAAATTCTTTTCCAGCTCTTGTCCTACATAGTTTGGCACCACACACAGGCGTTTTGGACTTATTTGACGAACAATGTGACTTGAAGATCAGTACACTTCGGATGTTGTGAGCTCGATTCCCAAAATAAACGAATATTAAAGTGTATAAAAATTATTTAATATGAATTTGTGGTGCCCTGAGTGTTTCCTTTGTTATATCCGTGGTCAAGTATCCATAGTACAAGCTCCGCTTAGTTTGGAGCTAGATGGCTATATGTTTAATATTCAGTATTATTTATTTATATGTTTTAAGACATCTTGCAACCACAACCGTCTTCTAACCCACCGCTCAGCAAAGTTGTACTGCTAGCATCTGTTTAAACTCTTCCGCTTTTAAACCTGTGTGTTTCTTCCACAGGAATACATAAAATACTTCCTAGCCACCATTCTGGAGTTCCAGATTTTCGAGCAGTTATGCACAGTATCCGGTCACAGCGGACATCTGCACGAGTGTGACATTTACAGGAGTAGAGACGCTGGAAGACTTTTAAGGTAATAATTTAGTCAGCACGTTGGACATAAAAATACGCGAACTTTTTATAGTACCTTGTTACTATCTTGGATCAGATTTTTGCCCAAATTGGGTTTAAATGAATTAAAATAACGACCACAACAGCGCTGATCTTCCGTGGAGACCTAATAATGTTCGTATAAACTGCTCATAATATAGCAGAATGGATAGTATAGAAGGGGGCTTACATAAACCCGATTGGAAATGGCTTATAATTACGATGATGTTAGGAATATCCATTTCAATTTTAATTGAGACGAATGTGTACATGATGTCTTGCACATTATCATCTTTACACAATAACGTCCCACGACTGAGCACGAGCCTCCCCGCGCGAGCCAAGGTTGAAGGCATTCAGGCTAAACTCCACCACCAGACCCAGTGAGAATTGGCGGAGGTTATAAATGTCCTCTCTGTTCCTCATTGATGCGACTGAAATAGTTCATGGATGTAATTCTGCTGTGTATTATTTTATAGCTGCAGTGTTAAAAGGCATTAATAAAATCCCAAGCAATATACAGCTATTAAGCCTAATTAAATTTAAATTAACAATAAACCGTAAGTTGCCTTCAAAGTGATACTATTCTATCAAAGACTATATGCCAGATAAAAATGCTATTTTTAATAGTTTAATTTAATTTACTTCTTATAATATATCATTTAAACATATAATTTGGTAAAGGAAAATCACGAGATAGTATTGTTTGCTGATGATACATCATTATTATTTAAAATAAAGCGATATCAGAACCCAGACGATGTAAACAATGCGATCTCAAAGGTGGTGCACTGGTTTGACGTTAACAATTTATTATTAAATGGGGCTAAAACGAAATGCATTAAATTCGTGACGCCTAACGTCAGACAAGTAAACACCACTATTAAAATAAAGGAAGATGAGTTGACCCTTGTGGATACCACCAAATTTTTGGGTGTTATATTAGATTCTAAGTTACAGTGGGGCCCACATATTGGTGAATTGTCGAATAGACTCAGCTCTGCTGCATACGCGGTAAAGAAAATTCGCCAATTAACAGACGTTGAAACAGCTAGGCTTGTTTATCATTGCTATTTTCATAGTGTTATGTCGTATGGTATTCTTCTGTGGGGTTGTGCCGCAGATATTCAAAATATTTTTGTACTGCAGAAGAGGGCCATACGAGCAATTTATAATCTACCATGTAGACATTCACTAAGGGATAAATTTAAAGAAATTGGTATTTTGACAGTGGCGGGTCAGTTTGTTTATGAAAACCTAGTATATGTACACAAAAATTTTGATAAATTGAGTAAGAAAAGTGATATACATAACCTAAACACAAGAAATAAGCATAAACTAGTTGTACCTGCCACTAGGCTCCAAAAAATTAACAAATCTTTTAAAGGTCAATGTGTGCGATTCTATAATAAAATCCCAAGCAATATACAGCAATTAAGCCTAAATAAATTTAAATTAACAATAAAACGCAAGCTGTCTTCAAAGGGATATTATTCTATTAAAGACTATATGGCTGATAAAAATGCTTGGGATTAAACCGCCGTTTCATACAGGCTATTCTAATATGAATGACTTAAAGCATGAATATTGTTATATTATGTTGCATTGTATAGCGTCACAGACAAATGAAGATTGTTACTAACCAATCGATAATTTAAAAGAGCATAGCCTGTGAGTTTCTTGCCAGTTCTTCTTACAGAGCGGTGGCTCGGAACTGGCACTTAGATTCGCTTGCACTTAAATGTTTTTTGTTTTTTTAAATTATTTGGTTGCAAGTGAATCTAAGCTTCGTGATTTTAGTATAGTTATATTTTATTTGTTTTTGTTATTTTTTTATAATTTTGACGTTTTCAAGTACTATGTAATAGTTTATGAAATAAAGTATTTTTGACTTTTGACTTTTTGACTTTAATCCACTTTCATTTATATATCGAGGCGTAAACAGGAACAAAGCTTTATACAACAGTGGACGTGCTATGGCTGATGATGGTGATGAAATCTATTATACATACATACATTCGTGCCTGTTTCCCTGAAGAGGTAGGCAGGCCCACACTTCGCCAATTATATAGTCTCACGTAATAGGTGGCGAGCCTATTGCCGCTTACCGTGCACTGTTATGTTCGCCAGAGCCTCATCAGTTGGTCGGCAGGTGCACCACTTGCAGGTGAAGTTGGCTTGGGCTTAAGGTCTTGGTAGGATCCCTGTACACCCTAAATCTATTACTTTTGGGCTAATTTCACACCTAATTTCATATTGTTATGTTTACAGTGAGATAATGCAGCCAGGCTCTTCAAAACCAGCTTCAGATATTATAAGAACGATGACAAAAGGAAAAACCAACAGAATTTCGCCTGAATCCCTTGTCAGGTTTGTGTCTTACTAATTCTACCTCCAAACAATTCTACCACTCCATGTCTTGCCCGAGGATGTCGATGACAAGTCAGGGATCTCGACTAGTGTTAATGAGGGCGAAGGGCTTGCCATCTTCCAACATTTGACATGTCTCACCTACAGGATTATACAAGATTAATTTCAAAAGTAAAAGTAAAAAGTTATTTATTTCATTTACATAGCACTTGAAAACGTCAAAACAAAATATAAATTCAAAAAAAAAACTAAATATTACTACACTGAAATCAAGAAGCTTAGTTTCACTTACATGCCAAAAAATAAAAATTTAAGTGTAAGTGAATCTAAGTGCCAGTTCCGAGCCACCGCTCTGTGAGAAGAACTGACAAGAAACTAACCGGCTATGCTCTTTTAAATTATCAATCAAATATAATTTAAATAAACAATACAAAACACACACAGTGAATATTTAAAGATATTGAATGGTCCCCAAAGCTTTTTAGTATTGCCTACCCCAAACTCCAATTAATTCTCTATCCCGCTCTTGTGAAGTCACATCACCTACATTGTAAGTCACGTTCACAAAGGTTTCGGAATAATAACAAGAATAAATTAATTAATTTTTTTTTTTCTATTACAAACATAATTTGTCTCTTGAGTTAGAAATGTGTGAATCCATTGTGTCAAACGCGTTGAGCATCCTGTCTACATGTGTCTTAAATAGTTACGTAACCTTTTTATTCGTCAGGTACTTCCGCCCTCTAGAACTATGGCTCCGGGTCCAAAACCGCGACGAGCAGCTTATAGGCTGGAGTTCCAACTACCACGACGTTGCCTTGTTCGCGCCCCAACGAGGTGACACCTGTCAGATACACGTGTCAATGTCACTAATGACAGCTGTCATGGCTATGCTATGTTTGTTGATGTAACTTATTTCCCCTTTAGGTGTTTAGGAATAAAGTTTGTTTGTAATTTGTTGTTTTATTTTGTATCGGTAAAATATTTTATACCTTGGATTACATTATTTGAGTTTTCATAGGGATTCCTAAAAGAAATTGCAATTATAAATAATGTACCTTTCCATTAGTGAAATAATTTTTCATATCGGTTCAATGGTTTTCAAGCTTATTCAATGCAAACATACTTATATGTCGAAATAGAGCTGTACCTATATTTTATTAAAATAGAATCGATGGCTATAAGGTACAGCATCGATTCTGCAAACCACGTTATGCCACTAGCTTGAAAGTACTTTTTAACGTTACTTTACTATTACGGTGTTAACTATATAACTTAACTAGAATTAGTCAAAAGTAAAGTTTTATAAAAAAAAAACAAAAAAAAGTGACTTTAATTACTCCTGACAATTTTACAATTTGTACTTACAATGTACACAGTACAAAAACTGTCTTTTAAAAACTCACAGAATTATTCAAACTTTAGAATTTATAACAAAAACCTAAAACGTTAACTGCTTTTTTTATTACAATTGACAATAGCTCTTACTTATAATGTTCGCAGTCCAAAAGTTCCATACAGAATGAATTGTGTCTCAATCTTTTTAACGCTAGCCCCGCCATCTTTGCCGCCAATCGAACTTTCGGTCAACCGCAGTCAGGTGGCGCTGCAGACGCATAAATTTATTCGGAAGTTACAATGTTAAGACAAGAATTGTTTGCAAAGTAACTTCTAAATTAGTTTTCTAAATTTAAAAAGCTTATTCTTATAACTATCAGGCCAGAACCACCGTGGACTTCTTGGCGGGAAAGTAAAGCGCCATGTCTGCAGTTTTGTTTTATTTTCTAAAATTTGTGATATTTCTAACATTAATGTGTAATAACGGTGGATTATTAACCGTTAAGTGTTTGTGAACATACATGAGATGAGTGTTGGTGAATCAATTAAAACAGTGTAACATCACTTTTAAAACTTGCTCTCAAGGACTCCATGTGAGACCTCAGTATAGTCCCACATCTTTACTGAGAACTCAAGGGGCTTAGGAGAAGGGATTTCATCTTCGATTTATCATCTTTATCACCACTCATTCTCATATACTATGAATTATATATTATTAATATATTACTTACTTGACACTGGCTAAATGTGCTAGACGCACGAAGCCATTATTTAAAAGAAAGAAACTATCAGGCCATAACTTATTTTATCTATTTATTTTCAAGCCAAATAAACATGTCCAAGAATTAAAGTTATCTACTTACATCGAAATATTGCAAATTAGGTTGTTAAAGCAACTTCTTGATTATCAACTTAAAGATAAACCACAAACCTTTCACTAGTGGTTTACATAATATTTTATGATTTTTAACAAATAATTATTTATTTATTTATCTATGATTAGAAATCTAAAGCATTTATTTCCGTCGATGATTGATGAGACATCGCGTAAATGTAGTCAAGACAGCGTTCTTTTACAAAATATTAAAGTAAATTCAATCTTAAAATTATTTACTTCGTGTTTAAATTATATTTTGAGATTTTGCATCAAGAATAATACAATTATTCTTCATTAAATAATAATGTGAATTGTTTAATCATAGTGGCTTGCTTCCATGATGCTATGATCGTCAAAACATCGCAATATTTAAATAACTATGTGATTTAGGCAAACAATTGTAAATTTTACCACTTATTAATAATTCATCATCATCATCATTTCAGCCTATTAACGTCCCACTACTGAGCACGAGCCTCTTCTCACATATCAAGGTGTGAGGGTATTGGGTCATGCTCTACCACGCTGAGCCAGTGCGGATTGGCGGAGTCAGGTGTATGGCGTCCTGCTGTTAGAATTTATCAAGCCGCCCATGGCCTCTAACATGGCTTAACGACTACCACATTTAGTGATAACCGGGACCAACGGCTTAACGTGCCTTCCGAAGCACGGAAGCGCTCGATATCAAATGCCACACAAACGGTCAAGGTCAAAGGACTGACCTCTGTAAACTCTGCTGTAATTCGGTGATTGTTTCCGACCCCCGAGCACCGCAGAGCTACGAGCGCTACTAATAATTACATGAAATTTTTAAAAAAGATTACATTTATAAGTAAGTAAACTAAAATTTCTATGTGTTATTGCTACGTATGAAGAATTCGCCATTTGGGGACATATATATAACGAAGGGCTCTGTCCAGCAGGGTTTTTAGAAATTGAAAGGGATTTTATGTAGACTCGCCGCACACGGTTGACGCCGGCGGCCGCCACACGCTACAAATCAAAATGTATGAAAACTGCAAGAAATATGCCAGTGGCGTCGTTTCGTGGTTGTGGCCGGTGGCCCGTGTGCAGTAACCCTTATGCCGCTTGTCTCCAGAATAACTCAAACGATAATGCCTATACTATACATACAAGCAAATACTCGATACCTTTGACCGATACCAAGTATTGTTGGTACTCGATACTTTGAAATGAAGTATCGAGTATGAAGTACTCATATCGTACTCGTATCTTTTAAAGTAACCAACAAATACTTTCGCGTCTAAAAGAAAAAAAAAACCATTCTTGTAAAATGAGTACAGGTAAAATCTTCACCTCCTAGACTATTAGTATAGTACAGATTATAAGTTGACACAAATTGTTTATGAGGGTGGTTGGAGTAAGTTTTGTTGGTTAATTCACCCGGTATAGCTTGTCTCTTTTTTTTCGTTGTATACCTACATTTTATAAACATGCTTTGTCACAAAACTAAGTTTATTATACCTTTGTTTGTAAACATATCATCAAGTACCGGACTTTCTAAAATTGTACATAATGTAACTTTATTTGTTAATTCAAGTAAGTAATTTACATGATTTATTGTATCTCATTTTAAGTGAACTATTGTGTTTTTATGAGAAATAAATTCTTTAAACCCATATCAGTATATGCCAAACCAAACCAGTCATTATTTTATTTTAACATTGATTATAAAATAAAAATATAAGTTTTTAAACGCATCCATTTTTTGCTTAATACTTTTTAAAAATATCGCAATTAGCCAGAAGCGAAAGCGTTACTCGAAAGCTGATGAAATTTATTTGGTTAATCCAGTCTGCGTTTTAAATTCGAACCCATTAGAGGAATGGGTTGAGTTAAAGCCCGTATTCCCAGCTTCATATAAGCAAGCACGCATTTATATAATAGGTTGGGGAAAAAGTCTTTTCGTATTTTTGTATGAAAAGTCAAGACATTTTTTTCAAAGTTTATTTACATTTATTTACAATATATATGTACCGTTTTGTTGAATAACTTTCTGCCATTTTGTGGGCAGAGATATTATCCCGTTACTGTAGAAACTTTGGGACTTCTGATCAAAAAAACGGGACAAATAGTTTTGGCAGTCCTCTCTTGAGGTCAACCTTACAGAACCTAAAGAATTCTGCAGAGACCGAAACAGGTGAAAATCTGAAGGCGCAAGGTCAGGGCTATATGGTGGATGCACTAGGACCTCCCAGTCGAACTCTCTTAATTTTTGCTGAGTGGCTAAACATGTGTGTGGTCTAGCGTTATCGTGATGAAAGACCACACCCTTCCTGTTGATCAATTCCGGCCGTTTTCTCTCGACTGCTTCCTTTAATCTCATCAGTTGCTGGCAGTAAAGATCAGAATCGATGGTTTTGCCGGGCGGTAAAAGCTCATAATAAACAATGCCCTTCCAATCCCACCATACACACAGCATCACCATATTTCGTGTTAGGCCAGGTTTGGCCACAGTCTGTGAAGCCTGGCCAACTTTCGACCACGACCTTTTTCGCACGTTCTTGTCGTACGTGATCCACTTTTCATCGCCAGTTATCAATCTCTTCAAAAACGGCTCGGTTTCATTACGTCTCAATAATGAATCGCAAATGAGTACACGGTTCATTAAGTTTCTTTGAGTGAGCTCGTGTGGCACCCAAATATCGAGCTTTTTTGTATAACCAGCTTTCTTCAAATGGGTCAAAACTGTTTTGTGGTCAATTCCCAGTTCTTCAGCTGCATCGTAACTACTAATATGCCGATCTTGCTCCACTCTTTCAAAAATGGCGTCCATTTTATTCGTAACAGGGCGACCAGAGCGAGGTGCATCTTTAACATCAAAATTTCCGGACTGAAAACGTTTGAACCAAATTTGTGCTACTCTTACTGACACTGCATCAGGTCCATAAACATCACAAATTTTTTTTACTGCTTGAGTTGCATTTTTGCCTTTTTTATAATAAAATTTTAAAATGTATCGAATTTCTTCATTAGATTCACTCATTTTTACGGAGAGTAAAACAAATGAAAAATAGCGGGAAACAACTTTTTTTTATTTTTTTCTTTTCTTTATAATGGAACCTTTTTAATGTTACCAAAACCAGCCAGACACAAATAGTACAGTCAAAAAAATTTTATAATAAGTTTATACCTACGTTATGCGAAAAGACTTTTTCCCCGACCTAATATATATGTAAATAAATAGGTACCTCTGTACCTCGCGAAAGGCTCTTTTCCAAAGCTGGCGCCAGAAATACAACCTCATGAAATTGCCTAACAGACAAAAATAAAAAAAAAATGATATTTTTGGGGAAAAACAGCCTCCTTGTTGTAAATTTTATATTAATAATAAAAAAATTTAACACTTTTTTTGGTTTTAACTTACATTTTCCAAAACTATTTGATACAAGTAAGTAAGTACCTATAGATACTTTTCAATAGTAAGTATCGTTAATTGACGTCCGATACAGCATCGAGTAAAAGTATCGATACCTCTATGGTATCGTTTCATCCTTAGCCGCGCTTTTCCACGCCAACCACTCATTGCAATAACTATTAAAAATGGCGTCAAGCGGAAGTATCGCATCGTCATAAAACAGAAAAAAAATAAGGCTAATTTTAATATGTGGTTTTCATAACATCTAAATAATAACGATTGGTTTAGATAATGAACAAATAATTTTATAAAGTTGTAATTAGTAATTAAAGTTAATCAACTTCAATTGTTTCTAATATTATTTTCAGTAGAAACATCCGGCCCACGTTTTATAAAAATGGCCAAGATGTTTCCACTCTGAAAACAACCTCAAATTAGTGACCATTTAATCACATACAAATTAAATAAAGTTGGGCGGAACTAACAATCCTTCAACACGTGATTATTGATAAAAAATTATTTAACCCTTGATTGTAAAACTGAGTTAATTACATTTTTTAGTTCATTTTCCAATTTTAAGGTTAATTTTAGCCTTTAGTTAATTTAAATAATATTTACCAGTCGGAACATCCGGTACACGCTCCCAAAATGGCGGGATATGTTTCGACTAGTAAACAAATAAATTATTAAGATTAATAATTTATTTTAAGTACAAAACATTATACAAAACTTATTCCTTGCACTTTCTATATCAAGAATAGATTTTAAAACTTAAAGTTAACAGAATATCTCAATGTAAATAAAAGTACATAAGGAATTGTAACAATTACTAACTAAAAGTAGTTCTGAATTATCTTATTAATATTGTCTTGCGCCGACATATATTTTTGGATTTTTCGTAAGGATCCTTATGTATTTTAGTAATAAACATAATAAGTATACCTACTAGAGGCCATCAAACTTTAAAAATCATTAATTTCATAAACTAATATGTACAAGGCTTGAAAACGTCAAGATTAAATATAAATAACAAACGAAATATGATTACACTGAAATCATGACGCTTAGATTCACTTACATGCAACTAAACAATTAAAAAACAAAAAATATTGAAGTTTATGTGAGTTTAAGTGCTAGTTCCGAGCCACCGATTGTAAGAAGAACTGGCAAGGAACTCACAGGCTTGCTGTTTTAAATTATCAAATGGTTAGTTACTTTAATTACAATCTTCATTTGTCTATGAAGCTTTACAATGCAATTTAATATAACATTAACAATATTCGCGATTTAATTATTGATAACAGAAATAAATATGTAGCGACTTCATCCGCGTGAATGGGAAACGGGTAAATACCCAAGAGGTAAAAACCCGTCTATTTTCCTAAATGGGTAAAAACCCGATATTTATGTGGGAAAAAACCCAAGTTATGGGTATTTTCGTTTTTTACAGTTTTTTTTTTATTATTTTTTACATTCTTATGAACAAATGCAATATAAGCTATACCTTCATTATTTATATTAAGAATAAAACTGAGGTTTGATTAAAAAAATCTGTTAATAATTAGATAAGAACGAACGAATAAAACAAAGCCAAAATAGTTTACATATAAAGAAATGTAAATTTTTTCCATATTAAGTGAATATACACATAATAATGTGTATTTTAATCACTGTCATCACTGTAATTATCACAGTCCATACGAAGCACGTCACAAAATTCGATTTCCTCGTGGTTTCCACTTGATGTAGAAGGTTGTTCTTCATAAATTGGACTAGTTTTTGGACTCGATAATTGTTTAGGAAACGATAAGGGTTCGTCATCTTCGTCATTGTCTTCATCTTTATGTTTATGTAGAAGATTCCAATTATTAGAAATATATGCTACTTTTGCTGCCCTGTCCGTCGTCAATCTATTTCTTTTATGGCTATGTATGTGTGCATCTGTGCTAAATGATATTTTAGTGGCAGCCGAAGTGCATGGAGTAGTCAAAATTCTTACAGCAACTTTACTTAGTAATTTGGACCTACAAAGTCCTTTCCACCAAACTACTGGATCCATTTCTGCGACATTTTTCCAAATAAATGATTTACCCCATAAACCCTCTTTAGCTCTATAATTAGCTAAATCTAGACCAACGTCGATATTAAGTGATTGGCTCACTTCATGAATATATTCCATGGCGTCCAATTCATGTTCTTCGTCTAATTCAATACCTTGGGATTTTGGATCCAACATATATGCAGCATAATGAATTGGCTTCATGCAATTATCTGTGCGTTTGATTACATTATTTATGATATCTTGTTTGTGTTGTTCATCTAAAATAGATATTTCTGGCAACACAGAATTGAGTGTGGATTTGATGTCCTTGAAAGCCATGTATACTTCATATATATGTATTCCATTATCTTCCAGCATACAAATTTTCCTAGTAATTGGTTCTAATAACTTGATACAATGTTCAATCATTGACCAAAAATGTTGTTCTAATATATTTGATTTTATTTCTTCAGAAATAGTAGCATCTTCATGCACTGCTAAGGTCTGTAATGCCACTTTCGAATTCATCAGGCTCTTTAAAGCGGTGCAGTAACTGCTCCAGCGGGTTTTTCCCGGCAACTTTAATGTTTCGCCTGAACCCTTATTTTTTATGATTTGGGCTAACAAAGCACTCATTGCTTGACTTCGTTCAATTGCTTTAATGGTCTCTATGGCAATCGATATAAATTCTTTGACAGGTTCTGGTTTTAAACAGTCTTCGCATAGTAAATTTAATGTTTGAGCTACACATCTTAGAGGCAACACGTGTGTATATTTATTTTTTACCATCTCATTGTAAATGACATCCAAATGTGTATTTGAGATTGCTTTTCTAGTTGGTAACGTGTAAGATGGTTGTATCTCATTAAAAAATGTTATCCACAGCGGATGTTCGACGATTGAATACGGAGAACCAGTAACAAATATTGCCTTCGACAAAAGCTGATCCAGATAAAGTTTCCTATCTGCAGATATTTGTGTTGCAGATGAATTTGAACTGCTTACCGTTAAACTATAGTCTTGTTCCTCCTTTAAAACGTCTTGCAGCGGAATACTGGTAGCACTTACCGCACTTGTATCAGTGTCAGAAATTTTTTTGAGTTTGTTCTTGATAAATGTTGGACATTTAAAACACTTTAACAGATGGCCAGTCATCTTGTTGACATTGGCAAATTTATACACTTTATCACAGTGTTTACACTTAACCGTTTTACAGGTTGCCGAATGAAAATAGTTTTCCCATACATCACTTTTCTTCTGTCTGGGCATGGTGTGACCTAAAAAAAAAACATTGTATTAATTGTAAAATAATATATTAGAGAGACAAGTGAACAAAAAACGACGGCCAGGAAGGCTTTTGTGGAACAACTAAAAGAGAAAAGTGGGATCGTATCAAGAGTAAAAAAGTATAATTATGGGCAGAGCGTGGCGCTCTTGTCGGCGACAAGAGTCAATCGTCTCTTAAATAAAAGAAGAAGAAAGAATAATTGTATGGAAATTCGCATATCATATATCTATCGTATAATATATCGTCATATCCCACGTAAAGAGGCTTTATTGCAAAAGATTAACTTCTCAGAAGAAGCTTTGTTACGTTTATTAATAAACATGATAAAGAAATTGAAGATGTTTTGTTATATTAATATGTATTAGCATCTTGTAGTTGATCTAAAATATTATTCAAGAAATAATCACATTATTTGAAATAGTTATGTCGCTTAATTCCTTATTCTCCGTTGTGCTTACACTAGAAAGTGCCAAATTTCGGTCCTAAAATGCATTGTGTCCTTTTTTATCGGAAATGTTGACCACAATTGCCATTAAGCCACTTCTAATTTCCGATAATGCTGATGTATTGACCTTACAATTAATAGGTGTTTAAAGATAATTTATAAATTAGTATAAAGTAATAAGTCTGTCGTGAAATCTTAATAAATTTATTAGATTTTCCCAAAATAAAACGATTGAAAACAAATACAAAAGGCTCTACTGACCTAAGAGCTCATATTGTTTAAATAATACTACTTTTTTTTTTTAATAAATTACATCAAAATCTATCATGACGTCGTTTATTATATACTAGGTAAAATAAAAGCTATTTATAATACCAAAACTACTTAAATAAGGGCAAATTAATTATTTATTTGCACGTAGAATAAGGACACAAACCCCGTTACGGTTCCTTCTTTTTCATACGTTCGATTTTTTTCGATTCTGTCGAATAAGGCCACAATTAACACAACGGCTATTTTCTGCGTTTTACGTAAAAAAAATACTATGACAGTGAATAACTTAACATTATATTATAGCTAAGCATCAAAAGTAATAAAATGGTAATTGTTCATAATTTGATATAAAACATGTGTCTGAAACATTCAATCAAGTATACTTATGTTCTTTTACTCCTTTAAACTTTTCTTTCCTCAACTACTTTATCATTTTCAACTTAATCTACTAGTTTTCGACCTCAACGTTTCATTATTAACTAATCACTACCTTACCTATTATTAACGATAATTATAAAATCGAATTAACTAGGTATAACGTAGGACTAACGCACTCCTAATCGCGGTCCGCGGAGTAAAGACCGAGCGGCGCTCGCGCCTAAACCCCGGCCCGCACGCAGGTGGTCCGTGCCCCAAAAGATGGACCTAACGACGATAAGTCTTTTTTAGGTAAAACTTTGTTGCTTCGCAATTGGGGCTTTTAAATAAACTTGAATATCTAAAAGATATATAAACTTTTTAAAACAATTAGTAGACAGAAAGATACCTAAATAAACTTAGAATATAAATATGAAATTAAAAAAAAGCCTCTATGATCATAGGGGCAGTTTTCGTGGGCTACGACGATGTATCTTCGCACTTTACAACTTTTTAAATAATATAAAAATAATAGTAGAATGCATATGGGTAAAGAACATTTATGAAAGAAATAACATCTTTTTTATATTATCAACATTAAGTTTAAACTTACCTCTTAATTCCTTAATAATCGATACAATGTACAACGTATCGTTGATATCGGTCGGATATGTCTGGAAGAGTAGCTGTAGTTGTCAGTCCAATAAAAATCAATTATACTTAATCACTAGGCAATCGAAAAACCACAAAAGAAAATCCAGGTCGCCAATATAGAATAAAACTAAAAGTAGTGCGCACTTTACGAAACGAAAACAACGACTGTCGTCTGACTGAGATAAGGAGGTTTACGGGGCGAGGTGGGGCGGGGTATGTGGTTCCCGTTTGTTTGGCGGCAACTAGTCTCTATTGTTAAAATCGCGCGCTTTGTTGTTGGCAAGGCGACGCTGGAAGCCGACAAAAGAATTGCCGGAGCCCGCATAAGGAACTATCGACCGCTTTAAAGACTCGGCATGCGCTGTAAAGTACACGTTGATGAGTCAAAGATTAAATCGTTACAACACAAAAGTTTTAGGCTCTATAACTGCAAAAACAGTTCGGAAAGCTAAATTAAAAATACCCGAATATTTATCCAATCGGGTATTTTCCCAAATTCGGGTATTTTCCTTGTTATTTTCCCGAATTCGGGTATTTACCAGGTAAAATCCCATCACGTGACCGACATTGTATATATTTTTAAAATCGAGGTCCCGCGAGAAAATGTGAAATGACTTTTAGCTTCGTATTTGTCCATAAAAGTCCCGTTTTAGTTTAAAGTACTGTTGTGACTCAATATCGGTTGCGTTTTGTCAAATCCCTTTTAATGGCACGTCTAGCGAGATCAAAATTATCCTAAGTATGTTTGTTACTTATGCCGTGATAAAGCTAGAAGAAAGCCGAAATGGATTTTTTTAAATTTAAACGCTGCTGTAATACAATGGACTTTATATTCCAGAAATTACTCACTGACAGTTAGCGACTCTAACCTCTCAAGACCTAAGGAGCCCAATTTTATAATCAGAAACGTTGTTTTATTGAACAATACTCAGTAATAACTTAGTAAGTAAGCGGCGGATATTACAGTTATTTTAACTAACAAGAACATAGACAATTTTCTCTATCACTGACAGTGTTGCCAATACAAAGATAACAATGTATCTACATTGCTTGTCTATGAACACTTTTTACAATGGTTGGTTTATTTTTGCGTTAGATCTAACCCAAAAACAAAACGCTTTCATTGTAACCGCAGACGCTTTTTTGATAAAGTGATTTGTGCTAGAGAGATAGTTTTGAAGAGTTTTTAATGTAAGCTTGTAGAATGTAATCATAGACAAAAAAATGTGACCGAGTTGAGCACGCACACATTCGGTTGACGACCGATAAGGCGTGGTGGCGAGTATTCAGTCCACTGCCGGAGGTCAATACGATTCCCGAACAGGACAAATATTTGTGTATTTAAGCATGAATATTTGTTCTGGTCTGGGTGTTTTCCTATGTAAATTAAGTATGTATTTACAAAAAAAGTATTTATTAATAATTAAATATTTATTATGTGTTTATCCGTTATTTAGTATTCATAACACAAGTTCTTAATGATACTTATCTTTTAACTATAATATAATCGGTGAAAGTGTCAAAAATATTTATTTATTTATTAGGCCGCCATGGATAGGATAAACAGGTATGTTACAAATAAAGAACTACAAATGTTGATATAAGATAAGATAAGATTTCAATTTCATTGAATCACAAACACACACATGCAGACAATATAGACATAACAAATCAAAAATACTACAACAATATCAGGAATATTTTAAAAATAAAATTGACATATTAAATTTGCATAATCACTTCTTGGCGGAAAAGTAAAGGGTCATGTCTGCAGTTTGGTTTATTTTCTAAAATTTGTGATATTTCGAACATTAATGTGTAATAACGGTGGATTATTAACCGTTAAGTGCTTGTGAATAAGTACATGAGAGTTGATAAATGAAAACAGACAGTGCAACATCACTTTTCAAATTCTCTCGTACTTAAACATACCGTTGAATATTTGTGTGCTTAACATTATAATATTATTATACTACTTGAGGAAATTTCTTTTCTCCATCTATCAATTTAAGAGTCAGATATGATATTAAATAAATAAATCCATTCTAAAATTAAAATGAAGTTCTACATGAGTACTTTAGTGATTGTCTGTGTAAGGGGTTGTGTAGACTTGTGGATAGTGAACGTACGCTAACGTTTTGCTACCGCGCCGTTACCGCAACGCCGGCGCTTGGAATAACTTTGTACAATGAACAATCTGGTCCATTGCCGTACCCGTGACTTTTTAAGGTGCGTAATTATAGCTGTCTCCGTGCCTCGAAAAGTACGTTAAGCCGTTGCTCTCGGCTTTCATGAACATCTATGTGTTCTATGGCAGTCGTCATAAGAAGGCACTGAGTTCTAAAAAACGATCATCTAATATTTTGACAGCTAGTTTAACCAAAGCAAAATGTTTCCCTCTGTGTTGCGGAGATCAGACGGCAGTTGCTCTGTGTAATAACCTAATTTCAATAAAGTCTGGATAAACCAGTAAGCAAAACGTGGGCCTAAGCGTAAGGCTTGGGAGCAACCTGTATAATAATCGAATGATCTTGACAAGTATTTGTGTATTTTATCCATTGTCTATAATCAGCTCGGCGAACCTTGATCCATATGACACTGACAGTTATTCCCACGACACAACCTTGTAGTAGCGTCACCGTTATATTATAATCGAATTGGCGGTGTCTAAAAATGATATTTATTAATTTTAGGCAGATATATGCAATTACAATAATATCCCGTTGGAATTATAATAATTATTAACACTTACAAGAAATTATCTCAATCAGACTTTACGTTGACGTCCTGCAAAATCGACTCTAACGATATCAGGTCAGTGTCGTGGGAATAACTGTCAGTGTCATAGGGATCAAGGTTCGCCGAGCTGATTATACTACCCATCCAACCATCCATAGTAGCGCAGTTTGGCGTTTGATAGGGCTGTGCAAGAACCTCTCCCCCTAACTATTTGGGTCTTTTTCCCATCATCATCATTAAAGCTAAATTCAGTGAATATGTGAACCTTGGCTACGAATGTTTTATTTGTTCAACCTGTTGTTTTTGTTTTTTTCAAAAATCATTAATTTCATTAACGTTTACATAGTAGGTACTTGAAAACGTCAAATTAAATATAAATATAAAAAACAATCGAAATATGATCACATTAAAATCACGAAGCTTAGGTTCACTTACACGCAACAAAACAATTAAAAAACATTAAATATGTAAGTGTAAGTGAATCTAAGAGCCATTTCCGAGCCACCGCTCCTCTGCGAGGAGGATTTGCCGTGTGGCGCCGGCCTAGAATAGCGTCACCCCCTCTCATCTCATGGGGAGTCGTAAGAGTCGACGAAGAGAAATAGGACCGGATGATGGGCAGCAGCGCCATCCTGCGTACTGGCTGGAACTGCGATCACCAACCCGCCTGCCCAGCGTGGTGATTACGGGCAAATACCCCTAATAGAATGGCACATACACACAAACGGCCCCCAGTCCCCGGCGGCCCCGCTATTCCAGATTACGGTAGCGGTCTTGGTAACGGCGGGGCAGGGGGTGCAAAGAATCACCGGCAGAGATCCGGCTACCATCCTAAACGACTTCTGCACCTGGCAACCTACAACACACGCACACTGAGGACTGATGAGAAGATTGACGAGCTGGAAGAGGAAATAGAGCAGTTGCACTGGGACATTATCGGGTTATCTGAAGTCCGAAGACAGGGGGAGGATACGGTAATCCTCAAGTCCGGCAATCTGCTCTACCACCGGGAGGGCGACCACCTGTCCCAAGGTGGTGTCGGTTTTATAGTCCGGAAGTCCATCCGTAACAACATCGTGTCTATAAAGAGTGTGTCGACTAGGGTAGCGTACCTAATACTCAGAATCACCAAACGGTATTCGCTGAAGGTAATTCAGGTCTACGCACCGACCTCGACACACCCTGATGAGGACGTAGAGTTATTGTATGACGACATTTCTGCCGCCATACATACTTCACCAACTCACTACACGGTTGTTATGGGGGATTTCAACGCAAGGCTAGGCCAGCGAAGTGGTGACGAGCAGAAAGTGGGGCAATTTGGAGTAGGGCGAAGGAACCAAAGGGGCCAGCGGCTAGCGGATTTCATGGAGAAGGAGGGACTTTTTATGATGAACTCCTTCTTCAAGAAACCTCCGCAGAGAAAATGGACCTGGATGAGCCCTGATGGTTTCACGAGGAATGAGATAGACTTTATCATGACCACTAAGCGGCAAATATTCAATGATGTCTCTGTAATCGCTAGGGTGAAAACCGGCAGCGATCACCGAATTGTAAGAGGCACATTGAATATAAATGTCAAGCTTGAAAGGTCCCGCCTGATGAAGTCTACGCTCCGACCCTCAGTTGCCCATATTCAAAACCCCGAGTACTTTCAGATCGAGCTTCAAAATCGCTTCGCAGGTCTAGAGGACTGCGTGTCCGTCGACGACTTAAGTAGCGGGCTAGTTGAGACTGTCCACGCGGTGGGGTCCAAATTTTACAAGACCAGACCCCGAAATAAAACCCAAAAATTATCGACTGAGACTCTTGATCTCATGGAAGCACGACGACATATGCGATTGCAGTCTTCAGCAGATGCATTCTCTTACCGGCGTATCAATAGACAGATCACGAAATCCTTGCGACTTGATATTCGCAGATTCAGTACTACGTGTATTGAAAATGCAATAGAGAGGAACAAGGGTTCGAAAGTGTTCGCACGAGATCTGTCTATTGGCCAGAGTCAGTTAACGCAGCTGAAGACCAACAAGGGCAATCTAGTCACGTCGAAACCTGAGATCATGAGGGAAATCGAAGGGTTTTATGGGCAGTTATATACTAGTACGCAGGATCCCGCTACTTGTTTGGCTAAAGATCCTAGAGCCAAACTAACCAGGCACTACACCGAAGACATCCCGGACGTCAGCCTATACGAGATTAGGATGGCCCTGAAACAGCTGAAGAACAACAAGGCACCGGGTGAAGACGGGATGACAGCAGAGCTTCTGAGAGCGGGTGGTACACCGGTACTAAAGGTACTTCAGAGGCTCTTTAACACCGTCATCCTCGAGGGACGTACGCCACAGGCGTGGGCCAGTGGCGTGGTTGTACTTTTCTTCAAAAAAGGTGACAAATCTCTTTTGAAGAATTATAGGCCAATCACGCTACTGAGCCACGTCTATAAGTTGTTTTCACGGGTTATCACGAACCGTCTCGGTCATAGGTTTGACGACTTCCAGCCTCCCGAACAAGCCGGTTTCCGAAAAGGCTTTTCAACCATGGACCACATACATACGCTGCGGCAGGTTATACAGAAGACCGAGGAGTATAACCAGCCACTTTGCTTAGCGTTTGTGGACTATGAAAAGGCCTTCGATTCGATCGAGACTTGGGCAGTGTTTCAGTCCCTGCAGCGATGCCGCATTGACCATCGGTATATTGAAGTGTTGAGAAGTTTATACAAAAACGCCACCATGTCCGTACGCGTACTAGACCAGCACACGAATCCTATCCTCCTGCGGAAGGGCGTGAGACAGGGAGATGTCATATCTCCGAAACTGTTCACTGCTGCCCTGGAGGATGTTTTCAAAATGCTGGACTGGGGAAACTACGGCATCAACATAAATGGCGAGTATATGTCTCACCTTCGATTTGCCGACGATATAGTGGTCATAGCGGAGTCGCTTGTGGATCTGGGCACAATGCTCGAAGACCTCGACAGAGCTTCCCAAAGGGTAGGTCTCAAAATGAACATGGACAAGACGAAAATTATGTCGAATGTCCATGTTAAGCCTACCCCAATAATTATTGGAGGCTCGGCTCTCGAAGTTGTCGACGAATATGTATACCTGGGACAAAAAGTCCAAATGGGTAGGTCCAACTTCGAGAAAGAGGTCAATCGTCGAATCCAGCTCGGTTGGGCTGCGTTCGGGAAACTGCGCTATATCTTCTCGTCAAAAATACCTCAGTGTCTTAAGACAAAAGTCTTTAACCAGTGTGTGTTGCCAGTGATGACGTACGGTACTGAGACTTGGTGCCTGACTATGGGCCTCATTAGAAAGCTCAAAGTCGCTCAGCGTGCAATGGAGAGAGCTATGCTCGGAGTGTCCCTACGTGATCGAATCAGAAATGAGGAAATCCGTAGGAGGACTGGAGTGGCCGACATAGCGAGGCGAGTTTGCAGGCTGAAGTGGCAATGGGCGGGGCACATAGCTCGAAGAACCGACGACCGATGGGGCGTCAAGGTTCTGCAATGGCGACCGCGAACCGGTAAACGTAGTAGAGGACGGCCTCCCACGCGATGGACCGATGATCTGGTCAAGGCGGCGGGAAGCCGATGGATGCAGGCGACTCAGGATCGCTCAATGTGGAAATCTATTGGGGAGGCCTATGTTCAGCAGTGGACGTCAGATGGCTGAGATGATGATGATGATGAAAAGGAAAAGAAAAGATAACTATTTTATTACAAGTGACCATAGACAATTTTTCTATATAGTAGGCAACAGTTTTTTTTTGTGACTGTACCCCTATTAGCTATACAAATTATGATATTGGTATCCTTTGAAAATGGCTCATATTTAATGTGTCATCAAAATTAATAAATTACCAACCTAACCTAACCTTTTTGTACATCAAAAAATTCTGATGGAGCACCTAATCCCCTATTAGATGCTAGATCAGTATTTTTGATGATCAAAAAAGTATTTTTTAGAGGTTCAGTTTATTATATTCCTTTGAAAATTGGCTATTGATTATCTTTTCCATAATTACTTTAAATGAAGCCCCTGGCATACAATTGTTTGTTATATGTGATCCGGACTTGTTATAAAATAACTGACCAATGTCCTTTCCAGCTTCATCAGAAAACATTACATACTTTTGTGTATAGGCATAGCTTGATTTGACATTATTTAATTTTATTTCCGTGCTATCAATTTTTTTAAAATCTATATTAGTTGGCTTAATATTAGTTACCGCTAAATCACTGAAGGTGCAAACATGTTCTTGAATTGTTTTTTGAGCAAAGTTATAATTTTCTGTAATACTATCAAGAGAGGCTTGCAAATGCAAAATGTCAGACTGTAATTGTTTAATATCCCTTTCATGACTAGTTCTACTTATGTTTAACTTCTTCGCATATATTTCAATAGTGTCTAACAGGTCTAATCTTTCTTTCTTCCAAGCGACATTTTTCTTAAAACAGTTACTGGTTTTTAACCATTCTCTCAGTTTTTCTTATAAATTTATTAACATTAATATACTTTTTAATTTTATTATGACTAAGGTGCCTTAAATTTATTACATTTTTATTGTCAGGTGATGAAGCAAGTTCCTCAAATAAACTATTGGAATGCCTAACCTCTTCATGCGCTCGCTCCTTGGACATCTTTCTAATTGTGTTATTAGCCTCACATATTTCAACTTCTAGGTCATTTATGCGACTCAAAGCTTTTTCATATGTAGCGCTGTAAGTAAACAACATATTTTTATTATCAATAAATGTTCATAGTGTTTATTATATATGTATTTATTAATGAATATAATTATTTTGCCATGGAAGTGGGTTTTCGTTTATAAAATAATGTGTTAAATTATTGCGAGTTGTAGTAGCAGCACGCCCTCCTCTAGTGATATTTTGCTGTGTTCTAGTTTGAAACCCCGTTATTGTCAGAGTATCATCATATGAATATCCATCTTTAGAACGTACAAAATTGTGTAACACACAACATGTTCTCACAATGGATTTTGCTAATTCTGTGTGGACATTTAATGGTCTGTGGAAAATTCTCCATTTGTTTGTTAAGATGCCGAATGTGCATTCGATGTAACGGCGAGCTCTCGATAGTCTGTAGTTAAAAAAAATATTTTCAGTGCTGAGGTTGTTTCCTCCGTATGGACGCATAATATTTGTGCTCAACCCGAATGCTTCATCGCCTATAAATACGAAAGGGAAAAGCGTTGGGTTATTTTCTGAAATTTGGAGGGGCTCTGGAATATCTAAAGTATTATTTATGAGTTTCTTATACAATTCAGTTTCTTGAAAAATTGCTGAATCGCTACTTTTCCCATAGGCACAGACGTCTATATAAATGAAATTATAATTAGCGTCACATACAGCCATCATTGCCGTGTGGCGCCGGCCTAGAATAGCGTCACCCCCTCTCATCTCATGGGGAGTCGTAAGAGTCGACGAAGAGAAATAGGACCGGATGATGGGCAGCAGCGCCATCCTGCGTACTGGCTGGAACTGCGATCACCAACCCGCCTGCCCAGCGTGGTGATTACGGGCAAATACCCCTAATAGAATGGCACATACACACAAACGGCCCCCAGTCCCCGGCGGCCCCGCTATTCCAGATTACGGTAGCGGTCTTGGTAACGGCGGGGCAGGGGGTGCAAAGAATCACCGGCAGAGATCCGGCTACCATCCTAAACGACTTCTGCACCTGGCAACCTACAACACACGCACACTGAGGACTGATGAGAAGATTGACGAGCTGGAAGAGGAAATAGAGCAGTTGCACTGGGACATTATCGGGTTATCTGAAGTCCGAAGACAGGGGGAGGATACGGTAATCCTCAAGTCCGGCAACTTGCTCTACCACCGGGAGGGCGACCACCTGTCCCAAGGTGGTGTCGGTTTTATAGTCCGGAAGTCCATCCGTAACAACATCGTGTCTATAAAGAGTGTGTCGACTAGGGTAGCGTACCTAATACTCAGAATCACCAAACGGTATTCGCTGAAGGTAATTCAGGTCTACGCACCGACCTCGACACACCCTGATGAGGACGTAGAGTTATTGTATGACGACATTTCTGCCGCCATACATACTTCACCAACTCACTACACGGTTGTTATGGGGGATTTCAACGCAAGGCTAGGCCAGCGAAGTGGTGACGAGCAGAAAGTGGGGCAATTTGGAGTAGGGCGAAGGAACCAAAGGGGCCAGCGGCTAGCGGATTTCATGGAGAAGGAGGGACTTTTTATGATGAACTCCTTCTTCAAGAAACCTCCGCAGAGGAAATGGACCTGGATGAGCCCTGATGGTTTCACGAGGAATGAGATAGACTTTATCATGACCACTAAGCGGCAAATATTCAATGATGTCTCTGTAATCGCTAGGGTGAAAACCGGCAGCGATCACCGAATTGTAAGAGGCACATTGAATATAAATGTCAAGCTTGAAAGGTCCCGCCTGATGAAGTCTACGCTCCGACCCTCAGTCGCCCATATTCAAAACCCCGAGTACTTCCAGATCGAGCTTCAAAATCGCTTTGCAGGTCTAGAGGACTGCGTGTCCGTCGACGACTTAAGTAGCGGGCTAGTTGAGACTGTCCACGCGGTGGGGTCCAAATTTTACAAGACCAGACCCCGAAATAAAACCCAAAAAATATCGACTGAGACTCTTGATCTCATGGAAGCACGACGACATATGCGATTGCAGTCTTCAGCAGATGCATTCTCTTACCGGCGTATCAATAGACAGATCACGAAATCCTTGCGACTTGATATTCGCAGATTCAGTACTACGTGTATTGAAAATGCAATAGAGAGGAACAAGGGTTCGAAAGTGTTCGCACGAGATCTGTCTATTGGCCAGAGTCAGTTAACGCAGCTGAAGACCAACAAGGGCAATCTAGTCACGTCGAAACCTGAGATCATGAGGGAAATCGAAGGGTTTTATGGGCAGTTATATACTAGTACGCAGGATCCCGCTACTTGTTTGGCTAAAGATCCTAGAGCCAAACTAACCAGGCACTACACCGAAGACATCCCGGACGTCAGCCTATACGAGATTAGGATGGCCCTGAAACAGCTGAAGAACAACAAGGCACCGGGTGAAGACGGGATGACAGCAGAGCTTCTGAGAGCGGGTGGTACACCGGTACTAAAGGTACTTCAGAGGCTCTTTAACACCGTCATCCTCGAGGGACGTACGCCACAGGCGTGGGCCAGTGGCGTGGTTGTACTTTTCTTCAAAAAAGGTGACAAATCTCTTTTGAAGAATTATAGGCCAATCACGCTACTGAGCCACGTCTATAAGTTGTTTTCACGGGTCATCACGAACCGTCTCGGTCATAGGTTTGACGACTTCCAGCCTCCCGAACAAGCCGGTTTCCGAAAAGGCTTTTCAACCATGGACCACATACATACGCTGCGGCAGGTTATACAGAAGACCGAGGAGTATAACCAGCCACTTTGCTTAGCGTTTGTGGACTATGAAAAGGCCTTCGATTCGATCGAGACTTGGGCAGTGTTTCAGTCCCTGCAGCGATGCCGCATTGACCATCGGTATATTGAAGTGTTGAGAAGTTTATACAAAAACGCCACCATGTCCGTACGCGTACTAGACCAGCACACGAATCCTATCCTCCTGCGGAAGGGCGTGAGACAGGGAGATGTCATATCTCCGAAACTGTTCACTGCTGCCCTGGAGGATGTTTTCAAAATGCTGGACTGGGGAAACTACGGCATCAACATAAATGGCGAGTATATGTCTCACCTTCGATTTGCCGACGATATAGTGGTCATAGCGGAGTCACTTGTGGATCTGGGCACAATGCTCGAAGACCTCGACAGAGCTTCCCAAAGGGTAGGTCTCAAAATGAACATGGACAAGACGAAAATTATGTCGAATGTCCATGTTAAGCCTACCCCAATAATTATTGGAGGCTCGGCTCTCGAAGTTGTCGACGAATATGTATACCTGGGACAAAAAGTCCAAATGGGTAGGTCCAACTTCGAGAAAGAGGTCAATCGTCGAATCCAGCTCGGTTGGGCTGCGTTCGGGAAACTGCGCTATATCTTCTCGTCAAAAATACCTCAGTGTCTTAAGACAAAAGTCTTTAACCAGTGTGTGTTGCCAGTGATGACGTACGGTACTGAGACTTGGTGCCTGACTATGGGCCTCATTAGAAAGCTCAAAGTCGCTCAGCGTGCAATGGAGAGAGCTATGCTCGGAGTGTCCCTACGTGATCGAATCAGAAATGAGGAAATCCGTAGGAGGACTGGAGTGGCCGACATAGCGAGGCGAGTTTGCAGGCTGAAGTGGCAATGGGCGGGGCACATAGCTCGAAGAACCGACGACCGATGGGGCGTCAAGGTTCTGCAATGGCGACCGCGAACCGGTAAACGTAGTAGAGGACGGCCTCCCACGCGATGGACCGATGATCTGGTCAAGGCGGCGGGAAGCCGATGGATGCAGGCGACTCAGGATCGCTCAATGTGGAAATCTATTGGGGAGGCCTATGTTCAGCAGTGGACGTCAGATGGCTGAGATGATGATGACAGCCATCAACACCAACGAAAAAAAGTGTTTATAGTTATAATACATCGAACCAGAATCAGCAGGTCGAATCAGTCTAATGTGCTTTCCATCGATGCTACCGATGCAGTGTGGAAAGTTGGCATGTTTTTCAAAACCATCTGCTATATTCATCCAGTCATTTGCAGTAGCCGGAAGTGATAAACATGTTTGCAACTTATCCCAAATCACGGCACAAACATCTCTTATTATTGTACCTAATGTTGTTTGACCAAGACGAAAGTTATAATGCAACTCCCTCATCGTACATCCACTTGCGAGGTACCTGTAATTAACAAAAATTAATAATTAATATCATTTCATTTTCAGGGTTAGTGTTGCAAAAAAGATGGAAAAGCATAAGGTCATGCTACGCGCGGGAAGTCAAACGCCAAAAAAATGTAAAGTCAGGATCTGGAGCCACTAACCGCAAAAGCGAATACATATATTTTAAGCAGTTGCAGTTTCTACAAAGAGTAGTAGCTATCAGAGAAGAAAGTGTAGAAGAAGAAAATTCGGAGAGCACTGAAGTGAGCGACCTACCTAAGCAAAAAGTTACAAACAAACGTAAAGTAACAGTTGTCGATGATCCCTTTGTTCAAGCTTTAAATAATTCAATTGCACAAAGGCGCCGTGAGACAACAGAGCAGAGACTACGGGAAACAGCTGAGGTTGACGAAGATCGGTTATTCCTGCTTTCACTGTTGGGCACATTAAAAAATCTATCTCCTCAAGTTAAAATGGCTACCAAAATAAAGATGATGACTTTGTTAAACGACGCGTCAGATTTTTCTGGTAACACGACGTTTGATTATGCTGATCGGTCATTTCGGCATACTTCAGAAATTAATACAGGTAGCAGGATCCTGAGTAATGAGCACTACCATCCTGGTTATTCGACGCAACGGCAAGTGATTGCCACTGAACAGCCTGGACCGAGTTATAGGACAAATACAAATTATCACAACGAAACACATAGTCCTACTTCTCCATATAACTCTATGAACACAATATATGCAAGTTCTCCAAGCGACACACGTGATTCGCTAGACTCAGAACCACTTATGGATCTATATTAGCCCTTAAGTGTTTATGGCTTGTTTGTCTACAATTGTTAATAAAACTTACTTTAAAACTGTGCATAGTTTGTTTTAACTTACCTTAACGTTACAAACAACTTTTCTTTAGGACTGACTCATTTTCTTAATATAGTGTCTTGTTTCAACAAATCATTTTCACATAAAGTCAGTAACTCATCAAAGGATCTCACGGACATCCTCACATAGTTAAAGAACTTGTCCGGATATCTTCTTAGATCGTCGTATATGTTGACGTATTGTCCTTTCTTACAGCGATCGACTAAATAAGGATGAACCCACCACTGTTTCTTTTTTCTCTTGAACTCTCTTTTCCTACGTATATACAGCAGTAGTGCTATCTCTTCGACGTCCATTTTGATACTGTTCAGTGTGGTGTAGCGACTCTGGTGTCTGTATTGGTGTTCTAGTTTGGTAGCTTACGGCACTTTTGTTTAGTTAGTTTGCGCCACTGGTTGCGCCGCCATGGTGTCCCGGTGAAATATAAGCCTTAGTCTCTGATACAATTGAATCCATTTGAAAACAGATTCCGTTTTATGGTTAATTTAAATTTATTTTGGTATAATTGCTGTATATTGCTTGGAATTTTATTGTATCATCGCACACATTGACTTTTTAATGATTTGTTTATCTTTTGGAGCCTAGTGGCCGGTTTGTTTGACCGATTGAAAATAATTTATGCTTATTCCTTGTGTTTAATTTATGTATCTAGCATTTCTTAATAAATTGATAAGTATTCTAATGTACATATAGGGTAACATATTGCTGTCACCACTCCAACTTATTAGCACTCTTAACAATTATCAAAAAAAAAGAAAACCATAGGTATATATTCCATTACCTGTGTCCTGTCGAAAAAAAACTTTGGTCTATGGTCTTTATAAATTGGCAATACTAAACTATTTGGTTAAGGTAAGTGGCTTTCTGTTTCTTTTGTTAATATGGTAATTATTTTGATTAACCATGATCTTCCATATGTTTATAACTCCGTATAAACAAATCTACTTGTTTCTGGTGGCATTTTGCTGTTTAGTTTGCAAGTTTTTAATTTATTGCTATGCCAATAATTGGTAAGACAATTAAACTTAATTCTAATTTATTGGCACAACGCCAATAATTTATATTTTGCTTTACAACATTTTATTGCATCTTTTAGTTTATTTGCAATAAAGAAATATAGTGATGAATTTAACCCTGTTAATACATAGCCTAGCAGTTCCACAAATATTAGTAATAAAGATACTTCAAAAGCAAGAGAAAAAAATGATGAGCTAGAAAATCATAGTATTCTTGATTATAAGACTAAAACGGATAGTGAAATAGTAGATTACGAACCGAAAAATATTAAACGAAGAAGAACTAGGTTTACACCACTAAAGAGCTGTAGAAGATTCTTTCCAAAATGAATGATACGTAAATGAAAAAAGTTATTAAAGTAGTTACCTGATTATTCGACTGATTATACCTAAGTGTTTTTATCTAATTAATCTAAGAAGATTTCGAGAAAATTAAAGATGGTTTTGTTCCTAATTTTGTGTTTTAATATTTATTAAGAGTAAAATTTACTTTGTTTCGTCGGCAAAGGTTTTATTTTGTTAAAATTATCATCATTGTAGGTTATGGCCTATTTTTGATTAACATAAAATGTCTTGTTACCTTTTGTGCATTTTACAGAATCTAGGCTTTTTAGTGGGCTCTAAAATATGTAATACTTAATGCGAATAGTAAGATTAAATGATCCCTAATATTGCCACAGGTATGCCAATAATTGGTGGATTAGGTGCCAACAATATGCTTAAAGACAATAAATGGGCTACAGGTCTATTTTGACAAAAACGTGTATAAGTACTAATAGTGCAACAGATGCAGTAAAAAGTATAGTCGATATGATCCTCATAATATGAAAATTTAATCTGAATGCATAATCAACAATTTCTAAAGGAAATAATTACATTTTCAAAAAAGGTTTAAAGTGCCAATAATTGAGTGGTTTACCCTACCAGGTATTAATAAACAAATGTCATACCTTAAACACATGTCAAAACATCGTAGAAGCTTGGCTTGGAGTAAGCCCTGCCGCGGTACCGTCGCGTTCGCGTCACCTGTTATCTAAACGAGGCCTTATACCAAAAGCGGTAAATACCTTCTCGATTGTGTCCGGCCGCAATTAGTTAGTCTTCAATTCGTAACGTGACTTTCGATATAAGCACTTCCCGTAACTTCCTTAACTAATATGTACTTTCCATTTAATCAAATATGTTTTTTACATATTTTGATTTTACATTTTTTTATTTTACTTAGTGATTTTATATACATATTTTGATTTACATATTTGAGTTTAAATATTAAGCACTTCTCGTAGCTTACTTAACTAATACTTTCCATTTATTAAAAATATGTTAAGAAAAACATTATTTTAACAACATATTATTTCTTATAATAAATTTAAAAAAAAAATTTACGTAAAATGTAATATTTAAGTAACCAGTATTTGGATGAAATATTAATGAACCATTACATACAAAAAAAGTGTGCACACAACAATGCCGAATGTAAGTACAGTTCAGACTTCCAGAGTATAAGCAATAAGAATAATAAAATACCTCAGTATCATTTCGAACTTGTGATATGGATACTAAGGCTTGCACCACATTCCTGCTTAGTCCTAAATAATCCTGTTTAGTCCTAAATCCTAGTTCTAAATCTATTTAAAACATCGTTCTGTCTCTTTCAACTTCAAATAAATCACTGAAATCCAATGACATTTAAAATTAAATCAAGAACAGCTGTTTGTGCAAGCCGACCTAAATAACGGATTAAAAGATTTAGAGAGTTAGGGTAAAATAATAAAAGTAATAAAGAAACGAGAAACGAAAACTAAAATTAATTATTACCGACTTTCATGACACCTTTAAAAATTTTATTTCAGCGTTTACATAACGTTTTAGCCGACTTCTAGGCGGGAAAGTGAAGAGTCATGTCTGCAGTTCTGTTTTATTTTTTGAAATTTTTGTTATTTCGAACATTAATAACGGTGGATTATTAACCGTTAAAGTGTTTGTGAATGTACATGAGCGTTGGTAAGTGAAACAAAACAGTGCAACATAGGTTTTAAAATTTTCTAAAAACGTTCATGTGAGATCTCAGTATAGTCCCACATCTTTACTGAGGACTCGAGGGGTTTAGGGGAAGGGCATCTCATTTACCATTTATCATCTTTATCACCACTCAGTCTCGTTTTTTATGATTTATATGTTACTAGCTGTTACCCGCGACTTCGTCCGCGTGGAATAGTATCTTTGGGTAGCATTTACAACCCCCTTTTCGCAATAAAAAGTAGCCTATATCCTTTCTCAGGGTCTAGACTATCTGTATACCATATTTCATTTAAATCCGTTCAGTAGTTTTGGCGTGAAAGAGTAACAGACAGACAGACAGACAGAGTTACTTTCGCATTTATAATATTATAAAGTAAGGATTAATATATCTCTTACTTGACACTTGCTAAATGTGCTAAACGCATGAACACATTATGTATTTCAAAAAAAACGTGTTAACCAAGGCGGACCCGGGACGCCCGTTTGACGTCTGTGCTGCTGACACATTGCTGTGTCCCGACCCGTACATAAATGGTTATTTAATTTATGTAAATACATACGTAATCATCATCTCAGCCCATTAATGTCCCACTACTGAGCACGAGCCTCCTCTCACATACCAAGGTGTGAGGGTATTGGGTCATACTCCACCACGCGGACCCAGTGCGGATTGGCGGAGGCAGGTGTATGGCGTCCTGCTGTTAGAATTTATCAAGCCATCCATACGGCCTCTAACATGGCTTAACGACTAGCACATTTAGTGATAACCGGGACCAACTGCTTAACGTGCCTTCCGAAGCACGGAAGCGCTCGATATCAAATGCCACACAAGCGGTCACCCATCCAAGGACTGACCTCTGTAAACTCTGCTGTACTTCGGTGATCGTTTCCGACCACCGAGCACCGCAGAGCTACGAGCGCTACATACGTAATATACTTAAAAAAATCAATAACAAAAATGTCTTATACAGCAGCGCTTTTAGTCCCAAACTAAGCAGATCTATTGAGGATCTGTATTTACAAGACATAAACAAGACCACCACGGTTTCTGTCCATACTACAGACATAAAATGGACGTGGTTATGCAAAATGGATCCAGCCACAAAAACTTACTTTTGAGAAAACAGGAGTTTTAGTAAATTTGATATAGCATAATATGAAAACTGTAGTTTGTTTTCGAATTCCTTTTAAAGACTGGGTATTGTTATCTACTTCTTGAATAGTATTGTTTTATTAATTTAGACATTTATGACAATATCTCAAAAAATCGTTTTTGTGAGTTGGATCCATTATGCATAACTATGTCCAAATATACAATAGATGCAAATGCATGTCCAACTCGCACGAATCAACTGTGCACCCCGCTGGAATGCGACCCCTCTCCCGCTTCCCTGCGCGGCGCCCCGCATTCGCCGTAAGCGCTCGGTAGCGATAGCATCTAACGATTGCATGCATCTGTAATAAAATTGTGTGCACGGAGGAGCAGCGTCGCATTTACTTATTATTACATACAGAAATGATCTTAGACTATCGAAAATGTCACCGCAATGAAAAATCTAGTTTTGTCGTAATTTTTGTCGTCTCTTTATTTATTTTTTATTTATTATATTAAGAAACAAACAGTCATATACAAAAGGGAATTGTACTAAAATTAAACATAGTTTTAGACCTATAGTTTTATATCTAAGGCACTTAAATGGAAAAATTAAAACCCTTTATTTTAAGAGTTTATTGTCAAGCTGTTATAATATATCAATCCATATGTATCAATTTTATAGCGAAACGTCAAGAGTAAAATGACCTCGTATTGTGACGCTTTATCATCAAAACGACCTTTGATTACCAGATTAAAAAATGATAATTTTATTGTTTTAACATAATTCTCTTTTTTTTTTTGATAACGTACCCTTCCAAATTACGTCACAGGGCGAGGTGCACAGTTAATTCGTAAGAGTTGTACTTCGCGTGTCTGAACCCCGACCGATCGTCGGGGTTGTCCGCCGCTACTTACAGTCCGCGCGTCTGTTGTTGTATAAAAATACTGTAACATGAACGATTTCACATTATGAAATATTTATCATCAACGGCATCAGTGTCGATGAATTATTAGATTTACCGTTACTAAATAATAAATAAATAAATATCCTCTTACAATCACACCAATTATTTAGCTCATGATAAGTATCATTAAGAACTTGTGTTATGGATACTAAAGAACGAATAAACATCCTTATATATTTTTTTATAAATACATAAAAGTAAAGGCATATTAGACGCCCATACTTCGCCAATTACATAGTTGTTCCCACGTAATAGGTGGCGTGCCTATTGCCACTTACCGGGCACTGTTATGCTCGCCAGAGCCTCGTCCGTTGATCGGCAGGCGCACCATTTGCAGGTGAAGTTGGCTTGGGACATTTTAAGAAACATTTCAAACAGCGAAACAATAATAGATTTCGCAAGAAGCAACCTTCTTAAGATGAAATAAAAAATGCATTACGAACCTCTTTACATGAAAACAAACCACCATCATAAAATTATTTAACAAACTAGGCTGTATAGCAACAACCATTATGGCTGTTGTTATACTTTTTTTAATTCCTATTTTTAAACGTGAAAGTGAAAACGGTATTGTAAACGACAATGTGTACAAAAAATCACTTACGCCTTACGCACTTTACAATGAGATAGGGTACTGCGCGTCCATTCAGAGTATGATAAAATTTAAGTTGCTAGTTTTTTTTACATTCTTCAATGGCATTGAAAAGAAATTTTTATAAACTATAACTACCTACTTACTCACTTAAAATTAAATGAAATGAAAAATAATTTATTTTCTTTCGAGGCCAATGGGTACTTTTCTTTTTGTGCTATTGACTTTCTTTATTTTCCTTTCAATAATGGCTTCGTGCGGTTTGCACATTTAGCCAGTGCCAAGTAAGAGATACATTAAAGTAAAAGATATAACACATAAATCATAGTAAATGAAAATGAGTGGTGATATGATGATAAATGGTAAATGGATGCCCTCCCCTAAACCCCTTGAGTCCTCAGTAAAGATTTGGGACTATACTGAGATCTCACATGGACTTCTTGAGAGAATTAGAAAAGTGATACTGCACTGTTTTGTTTCATTTACCAACACTCATGTACGTTCACAAACACTCAACCTTTAATAATCCACCGTTAATACTGTTCAAATTATCATAAATTTAAAAAATAAAACAGAACTTCAGACATGACGCTTCACTTTCCCGCCAAGAAGTCTGAAAGATTTGAATTCCACAATTGGCAGCGTTCAGATAAAGTGCGGCATTGTCAAGTCACTGTTCAAATCAAGAAAAGAAAAGTAGTTTAGGAATGAACACGTAGATAATATCAAAATTAAAGATAACTTTTTCACACTTCTTTACACTGACGTCTAAAAATCCACCAAATCTCGATAATTAATTAAAACTCTGCCTCGATGCGACTTTTTCCATGTTGGCGATAAAACTCAATATCAAAGTAAGATGAAGCTCACCCTAATTGGGGCCCATACAAGGCCTTGGACCGGTCTACCTCCATATAAAGGCGAGACAGTGCTCTCGCTGAGCTCACCAACCTCGGTCCCATTTACCGCAGGTGCGCCTGAAAGTCCTATCTGCTGACGCGAAGGACGCCGAGATACTTCAGCGTGTTCTCAACAGGGATAGGAGTTCCCCTACAACCATACTGGAGTCTGGAGGCGGTTGCGTCCGAAGAGCATGAATAACAATGACCCCGGATTTATGCAGTGCCACCTCGAGCCCCAGGCGCCGTGTCCTCTCGACCATCGCCGCGACGCAGACAGTGGCCAAAAGTCTTACGCAAATAACCTGCGCAATTTATCAAAATTACATGACACTGGCATTCTAAACGAGTAAGTCCAAATTTAAGAGAAATTTTTTTTTTGAGGTATACAAATACAAGCTATAGTAAAATCTAAGAAAAAAGTTCCTTATTTCATAAGCTATTCCATAGCACTTGAAAACGTCAAAAAAAAAAAATTACTACAATGAAATCACGAAGCTTAGATTCACTTACATGCAAAAAAATAAAAATTAAATCTAAGTGAATCTAAGTGCCAGTTCCGAGCCACGACAAGAAACTCACAGGCTATATTATTTTAAAACGCTAGAAAACAGTTATTTTCTTAACTATTGTTAGACTATTCGAAACTATCCCAAAACTTTTATATAACCGTAACGGATAGTTCTTATTTCAATAGTTTCGGTTTTGAATATGGAGCTTTATAACAACTCTACTCAGTAGTAGGACGTACGTATAGCTTTGAGCGGAATTATCGCTTACTCCGCGCCTCGGAAAACACGTTAAGCCGTTGGCCCGGCTGTCATGAACATCTATGGCAGTCGTTATTAGGAAGTCTAGATACAAACCACGATTACAACTAACAGCTTTTTAAAAACCTTTGCAAAATCTCTCGCTCTCTCTCTAAAAAATACGAACCTTCAATTAACGAATCAAAAAGATAGAATATAAATAGGTCCAACAAAAAAGTCCGTACCTCCAAGCAATAGGCTGTTCAGCATTCAAAGAGGCTGTATAGCTTTAGGCGTATTATCGCGTGCTACGTGTCTCTGAGAGCACGTTAAGCTGATGTTTCCGGCTGTCATGAACATCTATGGCAGTCGTTATTAAAAAGACAGTGCCGTTTAACAGACTGACAGCTGATTTAACCATAGAATGATGTTTCCCTCTGGGGCTGAGTACCTCCCGGTAGGGCGCAGAGGGCGTGTGTGTGTCCCACACCGTATATTATACCGACGTAACACAAACAAACAAAAAAAGAAAGGATACCTATCTATACACTAAATAACTTATCTTTGGTATCGAAAATTCATTAGGGATTAAAAGTAGGGATTAAAATTGTTATTGACATCACTTAAGTTCCAGTAATATCTTAAAACTACTACTTGTAAAATTTTAAAAAAATCTGCAAATAACAAAAATTAAAGAGGACGAAATCGCGGGCAACAGCTAGTATATTACGTCTTTCTTTAACTCACGGCCTACTTCAGTGCGACTGACTAGCGGGTTGTCAATTTCACAAATTTATTCCAAATAATTTTGAAAGCGCCTCTGTCTCATGGCTATTACAAAAATCAAAGCTCAAAAAAGAAATCGTAAAAAAATTATCAATTCAAAAATAACTTTTGCTACACATAATTAGAGTTTATAATCACGAGAACAAGGTACCTAATGTTTTGGTGAAAAAAAACTGAAAGTAAATGCGGCTATGTCTATGTGAAAGTAAAATTCTTATATGGAAAATGTTTTAATTCTATCTTTCGCGAGCCTGCCTTATGCCAGCCGCCATCTTAATATTACTATCGATCTTACGCACAAAACCTGCAGTCATATTTACGAATCAGCAGGTCCCTAACGTTTTACAATAAATTAAAATAAATTCAACATGAATTCGCGCGCGGTAATTCTGACAGTTATTTTTTTAAACTTTAATTGCTTTGTGAAATCAAGCAATGAAAGTATGGAGTTCAGTCTAGATAATTTTGAATCAAAATTACGTGGTTTTGCTAATTCTTTAACGAAATGGTTAGAAAAGTTGAATGATAAGTATTTAGGTACTAGTGAGTTTTATAACGATATGAAGCCTACTTTGGAGGATACCGGGAACCGTAAGTAAATTCAAAATATCAAATTGTAATTTAAAAATATTTCATAAACTATTACATAATACTTGAAAACGTTAAAATTACATATAAAAAAATCGTTTTATAATTGTACTGAAATCACGAAACTAAGATTTACTTACATGCAACAAAGACAAAGACTTTTTATTTCACATGAAATATGGTACATAAGTGGTCTTAAAATTTAATAGTAAAGTAAGTAAGTAAAGTAATTTATTATTCAAAATATTCACTCAGTGAATGAAAACATTTATCAACAAGCTATTTTTAAATGAACTTTGAATTTATTCAATGGCATCAGCTTCAGGTTATTGTTGAGCCTATTTTAATAGACATGACATAGCTGTTCTTCGCATAAGATGCAGAAGACATGACAATATATCACAACATGATAACAAAACAGTTAATTAAGTTTAAGTGAATCTACGTGCCAGTTCCGAGGCACCGCTCAGTTAGAAGAACTGGCAAGAAACTCACAGGCATAATTATTTTATTTGTTTCCTTAGATTTATAGAACTCTCTAGAGTTTCTCTCTCGTTTCAGCGTTGGTCGTGAAGACATCGTTGTTCTGAGGCTCCTATCTTACCTGAAGATGCCCTGTGTAAGGGCGAAACACGTGTCGTGTTGAATAGTTTCTCGATTTTTCGGGAAAATAAAATAGCGCGGGAATTGTTACAAAGATATTTTTAATCCATCACTTGCTTACAATGGATTTCCGCAAAGTAACGCCTGAATCAATAAATTATTCTAGAAATAAATAATTGGTAGGTTATTAATACAACTTAATTTATCGAAGGGGGGTCAGTATGACATTCTAAGACTTATCAATAGATATAAAAAAATTAAAATAATGGAATAACTAATTTATTAATAATAAAATTTTGAGTGGCGAGACCCCATAATAGCCTTTAAGTTCAGAGGGTATCGCGTTCAAATTTTTCAAAGTTAGGTACGTGCGTAATTATCGCTTGCTCCGTGCCTCGGAAAGCACGCTAAGCCGTTGGTCCCGGCTGTCATAAACATCTATGGCAGTCGTTATTAGGAAGTCAGTGCCTACTAACAGACTGACAGCTGGTTTAAGTACATAATGATGTTTCCCTCTGGGTTGCGGAGGTCAGCAGCAGTCGCTCCACGTAATAACTGACTTTCAGCCAAATCTGGTTCAACCAGTGAGCAGACCCTGGGCCCTAAACTTGAGTAGAGGGCAACAGGGATAATGCTAGTGTATGATGGTAATATATATATATATTGTACCTTGACATTGACAAATACTTTAGGTTTATTTAAAAAAACAGTCTGGGATCGTTACCTGTCTTTGTAATTTAAATATGTTGTAATATAAATGTGGCGTTGGATTATTTACTATATTTAACATATATGTGTTTCATACATACATACAGTCATGCCTGTTTCCCCGAAGGGCTAGCCAGAGGCATAATATACGCCCACACTTCACCAATTATATAATTGGTCCCACGTAATAGGTGGCGAGCCTATTGCCGCTGACCGGGCACTGTTATGTTCACCAGAGCCTTGTCCGTTGATTGCCAGGTCCACCAATTGCAGGTAAGGTTGGCTAGGGCTCCTTAGGTCATGGTAGGATCCCTATACACATATATGTATGTGTATGTGTGTCGTATAGTAATATGAAATTTATTTACTTTTAAGTAGGTAAGCAAGAGCACTCTGTTGTGCCCCTGTATTTTATTTCAATGTTTCCTGTCCATCCTAAGTTTGTCTGGCAATAAGGCCGCTAATTAAACAATACATTTGTTTATGTGATTTGATTCGTTTTTATATTTAGTGTACAATAAAGTGTTCATTCATAGTAAAATAAAAGTTACATAAAAAAAAGCTTGGTACACGGCACAGCTTATTCAAATAAACATTGGCGACATTAATTTCAAGACGCGAAAATTTTATCGTGTACCGAAATATAGCATTTGAAATATAAAATTTACATTCCTATTGTTAACATTATAAAAAACATAGAAATTGTGTTTTATAGTTAACATAAAAAAGGTTTTTTTAAAATTTAATTGCTATTAAATTAAATTTTAAAAAATTAAGAATATTAAGTAAAATCGACAACTAAATAAAAAAAGATTTATTTAAACGTCCTGAAAAAAACAATTATGAATTTCCCACCTAGGTAGCTGTCTTTATTAGGAAGTCAGTGCTTTCTAATATCCTAACAGCTGGTTTAACCATGGAATTACGTTTCCCTTTGGGGTGCAGAGGTCAGACGGCAGTCACTTCATGGAATGTTTGAAATTCAGTCAAATCTGGTCAGACCAGTGACCAGACCCTGGGCCCATGATGGGATATGATGAACCGATGCCTTATAGCCGTTAAGCCATGTTAGAGGCCCTAGCCTATTATGTGTCTTAGTCTAATGTATAACCTAAACCCCTGTCACAGTATAAATTTTAAAAAAAATACAGCAACCAAACCGCAGTAAAAGTCGTTTTTTTAATAAACCTTTTATTGGTAATATTATATATTTGTCAATGATCTTACAGTTACTTTCTCACAAGCTCACTTAAACATTCATTACGACAAGAAATAAGAACACATACAGACACGCGTAATACAAAGTTATCTTGACATTGACATTCATAAGTCTTCTTCTTTTTCTTTTAAATAATGGCTTTGTGCGGTTTGCACATTTAGCCAGTGTCAAGTAAGAGATATATTAATTTCATATAAATTATAGTAAATGAGAATGAGTGGTGATAAAGATGATTAATGGTAAATGAGATGCCCTCTCCATAAAACCCTTGAGTCCTCATTAAAGATGTGGGACTATACTGATATCGCACATGGACTTCTTGTGATAATTTAAAAAGTGATGTTGCAATGTTCTGTTTCATTTACCAACACTCATGTATATTGACATCATCGTTGTTTAACATTATTGTTCGAAATATCATAAATTAAAAAAAAATACAATTGAGCAGATATTATGCTTTACTTTCCCGCCAAGAAGTCAATTAATAATTTTTTAGTCTTGGTCTGTGTGTGTGTGTTATGCTCTATGTGTTCACAAAAATATACTCAAATATTCGTATCATTTGTCTGATGCCCATGATACAAGCTGTGCTTAGTGTGAAATTGTACAAAGATACTCGTATAATAAATATTCTCTTACAGTCACACCAATTATTTAGTTCCAAGGTAACCATCATGAAGAACTGTCATGTTATGGATACTAAAGAACAGATAAACATACTTAAGTACTTTTTTTTTGTAAATATATCCTTAATATACATAGGAAACAGCCAGACCAGAACAAACATTCATATTCATGCACACGAAGATTTGTCCTGTGTGGGAATCGAACCCATGACCTCTGGAGTGAAGTGCAAGTATACTGACCTCCACGCCATATTAGTTGTCAATAACTGTACTAATAATAATAACTAAAAATAATGTTGTTACTATGCCAGAACACCATATTTTTTAACACAACGAAAATAAAAAAATACCTGTAAAATTACTTTACTTGCTTTTTGAAAATAAAATAGGCCGACTTTACTTTCAATAAAAAAAGCTTCGCTATCATTAGAATCAAACATAACATTAAATCAGCCTTACTTGTCAATCACACCATACTTAAGTGATAGTTAAGTAGCAAAAATATAAGTCCATTCATACATACATACAACATAACGAGGATAGTAACTTGAGTTATATTTTTTGTTTCTTCAAATGATCGTTAAAGTTATTTCAGAACAAAAAAAACATAATTTGTTTTATTCATTTGTTTTTCTTTTTTTGAATGTGACGCGTCTTGATGACTTCATCCTGTCTGATGGTAAGCGTCGTGTTGATCGTGTAATAAGCACGGTACAAAGCGCACCCACTCATAACGGCCTGCTAAAATGCCGTTTTACGCCCTGCTTAAAGACCCGGGATTATCATCATCACAGCCCATTAACGTCCCACTACTGAGCACGAGCCTCCTCACACATATCAAGGTGTGAGGGTATTGGGTTATACTCTACTACGCGGACCCAGTGCGGATTGGCGGAGGCAGGTGTATGGCGTCCTGCTGTTAGAATTTTTCAAGCCGCCCATTAGGCCTCTAACATGGCTTAACGACTACCACATTTAGTGATAACCGGGACCAACGGCTTAACGTGCTTTCCGAAGCACGGAAGCGC
Organism: Musotima nitidalis; assembly: GCA_949126915.1. Classification (NCBI taxonomy): domain Eukaryota; kingdom Metazoa; phylum Arthropoda; class Insecta; order Lepidoptera; family Crambidae; genus Musotima; species Musotima nitidalis. The sequence goes on from OX421441.1 coordinate 1,730,473, forward strand.
TCGATATCAAATGCCACACAAACGGTCACCCATCCAAGGACTGACCTCTGTAAACTCTGCTGTACATTGGTGATCGTTTCCGACCACCGAGCACCGCAGAGCTACGAGCGCTTCCCGGGATTATAGGTAATAGAAAATACATGAGCCGGCAGCGAATTCCAGTACTTAGTGGTCTTATTTAGAAATTTGTAATGTTTGATCTCAACTTTTCAGACAAATATAATTCAAAATCTTGACTGTCTTTAATCATCGTCATATCAGCCTTATAAAGTCCACTGCTGAACATTGGCCTCCCCAATAGATTACATTCCTTGGAGGTATTTGCCCATAATCAGCACGCTGGGCAAGCGGGTTGATGATCGCAGTTCCAGCCAGTACGCAGGATGACGCTGCTGCCCATCATCCGGTAGGATTTCTCTTCATTGACTCTTACGACTCCCCGTGAGATGAGAGGGGGTGGCGCTATTCTAAGCTGGCACCACACGGCAAAAACAACAATAATATTGTTTTTAAATATGAAGGTGTATAGCAGGAGGCCTACCGCCGAGTTCGATGGCAATCGATTATAAGGCAAAATGGATTTCGAATTGATTCTGTCGTACCGCCGAACTCATGAAAATCGAAACAAAATGGCGTTCTCCATTTACCTATTGGTCTGTCACGGACTGAAGGTCATGAATGAGAGGTGGCTGTCGGCAGATTCCCCGGTACGGATTAATGAACGCAAAACAAAGTTTGATCTAGATGTATTACCGGTAATCCATCGAATTCGGCGGTAGGCCCCCAGGGGTGCTCAGACAGTCAATCGCGATCGACCAGTCGATCGCAAGTTCTTTTTGATCCCTAAAGAAAAAAAATTTGAACATCCTGAATAACTATGAGTTTTTTCATTGATATTGTAGGGAAGAACCCTAACTATACCTAACCCAAACCTTGACTTAAATAATGTATATTGTGCGAGTCGATCGTAAGTAGTCTAAAAATATTGAGGTAGATCGCCAGCAGTTCAAGTTTGAGCACCCCTGGTGTATAGGGATCCTACCAAGACCTAAGAAACCCAAGCCAGCATCACCTGCATGTGATGCACCTGCTGATCAACAGACATGGCTCTGGTGAACATAACAGTGCCCGATAAGCGGCAATAAACTCTCCACCTATTACGTGGGACCAACTAGAGAATTGGCGATGTATGGCTTTATTATTCCTCTGTCTACTCCTTCGGGAAAACAGGCGTGAATGTATGTATGTACTTGATAAATCGCTAAGCGTTTAGTCCCGGTTATCACTAATTATGTAATAGTCGCTAAGCCATGTTAGAAGCCTCATTGGGCGGCTCGAAACATTCAGAAAAGTAAATATTTATATTGCAAAGATATATAGGTCTCTTTGCATTATAATTATTTGTATTGTAAGTATTTGTGGTCGGAAACGATTTCCGAAGTTAAGTCGTGTTTACAGAGGTCAGTCTTAGGGTGACCGTTTGTGAGGCATTTAATATGGAGCTCTTTTGCACTGTTGGGTCGTATAAAATATAATATACTTTATTGTTTTGAAAATTAAGAGGATCATTCGTCAAATTTTTCAAATAAAATGGAAATTCGATAATTATTTTAACAACAAAGAAAGAGATATGAGCGGTACCATAATCAAGAAATAAAAGCAAATGGATTCTTTGACAGAAAGTTTATCTGTCTGTTGTGGTTCTTTTGTGGTGGCTTAATCAGTTAAAAGCCATGTTGGGAGATTTGATATATTCTAACAGCAGGACGCCACTCATCTGCCTCCGCCATTCCGCACTGGATTTGCGTGGTGGAGTATATCCTGAATCTCTCTAACCTTGGTTCGTAAGAAGAGGTCCGTGCTCAGGAGTGGAATGTTAATGGGCTGAGATGCTGATATATACTTTTTTCAATCAATCAATCGAAATCGTCTATTGCGAAAACAGGTTACAGGATAGGTGTTACAGTACAGGTTTAGATCTAGCTGTGGTTTGCCTCATGGGCGTACAATAGTTGCGATTTCATATAACACGAAATCAGATTTTTTGACAATATAATAGTATTTTTTTTAAGCAAGTGATGGTTTAAAAATATCTTTGTAACAATTCCCGCGGTACCTATTTTATTTTCCCGAAAAATCGAGAAACTATTTAACACGACACGTGTTTCGCCCTTACACAGGGCATCTTCAGGTAAGATAGGAGTCTCAGAACAACGATGTCTTCACGACCAACGCTGATATTTTTAATCCATCACTTGCTTACAATGGATTTCCGCAAAGTAACGCCTGAATCAATAAATTATTTAGTATTTTTTTTATCAATACGTAATTTCAACTTAAAGAGATTTTATCATTTCAGAGAGTAGAGGCCTAAAAAAAGTAGGCCTGGCCCTCCTCCCGCTGATCTTCCACGTGGGGGCCACGTCTACGTGGATGCTGATTACCACACTCCTGGCTGCCAAGTCCGTCGCCATCGGAATGCTGCTGCTCATCTTTAAGATTGCCGTCAGTTCCGCTAAGGTATTTATTTCTTTACAATTGATTTTTGCGTAAAAGAATGGAGGGGAATGTTAAGTGAGCGAGTGTTATTTTTATACAGCAACTCAAATTGCTACATGAGTTTATTATGTTAAACACATTAATAATTTATTACCGCCTAAAGCTAATCTGCCTCTTTAATATTTTTTTTAAATAATGGCTTCGTGCGTCTAGCACATCTAGCCAGTGTCAAGTAAGTGATATATTATTAATATATAATTCATAGTAAATGAGAATGAGATACCCTCCCCTAAGCCCCTTGAGTGCTCAGTAAAGATGTGGGACTATACTGAGATCTCACATGGACTTCTTGAGAGAATTTGAAAAGTGATGTTGCACTGCTTTGTTTGATTTACCAACACTAATGTTATTCCCAAGCACTTAACGCTTAATAATCCACCGTTATTACACATTAATGTTAGAAATATCACAAATTTTAGAAAATAAAACAAATCTTCAGACATGACGCTTTACTTTCCCGCCAAGAAGTCTCATAAGATTTATGTTAAACACATAAATTATTTTTAACCGCCTAAAGCTATACAGCCTCTTTAATTACTGAACAGTCTATTGCCCGGAGGTATACAGACGTTTTTTCTTAAAACTATTTGAATCCTAACTATCTTTTTGGTTTGCTAATTGGCGATTAGTTTTTTTTTGGAGAGAGGAATTATTTATTTGTACACGATGTAACAACATACTACTATTTAAAAGCTGCTAGGTATAATCGTTACTTTCTAATAAGGATTGGGGCTAGGTAGTGTTGTGGGTAATGTTTATTTATTTATTTATTTATAATTAGGACAACTTACAAAACACACACAAAGACAAGAATCAAACACAGAAGTTAATGGCTCAAACAATAGTGCAGTTTCCATTAAATGTTGCCACGACATTTATATAGATACTAAAAAATTACAAGGTATAGCAAATACTAAAAAACACATTTTGTTTATCCTTACGTTGAGACACAAGTTTAAGCTTAACAAGTATAACCTACCTTAACATAACAATACCATAACAGATTAAGTAATAAATAGATAAGAAGTGTAAAAACCAATGTAATAGTTAACGTGTAATATAAATTAACAACTCCTAGATGTACTTACATAAAACAATGAGAGTGACTAAATACATCAGTTTAAGATAGTTTTTAATACTGTTTTAAATTTAACGAGACTGTGCCTAAACATGTCACAGTCTTTGACCGAGATTATGTTGTGCGCTTTCTGTATTCTGTTTATGTTCGAAGACTTTATTAATAATTATCATCCTTATCGTGCATAGAGATCCTACCAAAATCTGAGGAGCCTAAGCCGACCTTACCTGCAAGTCGTGCACCTGCCATCTTACCAGATTTGGCTAAATTTATAAATTAATTTAATACAAATGAAATTAAAACAAATAGGCCACAATATGAGTGTATTTTTTTTTTACACCAATTATTTAGTTCCAAGATAAGTATCATTAAGAACTTGTGTTATGGATACTAAACATCGGATAAACATACTTAAATACTTTCTTTTTTTTTGTAAATACATACTTAATATACTTATATAGGAAAACACCCAGACCAGAACAAATATTCATGTTCATGCACACAAGATTTGTCCTGTGTGGGAATCGAACCCACGGTCGGTCGTCAAATTTAAGTTATTACACGAAGCCGTCTGCCGTCTGACATGGTTAAACCATCTGTCAGGATGTTAGAAGGCGCTGACTTCCTGAATTATGTTTAAAATTTGATCATCATTTGTCTTGATGAGAATATTGGCCTTTACGTATGAACATATCAAACAAGACTAGTTATCCTACATGTTTTCATTTTTTAATTAAAATACACGAAATACTAGGAGTTCAATAAATCGCTTGTAGACTTGGTGCCTTGTGGTACCGTGCCCTCTCATCTCACGGGGATTCGTAAGAGTCGACGAAGAGAAATCCTACCGGATGATGGGCAGCAGCGTCATCCTGCGTACTGGCTGGAACTGCGATCACCAACCCGCCTGCCCAGCGTGCTGATTATCGACAAATACCCCCAATATAATGTAATCTATTGGGAAGGCAATGTTCAGCAGTGGACTTTATAAAGCTTATATGTTGAAAATAAGCAATTGATAAACTTAAAACTAACAATAAACTAATAAATTGACGACCGATATGGCGTGGAGGTCCGTATACCTGCACTTCGCTCCTGAGGTCGTGGGTTCGATTCCCACACAGGACAAATCTTTGTGTGCAAGAACATGAATATTTGTTCTGGTCTGGGTGTTTTCTATGTGGTTTTACAAAAAAATAAATTTACTTAACTTTATTCGTTCGTTTTGTTTCGTTCGTTCATTATTATCCATAACACAAGTTCTTAATAATACTTATCGTGTAGCTAAATAATTGTAACATACATTAATATTTGTTTCCAGGTGGCGTCGTTCTTCACAGCATTGAAAGGAAAGCACAGCTCCCACGAATGGACCCCACATTACGAGTCTCATCATGGTAAGTAAATCGTTGTGTTAATTCAACTATTGGAAAGAGTCGTGCAAGCTTTGGCGCCAACCAAGTGGCGAGACCCCTTGCCTTTAAATTCAGAGGGTCTCGGGTTCAAACCCTGTTGGCGCACCTATGACTTTTCGAAATTATGTGCTTAACTATCGCTTGCCCCGTGCCTCGAAATGAACTGTCATGAACATCTATGGCCGTCGTTATTAGGAAGTCAGTGCCTTCTAAACGACTGACAGAGTGACAGCTGCTTAAGCCATAGAATGATGTTACGCTCTGGGTTGCGGAGGTTAGACGGCAGTCGCTCCACGTAATTACTGAAATTCAGTCAAATCTGGTTGAACAATTGAGCAGACCCTGGGCCCTACGCTTAAACGCGCAATGGGTATAATGCTAGGATATGTGAGTATTTTATTTTCCAAAGCTAGTCTATATTTGAGTTTTTATGTGTAAGTATTTTGGATTTTTAGACGTAACAGCTTCCACAACGTACACAAGTGTAGGAAAGTGGAATATTACTGGGAATTGTAATCATCTGAGTTAATTCCAAAACTAGAAGCCTTTAGCTAAGTCACAAATACTTTACTGGGATATTAGTGTGACTTGACTCAACTATGACGGCTTTACCTTTGGCTTTGGCGGAGTTTGACTGTGACTAAATGACGAGATCGCTGCATTTACGCAAATAACATAATTCTTTACTAATATAAGTTAATTAACAAATAAATTAATTGATAAATTACTTGTCCCTGGCAAATACCTAAAACCTACCTACAATAGAAAAATCTGTTACCTTAAACCATTTAAATCTTAATGATATAACAATAGATATGCTGTGTGTGCGTAAAATCGCAGGCCTATTGGTGTATCCTATTGGGAGGCGAACTTGCAAACTGAAGAGGCAGTGAGCTGGGCACATAGCACGAAAACCTGACGATCAATGAGGTGTTAAGATTCTTGAACGGCGACCTCAAACCAGCAAACGTAGTAAAAGACAGCCTTTCAAGCGATGGACTGATGTTCTGGTCGAGGCGACGGAAGGCCGGTGACTGCAGGCGACTCAGGATCGCTTAATATGGAAATCTATTGAGGAAGCTTCTGTGTTCAGCAGTGAATGTCTGAATGGCTGAGATTCTGATCACGCCTTGTTCCAGTAGGGGTAGGTAGAGATCGTATCTATCTACGATTCAGGCACATACTTCTAGCGTAATTTAAGCTCATTAACTTTCTGATGCACTGCCGTCTGTCAAGGGTATTTCTGGCCTGCCCTTTCTCCAGAACCTTCTGAATTATTCGTACTTTAATGTTTCTTCTGCCATGCCCAACATTCGCTTCCGTACTCATGAAGGCTTATATCTATTTCTACGAAAATAATCTAACAACGCCATCTTTTTTAAATCGATGAAAACTACAAATAATTTGCTTCTCATGTAAAAATTTTTTTTCGTTTAGTAACGGTTTCGAAATAAGGGTTCGTTACTTTTTATGTTCTGCTTAAAAGACTTGCGATTTTTAGATTTGTCCTATATTTTATAAGTTTAATTGTTCCTTTTTTTATAATGTATGTGTTTGTCTGTCTTTGTTTTTATTTTGAAAAAAATTGCATACACCAACAGTTAACGGTTGCGGTAATCTAGAAACTGTTTTAATTGAGTAGAATTACTTCCTACTCCCGTAATATGAAACTCCCGATATATTGAGCCTATACTCACTTCCAAAGTTGCACAGTCACCATTGAAGCCTTATTACAAATACACTTACACTGCTCTTCAACAAAAGAACCAATGTATAGTGGTAAATTAAAACACGTGACCTTGTTCAACGGGAGTTTGATTAAGTAAAGTTCATTTTTTGTCAAACTTTTATATCAAATTGAGCGTATGCCTTAAAAATATAATAGAATATTTTTTGCTCAATATTCAGAGATAATTGTGTGATTGAAGAAGTAACTTTTTGCCTAGATTAGACAAAAAATGTTTAAAAAGTATAGAAAGTGTTTATTTTTACACATAGAAGGCTTATAGTTAATGTATAGAGAAACTGCATGTATTGTAGGTGTGTATGTGAGGGAATATATAAACTTCAATATTTAATATAATTGCAATAACATATCAAATATATTAGCCAACCAATTGACCTTTTATCGAACTGGCCACTTTGATCTCAAAAAATCGGCGTTTGGCTAGGAATTTCAAATTCAAATTTATTTCAATTTAAAGAAGCTTGTCTATGGACTTCTTGGCGGGAAAGTGCAGCGTCATGTTTTGTTTTATTTTCTAAAATATGTGATATTACGAACATTAATATGTAATAACGGTGGATTATTAACCGCTAAGTGTTTGTGAACGTACATAAGTGTTAGTAAATGTAACAGAACAGTGCAACATCACTTTTCAAATTCTTTCAAGAAGTCCATGTGAGATCTCAGTATAGTCCCACATCTTTACTGAGGACTCAAGGTGCTTAGGGCAGGGCATCTCATTTACTATTTATCATCTTTATCACCACTCATTCTCATATACTATAATTTAAATTATTAGAATGTGTCTTACTTGACACTGGCTAAATGTGCAAGCCGCACGAAACCATTATCTGCTGCTTTTGGAGAAAGCGCCATCTAGCGAGAGTCTTTAAAAATATTTTTACGCAATAGTGAGGAAAAACGTTAAAAGATGGCGCCACTCAAACAATGCCATTGCTCTGACTATTGGACTTTCCTACCCCTGCAGTAGGGACTGGTCTGCTCATGTCTACTATCATAGGATCTTTCATATGTAGACACCTATTTACAATGACAGCCGAATGATAATGATGATGATGATGATCAAGCGAAGCCGCAGGCTAGAGCTGTAGTTAGTTATTAACAAAGTCTTATTTATTCTAATGTCAAACCCTGCAAGTGATGACCTGTTTTTGTTCACAGGTCAGCTCAGAAGTCTTACGGAAGGTGAGCATTGAATTAATAAGATTTTATTAATAAATTTACAATTTCATCATCATCATAACAGTCTTTTAAAGTTCATTGCTGAACATTAGCCTCCCCAATAGATTACAGTCTATTGGGGGTATTTGCCCTTAATCAGCACGCTGGGCAGGCGGGTTGGTGATCGCAGTTCCAACCAGTACGCAGGATGACGCTGCTGCCCATCATCCGGTAGGATTCCTCTTCGTCGACTCTTACGACTCGCCGTGAGATGAGAGGGGGTGGCACTATACTAGGCCGGCACCACATGGCCAAGTTTTAACAATTTACAATTTGTTTCTGACAAAATATGGATCGTGGTCTCGACATCACTGCGAGACTGATCGAAAGGGTTACCGCGGCCTCGGTACGCAGCAGGCTCAAGAAGGAACATGGATGGTTTTTAGTCAGTAAAAAACTGACACACCCTCCCTCTCCACCCACAGCGGAAGACGGTCATTTGATGATATTCCATCCAAAAAGAAAAGGTCTCGACATCAGCCTAAATTAATCCACTTCTGGACATAGGCTTCTCCAATGGCACGCAGCTGAGCTCGATCATCAGCTCTTCGTCTCCAACCGCTGCCGTTTTGCGTCTGTCGTCACTCCACCTGGCTGGAGGGCGTCTTTCACTACGCTTACCGAGTCGCGGTCTGTAGCCCAGTGGCGAGACCCCTTGCCTTTAAATTCAGAGGGTCTCGGGTTCAAACCCTTTTTTTTTTTTCTTTTTTTTTTTCGGATTGAAAATCATCAAATGACCGTCTTCCGCTGTGGGTGAAGCGGAAGGGTGTGTCAGACTTTTACTGACTAAAAACCATCCATGTTCCTTCTTGAGCCTGTAACACCAAGGCCGCGGTAACTCTTTCGAACAGTCCCGCAACCCCGGCAGACTTGGCCCCCTCCCTCAGTGTGCTGACATCTCTTTGAGGCGCGCGTGGATCGGGTTCAAACCCTGGTGACGCACCTATGACTTTTTGAAGTTATGTGCGTTAATATCGCTTGCTCCGTGCCTCGGAATGAACTGTCATGAACATCTATGGCAATCGTTATTAGAAAATCAGTGCTTTCTAATAGACTGACAGCTGGTTTAAACCATAGAATGATGTTTCCCTCTGGATTGCGTAGGTCAGACGGCAGTCGCTCCACGTAATAACTGAAAATTAGTCAAATCTGGTTGAACCAGTGAGCAGACCCTGGCCCTAAGCTTAAGTCTAGACTTAAGCTTAGCCCTAGGGCAACCGGGATAATACTAGGATATGGTATGATGAGCGAGTCGCGCTCTCCACTGCAAGACATTGGTTACCTCAACGGTTATTGATCCTATGGCATATTTTTATAACCGATATACAGTGGTGGCGAGTAAACCAGCCCACTGCACCCGAGGTCGTAGGTTCGATTCACACACAGGACCAATCATTCTGTGCATGAACATGAATATTTTTTCTGGTTGGGGTATTTCCTATATCGCATGCCTAAAGGAACATCGACCCATTAATAGATAGGTCAGGTTTGAGTTACGTACAGGACCAATCGTTCTGTGCATGAACATGAATATTTTTTCTGGTTGGGGTATGTCCTATATCGCATGCTTAAAGGAACATCGACCCATTAATAGATAGGTCAGGTTTGAGTTACGTACTTATACAGTCTTTCTATTTATTACTGAGATCGAATCAATGTTAATCAAACGTTCAAAACACAAGCAGAATTACCAATTAATAAATCAGTATCAATTTAATGCGTTTACAAGTAGGACAAGTATTCTTTAGAAGATCTTCTTTTGTGATGTCCCAAGAATCGTCTTTGTGAGTTCAGTCAATATTCCATTAAGCATACGATATATTCAGTATGTAAATATTTACAAAAATTTAAGTATTTATGTATACCCGTTTTTTAGTATCCACATCACAAACACTTAATGATACTTATCGTGGAACTAAATATTTGGTGTGATAGTGAGAAGTTAAAATTATATTTGTTTATATAATAAAATATTATTTATTTGCCAACAGACCATCATCCTACCTACATAGAGCCTACTTACCATGAATACCCCGGTTACCTGGACCATCCGCCGTCTCACAGCGAGAGCTCTCCTGAATGGACGCCTGCATCTTATTTCACAGGAAAATCTAATTATAAACGAGATATTGCTTCCTTTAAGCCTAAAAATGGTGATTAATTATAACTAAGTGAATATAGGTAGCCCAATTATATGTACCTTCCTAGCAATTTTAATGTGTTTACATTTTTTTTTTTTAAATAATGGCTTTGCGCATATAGCACATTTAGCCAGTGGCAAATAAGAGATATATTAAGAACATATAAATTATAGTAAATGAGAATGAGTGGTGATAAATATGATAAATGGTAAATGAGATGCCCTCCCCCTAAACCCCTTAAGTCCTCAGTAAAGATGTGGGACTGTACTGAGATGTCACATGGACTTCTTGAGAGAATTTGAAAAGTGATGTTGCACTGTTTTGTTTCATTTACCAACACTCATGTACGTTCACAAACACTTAACGGTTAATAATCCATCGTTTGTACACATTCATGTTCGAAATATCACAAAATTTTAAAAATAAAACAAATCTGCAGACATGACTCTTCATTTTCCCGCCAAGAACTTCTGTTTATTAATTGGGTATTAATTTTAACCTTTTGTTTAATGCGACGCGTCTTAGTGACTACATCCTGCCTGATGGTAAGCAGTCGACGCAGTCCATAAAAATGAAAGCGCTTCATACCGTAAAATAAGCACGGTACAAAGCGCACCCACTCATGACGGCCTGCTAAAATGCCGTTTCACGCCCCGCTTAAAAGACCCGGGATTATGTTCGAATAAATTTGATCCTTTTTTAAATAATAATTGTGATACCCTTGCAGGGTTCATTTGAGGACAAAATGTTATTTTTAAGACTTAATTGTACACCAAATGGAATAACAATAAATACTTATGAATTATGAATTTTCCAGTGTTAAGTAATTTGATAAATCAAGTTTATGTTTTCGTAATTCAGTCACTTACATCATATCCTAGCATCATCCCGGTTGCCCTAAACTTAAACTTAGGTCCCAGGGTCTGCTAACTGGTTCAACCAGATTTGACTGAATTTCAGTTATAACACAAACTGCAATCTGACCTCCGCAACCCAGAGGGAAACATCATTCTATGGTTAAACCAGCTGTCAGTCTGTTGAAAGGCACTGACTTCCTAATAACGACTGCCATAGATGTTTATGACAGCCGGGACCAACGGCTTAACGTGCTTTCCGAGGCACGGAGCAAGCGATAATTATGCACATAACTTGACTTTTTCATCATTACTTATTAGAGCTCATTTTATAAGTTTCATTTTTAAATCTAGTGTTTTGTAGGAAGAGACTTTTAATTTAACTGTACTATTTCTTGGAACGCAAACACGCATATACAAATGTAATAGGTAAATAAAATAAGTCATGTAATTTATTAATTCTTTTTAATTTAGAAAATACACATTAATGTTCTTCTTTAAAAAATTGTAAAAATATACTATGCACTTACAATGGACGGAATATTTATATCATCAGCTATCTGCCAGTGAAAATTTCGTCAAAATCAATCTATCTATTTCGGAGATTTGTTACAATAAAATTCAAAAATTTTTTTGAAGACAAAAATTAAAATAGTACTAGTATTTATTTTGACATTATAAACAGACGACAATTTAATTTTATTAAAATGTATCACATATTAGCCAAAACAAAGAAACAGACAAACAAACTTTTTTATTAAAAAAAAAATTGATCAAAAAATTATTACAAATAATTTTATAAACAGCTCTTTATTTGGACATTACAAACATTCGATTCAAATTTATTCATAAAAATCAATATAAAAATTAATAAAAGTTAGTTGTAAAAATGATAGTGTAAAATGATTTTATCCAAAATTTATATATTTATTATTAAGTACATAAACCCTATATGTAAAACATACATGAATATTTTACATAAACAAAACTAGCTATAACATAACGATTGTCCTAACAAAAATGCCTATTATTAGATATACACCGTATTTGTCAAAATTTGTCGCTGTCCTTATCATAAAAGTAATTATAAACAGTCCAGTAAAAAAACATTGTAAATATAAAATTAATAAAATAGTGTTAAGAATTTAAATAAAGCTTATTTTGTGACAATGATATTTTTTTTATCACGAGATAGATAAATATATACATATTTAATACCACGCCTGTTTCCGAAGGGGTAGGCAGAGGCATACTATACGCCCACATTTCGCCAATTATATTCTTGGTCCCACGTAATAGGTGGCGAGCCTATTGCCGCTTACCGGGAACTTTTAAGTTCGCCGAAGCCTCGTCTGATCGACAGGTGTACCACTTGCAGATGAGGTCGGCTTGGGCTTCTTAGGTCTTGATAGGATCCCTATACACTAAAATTAACTGTGTATCACAAGTGTGATGGTAACTTTTTATAAAGTTTAAATAAAATATATTACACATTAATAATAGTTTCTTAAGACATCTCATACAATGCCTTCTGGTCCCAAAGTAAGCAGAGCTTTTTTTATGTGACACGTCATAATGACTACATCCTGCCTGATGGTAAGCAGTCCATGCAGTCCAAAATGAAGGCGCTTCATTCCGTGTAATAAGCACGATACAAAGCGCACCCACTCATGACGGCCTACTAAAATGCCGTTTCACGCCCCGCTTAACCTTTAAAGAGGCAGAGCCCGTTGAAATTTTCATCGGTTACTTCTACCTTACGTTAACTGCATAAGGTTCAATTAATAGTGGCCATATATTAACCACTGCTTGGTAAAGAGTTAAAAGTCCCGGGATTATAGGAACTAGGAAACACATGAGTCGGCAGCGAATTTTAGAAGTAACATGTATACTAGATGACCAGTAAACAAACTTCAAAAAATACTCAGCCTATAACCAATTTATCCCTGTTTATGGACACAAAGCGCTCGTAACTCTGCGGTGCTCGGTGGTAAACGATCACCAAAGTACAGCAGAGTTAACAGAGGTCAGTCCCTGGATGGGTGACTGTTTGTGTGGCATTTGATATCGAGCGCTTCCGTGCTTCGGAAGGCACGATAAGCCGTTGGTCCCGGTTATCAATAAATGTGTGTGATAACTAAATGTGTTGTCCTGTCTTATTAGGATTTTTTCTGTCCTTGCGCTAATTGTCAAATGACTGACAGCAATGTCAAACGCCATGGTAACAGAGCAAAAGCAGGCAGGTAAATTGTCAGAAAAATTTATAGGGCCGTTAAGTTTTCATGAATTATGTGTTTTTTTCTCTGAACCCTAATTTCAATAATTTAACGCCGGACGGATTTGTAAATATAAGTCAAAATTAAAGAAATAAAATATACTTTATTGTCTTTAAGATCAACAGGATCATTTAGATTCGTCAAATTTTTATACACAAATTGAAAATTCCATTATTTTTCTTCTTAACAACAATGAAAGAGATATTAGCGGTACTATAATCAGGAAATAAAAGCAAATTGATTCTTTGTCAGAATTTGTCAGTTTATCTGTTTGTTTTGGTTTTCTCAAGATTTGTCAGTCTGCATCTGTCAGTCAGCCTGTCGTGATTCTAATGAAGGGAGGGGATTGTTCGTCAGTCAGACAGTCTGTCGGTGACTCTAACGAGGCTTCCAAAAGGCAACGAGATTGAGCAGAAGGCCTCAAGAAACTCATCTCTGAGACAGACTGAGAGTACGAGGTAGTTGGATTAGAAAAGAAAATACTTTAGTAACAAAATTTAAAAACAGAATATAATTTGGCGTGTGTGTGTATCTTATCTTATTCATCATCTCAGCCCATGAACGTCCCACTACTGAGCACGAGCCTCCTCTCACATATCAAGGTGTGAGGGTATTGGGTCATACTCCACCACGCTGACCCAGTGCGGATTGGCGGAGGCAGGTGTATGGCGTCCTGCTGTTAGAATTTATCAGGCCGCCCATTAGGCCTCTAACATGGCTTAACGACTACCACTTTTAGTGATAACCGGGACCAACGGCTTAACGTGCCTTCCGAAGCACGGAAGCGCTCGATATCAAATGCCACACAAACGGTCACCCATCCAAGGACTGACCTCTATAAACTCTGCTGTACTTTGGTGATCGTTTCCGACCACCGAGCACCGCAGAGCTACGAGCGCTTCTTATTATACAGTTAGAATTCGTTTATTCAGAATGCTATGATTGTCGATGTGCAATATTTTCTATGTCGATAAATTTCACAACCCCAAGGGTACACGGCGTAACATTGGTCTACACTGAGTTCATACGTTTTTTTACACGGACGTATGAAATTCTATGGCGCTTATTACAAAACGAAGTCTAAAGTTAAACCAGGTTTGAAACTGGTCCCCGAGGTCTCCCCGGTTCTGATCCGGGGGACGTTGGTCGCGGGCGGGGTACCAGAAGCTACAAACCCAGGCACTGGTGCCTCGCCCCTTTTCAACAGCGGTGGGCGTCGTCTGAAGTTTTTTAGTGGGTAGGACTGCGGTGGTCGCGTCTGCCGCAGTGAGCCCCACACCGCCTCCCGGTCTCCCTCTTTTGGCCGGGAGACAGTGCGTAATCAGCATTTTTTTACAGACGATAATAAAAAAAAATAAAAAAATTGGTTGCCTGTAAAGTCGGTTTACGGGCGAAAGTTTTACGTGACAACGACTTTGAGTGGTAAAATAATTTTAATGTGAATATTCATACGTATAGTAGGAAGAAGGATGAAATAATAGTAACAATTTAAAACATTTATTTATACAAAGAATTATATTGAAAACGCATCTCGCTCTGTCTCTCTCACTCTTAGGCGGGCTAACCATGCCCGAGTGGAAGGGACGCGTGCCTCTCACTCGCTCTCATTGTGAGCGCATAACGTGAGCGGAGCGTAACGCAGTTTCTTTAAGTGTCACTTTTATTTGATAAGCTGGAGACAGTGAGAGCAGTAGTTTTAAACCTAGTCTAACTTTAGTTCTTGTTGTAGTAAGCTCCTATCAGTCTAAAATTACAACAATTGATATATTTTTAATAAAATGGACGGATTTTATCACACTTTTCCTTACTTACTTAGACAGAATGTAAAAAAATTACTTAGGGGACGTCCACTAATAACGTGAGGTATTTTTTTTTAAATTTGGACCCATCCTCCCCCTTGGTGAGATTTGGTGAGATGTGGTCGGACCCCCCTCATGTGAGATTTACCCAATATTTTTAAAAAAAAATAATTTATTTGATTTGTCTTCTATGTACTACATTTTTCTGTGAAATAAGAGGAGAATAATGATACCACGTTTAAGGTGCACTATAACGAATGATGACCGGTATTGATATTGTAATACTAAATTTTACTGTGGTATAAAAATGTATATTCTCTGAATTAAAAAGTTGACGTGAGATTTATATTGCCCCCCCCCCCCCCTTGGTGAGTTTTGGTGAGATGTGGCCGGACCCCCCCTCCCCTAGTTTAGACTCACGTAATTAATGGACGTCCCCTTATACAGAATGTAAAAAAACTCTGATCAAAGTCGAGATCTGAATATACTCCACATTGGAATTTTTTTATTTATTAATATGTATTATACATATATACATACAATCACGCCTGTATCCCCGAAGGGGTAGGCAGAGGCATATTATACGCCCAGATTTCGCCAATATATTATTGGTCCGATAATAGGCATATAATAATTAAGCCTAAATAAATTTAAATTAACAATAAAACGCAAGCTGTCTTTAAAAGGATACAATTCTATCAAAGACTATATGGCAGATAAAAATGCTTGGGATTAAACTGCCGTTTCATACAGGCTATTCTAATATGAATGACTTGAAAACATAAATATTGTTAAGGTTATATTATGTTGCATTGTATAGCTTCACAGACAAATGAAGATTGTAACTAACCAATCGATAATTTAAAAGAGCATAGCCTGTGAGTTTCTTGCCAGTTCTTCTTACAGAGCGGTGGCTCGGAACTGGCACTTAGATTCACTTACACTTAAATATTTTTTGTTTTTTTTAATTGTTTGGTTGCAAGTGAATCTAAGCTTCGTGATTTTAGTATAATTATATTTTATTTGTTTTTGCTATTTTTTTTATAATTTTGACGTTTTCAAGTACTATGTAATAGTTTATGAAATAAAAAGTATTTGATTTGATTTGATTAGGTGGCGAACCTATAGCCGCTTACCGGGCACTTTTATGGTCGCCAGAACCTCGTCCGTTGATTAGCAGGTGCACCACTTGCAGGAGGATGGCTTGAGCTCCCTAGATATTGGTAAAAACCCTATACACCTATGTATAATCTCTGTGCCATATTTACATTTAATTTTCTTTGTATATGCGAATACCTGTATATAGCAATAGTTATATTGATAGTTAATGAGTGTGAATGAAGCTAAGAGTGTTTGCCAAGATCGTAGCAAGTGGAAGGATGTGATCTCTATCGTATCGTATGTATGTATTATATTGATAGTGTATACACAACAGTTGTGCAGTTGTTGTTCCGAATAAAATAAAATAAATATTTATCCTCGACACCTGAGAAAACCATACCATTAAAGTTACTGAAGGTCAAAATAATATATTTTATTAGTTGAAAACTAATTTCAAGCGTTTTTTTATAAAATTCGTGTCTGTCGCGGCGACAAACACACAAAAAAACGCGGTTAATTGCGCGCGATTCATTGCATGCTTACTATAAGCATTTTTTAACTTTAAAATATATCGTTTTCTAAGAATTTTATTTTTGTCTCATGTCATGATGAATGCGATGACCTTGGCCTTTATTTAGGTCTTTTTACACCCTTTATAATTATATAAATATATATGTGAACTAAAGCCACATTCAATAAAACGGCCAGGCCTATCATGATCTTTCCGATTTAACGATCGGTCGACAACATAATAATAAACAACACAGTTATAATTAATGATTAAAATTAGATTTATAATCTGCAATTTACTTAATACTTTGAGCCTTCTAATAAAAAAATAATATATATTTACATTTTTTTTGTATAAGTAAAAATGAATAAAATATAAATTGTCAATGTAAAAAGTTTTGGCAGTGAAAATGTTAACATGTCTGTAAAAACATTAACAAAAAAAAAACAATACTATATTATTAATTATATCACATATGCAAATCCAACAATTTCAAACATACACCAAAAAATATACATAGAGTTATCAAAATCGAATCACTTACCAACCCTAGAACATTGTTTCTGGAAAACCAACCATATCTGACCTTCTTTTTAGTCAGTCTCCTCCTGTCTTTGCTCAGTTTTTTAGGCCAGCTGTCAAAGTCACTGTCGACTTTCTGACACTGGCTGTCAAACCATTTGCGCGGGAGGCCGCTTGACGTTTTGGCCTGAACGCAAATCTCGAACGTGCCGCCATTTTGAAGACGCTTTTTGGCGGGTTCGTCCAAAGTTATCGTTTTCGATCGGAGATTGTAGGAGATTATTGAGTCGAATAACAAGTTGTTTTTCTCATCTCGTATGTAGAGGGAGAAATCTGCTACGTCGCCTATGCTCGGGACGTACCAATATGCGTAAATCGCTTCTTGTGAGCTAAAAAATAAATTAATATATATAAAATATTTTTTTCACATTTAAGAACTTGTATTTAGGTTACTAAATAACATACTTAAATACTTCTTATTCTCGTAAATAAAAATCAAAACAAATATTTGTCCTGTGTGGGAATCGAATCTACGCTCTACGCTATATCGGTCACATATCTTTTAATTGAACTTCTTAAGTTTTAGAAAAGTATTGGAATAGACATTTTAAGAGCGACAGTAGCCACCTACAAAAATATGGTCCTTTACACCGGATTTAAAATAATTTCTGTATAGCGCTATAAATATTGTGTGAAGCGCTTGTTGCTCTGCGGTACTAGGTGGTCGGAAAACGATCACCAATATAAAGCACAGTTAACAAAGGTCAGTCCTTTGATGGGTGACTGTTTCTGTGGCATTAGGTAGGAGCGCTTCCGTGGTTCGGAAGGCATATTAAGATATTGGTCTCCGCCAATCCGCACTGGGTCTTTGTGGTGGAGTATCAGCAGAATACCTTGGTTCGTGACGAGGCCCGTGCTTAAACTATGGATGATATCTGAATACTTTATCATTATCTCTGCCATCAGGATTCCACTGCTGATCATAGGCTCCCCAATTGTTTTCCACGAGAATCGATCTCGAGCTGCCTGCATCCACCGGCTTCCCGCCGCCTTTAGCAGGTCATCAATCTATTGGGTGGGAAGCTCGTCCTCTACTACGTTTATAGGTTGTTTTTACTTAATACTTCATCATATCAGACTTATCAAGTCCTGAACATAAGCCTCTCAGAAGATTATATTCTATTGGGGGTATTTGCCCATAATCAGCACGCTGGGCAGGCGGGTTGGTGATCGCAGTTCCAGCCAGTACGCAGGATGACGCTGCTGCCCATCATCCGGTAGGATTTCTCTCCGTCGACTCCTACGACTCCCGGTGAGTTGAAATGACACTATCCTAGTCTTACCAACTTACTTCTTACTTACTAAACTAATACTTCTGAAACTAAATACTAACTATTGAACATCTCTGAAAGCCAAGTCAGGTTCGGTAGCCAAGTCCAAAACATCAGTGTTGCCATTTTCCAATCTCTTGCTGTCTATGGCAACATTTCCAGCGCATAGTAACCTTTCTTCGTCTACCGTCAATATGGACTCATTTTCCAAGCTTGGCGGTTCCGTACACGTTAAATTGTATGGTGTTTTGATGGCAGATGATGGTGGAAGACGGTTAAAGAAATGCCGTAAAGGGCGTAGGAAGCAGTCACACATTAAGGAATTCCCTGTAATTAAATTAAATACATAAATATTTTCTGACAATTACACCAATTATTTAGTTCCAAGATAAGTATCATTAAGAACTTGTGTTATGGATACTAAATAACGGATAAACATATATAAATAAATTGTAAATACATACTTAATATACATAGAAAAACACCCAGACCAGAACAAATATTCATATTTATACACACAAATATTTGTCCTGTGTGGGAATCGAACCCACGACCTCAGGAGTGGAATGCGGATATACTCGCCACCACACCATATCGGTCGTCGACCGAAAAAATATATGTATCTAATAATCAAAATCGAATTATTAAAACAATTACTTAAGTTGTTTTTCCGTTGTAATTTTTTAATTAAACATTTTTCAAGCTAATTATGTTCTCTTTTTTTTATTTAATATTAGAAAATATAATAGATTATAGAATAAGGACTATTAATTAAGGACTTTACATTAAAAATTCTAGATTAAGAACAAATGATTCATTAACGTTAAATACCATGAAATAAGTTAAAAATGTAAATGAATACTTGTAAAAAATCGTTGGTAATGTTAAAAATTATATATGCATAAATTGAAATCAATAAATTACCTATTTATTATTAGCCTAATGATTTGAGTTAGTGTGTTTCTTTTTCTATTCTATTTATTATTATTCTATTTCTTTATTCTATTCTATTCTATTCTATATTAAGAATCGTATCCTTACCTTGATATAAAACTTTAACACCAGACTTAATCTTGTCAATAATCTTCGGTTCCAAACCGGTCAGTCTATTGTCACGAACGTCTAACAATTTCAAGCGTTTCAGTTCAGCTATACTGTTCACTGGTAGAACTTCCAGAATGTTGTTGTGCAAATAGAATTCTGTCAAATTTTCTGGCAGTGAAAATTTTGCGTCTAGTGCTGTGGAAAAATGATTAAATGAGTTAATATTTTTCACGTACAAGCACACACACGCCACATAGAACTTCCAGAATGTTGTTGTGCAAATTAAATTCTGTCAAATTTTCTGGCAGTGAGAACGTTGAGTCTATTGCTGTGAAATAATTCTATATACATACACACACACGCTATGGAGAATTCAAATATAATTCTGTTAAATATTCTGGCAGTGAGAATTTCGCGTCTAGTGTTGTGTAATAATTATTTCATATCTTATGTTTACACAAATATAATTGTATGTGTACGCAATGTATTATGTGTAAAAAAATATATTTGAAATTGTTACTTTACGTTATTTGACGTTAACTTTACGTTATTACGATATTGTACTTGACCAATTTTTTGGCATGTAAATGAATCTAAACTTCGTAATTTCAGTGTTTTATTTCGTTTTTGAAGCGCTCGTAGCTCTGCGATGCTAGGTGGTTGGAAACGATCACCGAAGTACAGCAGAGTTTACAGAGGTCAGCCCTTGGATGGGTGACCGTTTGTGTGGCATTTGATATCGAGCGCTTCCGTGCTTCGGAAGGCACGTTAAGCCGTAAGCTATCACTAAATGTGGTAGTCGTTAAGCCATGTTAGAGGCCTACTGGGCGGCTTGATAAATTCTAACAGCAGGACGCCATACACCTGCCTCTGCCAATCCGCACTGGGTCAGCGTGGTGGAGTATGACCCAATACCCTCACACCTTGATATGTGAGAGGAGGCTCGTGCTCAGTAGTGGGACGTATATGGGCTGAGATGATGATGATTTCGTTTTTGTTTATATTTCAATTTGACGTTATTAAGTACTATGTAATTGTTTATGAAATATAGAACTTTCGACTTTGACTTTATTCGTCTACTAAGACACGACTACTAACGATCCCTAGGTAGGAATAAGATCTAGTATATATGTACTTACATGTCCTAGAAATTAGGTCTTGCAGGTTGTTGTGTGACAAATCTAGCACTTCTACAGATGATAAATTTCCAAGTACAACTGAAAATTGAGAAATTAAAAGTTTGTAAATTTTGAAATCCTGTCTCTAGAAATAGTCTGCCTAACAGATAAAACACTACTGTTACTTACCAGTTCTCAGTTAATTATAACCCGAGACACATTTCCAATTATATAGCATCCTGTCATTATCATTAGTCTGTCGACCAGCGCTGTTGTGGTCCTACACTGCAGCACATGCTGAGTGGAGTCCTTTTTAGGCCCATTATATTTAAACTTATTTGTAAAAATTGTTTACTGATATGATTTTTCTTCTTTGTTTATTTATATATATTAATATCTAAATAAAATTTCATTTCATTTCATAACAGATGAAACACAAGCTACATACAACTCGTTACGTCGCTAATATCATTCCCAGACAACATTGAAATTCTTTAGTATCCTGTCTATTTAAACTTCCTGACACATAAAGCACAAGCTACTTACAGCTCCTAAAATCGTTTAAGAATATTCCCAGACAACATTGAAACTCTATAGTATCCTGTCCTTACCATTAGTCTGCCTAACAGATAAAGCTTGTTTCTCACATCAATAATAACATTCCCAGAAACAAATCTAAAATTATATAGCATCCTGTCCTTATCATTAATCTGCCTAAAAATATAACTCAGGTTACTTACAGCTTCTCATATCGTTAATGATATTCTCAGACAAAATTGAAACTCTATAGTATCCTGCCCTTACAATTAGTCTGCCTAACAGATAAAGCTTGTTTCTCACATCAATAATAACATTCCCAGAAACAAATCTGAAATTATATAGCATCCTGTCCTTATCATTAATCTGCCTAAAAATATAACTCAGGTTACTTACAGCTTCTCATATCGTTAATGATATTCTCAGACAAAATTGAAACTCTATAGTATCCTGCCCTTACAATTAGTCTGCCTAACAGATAAAGCTTGTTTCTCACATCAATAATAACATACCCAGAAAAAAAAAATCGGAAATTCTATAGCATCCTGTCCTTATCATTAGTCTGTCTATAAATATAACTCGGGTTACTTACAGCTTCTCACATCGTTAATGATATTCCCAGACAAGTTGAGGCTCCTGACTTTGCTCGTGCCGTAGATCAAATCTATAGTAAGCACTGGTATCTCATTGTAACTCAAATCTATCTCGGATAGTCTGTATGGTATCCACGGACTGTAGGGGAACATCTTTTTAGTTAGAAAACCGAATTTATTGTGACTAAGGTTTATCTGAAAGTTAAGAACAATTTTTTATTTGTATTTATATTTTGACGACCGATATGGCGTGGAGGTCAGTATGCCTGCACTTCACTCAAGAGACTCACACACTTTAAAAAAAAAAACAATTATTTATGGGATATTTTAATTTATAAAAAATTATGAGCTGAACTGAAATTGCTTCTGAGGCCGTGGATTCGATTCCCACACAGGACAAATCTTTGTGTGCATGAACATGAATATTTGTTCTGGTCTGGGTGTTTTCTTATGTATATTAAGTATGTATTTACAAAAAAAAAGTATGTTTATACGTTGTTTAGTATCTATAACACAAGTTCTTAATGATACTTATCTTGGAACTAAATAATTGGTGTAATTGTCAGAAAATATTTATTTATTTATTTAAGTAATATATATAAGTAGGTTTATATATCTGATAATAATATGCATATTATATTATATTTTTGTATATGTATATGTGTAATACACGAGCCTCCTCTTACATACCAAGGTGAGAGGGTATTGGGTCATACTCCACCACGCTGACCCAGTGCGGATTGGCGGAAGCAGGTGTATGGCGTCCTGCTGTTAAAATTTCTCAAGACGCCCAATTAGGCCTCTAAGCTTAACGACTACCACATTTATTGATAACCGGGACCAACGGCTTAGCGTGCCTTCCGAAGCACGGAAGCGCTCGATATCAAATGCCTAACAAACGGTCACCCATCCAAGGACTGACTTCTGTAAACTCTGCTTTACTTCGGTATTTGTGGAGCCACGAGCGCTTCAGGGCTATTGCCGCTCCCTAAAAAATTCTAATTACATAGATAAAGCACGACTTACCCATTCTAAGGAGAGACAATCATCCAACAAGCCGTTGGTTCTGTTGTCTATTTTATCCAAATTATTATACGACAGATCTAATTTCCTGCAAAGAAAATTATAAAATGAAATAAAATTTTATTTAGACATAAAAATATAAAAACAAAGAACAAATAAAAAAACTTGAGAGGTGTCAAGGGTCAACCGGATGGAACGAAGTTCCTTTCGATTAATTAGTGAAGGAATCGTAATAAAATTTTCAAAATTACATTGAAAAATAAAGATTTGTATTAAAAACATGAAAAAAAATACAAACAAATCAATAAATTAAATAATAAAACGCTTAAAAAGAGAAAACAAAAAGTTCCCGTACCGGGAATCGAACCCGAGCCTCCTGGGTGAAAGGCAGGTATCCTAGCCACTAGACCGTGAAAAAGTGTCGTGACAACTTTTCTTAAGAATTTTTTCCGTCTATCCCCCTTTCACAACGAGCGATAAGGAACTTCGTTCCAAAAACATAACAGTAAACAATATTTACAAATAATTTTACATATAATATGCCTAAAAAGGAATCCACACAGCATGTGCTGCAGTGGAGGACCACAACAGCGCTGGTCTTCCATAAATAATAACTTTAACAAAATACACTTGCGAGCAAAAGTATGGAATCACTTGCTTGAATTTGATTCCACGCGATCTTGAGTACTTAATAACTAAATAATAATAATAAAAATGATACCATTTTAAAGGTTAAAATGTAGTCTTTAAATTGATACCAATATTATTCAGATAACGCCAGTACTTCAGAAGTTATCCTGGGCTAAGTGAAAAAAGATGCGTTTCAATTGTTTAACCCGTCACCAGTTGCGCGCCCTTCATCCCCTATAAAAAGACGTGTTACCGGTTTTTTTTATCAGTCATCTTTCACACGTTGACCGGTACACATCTCCGCCCTATTGCAAGAAGGGCTTAGCCAGCGAGCTGTCGGACGTCAGCTCCACATAAGTCAGTCTTGTGTTTCGAAAGTGTACAAACGCTTTCTGGAGACTGGTGGCTTTGTGCCGAGACCAAGATCTGGACGACGCCGGTGCACATCGGAGAGGGATGACCGTTTTATCGTGTCAACTTCTCTCCGAAATCGGCATTTGACTGGTGTTGACGTCCAGCAGGGGCTCCGAAATGTTCGCGAGGTCGCTGTTAGCGAGTGGACAGTTCGTCGAAGACTCAAGCAAGCTAATTTAACCCCAAGAAGGATTAAAGACTATATGGCAGATAAAAATGCTTGGGATTAAGCTGCCGTTTCATACAGGCTATTCTAATATGAATGACTTGAAAACATAAATATTGTTAAGGTACATAACCTTAACTTATTGCATTGTATAGTTTCACAGACAAATGAAGATTGTATTTCTAGTACCAAACTAATGGACATATTTAAAAGAGCAAAGCCTGTGAGTTTCTTGCCAGTTCTTCTTACAGAGCGGTGGCTCGGAACTGGCACTTAGATTCACTTACACTTAATTATTTTTTGTTTTTAAATTGTTTTGTTGCATGTAAGTGAATCTAAGCTTCGTGATTTAGTGTAATATTATTTCGATTGTTTTTTTTGTCATTTGTAATCATGACGTTTTCAAGTACTATGTATAATAGTTTATGAAATAGATAATTTTTGACTTTACTTTACTTTAAGGCCTGCCACAGGCCCGAAACTGACGGCAGCTCATCGACAATCCCGCCTTCGATTCGCTCGTTCCCACCTTGATTGGGACGTTGAGGAATGGAGCCGTGTACTGTTCTCGGACGAGACCAGAATGTGTTTACACGGCAACGATCGAAGAGGTCGGGTCTACAGGAGGCCTGGGGAGCGCTTTGTGCAGTGCTGTTTCGCTGAGACAGTGGCTTATGGAGGCGGTTCTTTAATGATGTGGGCCGGCATTTCTTTCGACGGTAAAACGGAGCTTGTTTTCGTGCCTGGCGGGGGACGAGGAGGCGGTCTAACTTCTGACCGATACATTTCCGATATTCTGCTGGAACATGTCGTTCCCTATGCGGGATATATCGGTGATGACTTCGTCCTCATGCACGATAACGCTCGTTGTCACACTTCCCGTGCCACAACCGCATACCTAGAGGAAGTCGGCATCGCCACATTGGACTGGCCAGCGCTTAGCCCGGACATGAATCCAATAGAGCACGTGTGGGATGAACTAAAGAGGAGGGTTCGATCCAGAAATCCTACTCCTTCAAACACATATGAGCTCAAAACGGCTTTGATTGAAGAGTGGGAAGGTATCTCACAAGATACCATACGGAAGCTCATCAGGTCCATGAAGAACCGTCTCCGAGCTCTCCTTAGGGCGAGGGGGGGGAACACTAAGTATTGACATTAAGTTTTTAGGCGAAATAAAGTTTTTATTAATTAATTTTTGTTGTTTTTTTCATTCATAATTTTTCCGTTATCCTTGCCTTTTCCTACCTCCTTCACTTAATCCAGGATAGCTCCAGAAATAATGCCATTTGAATGAATTTGATATCAATTTAAAGACTACATTTTAACCTTTAAAATGGTATCATTTTTATTATTATTATTTAGTTATTAAGTACTCAAGATCGCGTGGAATCAAATTCAAGCAAGTGATTCCATACTTTTGCTCGCAAGTGTATTTAAAACAACAAAATACAATGAAATCAAAAGTTAAAGTACTGAGTTACAGCTGAATTACAATTACATATATATGTGTAATTTACTAATTTGGTGTTGTTACTTCAGATTAAGTAACAAAAAACACACACAGTTTTTTTTCCTTTTAAATTTTGGCTTCGTGCTGTTTGCACATTTAGCCAGTGTCAAGTAAGAGATATATTAATAACATATAAATAACAGTAAATGAGAATGAATGGTGATAAAGATGATAAATGAGAGATGCCCTCCGCCTAAACCCCTTGAGTCCTCAGTAAAGATGTGGGACTATACTGAGATCTCACATGGACTTCTTGAGAGAATATGAAATGTGATGTTGCACTGTTTTGTGTTAAATATTATCACTCATGTACGTTCACAAAAACTTAACGGTTATTAATTCACCATTATTACACATTAATGTTCGAAATATCACAAATTTTAGAAAATAAAAAAAAACTGCAGACATGACGCTTCACTTTCCTGCCAAGAACAACACACACAGTTGGAATTAAGTTTAAAAGAATTTTATTTAAATATTTACTGAATATAACAGAGAGATCGACAGCAGTAAATGTTATTAGCAAGAACATTTATTAATGAGCTCTCTGGCGACATATTTTCCAAGAGGTTACAGCATAGCGCTCATCAGAAAGGGCGTGAAACGGTTAATAAAACATCTTACCTTAAAGCAACAAGACTCTTAAATGCCCCATTGGGAATGTGCGACAGTTGATTGTCGCTCAGTGACAAATGCAACAATTGTTGCATGCCCACAAACGACTGTGGCGACACAGAAGTCAAGTTGTTGCGCGACAAATCCAGGTGGAACATTGTTGGGAGGTTGCCGAAAGCTGACTTTGATAGTTCGGTCAATTTGTTGTCCTGTTGAAAGAGGTATAATATTAGAAAGAAAGAAAGGAAAATAATTTATTCTGTGACAACGTCAAAAGAAAACAGATACATATACATTAGGAGCAGAAAACATAAACTGTTTGTTGTGCCAACCTGCCAAACCGTCATCATTTCAGCCCATTAACGTCCCACTACTAAGCACGAGCCTCCTCTCACATATCAAGGTGTGAGGGTATTGGGTCATACTCCACCACGCTAACCCAAAGCGGATTGGCAGAGGCAGGCGTATGGCGTCCTGCTGTTAGAATTCATCAAGCCGCCCATTAGGCCTCTAATATGGCTTAAGGACTACCACATTTAGTGATAACCGGGACCAACTGCTTAACGTGCCTTCCGAAGCACGGAAGCGCTCGATATCAAATGCCACACAAACGGTCACCCGTCCAAGGACTGACCTCTGTAAACTTTGCTGTACTTCGGTTATCGTTTCCGACCACTGAGCACCGCAGAGCTACGAGCGCTTCTACTATATACGAGAGCTGCCAAGCCGTAGCCCGCTCAAAATCACCCATTCCGCGGACCCTCAACGCACTTAATGCCATCCTGGAAGCAGCACCCGACTGTGATTTGTTTCCGGATGGATGGCCTGAGATTTTGTCAGTGTGTCTGAGGTATTGTGAGAGAATGGATTTAAGAAGTTTTATGTGTGAGATTTTAATATTATATTTAACTTTTACTGTTTTTGATAATTTGTGTATTCCGTTCTGATTAAATAAATAAATTATATTTTAAGAAACTACTTAAAGAGTGTCACAGAAAAGATATCCACTAAGCATAAAGCCGAGGTGTCACGAAAACGCCTAGACGCTGGTTTTCCATAGATACCGTTTGTGAGAGCCCTGCTATGACACAGGTTAATGTTGCGACCGTTCTATGTGCCTGCCTAGAATAGTGCCCCCCCCTCTCATTTCACGGGGAGTCGTAAGAGTCGACGAAGAGAAATCAAACCGGATGATGGGCAGCAGCGTCATCCTGCGTACTGGCTGGAACTGCGATCACCAACCCGCCTGCCCAGCGTGCTGATTATGGGCAAACACCCATAATAGAATATAATCTATTGGGGAGGCCAATGTTCAGCAGAGGACGTTATAAGGATAAGCGGGCCTGCAGTGGACTTGGACCCCTTGGTTGAATCTTTCGTGTAACCTCTTGACATTAACTCAAAATTCAAAAAAAATCAAATTCAAAATCATTTATTCAAGTTTGGCTTAATAGAGCTGTTATAAAGGTCAAACTTAAAATGTAACACGCCTATTCACTGCGGCCGGGAGCTTGATCGTAAAAGAACGGGCAAGAAAATCGTCAAGTTTGGTTTTTTCTCCCGCCAGTTACAAATGTATTTAAACTAAAAACATAGTTAATAAATAAAAATTAAATTAAAAAAACTTGTGTTTTGCAGTCACAAAATTTTAAGAAAAGAAAAAATATATATAATCTCTCAATTCTTAGCAAGATGAACATAATTAAGGATAAAAAGAGTAGAAATAAGCAGACCTATAATATGTATAAATATTTTTGTCATCTTTAAAATCTTATGTGACTTATGCTAGGGTACTATTAATCCACCCCCCCGACTGGTCTCCACCTTGTCGTGGTGGGGGGCCTAAGTACCTCCCGGTAGGGCGCAGGAGGCGCTAGGGAAAAGGTAACACCCAGAGACCGACGACTCTGAGTGCCCTTAGTACTGACTACCGGGGGGGAAACTAAGAGGGACCTATGGAGGGCGCTGCGGGTAGGCCAGGAGGGCCCGCTCAGCAGCGCCAGGAGGGTCTAGGCAGCGGGGGCAGGGGGCCCCTGCTGTCTAACCATGGACCCTCCGGGAAGTCGGCCACACACGCTATGGTCGCAGGGGGAGGTAGGAGGGACGCGTCCACTGTGCCTCTCTGAGGAGGTCCTCCCGGTTTTGGTCCGGGGGACGTTGGCCGCAGGCGGGGTGTCAGAAGCTGCAACCCAGGTACTGGCCCTCGCCTCTTTCTCGCCAAGCGGCGGGCGTCGTCGGAAGATTTTTAGTGGGTATTGCTGCTGGCGGTCGAGTCTGCCGGTGGTGAGTCCCACACCCCCTTTCGGTCCCCCTTTGGCCGGAAGGCAGTGCGTAAATGCATTTTGTTAACGACGTAAAACAAAAAAAAAGGGTACTATTAATCCTTCTTCCAAAACTACATACTGCCAGAGGGTTTTAAAAAAACCAGGACTATTAGAGCTCGGAACCTAGGACTATAGGAGCTGTGAGCTGTGGGCAGCGAGTGGGTAACTCGCCAACCGTCCGTCTTCTTTAGGCGACAGGCCGCGTCGACGGCGCGTTCGTGTTCCACGCGCCTTAAAAAGATGTCAGCACACTAAGGGGTCCCCAGAGAGGGGGCCTGCCGAAGTTGCGGGACTGTTCGCAAGGGTTACCGCGGCCTGTACGTAGCAGGCTCAAAAGAAGGAACATGGATGGTTTTTAGTCAGTAGAAGTCTGACACACCCTCCCACTCCACCCAGAGCGGGGGAAGGTTATTTGATAATTTTCCATTCAAATAAAAAAAAAAGAACTATAAGACCTAAAAATCTCATTCCACTGTCAATTCATTCAAGAACAAGCTGGACAAACATATTATTATGCAACCGGTTAAGAGGAACTAGATGCAGATGAATTGGATACAGGCGCAACCAGTTTTCAAACTGCCTGCCTGTTAATTAATAATAATAAAAACATACTAATTTACAATATTATGGTGATTTCTATGACATTTGTTGTACGGGGAAAGAAAAAAGAGGACAGGATAAAATCGAAAAGTTAAATTTTATTCATCATCATCATCATCACAGCTCATTAACATCTCACCACTGAGCACGAGCTTCCTCTCACATACTAAGGTGCGAGGGTAAATTTTATTACTTACATGCAAATACAGGTACTGCAGACTTGTCAAGGTATTCAAGGCCTCCCAAGGTGGCCTTGAGACCTCATTATGAGACAAGTCCAGAGACTGCAGGGTCAATAGACCTCTGAAGCTGTTGACGTCCAGGTTGTCTCCCAATGAGTTGTGAGTGAGGTTGACACGCAACACTGCGTTCATGGTAGGCCAGGTGTTTATCGGGATTTCTGATAGGTTATTGTGGGCGAAGTTTAATTCTCTGGAAAAAAATATTTGAAAATGAAAAATGTTCGAAAAATAATTAAAAAAAAAGGAAAATTCTGAAAGTGGAAATTGATAGATTAATGAAAAAATATTAGATGTATGTCATACAATAAATAAATATTTTCTGACAAAAAAAAATTATCTGACACTTACACCAATTATTTAGTTCCAAGATAAGTATCATTAAGAACTTGTGTTATGGATTTAGTATAAACAACGGATAAAACACATGAAAATATTGTTATATATTTTTGTAATTACAAACTTATTAATCTTATTATACATAGGAAAACACCTAGACCAGAACAAATATTCATGTTCATGCACACAAAGATTTGTCCTGTGTGGGAATCGAACCCGACTTTCAAGCGGAGTACGCGTAAACTCGCCACCACGTCATATCGGTCCTTAATGTATAAATACTCACCCCAAACTAATAGGTATTTGGAATATCTTCTCCAAGTAATTATAACTGATATCCAAAACTCTGCAACTAGCCAATTTAGCCAAACTGCCCTTGGAAACGTCTTTTAGCTTGTTGTGAGACAAATTCAACTCTAACACAGTAGGGATAGTGCCGAAAGTCGACGGCTTAATGTGCTCCATTGAATTGTAGCTAAGGTTAAGATATCTGTAAGGATTTTTTTTATTAAAAATAAAATATTAGGTAGGATTTTAAAAATACATAAATTAATTAGAAAGATAATTAATAAAATATAGTTTTTGTGTGTGTGCGTGCGTGTGCGCGTGTGTGTGCGTGCGTGTGCGCGTGTTTGTGCGCGTGTTTTTGCGCGTGTTTTTGCGCGTGTTTGGGCGCATGTTTGTGTGTAGGTATTCGTGTGCGAGTGTGTGCTTATGAGTGTATGTAAATGCGTTGATGTTGATTTAAGATAATAAATACATATATTAAAAAACTGATCGATATAAATAAATGCTCGCCACTCGGTAGTCTTCTAGGCCTGAACAGTATGTGTGTGTTTGATTTAAGTGTGTGTGTTTAAATTGAGTGTGTGTGTTTGATTTTTGTGTGTCTTAGCGGATCCTGGGCCCGTAAGTTATAAGCCGGGGTGACGCATAGATGAAGACGAGTTTTTGAGTATGTGTGTTATTGTGAGTATGAGGTTGTTCCGGTGTTTTGAGTGTGCGTTTTTAGATGTGAGTTTATGAGTGTGTGTTATTGAAGTACATACTTTTTGTTTGTGTGTGTTTGTAACTATGTACTAGTAGTGTGTGTTATATTATTTTCTAATTCTGACCACATTAAACATAAGCAAGTGATGGATGACGAGAGTCACTTTGAGTCAGTTTGACTCTCGTTTCAGCGTTGGTCGTGAAGACATCGTGGTTCTGAGGCTCCTATCTTACCTGAAGATGCCCTGTGTAAGGGCGAAACACGTGTCGTGTTGAATAGTTTCTCGATTTTTCGGGAAATTATAGTAGCGCGGGAATTGTTACAAAGATATTTTTAATCCATCACTTGCTTACAATGGATTTCCGCAAAGTAACGCCTGAATCAATAAATTATTCACATTAAACATACTAACCTCAAAGAAAACAAATTTTGAAACACAGCATTGTAAATCTCAGTAATATTGTTGTATGCCAGGTCGACAGTATGCAATTCGTACAACTTTGGGAATGCCATCTTAGGTATTCTTACTATAGCGTTGTGAGAAGCGTTTACTATGCGTATGCCTGTCATATTTTGTATTGGGATCTGAAATTAAAACATACAAGTATAGTAATAAATAAACTTAATCCTTACTAATATATTAGGTCGGGGAAAAAGTCTTTTCGCATAACGTAGGTATAAACTTATTATAAAATTTTTTTGACTGTACTATTTGTGTCTGGCTGGTTTTGGTAACATTAAAAAGGTTCCATTATAAAGAAAAGAAAAAAATAAAAAAAAGTTGATTCCCGCTATTTTTCATTTGTTTTTCTCTCCGTAAAAATGAGTAAATCTAATGAAGAAATTCGATACATTTTAAAATTATATTATAAAAAAAGGCAAAAATGCAACTCAAGCAGTGAAAAAAATTTGTGATGTTTATGGACCTGATGCAGTGTCAGTAAGAGTAGCACAAATTTGGTTCAAACGTTTTCAGTCCGGAAATTTTGATGTTAAAGATGCACCTCGCTCTGGTCGCCCTGTTACGAATAAAATGGACGCCATTTTTGAAAGAGTGGAGCAAGATCGGCATATTAGTTACGATGTAGCTGAAGAACTGGGAATTGACCACAAAACAGTTTTGACCCATTTGAAGAAAGCTGGTTATACAAAAAAGCTCGATATTTGGGTGCCACACGAGCTCACTCAAAGAAACTTAATGAACCGTGTACTCATTTGCGATTCATTATTGAGACGTAATGAAACCGAGCCGTTTTTGAAGAGATTGATAACTGGCGATGAAAAGTGGATCACGTACGACAAGAACGTGCGAAAAAGGTCGTGGTCGAAAGTTGGCCAGGCTTCACAGACTGTGGCCAAACCTGGCCTAACACGAAATAAGGTGATGCTGTGTGTATGGTGGGATTGGAAGGGCATTGTTTATTATGAGCTTTTACCGCCCGGCAAAACCATCGATTCTGATCTTTACTGCCAGCAACTGATGAGATTAAAGGAAGCAGTCGAGAGAAAACGGCCGGAATTGATCAACAGGAAGGGTGTGGTCTTTCATCACGATAACGCTAGACCACACACATCTTTAGCCACTCAGCGAAAATTAAGAGAGTTCGACTGGGAGGTCCTAGTGCATCCACTATATAGCCCTGACCTTGCGCCTTCAGATTTTCACCTGTTTCGGTCTCTGCAGAATTCTTTAGGTTCTGTAAGGTTGACCTCAAGAGAGGACTGCCAAAACTATTTGTCCCGTTTTTTTGATCAGAAGTCCCAAAGTTTCTACAGTAACGGGATAATGTCTCTGCCTACAAAATGGCAGAAAGTTATTCAACAAAACGGTACATATATATTGTAAATAAATGTAAATAAAATTTGAAAAAAATGTCTTGACTTTTCATACAAAAATACGAAAAGACTTTTTCCCCAACTTATTATATAATATTATAAATAATAAATAATAATATTATAAATGCGAAAGTAACTCTGTATGTCTGTCTGTCTGTCTGTTACTTTTTCACGCCAAAACTACTAAACGGATTTAAATGAAATTTGGTATACAGATAGTCTAGCCCCTGAGAAAGGATATAGGCTACTTTTTATTGCGGGGTTGTAAATGCTACCCAAAGATACTATTCCACGCGGACGAAGTCGCGGGTAACAGCTATAATAAATAAATAGGTTTATAGTATAGGGATCCTACCAAGACTTAAGGAGACCAAGCCGACCTCACCTGCAAGTGGTGCACCTGCCGATCAACGGACGAGGCTCTGGCGAACATAACAGTACCCGGTAAGCGGCAATAGGCTCGCCACCTATTAGGTACGAGGGACCAACAATATAATTGGCGAAGTGTGGGTGTTTATGCCTCTGCCTACTCCTTCGGGGAAACAGGCGTGATGTTATGTATGTATGTATATAAAAAAATCACTTTTTTAAATTTAATTAAAGCATACAATGACCTTTTTTCTACTTGCCGAGCCCGACAGGCGACAGGCAACGAACTGTAATATATATTAACATCCTATTGTAACTGTTTGTGGGAAGCAATATAGATATTAAAAATAATAACCCGTGAGCCGTCAAAACCAATCATTAGATTACTTTTTTTTCTTTTCATAATGGTTTCGTGCGTTTAGCACATTTAGCCAGTGTCAAGTAAGAAATATATTAATCATAGTAAATGAGAATAAGTGGAGATAAAGATGATAAATGGTAAATGAGATGCCCTCCTCCTAAACCACTTGAATCCTCAGTAAAGATTGGGACTATACTGAGTTCTCACATGGACTTCTTGAGAGAAATTGAAAAGTGATGTTGCACTTTACTTACATTTACCAACAGTCTTGTACGTTCACAAACACTTAACGGTTAATAATCTACCGTTATTACAAATTTATGTTCGAAATATCACAAATGTTAAAAAATAAAACAAAACTTCAGACATGACGCTGGACTAACATAAATATATATAAATATTTTCTGACACTTACACCAATTATTTAGTTCCAAGATAAGTATCATTAAGAACTTGTGTTATGGATAGGTACTAAATAACGGATAAACATATATATATACTTTTTTTTTTTAAATAAATACTTAATATACTTAGAACTACATACATAACTACATACATAGAATAACATACATACATACAATCACGCCTGTTTCCCCGAAGGGGTAGGCGGAGGCATAATGTACGCCCACACTACTCTGATTGTGTTGTTGGTCCCACGTAATAGGTGGCAAGCCTATTGCCGCTTACCGGACACTCATATGTTCGCCAGAGCCTCGTCTGTTAATCGGCAGGTGAGGTTGGGCTCCAAGTATGATGGTAGAATCCCCATACACTCGCACCGTTAATTAAAAAAAAAAAAAGAACTTACCTGTCCAAAATCAGTGAACATATTATAAGACATCTGTAACTCTGACGCGTAGCTATTTTCATCAAAAGCTGTCTTGTTGACATCAAACAGTTTATTGTGACTCAAGTCGAGCAGGGTCATGTTGTTGCAGTTCTGAAAGGCCCCGGGTTCGATGCTCGACAGTGCATTGTGGGATATGTTCACCACGGCCAAGTATAAGTCGGTGAAGGCTTGAGATTCTATAGTTTCTATCTCGTTTTCTGCTAAGTCTATTAACTGAAATACATAAATAAATTTATTTATTTATTTATTATTTGGGAAACATACAATGTATTATTACTTATCTATGCTTATCTTAGAATACAATACATATATCAATAAAGTTTCCACCATTACATAACACACACAAGTAACAGACACAAATCGTTTTAAAAAAAAAAGAAGATGTTTACTAAATAACCCCCTTAACTATTTACCAATATTAATTACTAACTCGTGAATACAATTTTTCCACTGATAAAGAGAAAGATTGAACATATCAATTGACGTGAACTTTATATTATATTCTTCCATTTAAATAATGGCTTCGTGCATCTAGCACATTTAGCCAGTGTCAAGTAAGTGATATATTAATAATATATAATTTATAGTAAATGAGAATGAGTGGTGATCAAGATGATAAATCGAAGATGAAATACCCTCCCCTAAGCCCTTTGAGTCCTCAGTAAAGATGTGGGACTATACTGAGATCTCACATGGACTCCTTGAGAGAAAATTTGAAAAGTGATGTTGCACTGTTTTGTTTGATTTACCAACACTCATGTATATTCAAAACACTTGACGGTTAATAATCCACCGTTATTACACATTAATGTTAGAAATATCACAAATTTTAGAAAATAAAACAAAACTGCAGACATGACGCTTCACTTTCCCGCCAAGAAGTCCTATATTATATTCGTTACAAGATCTAAACAAAAACGTATTGCCAGTATACTTAGTTCTCGTAGAGGGTAGACTAAATAAATATTTAAGACGCGAACTTGACCGCGGGCACCTCAGACCAATTCTCTCCAAAAGAAATGGAGTGTCGACTAGACTTTTCATAACCTTGTAAAGAAAAACTTGATCTCTCTCAATACGACGATCCTCTAAAGAAGGAACACTAGGAATAATTTCGTTAGGCAGCTTATGTGCTTTGTAATTTAGATGTTTAATAAACTTATTCGTTCTAAATGAATTAAATAAATAATTTCCTGAATATCCTGAGCTCCAGGATTTTCCTAATTCAGGTATTAGCCCGCCATGGTTTTCTTTCCATACTGTGTTATTTAACTACACTGTGTCAATATTAGATTCCATTTTAGTATGTAAGCTATTTCCAACTACCTACATTGTTTGCACTTGTCAGATGAATTTAATTTTTTTATTAAATGGGTAGATTGTATTATTTTAAGGATACATTGTAAAACTATGGTGAGAATAAACATTTATTATTATTATTAATTTCTTACAGTCACACCAATTATTTAGTTTAAATATCGGATAAACATACATAAATACTTTTTTTTTTGTTAATACATACTTAATATACATAGACTAACTGAAATAGATAAATAAATGAATTAAATAAATAATTTCCTGAATATCATGATCTACAGGATGTTCCTAATTCAGGTATTAGCCCGCCATGGTTTTCTTTCCATACTGTGTTATTTAACTACACTGTGTCAATATTAGATTCCATTTTAGTATGTAAACTACTTATTTCCAACCAGGGATGTTGCGGATGCTGATTTTTTCACATCCGCGGATGCGAATGCGGATGCGGAGTTTTAAAGGCTCACATCCGCGGATGCGAATGCGGATGCGGATGTTTAAGATATTATGTAAATAAATTCTGTCAATGAGGAATTAAAACAGTGATAACTTAATTATTAATATTTTAATTTGTAATTTTGTAACGTGTCGAATCTTGTCACCAATTTCTTTGCTCCCATTGGACATTGTCACGTGCGACCGGCACGCGCCCCAATCGCCGGGCCCTGCCCAATTCCTTTTTGTCGCTAGTTGCATGATATTCGCATCCGCATGAACATCCGCACTGATTGGATGCAGATGCAGATGTCCAAATCTATGCGGAACTTCCGGATGCGGATGCGAACATTCGCAACATCCCTATTTCCAACTACCTACATTGTTTGCACTTGTCAGATGAATTTAATTTTTTTATTAAATGGGTAGATTGTATTATTTTAAGGATACATTGTAAAACTATGGTGAGAATAAACATTTATTATTATTATTAATTTCTTACAGTCACACCAATTATTTAAATCCAAGATAAGTATCACTAAGAACTTGTGTTATGGATACTAAATAACGGATAAACATACATAAATACTTTTGGTTTTTGTAAATAAATACTTAATATGACATAATATACAGTCTTCCCTCTCTGATTCGTGAGAGTCCATCACTTCAGTCATTCAAAAGTAAACTGAGGAATCACTACTTGTCAAATATGGCACTTAATTAGCACTTTTTTTTACTTTAAATGTTCCATTCGTTATCTTACAATAATGTTAGCATAAGTTGTATATATGTATACATTTTTAATATATTATTAGCATGTAAGAGATTTATTTTATATTTTGTTCTTATTTTTATTTTAAAAAATTATTAACACTTTTCTTGGACAACATTTATCCCGTACAACTATTAAGTATACAACTGCTAGGGTTGGCTGGTAGAGATCTCTTCTAGAGAAAAGTCCACCTTTGTACATGATCCTACTAATATTATCAACGTGAAAGTTTGTATGTGTGGATGGATGTTTGCTACTCTTTCACGCAAAAACTACTGGAGCGATTGTGATGAAACTTTGTACGTGTATAGCTGCAGTCCTGGACTAACATATAGGACACTCTTTATCCCGATATTTCCACGGGAACGGGGACCACGCGGGTAAAACCGCAGGGCGCTGCTAGTATTTTATATACCTCATGTAATACTTGAAATCATTTTTGTGCAATAAAGGATTATTATTATTATGTTTTCCTATGTTTATATATACCAAGCCCAGAATAAATATTCATGTTTATATAAAGATTTAACCTGTGTGGGATTCGAACCCACGACCTCGGGAATGGAGTGCGGGTCACCACGCTATATCGGTTAACATAATAATATATAGTAATACTAATAAAAGAACGACATTAAGCCGTCTGTCCCACAGGTCACTGAAGTCAGTGCCTTCTAACAGACTGACAGCTGGTTTAACCATAGAATGATGTTTCCCTCTGGGTTGCGGAGGACAGGGGTCCTACCGCCGAATTCGATGAATTTCAGCTATTTCATCCAGATCAAAATTTTCTGAGGTTCATCAATCCGTACCGGGGATTTGGCGAAAGCCATAGATTATTCATGACCTTGGCAGACTATTGAAGCGACTAATTAATTAAATAATTTTTAATTGCGTTTCGATGACACATTTTTACCCAAATATTAATAATTTCTAATTATAATTTAAAAAAACACAGATAGAGACTGTCAAATATTACGTAATTTCTTCAAAATTTGTGTCTAAATGGAGAACGCCATCTTGTATCGAGTTCCATGTGTTCGGCGGTACGACAGAATCAATTTTGCCTAATAATCGATTACCAGCAAGTTCGGCGGTAGGCTCCCAGACGGCAGTCGCTCCATGTAATAACTGAAATTCAGCCAAATCTGGTTGGACCTGTGAGCAGACCCTGGGCCCTAAGCTTAAGTCTAGGGCAACCGGGATAATGCTAGGATGGTGAGTATATCAGCCATTACATAGACCAGCTCATGAACACATAATAAACTCTAACTTACCTCAGCATACTTTACAGCCTGGAACATTTGGAAGTCCACCTTCTTAATCTTGTTCCTGGCCAAGTCTACTGTGCCTATTCGGGTGATTGCCGAAAAAGTGCCTCTGCCTATGTCTGAGATCTGGTTGTCTTGAAGGAATAGGCGTCTGGGAAATTATATAAATTAATTTTCGCTTTTTAATTAAAATTTTGGTAAAAATCATTTTTTTTCAAAATCAATTAATTTTAAACACAATTCAATTCATTTACAACAAAATTCAATTCAAGACAAATATGAATTCAATTAAAACTCAATTTGATTTGAAATATATAAAAATAAGATTCATTTATAATGTATTCAAGATAAAAGTTAATTCGATTAAAACATATTTCAGTTCAATTAAAAATCAATTCAATTCTATCAAATCGCAAAACCGGTTTCGGCCAAACGGCCAGTCGTCGGTCGCTTACTTGTTCCGTAATGATCCTTCAAGCCTGCCACTCCACAACACAGTTCAGGTTTTATGTCGAACTCTTTCTGCATAAAAGCTATTCAGCTTTGGAACTCTCTCCCTACTGATATTAGGTTGGCAGAAAGCAAGCCTACTTTTAAAGGGTTGCTCAAGAATTACTTTCTTGAGGAGTTATCATCCGATTGAGTCTACATATCATAATTACTATTAATTTTGTGTATAGGTATATGTAGTTTATTAATAATACATCATCATCATCATCATCATCATCATCATCACAGCCCATTAACGTCCCACTACTGAGCACGAGCCTCCTCTCACATGTCAAGGTGTGAGGGTATTGGGTCATACTCCACCACGCGGACCCAGTGCGGATTGGCGGAGGCAGGTGTGTGGCGTCCTGCTGTTAGAATATTTCAAGCCGCCCATGAGGCCTCTAACATGGCTTAACGACTACCACATTTAGTGAGAACCGGGACCAACGGCTTAACGTGCCTTCCGAAGCACGGAAACGCTCGATATCAAATACCACACAAACGGTCACCCATCCAAGGACTGACCTCTGTAAACTTTGCTGTACTTTGGCGATCGTTTTCGACCACCGAGCACCGCAGAGCTACGAGCGCTTCAATAATAACACATATTTAATTCTATTTAAGTTTATATGTTTTCTTATTCGTACTGACTCATACTTTTCTGCTAACCCAAAGGTTAACTGGTAGAGAATGCCTTGCAGCATTAAGTTCGCCTTTTGTACATTTTCATTTTAATTTGTTCGATTATGTTTAAATAAATAAACCCTTACCTTAAAAACCTCATTCCTCTGAAACTGTTCGTGTCTAGTTTTTTCAACTTGTTATGATTCAGGTGTACCACTTTCAATACCGTATTTCTAGCGAACATGCCTCTGAAAAAACAAACATGACAACTTTTAAATATAGATGTAGAAAAATTAATTTTACGACCGATATGGCGTGGTGGCGAGTATACCCGCATTCCACTTCTGAGGTCGTGGGTTCGATTCCCACTCAGGACAAATATTTGTGTGTATAAATATGAATATTTGTTCTGGTCTGGGTGTTTTTCTATGTATATAAAGTATGTATTTAAAACAAAAAAAAGAATTATGTATGTTTATCCGTTATTTAGTATCCATAACACAAGTTCTTAATGATACTTATCTTGGAACTAAATAATTGGTGTAAGTGTCAGAAATATTTATTTATAATTGCGGCCACGCGCGATTTTCCGCTGTTAATTATTATCGGTCGTCGTGCTAAGTACCACTGGTGTAGTGGTTCTGTTTGGTGTTAGGTTAATTTGCATTTTGACGACCGATATGGCGTGTAGGTCAGTATACCTACACTTCACTCCAGAGGTCGTGGGTTCGATTCCCACACAGGACAAATCTTTGTGGGCATGAACATGATTATTTGTTCTGGTCTGGGTGTTTTCCTATGTATATTTATATATACTTATAATATAATACATACTTATTTACAAAAAAAAGTTATTTAAGTATGTTTATCCGTTATTTAGTATCCATAACACAAGTTCTTAATGATACTTATCTTGGAACTAAATAATTGGTGTAAGAGAATATTTATTTATTACTTACCGTGGTATATCCCCAATTTGATTGTGACTCACGTTACACCAACCAAGTTTAGTCAAATCACCAATGTGGCTACCGTCCACTTTTTGAATCATGTTGTGGCTGAAATATATTACAAGATTTTTAGTGATAACATTAAATTTGTGCTTACAAACATCATACATACATACAATTGTGTATTGTGACAGTCGAACACACATAATTAATCCTTCGAGCTGTTTCTGTAGCGCGCGTGCCGCGATGAAACTCTTTTTCTTTTTTTTTAATAATGGCTTCGTGCGTCTAGCACATCTAGCCATTGTCAAGTAAGTGATATATTAATAATATAAAATTCAAATTAAATGAGAATGAGTGATGAAAGATGATAAATGGTAAATAAGATCCCTTCCCTAAGCCTTGAGTCCTGACTAAAGATGTGGGACTATACTCAGATCTCACATGGACTTTTTGAGAGTATTTGAAAAGTGATGTTACACTGCTTTGTTTGATTTACCAACACTCATGTATGTACACCAACACTTAACGGTTAATAATCCACCGTTATTACACATTAATGTTCGAAATATCACAAATTTTAGAAAACAAAACAAAACTGCAGACATGACGCTTCACTTTCCCGCCAAGAAGTCCACAGAACGATGTCAAAACAAAATTAAATAGCGCAAAAACAAATGAATTAACTTATTAAAAAAACGAATAATCAAGCTTTTTCTTTTACATAATGACTTCGTGCTTTTAGCACACTTAGCCAGTGTCAAGTAAGAGATATAATAATAACATATAAATCATAGTAAATGAGAATTAATGGTGACAAAGATACATACATACAATTACGCCTGTTTCCCCGAAGGGTTAGGCAGAGACATTATACGCCAAAATTTCGCCACTTACATGGTTGGTCCCACGTAATAGGTGGCGAGCCTATTGCCGCTTACCAGAAACTTATAAGTTCGCCAGAGCCGTTGCAGGTGAGGTTGGCACGTCATGTCATGGAAAATGTTAAATTAATTAGAAACTTAGGTCTCCACGGAAGACCAGCGCTGTTCTGGTCCTCCACTGCAGCAAATGCTGGTCCTTTTTAGGCATATTTTTTTAAAACTTATTTGTAAAAATTGTTAACTGCTATGATTTCTGATCTTTATATGTATTTGTCTAAATAAAATTTTATTTCATTTCATATTTTAAATATTTATTAATAGATTCTTACATAAGTATTCATTTATATTGCAAAACTTCCCGGTGCAAGTGCTCGAAGTTAAGCAGTGTCCACAGAGTTCAGTTTTATGGATGGGTGACCGTTTGTGATGTTCATTTAGAAGGTATTCGTGCTTCAGAAGGCATGTTAAGCTCTTGGCCTCATTATGTCAGCCTTATAAAGTCCACTGCTGAAAATTGGCCTCCCCAATAATAGATTACATTCTATTGGGGTATTTGCCCATAATCAGCACGCTGGACAGGCGGGTTGGTGATGGCAGTTCCGGCCAGTACGCAGGATGACGCTGCTGCCCATCATCCGGTAGGATTTCTCTTCGTCGACTCTTACGACTCCCCTTGAGATAGGAGGGGGGGGGGCACTATTCTAGGTCGATACCACATGGCATTCGTAAGAGCTTCATTGAGCCAAAAATTGAATTGTCTGTAACTTAACTTTACACTCTGCAAAACTTTAAAAAATGCTTTCGACCTAATCTTAGATATAATGCTTAAATAATTACTTACCTTAAATCTAAAACCTCCGTCTCCCTAAGTCCACGAAATTGATTTTTTTTGAGTGTTGCCAGTTTATTACCATGTAAATCCAAAGTTTTTAATTTTTTCAAATTCTGAATAATAAAAATAAATGACATTAAATATTAATTAAAAAATTATATTGATAATCTTTATTAGCAAAACTAATTGTGACAAGGATATGTCGCACCTTTTATACTATAGGGCCCCAAATCGAAAAATTATGATTTTTGGAAAAACGCGTTTAAGGGGCTATCCATAAATGATGTCACAAGTTAAGGGGGTGGGAGGGGGTTGACGAAGTGTGACATGGTGTGACAAGCTGATGGGAGGGATCCTAAATTTCGTTACATTTCAAAATCCAGGTCCAATGAAAATTTTGGAACTGCTGTTTTGATGTAATTATTTCTTGCTGTACAATTGCAAGATATGTGACATCACACTAAGGAGGAGGGAGTCTCACAAGTGTGACCAGCTGTGACAAGGAAGGAGGGGGGGGTCAAAAAATTACGGAATAAGTGTGACGTAATTTATGGATGACCCCTAAAGATTTCTGATCCCCTATATTTTCACACAATCGATCATAACTAAATTAATTTTTTTGAAAGCTGCGATATGTAAACTATGGCTTCTGCACTAGGCCTGGCAATCAATAAATTATACTATTCTTTGTGTCATCATCATCTCAGCCATTTGACGACCGATATGGCGTGGAGGTCAGTATACCTACACTTCACTCCAGAGGTCGTGGGATCGATTCCCACACAGGACAAATCTTTGTGTCTATAAACATGAATATTTGTTTTGGTCTGGGTGTTTTCCTATGTATATTAAGTATGTATTTACAAAATAAAAAGTATTTAGGTATGCTTATCTGTTGTTTAGTATCCATAACACAAGTTCTTAATGATACTTATCTTGGAACTAAACAATTGGTGTAATTGTCAGAAAATATTTATTTATTTGAGGTCTGAAAATAGGCCTCCCCAATTGGTTTTCACGTTGATCGATCCTCTGCCGATATTCTTTGCGTATTTATATCTAAATAAATCATATCGTATCCTAGCACTATCCAGGTTGCTCTAGACTTAAGCTCAGAGCCCAGGGTCTGCTCACTGGTTCAACCAGATTTGGCTGAATTTCGGTTATTACGTGGAGAGACTGCCGTCTGACCTCCGCAACCCAGACGGAAACATCATTCTATGGTTAAACCAGCTGTCAGTCTGTTAGTAGGCACTGACTTCCTAATAACGACTGCCATAGATGTTCATGACAGCCGGGACCAACGGCTTAACGTGCTTTCCGAGGCACGGAGCAAGCGATAATTACGCACGTAACTTCATAACGTGATAGGGTATAAATATTTGTTCTGGTCTGAGTGTTTTCCTATGTATATTAAGTATGTATTTACTAACAAAAAAAAGTATTTATGTATGTTTATCCGTTATGTAGTATCCAAAACACAAGTTCTTAATGATACTTATCTTGGAACTAAATAATTGGTGTAAGTTTCAGAAATATTTATTTATGAACCGGAGACTCTCTGAATTTGATGGACATGGTGCTCGCCCCTGGGCTAATATTAAGAATTGATTAATTAATAAGTATCATTAAGAACTTGTGTTCTGGATACTAAAGAAAGGATAAATACCTTTTTGAGTGTATAGGGATCCTGCCAAGACCTAAGGTGACCAAGCCAACCTCACCTGCAAGTGGTGCACCTACCGATCAACGGACGAAGCTCTGGCGAACATAACAGTGCCCGGTAAGCGGCAATAGGCTCGCCACCTATTACGTGGGGCCTACTATATAATTGGCGAAGTGCGGGCGTATAATATGCCTCTGCCTACCCCTTCGGGGAAACAGGCGTGAATGTTGTATGTATGTATGTATTATAATTTTACCTGAAATGCCTCAACAGGAACATCATTGAGAAGACCATTGACAATATGCAGTCTTTCCAGTTTTCCAGCTGCCTCGCTTCCGGCAAATATGTCTTTATCCAATTTAGTCATTTTATGACCATCTATTGATAATATGGATAAATTACCTAGAATCTGTAAAAAAGAAAAAAAAATATCTATCGTAATCATAAATATGTAGATAACAATACTAAAGGTAATAATAGACGACAGATATGGCGAGTATATCCGCACTCCGCTCCTGAGGTCTTGGGTTCGATTCCCACACAGGACAAATCTTTGTCTGCATGAACATGAATATTTGTTCTGGTCTGGGTGTTTTCCTATGTATATTACGTGTATATTTACAAAAAAAAAGTATTAACTTATTTAAAGCACGTGCATTTACTGGCTCACATTGAAGACCAAAACACTATTAAGTTGGTTCTTTAAAAATACAATGCATTACACAAAAAGTAAAAATAAAACAATCATCAAGTAAATTAATGTAAAAAAAAGACAAAACAGCAATTAGGTCAAATAAATGGTAGTAAATGTGCAAAGAGATAAAATCTTGAAGGATGAATTATTTATTAGTATTAAACTAAATTAATTTGTCTTGTGTGGGAATGGAACCCGGGAGCAGAGTGCTAATATACCGACCTCCACGCTATAT
The DNA here is from genome assembly GCA_949126915.1 of Musotima nitidalis. Lineage (NCBI taxonomy): Eukaryota > Metazoa > Arthropoda > Insecta > Lepidoptera > Crambidae > Musotima > Musotima nitidalis. The sequence goes on from OX421441.1 coordinate 1,774,759, forward strand.
CGGTGGTCTAATAGCTACCCAAGCAAAGCAAGGATGTGACTAGTAATATATAATAATAAAATAAAAAAAATAAAACAATTTCATAAACTATTATACATAGTACTTGAAAACGTCATAATTAAAATATTTTAAAAAAATATTAATATTACACGAAATCACGAAGCTTAGATTCACTTACATGCAACAAAACAATTTAGAAACAAAAAATAATTAAGTGTAAGTGAATCTAAGTGCCAGATAATAATAATTCTAATACTAACCTTGAAAGCCTCTTTGGGAAACTCAACCATCTCGGTATTGAAAAACCTCAATTCCTGTAAAGTTCTGTTTACACCAGCGAAGCCGTTCACGTCGATGGAGAATATAGGTGTGTCAACAAAGTGTAACACCCTGATAGTGGAACGATGCAGTAGGGGCCCAAAAATGTTAGCTGAAATATATAGATAACAATTATATAAAAGGAGACGTCCATTAATTACGTGAGGTGTTTCTTTAAAACTTTGGACCCCCCCCTTTCCCTTGGTGAGATGTGGTCGGACCCCTCGTGAGATGTTTTTATAAAAATTTTGGAACCCCCCCCCCCCCCTCCCCCTTGGTGAGATGTGGTCGGACCGGGGGGTCCTCACGTGAGATTTACCCAATATTTTTTAAATAATTTAATTTATTTCATTTGTCTTCTATGTACTATATTTTTCTGAGAAATAAGAGGAGAATGATACCACGTTTAAGGTGCACTATAACGAATGATGACCGGTATTGATAATTGAAATTTTACTGTGGTATAAAAATGTATATTCTCTGAATTAAAAAGTTGACGTGAGATTTTTATTGACCCCCGCGGGGGGGGCCCCTTGGTGAGTTTTGGTGAGATGTGGCCGGACCCCCCCCCCCCTATTTTACATATATTACATACATACATATATTCACGTAATTAATGGATGCCCCCAAAGAGAAAAATGGTTTTAAAAGAACACTAAGTATCTAGGTGTATAGGGATTCTACCAAGACCTAAGGAGCCCAAGCCAACCTCACCTGCAAGTGGTGCATCTGTCGATCAACAGACGAGGCTCTGGCGAACATAACAGTGCCCGGTAAGCGGCAATAGACTCGCCACCTATTACGTGGGACCAACTATGTAATTGGCGAAGTGTGGGCGTATAATATGTCTCTGCTTACCCCTTCGAGGAAACAGGTGTGAATGTATGTATATATCTTTAGTACACATAATGGGTAAATAATTTTTATTACTTACAAAATCTACCATCTTTAATCACCAATTTCTCAATTGGCAACCCCAGTCCGGCTAAATTCCCCACTCCCACGCTCATTATCGCCAGGCCTGTATTTTCACATCTGAAACATACACAACAGACATGAATTTCTCCTTTCTTTCTTAAGATCAGATGAGATATGTATGATCGTTAGATATTAGATTTATTTTATTTAAGAACAGCGGTAATGTTAATATTTTATTTCTTTAACTGTATTAAATTTTAAGACATTATTTGAAAAAAGCCGAGATAAGTTTCTTGAGATATTCTTTTCAATCTCGTTGCCGTTTGGAAGCCTCGTTAGAGTCACCGACTGACTGACTGACGGATAATCCCCTCCCTCCTTTAGAATCATGACAGGCTGACTAACAGATACCCCTTTTAAATACCACAACTGACAGATAAACTGACAAACCTTGACAAATTCTGACAAAGAACTCATTTGCTTTTACTTCTTTATTCTGGTACTGCTCATATTTCTTTCATTGTTGTTAAAAAAATATATGGAATTTCCATTTTGTGTGTAAATATGGACGAATCTAAATGATCATGTTGATCTTAAAGACAATAAAGTATATTTTATTTTATTTTACAGTTAACAGGCAGGTAAGGATGGGACTAATGTATGATTTGCACTTACAGACTTGTGTCTGCGCGCGCATCATCATCATCACCATGTCAGGCCATATACGTCCCACTACTGAGCACGAGCCTCCTCTCATATATCAAGGTGTGAGGGTATTGGGTCATACTCCACCACGCTGACCCATTGCGGATTGGTGGAGGCAGGTGTGTGGCGTCCTGCTGTTAGAATTTATCAAGCCGCCCATTAGGCCTCTAACATGGCTTAACGACTACCACATTTAGTGATAACCGGGACCAAAGGCTTAACGTGCCTTCCGAAGCACGGAAGCGCTCGATATCAAATGCCACACAAACGGTCACCCATCCAATGACTGAACTTTGTAAACTCTGCTTTACTTCGGTGATCGTTTCCGACCACCTAGCATCGCAGAGCTACGAGCGCTTCATTGCGCGCGCATGCACTCAGATAATAAGAGTCGACGAAGATAAATATTACAGGATGATGGGCAGCCGCGTCATCCTGCATACTGGTTTTTTTTGGGATGGAAAATCATCAAAAGACCTTCTCCCGCTGTGGGTGGAGCGGGAGGGTGTGTCAGACTTCTACTGACTAAAAACCATCCGTGTTCCTTCTTGAGCCTGTAACACCAAGGCCGCGGTAACCCTTTCGAACAATCCCGCAATCCTGCATACTGGCTGGAACTGCGGTCACCAACCTGTCTGCCATTCGTGTTGATTATGGGTAGATACCCGATATAGAATAGAAGAGATAGATACTAGATATAGAATATAATCTATTAGGGAGGCTAATGTTCAGCAGTGGACTCCATAAGGCTGACATTTATTTATTTATTCATAATCTTATGCTACCATTACAGGTGTCTTAACCTAATGCGATAGCATAGCAATGTTTATAATAAATACAATATTCTATCTTTTTAATTATTAATCTACAATATTATTTAAATATAATATAATATAACATAAACTAGCCTACCTGATAAATAACTGATATGATAACTTATTATATTTAACGCAGTTCTGGCGAATTCACTAAAAGTGCATGAAAATATATCCACCGTGTCATGAACCGTGTTTATAATATGAAACGCGCGGATAAGTGGCGTTTTCGCCAGTAGGTTGGTCCTGGCCACAAGCACAGCCAGAAAGCGCGGGCGCCGCCGCCGCCACACGCACCGTTCCGGCACGCTCCGACATGATGATGACGATAATGAATTTACTAAAACTAGCTTAAATAAGCCCCAGCTTATTAACGTTCCAGTATTGAGCACAGGTTTCCTCTCATAGAGAAAGGTGAGAGAGTAATGAGGTTTAACCCCCCCACGTAGACGCAGTGCGGATTGGCGAAGGCAGGTGTGTCGTGTTCTGCTGTTACAATTTGGCCACCAAATTTGTAAGAGCTCAATACTAACACACCTCACCTAACAATCCTCATCAATAAATAAAAAAGAAACAGCATACCTGACATACAAGCCGCTATCGGAGCCTCTCTCACAAACGCAGGGATGGATTAGCAGTTTTTCTGATTCTTTTGGACATGTGAACGCAGGGCCTGGTGGTATATACTCAGTATTCAAACATGGCAGTATTGCCAGTACGAATAATGTTATACTCCACAAATGCATTGCCGCTTCTGTAAATAAGTTTGATAAATGAAAGATTTATTATATTTGACGGCTGATATGACATGGTAGAGAGTATACCCGCACTCCACTCCTGAGGTTTTGGGTTCGATTCTCACACAGGACAAATATTTGTGTGTATAAATATGAATATATGTTCTGGTCTGGGTGTTTTCCTATGTATATTAAGTATCTATTTCCAAAAAAAAAGTATTTATGTATGTTTATCCATTATTATCCATAACAGAAGTTCTTAATGATACTTATCTTGGGACTAAATAATTGGTGTAAGTGTTAGAAAGATTTATTACTTATTTATTTATATTGTTAAGAAATACAAGACAAAATGTGGTGTGATTGCCGTGTGATACTAGCCAAGAATAGTGCCACCCCCTCTGTTCTCACGGGGAGTCGAAAGAGTTGACAAAGAGAAATGCTACCGGGTGATGTGCAACAGCGTCATCCTGCATACTGGCTGGAACTGCAATCACCAACCCGCCTGCTCAGCGAGCTGATTATAGGCAAATATCCACAATAAAACTTAATTTATTGGTTTAGCAGTGTGCAGTGTAAGGCTGACTGTGAGGTAGTGTGGAGTTCAGTATATTTGCACTGCGCTATACTGTATATCATGGGTTTGATCAAACAAATCAAATTTTAGTGTGCATGAACATGAATATGGCAGTTTCACCATTACAAATAATGTTTTACTGAATGAATGTATTGCCATTTTATCTATAAATAAGTCGGAATTCAGACTTAAAGTGACTAATTGAACACGAGGGAGAAGTTCACTTTATGCACTCTGCTTCCGAGGTGATAGTTTATATTTCCACACAAGTAAAATTTTTGTGTGCACAAACATGAGTATTGGTCTGAGTGTTTCCTATGTTTATTTAATATGTATTTACAAAAAAAAGTAATCATGTATATTTAACATAAAACAAGTTATTACATAATTTTGTGTGGTTGTAACATGGTTGTAACATAACTTTATTATATTTATTTTCAGTGATATAATAATTGGGCTTTTTCCTTAAAACATTTCTTAATAATGTGAATATCATTCTATTATTATTCTGTAGTAGAATATAGTCAGATAGACTTGTTACGTACTTTAAGCTTTACACGCACACTTTTAAAAAAATACTGCCAAATTTGAATTTAAAAATATTTTTTAAAAAGAAATATAATGAAATTTATTTAGACCTAAAAACATATATATCACAGTTTTACTATTTTACAACAATGAAGTATTAGTTACATGCCAAAAACGGAGTCTTAAGTTAAATTTAAAATATTTCTTCAATATTATCTTTCTTATTTTGAGTTTATAGTTGCTCACAACATAATCATATCGAATGACAAATAAATATGATAGGTTTTAATCAGAAAATAAGCGCTGCATTTTTTTTCATTATGATTAATAGTTCTCAAGGCAAAATATACAACTTGTGTCAATTTAAAGTACTTACCTGGTTAGCAGAAAGTTTACGGAAGGTCGTAGAACCAGTTTACAAGACGTGCAATGATTATTTTATAAAACCTCATAAAATTCAGTGATTAATTACGAAATTAGTAAACAATTAGCATATAATAATGTATTTAATCTAATGGTATTGACGAAATGCATTAGTTTGCGGAACTTAGCTAACTTAAAACGAAGTTACTTTCACTAATAATTTTACATGATTCAACCATTACCTGTCATTGTTTGTAGTTTTATTGTATATTACGGTAATTCTTGCAATATTAGTGTAGTTTTTGAGAGTTGGAACATAATGATTACACAAAAACATACGACTAATTTTTCAATGAAAAACTGCGACACCCTCGTCGTGCACTGCTCACGAGAAACTGTTTTTTTTTTTACACATTAACATGGCACGTCCGTGAGTATCAAGCCATTTCTAATGTCAAGCAGTATTTTTTTTTTACAAAAATATCTAAAATTATAAAATGTTACTTAAAATATAAAATGAATATGAAATAAGTAAAACAACAATCGTCAGAAAACAATGTTTAAATAAATATTAGACTTTATTTTGGTTGGCTGATCTCTTAATTTTATTGTAGGTCAAAAATTAATTATATTTGTATCTATATAATATTGTAATAATCAAATAATTTAGATTTTAAATTCTACGTACAATACCTGTAAGTATAGCTAAATCTTGGGTAAGGTAAGCTAAGAGGATCTTATTAAAAACTTAGAACCCCAAAACAACCTCACCTGCAAGTGATGCACTTACCGATTAACGGACGAGGCTCTGGCGAATACACAAGTTTCCGATAAGTGGCCATCGGCTCGCCACCTATTACGTGGGATCAGCAATATAATTGGCGAAATGTAGGCATATAATTATGCTTCTGCCTACTCCATCGGGGAAACAGGCGTGATTGTATGTATTTACGAAGATAAATCTTAAAAACCTAGTAAAATTGAGAAACATATACAATTTTACACACTTAGTATGCAAATAAATATTGATTTGAATAAATGAAATAAGCTGTATCTTCGAATAACTGCTACGTGGTATAAAACCGGCATGACATGGTCACATGTGTTACCTGGTAGACAATTAATAATATTACCAGGCAATTTAAAAATTAGATACAAATGAGTTTTGTTTGTGTAAACGTTTATAATAAGGCAAAGACATTAAACTATTACTATAGACAGGACATTGAGATCAAAACTGTAATCCACAACTTATTACCAAGTGGTAACAAGTCGCTCAGTATGATTTTATGCGCCCTCTAGTGTAGTCGTGTATGTGCGTGAACAGATTTGATAAATTTTATAGAAAATATGCCAAATTGCGTAATGCGATATTGCAAATCCCGTTATGGTAAAAAGGCTGAATGTGACTACAGTTTATTTTCTTAAGTATTTTTTATATTTACTCAATAATCAGACTATATAATAATTTTCAATTAATTATTCTAAAACATTACCTATGCCCTTTGCCGACCTCTAGCGGTGAAAAGCAAAAACACTACTTTTAGGATCTCGCCACACTTCTTCTTCCATTTAAATAATGGCTTCGTGCGTCTAGCACATTTAGCCAGTGTCAAGTAAGTGATATATTAATTATATATAATTTATAACAAATGAGAATGAGTGGTGATCAAGATGAAATACCCTCCCCTAAACCCCTTGAGTCCTCAGTAAAGATGTGGGACTATACTGAGATCTCATATGGACTCCTTGAGAGAAAATTTGAAAAGTGATGTTGCACTGTTTTGTTTGATTTACCAACACTCATGTATATTCACAAACACTTGACGGTTAATAATCCACCGTTATTACACATTAATGTTAGAAATATCACAAATTTTAGAAAATAAAACAAAACTGCAGACATGACGCTTCACTTTCCCGCCAAGAAGTCCTCGCCACACTTTCTTTCTTTATTTTAAATAATGGCTTCGTGCGTCTAGCACATTTAGCCAGTGTCAAGTAAGTGATATATTAATAATAATTATATAATTCATAGTAAATGAGGATGAGTGGTGATAAATATGGTAAATGAGATACCCTCCCCTAAGCCCCTTGAGTCCTCAGTAAAGATGTGGGACTATACTGAGATCTCACATGGACTCCTTGAGAGAAAATTTGAAAAGTGATGTTGCACTGTTTTGTTTGATTCACCAACACTCATGTATGTTCACAAACACTTAACGGTTAATAATCCACCGTTATTACACATTAATGTTAGAAATATCACAAATTTTAGAAAATAAAACAAAACTGCAGACATGACGCTTCACTTTCCCGCCAAGAAGTCCCCTCGCCACACTTGTCGATGCGGAAGTAGATGATTTAGTGATGCTCAAGTGATGTCGTTTTATTTATCGATTAATGTAATAAATAATATTTTTAAATTGTAAGTATAAGTTTAATATAAGTAGTAATATTCTGATTCAATAATCATTGCGTTGGAGGACTGTTATACACTGTAATAGTAAAACTTTCAAATCAATGTTTATTGCACTCCATAACGTTTCACAGAAGGTTATTTTTTATTTAATTATTTATATTTTTACATTATTTTTTTAAAATTGTCATAATTATCACATATTTAAATAAATTTATTATAACTTTAACTTATACTTATTTTTTTATTGTCTTGTCATTAATATATTCTTTTTTTATTAGTAGTGTTGAATTTATTAAGTTAACACTTTTACTAAATAAATAATAAGAATCATTGAAAACACCGGAATTTTTATATACTACTCTAATTGTCACTTGCTTATTCATGTTATATGTTTTTTATACCGGTTTTGGTTAACCTTCTTCAAAATTATCGATACGTCGAATTCTAAACGGAACATCCCTACTGCAGAGCGACGCCTACCGTGGAGTAGGTAAAACTTATTCTAATTGTTTTTTATATGCTGTTTTGCTTTTCAACGTTAGATATGATTATTATGTTTAAGGTTTGCATGCCTTTTTATAAGGCTAAATAGGTTAAGCTCCTGGAATTTTAATTTTAAGACCAAATTTGTATAACTACCCTATTTAAAACAAACAAATAAAGAAATTTGAAATTTGAATTTGAAATAGCGCTACTTCCGCGCCAGCTCAAATTTTTTGTATGGAATAGTCTCTAATAGCCGCTCTATTACTATATTAAATCTCTTTGTAATAAGGCGAATATTTTTAAATTAAAAAATGGTTGCCTGTAAAGTCGTTTTTACGGGCGAAGATTTTACGTGACAACGTCTTTTTCTCGGTAGAATATTTATTGATATGAATATAATTAAATTGCACAATAGGAACAAGGAATTGAATGAAAATAAGAATTGCACAAATTTTAACTATAGAAATATATTTTGTTTACTAAAACATTGTACATGTAAACTTAAACTTAACTAATTCCTATTTGAGTGATTTTGTTGAGGATAGGACGATGATAGGAGAAATATGAAATGAAAGGAAGTGTTTCTGCTGTAATGTGTCTTGCGAAAGTCAAGTCGATAGTTGAACTTGTATTATGACGCTTTCTTGTTTTTCCAACGCCAAGAACGTTCGAGAAAGACAAAGACAGAGACACAAGCATGTGCCGATTCAATGCGCCTAATTCTCTAGTGCTGCGCGCGCGGCAGACCGATCATAGTTGAGTGGGAGAGAGACGCAAGGCATTCGCCGGGCCTCTCTCTCGTTCGGTGACTCATCGTAACGTTACCGAGCGTTACACTTTTTCATAAGTGACTCCCAGCCGCAACCTAATTTAAGACGTTGTCACGTCAAAAAATAATTACCTAGTCGACTGAATTCTTTGTTATTCGTAAAAAAATGCTTCCGTTAGCAATATTTTTATCGGACTTCTTGGAAGAAAGTGAAATGACATGTGTGCAGTATTGTTTTATTTTTAAAAATTTGTGATATTTAGAAAGTTAATGTGAAATAACGTTGGATTATTAACCGTTAAGTGTTTGTGAACGTACATGAGTGTTGGTAATAGACAAAACAGAGCAACATTACTTTTCAAATTCTCTCAAGAAGTCCACGTGAGATCTCAATATAGTCCTACATTTTACTGAGGACTCAAGGGGTTTAGGAGAGGGCATCACATTGACCATCTTTATCACCATTCATTATTATTGACTATAATTTTAATAATTATTTATAAAACAATCTCTCTCGGCTAAAAGAAAAGAAAATATACGTCGTTCTTAGTTAAACTAATGATTATTTTTTCCTTACTGATCCCTAGCATATGGATGATGATGACAGAATTACGTCTATGGTATCGGTTGCTTTGCATAACATAATCTGCTAAATTGACTCATATTGATCCTGTCACTTTTTGAACGCTTTTTATACCAAATATATGCAATATTTAATACATTATAACTATATTTTTATACACAAAAGAGGTACCAGAGTTTCGTCGCAATGCTTCCAATAAAAACGCCAGTGAGAGATCAATTTCAGTGCGGTCATGTGCGAGGGCAGACATGTCATACTCACTCTGATGAGTCCAGCCGATACAGTCGGTTGGAAATTCTTTGCTTTCCATACTTCCTGTGTTTGAAATTTTGGGACTGCTGCATCGCCTTGTGTTCTGGCCCCAACCAATGCATTATTTACTGGATGTTCATCCAATGGATTGTGTGTAAGATCACCCAAATAACAACATATGGTGGTGCAATTATTCCATATTACGTTTATATATTTTGCCAAGTGGCCGGACTTACCTTGACCTTGGGCCTCATCTGGCACTTCTTTGGAAAGACAAGCATTGTACCCTTCTTCGTCTCGTTGTATAATGCAGTAATGGACGATAGTAAACGCCAACCGAAGGCAAATACTACACGTAGAAGATACAAAACTTTCTGTTTTCACACTTTTGACGTTATAAACGCAGGGGAGTGGGACGACCCGATAAAATCAAGTAATTGCTCAAACGACTTTAAAAATGTTATCCATAATATATTCATTTTTGGTATACATTATTTTCTTACATACTTTATTAAAGAATTTGAAATTAATATTTAAACCGATTGTTTTATTTTAAATATTCTTATACTATAGCTGTACAATGTGACAAGGAATAGGTACATAATTATATTGGAGATATGAAAAATCATGTCGCTGAAAAATAAAAACTTCCTAATAACGACTGCCATAGATGTTCATGGCGGCTTAACGTGCTTTCCGACGCACGGAACTAGCAATAAATAAGCACATTACTTCAAAAAGTCATCGGTGCGCCACCGGGCTTTGAACCTGAGACCCTCTGAGTCTGAGGCTATTGGTTTCGCTACTGGGCCATCGTTGCTATTTATGCAGCTAAATAGGAGGCCGTCATGATATAACGTCACGCTGAAACGAGAGAGCGTTGGTCGTGAAGACATCGTTGTTCTGAGGCTCCCATCTTACCTGAAGATGCCCTGTGTAAGGGCAAAACACGTGTCGCGTTGAATAGTTTCTCTATTTTTCGGGACATTATAGTAGCGCGGGAATTGTTACAAAGATATTTTAATCCATCACTTGCTTACAATGGATTTCCGCAAAGTAACGCCTGAATCAATAAATTAATTACTCGATTACTCTAGTGTGAATGTTACCAGTTACCATGGAGGGGTAAAAACGACTGAAAAAGAGATGTATAGAGTGTGTGGAGGATGATATTATTGAGAAGGGGGTGGATTAGTCAATGACGAATATACGAAGTGATACAATGAAAGGACATGCTGCGCCTACCCCAGATGAACTCGAAGCAAGGCATCAAGGACCATCCTTATGCGGAATTATGACAATTTTAGATATAAGTTTCCTCACATTTTCCTCACATTTATTTATTTTAATTGATTCTGTTATTTTAATCCTTACTATATACTATATAATGTCTGTCTGTCTGTCTGTTACTCTTTCACGCCAAAACTACTGAACAGATTTTAATGAAATTTGGTATACAGATGGTCTAGACCCTGAGAAAAAACATAGGCTACTTTTTATTGCGAAAAGGGGGTTGTAAGGGGTTAAAAAGGGGGATGAAAAGTTGTATGGGATTTCTTAATTTTAAAATATAAAACCATGAAAGTTCATATTTACGCACTTGATAAGAAATAATTAAACATTTGTTCTAGCGTTTTTGAAATTTCAGCCTGTGAGGGGATGAAATAGGGGTTGAAAGTTTGTGTGAAGTTCGTCATTTTTTAAAGATAAAAAAATTACATTTTGTATTTAGGCACTAAATTATAAACAAAAATCGTTTGTTTTAGCATTTTAAAATTTTTACCAGTGTAGGGGTGAAATAGGGGTTGAAAGTTTTTATGGGTGTTAGTCATTCGTGCGCACGAATCTAACTATACCTAGACGTCGTTGTCGGACGCATACGATTAGAGAAATTTGCGCTACAGAGAATTACATTTTTCGATCCAGTAAAATTATTTTATTGTTTCGTATATTTTTTTTAGCAAGTATTTTTTATTAGTTAGGTCCTGTAAATTAATTTTGTGCATATACTTAATATTTCGGAATCGTTTAGTTCATAGTAAGGTAAGATAGTTTCCGATAATTTAAAAAAATCTGATTCTAGGTACTTTCTGCCTCTCAATGGAATACATAGGTACTTTATACCTACTGTTAACAATTTTTTTTTTAAATATATTTGTAGGAGGTATACTAATGATTCTTATTAATTAATTAAAAATGCTACCCAAAAATACTATACCACGCGGACGAAGTCGCGGGTAACAGCTATTTTGTATAAATCGACAAGGTTGTGTACGCCTATTATCGGTTCTCATGTGAGTCCGAAACCTATACCTTTACTAAATGTTAAAGTATGCAATGTAAACTTGTTGGTGTACCCATTTAAATAAATAAATAAGTAAGTAGAATGGACTTAATATAACGATTATCGAAGTTAAGCAGTGTACATAGAGGGCAACCCCTAGATGGGCGACCGTTTGAGCGTTTTTTGACATGGAGCGCTTCCGTGTTTCTGAAGGCACATTAAGCCTAAAGTTCCGGTTATCACTATATGCGGTAGCCTTTAAGCTAAAACAGACGCCATATTAGACGATCTTGAAAGTCTGACAGCAGTGTGCCTAAACCTAGCTGCCATCGCCAATACGCACTGAATCCGCGTATTGGGGCATTGCCTGAATCTATCTCATCGTTGTGCAAGAAGGCTCAGTAGTAAGACGATAAAAGACTGTGATGTAGAAATATAAAATATATCACGAAATATGTCTACTAAGCCTTGTAATAACAATGTAGTACGTGTGTGGAAGCATATAAGGATTAACCAAAAGAAAACCACCAAATGTACTCAGAGAGAGACCCTCCGAAAGAAATAACTGAACGAAGGCAGGGCTTATGCCCACAAAGTATAACTGGAATCCAATAAGGTTTTTTATATTTTTGTTTATTTTATTCCATGTGTTCCAAGATCGGCTATCTGTGTTAGACACATCAATAATTTTTCCTAATAAAGTGTTGGATTATTCCAAAAAGTTATTTCAATAATTCTTTCGGTTTCATATGTAGACAATCTAGTAATATTAGATGTATGAAACTTTGGGAACAGTTGAAACAAGGATTGGCGTCTATCTCAGATTGGTTTCTATCCAGTATTAAGGATAGGTTATTAATTTTGGGCGTTGAAGTAATTTCTACCGCTTCTGTATAATAGATACAGACATATTTATTTTGAAACTGTTCGATTAATTCACATTATTCTTTCCACTAGGTACTCTGTATTTTCACACTTTATTATTGAATATTTCTATGAAACAAGGCTGCATATACAATGAAAGAGTTTTTACTTGGCCATTACGTTGATTCTGCTAGTTTGACTCTAATCAATGCTGTCACTTTTTTGAACAAATTTTATGTTTTAAGTGCAAATTTTATATTGTTATCAAGAAAAATTATTTAATGTCAAGTTGGTAATAAAATCCGCCAATATGCCTCCGAAGAAGATGCCAGTGAGCGAAAAGTTTCGCTGCGATCAGGTCCAAGGCGAGAAGTTTCACACCCACGCCGATGAGTCCTTCAGATACAATTGGTGGGAAGTATTCTGCTTCCCTTACATCTTGTGTTCCAGATTTTGGGACTGCTTCATTACTATGTGCTCTGGTTCCAACCAGTGCATGATATACTGGATGCTTATTCAATGGATTGTGTGCAAGATCACTCAAATGACGACACCAGGCGCTGTGGTATTTCCGTACTACTTTTATATATTCTGCCAAGTTGCTGGTTTGACCTTAGCTTTCGGGCTCATCTGTCGCTTCTTCGGCAAGACAATAATCATACCGTTCTTCGTATCATTTTACAATGCAATAATGGACGATGGTAAACTGCCCCCAAAAAAGAAGAATACTACAAAAATATCGTTCAGAAAATACTGCTTTAAAAAGGGCGAAATTTTGGACAATGGCACTTTTGAGAAAAATAGCTCTTACTACTTGGAACCTGTTATGCAAAATATATTTCTGTCTGTTGTACATTATGTTCTCACAAAATACTTTAATACAGAATTTGACGTTAATATATAAACTTGTTATGTTTTATTTTAATTAATAAATCCGTAATATTTAGTTAGTTTCATATAATTCAGTTTAATATATGTATATAGTTAGTAATAGTTAGAAACTATACCTTACTGACAATTGCATTGGCTTGGAAAATTAAGAAAGAGACCAGAAGAATTGACGGCTGCCCATTTAAACTTTATCGTCCAAAAATAAATATGCAAAAGGCGACTTTCTTGCTGCAAAGCATTTTCTACCAGTTACCCTTTATGTTCTGCTTTAATCCTTGTTGCAGTATGGGCGCTGACAAGTTTCCTGGAAGAGCCAGCGAGGCTGGAGTAGCCCACCTATCCCTAAAACTGGCCATTTTATACCAGTGCATCAGACATAGAGTAAAAAGTACAAAATAATATTACTAATATGCATTTCTTTGTATTTTATTATTATATACAACACTGGCGGCCCTCATGATAGGTAGTGGTCACCGCGAAATAAGGAATTGTAAATACTGTAATACCAGGGGTCTTAATTGCGAATTTATTAAAACGTTCCACCCCCCCTCTTGGTCCCCTTGCTGTATCTCATGGGGAAATCTCGCGAAGGAGCGCATTTCACGGCACAATGCACAAAATGCTTATTTTAAACTTACTGTATCAAATATAAAAATAAAGACAATACAATCCAAAAAGAAACACCTATGATACTGTTATCTATATTTAAGAAAAAATAAAAAACGTCTACGTTATACGAAAACAGAACCTGGCAATAATTTTGGATAACAAATCGTTTGACAGGGACTGTTAATGCTATGAAAAATAATTGCCATGTTTAGTTTTTATAGTGGTAGTTTGTTTTTTTCACATATTGTTAAGGAAGCTAGATAAACCCTATGATATTATTTGTCAGGTGCCGTTATGAAAATGTATTACAGTGATCAGTTTCTGCAGTGGCGGCTTAGTTATTTTCGTGAAACAAGACCACGACATTAATATGTGGAATTTGTAGTTTATTTAAAATCAGCAATGAAAAATTAATATCACAAAATTCTTCTTAACAATCAGCTATTTACGCGTTCATGTCACATTCATGTAGAAAAATATTTGAATAAAATGGTATCACCAACATTTTCTACCATCCTCATTTCTCTTAGTAGAAAAATGTTTTTTGTCAGTCAGTTTACCCCGAAAATGGTGCGCGGTGTGTCATGTCATGTGAACTAAATGAAATATTTTTCAACAATTTTGCAATTTTTTGCAAAATCCGAGTGCTGTATTCAATTTAAAGCCAGCACTTTTGATCGTGAAATAACTTCTCTGTGATCGCAGAAGCGTGAAACATCCCTACTGGTATGTGATTTTGTGTCGTATAAATAGTGAAAATTAATTCCTGATTTCACATAATTTTTTTCCTTTGCCGCGTATAGTTCTATCTGTGTAAAAACATTAGAAATTCTATGAATATATGTAGGCAATTTTTATAAGCGCAATTGACGTGCCTTCTATAATTTTGATGTGATATTTTTTACATTAGAGTAGGTCATGGATGTCCTACTCTTTCTATTCGAGTTGGAGCTACTTTGTAATTCGCGGGATATTATAGTCCTAAACAGCATTGCAGGTAACGATTAATTACAGAAATAAGTAATTATAAAACTGATAATATTGTTATTTTTGTTATCTCAATGTTTATTTACTGTTAGGACCCACTGACCTACTGCACAACATTTAAATTTTGACCTTCTTTTATCGAACTTTCGAATTGTAAAAAGGTTGGAATGGGATCCAATTCGGCACTATGGTGATTTTTTTTTCTAAGAATAATATAACTATGTTTTCTTAGTCATTGTACATTGCAGACTAATTCTTGCCCCTGACTTCGTCCATTAAAATATAAAATGTAAATTAGCATATTTAAATTGCTTGTAATAAAGTTTCTTAGTGGGAATCTTGATATATATGTAAAATAAATGTAGGGAATTACATTTATATGCTATAAGCCATGAATAGTACATACTATATTGATTAGTTTGAGCAGTGATATCCCAGTGGCGAGGCCCATTACCCATCAAATTCAGAAGGTCTGTGGTTCACACCCTGTTGGTGCACCTATGACTTTTCGAAGTTATGTGTGTAGTTATCGCTTGCATGTTTATCCAGCTTTCAAGTCAGTGCCTTCCAACATCCTGACAGCTGGTTTAACGGGCCAGGAGGCTAAATGGCATTTGCTTCACATAAGGACTGAAATTCAGCCAAATCAGGTATGAATAGTGAGCAGACCCTGGGCTCTAAGTCTAAAGCAAACAGGATAATGCTAGGACGTAATGATATATCTAAGGAATGAATGAATTTATAGTTTGTTTTATTTTGTGAATTTAATATGTACACTCGCAAGCAACCAAATCGACTCTACTGTCATACATTGTTTTAAGTATTAGATATAGATATTAACTGACTTATTGAGTTATGAATTTTAAAAAACTCAAACTAACAAACAGCTCAGTGGTTCGACCAGTTGACCAGCTATCCAAAGGTCACAGGTTCAATTTCTATCTGGGTTTACAGTAGACGAGTTGAGTTTTTTCTAGTAAAAAATTTGTCTCATAAGTTTAAATAGCATTGTAAATGTGAAATATATAAATTAACCTTTTTTTTAATACCTACCAAAGAGTATGTTACTATTATTTTTGGTGGGAAAAATTAACATTATCACAATTAATTAAAAAAATTTGTTTTTAGTTGTTTTTTTTGTAATATGATACTGCTACATGAAGTCATTATTTATAATAGTCATATAAAACAAATAAAATACAGACATGTTACAAAAAGTCAAATGTGATACAACTTGAAAATACAATAAGGTTTAAACTTCAACTATCAGGGGCTTCTTACAAAACAAGATGTAAAATTAGACCACATTTAAAACTTTTGTCACTTTCATTTGATAAGATAAAGACAGTGACAGCACTAGTTTTAAACCTGGTCTAACTTTAGATCTCATTTTCTAATAAGCCCGGGGTTTAATCAGGGGTTTTCAGTTATATCGTATATCGAGGGTTCCGTGCTCAAACCCGATAAGTGACAACATCAGATACATAATTTCTGCCGCTTTTTCTTGTGATATTATCAGATAAGTCGATTTCAGAAAAGAAGACTGAAAACTGAGGACTTCATAATCCAATAAGTAAACCTTTTAAGTTTCATTTTATTTAATTAACCGATAAATTCTTTTAAGTACTGTTTTAAGCCCAAAAACACTTATCGGGTTTGAGCACGGAACCCTCGATATGTATGACAAAGTGTGACAGAATAACAGGGGTGATGGCGTTTCTGTGACAACTGAGTGAAATTAAGTGCATTATTTAAAATTTACTATCTGTGCGTACATTGAAAATTTTTAAAAGAGATAAAAACAAATAAATTGTGTAAACAAATAATATTATTCAATTCATTGATGGGGCTCCTCAAATCTTTGTAGGAGCCCTATCAACCCAAAAGCGATAATTATGGACATAGCTGTGGAAAGTCATAGCCTATAGGTGCGCGGATTTGAACCTGAGACCTTCTGAATTTGAAGTCTAAGGGTCTTGCTACTGGGTGATAGCCGCTGAATGGCTGAAATGATAATAACTAAACTAATTTTACCCAACCAGTCTCTGAAGAATCACCATTAAGTTGCACAATGCAATAATACTTATTTAAGAAACATTTCCTTGTTGGCACTCAGTATTCTGAGCTTCACAGATTACATCTCGCTCGATTTACATGTCTATAGGCTGCATAATGAATGACAAGGGGCTGGTGATGTCACACCACAGACAGATAGGTGTCGGGCGCCTGAGCTGCATTTAGGGCTTCCAACTGTACTGCTATAAGAAATATTAGGGGATTTTGATGCCAAATTTACTTTTTCTTTGTTTGAAGTCCACTGCTGAACAAAGGTTTTCACGTTGATCGATCTTGTGCCGCTTGCATTCACCAGCTTCCCGCCGCCTTAATCCTTTGTCGATTGGGTGGGAAGCCTCAATTACGTCAAAACCTTACCGCCCCAGTCGTCGATTCTTCGAGCTATGTGCCCCGCCCTCAAAACTTAATAACGTGAAAATTAAATGGCGTAACAAGTTTTTTAATAAATTTCACTAAATGTTTATTCAGTTTGACAATGCATGCATCAGTGTTATCACAGACATGCATAATATCACGCCTGTTTCCCCGAATAGGTAGGCAGAGATCACATCCTTCCACTTGCTACGATCTTGGCACACACTTTTAGCTTCATTCACACTTATAAACTTCCTCATACAAGCCCGTCGGTTTAGGGTACTTTTGACTTGCCTTTGCTCCAAAATTTTCTGAATTTGGTCATGGAAGGTCTTACACGGTCTTCCCTTCCCAACACTTCCAATCACTTGTTCATTATAAATAACTTTCCTTAATCTACTTTCATTCATCCTCTCAACATGACCAAACCATCTAAGCATACCTTTCTCAATTCTTGTCACTGTCTTCTTTTACACCAGCTTCGACCCTTATCACTTCATTCCTAATCCTATCTTATACAAACAGTTGGAAACCCTAGATGCATTCCAGAAGATCTCGTTTTAGCGTTTGTCGTGTCGACGTCATTGTTCAACATCACCAGCCTACAATCGTCCATACATACATACATACATTCACGCCTGTGTCCCCGAAGGGGTAGGCTGAGGCATATTATAAGCCGACACTTCGCCAATTTCATAGTTGGTCCCACGTAATGGCGAACCTACTGCCGCTTACCGGGCACTGTTATGTTCGCCAGAGTTGGCTTGGGCTCCTTAGGTCTTGTGGCGTAGAGACGCTCAGACACAGGCTCTGGGCGCATGGCGGCGGCAGCTACACAGGAGCGCCGAAATACGTGCCGAAGGATCGAGGCGCCGTATCCTCGAGGCGGTCGGGCCCATCTTAGAGCGATGGGTCGGCCGTCGGTGGGGGTCGATGACTTTCCGGCTCACACAGGTACTTTCCGGGCACGGGTGCTTTGGGAAGTATCTGTGCGACGTCGCCGGGGGGGAGTCGACCCGGTGTTGCCACCACTGTGACTGCGCGATGGATGATGCGCAGCACACTTTGGTGGCGTGCCCTGCGTGGGCTGGGCCGCGGTCGACGTTAGCCGCGGCCCTGGGTGGAGTGGCTCTCTCGCTGCCGACCATCATGCAAAAGATGGTCGACGGCGTGGGAGGCGATGGCCTCCTTCTGCGAAGTGGTGATGTCGCAGAAGGAGGCCGCGGAGCGGGATCCGCTCTCTCTCCGGCTACGCCGTTGGCGCAGCGGGCGGGCCAGGAGGGCCCGTCAAGCAGCGCCCGGGGGGTCTTAGGCGGCGGGGGCAGGGGGCCCCTTCCGTCTCGCCATAGACCCCCCCCGAAGTCGGCCAGTTACGCCATGGCCGCACATAGAGGTAGGGGAGGCGCTGCAAATTGCGCCTTCCTGAGGAGGTCTCCCCGGTTCTGATCCGGGGGACGTTGGCCGCGGGCGGGGTACCAGAAGCTACAAACCCGGGCACTGGTGCCTCGCCCCTTTTCAACAGCGGTGGGCGTCGTCTGAAGTTTTTTAGTGGGTAGGACTGCGGTGGACGCGTCGGCCGCAGTGAGCCCCACACCCCCTCCCGGTCTCCCCCTTTTGGCCGGGAGACAGTGCGTAAGCAGCATTTTTTCACAGACAATAAAAAAAAAAAAAAAAAAAAAAAAAAAAAAGGGGCTCCTTAGGTCTTGGTAGGAAAGGTCTGTCCAATGACACGTCACTGAGCTGGATATTCAGCTCTTCGTCTCCAAGAGCTGCTATGTCCTAGCTGGAGGGCGTCCTACACGCTTACCGAGCAGTGTTCTGCACTGCAGGACACGTCTACCCTTGCGGTTTTCGGGCCTAAGGCAGATTATGACCGGCCTACTGCCACTTCTTGCAAATTCTTTGGGTATGTCTTTGTAGGACCTCATTCATAATCCGATCCTTCAAAGAAATATCAAGCATAGTCCTCTTTACAGCTCGATTCCTAACTCCTCTTTACAGCTCGCCGAGCGACTTATGCCACGAACACTTCAACCATAAAATACTTCTCACAGACTTTTGGGAATCCTGGGGGCCTACCGCCGAGTTCGATGGCAATCGATTATAAGGCAAAATGGATTTCGAATTGATTCTGTCGTACCGCCGAACTCATGGAAATCGAAACAAAATGGCGTTCTCCATTTACCTATTGGTCTGTCACGGACTGAAGGTCATGAATGAGAGGTGGCTGTCGGCAGATTCCCCGGTACGGATTAATGAACGCAAAACAAAGTTTGATCTAGATGGATTACCGGTAATCCATCGAATTCGGCGGTAGGCCCCCTGGTTGCATACCAAAGGTCCTCATTTCGGCGTTTCTCGTTTCGACGTCGTCGACTGAGGTTGTTAAATATTCATGCAATCCAATACTCAATACTTTATTGCGTTCCACAATGGTTTTATAAGGTGGTGAATATTACAATATAGTACATCTGTGGACCCTGTCGGGCACAGCATAGTGTAGGAGCAGAGAAGCAAATCCGAGGCGTGTTAGTTGAACCTGACCTTGGCAAGCCTGATGGCATTTTGAAATTTTAAAGGGGTTTATCATCACATCTACCTTATGAATGCACAGCTGAATATTAGCCTTCCTAATAGATTACATTCTATTGGGGAGTTGTGGTGTGGAGAGTGGAGGGGTTTTTGGGAGTTTTGCCTGTAATCAGCACGCTGGGCAGGCGGGTGGGTGATCGCAGTTCCAGCCAGTACGCAGGATGACGCTGCTGCCCATCATCCGGTAGTATCTCTCTTCATCGACTCTTACGACTTCCCGTGAGATGAGATTGGCACTATTCTAGGCCAGTATCACACGGCACGATAATTATGGTATGGTTCTGTCAAAATGGGCCCAGTGGCGGGTTTCCCAACAAGTTTCGTAAGACATATTCACGAAATACCTTGAATAAATCTTCTAAACATATGTAAAGGTCATTCAACTTACCAAAATGAAGGCCCTTACCTTCGTTAAGAAACTTCTTATTTATTGTGTACTACCGACCGCCCGCTACTTCGCGTGACCAACATATAAGCTTTCCTCTTTCTTTCTTTTCTTTATTTTAAATAATGGCTTCGTGCGTCTAGCACATTTAGCCAGTGATATATTAATAATATATAATTCATGGTAAATGAGAATGAGTGGTGATAAAGATGGTAAATGAGATACCCTCCCATAAGCCAAACGAGTCCTCAGTAAAGATGTGGGACTATACTGAGATCTCACATGGACTCCTTGAGAGAAAATTTGAAAAGTGATGTTGCACTGTTTTGTTTGATTTACCAACACTCATGTATGTAAATCAAACAAAACTGCAGACATGACTCTTCACTTTCCCGCCAAGAAGTCTAAGCTTTCCTCTTGTATGTAACACTCTATTTAATAACATTATTAGGTCTTCACGGAAGACCATCGCTGTTGTGGTCCTCCACTGCAGCACATGCTGAGTGGAGTCCTTTTTAGACATACTATACAGGGCGTCCCACGGCTATGCCACATGGAGAAAAGTATCTTGAATATTGTAGATAGAACATTTGACTGAATGAAGACATTATTTTATAAACGAGACAAAGGATATGCATATCTCTGCCAAGCCGAATGGGGAGCCATTTTAGCTTAGCGCGGTATGTTTTAAGGAGCCTACGTGATGAAGTTAATTTAGTGCATCTTAAATTAGTATATTATGCTTTGGTCGAATCAAGATTGCGCTATAGTGTCTTATTCTGGGGTATGAGCTATAAATACAATATACAAAAAGCATTTGTTCTGCAAAAAAGGGCTATACGAACAATGGTACGTATTAAGCAACAAGACTCATGTAGGGAACATTTTAAGAGACTTGGCATCTTGACTGTCACGTGCTTGTACATACTAGTCTTGCTGACTAATTTTGCTAAACATATAAATGAGTATGAAACTCAAGAAGAAAGAAAAATAAGAGAATGTACAAGGAGAAAAGACTTCAAAAATATATTAATACCCAGGTGTAATTCGATCAAGCAGTGTACTTATTATCAGTCAATCCAAATATTTAGTAGATTACCAAACGAGTTAAAAATTTTGCTTTATAAGAGTAACTTCAACTCAAGAATAAAGAGTTTTCTTTTAGAAAAAGGTTTTTATGACATGAATGAATTTATTGATAATGGCAATGTGGGTTAAATGTTAAATATAATTTATTTTATTTTTATGGTATGCGCCTTTTGATTGTGAATTATTGTTAGTTAATTAGAATAATAATGATATATTTTTATTTTTATTACACAACTTCAATATTTGTATTCGCATGTGATTTGTATTTACAGAAATGTTCCACACAATGTATATTGTTGAGAATAAATGATTGAATTGAATTGAATTGTATATTCCGAGACATGATCAAATTTTCTAAGCCCAAAAATAAATTTTAAATAATTACAAGGTTGAAACGGGAATCAAACCCGCTACACGAGAAAAAAAACGAGAAACTTTATCATACCGATCGAAAGGCTTCATTATAAGGATTACTTTTTGCTACATAACAGAGTGTCAGAAATAAAAGAAAAACTATAAATTTTAACATTTGATGTAAAATTTCGTTTAGATTAATGAAAAGCTAACATTTTCGTAAGGACATACAACTTATCATAAGTACTTATTACTAATCACTGTTTTGTATTAAAAATGTTAAGATTTATGGTTCTTCTTATCTCGAAAATCCCGCGAGAGCGGGAACTTCTCAAAACGCCCGCGAGATCGGGAACTTCTCAAAACGCCCGCGAGATCGGGAACTATGTGGGTAAAACCAAAAATCTGCCGGAAGTCAATATTCCACGCGAACGAAGTCGCGGGCAAAAGCTAGTTCATAAGAAATGGTGGATGGTTAAAGCAGAAATACCCCAGTGGCGAGCCCAATAGACTGCAATGCATCTCTGCATTGTGTGTCACTGTCACACACTGTCTCGCGTTCAAATTTAAGACTTTTCGAAGTTATGTGCTTAATTTTATCCCTTGCTCCGTGCCTCGGAAAGCACGTTAAGCTGTGGGTACCGGCTGTCATGAACATCTAAGGCAGTCGCTATTGGGAAGGTAGTGCCTTTAATTGACCTAACAGCTTTTTTTTATTTACCTCGGTAACAAAATGCATTTACGCACTGCCTTCCGGCCAAAGGGAGAGACCGGGAGGGGGTGTGGGACTCTTTGCGGCAGACCGACGTAAAAAAAGAGCCTGAGAAAGGAGTATTTAATGCGAAAAAATTATTATAAGGAAGTAGAAATAGGGGATCAAAGTTTCTATTCAATTTTGTTAAGTTACAAAAGTTTCCACATGAATGCTTAGATCTTAAAACTACCAACGTATTTTGATCCGGTTTTTTTAAATAGATAGATTGATTCAAGTATAAAAAATAAATATATAAACGAAAAAAGGACGTAGAATCAGACCCCGCAGTTAAACCGTACTCACGGTTTTGTGGACTATTTTATAAATAAGTTGTTATAACCTGTACTTACTGAATAAATAAATACGTATAAATAAGTGTAATGTTTATACGAATGCCCCGCGGACGAAGTCACAGGCGGCCGCTAGTTTATTTCCAAAGTACATATCGCACCTCGCTCCGGTGCCAAAACAGTCACTTCTGCAAATAATGTAATCTTCCAGGCGAAGCTGATATAAAATATAGCCCTTCTTAATTTAAAAAAAATTCCAAGTTACATTTAAACCTCTATTTCAGAAATAATTTATTGATTCAGGCGTTACTTTGCGGAAATCCATTGTAAGCAAGTGATGGATTAAAAATATCTTTGTAACAATTCCCGCGCAACTATAATTTCCCGAAAAATCGAGAAACCATTCAACACGACACGTGTTTCGCCCTTACACAGGGCATCTTCAGGTAAGATAGGAGCCTCAGAAGATGTCTTCACGACCAACGCTGAATCGCTCGATTTCAGATTTCAGACTTCATTTCAAAGTAAAACGAAACATCTTACAATTTGGTACATAAGCATTTTTTCTCATAATCATATCAATTTCGACAAAATTGCATAAGTCACGTTGTAGCACGTAGGTGCGAATAATAAATATAGTGAAATCAAGCTAGTTTTAGCACTGTACCTTGACTAACCGGTAGTGCACGCTAATGAGTACGAAGTAACGATAGCACGCGACTTCGTGTGAAGCGCAGCAACTATGAGAAACTAATATTTATAATGCTAACTGCCAAAAGTTAATAGATTTTATTATTTTTTATAAATATTGTAAATAAATTAGGTAATGTGTTGAATAAATAAATATGTACAACATTATTTTTTTTGAAGCGCTCTTAGCTCTGCGGTGCTCTGTGGTCGGAAACGATCACCGAAGTACAGCAGAGTTTATAGAGGTCAGTCCTTGGATGGGTGACCGTTTGTGTGGCATTTGATCGCTTCCGTACTTCGGAAGGCACGATAAGCCGTTGGTCCCGGTTATCACTAAATGTGGTAGTCGTTAAGCCATATTAGAGGCCTAATGGGCGGCTTAAAAAATTCTCATAGCAGGTCGCCATACACCTGCCTCCGCCAATCCGCACTGGGTCTACGAGATGGAGTATGACCCAATACCCTCACACCTTGATATGTGAGAGGAGGCTCGTGCTCAGTAGTGGGACGTTAATGGGCTGACATGATGATATTTATTTATTTGTATTAGTTACACGGGTCCTCAATTAAAATAACTAACTCAGTGAGTAATTTTACAAGCATATATAGTAAAAATATAATTAAAGAGGACATTTATATTCACAAAAAGACGACAATTTTGCCTGGATTGATTCCCAGCTATCTACGAATATGTCACAGTCAGGGTACTGACACAGGAAAGCATTAAGGCCGATGTGCATTGGGTGCACAGCTGTGCGCAAACATGCGGCTTAATATTAAATATTAATAGTAGTTAAATATTAAATAATATTAAATAGTCCTTTACTCAAGTAAGTTATACCCATACACAGAAAAGTATAAAACCAAGTTAAAAATTATAAATACGATACAGTTATTCCATGTACCTTACATTTTGGTAGTATAAAAAAATTCCAACCAAATTACATTTTAAATAGCTAAATAATAACGGAAGAGCGACGACATCCCAGTGGCGAGACCCATTGATTTAAATTGAGAGGGTCTAGGGTTCAAACCCTGGTGCCACCTAAGACTTTTCGAAGTTATGTGCGTAATTATCGCTTGCTCCGTGCCTCGGAAAGCACGTTATGCCGTTGGTTTCGGCTGTCATGAACATCTATGGCAGTCGTTATTAGGAAGTCAGTGCCTTCTAACAGACCGGATTTCCGTCTGGGTTGTGGAGGTCAGACGGCAGTCGCTCCACGTAATAACTGAAATTCAGTAAAATCTGGTTGAACCATTGAGCAGACCCTGGGCCCTAAGCTTTTAAGTCTAGGACAACTGGGATAGTGCTAGGTTTATGAAATAAAATTATTTATTTCATAAACTATTACATAGTACTTGAAAAAGTCAAAATTAATTATAAATATAAAAAATAACAATCGAAATAACAATCACGAAGCTTAGGAAGTCAGTCCCTTCTAATATTCTGAGTACTGGTTTAACCATAGAATGACGTTTCCCGCAAGATTCGAGGCAGAGGCCTAAGTGAGCGTGACATACTCAAGCCACAGGATAAAAAGATTTTAGTAGAAATAACATTAGTAGTACAAGAATGAATGAAATGTGCTGCAAACCACAATTTTGTTACTGTAGTATATTGCAGTGAGTTGTGAGTTTCCGTGTTGATTCCAAAACTTGATTGAAACCTCTAGTAAAGTCTCCACTTCTTTACTGGGGTAGGACTTTTACTTGACTATGGTGAACTTTACTTTACTTGACCTTCAAACTTCAAAAACTAGTACATAGTACTTGAAAACGTCAAAATTTATAACAAATATAAAAAACAATCAAAATATAATTATATTGAAATCACGAAGCTTAGATTCACTTGCAACCAAACAATTAAACATATAAAACATATTTAAGTGTAAGTGAATCTAAGTGCTTGTTCCTAGCCACCGCTCTGCAAGAAGAACTAGCAAGAAACTCACAGGCTATGCTCTTTTAAATTATCAATTGGTTATTTACAATCTTAATTTGTCTGTGAAGCTATACTTTAACTGTTACTACATGGTTAAACCAGGTTTCAGTTTATAGATCAAAACAGAACCACCCGTAATGGATTCTTTGATTGAAATATATGTTGGTTCAATCAGTTTTAACTGATAAATCTTAAAACTTCTCAGGACCGTGAATTAACTTTAAGAGAAAAATTTCTAATGATTTCATATCGTTGTCCACAGATATGAGCTGTAAACCGGCTTCAGTGAAAATGCACGTTTGGGGAGCCCACGGTGAGTTTTGCGCGAAGCACCAATGGGAGGTGATCGTGGCCACCCTCGCCCTTCTAGCCTGCGCCGCCAGTGTAGAGAGACACGGCCCAGGAGTCCGTTCCGAAAGATGCGCAGGATGGGCCCGAGCATGCCCAGGATTAGAGGCAGAGTACCAAGCCGCCGACGCCGTTATCATGACCTTCGTACGCTGTGCAGCACTTCTGTACGCCTACTACCAAATCTCCAATCTCCAGAAAATAGCCTCGAAGTATCTCCTTATCATTGCCGGCGTATTCTCAACGTTTGCCAGCTTTATATTCACGTCAGCTTTGGCCAGTTTGTTCTGGAGTGAATTGGCGGGGATCAAGGATGCGCCGTTTTTGTTCCTACTGGTTGCTGACGTCGCCAGGGGAGCTAGGATGGCCAAAGCTGGCTGGTCGGCTGGAGAAGATCAAGGGAAACGAGTAGGGAAAGCTTTGGCGTTGCTAGGACCTACAGCAACATTAGACACGCTACTAGCAGTGCTTCTAGTAGGAGTTGGGGCATTATCTGGAGTGCCAAGGCTAGAACACATGTGTACATTTGCATGTTTAGCTTTATTAGTGGATTACTTAGTATTCATTACCTTCTATCCAGCATGCCTGTCTTTAGTTGCTGATTTCGCGTCAGCAAGGAAAGATTTAGCTCAGACCAGTCCATTTTCTGAGGCAGACATGAAACCGAACCCAGTGGTTCAAAGAGTGAAAATGATAATGGCAGCTGGTCTGTTGTGTGTCCATTTGACGAGCAGATGGCCCTGGAGTAGCGATGCAGGTATCGTGGAAGGTCCCAACGATAACATGACTCCACAGGCGCACAATAACGTTCTGCTACACTCATACGTTAAATGGTTCTCTGTTAGTGCAGACTACATAGTTATTGCGACGCTGCTATGTGCATTGATAATCAAATTTGTATTTTTCGAAGAGCAAAGAAATTGGGTGATTGATATGGATGATATGACTGTAAAAGAAGTTATCCAAAATGACAAAGACGCATTGGCAATGCGCAAACCCATTTTCTGTGTCGGTGATGACTCCATTTCCGAGGTCTCTACTCAAACTGACGAAACAACATCAATAGATGACGTAGATTTATGGCCTACTTTGTCACCAAGTTCCTCACAGTCTAAATTGAACGCCAAAAAACGCCCGATGGCAGAATGCTTGGAGATTTACCGATCTGAAGGTGGCTGTATATCTCTAAGTGACGATGAAATCGTAATGCTTGTAGAACAGTCTCACATATCGTTGCATAAAATGGAAACGGTCGTAGGAGATCCTTTGAGAGGAGTCCGTTTGCGTAGACGAGTTATATCTGCAAGATTTCAAACAGAAGCCGCTGTAAAGGAACTGCCATATCTTAATTACGATTACAGTAAAGTTATGAATGCTTGTTGCGAGAACGTAATTGGCTTTGTGGGTGTTCCTGTTGGATATGCAGGGCCTTTATACGTAGATGGTAAACCGTATATGATACCGATGGCAACGACTGAAGGGGCACTTGTCGCTTCAACAAATAGAGGAGCTAAAGCGATCGGCACACGAGGTGTCACTAGTGTGGTAGAAGACGTTGGAATGACCCGAGCCCCAGCTGTAAGACTACCCAATGTAGTCAGAGCTCACGAATGCCGTCAATGGTTGTACAATAAAGACAACTTTGCTCTAATCAAAGAAGCTTTCGATTCTACCTCCAGGTTCGCACGTCTTCAAGAAGTCCACATAGGTGTTGATGGCGCCATGCTTTACTTGCGATTCAGAGCAACGACAGGTGATGCTATGGGCATGAATATGGTCTCTAAAGGAGCAGAAAATGCTTTAAAATTGTTAAGAAAATATTTCACAGACATGGAGGTGATCAGTTTATCCGGCAACTACTGCTCGGACAAAAAGGCCGCTGCTATCAACTGGGTTAAGGGCAGAGGGAAACGAGTCGTATGCGAAACGACAATCACAAGCGAAAATCTAAGAACTATCTTCAAAACTGACGCGAAAACATTAGCCAGATGCAACAAGATTAAAAATCTTTCTGGTTCAGCGCTAGCAGGATCTATAGGAGGCAACAACGCTCATGCAGCGAATATGGTGACAGCAATATTCATAGCTACAGGACAGGATCCAGCGCAGAATGTTACAAGCAGCAACTGCTCGACAAGCATGGAGACTTGCGGTGAAAGCCGTGAAGATTTATACGTGACTTGCACTATGCCGTGTCTAGAAGTTGGGACTGTGGGTGGAGGCACAGTTCTAACAGGTCAGGGTGCATGTTTGGAGATACTAGGAGTCAAAGGTGCTGGAAAGATCCCAGCAGAAAATTCGTCTAGACTAGCGTCATTAATCTGCGCTACAGTTTTAGCTGGGGAGCTGAGTCTTATGGCGGCGCTGGTCAATTCTGATCTTGTCAAGTCCCACATGCGACACAATAGGTCTAACATTAACGTGCCAAATACAGCCACAGCTGACTATCGCTCGAATGCCTTAGAAGTGCCTAAGTTATAACATCTGTTATAATATGCAGCCGTAAGTTGAATAAAGCTTTGGATGCTTCGCAAAACATTATCAGGTCTCAATTAAAGTGCGGTTTGGGGGGTGGAGCACAACTATAGCAACGCAGCTTGCTTTTAGTCACTTTCTGTCCCTTTCTTTCTTTTATCTACAATTAGACCTGCGCAGTTTTTTTTCAACTTACGCGCTGACTACTATATTGAATTGTTGACTACTATACTGAGAAGTCAATGTCATTTGGAATATTATGAAGATTGCAGATATATTGAAAAATGTGACGTTTTGCAAAACGATAAGGCAAAGGTATGGTAAAAATCACTGGTTTCACTAAAAACTGGAGCATTTTAAAGCAATTCATGTTAGTTAGACTTGCGTATTTGTCAGGGAGGAGTAAGTACAGCTTTTATACGTAACTGTTTTGCGATAGGACATATCAGTGGATTATCATGGACATTCCCGAATTTTTTTTTGAAGATTTGCTGAAAGGGCTACTTCGTGCGATCACTTCCATAAAATAAGATTTCCTTTTATCCTTACTATTGAAAATCCACTTTAGTCAAATCCTGGAGAAGTCAGATTGAAACCGGGGGGAATGTCCATATTAACATTACATTTACATACTGTTTGCCTAGCTCTTTTGTAAAATAGCGCATTCAACAATTTGCCTTAGACATAGAATGACTGATACGCCCTGTGCTAAAAATACGACCAAATAATATCTTCAGAAAGTTATTTAAGTTCCGAAGTACCAATGGTACCCATTTCTTTTGGATAATTATATCCATACTAGCGACAACCCGCGACTTTGCGGCGCGTGACCTATATATAAACCTTCCTTTTAAACCACTCTGTCTATTTAAAAAAACGCATTAAATTCCGTTGCGTAGTTTGAAATATCAAAGCGACTTGTTTTTATATTAAGTAGTAATACGAAAAAAATATAAAATCTGTTTCTAGACTTAACATGCGTCACCCCAGTGCGGATTGGCGGAGGCAGGTCTATGGTGTCCTGCTGTTAGAATTTTTCTAGTCAACAGCTACCCCACATAGTGTTAAGAGATTTCTGATAAAACTATATTTTCGTACTATATGTACAACTTGAATCAGAAATAAGGAAATCCGTAGGACTGGAGTGACCGTCATAGCGTGGCGAGTTTGCAAGCTGAAGTGGTAGTGAGCGGGGCAATAAAAAGGGCTCATATTTAATGTGTCATCAAAATTAATAAATTACCAACCTAACCTAACCTTTTTGTACATCAAAAAATTCTGATGGAGCACCTAATCCCCTATTAGATGCTAGATCAGTATTTTTGATGATCAAAAAAGTATTTTTTAGAGGTTCAGTTTATTACATTCCAATAAAAAGTAACGAACGGCCTTCCACGCGATGGACCGATGATGTGGACAAGGTGGCGGGAAGCCGATGGCAGGATGGATGGATGCAGGCGACTCAGGATCGCTCAATTTGGGAATCTATTGGGCCTATGTTCAGCATGGCTGAGATGATGATGATGATTGTATACAACTAATTATCTTATCGTGATACATACATTCACGCCTGTTTCCCCGAAGGGGTAGGCAGAGGCATATTATACGCCCACACTTCGCCAATTATATAGTTGGTACCACGTAATAGGTGGCAAGCCTATTGCCGCTTACCGGGCACTGTTATGTTCGCCAGAGCCTCGTCCGTAGATCGGCAGGTGCACCACTTGCAGGTGAGGTTGGCTTGGGCTCCTTAGGTCTAGCTAGGATCCCTATACACCCATTATTGTGATTTTAAAAATGATTTGATGTGATTTTTGAAAATTAATGATAACATTATGCTATTTAAATAAATAAATATTTTCTGTTAACACCCTATGTATATTAAGCATACGTAAAATACATATATATTTACTAAAGAAACCATTATTTAGTATCCATAACACAGGTTCTGAATGATACTTATCTTGGAACTAAATAATTGGTGTAATGTTCAAAAACATTTATTTATTTATAATAAATAATTTGGAGAAGAAATCCTAAAATTTTCGGCTTCCTTTTTAAACAGCTAATGCTATTAATATATTGTCTAGTAAGTATGTAAGTTAACTTTCATAGGAGCACTAGAAAGAAAAAAAGATATGTTTATTAACTGCACCAGTAGGTACATAACAAATGTAAGAGTTTCACAAAACTGAAATTGATGCCTTCAGCGATAGGTAAAACTACCATTTAATTAACTTTAAAGCGTGATAGGTTAGTTCAAGTTAGAAACCTTGACAGAAAGTAGGGAAGTGGACCTTGGGTTTTTACTTTCATTTAAAACCAGTCTTAGATCTGTTTACAAGCTTTCTGTATATTTGTGTTAGAGGGCCGCTTGGCCTTTGTCACGTGTTCGTATTGCCATACCGCACTACTAGTTTAAAAAAAATGTAAATGACAAAAAATCCAAAATTGAGTAAATTTCTTTTCTTTATTTTTAATAATGGCTTTGTTTGTTAGCACATTTAGCCAGTGTCAAGTAAGAGATATATTACCAATATATAATTCAAAGTACCTAATTGAGAATGAGAGGTGATAAAGATGGTAAATGATAAATCAGATGCCCTCCCCCTTAACCCTCGTTGAGTCCTCTGTAAAGATGTGGGACTATACTGAGATCTCACATGGACTCCTTGAGAGAAAATTTGAAAAGTGATGTTGCACTGTTTTGTTTGATTTACCAACACTCATGTATGTTCACAAACACTTAACGGTTAATAATCCACCGTTATTACACATTAATTTGTGGTTGTGGCTGGTGGCCCGTGTGCGGCAACCCTTATCCCATTATTCCATAAGAAACGGAGATGCAGGGCACACCTCAATAAGAAGCAAGAAATTTTATAAAATACTATAATTTATTATGTTTTAAGTATCGTCCGTCTCGCTTGAATATTTTTTCATGTCTGTTATGTATAATTATGTATTATTAACTTTAGTCTTATGTAAAACATATAAGAGTATATTTGACAAGCAAAAAAATGAACGAATATAGCAATATAAAATTAGAATACTGAGGTATGTTGATATCTTTATTAGAAGTAGTTTAATAACATTTATTATTATTATAATAGTCATAAAATATTTACATGACAATATATCGCACTGCTATATTAAAACTGTTTCAATTTAAGAAAGTTGAATTTGGACTTGATTATCCATTTACTTCAACAAAAGTTCATTAGATAGCATAAGATCTGATCTTCATGGTGAGCTGTGTCGACTTTATGCACCCGATAATTATTATAGGAGCAGGAAACATAAACTGTTTGCTGGGCCAACCTGCCGAACCGTAGCCCGCTCAAAATCACCCATTCCGCGGACACTCAACGCACTTAATGCCATCCTGGATGCAGCACCCGACTGTGATTTGTTTGCGGATGGATGGCCTGAGATTTTGTCAGTGTGTCTGAGGTATTGTGAGAGAATGGGATAAAAGAAATTTTTATGTGTGAGATTTTAATATTATATTTAACTTTTACTGTTTTTGATAATTGGTGTATTCCGTTTTGATTAAATAAATAAGGAATCATTATTGTTGAATAAACGCATTTCCCCCGCTACCGTTAAAACAGAACTATTGCTAGTAGTCACACATTTTTTGAGTTGATACAGTTTTCATATAGCAGTGCGATTTGGCATGTTACAGGCCTAATTGGGTAAATTCTAACAGCATGACGCTAACATGCCTCCTCCAATCTGCCCGAGCCTGAGCTGAGATCACTTTCCATCAGGTAGGCTGTATGTAATGCAGCTTGTGGTATAAAAAAAACAAGATATGATTTCTGAAATTTTATTTTTTAAATATTAAGTTTGAGGTGAGGCAGGCACCCTGCACGTTAATTATCACTAACGACAGACAATAAAGATACAAATCAGGACAATCACTAATCTGTGTGCGTACTTGTCTTGTGTGGGAATCGAACACAAACTTTAGGAGCGCAGTACAACCTTCGCTCCACAACGGTTGTTATAATTTGCATAGAGAAGCTGTTATATCGATAATAATTTGATAACTTAGGTGCTTTAATAGTATTTTATAGGAATAGGAGTAGGAATAAAATATATAAGTTTTTTATAAAATTCATAAGTACTAAATTATACAAAGATTATTAAAACTTTATATAATTTAGTACTTGAAAACGACAAAATAAAATATAGACAACAATCGAATATGACTACACTCAAATCACGAAGCTTAGATTCACTTACAAGCAAAACAAACAAAAAATTAAGTGTAAGTGAATCCAAGCATGTATACATTTATAAATAATTTTTTATTAAATTTAAAAATGGTTTGTATATTTGTTAAAAAGTTCTTAGAAATGATTGATTTATTTAACACAAGCTTTCAAAATCATTATTAATAAATTAATGACATTTGACATATTTTAGGTATTTTTAATTTGGCCGTATTAATCAGTAATAATGAAACATATTTTTTTTGATGATTATTATTTGTATCAATTAATTAGTTTACTAGTATTATTATTGTTAATTTGAATAAAATGTCACAATTAATTGTTATTTGTAACCCAAATAGACTATATAAAATATTGAATTTGTAATTTTTTTCTTTCAAATAATGGCTTCGTTTGTTAGCACATTTAGCCAGTGTCAAGTAAGAGATATATTACCAACATATAAATCAAAGTAATTGAGAATGAGAGGTGATAAAGATGGTAATAGATAAATGAGATGCCCTCCCCTTCACCCTCTTTGAGTCCTCAGTAAAGATGTGTGACTATACTGAGATCTCCCATTGACTTCTTGAGAGAATTTGAAATGTAATGTTGCACTGTTTTGTTTGATTTCTTTCTTTTTTTCTTTATTCTAAATAATGGCTTCGTGCGTCTAGCACATTTAGCCAGTGTCAAGTAAGTGATATATAAATAATATATAATTCATAGTAAATGAGAATGAGAGGTGATAAAGATGATAAATGGTAAATGAGATACCCTCCCCTAAGCCCCTTGAGTCCTCAGTAAAGATGTGGGACTATACTGAGATCTCACATGGACTTCTTGAGAGAATTTGAAACGTGATGTTGCACTGTTTTGTTTCATTTACCAACACTCATGTACGTTCACAAACACCTAACGGATAATAATTCACCGCTATTACACATAAATGTTCAAAATATCACAAATTTTTGAAAATAAACAAAACTGCAGATATGACGCTTCACTTTCCCGCCAAGAAGTCAAAGAGAGCAATTGCAACACATTATGATGCCTGTAAAATATGCTATTTTTAATTATTTAGAAATAATTATTATTAGAATGCTAAGATAAGCGATGTATATACGGATTATTATTCTTATATGAGTGCTAACAGATATAGTTTATTAAATAAATATATATGTCTTAGAACGATCGTTAAATCAGGCAGTTGATGATATGGCTAGGCCTGTTAAAGATTCAGTCTAAGGTTATTTTTTGTTTATGATCTGATATATTTGATGGGTTGTATAAAAAACCTTTTAAGCTATATAATAAAAGATAAATTAATTCCCGTGACTTTGTTTGGCAAATCATATAATCTAACATAAACATTTCATGTACTTTTAACATACTATAAACGCGGCCTGTTAAGCACATTGCATTTTTTTTAACACTAATAATAAAAAATAGTTTCCCAACGATAACTTTTAGGTATTGTCTCTTATACATACATAATGTCACGCCTCTTTCCCGTAGCGGTAGGCAGAGATTACATCCTTCCACTTGCTACGATCTTGGCACACACTCTTAGCTTTATTCACACTCATTAACCTTATCATACACGCCCGTCGGTTTAGGGTACTATTGACTTGCCCTTTCTCCAAAATCCATCTGCATTTTTTTAATGTAACCTCATAATGACTTCATCATCCTGATGGTAAGCAGACGATGCAGTCCAAAAAAAATTAAAGCGCTTTATACCGTGCATTTGGTCATGGAAGGTCTAACGTGGTTTTCCCCCCAACACTTCCATTCACTTGTCCATCACTTTCGTTAGTCTACTTTCATTCATCCTCTCAACATGACCAAACCATCTAAGCATACCTTTCTCAATTCTAGTCTCTATATCTTCTCTCACACCAGCTAATGTCCCTGATGTTTAGAATTGGTCTTTTTATATCGTGTGTCCATCTTATTGGCGCTTTTATGAATGAAATGATTATATGAATACTATGTGGCTAATTTAACGATCGTACTACGACAGAATTATAATAATATTTTGTGTTATTGAATTAATATTTATGTTTGTATTGTCATATGTGAAATTTACATTTGTTAATGCTATTAAAGGTCTGAAAACTTTTACAATATTTTTATTTCATCGCGCAAAAGCGCTCGTAGCTCTGCGGTGCTCGGTGTGGTAGTCGTTAAGCCATGTTAGAGGCCTAATGGGCGGCTTGATAAATTCTAACAGCAGGTCGCCATACACCTGCCTCCGCCAATCCGCACTGGGTCCGCGTGGTGGAGTATGACCCAATACCCTCGCACCTTGGTATGTGAGAGGAGGCTCGTGCTCAGTAGTGGGACGTATATGGGCTGAGATGATGATGATGATGATTTTATTTCATCAATCGACGGTCCCTACGTATAAAAGGACTTGTCTAAAACTAAGCTTTACAGGAGAGTGACATAATAGTTAAAATGGCTCTAGATTAAAAAAAAATGTAAATTAAACAAAACATTACATGAATATTACGACCGATATGGTGGCGTGGTGGCGAGTATACCCGCACTCCACTCCTGAGGTCGTGGGTTCGATTCCCACACAGGACAAATATTTGTGTGTAAAAATATGAATATTTGTTCTGGTCAGTGTGTTTTCCTATGTATATTAAGTATGTATTTACAAAAAAAACGTATTTATGTATGTTTACCCGTTACTTAGTATCCATAACACAGGTTCTTAATGGTACTTATCTTGGAAATAAATAATGGTGTAATTGTCAGAAATATTTATTACTTATAAAACTGAACGTTTTCAACTTTCATTTCACTCTCCTGTAAACCTCCTGTCCTGTCCTTTGATACGTAGGGACCGTGGTAATGTATTTATGCCAATCTGCACTGGGTCCGCCAGATTCCAGAATTACCAGAATCCCTCTCACCCTGGTTCTTGAGAGAAGGCCCGTGCTTCTTATTTGTTATGTAAGTACAACCTTTTTTATTCTACTTCCCAAATTTCTTGGTTCGAGTGCTGATAGCCTGCACAGTATGAGGATGGCTTCTAAGACCAGCACGAGTTCGGGAGAGGAAAAGAGAGGGCGGGATGAGATCGAACAGCTCCTCAGAACACTCGCCATAGTAGTTCCGGTAGAAAACGCTTAAAGATGCAATGTCTCTACGCAGCTTTAGATATAACGTATATTGTAGTTAGTAACTATTTAGATATATTTGTTTTAAGGTTGTCAGATTCAGGGGGGGCAAGCGCCCCACTCTGCCCCATCGTGGCTACGCCCATGCGTGGAGGTCAGTATACCTGCAATTTACTTCTAAAGTTACAGATTCGATCCTCAAACACGACAAATCTTAGTGGTCCTGCTGTTTGATCATAAGTCATATGGCAAAAATACACTTGACAAACAATATTTGGCAATATAAATATATATAGATAATATATAGATAAATTTACTTTAAAAAAATTACAAATTACTCGCTTTTCCAAATGATCATCACTTAAATTTACATTTTATAGATCATTATTTAACATAATGAACATTTAGCAACTGATTTATCAGACAAAACTAGTTTTGGTCTTAAAACTTGTGATAAAATGTCCATTAATCTGTTAATATAATAAATACACTGTATAACAATCAGGGCGAAACCTTTGATGATTGGGTTGCGGTTGTTTTTTTTTGTCGACCATCAAAAAATATTAGTTTTGACCTGTTATTATTGTATACTGTCCCAACATATTTTGGAAAAATACTTAATTAGTGAAACATATTATTTGGTGAAATTCAGAAAGGACAATTGACATTTTAATATTTATTACATATAGCAAGTGCAGTGTTTGCTAATGGATCATATGCTAAGTGAGTTTTTGTGAGATGATACTTTTGTCAAATGTCTCGTTTGCCAAATGATAATTTGGTGAAACGCTGTATGTCGAATGATCATAAGTCAAAAATTTTTTGGTCAAACATTAGTAATCCCAAATCTTTGCGTTTCTAAACAGAGTTAACAGTTCTGCAAGACACCTTTAGAATAAATTTACAAAAAAGTATTAAAGGTCGCTCGTTGCTCTGCCGATAAGTAGAAATAAAAAAAAAGGTTTATTTCGTTAACTTTTTGTTCTGCTTGTATAAGGCGCCTCTTCCTTAGGATTTCTTATACATATTCATTTTAAAGAACTAGATAACTATTATGACTAGTATAAACATCAACGCAAAATGCATTGCTGGTTTTATAATCACGGGGGTCCCCACCTGCTAGCTGTGTTTTTGATTATGGATGTTACAAAAAATTACAAACAATGTTATATACAAAATATGAATAAATAAATAATATGAATAATA
Organism: Musotima nitidalis; assembly: GCA_949126915.1. Taxonomy (NCBI): domain Eukaryota; kingdom Metazoa; phylum Arthropoda; class Insecta; order Lepidoptera; family Crambidae; genus Musotima; species Musotima nitidalis. The sequence goes on from OX421441.1 coordinate 1,811,776, forward strand.
TTAAAATGTAATAAATAATCAATGAATAATATGAATAATATAAAAATGTAATATAACAATATTTTAACTTGAGTCATCACTTCCTAGCATTATCCCGGTTGCCCTTGACTTAAGCTTAGGGCCCAGGGTCTGCTCACCGGTCCAATCAGATTTGAATATTTTAACTTCAGTTAAAAGGACCAAACGTGAATGTTTGTTACAGAAAGACATCGCTCCTGGTATGGCCTTGCGTTCATGTAGATGTTGGTGCAAGTTACTTATTTATCTAAACTCGACGCGATGCATTTCGCGTTAACGCTCTTGTGTAATAATAACGGTGGATTATTAGCCGTTAAGTGTTTGTGAACGTAAATTTATTTAAATAATAAAGTTTTATATCGGTTTGTGTAATATATTTATGTTCAATTTAATTTCTGTTATTAATTTAAATTTACTTATAAAATTTTAATTTGTTACCAGAATGATTCGATTCTCATAATTGTTTTTATAGATTTAAAAAATTGTAACGAATGTAAATGTATGACAAATATAATGTTAGTATCGCTAATTTAAATAATACATCAGTGTTAGTGAATACAACAAAACAGAGCTTGATCGTAAAAGAACGGGCAAGAAAATCGTCACGGTTAGTTTTTTCTCCCGCCAGTGACAAGAATATGAACTTAGTAGTAAAACAATTAGACAAATCTACAAAAACATGTGTTCTGCAGTCACATGATTTAAAATAAAAGAAGAAAATAACTTTTTATTTTAAGTTATACGAGTATGAGTACGAATAAACATAGTAGACATGAGCAGACCAGTCCTCACTGGTGGCACCCGTTCACGAGTATGACGCATGTACCAGCCATCGTTTCGCTCAACCATATTTTAGGGAACGCAACGACCCGACGCATGACGCCACCACCGCAAAGACATTTGAGTGAGCATGACATAGGTACTCAAGCTACAGGATAAACTAATTTTAACAAAAATAACATTATATTAATTGCTGAAAACCACAAATATTTTTGGTCTTATGAAAGATATCATTTACAGCAATTCAGTCTTAATATCTATATAATCATTTGAACAATACTATGCGTTCCTAATCAAAAACATCATTTAGGAGAATGATAGGACAACAAAAATTGTGTGTGCAGCTATCAGATCAAAAATAATATTAACTCTTTTCAGTTAGCCAAATCTTTAATTACAAATAAAAATAGTAGACAAGAGCAGACCAGTCCCCACAAGCAGCACTCGTTCACGAGTATGACGAATGAACCAGCCATCGTTTCACTCAACCATATTTTAGGGAATGTAACGACCCGACGCATAACGCCGCCACCTCAGAGACATTTAAGTGTGCATGACATACTCAAGCCACAAAATAAAAAGATTTGTACAAATGAGAAATAACAATAATATTATAAAAATCAAACAGCCGCAGACCACAAAATTGTTTGTTCTATGATAGATACAATTTACAGCCATGCCGTCTTATCATTTATATAATCTTGCGTACAATAGTATGCTTTCTTAATCAATGTTTCTTTAATAGCTACTTTAAATTTGTTTAAGGGCAAATCCAATATATCATGCGGAATTTTGTTGTAGTATTTCATACCTTGCCCCATAAGAGACTTCCGAATTTTTTGGAGTCTTAGAAATGGATTTAACAGTTTATTTTTATTTCGTGTGTTAAAGTTGTGACGTTCACAGCGCTTAGAATAATTATTTATATTTTTCCGCACAAACAAAATACAGTTAAAGATAAACTGCGAGGCAGTAGTTAAAATACCAATTTTCTCGAAACAACTCTCTAAGGGATGATCTAGACCGTAGTTTATAAATAAAACGTATAGCTCGTTTCTGTAAAATGAAAATAGTCTCAATTTCAGCGGCAGATCCCCACAATAAAATACCGTAGGACATCAAACTGTGAAAATAGCTAAAATAAACAATTCTAGCAGTTTCGACATCCGTTATCTCACGAATTTTTCGAATCGCATATGCGGCAGAACTCAGTTTACCAGAAAGGCTTTCGATATGTGGGCCCCATTGAAGGTGTTTATCTAGTGTTACACCTAGAAATAAGGTTGAATCGACCATTTCCAACCTCTGACCATTAAATTCTATATTGGTTTCAACATCTCTTACATTGGGTAGTGAAAAATTAACACATTTAGTTTTTTTAGCATTCAACTGAAGATTATTAACAGTAAACCAGTGAAGCAACTCTGAAAGTGCGCTATTTACATCGTCATAATTATTTTTATTTCTGTTAGTTTTAAATATTATTGATGTGTCATCTGCAAATAACAACATTTCACACTTTCTACTAATAAAGAAAGGAAGATCATTTATATACACCAGAAACAAAAATGGGCCTAAGATTGAGCCTTGAGGAACTCCCATCTGTATACACGAATCAGATGATTTAGCGCCATTAATATCAACTTTTTGAAATCTAGATGTAAGATATGAAACTATCGACTTCTGAGCCAAATCACACACGCCATAGAAATTAAGCTTAAGAATAAGGGTACTGTGGTCAACGCAGTCAAAAGCCTTCGATAAGTCACAAAACACTCCTATGGCGTTTTGCGACCTCTCCCAGGCATCATAAATAGGCTGTAGTAACGCAGCACCAGCATCAGCTGTAGAACGACCCTATAGAAAAGTCTTAACATGATAGTTATATCTGTCCTTAACATGATAGTTATATCTGTCCTTAGCATGATAATTATATCTGTCCTTAACATGATAGTTATATCTGTCCTTAACATGATAGTTATATCTGTCCTTAACATGATAGTTATATCTGTCCTTAACATGATAGTTACCTTGAAACTAAAATATTTGGTGCGATAGTAAGAGATTTTTACTTATTATTCTTATTGCAATCACGTGTTTCAGTTTATTAATAATTCTGACGACACGAGTTGGTGTGACCTTACGAGCCCCGATGCAAAATAGTTCGTCTAGTAAGAAAAACGTGGAGAAAGATTTTTTCAAACTTAGTTATTTTTATCTACTTACGTAGACAGAAACACTATTATACAATCTCATGGTCGGTTACTTTTGCACTTTTTAATGTTGAAGCAATAAACTATTTCAGCCTTTTAAATCAGGAGATATCCTGCTTTTAAGTCGAGCAATTGGTAAGCAAAATAGTTTAGCTGGTTGTTAATAGATGCAAAGAGTTCGTCTATCATGGAGTTAAATACTTTTCTTCCTTTGTGTAAACCTATTTATCGATATTTCTGTTTGGAAAAGTAATTCTGAGTCATTTTGACAAGTAGGATAGTGTAAATTAGAGATGAAACGGATATCCGGTAACTATCCGGTCGGTAAAGGTCGCAAGTGCGATCAATTCGCATTGACTTGAGATAAAAATCCAGCTCACAGGTTATCACATTTCTTTCTTCACGTTGCACTTGGTCAGTGTTGTTTTCATTTGCTACTTCATCAAAGCAGACCCAAAATGTGTTATGAGCTTTGCAAGATACAGCTGGCTCTGTGTCCTCTCCACTACTCTTTTTAGCCGATGTTGAAGATGAACTGCTACTTGAAGACTCCTGCGACGCCTACGCAAACGGCTAAATTTCGCCGGATATTCGGCTATCCGGCCACTTCGTCGGCCGAATTTCCGGTATCCGGCCAAACTGCTATCCGTTTCATCTCTAGTATAAATTCTGAAAAAATTCTGTTAATTTCTTCAGTTTCCAAAAAAATTGACTAATGGCAAACCAGTGGGTGAAGAACTTCGAAGGCGAATAGTTTGTAGGAATGAGGCGGGCAAATCAAGTTACCAAATTTGAAAAGACTTGACACTGCCCAGATTTACAGTGCAATCTATCATTCAGCCTCATCAAAATAATGGAAATACTTCTTGCTTAAAGAAAACTGGCCGACCTCGTATCAACAGTGAAGCAGAAAACAGAATTCTTATGAAAATTAGACATGACGCTTCACTTTCCCGCCAACAATATAATTAAAAGAGGAAGATGTCGCATTGAAACTGAAAATTAAACCGTCCAAATTTTTTTTTCTTTCCAATTGGCAATTAGCGTCCGAATTAAGACAATTGGTTTAGCCCTATCCTTTTTTAGATCACTCAAAACGTATTATTTGTCTCACTTATTGTTGTTACAATGGATACGTCAGAGTAAATATACAATGTGAGATGTCGTAGGAAAACTATATCTGAGTACGGCTAAGTAAAAGTATTCATGCAGTATTTCAAGCTTTAAATTTAAATATAAAAATATTCAATTCTTTAATCAAGTCCATAGTAATTAGTCGCAGAGCTTTCATTCGTCTTGATAAATTCGTCCATAATTGCACAGACAAACCCTTCAGTTTCCCCAAAGAGGTCCCCGAAACGTAGCCGGTTCACCGAATAGGAGAGATCTACATCTGGGCCTCTCCTTGCGATCCTGAATGCTTAACGTAAGCGGTTTACGCCAGTTCTCATTAGCTAAATTGAGTGGGGTAAGGTGTTTGTCAACTGCCACAACATCTCGATGCATCACGCAATTCGTGGTAAGGAAAAAAAATTAGAGATTGTACACCTCGCGATTGTGGAGTGTCTTAGCATTTAAAAATCCCCGACCACCAAATTTTCGCGGGATGTACATTCTCATTACCGACGAACGCGGGTGTCGTATGCGATGTGCCGTTAACAGTTGGCGAACCCTGCAATCAATGGTATAAATGAGCACGGGCATAACCCAACCATTGAAGGCACGTTCCTTGTTACCACCAGACAAAAGACTGTTAAAAAATATTCATTTCTTATTATTTAATGACATAGTGCAGCAATATAATATTTAAATTAGGTATTAATATTTAAAACTAAAACTTTGCCCGCCAGAAAATAATAGACATGTAGCAAGAAATAAAATACTTTGTTTTGTGAAGTCGATAATTTGGCATGAAAACTATGAATACACCTTATCTTTAGTAAACCATTTGAGGTGGAGTATGACCAGAATCCCTCTCACCCTGGTTCTTGAGAGGAGGCCCCGTGTTCAGAAGTGGGGTGTTAATGGAGTGAGATGTTTGCAACTGTTGTCAATCTTATATTGAATGTTAAAACGTAATTGTCATCATTGCTTTATCGAAACGCAAAAAATCAAGAGTCATTCAATTTCGTTATCGCGGGCGATCTGTTATTCAAGATCAAAATCTGTAGGCATGTGTATTACACTCATCATAGAAAATGTTGACTACAAACTTTCCATTACTCAAAAAAATAAAAAAATATACTTACAAGGAACATTAACTTAATGCATAGGGATCCTAACAAAAACTTAAAAGCCCAAGCCAACCTCACCTGCTGATCAACGTACTTGGCTTTGGCAACCACAAGTGCCCGGCAGCGGCAATAGGCTCGCCACCTATTACGTGGGACCAACAATAAATTAATGTATATGTCACCGTAAAATTGTAAATAACGTTAAATTATAATCTATCCCGCGATATTGTAATGATTTTGACTAATAACAACCGAAGATGGCGACGATGGGCGGCTGAGCGGGGACCATGAAGTTCAACCAATCAGAGCGCGAGGTGCGTTCTTTCGCATGCCATTTTACAATCTGACGATTTGTCTTCGAAAGATTATAATCTATCGAAAAATAATGCGTTAAATTGTGAGCAGTTTGTCACGGATCACAATTTTTCGACAGATTACAATATCGCGGGATAGATTATAATTTAACGTTGTTTACAATTTTACGGTGACATATATAGTACAACTTAGAAACGATGCTGTCCGCTAAAGTATGAAACTGTCGCAAATAACAACGCCTTCATCCGAAATCAGTATAACATTTGCTCCAATTTTAACATTTCAAAATACATCATCATCATCATCATCATCTCAGCCATCTGACGTCCACTGCTGAACATAGGCCTCCCCAATAGATTTCCACATTGAGCGATCCTGAGTCGCCTGCATCCATCGGCCTCCCGCCGCCTTGACCAGATCATCGGTCCATCGCGTGGGAGGCCGTCCTCTACTACGTTTACCGGTTCGCGGTCGCCATTGCAGAACCTTGACGCCCCATCGGTCGTCGGTTCTTCGAGCTATGTGCCCCGCCCATTGCCACTTCAGCCTGCAAACTCGCCTCGCTATGTCGGTCACTCCAGTCCTCCTACGGATTTCCTCATTTCTGATTCGATCACGTAGGGACACTCCGAGCATAGCTCTCTCCATTGCACGCTGAGCGACTTTGAGCTTTCTAATGAGGCCCATAGTCAGGCACCAAGTCTCAGTACCGTACGTCATCACTGGCAACACACACTGGTTAAAGACTTTTGTCTTAAGACACTGAGGTATTTTTGACGAGAAGATATAGCGCAGTTTCCCGAACGCAGCCCAACCGAGCTGGATTCGACGATTGACCTCTTTCTCGAAGTTGGACCTACCCATTTGGACTTTTTGTCCCAGGTATACATATTCGTCGACAACTTCGAGAGCCGAGCCTCCAATAATTATTGGGGTAGGCTTAACATGGACATTCGACATAATTTTCGTCTTGTCCATGTTCATTTTGAGACCTACCCTTTGGGAAGCTCTGTCGAGGTCTTCGAGCATTGTGCCCAGATCCACAAGCGACTCCGCTATGACCACTATATCGTCGGCAAATCGAAGGTGAGACATATACTCGCCATTTATGTTGATGCCGTAGTTTCCCCAGTCCAGCATTTTGAAAACATCCTCCAGGGCAGCAGTGAACAGTTTCGGAGATATGACATCTCCCTGTCTCACGCCCTTCCGCAGGAGGATAGGATTCGTGTGCTGGTCTAGTACGCGTACGGACATGGTGGCGTTTTTGTATAAACTTCTCAACACTTCAATATACCGATGGTCAATGCGGCATCGCTGCAGGGACTGAAACACTGCCCAAGTCTCGATCGAATCGAAGGCCTTTTCATAGTCCACAAACGCTAAGCAAAGTGGCTGGTTATACTCCTCGGTCTTCTGTATAACCTGCCGCAGCGTATGTATGTGGTCCATGGTTGAAAAGCCTTTTCGGAAACCGGCTTGTTCGGGAGGCTGGAAGTCGTCAAACCTATGACCGAGACGGTTCGTGATGACCCGTGAAAACAACTTATAGACGTGGCTCAGTAGCGTGATTGGCCTATAATTCTTCAAAAGAGATTTGTCACCTTTTTTGAAGAAAAGTACAACCACGCCACTGGCCCACGCCTGTGGCGTACGTCCCTCGAGGATGACGGTGTTAAAGAGCCTCTGAAGTACCTTTAGTACCGGTGTACCACCCGCTCTCAGAAGCTCTGCTGTCATCCCGTCTTCACCCGGTGCCTTGTTGTTCTTCAGCTGTTTCAGGGCCATCCTAATCTCGTATAGGCTGACGTCCGGGATGTCTTCGGTGTAATGCCTGGTTAGTTTGGCTCTAGGATCTTTAGCCAAACAAGTAGCGGGATCCTGCGTACTAGTATATAACTGCCCATAAAACCCTTCGATTTCCCTCATGATCTCAGGTTTCGACGTGACTAGATTGCCCTTGTTGGTCTTCAGCTGCGTTAACTGACTCTGGCCAATAGACAGATCTCGTGCGAACACTTTCGAACCCTTGTTCCTCTCTATTGCATTTTCAATACACGTAGTACTGAATCTGCGAATATCAAGTCGCAAGGATTTCGTGATCTGTCTATTGATACGCCGCCGGTAAGAGAATGCATCTGCTGAAGACTGCAATCGCATATGTCGTCGTGCTTCCATGAGATCAAGAGTCTCAGTCGATAATTTTTGGGTTTTATTTCGGGGTCTGGTCTTGTAAAATTTGGACCCCACCGCGTGGACAGTCTCAACTAGCCCGCTACTTAAGTCGTCGACGGACACGCAGTCCTCTAGACCTGCGAAGCGATTTTGAAGCTCGATCTGAAAGTACTCGGGGTTTTGAATATGGGCAACTGAGGGTCGGAGCGTAGACTTCATCAGGCGGGACCTTTCAAGCTTGACATTTATATTCAATGTGCCTCAAAATACAAGGAAAATAAAATCGAGAAAAGAATTTTGATGTCTATTCTCTTACATTCAGTTAATGCACTTTTGTACATAAAGCAAGTGATGTTTACAAATTTGTATCTTGCAACAATAACAGGAAGTAAGAGGCTGAATTGTCGTCAGACCACTGATGACAGTGTGCCATTAAAAAATAAAAGAGGAACAGGAAGTGAAACAACTTTATTATTTTTAATAAATCACCCATTTGGTGAAAGGAGGATAATGTCAGAGAATTTATGTGAAAGTTTATTGGCCATGAATGTCTTGTATGGTGACCTTAAACTGATATGGCAGTAGGTAATAAATAAATGAATATTCTCTTACAATCACACCAATTATTTAGTTCCAAGATAGGTATCATTAAGGACTTGTGTTATGGATACTAAATAACGGATAAACATATAGTTATAAATACTTTTTTATTGTAAATACATACATAGGAAAACCCGCAGACCAGAACAAATATTCATGTTCATGCACACAAAGATTTGTCCTGTGTGGGAATCGAACCCACGACCTCTCGTGGGAAGTGCAGGTATACTGACCTCCACGCCATATCGGAAAGCATTTATTAATAAATATGTTATTGAAAATTACGCATTAATTTATTAATAAAAGTTGTATAGATAATTTTACTCAAATCACATGATAATTACCTATGTACTTTTTCATAAATAATTTTAGTACCCGTCTTAACGAAGTTACGTTCACTCTCTTGTGCCATTTCGACATTGAAATTTGCATGATGAACCTTGACGTTACAATTTTTCTGAGAAACTGAAAGACATGAGAGTTTTGATGCCCACCAAGTGACAAAAAGATAGGTACATCACCAAGTATTTTATTGTCCAAAACTGGAATAAATTCGAGTTTTAATCTTCGACATTGTACACACGTGTAGGTAAGTTAGAGTGAAGATTGTACAACTCGTACGAATTAACTGTGCACCTCGCACTGGACGTCATTTGAAAGGGCGCGTTAGCAAAAAAAAAGAGAATTATTTTGAAAAAAAATTTTTTTTTTAAATATGTTAATAGAAGGTTGTTTTGATGATAAGGCGTCATAATACTAGGTGATTTTACTCTTGACGTTTTACTATAAAATTTATACATATGGATTGATATATTATAACAGCTTGACAATAAAGAGACGACAAAAATTAGGGCATTAGATTTTTCATTGCGGTGACATTTTTGAAAGTCTAAGATCATTTTTGTATGTAATGATAAGTAAACGCGACGCTGCTCTTCCGTGTACACAATTTTATTTCAGATGCATGCAATCGTTAGATGCTATCGCTACTGAGCGCTTACGGCGAATGCGGGGCGCCGCGCAGGGAAGCGGCGGGAGAGGGGTCGCATTCCAGGGGGGGCCATTGGTTCGTGCGAGTTGTACTAGAGGTTCAATGAATCTCAACCTTTGAGCATTAAACAAACTGTTGGCTCTAGTAGTCTTTACTATTTTATTAGTGTACAATGTTTTTGGTCTGAGTTCAAGAGTAGTACTTTTAAGTCTTTGGACACTAATGTTACGCTTTTTATTTGACTTTAAAATTACAAAAACGCTCTTAACGCTTTTATTATTTTACTGATGCCAGCAAAATGGATAATTAAGTGTCATCCTATCAGAGGTATCCTATCCTATTAAAAAGATAATGAAAGCCCCCCGCTCTTATAGTCCGAGAGCTGGCAAGAATTTTTGGGTAGGTATTTGAGGCAAGCTGAAAACTTGTCCTGTACCTCTTCTATTATATCCCAACACGAAACTGCAGACCTGGCTGGTGAGTAGCGGGGCTAAATCAACCCCCAAATTTTTTATTTTTTTTTATTTTTTATATAAAAATATACTTGAGGCAATTTGTAATTTTTATATGTCGTAGTTTTATATTTACAGAATATAAAATAAGCCAGACGATTCAGTTGGGGTTTTAACATTGCCAGACGCGTCCAAAAATATTTTGCAAAAAAATATAAAAAATGTATTTGAGGCAACTTGAAATTTTAATAGAGTATTATTTATAACTAAAAAATAAGACTCTCAAAAAGACAGATCATTTCGGTGGGACTTTCTACCTGCCAGGTGATCTAACAAATTTTGTATGGGTGCGAGTGCGGAGCGCTATAGACAAACTGTAGAGTGAGAGAGAGCGTTTATCGGCAACTGTCTGCGTTCTTGCTTGCTGCGTTACTATTGGCTCTGACGAGGTCACGCGACTTACTATACCCATGTGGTTTTCAGTCGAAATTTTGGAGTAACTTTCCGGTGGGACTTTCTACCTGCCAGGTGATCTTATAAAGTAATGATTACAAAAATATAAAATTACAAAATCAGATTTATTGAAATAGAAAAATTATATAATGAAATACAGCTGCAGAATTATTAGGAATATACAAATACCAATGTAATTAATTCTCTGTCATATAAAAAAGAAATTGTCATTCTTCTTCTGTAGATGCTTCTTCATCAGAGCTATCAGAATCAACTTCCGATTCATCGGTGTCTAATACCTCTGCATTATCTGCGAAAAGTAATACATATGGATTTATAAAATAAATCATAGAAATTAAAATGCAGCTGTTATAAAAAAAAAAATATGTGTACGCACCTGCAGTATCATTTTCAATATTATTTTGTTTATTGTTATCATGAACAATAGCGTCGAATACTGATTGCGGCATACAATCTCCGTAGAACCAGTGGCAATGTAGCGTATCCTCATGAAGTGTCCATCCGTTTGTATTTGGTGTCAAAGAGCTGGGGAATCGCAAATAGGCATTTCTCTAAATACTTGTTATATATTGCGTTCTTAAAAAATGTTGTTGTAATTCAGCTTTGCACGGAGGTAAAGTAGAGGGATCACAATTTTTTTAAGTTTTTTTGAATGGTTCATCTTCAGTGTTAGCTTTGTAAGTTGCCGATAAACGCTCTCTCTCACTCTACAGTTTGTCTATAGCGCTCCGCACTCGCACCCATACAAAATTTGTTAGATCACCTGGCAGGTAGAAAGTCCCACCGAAATGATGTCTTTTTGAGAGTCTTATTTTTTAGTTATAAATAATAATCTATTAAAATTTCAAGTTGCCTCAAATACATTTTTTATATTTTTTTGCAAAATATTTTTGGACGCGTCTGGCAATGTTAAAACCCCAGCTGAATCGTCTGGCTTATTTTATTTTATATTCTGTACATATAAAACTACAACATATAAAAATTACAAATTGCCTCAAGTATATTTTTGTATAAAAAAAATAAAAAATTTGGGGGTTGATTTAGCCCCGCTATTCACCAGCCAGGTCTGCATTTTCGTGTTGGGATATAATAGAAGAGGTACAGGACAAGTTTTCAGCTTGCCTCAAATACCTACCCAAAAATTCTTGCCAGCTCTCCTACTATTATGCATCTCGCTCGGTTTGTTTTTTAGCCACGAATCTATACTTAATATTATAAAGCTGAAGAGTTTGTTTGTTTGAACGCGCTTATCTTAGGAACTACTGGTTCGAATTGTTTTTTTTTTGTGTTGAATAGACTATTTATCAAGGAAGGCTTTAGGCTATATAACATCACGCTGTAACTATTAGAAGCGAAGAAATAATGGAAAATGTGAAAAAAACGGAGAAAATTATTCATCCTTGAGGGCTTTCGTTGCGTGCGCTGCGAAAACGGTTCAAGATACCAAAAATATATATATATGAAAGAATTATTCCTCTTGAAATGATCAAAAAAAATATGTCCACGACAGTATATGTCTATCTTTTAAGATTAACTCACTAAAACCGTTAGTATGGTAATTACAATATTAAAATAACACCGATATAAAATTCACACGCGCCGCAGTGCAAAACGCGACGCTGCAAGGAGGCGTGGCTTGCGAAAGATGAGGAGGTTGGTTCGCAAAAATAAATGATGCCCGAAATAACTAATCCACGCGGACGAAGTCGTGGGCACAGCTAGTGTTCCTATATTCGGCATTATTGTGAGACATCCCACATACTACTTTGGTTGGAAAAACTTTTATAAACACAATTGACGTATCCTTCGGAATGGTAGGTGTGGTGCTTCCTAGTGGTGATTTATTTAATCATTAAGAAACTATATAAATAAACGGAAAACGTACGTTTTTGTACTAAAATATGTGTTAACTTTCGATTTCGTAGCAACTACTGACCACCTGAATTAAATTTTAATTAAATCCATGCGTACCTTTCTACTGTAACTATGTTATGTTTAAAACATGTTATATTCAAAGATTTGTTTTTAAATAATCCTGAAAACCAAACCCTCCAAAACACAAATAAAACAAAACCATTATAAATATAATAATATTTATTTCTTTCGACGAGTCATTTACAAATTAACAAAATGTCTCAATACCACGCACTTTCTCACACTAACTTAATATTTACAACACAAATGTACTTTAGAAATAGAGATCTGTATACAAACATACAAACAACTGGTTCATCGCATCGTATTTTATATATAGGGGGCAGATTGTCCTTATATTAAAATTGTATTTATATCTACTGACAGTTTTCCTCTGGGTTGCAGAGGTCAGACGGCAGTCGCTCTATGTAACAATTGAAATTCAGATAAATCTGGTAAGATCAGAAAACAAACCCCTGGGAAGTGAAGTCTAGGGCGACCGGGATATTGCGACACATAATGATTTTGTCTACACATAATTAACATTAAACATACCAATATTCTTATTCGTGATAATCAATGATTTAATACTTTGAAGAGGTTATAGTCCCCCGTTAACTGAAGATTTAATCTATACAATTTGAAACGTAATATCTGTCGCATTTGTTTTGTTGTTCTAACAAAATACTAAAATTTTAAACATTTGGTTTGAACTGTGAACAGAAAAAATACATTTAAAATCTTGGGACGATTGCCTCTTAAGTTCTTATTTACACTCATTGATGATATTTAAAAAATGAATCACTTTTAATTGTATATTTGGAAATAATTATGCCGCAAATCTAATTGTTACCATGTTTAGAAGCAGAATATACAATGTTATAAACATACATGAGGAATAAGCATACAATAAATTGTCGAAAAGTAATAGAAATAGTGAGAAAAATTATATATAACTCGAAATACAAAAGTATTAACGCTTCATACTTTCAGTACTGCTATTTTTACATAAATCTTTTAGGATAACATCAATTACAAAGCAGGGGTGCGTTTGTACGGCCACAGAATAGTTATTCCAATAGATTTGAGAAGACAGGTCCTAAATCTAGTTCATGGAACTCGATCTAGGAGTCGTGAAGTGTAAAAATCTAGCACGTAATTATGTGTATTGGGCGGGGAATCGATAAAGATATCGAGCCGTTGTGTAGAGCGTGCGAGTCGCGCGCTATGGTGGATGGATAAAGTATATATATAAATAAATAATGTTCTTCATAATCATTTTACATAATATTAAATGTAATTTGTTTCAACCTATAATTCAAAAATCTGTATATTTTTACAATGTTATTCAAACGGCGATGCGATGAACCACACAAAATGCATCTAGTTTAAAACTAACGATCACAAATTGATTACTAAAACGCAACCCGTTCGCGACGTCCACTTAACCTACACAAGACGTCGAACTACACAATTATTACAGAAAAAATGCAATAACGACATGCAGTTCAATATCTGTAAGAATGAAATTCGAAATAAATAAACCCTTTAGAGTTCTTTGAGACATGTTCTTAATGAATACTGCAGATGAGGAATTTTTGTCTTGTCCTTTTATTTTCAGCTCTTAAACTACTCTCGTCTATCTTAGTTACAATCCGCGGCACACAAGTTGAACAAAGACCTTGAATTCACCTTGGATCGCGCATTCAGCCAAACTTGAGTTAATAAACGAGCACCTAGAGGAATGCGAGTGTTAGCTGACAATAATCAGTTCTTTTTATGCAATTCGAGAAAAGATGGCTCTGTTTCTGTTCTTCCCATAACCAGCTGTGAGATTTCAGTCCCACAACTCTTAAATGAGATTTCGAACTCAGAATCTAGTCCCATTACTTGAAGTAACCTTCCAATCCTACAACTGGACGTTAGATGGAACTAAAAACTGACCTTAGTCTAGAAATGAGCTTACATTATCACAACTATATTCACTTTCCAACCCTTCACGAGCATTTAAACAAAGATAACCGGACAAACATCCCAATTTCTACAGCTTAACGCGCCAACCAAGCCCGGAAATTTTCTCTCCGCCTCGAATGAAGCCTCTCGTGCGAAGCCTTAGCGGCAGCGAGCGCCCCGGGCCGGTAGAGACTGAGGGGCCTGAAAGACAGCAGTCGCAGGTCGTCGCTCAGCTGGCACTCCTGGTGGTCGTGAAGCTTGGGCGGCTTTCTACGGGCGTGGGGCTGCTTGTTCTGAAAGATAAAGGGAACATGTTTAGTCCAATCCGAAGTAATTTATTTGCTTTTCTTGTTGTTAACGTTGTTCTTAACAATAATATAGTACATTAATGTGTGTAACAAGAGTTGGTAGCGTTTATGGGGGGGCGGCATCATTAACGAGGCTCGAGCATATTCCTACCGTGCCCTACCCTACTATGGCTATCATATCAGCCTTAAGTCCACTGCTGAACATATTACACTCTATTAGGGTATTTGCCCATAATTAGCACGCTGGGCAGGCGATAGCATATACATTCCAGCCAGTACGCAGGACGACGCTGCTGTCCATCATCCGGTAGGATATCTCTGCTAACTTTTACGACTCCCCGTGAGATGAGAGGGCTAGACTGGTATCTCACGGCACATGTTGATAAGTAATTAGCCAATGCCTAATAAGGCAAAATGTTAACATTCCAAATATGAATATTGTGTTCTATATCTTAAAATTTTTAATTTGATTTTGTCGTCGCCCGAACATGTGGACAATTTTAAAACGTATCGGGCACCCACTGGACATGCTTGCCTAGTGTGGGGCCACTGTAACCTCCATTTTGTAAACTTTATGGCAATAAACAATTTTTTATTATTTTTATAATACTAACAGTGCAGTGATGCGTGCCCGGAGCCACATTATGGGTGAATCCACCGCAGCGCCGCGCGTTTCTTGCTAGGAACACGGGCTTGTTGCGTGTGTGTGGCGTTGTGTGCTGGGGTCGCGCGAATCTCTCCGCGTAAAGAGCCCACGCGCCAGCGCGACCCACTAGCTGGTGGCGAGGGGAGGTTCCGGAACGAGGCTGTAAATATATTACACATTAATTAAGGGATCCTAACAAGATCTGAGGAGTCCAAGCCAACCTCAACTGCAAGTGATGCACCTGCCGATCAACGGACGAGGCTCTGGCGAACATTACAGTGCCCGATAAGCGGCTTTAGGCTCGCCACCTATTACGTGGGACCAACTAAATAATTGGCGAAGTGTGGGCGTGTAATGTGCCTCTGCCTACCCCATCGGGGAAACAGGCGTGATATTATGAATGTATCAATTAAAGCAACTAAACCAATGGTAGGGTGTAAAGTGATCATATCCTCATCATCCTAGTATTATCAATTTGTGGGATCAATGGAGTTACATATCGCATGCTTAAAGGAACATCGACCCATTAATAGATTGATCAGGTTCGAGTTACGTACTTATACAGTCTTTCTATTCCTTACCCAGATCAAATCACTGTTAATCAAACGTTCAAAACACAAGAATTACTAGCTAATAAATCAGTATCAATTTAATGCGGTTACAAGTAGGAAAAGTATTCTTTAGACGATCTTCTTTTGTGATGTCCCAAAAATCGTATTTTTTGAGTTAAGCATGCGATATGTCACTCGGTTGATATAGATAGTACTTATTTAATTCTACTGAATTATAATTCTGTTATTAACTTAAATTCGTGTGATACATGTAATTGGCGTATGTCGTTTTTATCACAATAAAATAAATCAAAATTATCCATGCAAAATTTCAATACGGAGTGACTGCAGTCTGTTCTTCGTAACCCAAAACGGAAACATCATGATCTCTCCAATAGATTCAATCAACACATAATGTAACGTAAATACATGGCAGGATCCGCAATTGTACCAAATTGTAATATTCCTTATAAAACCATTGTGGAACGCAATAAAGCATTGAGTATTGAGCGCGCTAGGCAAACGGGTTGGTGATCGCAGTTCCAGCCAGTGACGACTCCCCGTGAGATGAGAAGGAGTGGCACTATTCTAGGTCGGTGTAGTACCGGTCTAGAACACACGCACGGTGTGCTAGGTTCACGGTACTGCATGAGAAGTCTCGAGGATTAAATTACCTGTGCGGGTGGCGACAGACGCTGGTCCCTCTGCGGCGAAGCACGTCCCGAGGCTCCCTCCAGAAGTTCCATAGAAACTACACATTCGTCTCCGCCATACTAAAATTAAAAAAACAACACGATTAACTCTATATACAAGACAAAAAATTACAAAAAATCTATTATAATCCCACAATTTTACATGTATAATTCAGAACTAATAGGTTTAATGAGAATAAATAATAAAACAACATAGTATTAAAAGCCTTTGTTAGCAGAAAAATGTTGGTTCGGAAGGCACTTTAAGGTTTTGGTCCTAGCATTATCCCGGTTTAACCAGCTGCCAGGATGTTCAAAGGCACTAATAACGACTGCCATAGATGTTAGTTATAGCCTGGACCAACGACTTAACGTACTTTCCAAGGGACAGAGCAAGCTATAGTAACTTCGAAAAGTCACAGGGTTTTTAACCTGATACCGCCTTTAGTTTTGTTAACCCTAAGGTTAACTGGCAGAGAAAGCCTTATGGCATTAAGTTCGCCTTTTGTAATACTTTTAAGTGTGCAATAAAGATTAAACTATGACGTAACTTACAATAAAATTTCAAGTAAATACTGACCACTCTAACAAGGAACGCGCTGTGCTCCTGCCTCAAGTATCTGGCAGCTCTTCGTACGTAGGACTGTGGGCCTCGCATGCCTCCTTGAGCACACATCTCCGCCGCTCGGATGGACCACGGCTCAGAGACGCAATGTTGTAGCTAAAAAGAATAACATATTTAGTCATACATTAAGACTAGATCAGGAAGACAAAATTACCAAATCAAATCAGGACAAATCTTTATGTGTGAATATTTGTTTTAGTCTAGGTGTTTTCTATGTATATTAACCCTTCGGGCAGGACATGTTAAAGATTTCTATTGCTTTTGTACCTTAACTCAACTCCATAAGGTTCAATTTATGGTGGCCATATGTTTACCACTGCCTTACAAAGAGTTAAGAATTTATTTACAAAAAAAAAATTTAATTAAGTATGTTTATCCGTTATTTAGTATACAGAACAAAAGTTTTTATGATACTTATTTGGAACTAAATGTGAGGTGTAATTTTTAGGAATTATTTATTTATCTATCTAACAGAAATGCCTTGGGGTGCGTTCTAGTATTAGCCGACTCAATATTCCTATAGAGGACTATCTTATATGTTGAAAGCCGATCCCAAACGCAATGGAAAACCTTTTGTTTGTAGACCATTAGACTTGATTAATTGAATGAATGAACACTTTATTTTACACTAAATATAAAAAAGTAATCAAATCACATAAACAAATATATGGTACAATGAGCCGCCTTATTGCTAACAGCAATTTCTTCCAGGCAACCTTAGGAGGGATAGGAAACAATGAATAAAAAATAATGATATAGAGTAGGCACAACAAAGTGCTCTTGCTTACTTAGAAGTAAATAATAAATTCACACATACATATTATTACATGAAATTGATTAATTATAAAATGTAAATAATCACCTGTCTGACAGCAATAGAGACTAGTTTATCGAGCGTGTAAGCGGGATACGCCTTGATCCCGAGCATCTCTCTCGCCGCGTCTTCATAGGCGGCCGGTTCAGTGTTACCGTCGAGAACTCCCTTCACTAGTTCCAGTAGGGCTCCGTAGTACTCGGAGGGTGATTGCACGTCCGCTGGGAGGTCTGTGGAGGAAGGCTTTTGTTAGGGTATTGTTTATTACATATTAAGGGTTGTCTGTTAGCAATACAGCATGTATAAAAGTTCTACGAATACATAATGGTGAACTCCCTTTGTTGAGTAAGTTTGATGGAAAATGTTGTATTTTTTTACCGACTTTTGAGGAAGATGGTTATTTTTTATTACATATTTAGTGTACAGTATACTTCGTGACTAAAGTAGTAGAATTCAACAAATACGTAATTATGATATCAGTCTGTTGAATATGTTCCCATAGAAAATATGGTACATACTGTTTCAATGATTTCAAACATAATTTTTACTAATTTCTACTATATATTCCCTATGTTTACATTGTGTATAGGCTTAAGTCCAAATGAGAGTGCTTCGTCTCGAGCGGCCTTCAATCAATAAAACACTAATTTGCACTTTTCATTAATGTTGCACCTACCACCACCATTTTTAACCGATTTTCACCATTATTTTACCGACTACCAATTTCCGCTTAATAATCTACAAAGTATACTTACTATTAGGCTTAAGCCGCAGTGCGTGCGCCACATCCCGCGGCGATGCGGCTAGCGCGGCGGCGGCTCTACGCGCGGCCCCCAACCTCTGACATACGACGCCGTGAACCCGCAGGAATAGATACCACGACGATGTGCACACGAAACGACTCTCCTACAAACATACATACAGGTTAAACAATGGCATTACTATAATCACTTAATATTAGTATTTGGTAGAACCAAATTTGACAAGTTCTTGCTCTATTTCCTTATCCCGCCCTCTCATTTCCACTCCCCGAACTACTCCGTGCTGGTCTAAGGAACCACCCCCATACTGTGCAGAATGAGGCTGCTGCCTATCATCCGGAAGGATTTCTCTTCGTCGACTCTTCGTGAAATAAAAGGGGGAGTCGTAAGAGTTACACGCTATAGGAGTCACAGACAGCCCTTTGTATAGAGCGTGTATGGTGGCTGAGAAAGCGGTCGCACACGTTCTCCAGGAATGCACAGACAGGCGTGGCTGACATACGGAAGGTAACCATAGGATCACAGAGTTCCATTATGGAAATTTTACACAGATTTGGAAACCTGATCTGCCTCTGGAGAGAGGTGGGCTGGCTGGAGTGAGTAAATATGGCCGCAAAGGCTCACGCAAAATAGTCCATAGCAAGGACTAAGTCCGGAAACCATCACCACTAACATCATCATCATCTCAGCCATCTGACGTCCACTGCTGAACATAGGCCTCCGTCATCACGGCACGACCACTAACATAGAACATAGAAATGAGAGGGAGTGAGACTAGTCTAGGCCGGTACCACTCGGCGCTTAGGATCCCTACTATACGCCTAAAATATTAAATTTAAAGCTAGTTATACAAACATACATTAGGCGGATGATCTCTGTAGTCGTCCTCCACTTCATTTTCCTGTTTGATGTCGTTCTTCATTATTGAAGGTTGATCTTCATTGCTGCTCCTTTTGACACTTATGGTCGCATTCACGCTT
Organism: Musotima nitidalis; assembly: GCA_949126915.1. Taxonomy (NCBI): domain Eukaryota; kingdom Metazoa; phylum Arthropoda; class Insecta; order Lepidoptera; family Crambidae; genus Musotima; species Musotima nitidalis. The sequence continues at coordinate 1,831,272 of OX421441.1, forward strand.
TCTGAAACATCATTACACGTTTGAATATTGAAATATATATTAACGGGTTGGTTGAGTGAGACCTTACAGAATAATTCATATTCTCTTACAATTATTTAGTTTCAAGCTAAGTGTCGTTAAGAACTTGTGTTATGGATGCTAAAGAACCAATAAACTTAAATACCATTTTTTTTGTTCATACATACTGAATATACATAGGCAACACCCAGCCAGAATAAATATTCATATTCATGAACACAAAGATTTGTCACGTGTGGGAATCGAACCCACAACCTTTGGAGTTAAGTGCAGATATACTGACCTCCACGCCATATCGGTCGTCCACCATTCATAAGGCCGTAATGTATTTGTTATTTTTATTACTTTTGACGAAATATATAAATATTTTCCCTTTACACTATTAGGTCAAATATTTATGTGTAAAATTTTAAAGAGACGTCAGTAGGAAGGCAGCATGCTTGTATCAACATATACATTCAGTTGATTGCACATCGCATGACATTTCATCATTGTCTCATGTATTAATTGTTATATTTCACCATATGAAGCGCCGTTGTTTGAACTGCATTGACTGCTTACCATCAGGCAGGATGTAGTCGTTATGACAGGTCACATAAATTCTTGACCAGTTTCGTCAGTCCATTTGATGGAAAGTCTAATATGTTATGTTAGCTAAGTCGCGGTCGCCATTGAAGAACTTTAATTATTATCATCTTCGTCAATCATCTCAGTTAATGTTCCACTACTGAGCACAGGAGGAGGGGGCTCTTACAAACCAAACGAAGAGTGATTCATGTCATCTTTTACCACGCGGACCCATTTAATTATTTACAAACATACATTCACGCTTGTTTCCTGAAGGGGTAGGCAGAGGCATATTACACGCCCACACTTCGCCAATATAGTTGGTCCCACGTAATAGGTGGCGAGCATATTGCCGCTTACCGGGCACTGTTAAGTTCGCCAGAGCTTCGTCCGTCGATCGGCAGGTGCACCACTTGCAGGTGAGGTTGGCTCGGGCTCTTAGGTCTTAGTATGAGACGCATGCATACATAAGGAAACGTTTCTTTCCCGTAGAGGTAGGCAGAGATCACATCCTTCCATTTCCGAGTAGTATTACTACATATTAAAACAAAATAGACTAAACTCACCTTTCAAATCTGTATTGTTGTTGTTTTTCGGTTTGTTCTCCTTGTCATTTTTGTTGTTCCGTCCACTTTTGTCTGAAGCATTGTCCGACTCCGAGGACTGATGAAAAAAATAATTATCAGTCAATTTATGGTTTGTTTTATTTAAGCGATTGCATACCTTACTAAATATATGATTTTTTAATTGATATTTTATGTATTTTTGTTCAAGACGTATATTGTGGTTCACTTGACACGTTAACGGTTCAACAGAAAATTATTCTAAATATAATTCGAGGCAAAAAAGAATTACTTAATATTTTTTTAACAAAATATACTTAATTAATTATCTAAAAATCAACAGGATCATTTAGATTAGTAAAATTTTTACAATAACAATGGAAATTCGATAATTTCTTTAACAACAATGATATGCGCAGTATCATAATCAAGAAATAAAAGCAAAATGAATTCTTTCTTAGAATTTGACAAGGTTTGTCACATACAATACTTCAATAATGTATGCGATAATAATTGTTACGGCAATGTAAACGTAACTATGCCAGTTAATTATTAATTAGATGACTTCTTCTAATTATATAACATGTAAAAAAATACATACTCCCCGAAGGGGTAGGCGGCAGAGGCCCCATTTACGCCCACATTTCGCAAATTAACATTTTTGGTCCTACGTAATAGGTGGCGAGCCTATTGCCGCTTACCGGGAACTGTAATGTTCGCGAGAGTCTCGTCCGTTGTTCGGCAGGTGAGGTTAGCTCGGGCTCCTTAGGTTCTGGTGGGATTCCTTTAAAAAAACCAATTTACCTCTTGTTTCTCGTGTTTAACGTCAGTTTTGTCATCGCCGTCTGTCGGACTGCCCGGACTGGTAGGCTCCTCTTTGTCTTCTGTAATAAAACAATCAACAATTGTAGTACTTTCTTAGATCAGTTTCTAAAACAACGATGTGTTGGGGTTTACAAAAAATAATTAAGTCAAGTTGTCACATAGAGGATATTAAGCCCAATAATTTCATTTGCATTATTGTAGTTGAATATTTGTTATATTTAAGTAAGCGCATTTGCTTACAAAAAATATATAACAACAGGAGTTTTGCTTAAATCTTTTTCCTTAAATCGATTACTATCTGTTTTTATCTCATTTAATCTTTGATCCTTTTAGTATTGATAAAACTGGGACACGACTGTGAGAGAGTGTTGCGAAATTCTTAACCATTTGCGACGTTCTACACATTCTTAGTTGAGGTGGCGACTGAATCTCAACAAATAAACCGCTGTTTATGTGAACGGACACTTCTGTTATGCTATTTTATTTATTATACAATACATAACAATATTTGAAAACTAAAGTTGAATGTAATGATATAAATTATATCAATGGTCTCTTTAGGGTTAATTAACCCTTCTAAATGTTATGGTACTGCAAAAACAAAATGTGTTTTTTAGTATTTAGTTTGCTATACCTTGTAGTTTTTAGTATATATGTCGTGGCAACTTGTAATGGAAACTGCACTATTGTTTAAGTCATTAACTTTTAAGTATGATCCTTGTCTTTGTGTGAGTTTTGTAAGTTGTCCTTATTATAAATAAATGAATATGAATGTTCTCACCTTCATCCCTCTCGTCATCAGACAACGGCTGCCGGGGATGGTTGAAGAGATCAGGCAGGAACTGCCTCAAAAGCTGCTTAATTCTCCTTTTTTCAGCCTTCTGTATAGCGGTCTGCCTTCTAGCATGGTGAATCAGCAAGTCGGTGCAATCTCGGAGGATCTTGATCGCTGCAAGAAAAATTTTGGGAGTTAGATTTGGTATTTAGGGCAAGATTTTTTAAGTATATGTGTGATATTTTCAGTAGGAAGGCAGCATGCTTGTATCAACAGTGTTATTTTCTGTTGTTTGCACATCGCATGACATTTCATCATTGCATGGTGGTACATAATTTTAAAAAAATTGTTTGCTCTGTGTCTCTTATAAGCACGTCAAGACGTTGGTCCCGGCTGTCATGAACATCTATAAATCATTTGAAAATCAGTGCCTTCTACTATACTGACAGCTGGTTTAACCGTTGAATGATGTTTCCCTCTGGGTTGCGGAGGTCCGGCATTCGAAATCCAGATAATAGGTTAAATTCAGCCAAATCTGGTTAGCTCAGTAAGCAGACTCTGGGCCCTAAGCTTAAGTCTAGGGTAACCGGGATAATGCTAGGATATGCTGACGTAATGAAAAAAAGAGATCATGGAGGGCAGTCCAAGAATGGGTGACAGTCTTGGTGAGAGTTAATATCGAGGTTAAGCTTATAATGATAAGACGCTGTTAAAAAGTTTATTTATATGTAGAATTATGAAAAATAAATCGCTAAACTGTATTTATATTACTTGGTTATAAGAGCGTAACTTTTTAAAGTAATATATATATATATATATTTACATCCGGTTTTCATTTTAAGAAGTTGGCATTATGAGTAATAAATATCGAACGCTTTCGTGCAATCTTAAGCCAATCTAACCAAAAATTCTGCCTAGATACATATAATCTAAATTTTGGGATGATTTGCCCAAAAACCCAGTTAAAGCTTTATGTTAGTATAATTGAAATACTGTCTATATAAATATTTTATAGTCTATATATTGAAAAGCTTTGCCCTAAACTTCGTAATATAACATAACACTAACCTTCCTGCCTGCTCTTCATATTGTAATCCACGACCAGATGAGGACCAGTCCTCCTTGCCGCGTACGCACTTTCCACCTCATTGAACAGCGTCTTCGATCTCATTGCCTTTAGGTCGTTCTGTTTGAAATTGATGCCCTGATGGTCCAGGGATTTCAGGTAGTACTTCTCGTTTTGTTCACGCCATTGCTTGTTGAAACCCTGTTAACAAATTAATTGTGTGTTATTGTTTATTAATAAAAATATTATAACAGATAATTTTGAATAACTATAGCTTTAATTAACTGTGATTACCGGTAGCCAAGAATCAATGGAATTCAATGAGTTTGCATACAAATTAATAATAAGACAGTATGTAAAACCGCGATATAAATACGTACAAGAAAATAAAATTATAATACAGAGATGTCAGTAGGAAGGCAGCATGCTTGTATCAACATGAATTTTCAGTTGATTGCACATCGCATGACATTTCATCATTGTCTCTGTATTAAATTGCTTTCTAACAATGTATCATAGTAGTCGCTCTGTGTAATAACCGAAATTCAGCTAAATGTATTTAGACCAGCGAGCATATGCCTAAAGTCTAGGGCAACCAAGATAATGCTAGGTTAATGATTTAACATAGTATAGACGATACACTTCTACTTTGTCGATAATTATACATACAGACATTATATCACGCCTGTTTCCCCAAAGGGGTAGGCAGGGGCATATTCCATGTCCACACTTAGCCAGTTATATTGTTAGTCCCATGTAATAGGTGGCGAGCCTATTGCCGCTTATCGGGCATTTGTGTTCACCAGAGCGTCGAAAATGATCACCCAAGTTAATCATTTGTGTGGGAGCTAACAATTCCAGTTTGATACCCTTGAATTTACCTCATATTGACCACCTTTAGGGCGTGTTTATATGACAGTGACCACAGCGCGGCAACATTTAACATTCAAAATTCTAGCAAGATGCGTGTCAACGTCGCGCGATACTGTCACTGCTAAGAAGTTGTACGTTGAGGACTAGTCTACAAAGTTTGAATTGCTAAGAAAAGATTTAACGGTATATCTGGCAATAAATGATGAGATAATCCACAAGGTGTGAAATCAAGGACTAAAACAAACTATAAATGTTTAACCCTTTACCAGGCAGTGGTATTGACAACTGCCTGGTAAGTGACCGCATAAGGTTCAATTTATGACCACTATAAATTGAACCTTATGCAGTCACTTAAGGGGGTAAACCAATGAATATTTTCAACGTGATCTGCCTGTTAAAGGGTTAACTGTTGGTATTTTAGTTAGAAGATGAAATTTAACTTTAAGCTGTGACCAGAGTGAGAATAAAACTCACGGCCTTAGGATAACTAGTCCACTCTTTTTACCACTATTTGTATTTTGTTTAAATAAATAATCATTATTTATATATATTACCTTCTGGGCCTCCCGCCATTCTTCCTCCTTGGCCTTCAACCTCCTCAGAACAACCGGCACGGCAACCACTGGGTTTTTCTTCAGACCAGCTATAATGTCCACAGCCTAATGACAAAACGTACCATTATTAGTAATTAGTACAGTAGAAATATGTAACATATTCGCAAAGCAGTGTTTGAATTCTATAATTTCTTTAAAGGCGTGTTTCACAATGTCCAGTTCTTGTAACCGTTTACTTTACAGATAATATATTAAAATAATAATAAACATTTTAATTTGTAAAAATTCAATAATATGGTGTAAAATTAGTAATTATTTAAAATATCCAAGTTAAGTAATTACCCAGACAAATCATTGTAGAATAGAAAAATACACCAAGTGCGTTATATAAAATAAAATACAAAAATATATTTTTTTGCGTGGATGCACCCATAAAGCTGAGATTACCCTAATTTTAAGGAAATCTCCCTAATAATATGATATAATATTCTACAGAGACATCAGTAGGAAGGCAGCATGCTTGTATCAACATGTATATTCAGTTGATTGCACATCGCATGACATTTCATCATTGTCTCTTTACTATTTAAAATATTTTTTAAAAAAAAAACAACACAAAATTATAATTGTTTTATAATAAAACTAAACTACATTATAATCTACTAAAGAACTCTGTATCCGTACGCTTATATGTAAAAACTTCTACACAATAAATATTATCAGACATCGATTCGAATCTTAATTAAGCTCAAGAACTTTATTAAGTAAATGCATAACATTTCACATAGCGACAGAATAAAAAAATTTAAGCTATAAGTTACTTATTCTTTTCAATATTTCATTTTATATTAAAATTTGTATAAAGCATAACTTGCGTGACCTATTTACCATATTCGAATCGTTCCATATATGAAAAACTAATACAATTCACATATGCGCGTACACATACAGTAATATAAGACGGAAAAAACTATAGTGGGTACTGTAGATAAATTCATGCTGCTAAACATGCGCTTTCTAGCCGAGTTTTAAAGTGTGTTTGTGTTTTTTATTTCTATAGTGAATGTTGTTGTCAATTGCAAATGTGGTACAAAACCGAATTGAGTAGCTTTATTAGATTTCGGAGATCATTCTACCTTCACACTTAGGCTCGCTGAACAATAAAAACAAATTTATAATAGCATTTTTTTTCTATATTTTTTTTGTTTTGTGTGTGGTATTATTTTATAAAGGTACCAAGACCTAAGGAGCACAAGCCGACCTCACCTGCAAGTGGTGCACCTGCCGATCAACGGACGAGGTTTTGGCAAACATAACAGTTCCCGGTAAGCGGCAAAAGTCACGTTACTTATAACGTAGGACCCACAATGTAATTGGGGAAATGTGAGCGTATAATAAGCCCCTGCCTATCCCTTCGGGGAAACAAGTGTGATAGTATGTATGTACTGACTGTATGTATACTGTGTTTAATCGTATGTAAACGATATTTGTGACTGTGTGTAAATGATAGTTTGAAAGCATAAAAGTGTGTCTGCCTGTCAGCCGTCGTACCACCTTCTCGCCGTAAATCCTGCGCAGCGCCCTCTGGTGAATGGTGGGCGAGTTGCCTCCGAGACACTCGTCGAGACGGTATCGAGCCGCCTCTTCTCCTGACATTCTTGAGAGCTTCTTTTGGACGCCTTCCAGCACGCGTATTGTCGCTGCGTTGGTCTCTATTACCACGTCCAGCTATGAGGATAATAGGGATATTTTTGAATAATAATAAAATAACTTTCCATTACTATTAAAACCCAAATTCAGTGGATAATGAACACATGCTTATCAGAACCTAACAAGCGTTGAACGAACCAACCGAGTACGAATTTCAGAATTCTATTATTTCGCATAGGATTTCATAAAAAATATTTGAAAAGTGTACTTTTTCACCTTAAAACGGTTTATATCATGTGAATGAAAAAGAAGGTATTGGAATCTCGTTGCCTTGCAGCATTAAGTTCACCTTTTGTACAGTTTTTTAAATTTGTGCGAAAAGTTTAAATAATTAAATCCCGTCTGTGCTGTAGCGGTAAATAATTGTATCTCGCCAGAGAGTGTCGTAGAAAGCGACTAAGGGAATGAAATGTCATCTATTATAGGCGATAGCCACCCATATTATATGGCACGAACGATCTAGAGATATCGATGCTAAAGTGAAGTCCTAACAAGATCTGCCCAAGCCAAAGCCCAAGTCAACCTCACCTGCAAGTGGTGCACCTGCCGATTAACGGACGAGGCTCTGGCTAACATAACAGTGCCTGGTAAGCGGCAATAGACTCGCCACCTATTATGTGGCACCAACTATTCTTCGGGGAAACAGGCGTTAATGTATATATGTGTATGTATATATATCAGAGACGTCAGTAGGAAGGCAGCATGCTTGTATCAACATGAATATTCAGTTGATTGCACATCGCATGACATTTCATCATTGTCTCTCTGTATATCTTTTATGCTCAAGCATACTACATAGGTGTGAAAATATGCTAACTTTTTCAGACGTGCTCTCTTGTGTCACGATTACAGGACACGTCTTCCCTAGCGGTATAAAGTATCACAAAATAATTTGGAAAGAAATTCCCCCTACATAAAAGGCTTCAAACTTACCTCAAATCTCTCGTCCTCACAGCGATAGATATACTCTTCGTACTGAGTCTTCCTGGACGTTACAAATGTTGAGTCTTCACTCCATGTCGGGAAAGATACCCAGGTGTCGTTCAGTACCTGGTAAAATAATGAGAAATAATTCATATAACTTTAAATACCTATTAACATTACTATTAAGTATTAAAAAGAGCCAAATGGACCTTAACAACAATTCTAGAATTATAGAGATTATAAGTAGATTAGAAATATATTCTTGAAGTTAATTCTATACAAATTTATAGTTTTACATTTAATGTTTTATATAACCTGTTATAGGTACACAGTTTATATACACAATGTTATATAATGTTAGTACAAAAACAATACAAAACAACAACAAAAAAGAACATAATAGTATTTTGGTTGAGAATTAAAATTTAAGATGAAAATAATTACATAATTAATCATTAATTTTTTTAAAATATTAAATTTTAAAACACATAGTTATACATATTCATTTATTTTACAAAATTGGGGCACTGGATCATGCAATCCCTGCCAGCGACTAAAAATGTGATGCTAAAATGTATAAAGAAAATACTAACCTCTTTACACAGCGGGGTCCGTCCTGAGCATCTCCTGGCGGCTGCATCTCTCGGCAGCGCGCAGTAAGACGTGCCTAAACGTTTGCACGTCGACAGATCTGAGGACAAACGAGACAGATATTTATTTCACTATATAAAAAACGTTTTATTAAACTTAGATATTTTCATTTCGTAAACTATTTAAAAAAGTCAAAAGTAAATGCAAACAACTTATGATGGACAAGTGAATGAAAGTGTTGAGAGGGGAAGACCTATGACCAAATTCAGAAAATTTTGGAGGGCAGGTCAAAAGCATTCTAAACCGCCGGGTTTGTATGAGAAGGTTAATGAGTGCAAATGGAGCTAAAAGTGTGTGCCAATATCGTAGCACGACAGCAAAAAGGCGTGACTTTATATATGTACGTTTATATGTTACTTACAGGAATTGTAGCAAGGTTTCTGCTCTAAGATGTATAGAACTTATGATTATATATTATGTATGTTTGAACGAAACTTACCAATATCCATAGCGGCGTCACCTTGAGGCCTGTCGTGTCTGAGTTGAGCGCCCAGAGTCCCGAGCGGCTCGTAACGCACAGTTTTGGTCTCTGTTCGCTCGCGTTCGCGATCCCTCTCGCGATCTCGCTCGCGCTCACGATCTCTGTCGATATCGCGCTCTCTATCGTAGCTCAGCAGGCTGGATGTGTTGAAACTCGAGTTGTTGTAGCCTGGTAACAATGTTAATATAATAATAAATTGGGAAATAAATACCCTTATCTTTTAAAACCATAAAGCTCAATATTAATTGAGATTGAGAATGCAAATTTAAATTCATAATCATTTATTCATATTTGACTCAAAAGAGCTCTTATGAACGTCAAAACTTAAAAACTAGCGCGCCCATTCACTGCGCGCTGGAGCTTGATCGTAAAAGAACGGAGAAAATCGTCAAGATTAGTTTTTTCTCCCGCCAGTTACAAGAAAATGTACTTAATGAACTTAAATGTAATGAAAAGTATTAATTAAAGAATTTATATCACAGAATTTTTTTCCGGATACATTTGCCCTGTTCATAGAAAATCAAAGCTATTCCAAATTTGTTTTATATTTTCATTTACACTATCCTACCACAGGAAAGATGCATTATGTTTAAACCAACAGTTTTTAGGTGCCGACAGTCAAACTAATATTCTTTTAACGTGAGCAAAAACGTGTATTAAAATTATGTCAGGGTCTTCTAGTTATTCAATTAAAACTTGTATGATATTTATCTTGGAACTAAATAATTGGTTATCATAATTTAAAATCTTTTATTGATAATGAGTTGTATAAAAAGCTTCTAGTTTATTGAGTGATTATGTAGCTCTTTGCAAGATATTAATAATAAAATACATTACCTGTATGTTCATGTTCGGGAGACGCCCCCACGAACTCTTGGAGCCACCGACGCAGTTCGGGCTGCTTGCATAGGAAGCTCCCGGCCAGCGCCACCAGCTCCGAAGACGATATGATCTCGTCCGTGAACAGCAGCAGGCATCTGTTGACAAGATTTATTGTATTAAAATTTACAGAACGACATCGTAACGCGTACTTTTAAAACCGTTCAAAGAACTCAGTGCTTTTGTGATCGTATTTTAATATATGAAACTAAAAGACACGCGGTTTCGATCTAGCATCAGTATCATCAATGCACGCATAAAGAACCTTTAGACAGTTATCGTTTATGTTGGGTCCGCAGCGCGTCCGCTAAAAGGTGGACTAAACTTTTAGGTACATTATGTCGACTTCTCTGTCAAATATAAAAGCTCCTATTCCAAAAAAAAAATAAAGGCTCGCCACCTATTACTTCGGACCAATAATACAAATGGCGAAGTGTGGGGGTATATTAAGCCTCATCCCTTCGGGGAAACAGGCGTGACTGACTGTAAGTATGTATGTTCTACATTATGTAAGTTATAAGTACCTTAAAAAGTTATCATAGACATGTTGCGACCGCAGCGCTCGCCTCGTCCTCTCGAAGAAGCTGAACTCGTGATGTGTGGCAAACTTGGCGGCCTCTGCGTAGGACACGTCTCGGATGCCGGCGGGCCGAGTCGCGGCCGCGCCCGCTCCCGCCCCAGCTGCGCCTGTGCCCACGCGTGGCTTTTTGGCCGGCGGTGCTCCGGACGCTGGAATTTTAGGATTGTTATATTATTGCGCTCATAAGCCCTAAAATAACTCCTTTATTATACAATTTTTTTTAAGACAAAGAACACTCGCTGGATATGAGTAGTCTGTCCCAATCGCACTATATATAGCTAACTTCTAACTAAGCTAAATGCGTTTCTTCTTGTATTAAAATATTAAGAAGAAACGCGGGACGGGATGCGCATACACCGCTGCGCGGTACTAAAGGGAGTATAAGTATTTGAAAGCGAAATAACTGGTTAACAATAAAAATATCATATACTTTTCATAAAGGTAATCAGAATAATTTTGTAACCAGAAACTGTTACAGTTTTATTTAAAAAAGTTGGCTATATTTTATTGGGTTGGAGGTACCCATTTTCTATAACCCAGTGTTTTGAGGGTATATTCAGATGAAATACACTACACCTAACTTACAAGTGAGAAAGATAGAAATTTATCATACTTTTAGTGACTCTAAAACATACATATAATTATATTTATACATGATAAATAAACACATAAAATACTTACGCATCTGATTAGAGGACGAGAAGCTTGGCGATCTCTTGAGATGTTGCGGCGCCGGAGTCGACACTGGCGGGTGTTTAGGTGCCGGTTGCTGGATAAACAATTTGGTCTTTAATATAAAGATAGAGACATTTTATGACTTAAAAAAATAAAACTTTGTATATTAAGTTCAAGTATTAAGTACAATTTGTTACAAAGGCGCTTTAAGCCTACCTGACTACACACATGGGGCTATGTACTAAGTTATTAATAATTTTATATTATCGATGTACTTGCTGGGTCATGTTTGTTTCCTTCTATCTTTGTTTAAATCTGTATATGTTCAACATAAATGCAATAAAGAACTTGGAACTTATGTTAACACTTTCTGTATATTGTGATTTTCCACAGTAAAAATAAAACTTTATGGATATTATTAATGCCTTCTAAAAGTGAATAAAATTATGTACAGCAAAACTTTCAGAGCCATAATAGATATTGTAGAATGCAAATTAAGGTGTTCGTTGTTACGCTTGACTAAACCATTGGGTAGAATTTCAAAAAGAATTTATTAAGTAGTAGGTGTCGTTGTTTATAAAAATATTGAAGAGTAAACTAATCATTATAATTCTTGCTAAACTATCCTTTGCAGCCCTGAGGGCCTACTCTAATTCAACGAAAACGAAACTTCGTTGTACCTGTCTCTTTCACTCTCTGGGTATATCAGTATCGAGTGTAAGGGATGGGTATAACGAAGTTTCGTTTTCGTTGAATTAGAGTAGGCCCTCTGATCAACTTTCCTTTCGAAAGAGAAAATTTTATTTATAGTAAACAATATTTACCGGCAAATGATGATGAATGGCCAATGGCGGCGACGCTGCTGGCGGGAACCTCTCGGGTTCCGGTTCAGTGCGGACCTACACAAATATATGCTATAAATAAACACTATATATTATACTTAACAATATATTATATTACATACGACATAATCAATTACTAACAATAATTTAGGTTTGTTATCTTTAGTATTAATTGTTTTAGGTACATGGCATAAAAGTAATAAGAGTTTGACGTTCCCAAGAGCTTTATTTAACCCAAAATTAATTAAATGATTTGGAATATAATAGATATAGGTGTATTGGGATCCTGCAAGTGGTGCACCTGCCAATCAACGGACGAGGCTCTGGCGAACATAACAGTGCCCGGTAAGCGGCAATTACGTTACGTGGGACCAACTATATAATTGGCGAAGTGTGGGCGTATAATATGCCTCTGCCTACCCCTTCGGGGAAATAAGCTGTGTATGTTTGAATATAATAGAATTCATTTATCACAATTGAGGACCTTAAAAATAGTCTAGGAAAACCTAACATGATCTTAAAATAAAATAAAAATTGCTGTTATTTTTTTATAAACTGCATAAGAACATAACTTTGTTAGTTACATCCAGAAAGTCAAAATGTCAGTGAAGTGTTAAATAGATATAGCACTTGGTTAGACAAGTTTATGTCCCTATTCAAGTTGTATATTCTAGGCACTTGTATAGTTGAATACTTACAATATTGACCTGCGCAGGAGGCGGCGATCTCGGGTAATGCGTTGGTTTAGTGACCGCCTTGGCGTCTGGCAGGAACTGGCCAAACTCTGCCAGCAGGTCGTCTTGATTCTCGAACAGTTTCGCCACCTTTAGATAAAAAAAAATGTATTTCTTTACAGGTGGCTACTATTTTTATAAAATTATATATAATACCTAAAGTATATTTGATTATATAAATATTAGTAGTGTAGATTATATAGTAATAAAAGTAGTACGGTAATTAACCGCACATGTAAAAGGTGTATAGGGATTTTCTCCTACGGAGGACCTAAGAAGCCTAAGCCAACCTCAACTTCAAGTGGTGCACCTGCCGATCAATGGACGAGGCTCTGGCTAACATAACAGTGCCCGGTAAGCGGCAATAGGCTCGACACCGCTTAAGATATTTTCTGCAATACCCACAGAGGGATACAGTCATACGATGATTTTCCATACGAATGGAAAGGTCTTTATGGGCTATTAGTGTTACCTGCGAGTAAACCTCCTGTTCAGTCTGTGTCTTGTTGGGTTCCTTGTCTCGGTGGCCGCGTTGATAAGCGTGGAGTATCTCCAAGAAGCGCTTGTATTTGTCGGGTTGACGGCTGAAGCGAGACTGTTTAGAAAAAAATTCAAAAAAAATTAGTTGTGAAAAACAACAATGTAATGAAATATTTTTTATTTGTCAAAACATAAATTATAGATTGGATAAACAGGTGAAATTTTAGTTCGCCTTTTACTCAGAAGCATGCAAAAATAATAATGGTAATTATAATATATAAGCAAACAAATACTGTTAACAAAAACTGTTTTCTATAGTATTTGTTTGCAGAATACAATAATTAAAAAAAAATGTCCTGTGCGGGAATCGAACCCAAGATTTCAACAGCAAGCGTACTGACCAGCACGTCAAATATTCGTTAATTAAATAAAAATAAATAACAATATAATTAAATTGTGGTTTTATTTAATGTGCTAACCTAATAAATTTCCAACTTAACCTAACCTTATTGCACATCAGAAATACTAACTCAGCCTTCTAATCCCTTATAGGAAGCTTAATCAGTTTTATGTGCAAACAAGACATTATAAACATGATATTATAGGTAGAGAATTAGTTTATTATATTTCAAAAAACAACCTCTTACCTTAATTTTATTTACATATTCAATAGCGTGGTTGAATTCCACTGGTTGCCCGGGAGCAGCTGCATTATTGTGGGGGCCGCTACCAGCGGGCGGCTGGACAGTTCCTAGAGGGAAAGTATGGTGGATTAATAAAGTGAATGTTGTATGGTAAGCTTAGAGATAGCAAAGGTAATATTCAGAACTCTTATAGAGCAGCCGCAAGTTTTTATCATTACTATCGAACGGTAATTAATTTCATCATATATTTATTTATTCACGTATTCGTTTGGCTTAATTACAATAACTAATTCAGTGAGTAATTTTACAAGCATATACAGTTAAAAATATAATTAAAGAGGACATTTATATTCAATGTGTATAGCCAACCTCACCTGCAAGTAGTGCACCTGCCGATCAACGGAAGAGGCTCTGGCGAACATAAAAGTGCCCGGTAAGCGGCAATAGGCTCGCCACCTATTACGTGGGACCAACTATATAATTGGCGAAGTGTGGTCGTATAATATGCCTCTGCCTACCCCTTCGGGGAAACAGGCGTGAATGTCCACTCCTTAGGGTTACCCACATAATGCAGATGGCAAGTTTTCACCGCAGCGTACGTACGCTTGCGATACCAGGGGAATCACTAGCGCGTTGCCGACCCATTAAAAACCGTTTCACGCCCTTTTTAAAGAATTCCATGCTATATATAAGCTTTTGGTGAAACCTCGCTAGGGTGCAAATTAAAATTCCAAATTTCACAACCCAGAAATTAGGTAAGTCGTTCCTGTGTAAGAGACCCTTCGGCTTAGGAATTCTCTCCCGTTATATTTCCCAGCTCAGTCCCGGGCCTTTTAAGCGGAGCGTCATTCCACAACGAAAGGATACAGAAAGTTAACTGTATGCTAATAGAAGATATTTACACTTAAAACTTATATAGAAGTGTTACTTACCACCAGCGTGGTGTATGGACGCAGCCTCGATCTGCTGATGTGCCTGCGATATGTGATGCAACGTATTCGCTGGAGCCGCAGACACAGACAGGTTATGCACTATCGCATTGCTCACAGACCTGTGGAAAACGAAAGTATTGTTTAATACTTGATCACGTAGTATTAAATTATTTTTTTTAGAAGGATGTTATCAGAACTCTTATAGAGCAGCCGCAAGTTTTTATCATTGCTATCGAACGGTAATTAATTTCATCATATAGAATTGGGTGCATAGTTATCCTACTAAGATCTGAGGGGCCCAAGCCAATCTCACCTGCAAGTGGTGCACCTGCCGATCAACGGACGAGGCTTTGGCAAACGTACAAGTTACCGGTAAGCTGCAACAGGCTCGCCACCTATTACGTGGGACCAACAACAATACTATTGGCGAAGTGTGAGCGTATAATATGATTCTGCCTACCCTTTCCGGAAAACAGGCGTGATGTATATAATTATTATGTTAAGTTATTATATTAACTTTTATTCATTTCAACTAACAATATAGCATATGAAAACATAAAAGTTCCCGATGAGTAGCAATAGGCTAGCCAGTTATTATGTGGAAATGTGGAAGCATAAAATGCCTATGCCTACCCTTTCTAGAAAACAGGTGTGCTCATATGAATATATGTGTAAACTCAAAAACAACTGGAGCTAATTCCATAATGCTACATAATCCCCGAGTATACTAACATCCTACTTGAAAATAATTAGGAATCCCTACAAAAACTTCAATAAAGTATCCTAAGATGCCACTAGTATATAAAAAGTCGTAACATAACGTATCAGAAATACTAACACAGCCCTTAAACTCACCATTAAATGCTCTACTAGTATTTGCAAACCCAATCAAGCATTTAATGGGCTGAAAACAAATGGTCTTCTTACAAAACAAGATATAAAGTTTATTTTCTTTTGATAAGAAGACCGACAGCACTAGTTTTAAACCTGGTTTAACTTTATATCTTGTTTCATAATAAGCCACATTTAGTTTGTTTTTTTTAGAACTGACCATCAAATGGAAATTTAAGATATAATGATGGCTGAATATTATTAATTTCAATCAAAATAATAATCTTCTTTTACACCAGATTTACCCCTTATCACAAGAAGATATAGTGACAAGAATTGAGAAAGGTATGCCTTAGATGGTTTGGTCATGTTGAGAGGATGAATGAAAGTAGATTAACGTGATTTATGATGGACAAGTGGATGGAAGTGTTGGGAGGGGAAGACCAAGATCTTCCATGACCAAATACAAAAAATGTTAGAGAAAGGGCAGGTCAAAATTACCCTAAACCGACGGGCGTGTATGAGGAGGGTTCATGAGTGTGAATGAAGCTAATAGTGTGTGCCAAGATCGTAGCAAGTGGAAGGATGTGATCTCTGCCTACCGCTACGGGAAAGAGGCGTGACATTATGTATGTATGCAAAATAATAAAACGAAGTTGCATTTAATCCAACACAAGCACATGTGTCCCCAATAGTTATATAAACGTACATTTCCATATGAGGACAAAGCATTAAGAATAACTCGGGGTAAACGACCTCTATCAGCTGAGCGATTGCTAAGTATGTCGCGCCAGATAGCGTTTGAAGCTTGTAACGGTGTTTTGTTTTCTTTTATTTACATATAATATTGAAGATGACTTCTTGGCGGGAAAGTGAAGCGTCATGATTGCAGTTTTGTTTTTAAATGCAGTAGTGCGTTGCCGATTATTTTAAGACCGTTTCACGCCCTTTTTGAAGATACCCTATGCTGTTTGTTATCTCTTGGGAAAACCTCGAATCTCACAATTTGATATCAAGCCATGTTTTAGGCTTCAAAATTTTAACACGATACTCAAATGAAACTCGTCCCAAAAATTTTATATTGTTTTACTGGTCACAATTCTAACCCAGCCTTCCGAAATACGTTTATTTTATATTTACGAATAATTAGTATATGTTAATACTGTCTTGATTAATGAAACGAAATATTGGGCAAAGGTTGATTTGAGAAGAATTGTCCTTTCATTTATTTATTATAATGATCACCAACCTAATAAACATTGATAATACCAAAAAAAAGAATTAACCATAGCAGTATTTAGCTCAATGTCATTATAATTATAGGCGAAGCCAGCATGCAATTTAGTTTAAATTCCCCCAATAACTCTCATTCGCTTCTTTTAATATTTAGGGAAAAACATACTAAATATATACTTTATGATTGTCCGTGACGTGTATGTAGTATGATTGTACGGGAATCGAACCCACGACCTTTTTTTCCGAACAAATATACTCATAGAACTCTGCGGCATACCTGAGTAACAACGTAAATTTATATTTCGTATTAGTATCTCAAATGTACGTACAGTAATAACACTGTTACTTCCGAACAAATTTAACTAATAACTTGCCAAAAATCCGTTAATTAATTCAAATATGTCGAGTTTTCTCATAAATAAATTAACATCAAAAATAATATTTCATGCAGAGGACTTAGTCAAAAGCGCAAAATGTCAAATACGCTTAAATAACAATTTTACTTAGGGTTGGAGTTTTTTTCTTCTTATCATTTAGAGACATTTAAATAGCATTTGCGAAAGTGAGCTTTTAACACTAATACTCTTTTGACAATATGCGACCTTCTGTCATTTTGCGCTTTTGAACTTATGCACCTAAACGCGTACAGAAATCTACAATAAAACCGCCACTTAATATCCATTAGACAAGCGTCCCAACTTCACTTAATTCCACAAATACATACCATTAAACACTACAATCCATTTTCATATTAAAATACACTAAAAGACTTTTTTAAATGTACGTCTTATTACACTAAATTAGAAGCATTCAGATAGAATACTAGTCAGTTACTAATCAATACGTAGTACATACGATAAAAATTTAAATACCTTCATATACTTTTATCATTATTAATTTCAATGTACCCGCGTTTTTTCTAATTAAAGTCGAATAGATTATTCGTGTACCCATGGGTGAAAAGTGATCACAATTTTTTTTCCAGTAAATTATAATGAACCCTGTTAACTTATTAGTTATTACAATCATTATTTAATAGCTTCTGGTCTCTGATATAATACTTTTAACATAAAGTAGACTTTAATTTAATGGAAACAACATACAAAAGAAAAATAACTTAACGCTAAATGTAATCTTAATTAAATAAGGACTAATGTACTTGAGGCCTGGGTTTTTTTTTCAAATTAGCTGAGAAGATGTAGACTTGAAAGTGATACAAAAAAAATATGTTTATGAGCTGAAATAAAAGAAAATAAGGTAGGATAAAGTAAAGAATACTCACTGGTGAGTGACTGGTAGAAGCTGCACCAGATGCGGTTGAGGGGATGCCCCCAGTATGACTCCGCCGCCCATACCGCCTGGCGACGGCATCGAGACTGATACCTGGAGACAAACACGCGCATATTAATAAGGCACAAGACCCACCTGATGGTAAATGGACACCAGAGTCTACAGACCGCGTTGCTAGTGATGCCCCTGCGGTTTAAAAACCGTTTCACGCCCTTTATGAAGTCCTATGCCGTAATATTAGCACGTTAGTAGACAAAAACCTTGCGACAATGAAGGTATCTATCTATGTATATACATACATACATACATAATTTCACGCCCGATTCCCCGAAGGGATAGGCAGGGGCATATTATACGCCCATACTTCGCCAATTATATAGTTGGCCCTACGAAATAGGTGGCGAGCCTATTGCCGCTTGCCGGGTACTGTTACGTTCGCCAGAGCCTTGTCCGTTGATCGTTAGGTGCACCACTTGCAGGTGAGGTTTGCTTGGGTTCCTTAGGATTCGGTAGGTTGCTTATACACCCTCTCTATGTATTTAGTTGTAGCAAATTACTTTTTGCACAGAGATCTCTAGATGAAACGTCTCAAATGGTGGGAGGTGGCAACCTTGAAAATTACAGATGCGTGAACTGTTTTTCCAAAATAAACTTTCTACAGCTGTTATGGTATAGCTCACGCGCATATACTTCTTATTAAGAGGTAAGGAGTCAGCTGCAGTTACCAAATAGATTAATAAAATGGCGTGAAACGATCATTATCATCTCAGCCATCTGACGTCCTCCCCAATAGAATTCCACATAGAACGATCCTGAGTCGCCTGCATCTGGCCTGAGTGACCTATTATAGTACTGCAACCTTTAATAGATTGTGAGTCCATCTATCTCCTCCCGTCCCACGCCACGCTTTGTAACTGTAAATTACAAAGTTTATAAATATAGATATATAAATAGCTTACCTGTCCATTACTCTGCACCTCAATCTTGTACCCGGGTGGTAGGAAGGTGTTGAAGCCAACAATCAGCTCGGGATGGCCTTTGAACAGGTTTGATACCCTGGTGATCACACCTGGGGTGTCGATTCTATGAACAAAGAAACAGGGTTAGAAAAGTGATGTTTTATACCAGTGAGTTCTGTTTTGGTGTAAAGAGTCAGTTAATATGCAGCCAAGCAGTTTTTTCATTTGAATGAAACGGTAATTTGTATCATCATTTAAGGCAAATTAAATAGCCAGGGTGCTAAAGGATCCTACGAACATTTAAGGAGCACAACCAACATCACCTGCAAGTGGTGCACCTGCCGATTCACGGACGAGGCTCTGGCGAACATTAAGGTTCCCAGCCTATTGCGTGGGACTAATAATATTATTGGCATAATGTGGGCGTGTATGTATGTAAGCCATCTGTGGACTTCTCAAGCAGCACTATTTAGCTCTAACTTACGAGAGCTTATGCTATGGGTATCCTAAATTCGGATACTTGAAATATATGAAACCTAAACAGATATCTACTGCACACAAATATTTTATTTTCATACCATATGGGTGTCAAACCCACGACCAGCGGAGTGCAGGTACACTGAGCTAAGACAGTTATTTAGTGTTAAAAACAGTAACGTCTGGCTTTAAATCTATTTTCAATGTCTTAAAGACATTGTAGACAAGACCTAATAGTGTTGAGCTTTTCTATGACTTGGTTGAAGCACATAAAACTAATTATGTAATGGTATAAAAATTAGATCAAAAGTACCCTAAAACAACGAAATTGAGTGGACGTTAATGAATCTGAATAAACAAAGTGTCAACAAAAAGCTTCGGTAATTAAATAATATAGTCGGTTTTGATGTGATAGCTAGCATGCAAACCACCAAACTTTACAGGGAAAGACCAAAAACTATGTTTGAAACTAGAACTAGCGATTGTTTACAGATGTAATTAACTGAACAAAGTGGAAGGAAGTGATCTCTGCCTATTTCTACATAAACAGGCTTGACAATATGTATGTATGTATTTATGTAAAAACAGTATCGACTTACGTTTGACTCTTGAACTCCTTCATAATGTCCAAGAAGTCGTTGTAGACCTGCGGCTGAGTGTTGAACTTGTATTTAACTTGGTCCAGGTAAGACAGGGCGTCCTCCACCTTGAGACGTTGGAACTGAGCCGCCGGCGGGGGGCCCCCTACTCCCGGGGGCCCGGTTACTCCGGAGGTAGGCGGGGGCCCCGGAGATAGGGCTCCGCTGTGTTCGAACAGCGGAGCGTAGGATTCTTGATTTGTTGCCTGAGGACGGAATGAGATATTAGACTTCATCTTTATGGAATTATTATAGTATGAATGTTGATAAAAGAAAGTCAGTTAAAATGCAGCCATGCAGTTTTTTCATGAATATTCAAACGGTAATTATTATCATCATTTTTACCTTTAATCTTAAGCAGTTAAGTACAGTATGGAAGTTAAGCAATTTATCATTATTACAGCAGTATGTAGACTGCTGAATATTCGTCAAGTTTTTTTAAGCATTCTCAAAAGAATCAAAACGTTTATTTTAGTTCCATACACCCCGTGTCGTGTGACCTACGGTAATGCGACCTTTCTCATCTCACGAGGACTCTTTAAGAGTCGTCGAAGAGAAATCCTACCAGATGATGGACAGCAGCGTCATCCTGCATACTGGCTTAAACTGCACCTACCCGCCTGCCTAGTGTGGTGATTATGGGCAGATAACGCCAATAGAATGCAATTTAAGGTAAATCTACTTTGTAAGGCACATATGATGATACTCCTTACCTTCATTCTAGGAGGCGGCGGTTGTTTGGGCGCGTACTGAACGCCAGCCTTCAGGTAGTTGATGACGGGAGGCGGGCGAGAGGCGCGGCTGAAGCCTACATTCACTCCCAGCATACCTGTGGCGCCTGTTGACAAAGAGATAGTACATTATAACCTTGGAATTGAAGAAAAAAAAATCTTTCGTCTGTCTAGATGTGAAAGCCGAACTTAACAGGGAAAGACAAAAACGTCGTTTAAAACTAGGATCAGTGCTAGTAGATTTTCTGTAAGTGTGATCTAGGCTAAAGTAATTTTATTAATGTATTGGCTATCTCACAACTAAAAAATTAAATAAATTACATATATTCAAAATGTACGGAGAATCAGACCCCGGAGTTAAACCGTACTCACGGTTTTCCGGGACTATATTATTAATAAGTTGTTATAACCTGTACTTACTACATAAATAAATAATTAATAATAGTTCCCAGATTGAATTTAAAGTTGTTTTTTAACCTCAACACGCTTTTTGACGTTCAAAACATTTACGGGGTATGTATGAACGGAATTCCAATTACCTATATTAAATTTGTTAAGTTACGATCCATCACATCGAGACCTACTTAAAGTTTGATAATTTTTTTATCAATCTGAACTCACTCGTTTATTGAGTATTTGCAAGTTTGCATCAATTCAACACTATGCTGGTTTCTGACGTTTAGGCAAAGACAAAGTAGTAGGCTCCTATGGTGTTTTGGAATTAACACAATTCACGGTAATATTACATCGGAGCCCACATTGGATAAAGCAAAACATTGCTGTATTACATTATATATCTGTGTTATAAAATTTAATTTGAATCAACCACGTAGTTTTTTTAATAATAACAATTATCAATCGCGGAAGATCGTCGCGGAAGACCTCTCTGTAATGTCCGACAATATGGTGAGTGGGCACAATTTTATAAGTTCTTTAAATTGTTTTTTTTCTTTCTTATCTATTGGCGACGACGACGATCTGAGAAGAGAGAGGCCTTCCGTCCAGTGTTTTGAAAACGGCGGGAAGCCGGTTGATTCGAGATATCAATTAGCGAGGCCAATGTGAGCAGTCTTCTAATAACTGAAGTGATGATGATGATCCATCCTAAACACAGTAGGATCATAGACATAATATCTAATTATATATTTAATTCGTTAAAGCCGATATGTTCTCTTTAATAGTATTTGTCGTTTTATCATCCTGTTTTGTTTTTTTTTTTTTTAAACAAATACAACAATTATTTAGTTTCAATCTTTAAGAACTTGTGTTATGGATACTTACTTAATATTTGTTGTGGTTGCGCAGATTGAGCCAGAGTATGCATGTTGCTAGCCCCAGCTTGTATCTGTAACAAGAGAAATGACTATTAGTTTACATTATAAATAAAAAAATAATTTCTGACAATCACACCAATTATTCCAAGATAAGTACCGTTAGGAACTTGTGTTATAGATACTAAATAACGGATAAACATATATACATACTTTTTTGTTCATATATACTTATTATACATAGAAAGATACCATTATTCCTTAATAATTTAAAGTTATATCATATAGTTAATTCAATTATTTTATGAGAGTATACAGAAAGCACGAAATACGTATTATGTATTAACTTGTAATATTATTTGGAAAAAGTAAAAAATTATTTCAGAATCATGTTTGAAAGAAAGAAAATCATAAATATTTATATTGTTTTAGTCCAGTAGTTTTTCAGGTATAGGGATCCTAACAACATCTTAGGAGGCTAAG
Source organism: Musotima nitidalis (assembly GCA_949126915.1). NCBI lineage: Eukaryota > Metazoa > Arthropoda > Insecta > Lepidoptera > Crambidae > Musotima > Musotima nitidalis. Next base: position 1,853,961 of record OX421441.1, read on the forward strand.
CCAACCTCACCTGCAAGTGCACCACTTGCCTGCCGATCAACGGACAAGGCTCTGGCGAACATAAAAGTGCCCGGTAAGCGGCAATATTACGTGGACCAACAACGTAATTAGCGAAATGTCGGCTGATAATATACCTCTCCCTAACCCCTTCGGGAAAAAAGCGTTATTGTATGTATTTTTTGATAAAAATCTAATCATATAAAACTTTCCTCTATAATATTAGTTTAATGATTAGCAATGTAACATGTTATATGTATGCAATGTAACTCTTCTTGCAACACAATGTAACGTTTCCCTCCAAAAACGTAATCAGTAACCACAACGTCTATCTTATCACAGCAATAGTTTCCTTTTTGATAACTATGTCAGAATTTGTTTGACACGATAAATAAAGGTATGTTATGTGTTTTAGATTATAATATAATAAAAACATTTTGTTATATCATCGTTTCGGTGTTTGTCAGCTATTTAGCAGTCTACTAAATTGTTACCACGACTGGTTTGAGAGGCGATAGCCATAAAGTTTAAATTCAGATGGTCTCGGGTTCAAACCTATGTCTTTTCGAAGATATGTGCATAATCGCTTGCTCTGTGTTTCAAAAAGCACGTTAAGTGGTCCGGGCTTTTATAAACATCTATGGCAAAAATAACTTGATAATTTTTTGACCTTCTTTAGCTTGGGCGCGTCAGTTTATAAGCCGACGTACTCAACTGCCTTTGGAACGAAGATTTAAAAAAATATATTTGACGCTTTTTTATTTACCGATTACAACTATGACTCTTTACAGTTCGAAAACATGGGTTTATATGTCTTGCTCATTCATGGGCGGACGCCCTTATTGGATTGCCTTAGGTAGCTATACAGCGCTAGCGGATAACCCGATCTCATATGCTCAATATTAGCTGGCTACAGCCCTTTATAAACCAGCGATTGTTAAAAAAGTTGGCTACCCTATGTATCGTAAGTGTTAGAAGTTCGCGACCCTAATGTTTGAATTACCTCTTGAATTATATTTAAGAATGAAGTGTTTAAAGCTTGCCGTGCCGTGGTGGTACCGGCCTAGAATAGTGCCACCCCCTCTTATCACACGGGAAGTCAGAGTTCAAGAGTCTACCGGCTGATGGGTAGCAGCAGTGATACTGGCCTAAACTGCAATCACCCACCTTGCCCTGCCCAGAGTGTTGATTATAGCCCCCAATAGAATGTAATCTATTTTTTGCTCCAGCACTTCATGAACGAAAGAAAGAAAATGAATTTATTCTGTGACAACATCAAAAGAAAACAGATACATTATATTTATGTTACAATTTGAAGAGTGTCACAGAAAAGGTATCCACTCAGCATAAAGCTGAGGTGTCACCAAAACGACATACACATCCTTTCACTAGGGATAGGCAGAGGCATATAATGCAACCGCATTTCGCTAATTATATTGTAGGTCACATGTAATAGGCGCGCCTATTGTCGCTTACCGGGAACGGTTGCTTGCCAGAGCTTTGTCTGTTGTTCGGCAGAAGCACCTTAAGGTTGGCTTCGGCTTCTTAGATCTTTATTTTTTACTACGGCAAAATAAGCAAGCTAATACAGTTTGTAAACATACCTTTACGTGAATATAAAAATAAAAATCGCCGGCAAATACAATAACCACAACAGAGTGATTCAGCGAAGAGATATAAATAGAAATCGGTCGAGATTCAAATTTAGATTTTCCGTACACAACATAATTATATTTAGTAAAGATTTCGCTAGGTTGCTATAACATCAAAAAGATTCAATGAATCATGTTAATTATTATCTGATGTTTATTGAGCGATATGGCGTGGTGGCGAGTATACCCGCACTCCGCTCCTAAGGTCGTGGGTTTGATTCTCTCATGGACAAATCTTTGTGTGCATGAAACATGAATATTTTCTGGACTGGGTGTTTTCCTAAGTAAAAGTATTTACAAAAAAAGTATACATTATCCCTTATTTAGTACACATAACGTTCTTAATGATACTTATCTTTGAACTAAATAATCGGTGTAAATTCAGAAAATACTCAATGTCTTTATTGCACTCCATATGTTACAAAGATGTTATTTATAATATCAGATACAATATGGACCCTGTAGGGTATGGCAATTTAGAAGAGAGGAGGATGCTAGCTTTTTATATTTAGATTATTGTATTCGGTTTATTATATAGTAATTAATTATATTCAAAATTAAATTAATTCTATACCTATTAAATTACATGTATATTATATTGTATTATTAATGGTAAATATGTTATATTACTTATTAATTTACTGTACAAGACTAACATTTATAGCTAGCTAGCTACAATTCACCTTTAGAAAAGTTTCATTTTATCTGATCTCTGCTTAAAGTGAACTATGCTACAACTAAACCTCTTTTGCAGTTATTAACACCAGAGAAATGAAAATCGTATATCAACGTAATTTTTAGGTCGTGTGTAGAATGCATAGCAATTGGCTTTGATCAGTCTTTTTACATCCTGCCATATCTAACTGCCCCTGATAGTAGCGTGCTCCCTAAACGCAGTGTGTACGAGTACCCACAACCCTCGACTCATTGTAACAAGCGCTGGACCAAATAATCTCTCATCTCTTAAATCAATATTTATATGTATCTTGACAACTACATAACGACTTGTTTACCGGTTACATTTAGCGATGATAAAAGCGGATAACCTTCGCACTTGCTTGCAAAGTTTATCACTTGTGCATACGAGTGTACACAGCATTCATTTGGTTTTATATTTAATTATAATAATAATAAATATTCCTTGACATCCCACACGGCGGTTCGGGGCTAAAAAGTGTAGGTACTAAAAATGTATGTTTTAATTATCTCTTCTCCTTCAGCTCCTTTCTCTGTTCACAGTTAAGGTCCTAGTGGGCACACAATTTCTGATATTATCAGACTATCTGGTAGCGACCACCTGGTTTACCAACACTCCCGTGTTAAAGCACGAGGTCGCCAATTCCACACACAGTAGCTCTATCTTTTATCAGATGGTCCAGGAGGGGCTCAAACAGGACTATCTGGTAGGTGGTCTACCAACACTCCCGTCTTCCAGCACGGGGCCGTCAATTCAACACACGGTAGCTCCATCTATTATCATTCCGTCGACAGATGTCCGGCCCATTTCAACGTTGATACTCTATGGCCTATATCTTATACTTCGGTACGTTCGCGTATTTTAAAAGGTTTTTATATTTTATTTAGCACCTTGTCGAGCAGGTTTATGCCGAGCATACTGCGTTCTATATTTCGCTAGGCGACCTTTATGTGATGTATCAGGTAGTCATTGAAACTCCACGTTTCGCATGCATATGTCATGGTTGGCAGAATACCCTGCCGATTCTTTCTTAATTTCATATGTAGAAATCACAAAGAGTGTAGTATAACATTGTTTTAACTTCATTGGTTTAACCAGATATGTCTATATTTCAGTTATTACAACAAGGAGCGACTGCCGTCTGACCTAGGACGCCTAACCTAGAGGAAAACATAATTCTATAGTTAAACAAGCTGTCAGGATATTGACTGCAACGTACACAGGACATTAGCCAATGTAAAGAGTATGTACGATATAGAATTGACCATAAGAGAAAACATTGGCCACGACCCAAACATTGGCGAGGTGGGGTAATGTGACGGGCATATTGCGTTGGCAATTGGCATTCAATCAACCTGGGTGCATTGACACTTCTGTGACGTCTCAAGTGCTTCTTAACCCGTTAGTGGCGTTAGTTGCCCTCATAATTTGGACTTAGAGCACCTCTAGATCAATTCAAAATTATTTCTTCAAATTTGGCTCAATAGAGCTCTTATGAAGGTCAACTTGAAATTTCACGTTATAAGGTCGAAACTCAGGAAAAAAATATCGCTTTGTTTAGCTTTTGTTTATACAAACAATTATATTAAATATTTCGTTTATTTTCAGAACTGTGTCATTTAAATTTATGTTGTTAAAAAGGTTCCAACATTATTAAAACAAGATGCGTACGCAAAGGGATTTCAAGATAAATAAGGGCTGCTTTTCTATACTAATCCCTTAAATGTATTTTTTCATCACCAAAAATACTAGTTAGCCAAGTTAGTATTTTTGACGTACAATAAGGTTAGGTTGGCAATTCATTAATTTTGATAACAGGTTAAACACAAACTCTTTTCTTTGCACTTCCAAAATTTTAATAAAATGTAAATCCGTAATTAGGGGTAAGGATAAGATTGGGTATGGTCTAAATTTGATGACACGTGAAATACATCACCATATCCTAGCATTATCCCGGTAGTCCTAGACTTAAGGTTAGGGCCCAGGGTCTGCTTACTGGTCTAATCAGATTTGGCTGAAATTCAGTTAACACATGGAGCGACTGCCGTCTGCCAAAAGTGACTACCTCTATAAAATATTTAAGTTTTCTATTGCATGTTTTTCCACTTAAGCCTTTGTTTACCAAGACACTGTAAATTTTAGAACCTTGATTACTGCACCGGCACTTTCGTGATTACTTCTTTTCTTTTTATATTAATGGAACCATGTCATCAAGGGAAGTGACGACAATTCAGCCAGACTTTTATAATGACTCCACGAGACTTTACAATTTACATTGGCAATGACATTTTTTGACAGATAAATGACATTTGTAATTTTCAGAACGCGTCATCAAATGTGTTGTTGGTAGTTTTGGCGCCAACGCAGAGAAAGACAAATGGAGGCAATATGTAATTTCCTAAATCTGGTGTTAATTCGTGGTAAATTGAGTGATTTTCATGCTTAAAGGAACATCGACCCATTAATAGATAGGTCAGGTTTGAGTTACGTACTTATACAGTCTTTTTATCTCTTACTGAGATCGAATTAATTTGACGACCGATATGGCGTGGTGGCGAGTAGGTATACCCGCACTCCACTTCTGAGGTCGTGGGTTCGACTTCCACACAGGAAAAATCAATTTTTGTGTGTATAAATATGAATCTCTGGTCTGGGTGTTTTCCTATGTATATTCAGTATGTATTTAAAAAAAAAGTATTTAGTATCCATAACACAAGTTCTTAATGATACTTATCTTGGAACTAGATAAATTGGTGTAAATGTAAAAAAATAATATTAATTAAAAGTTCAAAACACAAGCAGAATTACTAATTAATAAATCAGTTGATTATTTAATATGCTTACAAGTAGGACAAGTATTCTTTAGAAGATCTTTTGTGATGTCCGAAAAATCGTCTTTTTTGAGTTAATTCACTATTCCATTAAGCATGCGATAACTTCTTGAACAACGCACATAAGTGTAGGAAATTTATAGATACCATGGGCGACTTGAACCATTCTTTACCCCTTTAACAGGCAGAGCACGTTGAAAATATTCATTGGTTTTCCACCTTTAGTTAACCGAATAAGGTTCAATTTATGGTCGTCTTATACTGACCACTGCCTGGTAAAGGGTTAACAGCAGGACGCCACGCATCTGCCTCCGCCAATACGCACTGGGTCCGCGTGGTGGAGTATGTGACCTGGATCCCTCTCACCTTGGTTTTTGAGAGGAGGCCCGTGTTCAGTAATTATCATCTCAGCCCATTAACGTCCCACTTCTGAGCACGAGCATCCTCTCACATATGAAGGTGTATTGGGTCATACTCCACCGCGCTCAGCCCGCCACCGTATTCAGTAGTGAGACGTTTATGGACCGAGATGATAATGAAATGGATGTTATTGACGAACGATATGGCTTGTAAATCGGTATTTTGATGTCGTAGGTCCGCATCCAGGCAGGATAAATATTAGTGCGAATGAACATACATATTCATTTTGCTTAAGGCGTTGATTACGGATATTAGATGTATATTTACAAAAAAAATGCAAGAATAATGGTAGTGACCGTTATTTACAGTTTTATAAAAATAGTTATATTGGAACTAAATAATTTTAAGAGGATTGTTTATTTACTAGTTATTCAGTTCATCAATATTTGGTGTTTCCTCGTCTTGCTGACAGTGCTGACTTAGATTTACCAAAAAAGTTACAATGTATTTAACAAGAACCTAAAAAACAGAGTAGATCGATTTTTGTGATGACTAGTGTATTTGCGCGCCAAATTCAAAATTCAGTCGTGAGGCCTCGATTGTACTTTAAAAAGCTAACACTATTATTACATCGTACCTTGGCGGGAACTAGAAGTACCTACACCTATTTCTGATCATTTTTTGTGCAATCTAAACAGCCTTGAATTTTTTACTCTATACTATTGGTGTTGTTTAATTACATGGCAATCATTATTTGGTTTATAGAATTTTAACACTTAAAGATGTGGAAAAGTATAGCAATTTGATTTAAATATATATTTATCTTGAGATATAGAGGTATATTAACCTTAGCCCGTATTTAGTAGTGGGACGTTAATGGGCTGAGATTATAATGATGCACATAAAAATGTCCTATGAGGGATTCGAACCCAGTACCTCTAGAGCGAAGTGCAGATATAATGACCTCTTGCCATATCGTCGTGGATAAGTATGTCATATGTAAAATGTTGATAATTCGGCTCAGCTCAGCATATCAAATGTAAAATGCAATTTAATAATATCAAAATATAAATTTGCTTACCTGAGCTTGAGATTGCGATGACATGGGCAAGGGCTCATCGGGCCCGAGCCGTGGCACTGTGGTTCTCTTCATCATGGTGGCTCAGAGGCCCATTACACGTGCACCTGTAATATAACGGGAAACACTACATAAGTATCTTGAACTTCAGTCAATAATACTACATAATAAAAAAAATACAATTACACTTAATATTTTATACCCAAATAGGTTTCATTAAAAAATCGTTGTGTACGGATAATAAATACGGATACAAATACTTTATTTGCAAATAACTAAACCAGGAGCTGTGGCGGTATTTGGCGTGGATTCCGCTCCTGAAGTCGTGGGTTCGATTCCCACGCAAGATAAATCAATGTGTGCATAAACATAAATATTTGTTCTGGTCTGGGTGTTGTCCTAAGTATATTCAGTATGTTTTTACAAAAAGTATTAGTTTATGTTTATCGTTATTTAGTATCCATACCACAAGTTCTGACCGATACTTATCTTCTATCTGAATTACGACTTCTAAAATGATTAGTCGGGAAATATTTATTTTTAACATTAGCTAATGCGAGTGTATTGTCATTTTCGGCACGCCACGGCTCGTAATGAAGCTCGAGACGCTTCCAATGACAAATCAATATACCCCCTGTACGCAGTTGTCATACCCATGGGGGTAAGCAACGAGAAATGGGGGATGAACCTACCCTATAAGGGGCCACATACCCTACCCTATTGTGAGCCCGTATCCAACTTATTAACATTTTTATTTTGCATCAAATAAGCTTTCGAACTACCGGACCCATAAGCTACATACCGTAAGTACCATGGGCTATGATTAAGCGATTTAAAATAAAGGATCGTTATTAAAACAGGTCCCTTTCAACACATACAAGTTTTTAAAATTGCTTGTGCTTATAATAGAGTTTTGATTCAAACATGAAGCTTCTAAACTTAAGTAACAGCTACATACTTTGTAAGCGCCATTGGCTGCATAATTAGCCAATTAAAATTAGGGATATGTAGTAATATGTACTAAAACAGGTCACCACAACACCTTACAATAGCAGGTTTGAAGATGAAAACTATTCTATAAACAGTTTCTTTAAATTCAAATATGAATAAACACAATAAATTTGCCAATGTAGATTTACCTATATCGTCGTAGCTGTTGACAAACTAAGAATTGCCAGCAAAATTGTATATCAAAGCTTTCCTATAGCACTTCTGTATAAATATTAAAGCTATTCAACAAAGATACATAGTATAGTTTTAAATATGAACTGTCATGCTACAAGTGTGTCAAGGTTGAAACCTGGCACTTTCGTGTTAGTATTGCCCTTGATATTGTGAAAACAGATCTTATATCGCTTGCATATTCTTTATAATAAAATTTCTTTCAGGTCTAAGAAGAATGAATGAATTAAGTTAAAAAAAACTGCGGGCTATTTCATACAATGGTCACTACCACATTAATATGAAGTTTATGATCAATATATATACATGGTTACATGCAGTGTGGTGGTGAGATGCGACTGCCTGGGTGATTGCTCCGAATGTGCTTTCGTTGTCGCTATATAATGTAGAATTTAGGTACATTTTTTTTTGTCACTAGTTTATTTAATTAAAATTTTTATGAACTTCATATCGAACACACCAGACAAATCTTTGTGATTTATTGTGTGTTTAAAAACCTTGTGAAAATCTTGTTTAATAAATAAATGAAAATAAAAAAAACCTGCCTAAAATAGTGCCACCCCCTCTCATTTGATAGGGAGTCAATGAAGATAAATCATACCGGATGATTGGCAGCAGCGTCATCCAGCATACTGACTTTAACTACAATCACCAAACCGCCTGCTCAGTGTGCTGATTTTGGGCAAATAATCCCCATACATCCCCAATAGAATGTATCTATTGGGGAGGTGTTCAGCAGTGGACCCTTGTAAGGCTGACATAATGATATTTCATATCTTCATTGTAAATATCACAACAAGTGTTTTTAAGTAATACAATGTTACGAATCCAAGAATTAGGAGTAAATGGAGTATTTTAGAGTGAACTTTATTGCATGTGTAATATTTTTGCAAAACTAAGCTCATCCATTCAGGGAAGCAGGCACATGCTAGTAAATTCTAAGAGGATAGACATGGGAATGTTATTCTTAAAATTGAATCTTAAATAATAAAAATGAAAGGCAAAAGCTTCTATTAATAAACTCTTTAAAGTAAAAAAGTTGAGATTTAAACATTTTTTATCTGCATTCATCAGAACTATTATGTGTAATCAGTTTACATTTAACAAATTGTTCTTAAATATCCAATATAGTCCAGATTTGTAGAGTAATGCACTTTTTAACCTTAATCTGTGCAGTTGAACTAGGGAAAACAGAATATATCTGATAAACAGTATAAAATTTCAATTGTTTTTAAATGGGCTATCCTCAGATCAAGATTAATTAACATCTTATAACATATACTTATTTATTTATTCATATGATCACCAATATAACTTCAGTACTTAAGTATGTATCCTATGTAATATCACTAGTCACAACTATGCTATTTTTCAGGAAAGCATGAATGAGTATGTTCTTTATATCAGCGTCAGTGTGATTTATTATTTAGGCTTTAGTGAAGTGAGTTTTTAGTTATTTATGAAAAATTTACTTTAGAATTGTATAGTAAGAAGTTTATATAAACTACATTGAGTTGATTTTGGTTTATAACAAATAGCTTTCAGGTCACAGCTCAATTCTGTTCAAACTATCTGGAAAAACACTGATTAATAAAAAAAAATCTAAACTGATTTAAGCTAGATAAAATCCATTAACTTATACTTTATACATTACTACAAAGTAAAAGCTTAAATAGTTGAAGTGATAAATAAATGAGTAGAAACAAATGCACTGGTAATACAGATAAAAATCGACAAATAGTCACTCGCTGTATCTTTTATTAAAATAAATTGATTTATACTGTAAATACAATTATTACATAAAGTTTTTAGAAAAAAAAAACCGATATGCGAACCGAACCGAACTACATGTATTATGCTGATATTTCGAAAAAAGAACAGTTGTCAAAATGAATTCCTACGATCCCATTCAAAATTAGAGTTTAGTTTTATCAAATTTCAAGTAGCTCATCATAACTTGCGTAATACAACCAAACTAAACGTATTGAATTGAAAGCGACTCACGTTTAATTTGGAATTTAAACACGGCTATCCTACTGTGCAGGTTGCTTGCTTTCAGAAAACCGGTCTGGTGGCGGGCGACAGGCGCGATGACACAAACTCGCACTTATTTATAGCGGAAAACGTATACAAATCGATAACAGCTCGGCTAGAACAAGTAAATGTAATGGTCGCCGCAAAATGCGTTTGGCGTTGGTAAAACTTTCATCTCTGCAAAAACGATTCCTTTGGCAGACAATGACAGATCGCTATCGATTCCCATCCCGTAATCCCGCCTTTTTTACGGGCGCGTTCGGAAACGACCAATTTGAAATAACCCGTTCCGAAATTCACTTTTGTTGTTATAATGTACATTTTCTGAGTGAATCATATCCAGTGATTCTCTAATAAAGAAAAACTGAAATGTTGATATCGTAGTTTCATCTTTCTGCATACAGCGGTAAAGTCCGGTTTAGCGTAGATCAGCGGAAAAGAGGACGGAGCGCGGCGTATTCGTCACCGCCGTAGAAAATGGCGACTAAATACCAACAATTACATCGCGCGCTCAGGGCAATTGCGAATCAATGAATTTAAAAAAAATTACTCGAAACAACTGAATTAAGAATAAGCAAGTCAGCTTATCTAACTTTAACATCAATGATAATGGCTTGGCCTTAAGACTTCAATAACTGGGTAAATAAAAAGTAACTAAATATAACACATACCGTTTCAAACAGCAAAGACAGATCGTTGAATTCTTCAAAACTTGGTTGAAACAATTTTTATGTACTGAATACTTAATTGTACAACAGATTTTGATAATAACGAGTCACCACACGCTCCGTGCGAGCACATTCGTGCGCCTTCAAATAGCGCAGCGGCGCAACTTTTTCGAGCACGGCGTCAACACGGTCAGGTGGGCGAGGTTGCGACACTGCCATATTGCTGTCTCTCTCTCAAGCCTCCCGCTCTTTCACGTGGTGCTCTTTCACGTGGTGCGCTATCTCGCTCGCACTCGCGACTAGACCGAAAGCTTGACAAGGGGACGCGCGAGGAGTCCTCCCGCGAACGAACGTCGCGCACAAAGCTGCGCGGCAGACTGACGAAACGGCGCGGCCCGCGGCTGCCGATCGAGCCCGGAACCTCGCCCAAGAGCGGCAACGTCGCCGTCGAATAATAGCGAACGAAACGGACGTGCCACGATAGGTATGAAATGCCACGAACCTCCTCAGAGGTGGTGGACCAAAACAAATCTCCTTTCTCTAAAATTATACAACAGTTGCGATCGAGAGCACAACCGAGCTCGCTCGTATCTATTTCCCGCCAAAATCAACCACTTTCTACATGTGAACGCAAGACGAAAAACGTGCGTTGACCTAGTTGCTTCGTTGGTTTGAACTCGCGAGCGGTAGATTTCATGTTTTAAAGCGAACAGTGTCAACGTTCGACAAACGTTGCGCTAAACCCGGCCCAGCATTGTGAATTGAGTGGCCAGGGACTGGTTGCCTTGGAGACGCAGCAAGTCGGAAACTTGTTATGGCAAGGCACAACAATGTTATGGGAATGGAAATCAAACTTGAAACAACTTATAGGATGATATATTATATTAGAATCGAAGCCGCAAAGGATATTTTAGGGTGTAATAACTACAATAGCATTTTTAATAAAAACGAATGAGCTTTTGAAAATCTTTATTATATTCCTAAATTCTACTATTAAAAGATCAGCAAAATTTTCAAATTACCAAGGCCTTATTTTTCACCAAGTGACAATTAGAAGAAATAAAAAAAAATTAAAATAGAAACAGAAGACAACAATTTGAAATATGAGATCAGTTAAAAGTGACAGATGTCATTATGGAAATTAGTTGTTAAATAGCGGCAGTATCTAATTGCTACATTTGAAAAACAGAGCCTTATGACTGGGGTAAGGAAAAAGAAAATTCGGAGCGAGTCACTATTTGCTGTGCCCTACGACGACCTTATTGATACCCTAATTATATTTCAGATCTTCGTACTATTAATATTAGCTAGAGAGACAGCATTGTGATCATTAATACAGCAGTAACCATTCAAAAACGCAAAACATTAACATTAGAAGAAAGAAAGAAATTAATTATAGAACTATGTAAATACGATAAAGACTTTCCTCCAAATACTAGAAATTATATGAACTAATGATGGGCGCCGGGCAAGGAGTACCGTGAAAAATTATGAAACAAGGATAATATGATATAATAATTTACTAAAGATCTTTTAACAAAGGCCTATCCAGTAAAAACTGGATGGTTTTGTTTTATTGCCTATGATACTGGTGTAACAGGTTTCTATCCCGTCTCTGGAGTTTATGCTTTGCGTGACTAAACAGTATTTATAAGTGCAAATTCGGAATATACATCTATACTAATATTATAAAGCTGAAGAGTTTGTTTGTTTGAACGCGTTAATCTTAGGAAATACTGATTTGAATTGTAAAATTCTAATGTGTTGAATAGACCATTTATCGAGGAAGGCTTTAGGCTATATAACATCACGCTGCAACTATTAAGAGCGAAGACATAATGTAAAATGTAAAAAAGCGGGGAAAATTGTTCATCCTTAAGAGGTTCCGTTGCGTGCGCTGCGAAAACGGTTCAAGATATCAAAAATATATTTATGAAAGAATTATTCCTCTTGAAATACCTGAAGACCTGGTGTACCTAGAATTCGCGAGGGAAACTTATTGCCAAAAAAATTTAAAAGATTAAGGTTATTAAGACGAAAATAACACTTTATAACAAACGCATTAGATATAATGTAGAAGGTAAAATTTCATACAGTTCCATATTGTTAATCTAACGAAAGCTTCGTTAAGATTTTATGTAATACAAAACATCAATCCTTGTACTTTTTATTGAACATGACTTGAGATTGTTATAGACTTCTAATGTTTGAATTTTATAAAAAGGCTGTAAGGTACAAGCTACTTCAGTCCGATAATCTGAACTATATAAAACACTTATTGCATGTATAAAAACTGAAACTGAGCTTAACAATGACTAGATTGTAATGATAAACAAAAATTCCCGGTTTTCAGTGAGATATATTTGAAACTATTTTAAATTCACGATCTGTCAAATTAAAGAAAATACAATAAGAATTCAATTGTGCTGTAGATATCACAGACAATATAAAGGAATCTCATCATTCATCATTAAAGTTGCAAAAATGCTAATATTTTAATAGAAGTAAAGACCCAACAAATCAAATTTAAAGAAAACCAAAAAGTATAAACTTTAATTTATATCTTTACTGTAAACTAGCACGATTATCTTATCTGAAGTGGTCTACTAATCTGTTAACAGAAATAAACACAAGATCACAAAATATACTGTTAAAAAAAAGTTTTATTTAATAATAACGATAAAACAATTTATTTTACCGTAGCGGATTTACCATGCATGTAATCAAATCATGCATAGTGTAAGCGTCATAAATATAGTGCTGAAAAGTGGTTGTTTCCATGACAGCCCAGAATATCACTTGATGCCAATAGGGATTGAACGACCTGTTCGAAACTTATGAACAAATTTCTTTCTTTGTGGTTTTTCAAAAACCCTCGAGAATATTTTCTGCTTGAAATGCTACATTTTTTGAGTAAAAATAGTACATTATCAATATACCGCTTTTTGAATAAATTTCGACATTCGATACAAAAAAATTAAGAGATCTTACACGTGCTTTCGACTTTGATAGGCATTCTACATTGATTAATAATAAATAAAATAACATTAGTATTTGTACGTATATGTATTTGGTACGTGTACGTATATGATGATTATGATGCAGAAAACATGATGGTATTAATGAACAAGCGATTTCACTTTTAACTGATGTAACTACCTACTGAACTATAGATTATGCGTACCGCAAGGTAGTACCTTAGGGGTCTTTATGGTTTTTACATAAATAAGCTAGCCGAAACATAAAACCAATGATTGTAATATATGCAGACTATGCAATCGTAGTGTTAGTAAAAATAAAAAAATACTTGTGATAAATATATTTTAATGAGATATAAATATATGTATATTTTAGTTGAGAAAATAACATAATGTCACGGCTCTTTCCCGTAGGGGTGGGCAAAAATCATATCTTTCCACTTGCTAAGATCTTGGCACACACTTTTAGCTTTATTCACACTTATAAGCCTCCTCATACACGCCCGTCGTTTTAGGGTACTTTTGACCTGCACTTTCTACAAAATTTTCTGGTCTTTTCCCAACACTTTCAATCACTTTCTCAATTTTTTTTTGTATTTGGTCATGGAAGGTCTTTTGTGGTTGAGAAAATAATAAAATATACAAGCGATACATAAAATTTAGTCTGCACAAACAATGTAAATTTTGTAAACAAAATCCATGGCACAGATTTTCTATTTTAAATTGGTAATTGCTTCTAGAGAAAGTTCATAACGAAATAAACAGTGTTATGCACTGTCCGTAATGTTAGATTGTGTCTTGCTTGGAAACTGCTATGACAGTATATTACGGTCATGTTTTTTTGTATTGTATTTTTGAATAGAAAAAAAAACAAATTTTAGAGATAGATTACTACAGTAAAATACAAAAGAGTGAATAGAGATAGTAAAGGACAATACATGAAGTTTATTAACCACGTAAGAAACCAAATGTGCAAAAAATTTTTTTTTGTTCGCATAAAGCGTATAAAATCTGTTTCAACTACCTATATTACTTCAATGGTGCTGTGCCATAAAAAACAACTATCTATTTTAAGGAATCATAAAGTGCGAAGCAGTTTATTACATTTGCCTATTTAGACAGCAAAAAAATACTTGACCATTCATCCTGTCTTACATTGAAAATCTTTTGTTCTTGCATCCCGGTGGTTGCTTGCCAGCTCTTAGATTATGGGCTATAAACCAGTCACTGAGACTCTGGTATTAGTATTCTATAGCTTGATTACTAACGCTGCACTGCATCTGTGTAAAAAGTTGCCTTTTGCTTTGAATAACTAGATAATGAATTTGATGTGATCATCAATATTGATGCTTTGAAGAAGACCGGTATAGTTGGCGACAGCGCCAACAGTTAGGGGATGATCACTTTCGACAGTGGACGGCAATTGGCTGAATGATTGTACCATAGTCAGTACCCACACGAATAATGTATCACTTGATCATGATATTAGGGATATAATTATGTTATTGAGGGTGCACAGGGATTCTATCAACATCTAAAGAGCCCAAGCCAACTTCACCTGCAAGTGGTGCGCCTGCCGATTATAACATAACAGTGCACGGTAACCGGCAGTAGGTTCGCTACCTATTACGTGGGACCGACTATATCATTGGCGAAGTGTGGGCGTTAATATGCCTCTGCCTACTCCTTCGGGTAAGGCAGGCTTCAAAGTATGTATGTTGATATTGTTATTCGCTTCTCCATCGCCGGTCTTATCGCCTATGGTCAAGCTCAAGTTCGTTATATTCAATTTCGCATAAAAATTCGAAGGTTTTAATATATTGTGCTACTGCTGGTTAGCAATGGGACTTTCCTATTATTTTATGATTCCGACAAGGCATAATAAGGTTGCATAGAAGAGGCATACCTATGTAGATATTTTTATAGTAAGTCCTTTAAAGTTCTGGGCAAAGGGCCGGAAAAAAATTCCCTAAGCCGACGGGAGTGCATAAAGTTTATTAGTGTGAATGAAGATAAAAGTGCGACAGAATAGTAGCAAGTAGAAGGCACATCTGATAAAATGCGACTTTATGTGTAAAGTTGCCAACTGAACAAAAGTTTAAAGAACTTAAATGTATGGAGCTGACTTAGATCGACAATTTTGTTGTTTGAAAATTCTACACGAATGCAGTTATTTGTCAAGCGAGACTTGAATAGTCTCCATTAATTGCATAAAACAGAGTTTGTCAATGAAATCTTCATTCAGTTCAGAGTTCAGCATAATCATTAAATCTTTTAACATTTTAAAAGGCTATTTTAACCTACTAAGAGTGGTCTGGCGCAGAATGTGCACTTCGCATGTCCCCTGCTCTAAAAACCTATAAGGAGCTCAGAAGATTAAGGTTTTTTTATTACCAAGAGAAAGCAATTCCACATTTATTTCTCGTACAATTTTATAAATAGACGTGTTTTGTTCCAGGGTTAATGTGAAGTGCAGATTCTGCGTCAGACCCACTAAGAGGCCTAAATATTTGGCAATCCTGCAGGTTCGAATAGTTTATATTTTGAAACAGAATTATTTGACTGACAAAGTTGGTAAAAAATGCAATATGCTTTAATGTTTCATTTGAGAATTGGTTTAAAATAACTTTTTTATTTTTATATATGGTTAGTTTTAAAAAAAGGCGATTTATGGTCATATTATGTAATTGTAAACCGTTTTATAAACATTTAATGATTAAGTAATGTTTTAGTTTCTTTAAGAGAATTTGTAGATTTTTTTACATTGTAGGTCGCAAGTGTACAATCAATTGGTAAAATCCCAATTTCAACAAAATTTCCAAGCATTGGAAAAAGTAAATTAGTTTTAATTTAAAAAAAAATTATATTTATAGGATGACACTTTATCTCATTCAAAATACTGTTGATAGATTTTAGTCTCTGAGGCAGCAGACGTAATCGGGGAACTTGAATTAGGATCTTAATTGCGATTATAAAGAGACTTAACGACCAATAATTTCAAAGATTTTGTATTATCCTCCTAGACTAGTGTAAAGCAGTAGGCAGATTGTATGCCAAAACTGCCTCAGCAATATAATCTGAAGACATGCTGAGCCAGCCCCAGCTGAATGAACTTCTAATATATTGTGTGTTGTTGACCGTATGGCCTTATAATTGTTTATAATTAATTCAGCTTTAAGATTATTTGTTATTTAAAAAGGTTTGCTAATAATAATTGATGATAAGTTAATACTTTAGATAAAAATGGCAACAAAACACCTATGAACGATAACAAAAAACACCTCAACATTGTTAGTGGCAGCAACACTTCGTACCTACTACTAATGCCATCTATTGAGCACATTGTGATTGAGTATTTAAGGTCTATATTAAATCTGTGGGGGTTTAATAAACACACTGCAGTAGGTAGAAGAATATATTTGTGTAGACTGTATTTAATATATAGAATAAAAAATAGGCGTATCGTAATATACCATACAATAATACTGAATAAATGTGTAATGTTTACAACAGTTGAGGCTATAATGACGTAAGCAGAATGGCGTGTGTTGTGTATCCAAGTTCATCCTACCTATTTGAAACATTTCCATGTCCCAAACGAGCAAACAGCGTAGATATATTATTCAGTAGGCCGTGCGTGCATGTGTGTGGACGTAATTACGTACACAAATACTGTTAGACAATCCTTTGTATTTAACCTCAATTATAACATCGCATGCTATTAGATGAATGCAAACATCAATAACAGATAATTAATGAAATTTAATTAGAAACACATCCCAATACTCATGATCGCGTATTAAAGCATTTTATCGCGCTTCAAATTCATCCATTGTTGGTACCCCGACCAAGTGTTTAGCCTTGAAACTTCTTATCGAAGAAGTGACTGCTCACGTTATTACAACAGTACGCGACGTTGCCAACATTATGCGCGGTATTGCGTCGTAATTTTAACAACGGCGGCCATTTTGTTTTCGTTTATGAGGTGCAGGCTACATGGGAAGTTAATGATCACGAGTTTCATTTCAAAAAGATTCTGATATAAATTTCATTGGAATTAGGAATATGTAAACTGAGAAACCTAGTAGCTATACTTTTACTTGGACACATACATTAGTAGCGATTACGTAACCTGAAAAAAATGAGCCTCCACATCGGATCTGGTGCATTCACAATGATCATGTACACATTATAACACATCCAATGAGGATATCCCAATAGCGTTATGGATATGTGAACGATAGGAGACTATCGAAGAGATATAGCTCACAATAACCTATGTATAACATATCCATAGCTATAAGTAGGACGCAAAGTGTCGGCGCAACATGGTTTAAATACGTACATTGAGCGGGTCGGGAGCAGGGGCCGGGTGCGAGAGCTTCGCCCCTTGGTCCCGGGACAACTCTCCGGCCGACCCACAACCAGAAAAATCACAAAATCGGACATTTTCAACGCAAATACCACAGTATCGATCACACACAGACGCCATTTTGAACCGACACTGAGCTAGTCTAGTACGGGCGCGACGTTGCCACGTTGGACGTTTCCAATCCGCGCGGTTATTTCTAGCGGGCGATACCCCTCCCTCCCCCCTGGCGCCGTGACGATGGAGGTCGGCAAACAGTGCTCGACGCGACTTGATTTTGAATTATATCGGTGCAGATAAAACCTTATATGAAAAACGTAAACATCTAGTAGGCCAAGAGATTCGGAGGGGGGAGCTTGCCCAGTTAGGGTTCGTAATGATTAGACATAATGTAATGTATCTGTATAGATGTAAGTATATTGTTAAGTACTGAAGCTTAGCCGAGCCGGCTTTCACCTAAGGGGAACGGAGGGGCAGCGCGCAAGTCCGCACCGACATGTGCCATTGGCCACCTCGAAGATCGATAGTTTAACAGCGCCGAGGACGCCGACCTACATAACATAATACGCTCTACAGTTACGAGAATACGGCCTATTTTTCACCGGCTTCCACTATAAACAAACTTATAACACTGACGTACAACACGTAGATACACACGACTACAGGCGCTGTGAAAACGACGCTCGAACAGACTGTACATGTATACGTATTACAGCTATCATCGAGTATTATGGCACTTTTCTAGAGTCGAAATTCCTACACCTCGGCGCACCCAGCGCGCCCTACCGAAGGACAAAGGGCTCATTCCACACGGAAAACAAAGGGATACGCCGGCATGAGGATAATAACACTTTTTTCTTTGAGAGCAAAACTGATTTTGAGTCTAACAAGTGATTAGATGGCCTGCGCGTTGCCAAGTTGTCTGGTTTGCATCGCAGAGAGTGCGCGCTTAGAGTTATGAAATTAACATTTTTTTGTAACAATTCTACAATGCTTAGACAATATTTTTTTACAATGAACGGGTCAAGTTTATGCAATTGGAATTTACGAGGGCATTTTTTAAGATAAAGGGAATGGGTGAGGATGTACTACGACGGTCAATATGTTACCACTTTAAATGATTTTTCCATTGATTTTGAGCTAATTTTTATAAAAAGCGATCATAATCAACTTGAAATGGAGATAAAAAGCACTCAATAGGAAAAGACGCAGTCTGTCAACCATTCACTTACCTGTATTTATACTCGAAATGTGTTTTCTTTGGCACGATATTCACTGGAACGCCACTTCAAGACGTAACGAACAAGAATATTAAGGTATTTTAAGAATTTTAAATGATTTTATGTGCACAAAAAAATTATACATTCCGCGTAACAAACGTCCGACTCACAGATAGAACGAATGCGAACTGTTGGTTTGGTTTAGTTGGGTCGGTTGATGGGAGGGAGACGGGCAGGCGGGCGGAAAGCCGAAGAACGAGCAAGCGAGAGAGTCATAAAGGGCAAATGATTTTTAATTTGATTCTATCGTTTTCTTCCGAAAATAGAAATTAAATTTGACTCAAATATTAAGTCTATATTAAACTTACATTAATGCAATAAATGATTGCAAATGTGAACTAGATTAAATGAAGAAGTTAATGTAATGATCGTTTAACCGTTTCCTTTTTTAATCGTGCAATGACATTGACATTTTTATTAGTTTGCCTAAAAATGAATAATTAATTTTCATTAACAGTTATAATAATTATTTAAAAAAAATACTAGAAAATATTAAAGTTTAAATCATTACAATGAAATGATTTGGTTAGTAAAAACTAAAGAATAGCCTGCCTATTATAAACTCATCGCCTATGGATACACTAAAAAACCTTCTAACCGGAGCACCAATCAGAGTAGAGTTCGTGTATTTTGACAGCAAAGATAAAACTTCTTTACACGTCGAGTAGATTTTCTACATTTACTTGATAAATTTTGATAAAACAATTAGTCTTCACTATCTAAAAAATTGCACGACTAATTCAAAATGAGGTGCTTAATCTTATATTTCTCATTTGCTATTTTCTTCAGTGTGGTTTCAGCAAGAATAGATCCAAAGGCTTTGAAATGTTTAGGTGCGTACAATTCGCATTTATTTTAATATTTATTAATTACATTTTGTGATTTTAATCTGTTTACTTGATTTTTGTTAATTCCAGTGTGCCATAAAACCTTCGAAGAGCTTAATACTGCGATAAAAAAAACTGATAAATGGAAGAAAGTCGATGTAAGTTTTAATCTGAGTTTAAACTATTTTAAAGAGTAACTGTAACTACAGGAAACTTGCAAAATGTATTTGATAAATAGTTTTTACTTTTTATAGTTCAGAAAATTACCGGCTCGGTAGTATGATGAATAAAATACTTTAAAAAAAATTTATGTCTGTTTCGGAAATAGTTTTGAATTTTTTTTATATAATAAGGCATGTATTTCTCGTATATGCACTGTTTAAGATTTTAATTTAATTTTTATATTGTTTAAGAACAAAAATTTTTTATGCATACAATTAGTTATGTAAGTTAGTGAGACTAAAACAAAGTTCCACGTACCAACAAGATCTACATTTTAGTTCTGTAAAATGTAAATACCTTACTCGTGTCTCTGGGGCACAAAAATGCCCATCTTCCACATGGGCCACAGCCTAGCCAGTAGCGCAGTTTGTCCCTGAAGCTGGATCTATACCAGCCAATAAAGCTTTAAGAGTGTTACCTGCAATTCTATATTAAAACAATAGTCTTTCCATCTTAAAATAATCATCATCATTTCAGCCCATCGACGTCCCACTACTAAGCACGAGCGTCCTCTCACATACCAAGGTGCAAGGGTATTGGGTCATACTCCACCACGCTGTTAGACTTTTCTCCTGCTGTTATTTTTCAACCACATTTTGTGATAACCGGGACCAACTGCTTAGCGTGCCTTTCGAAGCACGAAAGCGCTCAATATCAAATGCCACACAAACGGTCACCCATCCAAGGACTGACCTCTGTAAACTCTGCTTTACTTCTGTGATCGTTTCTCACCACCGAGTACCGCGGAGCTACGATAGCTTCAAATAATAAATAAAATAAAAAATCAATTATTGCTTTCCGTTGCCCGTTTCATTAGGTTCGCAACATAGCAGTGACCATGTAGAAAAGAAAAGAAAATAAACAGAAATTACAAGTTAACACTTCAGCAAAAACGAAACAGAAAACAAGCAAAACGAAACAGTAAACAAGCAAAAATTTAACTGCAAACAAAAACAAACCACAAAATAAAAACAAAAATAATTATAATAATAAATTTCACTTTTCTTAATTTAACAAGCAAAAATATAAAAAAAATTATGTGTGTATGCGTGTGTGTGTGCGTGTGTGTGTGCGTGTGCGTGTGTGTGTGTGTTAGTATGCGTGCGTGTGTGCGTGTGTGTGTGTGTGCGCGTGTGTGTAAGTATGTGAGAGATTTCAGGTATTAAATTATATTAGACATGTAGGATTATTGTAGTTATAAAAGTAGTTTTTTATTTTGAGTTCCTTTACATAGGAGAACATTACGTTCTTAGCAGCAAGTTGCCGATTAATTAAGGCGGATTTGTAATAATTTGTTATTATATTCAGGGTTGTATATTATTTTATTTCAGGTTGGCAACTTCCGTATGGATGCAGCTGGCAACACCATGCAAGAAAAGTTACCTGCGCATCGTTCTGCAGTTTACATCTCCGAAGTTATTGATAGCATTTGTAAGTTAAAATTGTTTGGAAAATCACTAAGCTCACCCAGTGGTGAGACCGGACTTGAGAGGGATTCGATTAAAAACTTTAAATGCGCACTTTTCAAAGTGACACTTAATTTTTTGCATTTACATTACTTTATTTAGCAAGACATGCCGTGTGGTACCTGCCTAGAATAGTGTCACTCCCTCTCATCTCACGGGGAGTTGGAAAAGTCAATGAAGGGAAATCCTACCGGATGAGAGGCAGCGAGCTAGTTATGGGCGAAAACTCCTAATACAATGTAATCGTAATTGGGGAGGTCAATGATCTGTGTTCTGCAGTTGGCTTTTTATGGCTGTTATGATGATAATGATGATTTAGTTATAAGGTGAAATTTTTACTAGAAAAAAACAACTTGGCCATCTTGTCTTGTTCCATAAAAGTTATAAAATAATAATAATAATAAATCTTTATTACGCATTCCAGAGTTTACAGTAATCATTTACAATGATAACCGCACTAGGCGAAGCCTATATCGCGGCCATCATCAATACGGTTTCCTTAGGACTAAAGAGATCAAAATTCAAATACAAGACTTGAGTAAATTATATAACATAATGATAACTAATGTGTGAGTGTGTCCGTGTTAGTGTGTGCGTGTTAGTGTGCGTGTGTGTGTGCTTGTGTGTGTGTGTGTGTGTTTGTGTTATATGCAAAATGGTCGGCTTCTTACAGTGCAGGTTTTAGTAGCTGTTCCACTTCGTAGAATGTTAAGTTAATTAAATATTTAGTAGCTTTTGTCTGCATTACGCGCACAGTGTCTTCTTTAGATTCGCAAATTTTACAGATTTTGTTGTATAAATAAGGAAATAAAAAATCTGAAAATCTTTGTGCAAACGACGTATTGACTGTGGGTACCGAGACTCTAAATATTCTATTAGTCAGCAATTCTTTGTAATTTTCAGACTTTAATATAAGCTTATGTGTAACACAGACTGCAGCTTTTATGTAAAGGCGGCGAATTCGTATCTTTGTAAATATGTGCTGTGGAATATCTTAAGGGCTTCTTCAGCATAACCTTGATTTACGAGTGTTCTGTTTCTTGATCCCCTTAGTCCCGCATGACAAATAGTTAAAAAAAATTGAATGTAGCGGTATTAGAGGTCCTGCTCTAAACTGTTTAAAGTCATACCTGAAAAACAGAACTCAATGTGTGGAAATAACCCAACTTGATGCAAAAATAACGGTATAAACATACAGATCTGAATTTAAGCACAAAAAAATTTGGGATTTCACAAGGCAGTGTCCTTGGCCCTTTGTTATTTTTTTTACACATAAATGACTTAGCAGATATTTTAAATCATAAGACTATACTTTTTGCTGATAACATTTCTATGATAATCAGTAATCACATCTGACAAAAAATCTTCCTTAGACCAACATAAAAGTGACATAACTACTGCAATGACTTTAATTACTTAATAATATTCTTAAAGTTCATATCTCAAAAACTAAAAAATAATAATTTCAACAACTTCAAAAATCAAATAATTAATATAGATTACAATGGACAACTGCTGCCCAATTCTGCAAATGGAACATTCTTAGTTTTAATATTTGACTCTAAATTAAAATGAAAAAAAACAAATAAATAAAGTATGCAATAAATTAAATAGTTTTGCATATGCTCTATTCAAATTGACAAAAGTTGCTAGTGTCCAAACGGCCATTATTGCCTACTTTGCATATGTGGAGTCCGTCTAAGATACGGCTTATTGATAAAATAAATAAAATAAATATTCTCTTACAATCACACCAATTCTTCAGTTCCAAGATAAGTATCACTAAGAACTTGTGTTATGGATACTAAAGAACGGATAAACATACTTAAATACTTTTTTTTTTTTGTAAATACATACTTAATATACATAGGAAAACACCCAGACCAGAACAAATATTCATGTTCATGCACACAAAGATTTGTCCTGTGTGGGAATCGAACCCACGACCTCTGGAGTGAAGTGCAGGTATACTGACCTGATATGGGGAAATGGTACTGACATTAAGCGATTATTGCCAAAAAACGATGCATTAGGGCCATATCTAATTTGACATCGGATATATCCTGCAAGCCTTACTTGAAATATATTAACGCTACCTTGCCTCTATATATGGGATGTGGCTTTATTTGTTTAGCAGAATGGTCATAAGTTCACAAAAGCAGGATATTTATCTTAAAGAAGCTTGAGAGACCCTAGCAGACTGGTATTGGAAACTGCCTTAAACACCAAAAAAAATGTATTTGAAAGCTTTGCCATGTGTAAGTCCATTTACAACAAATTACCAAATAGCTTCAAAGATCTCAATATTGTTCGTTTTAAATCATACCTGCATAGGTGTTTATTGGATAAGGCGTTCTAATCAATTAATGAGTTTATGAAGTATAAAAGCATCTCTGAATGTATATATTTGACTTTGACTGTTAGTAATATGAATAAGAATTTTACCCTTAACCATAATATTTGATTTTAACAATAATACCAAAATTTAACAATTATATTTAATTTTACTAATGATATTGTAATGATTACAATGATATTTTTTTTAATAATAATATTTTCGACAATTACACCAATTATTTAGTTCCAAGATAAGTATCATTAAGAACTTGTGTTATGGATACTAAATAACGGATAAACATACATAAATACCTTTTTTTTTTTTGTAAATACATACTTAATATACATAGGAAAACACCCAGACCAGTGGAGTGCGGGTATACTCGCCACCACGCCATATCGGTCGTCAAAATTATGTTTAAGGTTTGCATGCTTTTTTATACGGCTAAATAGGTTAAGCTTCTGTAATTGTAATATTAAGACCAAATTTGTATTCCTACTCTATTTTTATTATATTATATATTATTTGTGACTACAGGTAAAAAAATGGATGACTATGTCCGCGTGTACTACAAGTCGACAGGCAAGCTGGCCATCATGCAGCTTGTTACACCCGAGGGCAGTATGAACCCCGAGTTCTCGAAGACTACCTTCGTCACAGACGATGACCTGAACAAGAGCTTGGAGTATTATGTAAGTTGTGAACTTTTATTTGTTTAAGCGCTAGGTGCCTGATAGCTATTGGAATTGTATTGAAAAAAGCGTTCCGAGAAAGCATCGAGATTTGTATTGAAATAAAGACTTTTTAAAACCTTTTCGTGACGTCATTGCCTGGAACGGAAACTGGCGGGAGAAAAAACCAACCTTGACGATTTTCTTGCCGTTCTTTTACGATCAAGCTCACGCCCGCAGTGAATGTGCGCATTACATTTTAAGTTTGGCCTTCATAAGAGCTCTATTGAGCCAAACTTGAATAAATGATTAATAATAATAATGATTAAAAGAGCATAGCCTGTGAGTTTCTTGCTAGTTCTTCTTACAGAGCGGTGGCTCGGAACTGGCACTTAGATTTACTTACACTTTAAAGTAAAGTAAAGTAAAAAATTATTTATTTCATAAACTATTATACATAGTACTTGAAAACGTCATGATCACAAATGAAAAAAAAAACAATCGAAATAATATTACACTAAATCACGAAGCTTAGATTCACTTACATGCAACAAAACAATTTAAAATTAAAAAATAATTAAGTGTAAGTGAATCTAAGTGCCAGTTCCGAGCCACCGCTCTGTAAGAAGAACTGGCAAGAAACTC
Organism: Musotima nitidalis; assembly: GCA_949126915.1. NCBI lineage: Eukaryota > Metazoa > Arthropoda > Insecta > Lepidoptera > Crambidae > Musotima > Musotima nitidalis. Next base: position 1,879,256 of record OX421441.1, read on the forward strand.
ACAGGCTATGCTCTTTTAAATATGTCCATTAGTTTGGTACTAGAATTACAATCTTCATTTGTCTGTGAAGCTATACAATGCAATATAACATAACCTTAACAATATTTATGTTTTCAAGTCATTCATATTAGAATAGCCTGTATGAAACGGCAGTTTAATCCCAAGCATTTTTATCTGCCATATAGTCTTTAATAGAATAATATCCCTTTGAAGACAGCTTGTGTTTTATTGTTAATTTAAATTTATTTAGGCTCAATTGCTGTATGTTGCTTGGGATTTTATTGTAGAATCGCACACATTGACCTTTAAAAGATTTGTTTTAGGAGCCTAGTGGCAGGTACAACTAATTTATGCTTATTCCTTGTGTTTAGGTTATGTACACAGCTTTTCTTACTAAATTTATCAGTATTCTTATGTACATAAACCAGGTTATCATAAATGAATTGACCGGCCACTGTTAAAATTCCAATTTCTTTAAACTTTTCCCTTAGTGAATGTCCACACGGGAGATTATAAATTGCTCGAATAGCCCTCTTCTGCAGCACAAAGATTGTTTGAATGTCTGCGGCACAACCCCACAGAAGAATACCATAGGACATAACACTATGGAAATAGCTATGATAAACTAGCCTAGCTGTTACAACGTCTGTTAATTGGCGAATTTTCTTTACCGCGAATGCTGCAGAGCTAAGTCTACTCGACAATTCACAAATATGTGGGCCCCACTGTAGCTTAGAGTCTAAAGTAATCCCTAAAAACTTGGTAGTATCCACAAGGGTCAACTCATCCTCCTTTACCATAATAGTAGAGTTTGCCTGTCTGACGTTAGGCGTCACGAATTTAATACATTTCGTTTTAGCCCCATTTAATAGCAAATTGTTAACGTCAAACCAGTGCACCACCTTCGAGATTGCACTGTTTACTTCGTCTAAATTCTGATTTCGTTTTAACTTAAACAATAATGATGTATCATCAGCAAACAAAACTATCTCGTGGTTTTCTTTAACAAAATATGGCAAATCATTCATATAAATCAAAAACAAAAACGGACCGAGAATCGAGCCCTGCGGTACCCCCATTTTTACAACAGACCCCTGAGATCGCTTTCCATTAACCTCAACCCTTTGAATCCTATTACTTAGATATGAAGTGAGAAGATCCAATGCGGAGTTTCTTATTCCGTAATATTCTAATTTTTTTATCAATGCTTCATGAGGAACACAGTCAAAAGCTTTGGACAGATCGCAAAAAATACCTAAAGCGTCCAAAGAATTATCCCAAGCATCAAATATATGTTTTAAAAGCTCAACACCTGCATCGGTTGTAGAGCGACCCTTAGTGAATCCAAATTGTTTTGAATGCATTAATCCATTTTTATTGAAAAATATTAACATCTGGTTGTAAACAAGTTTTTCAAAAATTTTACTAAATGTAGGCAGCACTGAGATAGGTCGAAAATTTGTTGGGTCTGTTGTACTGCCCGATTTATATAATGGAATGATTTTACTTTCTTTCATTAGATCGGGAAATTTGCCGCAATCTACACATTTATTAAATATTAGAGCCAAACTGTGCGCCACCGAAACAATGATAGGCTTGGTAACTACGATGGAATTGCCCCAGAGGTCTACAGCTTTCTTAACACTAAGAGTATTGAATGTCTTAATTATATCCATAGATGTAACATGACTAAACGTAAAATCTACTGTACATCTTTCAAAATAGACTCCGCTAAAGTGGGCGAACAATTTAAATCTTTTGTGATAGACACTGGAATATTAGTAAAAAAGTTTTCGAAAGCATTGGCTACATCTAAGTCAGATGTAAGAGTTTTTTTATCAATGTTAAGTTTAAACTCAGTATTATAATTTTTACTTTTTCCCGTTTCACTATTAATAATATTCCAGGTCATTTTAATCTTATCATCACAATTTTTTATTTTAGAGCTTAAATAATGAGACTTGGCCGTATGACATGCTTTTCTAAATATTTTAGAATATTTTCTTACATAATTATAAAATTGTTCACTGTTGTTTAATTTTTTCTCATCATACAGTTCATACAGCCTCTTTCTACATTTATGTAGCCCAGGAGTAGCCCATTCACTAAAAGTAGCTTTATTATTTACCTTAACCGTTCTGGGAGTAAATATTGATTTAAATGTGTTAGAAAAGCTGCTGAAAAAATCATTATATAAAAAATTTGGGTCACAGCTTTCATCTATAAAAGGTAAACTATAGCATAATAATTTACTGTTAAACCTCTCAAAACGATTATTGGTTTTTGGTACAAATGTAATAGTTTTTTTAGCTACAGTTTCATTTTTACAAATAAAAGACATTTGTTGTCCGCAATGATCTGAATCTAATTGATTAATAATTTTTTTATTGTTATCACTTAGCATAATATTTGTAAAAATGTTATCTAAGCAAGTAGCAGAAGTAGCAGTAATTCTTGTTGGCTCCAGAAACAAATTAACCAAATTATGAGATTTAAAAAGTGCCTTTAATCTTGTACATGGACTGGAACACTCTAACAAATTAACATTAAAATCTCCACACACAATAACTTTTTTATTACTTTTACAAAATTTTCCTAAGGCTTTATCCATAATACCTTCAAATAAATCATATGAAGCTGAAGGAGGTCTGTACACACTCAACACAATAAACTGCTGCATTTCTATACAGGCCATTTCTATAATACGTTCAACAGAGAGATTGACTATATCATGGCGCTCCTTGAATTTAAACTGTTTATTTACTATAATTAATGATCCGCCATGTATAGCACCACTCCTGCAAAACGAACTACCTAACAGGTGACTGTTGAAATTGAACATGAGCTGGTTACAATTTAGCCAATGTTCAGTAATACACAAAATATCAATATGATTATTGCTCATGAACAATTCAATTTCCAGTTCCTTGCCCAATATTCCTCTAATGTTTTGGTGAATCAGGTTGATAACATCATTTTGTTTCTGCTTTGTGTACTTTTTATTGCCAGAAAAACAGTTCTCTTTTGTCTTAACACCTAGTTTAAATTGTCAAATAATGAATTATTTATGTCGGAGTGCTCAATAGAAGCAGATTGTACCAAATTCTTGGTATTAATGTCAATTAAATATAATAGTGACAAAACTATTTGTCGTTTAAAATAATTGGAAAGGTAAAACCTACCTTTGGTCAATAAATAATTATTTCTAACAATACTGTTAGTGTCAATTATTCTACATTTATTAGTATAGGTACATAGGTTGTACAAAGATAAATTTAGTATGTATCTTCGGTCATTTTCGGAATTTGACAAATGCTGAGAATAGGGAAAAGTGAACATAATAATTTCTTTCACTTTAAGTGAGTTCAAAGCTTCATAAAATTGTATTAAATCACTTTTGTTCACTGTTCCCCTGTTTCCAATAAGAATTAGCAGTGTTGCCTGTGAATGTATATTACTGTCCATTAAAATTTGTTTAGAAATATTTTTAAGACTACTATAAGGCAAACAATTGCTGATTGCGCTATGTCCCTTTAGGTATGAGTTTAACAGTGAGCCCATGCCATGTCCTACCTCATCGCAGTACATGATAATACTAGGTTTAAGTTTAGGTGTACTTGGTGTGGTTTGGAAGGAACTGTCTTTGGATTTATTTGGGTTACTAACACACACACTTGGTTCCAGTACACTAGTGGACAAACCATCATTCACTTGATTACATAAGCAGGACTGATTATTTGTCAGTGACTGGAACCGCTCTAAGTTATAATTATTTTGTGATATTAAATCATCCATTGCTAGCGTATATTCATGAATAATTTTTTTTGAACTTTCATTAATTTTTTGTAATGAAATAATTGAATCTTCTAAAGTTTGAATTTTTTGCTGTAATAAATGTGTGTCAGTTTCATATTTCAATCTACTATTTTCTAACTGAGCAGAATACAAATCTAATTCATCCACCAGATTTACATTTAGTTGGCATGATCTCAATTTTTTAATGTATATTCTGTTCTGTTTTGACAACTTTTGCACTTGTTTTATACATTTATTAATTTTTATATATTTTTTTAGTTTTTTACCGCCGCAATTTACTAATCTTGTTTTGGAGAAAGTATCTTGTTCTGCAACAATTATAGGGTCTTTAATTGGAGCGATAACCAACTGAGGCTCTGGGCCAACTAACTCTTCAAAAAGGCTCTGAGTGTGAGCAGATGTACTTTCCCGTTGGGATTCCTGGAGCTCATATATCTGCTCGTGGGCATCATGCAGTGCGGTCTTCAGTGTGTAGATCTCCTTTAGGGACTGCTCGTACTCAGTGCTACACTCAGTAAACCTTTCTACCGTCTCATAAAGCTTGGCATGCTCACAATTTAATTTATTAAAGTCACATTCTAACGTACAGAGTTCCTTTTTTAACTTATCTCTACTGTCGAGTACCAATAACAGTTCCTTCTCGCTGTCCTCTCTCTCAGTCAGCAACTGAGCACACAACTCCTTGGAATTTTTTAATTCTAATAAAGTTACTTGTAATTTATCCGCCTCCTGTTGGCGTGCTGCAACGGCTGCTCTGCGAGTGAGCATTATGAATGTTTAAAGTTAAACAACGACTTAACAACACGTAACAAGGAATTGCTTACTCAAGCTAAATGATTTAGGTACTTACGTGAAACAGTAACGCAACAATAACATACACTGTGTTCCAATTTTATTATTTGTTAATTTTAATATGAAAACAGGCTGACTTTAAAGCAAACTGAGCACAGATTTCGAATTTACAACCTACAACGGTCACAATTCAGAAATGTTACGACACTTGTATACGTTACTAAAGCACTTCACCAGTTATGTATACATATGATTATGATAAAAACTATTAAATACACTTGTAATAGTCTAAATTTAACACGAATTATATAAAAAATAACAATAAAAATAAGGGACCTAGTGAAATCAGCTGCTCATTCTTTGACAGCTGTCAAAAAAAAAAAAAAAATTATTTTGTTGCATGTAAGTGAATCTAAGCTTCGTGATTTCAGTGTAATCATATATCGATTGTTTTTATTATTTATATTTAATTTTGACGTTTTCAAAAGGTACTAATAATTGTTTATGTAATAAAAAGATTTGAACTTTGAAGTATTGCCGCTTACCGGGCACTGTTATGTTGCTAAAACCTCGTCCGTTAATCGGCAAGTGCACCACTTGCAGGTGAGGTTGGCTTGGGCTCCTTAGGTCTTGGTAGTATACCTATACAACCAATACATAAGATTTATGTATATTTAATTCCAGTGCGAACGTATGTTTGAAGAAAATGAAGAAGAAATCACGGAGTTGTATAAGAATAGGCCGGAGGATGACATTATGCCTAATGCTGAAAGAGAGGTTAGTAAAATATAATACATATTTATTTATTTCTCACTATGAATCACCAACATCATCATCTCAGCCCATATACGTCCCACTACTGAGCACGAGCCTCCTCTCACATATCAAGGTGTGAGGGTATTGGGTCATACTCCACCACGCGGACCCAGTGCGGATTGGAGGAGGCAGGTGTATGGCGTCCTGCTGTTAGAATTTTTCAAGCCGCCCATTAGGCCTCTAACATGGCTTAACGACTACCACATTTAGTGATAACCGCGACCAACGGCTTAACGTGCCTTCCGAAGCACGGAAGCGCTCGATATCACCACACAATGCCACACAAACGGTCACCCATCCAAGGACTGACCTCTGTAAACTCTGCTTTACTTCGGTGATCGTTTCCGACCACCTAGCATCGCAGAGCTACGAGCGCTTGAAGTTGAATCACCAACATAAGAAACAGCATAAACAAGTTACAAATAAAATCTATACATAAATAGGCTAGCTGTTCTTACAATTATAGGTAACGAGCTGACCCGGCGAACTTTGTTCCGCCTTAATGGCAATAAATAAGCCGATAGTGTTTTTTTTATTGGAAAAAATCCATAAAATGTAAATACCTACATTCATCATTCGTTACTATTTCTGTATTTTAGTATATAGGTTGCTCTTCACTTAAGTACCTTGTGATACACGACATTTTTTGTTTTATTATTATTTATTGAGAAGCACGAGGTCGAGCCATACTATTAAGGCGCTGTTTCGGCACGTGCAATTTCTTGTTCTTCTTCTGTCCTTTCATTTGCAGTATTTCGTATTCTTCTTGCATTTGTCGGGAAAGATTTTGATAGTCTTGCTCGCGGCAATATTAATTAAATTTAGTCAAGTAAGTGATATATTAATAATATATAATTTATAGTAAATGAGAATGAGTGGTGATAAAGATTATAAATGATAAATGAGATACCCTCCCCAAAGTCCCTTAAGTCCTCAGTAAAGATGTGGGACTATATTGAGATCTCACATGGACTCCTTGAGAGAATTTGAAAAGTGATGTTGCACTGCTTTGTTTGATTTACTAACACTCATGTATATTCACAAACACTTTACGGTTAATAATCCACCGTTATTACACATTAATGTTTGAAATATCACAAATTTTAAAAAATAAAACAAAACTGCAGATATGACGCTTCACTTTCCCGCCAAGAAGTCAATTATTTATTTAATAGAAACTTTCTTTCTTTTAAATAATGGCGCCGTGCGTCCTGCACATTTAGCCAGTGTCAAGTAAGTGATATATCAATAGTAAATGAGATAATTCGTAGTATATGAGACTGTTTGATAATAAAGATGATAAATGGTAAATGATATACCCTCCCCTAAGACCCTTAAGTCCTCAGTAAAGATGTGGGACTATACTGAGATCTCACATGGACTCCTTGAGAGAATTTGAAATGTGATGTTGCACTGTTTTGTTTCATTTACCAACACTCATGTACGTTCACAAACACTTAACGGTTAATAATCCACCGTTATCACACATTAATGTTCGAAATATCACAAATATTAGAAAATAAAACAAAACTGCAGACATGACGCTTCACTTTACAAATATCAAATTGTCATCCATACGTCATTACATAGCTGTCATTATACTTCAATTACATAGCTGTCATTTGCGTTTTGTTATTCCAAGTCTGATTCTTTTTTGTTATATCACGTTTTATAGTGACTGACGTTTCATGTCAAGTCACACGGGAACGCTGTCGAACGGGATAAAAAGTATCCTATGTCCGTCTCCTGGCTCTAAGCTACCTCCCTACCAATTTTCGCCCAAATCTGTTCTGCCGTTCTTGAGTTATAAGTGCAGTAACTAACACGACTTTCTTTTATATATATAGATTACAGGTATAATATTAAATTACATACATACATATACATAATGTCACGCCTCTTTCCCGTAGCGGTAGGCAGAGATCACATCCTTCCACTTGACAATCTTGGCACACACTCTTAGCTTCATTCACACTCATTAACCTTCTCATACACGCCCGTTTTGACCTGCCCTTTCTTTAAATTTTTCTGAATTTGGTCATGGAAGGTCTTACGTGGTCTTTCCCTCTCAACACTTCCAATCACTTGTCCATCATAAATCATTTTCGTTAGTCTACTTTCATTCATCCTCTCAACATGACCAAACCATTTAAGCATACCTTTCTCAATTCTTGTCACTATATCTTTTAAATCAGCTTCGACCCTTATCACTTCATTCCTAATCCTATCACTCAATTTCACACCAAGAATACTTCTGAGTGCTCTCATCTCTACTGCATTAATCTTACTCTCATGTTTCTTCTGCCATAACCAACATTCGCTTCCATACAATAGTGTAGATACCAACACACCTTATTATTATTTAATATATTATTCAAATTGTTAATATGTGGATAGTGTGTTGGACTACATATTTACCTTATTATTTCATAAATCAATATCATTTTGTAAAACATTGTACTATGTAGTTGTTTACTATTTGCTATTAAAGAGAAAAAAAAAATTATACCTAGTTATATTAATTAACAAGCTGCTAACGAACTAATTATCATACTGTTCCTTCTTAGGATAATTGTAAACCCATTTATTGAGTAAGTAAAATTGTTAACTAAGCGTGGCCCCTTAGCACATATTTCCCATAAGTACATCTCAGGGAACAGGGGTGGCTGGAAACCAGCGCCGTCTGGAGTGTATACGCTGGACAGCACAAGCTGAGCCATCCCCTTTTGCTCTCTGGACCTTCGTAATTAAATTAAATTCTGGTTATAGTTTAAATATTTAGAAAACTTTTAACCAAATAAATATTTTTTATTTATTTTAGTAATTTAAATATATTATTAAAGCGAAGCGCTCATAGCTCTGCGGTGCTCGGTGGTCGGAAAAGATCACCGAAGTACAGCAGAGTTTTCAGAGGTCAGTCCGTGGGTGGGTGACCGTTTGTGTGGCATTTGATATCGAGCGCTTCCGTGCTTCGGAAGGCACGTTAAGCCGTTGGTCTCGGTTATCACTGAAAATGTGGTAGTCGTTAAGCCATGTTAGAGGCCTTTTTTTTTTTTTGTTTTACGTCGGTAACAAAATGCATTTACGCACTGCCTTCCGGCCAAAGGGGGACCGAAAGGGGGTGTGGGACTCACCACCGGCAGACACGACCGCCGGCAGCAATACCCACTAAAAATCTTCCGACGACGCCCGCCGCTTGTTGAGAAAGAGGCGGGGGCCAGTACCTGGGTTGCAGCTTCTGACACCCCGCATGCGGCCAACGTCCCCCGGACCAAAACCGGGAGGACCTCCTCAGAGAGGCGCAGTGGACGCGCCCCTCCTACCTCCCCCTGCGACCATAGCGTGTGTGGCCGACTTCCCGGAGGGTCCATGGTTAGACAGCAGGGGCCCCCTGCCCCCGCTGCCTAGACCCTCCTGGCGCTGCTGAGCGGGCCCTCCTGGCCTACCCGCAGCGCCCTCCATAGGTCCCTCTTAGTTTCCCCCCCGGTAGTCAGTACTAAAGGCACCCAGAGTCGTCGGTCTCTGGGTGTTACCTTTTCCCTAGCGCCTCCTGCGCCCTACCGGGAGGTACTCAGCCCCCCCACCACGACAAGGTGGAGACCAGTCGGGGGGGAGCCATGTTAGAGGCCTAATGGGCGGCTTAAAAAATTCTAACAGCAGGACGCCATACACCTGCCTCCGCCAATCCGCACTAGGTCCGCGTGGTGGAGTATGACCCAATACCGTCACACCTTGATATGTGAGAGGAGGCTCGTGCTCAGTAGTGGGAAGTTAATGGGCTGTGATGATGATGATGAAATATATAATTCAGTCATGAATGGTCCTAATAATCATCTCAGCCCATTAATGTCCCCTTACTGAGCACTCCTCTCACGAACCAATGAGGGATTTAGTAGTTGGAAGAAAATAAAAATATAAAACTAAGTTATAAGTGTTCCATCGGCTTCTTGGCGAGAAAGTGGAGCTTAATTACCGTAGTTTTGTGTTATTTTCTAAAATTTGTGACATTGCAAACATTTATGTGTTATAACGGTGGATTATTATCAGTGTTTGTGCATAATCAGTTTTCAAGTTCTCTCAAGAAGTCCATGTGAGATTTGAGTATAGTCCCACATCTTTACTGAGGAATCAAAGGGTTTAGGGTTAGGCAAAGATGCCCTCCATCTTATTTACTATTTATCATCTTCTTCTCTTCTCATTTATTATGAATAAAATATTATTAGTTTATCTTTTACTTGACAATGAAGCAATTCAGTTTTTATATATTTTTTGAATTTCTCGTATTTATTTTTTAGAAATAGACGTGTTTTCTTTCAAGGGACATTTTGCGAATAAGTCCATTGTCTTGTAAGCTATTAAACTTGAGTTAATTTAAATAAAAATTTAACTTTGAATTATTTTAAGTAACAATTTGACTTCGGATAAATTCAAAAAACAATTTATCTTTGAATTAATTTAATAATTGAAAGAAAATTTAATATTTAATATTTTTTTCCGTGGCACATGATACATTGGTTTACAAAAATATAAATTAATAGACACATATGGCACCGAAAAGGCTTATACTCAGCATATGCCGAGGGGTCACTATGGCCCCTGGTCTTCCGTACAGGCCTATAAACACTACGTAGGTAGGACAAACTCAATACTATGCGCAATAAAGTTAAATATTTCAACATATAAATTTTGCATACATAAAACGAACGAATTTTTGACGACCGATAAGGCGTGGAGGTCAATATACCTGCACTTTACTCCAGAGGTCGTGGGTTCAATTCCCACATAGGACAAATCTTTGTGTGCATGAACATGAATATTTGTTCTGGTCTGGGTGTTCTCCTATGTATCTTAAGTATGTATTTACAAAAAAAAAGAAGTATTTATGTATGTTTATCCGTTATTTAATATCCATAACACAAGTTCTTAATGATACTTATCTTGGAACTAAATATTAAGTGTGATTGTAAGAGAATATTTATAATTTATTTACTTTAAACGACAAAACACCACTTAAACATACAAATTGCAATTTGAACAGATCTGCTTCGACCACGCCAAGTATTGTGAAGAGTGGATGCTGCCTAATGAACAAGACACCACGTGGACCCTGGAGATGGAACAGGAGTATGTAAAGGTTCGTTTTTAATTAAGTATTTTATATATAGATTTGTATAGTTATTATTATTATGGGTGTGTTTCTACGTATACTAAGTATTTATTTACAAAAAAAATTATGTATGTATGTTTATCCGTTGTTTAGTATCCATAACACAAGTTCTTAATGATACTTACCTTGGAACTTGCCCATAAGCAATGACGCAATGCAAGCTTTGGAAGAGCCAGCAATTTTAAAGACGCATACTTCTCAGTCTTCTAAGCTGAAAAATATAAAAATATTTGGTACACAACAGTGCTCTGAACTAGCAGTGGAGTTAGCGGATTCCAGAAGAAATAGCAAATATGAAAATTATAGCACATCAGCGGTTATAAAGCCATTTGCATTAGCAGAAGACATTTTAAGTGGTTGTAAGAATCTAAATATAAAAGAAAAAGACAGAATAATTTTGTGTATAGGCGAAAATGATTGTAATCCTACGAAAGTTTTAATTGAATTATCTATTGTGTTAAACGAATTAAAAGATTATAAAGTCATAATATTAAGTATTTTAAAAAATAAATTTATAAGTGTTAGTCTATTAAATAGAAATCTTTATTTGATATGTAAACATTTTAAAAACTGTACATACATAAATACTGATTTAAATTCTGATAACTATATTGTTGACATTGCAAAAAGAATTAATTTTCTTATAGACTGTAACGATTATGACGAAAAATTTTTACCATTTTATAAAAAAAATATGACTGATTCAAAAAAACGAACATCTCCTTTCTTTCACAAAGGATTGAGTGAACTAAGCTCTTACTCTAAATCTCAATCTCTTGCCTCATTGAATAATATAAAAGCAACTAAATCTAAAATACAGACTTCGTTACTAGACTATTTCCGTAGAGTCCCTTATAAATTTGTTAGTAAAAGCTTGAAAAATCCTAAAAATTAGTGCGCTGTTCAGGAATATGATGTTTCTACGATGGACTCGAATGGCAGAAATGTGTTTTTTCGAGACCGACAGCATGGACACCCTAGTAATATGTCACCAAAACATAGCAGGAATATTAAGTAAAGTAGAAATATTTCAAGTAGCTTTGGATGATATGGCTCGACTGGGGCAAAATATAGAGGTTATATGCCTTTGTGAAACTTTTCTAAAGCCAGGTGAAGAAAAGAATCTACATATCAAAGATTTTTTTGTTGCCGATTTTTACTCTAGATCTAACATGCGACGTGGAGGAGTCTGTGTTTTATGTAAAGACTATTTTAGTGTTAAAAAAGTTTCTAATTTAAATGACTTGGCAGTTGATAATGCTTTTGAGTGCTGTGGTGTCGAAATACCACAGTTAAAGTGCATTATTATATGCATTTATCGTACTCCAAGTTCAAATCCTCGCATTTTTCTACACCGTCTAGAACATCTTTTATCAAAATTAAGATATAGAAAAAATATGAAAATAATCATCGCTGGAGATTTTAACATAAATTTATTAAAAGAAAACGATATTCAAAAAGAATACATAGGAATTAATGAAATGTATGGCACTACTATTCATATAACCACTCCAACGCGGAAACAGTCCTGCATCGATCAAATAATTAGTAATGTCGCGACGGCCACTGGTAAAAATCATAAAATGGGTCTGTCAGACCACGATTCTTGCCAGACTCTTAGTATACCAATACAAAATAAGCCAAAACAATATAAAGAATGGTTTATCTACAGGAGAGATTTCAGCTTGGAGAATATGAATAAATTTGCCCAAGCTATTTCTAGTCTCTCTTGGGTTGAGGTATATAAAGCTTCAGACTTAAATAAGTCATTTGAAGAATTTCACGAGACTTTAATTTTATTCTTCAAGTTATGTTTTCCAATATGCAAAATAAAAATAAACAACAAATCCAGCGGAAATAAGTGGCTCACTAATGGAATAAGAAAATCATGTGCCACAAAGCGAAAATTGCGTTTTAAGTACTATACTACACAAAACCGGTACAACAAAAATCTATACAAAAAATACCACAGTTTGCTAAAAAGATGTATTATTAAATCACGTAAATTAGACAGTGAAACACAATTAAAGAACAGTAAAAATATCTGTAAATCGACATGGAATTTGATAAAATCTTATGATAGTCCTAAAATGAGTAATAACTATATTAATAAGATTACACATAATAACATATCCACCAATAATCCTTCTGACATTTGCAATATATTTAATAATTATTTCGTTGACATTACAAATAATACAATTGACAAAAATCTGACATCTAGCAATAGTATACAATCTGATGATGGGTTTAACTGTAATAAATACCAATCTAAAAAAAACTTAACTTTAAACCATGCCATTAAATCTTTAGACAAATCCATATTTTTATATCCTACTACAAAGGATGAAATATTCAAAATTATAAGACAACTTAAAAACACCAAATCAGTTGGTCATGACGAATTTCCCACAAAAGTACTAAAGTATTGTGTTGTTGTACTTTCTGTTATACTGTCTTTTCTGGTAAATCTGTCCTTTGCCCAAGGAGTATTTCCAGAAATGTTGAAGATATCCATTATTAAGCCTGTACACAAAAAAGATGACACAGACAAATTAAATAATTATAGACCCATCGCATTAATACCTATATTAGCAAAAGTATTTGAAAAGGCAATGCATTCAAGAGTCTGTAACTTCTTGGAAAAACATAATGTCTTAAGGCGTGAACAAAATGGCTTCCGCAAAGGGAAGTCTACTTCACTCGCAGTATTTAATTTAATAAAAACCGTGACTGCAAACATTGACAATAATATAGATACAACAGCAGTTTTCTTTGACATGAGCAAAGCGTTTGACTTTGTTTCGCATGACATTCTTCTGCATAAATGCGAAAAATCTGGTTTGAGAGGAGTAGCTTTAAATTGGATTGAATCATACCTTCGAAATCGGCGTCAATATGTAGAACTCAAAAATTTTAACCATAATAAAGAGGAAATATCATTCACCTCAACGCTGGCTGTAAACAATGTCGGTGTCCCGCAAGGTACAATCCTAGGGCCTTTGCTTTTTATTATTTACATAAATGACTTACCTGATATAACTACTTATCAATGTAACCTATTTGCAGATGACATATCTGTAGTTATTCCTAGAACAACTGACTTAGACTATAGTAACGAAATTAATGCTACTATAAAAAATATTTCAAATTGGCTTGCAAACAACAATCTGCACTTAAATATAAATAAGACTAAATATATAAATTTTTATAATACCAAACCTAAATCTAATAACTTAAATATACTTATTAAAAATGAGCCTGTCATGGAATCTAAATCGTTAACTTTCTTGGGTATAGAGATAGATAATCAGTGCTCTTGGAAATATCATATAAAAAAAATATGTAACAAAATAAATAGATTCGCGTATGCATTGTGGCGTTTAACTATGCAGGTAAACCAAAATGCTGCTTTAATGGCTTATCACGGATATGTCGCATCCAATCTTAAGTATGGTGTACTTCTATGGGGAAACTCCACAGATATAAACAAAGCATTTGTGTCTCAAAAACGATGCATTCGAGCCATATGTAACGTTTCGCCAATGACATCGTGTAGACAGCTATTTCCTAAACTGAATGTACTTACTCTTCCGTCCATGTACATTCTAGAATGTTGTATGTTTGTAAAAAATCATCCCTATATTTTTAAATTTAAAAATGCTAATAGCTGCAGTATAGCGAGACATCACGGTAAGCTGATGTTGCCAAATACGCACACACAATATTATAAAAGGAATTGTTATCCAAATTGTGTTAAGATATATAATAAGTTACCAAACTCAATGAGAGAGCTTAGTTTACCCATATTCAAAATAAAACTACAGTTATGGCTTAAAACTAAATGTTTTTATTCACTCGCAGAATATTTTAACACTAAAATTGAAATTATATAATTTGATAATATTTGTTATTTTGACATCAATTTTATTTTATTATGATTATTACAATGACTTTTTAATTCTACTTATTTTATATTGACATTCACACGCCCTGCGTTTGGCAAAATAGATGTTCTTTTATAAACGAAAACCACCTCATGTTACTCTATTTTATGTGAATAAATTATTTCATTTCATTTCATTTCATTTCTAAATAATTGGTGTAATTGTCTGAAAATTAAAAAAAACTTTATTATGCCATTGTTATGCCAAGCTTGTCTGAAAGTATTTATATTTATTTATTTATTATTAACTACCTAAAATGTAATGTAATTTTTATTACAGTTTTTTTAAGTACATACATACAATAACGCCTGTTTCCCCGAAGAGGTAGGCAGAGGTTATATGTCCACATTTCGCCTATTATGTTGTTGATCCCACGTAAACTGGGCCTCGTCTGTTGCTCGACAGCAATCTTGAGCTCTGAAGATTTTGGTAGGATCTCTATGCTCGCACATGAATCTCGTTAAGAGCTACTATTTCTGAACGAAAATCCTGCGGTTACTTACCCATTTCGCCAATTGTATTGTGGGTTCCACGTAATAGGTGGCGAGCCTATTGCCGCTTACCGAGTACTTTAAAGTTTGCCAGAGCCTCGTCCGTTGATCGGCAGGTGCACCACTTGCAGGTGAGGTTGGCTTGGGCTCCTTAGGTCTTGTTAGGATCCTTATGGACCACTTTTTCAAGTAACGTGTGTTTATACTTTTTTTTCATGTATGTTTAGAGTATTTGACAGCGTTTCCATCATTTAGACATAGTCGAGTCAATGCATACTCACTGAGTTAGTTATTGTAATTATTAGTGTATTATTGTAATTGGTCAGTACCCTGACTGTGACATATTCGTAGATAGCTGGGAATCAATCCAGGCAAAATTGTCGTCTTTTTGTGAATATTATGTCCTCTTTAATTATATTTTTAACTATATATGCATGTAAAATTACTCACTGAGTTAGTTATGGTAATTGGGCCAGAACCGTGTAACTAATACAAATAAATAAATAAATAAACTAATGAACCTCACTTGCAAGTGGTGCACCAGCCGATCAACAAACGAGGCCCTGGCGAATATAAAAGTTTTAGGTAAGCGGCAGTAGGCTATCCACCTATTACGTGGGACAAACATTATAATTGGCGATATGTGAGCTTTTTAGTGCCTCTGCATAACCCTTCAGGGAAACAAATGTGACTGTAAGTATGTATATAAATAATTTTTGATTTTTTACAGATCCACGGCCCAGACCCCTATGGGTTCGGTGGTGGCCTGAGCAGTTTCGCAGGAGCCTCTTCCCCTGACATGGACATCCCTGAAGAAGACCTTGATGAGGATGAGGAGGAAATCAAAGACGAGCTGTAGATATGGTAAATGTTCTTTATTTTTGAATAAGTTGGTACCGGCTTAGAATCGTAAGAGTCGACAAAAAGATCCTACCGGATGATGGGCAGCAGCGTCATCTTGCGTACTGGCTGGAACTGCTATCACCAACCCGCCTGCCCAGCGTGCTGATTAGGGATCATCCATAAATTACGTCACACGAATTTCGTGAACTTTTGACCCCCCTCCGTCCTTGTCACAGCTGGTCACACTTGCGAGACTCCCTCCTCTTTAGTGTGATGTCACATATCTTGCAATTGTAGAGCAAGAAATGATTACATCAAAACAGCAGTTCCAAAATGTTTACAGGATTTGGATTTTGAAATGTGGCGTCACGAAATTTAGGATAACTTCCATCCCACCCTTTTCGTGTCACCTCGGCTTTATGCTGATACCTTTTCTGTGACACTCTTTAAGTAGTTACTTAAATATAATGTATCTGGTTTTTTTTGATGTTGTCACAGAATAAATTATTTTTCTTTCTTTCTTTCTTCTTCGTCAACCCCCTCCTACCCCATTAATGTGTCACGTAAGTTTTTTTTGATGTTGTCACAGAGTAAATTCTTTTTCTTTCTTTCTTCTTCGTCACACCATGTCACTCTTTGTCAACCCCCTCCAACCCTATTAATGTGTGACGTAATTTATGAATAGCCCCTTATGGGCAAATACCCCCAGCATGTAATCTATTGGGAAGGCTAATGTTCAGCAATGGACTGAAGGCTGATATGATGAAATATTTTTATATTGAACTACTTATTGGTCATCTCAGCCCATTAACGTCCAACTACTGAGCACGAGCCTCCTCTCACATATCAAGGTGCGAGGGTATTGGGTCATACTCCACCACGCTGACCCAGTGCGGATTGGCGGAGGCAGGTGTATGGCGTCCTGCTGTTATACTTTTTCAAGCAGCCCAATGAGGCCTCTAACATATAGCAGTTAGTAAGTGTCTGAAAAGGCACGTCTGGCAGTTCATAGAGGTGTGTTGGTACTTACACTCATGTATGGAAGCGAATGTTGGTTATGGCAGAAGAATCATGAAAGAAAGATTAATGCAGTAGAGATGAGAGCACTCAGAAGTATTCTAGGTGTGAAATTGAGTGATAGGATTAGGAATGAAGTGATAAGGGTTGAAGCTGGTGTAAAAGATATAGTGACAAGAATTGAGAATGGTATGCTTAGATGGTTTGGTCATGTTGAGAGGATGAATGAAAGTAGACTAACGAAAGTGATTTATGATGGACAAGTGATTGGAAGTGTTGGGAGGGGAAGACCACGTAAGACCTTCCATGACCAAATTCAGAAATTTTTGGAGAAAGGGCAGGTCAAAAGTACCTTAAACCGACGGGCGTGTATGAGGAGGTTAATGAGTGTGAATGAAGCTAAAAGTGTGTGCCAAGATCGTAGCAAGTGGAAGGATGTGATCTCTGCCTACCGCTACGGGAAAGAGGCGTGACATTATGTATGTATAGTGATAATTGGGATCAATCAAAAACGTTAGATAAAAAAATTGCCACACAAACGGTCACCCATCCATGAACTGGTCTCTGTGAACGCTGCTTAACATTTGTAATCGATGCTCACGAATGTAAAATAACGTTTTTTTTGTTATTTCCAGATCACAATACCTCAAACGTAATTTCAATAGATTCATTAGAAATTATAACATGACACGAAAATAATATTGTTACATATTAAATAAAAACCATGACAAATGCATTTTGAAACTTTCTCCCAACATTGTTTTTTTTTTTAATTATTAATTTTGAAAATGTATAAAATACGTAAAAGCTTTAAACATTCGATTTTCATAGAAAACTATCGTTTTAGAAAATAAAAAAATTACACGGGTATTGTCTTATTTGCAAAGACGATACGTTACTAATATTACAAATTTTATCATAATTAGTTCAGCTGTACGAGTTTCACATTAAATTTTATGCCAATTTTTATGTTTTCTTAATCTATACTACAGTAATAGTATAAAAATATTTAATTTAAATTTCTAATGGTTTTATTTTGAGTCGCAATTATTTAACGTTAATAAGTATATATGTAAAAAAAAGTGGTATGTATTTAATATTAATTCCAAATAATTTTATTTATTTTTACATGAAATGTGTGTTACGTGTCGACAAATTTAAAGTGTACCACAGCAATGAGATATAATCACTCTTATATTCTGATTAAAATTTTGCCGTTTTATAAAACGACTAGGGCTTTATGTTAATTCTGTAGGTGTAATTTTATCTCATTCCTGTGTTTAAGTAACAAAATTACACTTGATTTTTTAATGATTACTTTATTATGTTCCTACTTAGATTGAGGCGGTTTATAAAATGACTAGACGGAATGTAAATTCAAAGTGTAACACAGCATTAGAATTTATACTGAAATTTTGATTGATCAGTTTATTATATCCCGATTTCGAATTAGCCGTTTTATAAAACGTCTAGGCTGAACGTAAAACATAGCATAGGAATAAAATGACTATGGATTTATTTATGATCAGGTTATTATATTCCAATTTATTAAAGCCGTTTTATAAAACGACTAGGCGGAATGTAAATTGAGCTATTTTAGGCAATAATGTGTTAACCCACAAAAAAACAAAGTTAGTGACATCTAGTAACCCCGGACAGTACGGGGAAGTCCTTGATTCCTGAAATTTTCAGTGCCGCACTTGTATGTACCGGTTTGGTAATTTTTTCGAGCGTTGAGTAGTACTGTTCCGGGTTACTATAATCAGCTCGGCGAACCTTGATCCCTATGACACTGACAGTTATTCCCACGACACAACCTTGTAGTAGCGTCACCGTTATATTATAATCGAATTGGCGGTGTCTAAAAATGATATTTATTAATTTTAGGCAGATATATGCAATTACAATAATATCCCGTTGGAATTATAATAATTATTAACACTTACAAGAAATTATCTCAATCAGACTTTACGTTGACGTCCTGCAAAAGTTACTCCGTTTGGAAGATATCGTTATAGTCGATATAACGGTTATAATATAACGGTGACGCTACTACAAGGGTTTTAGGTGTGTATTTGACAGATTCTACTTTTGACATCATAGTCTACTATTGACAGATTCTACGTTTGACAGATTTTGAAAAAGTGAGACAAGTAACGGACACCTTGTGGAATCAAAAATAATACTGTTATATAGTAATCACTATATCTGTCAATAGTAGACTATGATGTCAAAAGTAGAATCTGTCAAATGTCGACTAAACCCTACAAGGTTGTGTCGTGGGAATAACTGTCAGTGTCATAGGGATCAAGGTTCGCCGAGCTGATTATAGATGTCACTAACAGAAACTTTGTATTTTTGTGGGTTAACACATTATTGCTTAACATACCTCAATTGAGGCCATGAGGGCCAGAGCGATTTTGTTCAATATTAATTTTATTCGTGCAAACAAATTATCTAAGGTTAATAAAATCTGTAAAATATAAAGAATATCTCATAATTAAAATACTAAAGCAGCAAAGGATGTTATGATACATTTATTTACTAAAGTTACAAATGTAAGCAAGTGATGGATTAAAAATATCTTTGTAACAATTCCCGCGCTACTATAATTTCCCGAAAAATCGAGAAACTATTCAACACGACACGTGTTTCGCCCTTACACAGGGCATCTTTAGGGGGCCTACCGCCCAGTTCGATGGCAATCGATTATAAGGCAAAATGGATTTCGAATTGATTTTGTCGTACCGCCGAACTCATGGAAATCGAAACAAAATGGCGTTCTCCATTTACCTATTGGTCTGTCACGGACTGAAGGTCATGAATGAGAGGTGGCTGTCGGCAGATTTCCCGGTACGGATTAATGAACGCAAAACAAAGTTTGATCTAGATGGATTACCGGTAATCCATCGAATTCGGCGGTAGGCCCCCAGGTAAGATAGGAGCCTCAGAACAATAATGTCTTCACGACCAACGCTGAAACGAGAGGTCGTGAAGACATCGTAGCGCGGGAATTGTTACAAAGATATTTTGAATCCATCACTTGCTTACAATGGATTTCCGCAAAGTAACGCCTGAATCAATAAATTACTAATTTGAAATCATGTCTTCCAGTTTTTACTTAGTACTGTAAACTTTTATTTATGCAGTTTGGTCGCTTTGGCTCTTATGGCCTCAATTTGAAGTGTAACACAGCAAAGGGATGAATTTACCATAATGTGTTTTAAACATGTGCCTTATTTATTTTATAAGATATTAGGCTAATAATGTCTTAAAAAGAATTGTTAGTAGTAGTATAACTAATTACAATAAAATAAGTATTAATGGGTATGCATTTAGGGGTTTAGTCAGAATATACCTAAAAAGGCATTCCATGATTATTATTTACACTTTTTTCTGAAAAAATATATTTATTTAGGTTTTTTTTTTTTAGTTTGAACTCGCTCGATTGGAGTATTTGCCAGTGTCGAGTAATTTGATAATTTAAGTTATTTGCAACAATGTGCAGCGTTTTCAGTTAAATACGTCACAGTTAAGTCAAAAAGTTAAAACCCCGTTTAAAAGTTTTTAAAGACCGATAAGGCGTGGTGGCGTGTATACTCCGCTCCTGAAGTCGTGGGTTCGATTCCCACACAGGACAAATCTTTGTGTGCTTAAACATGAATATTTGGTCTGGTCTGGGCGTTTTCCTATGTATATTAATTATGTATTTACAGAAATAGATAGATAAAACGTTTATTTACTCTAATTAATGAAAGTTACATAAAAACATATCCCACAAAACCGTTTGACTGGTTTGTCTGTGGGTCACAGTCTCTTTTATACTAATTACAACTTATTTTATATTAATAAATAAATTACAATTTTGCACATACACCAATATAGTGTTTTTTTTATTTGCTTTGTGTGTTTGTTTGTTTCTAAAAATGTTTATATGTTATTTAATACCCATAACACAAGTTCTTAATGTGTAATAATGATGGATTATTAATCGATAAGTGTTTGTCATTTTTTTCTTCGTTCTTTTAGCACATTTAGCCAGTGTCAAGTAAAAGATATAGTAATTATATTTAATTTAAAGTGAATTAGAATGAGTGGTGCTAAATGGAGAATAGACTTCTTGAGAAATTTTTAAAAGTGATTTGCACTATTTTTTCACATTTACCAAGTGTTTGTATATGAGTGTTGGTAAATGTGAAAAAATAGTGCAAATCACTTTTAAAAATTTCTCAAGAAGTCTATTCTCCATTTAGCACCACTCATTCTAATTCACTTTAAATTAAATATAATTACTATATCTTTTACTTGACACTGGCTAAATGTGCTAAAAGAACGAAGAAAAAAATGTTATGTGAACATAACGTCTTATAGCTTTCAATTACTAATGATAAAATAATGAGGTAACAGTCTAACCACAAAAAGTACGCTTAATGTGCTGTTATCAATGGGGCGACCATTTGATAAACAGACAAAAAAATTATTTTACAATGTCATGTGACAGTGACAGCTGTCACTAAAAATCCATGTTGCCAGGTTCGGTCTTAGATATTATTAATATAAACATTGTAATGCCAATTGGGGAGAAAAAAAAAAAAAAAAACATTGTAATGTACTTAATTATTGAAATATAGAATACTTTATGAAAGTTTAAAAAATATTGAATAGGTGTTTAATTGATAACTTTAATGTTTAGTGTTTTACGTGATTTCGACAAACGTATGGATTACAGCTATAATTTTTTTTCTAATGTGGAGATAATTTGGCACATTAATTACCTTGTTCTTATTATTAAGATTTTCTTTACGTTATTAGATGAACAAACATACATTCAAGTCTGTTTCCACGAAGGGGTAGGCAGAGGCATATTATACGCCCGCACTTTGCCAATTATATTGTTGGTCCCACGTAATAGGCGAGTCTATTGCCGCTTTCCGGGCGCTGTTATGTTCGCCAGAGCCTCGTCCGTTGATCGGCAGGTGCACCACTTGCAAGTGCGGTTGGCTTGGGCTCCTTAGATCTTGGTAGGATCCCTATACACTATATAAATTTATTGGATGAAGGCCAGTCATAAAACGAAAATATATTTGTGTGTTCATCTTAGCCCATGAACGTCCCACTACTGGGCACGGGTCTCACGAACTAAAAGAGTGGCCAAGGTTTGTGTCTACCCAGAGCCGTAACTAGCCTTTTATGCACCCGGTGCGAGCTTTTAAAACTGCGCCTATAAAAAATGCTCTGACCAGGCTTCCAGGTACAGTAGGGCGCGTCCACACCATGTTCGCAATAAAACAAATTGTACCTACGAGCTACCATGCATGAGATAAAACTAGATACTAGTCTGGTCATTTCTGGGCCCTGTGCCTGGCACTGCTGGCACCGCCCTAGTTACGGCACTGTACCTGTCGTAAAATTATTTCTGGGTTAACCATAGATGGGTTTCCCCTTTGGGAGGTCAGACAGCAGTCGCTCCGTATAATAACTGAAATTCAGCCAAATCTGGTTAGCTTAGCAGACACTGGGCTCTAAGCTTAAGTCTAGGGCAACCGGGATAATGCTAGGATACGATGATGGTCGTAAAAAGTGTTTGTCAAACTCACGTAGAACTCTGTTGAACATTTGTCTATATGAAATATTGGTTGTAATTAGCCAAAATATACATAGTTAATATGTTGTTGTGAGAAAAAAGTGATTGATATTTGGTATTTAATAAAATATAATGTTGTTTTGAATTTGTCTTTTATTTATTTGATTTTATACCCTACCCCACGTATTACAGTCAAAAGCCTGTAAGGGTTCATAAAGCAAGCAGTGCGTTGAGACTTGAAAATAATGTACTTTATCATCACAGCCCATTAACTGAGCACGAGCCTCCTCTCACATACCAAGGTGCGAGGGTATTGGGTCATACTCCACCACGCTGACCCAGTGCGGATTGACGGAGGCAGGTGTATGGCGTCCTGCTGTTAGAACTTTTCAAGCCGCCCATTAGGGCTCTAACATGGCTTAACGACTACCACATTTAGTGATAACCGGGACCAACGGCTTAACGTGCCTTCCGAAGCACGGAAGCGCTCGATATCAAATGCCACAAACGGTCACTCATCCAAGGACTGACCTAGAGGTCTCTGCGGTGCTCGGTGGTCGGAAACGATCACGCAGAGCTACAAGCGCTTCGTGTTCATGTTTTTGTGATGTACTTAGTATTTTTTAATTTTATATTAATGAATGAATTTGCAAAAGAATTTATGAGAATCTTCTAGACATGCTCGAGATTTTTTTTAAATGTGACGTCATTCTGACTACATCCTGCCTGATAATAAGCAGTCGATGCAGTCCAAAAAAATTAAGTCCCTACATACAATAGAGTAAGCACGGCACAAAGCGCACCTATTAATAGCGTCCTGCTAAAATGCCGTTTCACGTCCCGCTTAACCAAAGGGTTAAAGGTTTAAGCCAGGCAGTGGTCAATATATCGCGGGCTTCAAGCTAGAGGGGCGTATAAGCTATAATAATAATAATAAAAATCTTTATTTCGGATTGTGGTGTTGGGGCTACGGCGGGGTTGCCATGGAGTGTAGGGTCCAGTAATTAAACGAGAGAAGTAGCACTTAACTCATGTATATTTCAAGTACCTCTTTATACGTCTGGTACATAGGTATATATATATAACTAGACGTGCTTATCTTCTAGTTAACTTATAATAGACTTATCTTTATACAATTATCATACTATCTTATTAACTATCTACAATCTACATCTACGTGATTGTATGTCACACTACACCACCGAACTTATTAGAAAAAAAAAAAATTATTACATACATTTTTTTTTTTTCATATTATATAACTTAGTTCTATTTTTATGTACTAAATCAATATTATTTTTATTTTTTATTCTTACATTTGGTGACTCATCACTAATAACTTCAAATGAGCCATTATATACATTGTCTAACTTATTGGCCGTTTCGTTCCTTACTAATATGAAGTCACCTTTTTTATAAATTACAGGATTAATAGTTCTATCATAATAATATTTTCTACACGTCTTACTGGCTATTAAATTACATTTAGCATCTGCCTGAGCTCCGTGATGATCCGTTCTAACAACGAATTTTCTACCGTATAAATATGGTCTAAAATATTTAATTGACCAAACTATAGCTAATAACTCCTTTTCTATTATCGGGTAATTTAACTCGCTTTTCCCTAAGGATCTACTCGCATACGCAATAGGCTTTCCATTTTCATTACATAAAACACTACCTATCGCAAATCCCGAACTATCAGTTTGTAATATAAACTTGTGATTGTCTGAAAAATCTGGAAAATCTAAAACTGGTGGGTTCATTAATGCGTTTTTGAGTAATATAAATGATTTTTCGCACTCATCGCTCCAATCGAATACCACGTTTCTTCTACACAACTTATTCATTGGTATTACTGTATTCGCGAAGTTAGGAATGAATTTCCTATAATAGTTTGCAAACGCTACAAAACGCTTTAATTCCTCACTCGTAGAAGGACGCGGGTAATTTTTCATAACTACTATTTTTTCTGGGTCTGGTAAAATACCCTCTTCAGAAATAACATGTCCTAAATACAGTATTTGTCGCTTAAGAAATTCACACTTAGATGGATTTAACTTAAGGTTCACTTTTCTTAACCGTGAAAATATTGATATAAGGTTTTTGTTATGTTGTTCCAAATTTCGTTTGACGAGTCGTTTGACGAAACTTGAGGCTGATGAGAAATATTATAAGGAGCTTAAGTCTACTGTAAATAAAGCTATGTACGCGGAAAAAGTCGCATATTTTCGTTACACCGTTAACTCAAACGCACAAAATTCCAAAAAACTTTGGAACAATATCAAAAAGAATATTGTCGATTTTAAACAAAAGCAAGCTTCTTTGCCTCCAGGCCTCAATGACGCAAATCTTGTTAATAATCATTTTCTTAACGCCCCTGGAAATAATAACGTTACTACTGCAGATCTAACGTACTTTAAAAATAATAGATTCTGTTCTTCAGCCTTTACACTGAAAACTGTTGATGAGGATACGGTATTAAAAATTATTATGGGTATAAGTACAAACGCTGAAGGTTTGGATGGTTTAACTCGCGACATGGTCATTTTGACTCTGCCACGAACGCTTAAAGTAATAACTGCGATCGTTAACTTATCTATACAAAGTGGGGTGTTTCCTGAGGCTTGGAAAGAGGCACTTGTTAAACCTCTTCCAAAGGTAAATAACCCAACTGAACTAAAGGATCTCAGACCAGTTAGTATACTGCCTTTTATGTCAAAAATTATCGAAAAAGTAGTATGTCAACAACTAACAGAATTTTTGATCTCTAATAAAATTTTGCCATCGAAACAGTCTGGATTCCGAGCCGGACGTAGTACTGCTACTGCCTTATTGGATGTTTTGGACGACATCCTTGCCGGTATTGATGTGGGTAAAGGATCCATAATTAGTTTACTAGATTATTCACGCGCGTTTGAAACAATTAACCATGATCTTCTCCTGTGCAAATTGTCATTTTATGGTTTCGATGACCAAGTGGTAAAGTGGTTTTCTAGTTACCTCAGTGGCCGCTCTCAGCGAGTAGAGATAACTAATGAAAACGGCATGAAATCTTTTTCAGAGTCACGTCCTATTGGCCGAGGAGTTCCGCAGGGTTCTATTTTGGGTCCAGTCCTCTTTAATTTATATACTGCAGACTTGCCAAGTAACATAAAAAATTGTAACCATCATATCTACGCTGATGACGTTCAAATATATTTGTCCTTTCATCCGGATCAGACAGAATCTGCTGTAGCTCTTATTAACGCCGATCTTGAGAGAATTAATGAATGGGCACTGAGGAATTGCTTAGTTCTGAATCCAAATAAATCAAAATTCCTCGTTCTCGGATCTACTTCTCAAAGGAATCGAATTAATACTTTTAATCCCGAACTCAAAATTGGAGGAGTTTCTGTTGAACAGGTAACGGAAGCGCGAAACCTTGGCGTTCTTATGGATGATACTCTTAAGTTTCACAACCACGTTGTAGAGACAGTTAAAAACTGCTTTTACCGTCTTAAAGTTTTATACCAAGTACGCAATTATTTGGATGTTGATCGTCGTATAATGCTCTGCGAATCCCTGATTCTATCCAAACTGAACTATGCAGATACCGTCATTGGAAACTGCCTTTTTGGCTATACAAAGGACCTTATCCAGCGAGTTCAGAATGCGTGCGCTAGATTCTGCTTTTCGATCCCACGGCGAGCTCACGTTACTCCATTTTTGAATCAGAGCAACCTAATGAACATGAAGACTAGGCACGAGTATCATTTTGCCTGCTTGCTTTTTAATATTATTCACCATAGATCACCATCGTATCTATACGACAAGTTAACATACTCTAGTCGTCCATCTAGATATGCCCCTCGCCTTTTAAATGTACAACACGGCACAGCAGCATTTCGTGGTAGTTTTCGTTATGCTGCCACGAAGTGCTGGAATAATATTCCACCACCTTTTAGGAACTGTTGTAGTGTAAAGTCCTTCAAATTGAAATATAAGAACTATTTATTGAATATTCAGAAATTAATTTAGCCTGTGTTGTATTGTATATAATCATTATGATGTAATTGTTATTTTATTTATTTTTATATATACTATTTATGTATCAGGTATATGTATATCCCCCATCTTGTTTCTTTCTCGCACCCACTTTAAACATTCATGTAATAAATATTAGTAGTTTTAATAATTGTAAATTTAAGATACGTTCGACGTGTCGTCGCAGCGCACAGTGTTACTTCAATTGCCTGGTGTCTCCGGAAGACCAGCGTCGGGATATTGTTAAATGTCTCGACTTATGCTGAGTGAGCATCGGATTAGCGTTAGTACTAAACTATAGAATAAGGTTTCAAAATGTAATATTTATATGACATGTATACTTATGTCTAACGCTAATAAACAGTTTTTCTTTCTTTCTTTCTTTCTTTCCGCCCAAAAATGACTAAATCATCTAAATATATGAGGCATTTATCGTAATTCAGACCAGACATCGCTATGGTCATCATTCTACTAAAAGAACTTGGACTTATCTTTAATCCCATTGGTAATCTACACATTTGATACTGTCCTTTGTCTGTAGTGAAAGCAGTACACTTTCTGCTGTCTTTTTGAAGATTGCATTGGAAATATGATTGTGATAAATCACAGTGACTGAACAATTTAGCCCCTGATAAGGAGTCTAGAATTTCGTTAATATTGGGTAAAGGAAACTTGTCATCTTGTATTTTTCCATTTAACTGTCTATAGTCTACTACTATTCGCCACTTTTTCTCACCATTCTTATCTACCTTCTTTGGCACAATCAAAATAGGACTGGACCATTCACTACAGGTTTCCTCAATTATTTTATTATCTAACATCTCTTGAATCTGTCTATCAACCTCTTTTTTTTGAGCATACGGTATCCTATACTGCCTCCTATAAACCGGTGTGCAATTTTCTTTTAACCTAATTGACTGGTTGTATATATTTGTGATAGTCAATTTATCTCTAACATCCATAAAAGTTTATTAGTAACAGTGAAAGACTTAAGATCTAGTGTTAGTAAAAAATATTCTATCTTAACTAATATAATATAATATAACGTACCGATGGTTACTTCACCGCATGTAGATGCACCCAACGCTCTAGCAGCGGCGAGTCCCACCGGTCCGCCAATACGCACAGGATGCTATTGGTGCTGCCCCGCATCCTTCCAAGCATCGAGGCGCAACGTTTACGCATTATTGCAGAAAAGCTATCTACGTTAGCTTCCGCAAACATGCCCGACGCGCTACAGAACCGTGGCAGACCCATCAGCACCCTGTACGCATTGTTGTATTGGACCCTATATTTATATATAGCTATACCCTTTCTATTCAGGAATAGCAAAAAACTTAATAACTTTATTTCTAATGTATTTTCTTAGTAAAAAGTACTTTTTAAGGTATTTTACCTATAATTTAAAAAAATGAGGTTGTTTATATCGATAAAATTCCAAAATATTGACGTAATAAAAAAAATGCATTTTTTTCATACGCCCTTCTGGCTTGAAGCCCGCGATATGACGACCATAAATTGAACCTTATGCAGTTGACTTAAAGTGGAAAACCAATGTATACATTCAACGTGCTCTGCCTGGTAAAGTGTTAAAAGACCTGGGACCACGGCTGTAGGTATACAATTGATAATGCAGTATTTGTATTGAATTAAGCGTGCCGTCTTTTTAACACATACTGTGACGTCACTGCTGATATTTAGTGACGGGAAAGCCAAATTGTGTCATTGACACTGATGCCGCTGATGATGAATGTTTCATAATGTGAACTCCTCAATTGAACAACCATGATGTGCAGGAGTTGTGGTTTCAACAAGACGGCGCAACATGTCACACAGCTCGTGCCACAATTGAGTTATTTAAAGGAAAATAATATAAATGAATTAAAACATGAATATTGTTAATGTTATATTATATTGCATTGTATAGCTTCAAGTACCAAACCAATGGATATATTTAAAAGATAGCCTGTGAGTTTCTTGCCAGTTCTTCTTACAGAGCGGTGGCTCGGAACTGGCACTTAATTCACTTACACTTAATTATTTTTTGTTTTTAAATTGTTTTGTTGCATGTAAGTGAATCTAAGCTTCGTGATTTAGGGTAATAGTATTTCGATTGTTTTTTTATATTTTAATTATGACGTTTTCAAGTACTATGTATAATAGTTTATGAAATAAATATTTTTTTTACTTTACTTTAAACGTTTGGTAACCGCATAGTTTTACGTTTCGGACCCGTGAATTGGCCTCCAAGATCGTGCGATTGAACACCGCTTGATTATTTTCTGTGGGGATATGTATGGCTAGTCTACGCTGATAAGCCCGAAACGACTGACTACTTGGAGTAGGGACATGTGAACCCACCTCCAACCCATGGCACATACCAACCAGAAGGGTTATTATGGCCGAAATGCTTTGGGTTACGTCCGCAGCCACGCATTTAGCTCTGCTGCGGATCGTTGCTTGAACCCGACAAATTTTAAAATCTAACTCCAGTCCCATCGTCAGGTTCTCCCCTTTCTGGGGTCCTGTCTACTGCGAAACCACCGGCCCAATCTTGTGCACGCGCTTGATTGCGTTCCTAGTTGTCCTTCCGTCTTGAGTGCCACTGCTGCGCGAATCGGCGAAACGCCTGGAAGTTCGCCCTGCTAGAAACCAGGTCGCAGTAATATACCGGTCCATACTCCTTCGTCACTATTCCATCCATCATTCTTTCACGCAGGTTCGCATACAGAGGGCAGGTCCATAGAGCATGGTGCCTGTCCTCATCCTTGGAGTAGGGACACAGGGTAGGGACCTCTAAAAAACGCTTTACATGCATTTCCGTTGTCTATGGTATATTTATGTCTGTGCCTGGGACTAAAGGAGCAAGGAGACTTACTCCATCATTACATCTGTCACAAAAAGTATTCTGCTGAACATAGGCCCCAGTATACATAGTTATTTAACTAAAGTTTGTTATTTTCGCTTTTTGACTGAGACTCAAATTGAAAGCACTCGCTACATCGATATGATTGG
Source organism: Musotima nitidalis (assembly GCA_949126915.1). NCBI lineage: Eukaryota > Metazoa > Arthropoda > Insecta > Lepidoptera > Crambidae > Musotima > Musotima nitidalis. The sequence continues at coordinate 1,908,770 of OX421441.1, forward strand.
TTTGAAAAGACTTAACATACATTCACACAGAGGCATATTATACGCCCACACTTCGCCAATAATTTAGTTGATCCCACGCAATAGGTGGCGAGCTTATTGCCGCCTACCGGGTACTGATATGTTCGCCAGAGCCTCGTCCGTTGATCGGCAGGTGCACCACTTGCAGGTGAGGTTGGCTTGGGATCCTTAGGTCTTGGAACCCTATACACTTTTAAAAGAACTTTACGAATATTATTTTTTTAATTGGCAATAAAAATAAAGGCTCTGTAAACACGTATATTTCTAAAATAATACGAGAAATAAAACTAAATTATAAAAACTGAATTGCTTTCACTTTGTTAAAAAAAAACCTTAAACTAAACTCCTTATAGATTTTTAGAACAGGGGACATTTTGCTAGCAAGCTCGATAAAATAAAATACTTTTTCAATAATAACATTTATTGCAGATCATAGTAAAAATGGTTATTATTTACAAATATCATAAGAATTCTTAGTTCCAAATTGAGCTAAAGTTATATTTTAAAAAAATATACGTATTTTTAAAAAAATAAAACTTTATTTTACAAAAGTAAAGTGGAGAAATTTAAAAAAAACCCTTATATTAGACTAGGCCTGTATCATGGGATTATTGTTAATACATAGAAAAGTTTGTCTAAGAATCAATGTGTAATCTATAATCAGCTCCGCGAACCTTGATCCCTATGACACTGACAGTTATTCCCACGACACAACCTTGTAGTAGCGTCACCGTTATATTATAATCGAATTGGCGGTGTCTAATCGTTATAGTCGATATCTTCCAAACGGAGTAACTTTTGCAGGACGTCAACGTAAAGTCTGAGACAAATCTTAAAACAAACACATCAGACAGATAAACTGACAAAACGCATGCTTAAAGGAACATCGACCCATTAATAGATAGGTCAGGTTTGAGTTACGTACTCATACAGTCTTTCTACTTCTTACTGAGATCGAATTAATGTTAATCAAACGTTCAAAACACAAGCAAAATTACTAATTAATTAATTAGTATCAATTTAATGCGCTTACAAGTAGGACAAGTATTCTTTAGAAGATCTTCTTTTGTGATGTCCCAAAAATCGTGTTAAGTTATTATTCTATTAAGCATGCAAAAACTTGACAAAGAATCCATTTTGCTTTATTTTTATTTTTTGCTTTCTGTCGATTTTAAAGACAATAACGTATATTTTATTTTACTTAAACATAATTATATTAGATCATTAATTAACTAATTAAAATACATACTTAATATTGTATAATATTTATAACCATTGAAACCATTACTTAAGGTCTAGATTTATGTATAAGGAATAAATTCGTTGTATCAAAGTATCATTAAGATATCTAATTAAAGCTTAAAATGTAATTAGTTATAATTGTGATTCAGTTTAACTTACATATAGAATTACAGATATAAAATATTTTCTTAAAATTTCAAAATATAACAAATACAAAATTCAAGATGAAAGCACTCAGAAGTATTCTAGGTGTGAAATTGAGTGATAGGATAAGGAATGAAGTGATAAGGGTCAAAGCTGGTTCAAAAGAAGATATAGTGACAAGAATTGAGAAAGGTATGCTTAGATGGTTTGGTCATGTTGAGAGGATGAATGAAAGTAGACTAACGAAAGTGATTTATGATAGACAAGTGATTGGAATTGTTGGGTGGTTCCCCTCCGTGAGGAGGTGAGGTTGGCTTGGGCTTCTAATGTCTTGGTAGGATCCCTATAAAGATTGGTCAAATACTCCCAATAGAATGTAATCAATTGGGAAAGCCAAAGTTCAGCAGTGGTTCTTATTACTGTCCATTTGGCAACCTCTCACCATTTGAGACGTTTCACAACTATTTATTTATTTAAACTTTATCGCACAAATTAAAATTAAAATGTACAAAAGGCGAACTTAATGCTGCAAGGCATTCTCTACCAGTTAACCTTTGGGTTAGCAGAAAAGTATGAGGCAGTACGAATTAGAAAACATATAAACTTACATAGAATTAAATATGTGTTATTAATAAACTACATATACCTATACACAAAATTAATAGTAATTATAATATGTAGACTCAGTCGGATGATAACTATATAGATCCCGTTTAAATAGTAATAGCAAATCTGCCCACCCCCGGATAGGACATCGCATGCTTAAAGGAACATCGACCCATTAATAGATAGGTCAGGTTTAAGTTAAAGGCTGACATGAAGTACAGTTGACGAATTACAAAGGGTCATGGGTTCGATCTTTCTTTAATGGGATCGATCTTTGAGTTTGAGTTTTATGATAATTAATATTTTGCTCTGGGATTGGTGTTTTCTATGTATAAATATGTATAACTTAAGAGTTTCCATGATGAAATCCAGAAGATTTTAGAGAAGGGACAGGTCAGAAGTACCCTAAGCCAACGGCCGTGTATGAGAAGGTTAATGAGTGTGAATGAAGCTAAAAGTGTGTGCCAAGATCGTAGCAAGTGGATGGAAGGATGTGATCTCTGCCCCTACGGGAAAGAGGCGTGACATTATGTATGTGTATATAAATCTAAATAACTTTAAAGCTTACAGATTTCCAAGGTATATACTCAATGAAAAAAGGTTTCATGCTGTTTCTGAAGGCGTAGCTCTCAGCTTTATCAGACATTTTTCATCCTGTATTTACATATGTTATTAATATAACTGCTGTAAAAATCTAATTCTAAAACAAAAGATTTACTAAAACAATTAATTAAGTAGGTAGAAAAAAAAATTATATTGTAAACATTTGTGTACGTGACTATATTAAAATTAATGAAAATGTATTTTTGGATACTTTATAATAATTATTATTATTTGTTTTATTCAATTATGAATATTAGAATGTTTTAATAATAGTATTCTTTATTAAAACATAGTAAATATATTTCTGGAAATAAGAGTGGGGATTTAATATGTCCATTATTTATAAAAAGAAGTTTAACTTAACACTTAACGGTTAATAATCCATCGTTATTACACATTTTTGTCCGAAAAAACCATAATTTTAGAAAATAATTTAAAACTGCAGACATGACGCTTCACTTTCCCGCCAAGAAGTCATACGTGAATTAATCCAAATGTAATTTTAGAGATTATAATATAATTTTACTAAAAATGAAGGCACAATGTCATCTTACAGCATGTTATCAAAATAATTATTTAATATTATTTAAACTCTTTATAGCACATACATCAAAAATATCAAAACATTACAAATAAAAAGGACATGTACAAAGGCGAACTTATCTCTACAAGAGATCTCTTCCAGCCAACCTCATGAGGAGTCAGATAGATAAAACAAGGATAGGTAAGATAAATATGCAAAAAAAAAACAAAGTTCGATGAGTAAACAATAGCAAATAATATAAACATACACAAAACTCATAAGAAAGTATATACATACTATTAAATACCAACAACGTATAATAATAAAACTAACAGTCAATAGGAAAAATAAAGAGTTTTATACATATGTTTATAATTATATCATATTTGGACCCATTTTACCCTGTTTATTTATGTATTAATTAATAGGATTACCTACATAAATACAGTACCTATTTAACGAAAAAAAATATTCACTTAAACCTATTATTGGCTTTAACAGGTTAAACCCATCATGCTTTAGAGCACAGATTATATAAAATTAAAACATTTTTAACATAAATTTTCCTGAAGAGGTAGGCAGAGTATTGTTGGTCTTACGTAATAGGTGGCGAGCCTATTGCCGCTTACCGGGAACTGTTATGTTCGCTAGAGCCTCGTCTCTTGATCGACAAGTGCACCGCTTGCAGGTGAGTTTGGCTCGGGCTAACTTGGGTAGGATTTTTTTAATTAACATATTTTATCATTTTTCTCTAAATAAGTAGTGCAAAATAAACTCGGTTAAAATACCGGTAACAGGTTATTTTTTCAAATTACCGGTTTTAATAGTCCTTAGTCCTAATAACTGTAAGTACGGTCAGCAGCACATGTTGCGTTGTATTTCCCCGTGCGCTATATTCTGTACGTCGCCGACAGGCAACTCTACCTTTCCTGTGTGTGTCGCCTGTTCTTCTGTTGGTGCACCTGTTGACAATAATAAATTATTTCTTTGATTAGACAAGGTACTAAGCTATTCCTATACTATCCTTACTATATAATATAATAATATTATAAATGCGAAAGTAACTCTGTCTGTCTGTCTGTTACTCTTTCACGCCAAAACTACTGAACGGATTTAAATGAAATTTGGTATACAGATAGTCTAGACCCTGAGAAAGTTACTTTTTATTGCGAAAAGGGGGTTGTAAATACTACCCAAAGATACTATTCCACGCGGACGAAGTCGCGGGTAACAGCTAGTAATATTATAAAGAAGAAAACTGTTTGTAATGAATAGGCTCAAAAACTACTCGACCGATTTCAAAAATTCTTTCACCATTAGAAAGCTACATTATCCACGAGTAATATAGACTACATTTTTATATTGGAGAAAAATAGGGTACCGTCAGATATTTGGGTTTTTCGGACACAAAGTGTAAAAACCAGAAAAGTTACTCATATTGCGTACGATGCCAGAACTATAAAAGATAGAACCACAAAATGTCCTAATTAATTGTAGATCTTATAAATATTATGTACAAAAAAGTCCGCGACACACTATACCTATCTATGTCGAGTGAGGCACAACAACCATGACTTTTTATTGGACTACATTTAAACGTATTTATTTTACTTATGCTATTAATCCTTATCAACATACATTGTTTCATCACTAAGTACAGTTTATGTAGATAATATTTGGTCATTGAATCATTAAAATTGGACGTTTGGTTTTGAAGTTATGGCAAAATTAAAATATTACGATTTCTGGTGCACGGCCCGTTGTGAAGTGGGCGGCACCGAGGCGAGGGTGCGGGAGGGGAGTTTATATCTTCTTCCATTTAAATAATGGCTTCGTGCGTCTAGCACATTTAGCCAGTGTCAAGTAAGTGATATATTAATTATATATAATTTATAGTAAATGAGAATGAGTGGTGATCAAGATGATAAATCGAAGATGAAATACCCTCCCCTTAACCCCTTGAGTCCTCAGTAAAGATGTGGGACTATACTGAGATCTCACATGGACTTCTTGAGAGAAAATTTTAAAAGTGAAGTTGCACTGTTTTGTTTGATTTACCAACACTCATGTATGTTCACAAACACTTAACGGTTAATAATCCACCATTATTACACATTAATGTTAGAAACATCACAAATTTTAGAAAATAAAACAAAACTGCAGACATGACGCTTCACTTTCCCGCCAAGAAGTCCAAGTAAGGTACTTTAAATATTTTCATCATTGATTGATTGACAACATTGATTTTCATCATCAACTTTAACATCCACATAAAGACAATCTATGCAGCCTGCGGATAATGACTGCGTCGTCGATGTTAGTGTCGGTGTCTGTGAATTGACCTGGGAATCATATTGCTAACAGAGTCTTTTCTTTTTGTTTTACGTCGGTAAAAAATGCGTTCACGCAGTGCCTTCCGGCCAAAGGGGGACCGAACAGGGTTGTGCAACTCACCACCGGCAGACGCGACTGCCAGCAGTAATACCCACTAAAAATCTTCCGACGACGCCCGCGGCTTGTTGAGAAAAAGGCGGGGGCCAGTACCTGGGTTGCAGCTCTGACACCCCGCCTGCGGCCAACGTCCCCCGGACCAAAACCGGGAGGACCTCCTCAGAGAGGCGCAGTGAACGCGCCCCTCCTACCTCCTTGTGCGACCATAGCGTATGTGGCCGACTTCTTGGAGGGTCCATGGTTAGACAGCAGGGGCCCCCTGCCCCCACTGCCTAAGACATTCCTGGCGCTGCTTGACGGGCTCCCCTGGCCCGCCCGCTGCGCCCTACATAGGACCCTCTTAGTTTCCCCCCGGTAGTGAGTACGAATGGCACACAGAGTCGCCAACCTCTGGGTGTTATCTTTCCCAGCCTCCTGGAGGTACTCCACGCCAAGGTCTGGAGACCTGTCCGGGACCGTGTCTTTCCTGGGTAGGCTTTTTGCAGAAGTAACCGACATCCACGCGGGCGGTGCCGCGGGCAACCGCTCGTATTTAATAATTTGGTACATATTTAAGGTAGTTCATCAATACATAAATTCACGCCTGTTTCCCTGAAGGGGTACCCCACGGAGTGTTCTATCTCTGGACATCCGTTTGAGACTCGTTTCTGGGACACCTGTATATACCTAGATAAGGATTATCAAGACTATATACGAGTACTATACCTGCTGGTATCCTGTCGTCTTCACCAGAATCATAGGACTTCATGGCTGCGTTAGTGGTGGAAAGACCCAAGAGGGCTGTGGCCGTGCTCAAGAAGACCTGGTCTATACCCTGAACGCACCAGAAGTATAATTAGTATAAAAATGGAAAGATTTGAATAATAAATGTAGAAATATTTCTAAGTAAATTCTCAATTAATTCCTTTCTAAGAATGTGAATTAATAATAATAGTAATATTAACATTAGCTGGATTATTCTGCCACTGTTTCTTCGTGGAAATGTAAGATTATTATTTTATAAATATTGTTATACATTCACGCCTGTTTCCCCGAAGGGGTAGGCAGAGGCATATTATTCGCCCACATTTCGCCAATTATAAAGTGGTCCCACGAAATAGGTGGCGAGCCTAATGCCGCTTACCGGGCACTGTTATAATTGCTAGTCTCGTCTGCTGATCGGCAGGTGCACCACTTGCAGGTGAGGTCGGCTTGGGCTCCTTAGGTCTTGGTAGGATACATACATACATACATAATGTCACGCCTCTTTCCCGTAGAGGTAAGCAGAGATCACATCCTTCCACTTGCTACGATCTTCGCACACACTTTTAGCTTCATTCACACTCATTAACCTCCTCATACACGCCCGTCGGTTTAGGGTACTTTTGACCTGCCCTTTCTCTAACATTTTTTGTATTTGGTCATGGAAGGTCTTACGTGGTCTTCCCCTCCCAACACTTCCATCCACTTGTCCATCATAAATCACTTTCGTTAATCTACTTTCATTCATCCTCTCGGATCCTTATACACATATTGTTATACAGGATGTAAATAGACCCTGATTAAAATCGAGTGCTATTTATTCTGCTCAGCATCACGATATTTTTTATCCTTGAGACTATAACTGGAAAATCCTTATAGTTTTATTTCTTTTATAAATAAATAAATATTTTCTGACAATTACACCAATTATTTAGTTCCAAGATAAGTATCATTAAGAACTTGTGTTATGGATACTAAACAATGGATAAACATACTTAAATACTTTTTTTTTTGTAAATACATACTTAATATACATAGGAGAACACCCAGACCAGAACTAATATTTATATTTATGCGCACAAAGATTTGTCCTTTGTGGGAATCGAACCCACGACCTCTGGAGTGAAGTGTCGGTATACTGACCTCCACGCCATATCGGTCGTCGTAAATAATGGCTTCGTGCGTTTAGTACACTTAGGCAGTGTCAAGTAAGAGATATATTAATAATACATACTTCGTAGTAAATGAGTATGAATGGTGATAAAGATGAGATGCCCTCCCTATAAACCCCTTGAGTCCTCAGTAAAATTTTTGGACTATGCTTAAATCTCACATGGACTTCTTGAGAGAATTTGAAACGTGATGTTGCACTGGTTTTGTTTGATTTACCAACACTCATGTACGTTCACAAACACTTAATGGTTAATTATCCTATGTTATTACACATTAATTTGACGACCGATATGGCGTGGTGGCGAGTATACCCGCACTTCCCTCCTGAAGTCGTGGGTTCGATTCCCACACAGGACAAATATTTGTGTGTATAAATATGAATATTTGTTCTGGTCTGGGTGTTTTCCTATGTATGCTAAGTATATATTTACAAAAAAAAAGTATTTAAGTATGTTTATCCGTTATTAAGTATCCATAACACAAGTTCTTAATGATACTTATCTTGGAGCTAAATAATTGTCGTAAGTGTCAAAAATATTTATTTATTTATTTATTAATGTTCGAAATACCACAAATTTTAGAAAATAAAACAAAACTGCAGACATGACTCTTTACTTTCCCGCCAAGAAGTCTACACATATTTCATACAATTTTTTTTTTTTTTCAACCAAATACCTGATCATGCAACGCGGAGGTCTCGCAATATAGGGCTCCGATGTCCGCCGCGAACTGCTCGGCCTGAGGCAGGGGCACCGCGCGGCAGGTGCCCAAATCGCTCTTGTTGCCCACCAGGGAAAGGACCATAGCTTCTGGCACATTGCTGGTAAAACACCACAGGATATAAATTAATAAAGGAACACATTCTTGCTGCCTGCTAGCTGTAAATTTTTGTTTAATTGCTAATTTTAGTATGTTATTGTTTGATTTTAGTTTTTTATTGTTGTTTTATTTGAGTTTGTTTTGTGACGTATTTTGTGCACGTGTCTACTTTGTATATGTTTTTTCCTTTTTCCGGTCTGCTGGAAGAAATTCCTTTTAGGGATAAGCTGTGCCGTTGTACATGTCTTTCATAACTTCTATCTTTGTGTATGTTTCTTATATAAATAAATAAACTGTTAAATAAATAAATAAATAATAATACAGAAGTTTAACGAAAGATATGGCGCCCTTCTACCTCCTTGTGCGACCATAGCGTGTGTGGCAGACTTCTCGAAAGGGTCTATGGTTAGACAGCAGGGCAACTTTCTGACTAACCTCCTCAACTCCTTGACCCATTCCTTGATGGCTGTGAAGCTGCTCAGGCTGGTAATGTCGTACACCAGTAAAGCGGCGTTCGCGTTCCTGTAGTACATTGGGGCCATGGACCTGAAACGCTCCTGGCCTGCCGTGTCCCAGACCTGATTAAAGAAATCATGTGTTATCAGGAAAAAATTTTACTAGAAAAAATCTGCGGCGTTGAACGTTTTGAGCGTTTCTCGCGAAATAGCTGATTTTTTTATTTATTTATTTGGAACAAAATGATGAACGGGACTGAGACGTGGTGCCTGACTATGGGCCTTATAAGGAAGCTCACAGTCGCTCAGTGTGCAATGGAGAGAGCTATGCTCGGAGTGTCCCTACGTGATAGAATCAGAAATGAGGAAATCCGTAGGAGAACTGGAGTGACCGACATAGCGAAGCGCGTTTGCAAGCTGAAGTGGCAGTGGGCGGGGCACATAGCTTGAAGAACCGACGACCGATGGGGCGTTAATGTTCTTGAATGGCGACCACGAATCAGCAAACGTAGTAGAGGGCGGCCCCCAACGCGATGGACCGATGACCTGGTCAGGGCGGCGGGGAGCCGGTGGATGCAGGCGGCAAAGAATCGATCTACGTGGAAAGCAATTGGGGAGGCCTATGTTCAGCAGTGGACTTGAAATGGCTGAAATGATGATGGTGCTGATTTGGAACAACAAACAATTACATCATATTTGCTCAGTTATAAATCTTAAGGTTGTTAAAAAAAAAAAAATTTTTATTTTGAGTTTTCAAGTTTTTGAAATAAATATTTTTGATTGATTGCTTAAATCAAAAAAAGTTTATTCAAGTTTGGCTTAATAGAGCTCTTATGAATGTCATACTTAAAAACTAACGCGCCCATTCACTGCGGGCGGGAGCTTGATCGTAAAAGAATGGCAAGAAAATCGTCAAGGTTAGTTTTCTCTCCCGCCAGTTACAAGAAAAAATAATTAATATTAAGACCACAAAAACTTGTGTTCTGTAGCCACAAGATTTAAAGGAAAAGAAGCGCATTGAACAAACCAATGAAGCATATTGACGACCGATATGGCGTGGAGGTCAGGTCAGTATACCTGCACTTCACTCCAGAGGTCGTGGGTTCGATTCCCACACAGGACAAATCTCTGTGTGCATGAACATGAATATTTGTTCGGGTCTGGGTGTTTTCCTATGTATATTAAGTATGTATTTACAAAAAAAAAGTATTTAAGTATGGAAGCGCTCGTAGCTCTGCGGAGTTCGGTGATCGGAAACGATCACCATTGTACAGCAGAGTTTACAGAGGTCAGTCCTTGGATGGGTGACTGTTTGTGTGGCATTTGATATCGAGCGCTTCCGTGCTTCGGAAGGCACGTTAAGCCGTTGGTCCCGGTTATCACTAAATGTGGTAGTCGTTAAGCCATGTTAGAGGCCTCATGGGCGGCTTGAAAAATTCTAACAGCAGGACGCCATACACCTGCCTCCGCCAATCCGCACTGGGTCAGCGTGGTGGAGTATGACCCAATACCCTCGCACCTTGATATGTGTGAGGAGGCTCGTGCTCAGTAGTGGGACGTTAATGGGCTGTGATGATGATCCGTTGTTTAGTATCCATAACCCAAGTTCTTAATGATACTTATCTTGGAACTAAATAATTGGTGTTATTGTCAGAAAATATTTATTTATTTATATTGAAAGCGTCCATATTCTGTGGTGCACTTTACATTAGGGGGGCCGCATGGAACAGTGCCACTTGGTGGTGTCCAATAAATTCTTCTGAACCGCAATGTTGAATTTGCAATTTATTTGGAGTTTTTGGCACCTTCAATCACTTTAAGTTTTTGAAACACCGTTTGGAATTTTGACGTTTTTATTTTTTTGTAAATATTAATTTATAAAAAAAAATCCGTGACCGTATAAAGAAAAAAAAATGTTGGTAGCTGGTGTGCATACATTAGGATTCCGGTCAATAAACTTAGTAAGCAAGTGATGGATTAAAAATATCTTTGTAACAATTCCCGCGCTACGATGTCTTCACGACCTCTCGTTTCAGCGTTGGTCGTTGTTCTAAGGCTCCTATCTTACCTGAAGATGCCCTGTGTAAGGGCGAAACACGTGTCGTGTTGAATAGTTTCTCGATTTTTCGGGAAATTATAGTAGCGCGGGAATTGTTACAAAGATATTTTGAATCCATCACTTGCTTACAATGGATTTCCGCAAAGTAACGCCTGTATCAATACATTATTTAACAAACTTAGTTATAATGTTTTCAAAAATTTGCTGTATAAGTTTTAAATTTGTGCACACTTCTTCCTTGATTGCATTTATTAACTCCATAATTTTAAATTTATTTGCATCGGTCAAGTTCTTATGGCTAGTTTGACGAATTATTTTACTTATATCCGTGCTTAAAGTTACAGTAGCTAGCTGTACATATCTCTCGTCGCGTACACTTTCAGCGTGTCGTTTTTTTAACTGTTTGGTTGTGCAAGTGAATCTGAGCTTCGTGATTTTAGTATAATTATATTTTGATTGTTTTTTTTATATTTACAAATTACAATTACAATTACAAACACACTTGCACACACACCACACATACACTCACAATCACTCACCAACACACACACAAGCTGAGAGAGATATTAACATGTTTTATACTGGTCCTTTTTAAAATAATGTATTTGATAAGTAGAATTGTGAACTAAGCGTGGCCACCTAGCACATATTTCCCATAAATACATCTCGGGGAACAGGGGTGGTTGAAAACCAGCGCCGTCTAGTGTGTATACGCTGGACAGCACAAGCTGAGCCATCACCTTTTGCTCTCTGGACCTTCTTAATTATAATTAAATTAAATTCTGGTTGCAATTTTAATATGTAAAAACTTTTTTTAACCGTGTTATGTAAAGAGAAGAAATAAATAATTTTTTATTTTTATTTGTTATAAATTTTGTCGTTTTTAAGTAGGTACTATGTAATAGTTTATGAAATAAAAAGTTTTGAAGTACCATTGTTGTTTGCCTTACCATCTTTAGTCAGTCTACACTTCCCTTCTCATATTAAAATATCTTTATTTTTATTATTTTTTGAAAACACAATTTGGGACATTATAATAATATTTAATTATGAACGTGAGCTGACAATCTAAAAGGAAAATGACAATTCTATTATAATTTTACTATAAGCAGCATTAGTAATCGATGCATATGTTTCACTTATTACAATAAAATGAGTTTTAATTACAGAGTTAAGTAAATAATACCTACTAATATTATTAGCCCCGGACCTTATTGAAGGCGAACATTTACGATAACTCATTATAACTCGTAATTCAACATTTAGAGATTCAACATTTTGAGATTCAACATTTTGCAAATTCAACATTTTGAGATTCAACATTTTGCAAATTCAACATTTTCATATTCAACATTTTGCAAATTCAACATTTTGAGATCCAACATATTGCAAATTCAACATTATGGGTTCAACGTTTTAAAAATTCAACATTCCGCTCCAGAAAGCAAAAAATAAAGCAGCTTTGCATGTTTGGACCTTAAAGCCGCTCTGAGAGATGTTTATCTATCTTTATTTTGGATTGAAGCGCTAGTAGCTCTGCGGTGCTCGGGGATCGGAAACGATCACCAAAGTACAGCAGAGTTTACAGAGGTCAGTCCTTGGATGGGTGACTGTTTGTGTGGCATTTGATATCGAGCGCTTCTGTGCTTCGGAAGGCACGTTAAGCCGTTGGTCCCGGTTATCACTAAATGTGGTAGTCGTTTAGCCATGTTAGAGGCCTCATGGGCGGCTTGATAAATTCTAACAGCAGGACGCCATACACCTGCCTCCGCCAAACCGCAGTGGGTCAGCGTGGTGGAGTATGACCCAATACCCTCACACTTTGATATGTGAGAGGAGGCTCGCGTTTAGTAGTGGGACGTTAATGGGCTGAAATGATAATGATTTTGGATTGAAAATCATAAAATGACTGTCTTCGGCTGTGAGTGGAAAACCAACCATGTTCCCTCTTTAGCCTGTGAAGCGGAAGGGTGTGTCAGACTTTTACTGACTGAAAACCAACCATGTTCCCAGCTCGTTATGTTCGGAGGCCGTGGTAACCTACCTGTAGCTTGACCCTGGTGTCTCCGACGCTGATGTTGCAAGAGAAGAAGGAGGCTCCTATGGTTGGAGAGATGTGTTTTGAGAACATCTTACCAATGTATCTTACTACTAAGCTGGTTTTACCTACACCTGCAAATTAAAGAGATATTACTGTATTATTAACTTACATACATACATACACGCCTGTTTCCCCGAAGGGGCAGACTGACGCATATTATACGCTCACACTTCGAAAATGATATAAATTGGTCCCACAAAATAGGGGCGAGCCAATTGCCGCTTACAGGGCACTGTTATGTTAGCCAGAGCCTCGCCTGTTTTCTCGAAGGGGTAGGCAGAGGCATAATAATATGATATGCCCACATTTCGCCACTTGCAGGTGAGGTTGGCTTGGGCTCCTCAGGTCTCGGTAGGATCCCTATACACCCTAAGTATAAGTATTAATCCTATTACAGCAATTTCTGGCAAAACATTTTGGTAAATTAAAATTTTGGTAATTCAACGTTTTGGAAATTCAACATTTTGGTAATTCAACATTTTGGTAATTCAACATTTTGGTGATTCAACATTTTGGTGATTCAACATTTTGGTAATTCAACATTTTGGTGATTCAACATTTTGGTAATTCAACATTTTGGTGATTCAACATTTTGGTAATTCAACATTTTGGTAATTCGTACGTCAGTAAAGCGGGGCGTGAAACGGCCTTTATGTAGACAGGCTGACTGACAGATCCCCCCGATAAGAGTCACCGAGAGTCTTAAAATATTACACAAAAACAAAAAGAAAAAAAAACAATAAAATAAAACAGGAAACGAATAAAACGAAAGAGAAATTATAACAATTAAAATATCAAATGCCAAATAGGACTGCTTCACTTCAATTATTGAGTCTGACCCAGTCCCGCTAATAACGGTCACAACCTACATACGTAGCAAAAAAAACCAGTTCAACTAGTAAATAACTTATAATAACAAAACTGGTTGTAACATTCCAAGTAGCCGTCACGGCTCAGCAGTTAACGTATTCGTTACATAAGATAGTTACCACCAATGTTACTTTCGGTATGTACAACTCGTACGAATTAACTGTGCACCTCGCACTGTGACGTAATTTGGAAGGGCGCGTTAGCAAAAAAAAAAAGAGAATTATTAGGTCGGGGAAAAAGTCTTTTCGCATAACGTAGGTATAAACTTATTATAAATTTTTTTTGACTGTACTATTTGTGTCTGGCTGGTTTTGGTAACATTAAAAAGGTTCCATTATAAAGAAAAGAAAAAAATAAAAAAAAGTTGTTTCCCGCTATTTTTCATTTGTTTTTCTCTCCGTAAAAATGAGTGAATCTAATGAAGAAATTCGATACATTTTAAAATTTTAATATAAAAAAGGCAAAAATGCAACTCAAGCAGTGAAAAAAATTTGTGATGTTTATGGACCTGATGCAGTGTCAGTAAGAGTAGCACAAATTTGGTTCAAACGTTTTCAGTCCGGAAATTTTGATGTTAAAGATGCACCTCGCTCTGGTCGCCCTGTTACGAATAAAATGGACGCCATTTCTGAAAGAGTGGAGCAAGATCTAGATATTAGTAGTTACGATGTAGCTGAAGAACTGGGAATTGACCACAAAACAGTTTTGACCCATTTGAAGAAAGCTGGTTATACAAAAAAGCTCGATATTTGGGTGCCACACGAGCTCACTCAAAGAAACTTAATGAACCGTGTACTCATTTGCGATTCATTATTGAGACGTAATGAAACCGAGCCGTTTTTGAAGAGATTGATAACTGGCGATGAAAAGTGGATCACGTACGACAAGAACGTGCGAAAAAGGTCGTGGTCGAAAGTTGGCCAGGCTTCACAGACTGTGGCCAAACCTGGCCTAACACGAAATAAGGTGATGCTGTGTGTATGGTGGGATTGGAAGGGCATCGTTTATTATGAGCTTTTACCGCCCGGCAAAACCATCGATTCTGATCTTTACTGCCAGCAACTGATGAGATTAAAGGAAGCAGTCGAGAGAAAACGGCCGGAATTGATCAACAGGAAGGGTGTGGTCTTTCATCACTATAACGCTAGACCACACACATCTTTAGCCACTCAGCAAAAATTAAGAGAGTTCGACTGGGAGATCCTAGTGCATCCACCATATAGCCCTGACCTTGCGCCTTCAGATTTTCACCTGTTTCGGTCTCTGCAGAATTCTTTAGGTTCTGTAAGGTTGACCTCAAGAGAGGACTGCCAAAACTATTTGTCCCGTTTTTTTGATCAGAAGTCCCAAAGTTTCTACAGTAACGGGATAATGTCTCTGCCCACAAAATGGCAGAAAGTTATTCAACAAAACGGTACATATATATTGTAAATAAATGTAAATAAACTTTGAAAAAAATGTCTTGACTTTTCATACAAAAATACGAAAAGACTTTTTCCCCAACCTATTATGTTGAAAAAATTAAATTATAATTATTTAATATGTTAATAAAAGGTCGTTTTGATGATAAGGCGTCACAATACTAGGTCATTTTACTCTTGACGTTTCGCTCTAAAATTGATACATATGGATTGATATGATATAACAGCTTGACAATAAAGAGACGACAAAAATGAGGGCACTAGATTTTTCATTGCGGTGACATTTTTGATAGTATAAGATTATTTTTGTATGTAATAATAAGTAAATGCGACGCTGCTCCTCCGTGCACACAATTTTATTTCAGATGCATGCAATCGTTAAATGCTATCGCTACTGAGCGCTTACGGCGAATGCGGGGCGCCGCACAGGGAAGCGACGGGAGAGGGGTCGCATTCCAGCGGGGTGCACAGTTGATTCGTGCGAGTTGTAGGTACTTATTTTGTTCAGCGTGAACGATTGATGCTGTTGGAAAGGGTGACCGCGGCCTCGGTACGTAGCAGGTTCAAGAAGGAACATGGATGGTTTTTAGTTAGTAAAAGTCTGACAGTAGTACAGTAGGGTGTATAGGTGTCCTATAAAGATCTGAGGAGCCCAAGCCTGCAAGTGGTGCACCTGCCGATCAACGGACGAGGCTCTGGTGAACATATAAGTTCCCGGTAAACGGCAATAGGCTCGCCACCTATTACGTGGGACCAACTATATAATTGGCGAAGTGTGGGCGTATAATATGCCTCTGCCTACCCCTTCGGGAAAAAGGCGTGAATGTATCTAAAGTCTGACAGAACTTTCCGGTGCACCCACAGCGGCAGACGATCATTCGAAGACTTTCCATCCGAAAAAAAGGTACGCCGTATAAGGAGGGTCTTCTTGGCGGGAAAATGAAGCGTCCTGTCTGCAGTTTTGTTTAATTTGCTAATATTTATGATATTTCGAACATTAATGTGTAATAGCGGTGGATTATTAACCGTTTAGTGTTTTAAACATACATGAGAGTTGGTAAATGAAACAAAACAGTGCAACATCACTTTTCAAATTCTCTCAAGAAGTCCATGTGAGATCTCAGTATAGTACAACATCTTTACTGAGGACTCGAGGGTTTTGTGGGGAGGGCATCTCATTTACTATTGATCATCTTTATCACCACTCATTCTCATTTACTATGATTTAAGTATATATCTCTAACTTGACATTGGCTAAATGTACTAAAAGCCATATTAAAAAAAAAAAAAACTTCGGCCTAAAACATTCACTGAAGTAAAGCAGAGTTTACAGAGGTCAGCCCTTGGATGGGTGACCTTTTATGTGGTATTCAATGTTCAGCAATTCTGTGCTTCGAAAGGCAGGTTATGTTCGACCCGGCTATCACGCCATGTAATAGTCGTTAGCTAGCGGCCATCTTGGGCAGTTCGAAAAATTCTAACAGCAGGATGTGTCAGAACCTGACCAGACTGACAGACCTGAATTCCTGTCAACTTGTATAGCAAGAGGAGGTCCGTGCTCAGTACGGTTTACATATCCTACCGTTATCCCGGTTGCCCTAGAATTAAGCTTAGGGCCCAGGGTCTGCTCACTGAATTTCAGTTATTACGTGCGAGTGGAGAAGATGTAGGAAAGCAGACTTTATGCACCCGGTACGAGCTTTCAAAACTGCGCCCTTGAAAAATGCTCTGACCAGGCTCTGATAATATAGGCCAGGTACAGTAGGGCCTGTATACACTATGTTCATCATAAAACAAAGTGTACCTACTGGCTACCATGCATGAGATAAAACTAGATACTAGTCTGGTCATTTCTGCGCCCCTCCAGGGTCTGTGCCTTGGGCTTGGGCACTGCTGGCACCGCCCTAGTTATGGCACTGCCCGTAAGGCAACAACCAGGATAACGCTAACAAAAAAAAAATGCGCTCAATAGATGGACGTTAATGGCCAAGCTGATGATGAGAGCAAATACAAAACAAAATGCCTTAATTACTGTTTGTCGGGTCAGTTAATTCATTATTTTGTCTGATCACAATTCTAACCTAACCAATATCAATTTAATTTACTTTATAAAATATTACATAGTACTTAAATTTATAAAAAATAACAAACAATCAAAATATGATTACACTGAAATCTAAGTTTCACTTGTAAGCAACAAAACATTATGATATTTAGAGTGTATAGTGATTCTACCAAGACCTAAGGAGTCCAAGGCAACCTCACCTGCAAGTGGTGCACCTGCCAATCAATGGATGAGGCTCTGGCGAACATAACAGGGCCCGGTAAACGGCAATAGGCTCGCCACCTATTATGTGGGACCAGTTGGTTGGTAATAAGCGAAGTGTGAGATAATAATATGCCTCTGCCTTCTCCTTTGGGGAAACAGGCGTGAATGTATATATATATTAACCCACTGGTTCATACCATTCACAGAACTTATAACAAAATGTCATTAATACATCAAGATATTGATATTTTTCGACCAAAACTGAATCATTTCAGAAAAACTGTCAAAGGTATCCTCCATGGGGGAAATGCTCCCTCAGCCCAGGTACTTGAATCCCTCTGAATTCAATTTTGTTGTATTAGTATGTCATCCTTTTTTTTTAAATCCTTTTTTATCCTTTTTTTTAATATACAGACAATAATTTTTAATTTAATTACTCTTAAAACATATTGTTAATCTACCCGTCTTAAATATGGTTTTTATGTATGAATACATAGTTTGATGTGTAACTTAGTTTATAAATTTATTTAATTTGTTTTTACTTTGTTAGCATGCAACTTGCATTTTGTTTTGTGTTTGAATAAATAAATAGATATATATAAATGATAATAATGCATGAAAGTTTAACAAAGTCAAAACCATTTGTTCAAGTTTGGGTCAATGGAGCTCTTAAAAAGTCAAATTTAAAAACTTAAAAACTAGCGCGCCCATTCTCCAATCAGTTTTCCATTTAATTAATTATTTGAAATATTTTTTACATGTCAAAGTAAAATTATTAAAACTGGTTGCTAAGAAATTAACACTAATCGCAAATTTAACGACATAACTTCGTAATCGTTCGAGAAAATTATGCCAAATTTATGAATTGTTTAGCGGTTCATATACGAAAGTGTAAATAACACATACTTATGCATTAAATTACTTATTTTAAATAAATTGCAGTATATTTGGGTCAAGTCATAATAATCGGGAACAGGTTAAAATGTCAATGAGAAATTATCAAAACTATTCGTTAAAAACAATTAGAGCTAGTCGGTAATTCAACCAAATTATTATTGTCGATTAAATACTGACGAATATAGCAATAAAAGTACCTTAAAAAGTTTTTAAAGTAATAAATTTAAGAAGTAACATTACCTTGCGATCCTAAAACAACAATTTTGGCCTCAATAACTTTCATATTTGCAAACTTAAAACTATTCACATCACAATATGTCAACAAAACTAAGAGTTTAACAAAACTTTGATAAGTCTTTAGTCTACAAACAAATAAAATAAAGCAGTTGGAACAAACTGTCAGAACCTCAGAGCAATTAGTGCTGTCAAAACACTCATCGAATCAAATCCTAGTATCAAAAGGTCTTGCCAACGTAAATTAGAGATGTTGTTCGATGTTGGCTGGTAGAACTAGTCGCCTAATCGGCATTTGAAATCGACTACTTTAATTAAAATATCACTGTCTATTGTTGAAATGTTACTTCAGATAATAATAGTATGTGTTATAATCATAATTTAATCATAGGGTGCGAACAGAAATACTATTACTATACTACTAGAATAATAAATCCCACCAAAAACATTCTGTAAAAAAACTAGCCAAGTCTCGATGGAGCTGCTTGCTCATCTCTAAAAAGTAATGAAATCTAGACAAAATCGTGCCGAGTCTAAGGTTCCTTACTGCGATTTCTTCATTATTATAGTTAGTGTTGTGTGACTTGGCCGTTGAAAGGAACACAAGGGCACAGAACAAGGTGCTCCGTGACAATATTATACCAATCTGTCGCCAGAAACGCTACCCATTGACGATGAAAAATTGCCAATTAGACAACGTTGATTAAATAAAAAAGTGAAAATTAAGGCTTGATACTGGTTTTGTACCCTTGAGTACCCTTCAACGGCCAAGTCACACAACACTAACTATAATAATGAAGAAATCGAACGAAAACTTAATAATAACCTATATCTCTTTAAAGCTTATCGGAACACAAAACGTAAGCGCGATTTAAAATACAGCCAGCGCCAAGAAGGGGAGGCATTCGCCCAGCAGTGGGATGCTTTAGGCTCGATAGCCTCGATCAAAATAAAGGATGTGTCCCACTCGCTGAATTTTTGCAATGACAGTCGATTTTTTTATGTACCAATAGTAGAAGGGGCATTGCCATATCTCTAATGCTACAGCTGATACCAGCTAAGGGTTCTTTATCAGATACTTTAGACCTTCGATTTTTGACATCAGAAGAAGCAGCTAACCAAATTAAATATTTTTTGTAAAGGCGGTATGTCGACTTTTTTAATAGTTTGGTTGGGCTATTGTATTTTCTAACCAAGTACTCCAGATCTTCGATTATCGTAGTTTTTATAGTTTTCCTTTTATGTGGCTATTAAACCCTAACTGTGTACCAAATTTCAGCGCTCTGAGTTTATGGAAAGTATTAGTTCTATTTTGATGATCATGAGTAGGTGAGTGAGTGTCATAAATGCAAAACTTTGCTTGTCCCACAGACTTCAAATTTTGGATTTTAAGTATGTTATATGATTCATCCATCCATAGCTTACTGGATGATAAAAATTTCTGCGTTCTAGTCTTATCCAGAGGTTCTCAAATAGGGGCCTGAAAATGCGGCGAAATGGTTTCAGTAAAGGATGGTACGGCAGTGTTTGCTTCGCGCTCTACTTGGCGGGGGCACTGCCGTGCCCCCAGATTCGTTGGTTGCCCTTAATCATAAATCTTCGCTGGTAGGCTTATCTTCAATGGCTTTAGATAATTGGCGAAGGCAAGAGTGTTCCGTCCTCTTGTTAAAATTTTTATAGCTTCCCAATTAGGCCTCTAACATGACTTAACGACTACCACGATGATAGCCGGGACGTATGGCTTAACGTGCTTTTCGAAACACGGAAGCGCTCGATATAAAATGCCACAGAAACGGTCACCCATCCAAGGACTGACCTCTGTAAACTTTGCATTATTTCGGCGATTTTTTTCGACCACCAAGCACCGCGGAGCTACCAGCGCTTCTAGCGCGCGCGCGAGCGCTATTGGGGTTACTTGCCCATAATCACCTCTCTGGATAGGCTGGTTAGTGATCGCAGTTCAAGCCAGTTCGCAGGATGACGGTGCTACCCATCATACAAAGGATTTGTCTTATGACTCCCCGTGAGGTGAAAGGAGGTGGCACTATTCTATGCCGGTACCACATTGCACCTTGTTTATTTCTATGTATATTTCTTTAAATAACAAAAGTATTTTGATTATAGCTTTTGTGTTTTTGGTCATATAATTTCTTTGAACTGCACCAATCAAAGTTTCTCATAGAGGTAAAAAAGCGTAGTGTGAGTAAAAAATATATATTTATAAGGATGCGGTTCAGTAAATGAACATAAAATAAGCATGAAATCAATAGGAGTTGGTAATTAATTACAATTTTTAAATATGACGTATATACATACATACATTCACGCCTGTGTCCCCGAAGGGGTAGGCAGAGGCATATTATACGTCCACACTTCGCAAATTATATAGTTGGTCCCACGTAATACGTGGCGAGCCTATTGCCGCTTACCGGGCACTGTTATGTTCGCCAGAGCTTCGTACGTTGATCGGCGAATGGCGAATACCCATGAATATAATCGACTATATTACAAAGTCGTTAACAGCATATCGACTGATATTGTTATTATTATTATTATTATGCATCTAGGCTTAGTACATAAAACTTGCAACACTATTGTCGTACTAGTTTATATTGACGCCAATAGATGGCGCTTATAAGGAATAATGATCAAGCATTTTAATTAAATGAATTAATAGCACTATTTTTAAAATTATGACAGCCAGCAGATTCCCAGTCACAAGTTCCTGTACCTTTTAATTTAGAAACTGTAATAATTCTCCACGATGTTAGAAGGTCGGAAATGGTCACCAAAATAAAGCAGAGTTAATAGAGGTAAATGGATGGGTGTCCGTTTGTGTGAAATTCAGTATAGAGCGCTTCAGAAGGCACGTTTAGCCGTTGATCCCGGTTATTACCTGAGGTGGTGGTGCTCGTGGTAGAATATGACCCAATATCTTTGTGCTATGGTTTGTAATCAGAGGCCGTGCTGAGATGACGATTATAATAATTTAGCAAGATTGCAATCAATAGTAGGTATTTTCTCATAGAAAAATACAAACTTACTAATACGAATTTATGAATTGTACTTTGTGACTGTTAACGACATATTTATTATCTTTCATTGGGTCATCATTTCGCCATTAAAAGTCGATCATTAAAGACCAACCAAGGACAATCTACAATTTATGAGCAATCAACTCAAATCTGGTCGTAAACTTTCGAGATGAGGTTATTATTTTTATGCCATGGAATTAATACGAGATTTTATGATGCTTTATGTATGGTAAGTTTGACCGCGTCTTTTTATGCGTTTTAACGTGTTAATAAACTATCAAATCATAAAATTTTCTTTATATGTAATACCTATATTTCTATATAAGAACTAGCCTAATTATATTATTTTACGTACATAAATTTTGTTAGTAGATACCTAATGCAGTTAAATTGTTGTCTACCTAAACTTAATTACTTGTGTCATACATAAGTGTTCACAATAAGTATGCGTAAGTGCTAATTTAACAAAATTCCTTACAAATAACAAATGGCATTGTGTATCTATTACAACGTTAACATTATTTATTAAATTTTGGCAGATTATAGCTCTTGTGAAAGTTATCTCAAAAACTAGCACGCCCATTCACTGCAGGCGGGAGCTTAAGAAGGAGGATTTAAAAAGTTGTTTTCTACCATACTATTACAAAATTATTATTAAAGTAAATATATAGTAAAAATAACAGTTCAGTTTTTATAAAATATAGTCAAGTATTTGATGTATAAAATACTCGGCTATAATTTAGCATTGAAATATCCAAAGTTAAAACTAAAACCGTAACTCATTCTACAAAATCGAATGCCAGGACCTCCTAAGTAATAAATAAATCAATCACTAACAAAAGAGCATCAATAACAAAGAAGAGGCGGGAAAAATAATTCAATATGGCCGATTTCCACGCGCTTTTCCGAAGATTTGGCGCCATTACAATATTCTGAGGAGTCGCCATTTGCAATTTATTTCTTGTCTATCTGAATAAAGTAGCCTTTTCAGAACGAAATAAGGTTGAAGTTTGCCTGAGAATTTGTTGAAAAAGATCAGTGTGAGTAAAAGCATTCAGCCACAAGTCAAGTTGCAAATCGGAAAACATTAAACAGATTAAATTTATAAGACATTATCTAGAGTAGTTATTACCCCCTAAAAAAAGGTGCGTTGATTTAGTAAACTTCTAAGATAAACTTACAATTCAATACAATTTAAATCATTTATTCTGAACAATGTAAATTGTGTGGAACAATTTTATTATATAAATTACATGCGATTACAAATGACAAATGAATAAGGTTGTCAAAAAAAAATAGTTATTCTATTTGACGACCGATATGGCGTGGCGGCGAATATACCCGCACTCCACTCCTGAGGTCGTGGGTTCGATTCCCACACAGTACAAATATTTGTGTATAAATATGAATACTTATAATGTTCTGGTCTGAGTGTTTTCTCATGTATATTAAGTATTCATTTACAAAAAAAAGTATTTATGTATGTTTATACGTTATTTAGTATCCATAACACAAGTTCTTAATGATACTTATCTTGGAACTAAATAATTGGTGTAAGTGTCAGATTTGTGATATTTCGAACATTAATGTGTAATAACGGTGGATTATTAACCGTTAAGTGTTTGTGAACGTACAGGAGTATTGGTTAACATAACTTTTAAAATTCATTCAAGAAGTCCATGTGAGATCTTAGTATCTTTACTGAGGACTCGAGAGGTTTAGGGGGAGGGCATATCATTTACCATTTATCATCTTTATCACCACTCATACTCATTTACATGTAGGTACTATGTTTGCCCATAATCAGCATAGGGTTGGTGATTGCAGATTAAGCTAGTACGCAGGATGACGTTGCTGCACATCATCGGGTAAGATTTCTCTTCATCGACTCTTACGACTCCTCTGGAGATGTGAGGATTTGGCAATATTCTAGGCCAGTACCACACGGCCGCTAGGCAGTTCTTAAACATATCTACAGTCTATTATGATAGTATAAACGAAATTTCCTAGTGCGTGCAAACAGCTCCATGTGAATACTCGTCACGACCACCCCTCTGCGAAATCACGATCTTTTACATACCCGCCGACCTCTTTTACATATAAAACCTATTTGAGTTACACATACACAGCAGTTAAACAGAGTGCGTCCACGCCATAGACAAAAACAAAAAGGAATTAGTTTTTGTTTTTCTGAAAACTACTTACGTTTCGTTTCACATATATAATATTGGAATGTTATGAATTATCCTTAAACATAATTTCGCATATAATTTATATGCACTACAAATCACATAATTTATTTGATTATTTTGTATTCGTTTAAATGTAAGGTGTATTAAGGTCTTAAATTATAAAATAATGTAATAACACTTTGGTCAAAATAAATGGCTGACTGTTTCGTCATCAAAATAATTATCTTAATTAAAATAAGATAAGATAATAATTTATTTGAATCACAAACACACACATGCAGAAATATACAATATAGACAAAACAAACAAATAAAAAAATAAAAATACACAAACAGGAACAGAAATATTAATAAAAAATAAATAAAAAAAAATAAATAAAGAACAGTAAATACATTTTTTAACTTACGCTCATGTGACTGTAGCGAAACGGCCAATACACATTTTTGACCACTTTGTCGTTTTCCCTGCTCGCTTGTATTCCCATACATAACAAAGATAGTAAAAAGATCAGAATAAGATATTTCTATTCTGCATTACATCGTCCAATACATTATCTGTGGCCGTTTGCATAAGCCCGCCAATAATGCTTTGACATTTGTCTATTGGCACACTCAGCTTTGAGCAAATCGCTCGGAAATGTTTATGATACATTATCCGAATTAGGACGCCGAATGTAATCCGAACAAATAAATGTTAAGCACTATGTAAGAAATGGGACTAATTTAGATAAAAGCCAACCAAACGCGAGCAAAGTGGTCGTAACAGTAAAAGTGGCTATAAATTCTGTACAGCGCCATCTTTACGCAGTCGGCTCATGTTATATTCATGAGATTTGTTACTAGATGGCGTTAGTGGTGATTTAATTTTCATTCGCTCGAAGTGGCCGTATTCCTGTTTTGATCAAAATTCAGCAAATTGCGTGTAATTTTAGTTAATTCATTTGAAAAACTTACTGCTATTTTACAGAATATTTTAGTCAAAAGTATGATGTAATAATCAAGTTTTTACATATAAATTTAACAAAGAAATACAAAGTCAGACACAAAATGTGCAACATAATTGGGTTATCTAAATTCGAGGTCTGGAACATTAACTCGTCAACACAATTAAAATAGTTTAATTGATGTCTTAGTAAAACTATTGTTAAATTCTTAATTTCGTCATGTAGGTAATCTGTTATAAATCCTAATTGCAGTACCTACGCATTTCGACTATAAACTGAAGTCGTTTTAGAAGGCTGTACAATTTTATTAGGATAATATCTAGTGTCCAAGTTGCAATTTTTTTTTATTTCTTGTAACTATCGGGGAAAAAAACTATTTTTACGAGTTTCTTACCCGATTCTTGTACGATTTGAACAACAGATTTTATTGATTTATTTAAACTCTTTACTGCACTAAAAAATATCAAAACATTATATAAAAATGGAGGAGTTATATACATATAACAAGGATAGGTAAGATACACATGCAAAATAAAATAAAAAATAAAACAACAATTTTCGTAAAAGTTTACATTAGCAAATAATATTTACATTTTATTAAATAGCAGTAACGTATAATAATGTAAGTAACAGAAATTAGGAAAAAAAGAGTTTATAATATATAGATAGATAGAAAACTCTTTATTGTACACCAAATTAAAATAAAACAAGAAAACAATTGCATAAGAAAAGGGATACAAGTTATATATATTTTCTTATATATACATACATATATAAATACATACAAAATCACAGTTTATGATTCAGGAAGTGTTCTTTGACTTCACGTCTCAACGGAAGAACTGTTTCTGATAGAAGCCGGCAAATTATTCCAGAGTTTCGCTGCGTGCACGGTGAAGGAATCAGCAAAGAATTTGTTGTTGGAGACAGGATAAACAAGTTCATTGCTGTGACAGGAACGCTGGGATCGTGACATTGA
Source organism: Musotima nitidalis (assembly GCA_949126915.1). Taxonomy (NCBI): domain Eukaryota; kingdom Metazoa; phylum Arthropoda; class Insecta; order Lepidoptera; family Crambidae; genus Musotima; species Musotima nitidalis. The sequence goes on from OX421441.1 coordinate 1,934,545, forward strand.
GGGAGCTAGTTGGAAACGGTTTCGTTGGTATTCTGGAGGCTTGGGATTTGTTAGAATTTTATAAAGGAAGACATCTTGTGCATTGTGTTTCTCCGTTGGCGAATATGAAGCCAATTCAACCGACCTCTATATTCAGAGATGTGATCGTATTTCCGAAGGCCGAAAACAAAACGTATGGCCAAATTCTGAAGTCGCTCCAGCCTGTTCAGCAAGTCTTCCGTCAAATCCAGGAAGCAAATGTCAGCATAATCAAGGATGGGAAGTAATAGTGCTTGGGCCAACTGAACCTTGGTCTTGTACGGCAGGAAATATTGAAGCCGCTTCAAGGAGTGAAATCTGTAGTGAATGGATTTGCTTAGTTCGTTAACGTGAGGAGCCCAGGAGAGGTTGTGTGTGTAAGGTATTTGAGTACCACCATAGACCTACCTGATAGATATATCTGATAGATATACCTGATAGATATACCTGATAGATATACCTGATAGATATACCTTATAGATATACCTGATAAATATATCTGAGGCAAAAAAATCAAGATTTATAGCATTTCGTAAATGTGTACTACTAACTATAAGGGCCTGCGAAGATTTTAACATTCACTTTGATATATATTTTTTGATATAGACTTACACTTAGACGACCGCTATGGCGTGGTGACGAGTATAGCCACTTTCCGCTCCAAGGTCGTGGGTTCGATTCCCACACAGGCCAAATATTTCTGTGCATGAACATGAATATTTGTTCTGGTCTAGGCGTTTCCCTATGTATATTAAGTATTTATTTACAAAAAAAAAGTAATTATGTATGTATAACCGTTATTTAGTATACATAACACAAGTTCATAATGATACTTATCTTGGACCTAAATGATTGGTGTAATTGTTAGAAAATATTTATTTAAATATTTTATTTATATAGCTTACATAGACACAGTGTTTCATTACATCTAGCAGTGTTTGTGTGTGTAAAGCTGAAAACGATTTACGAACGCTAGGTGGCGCCTCTGTTGTCTAGAAAGCGGGAGCGCAATCATGCGAGCGGTACGACGAGAGACTTATATGGATGTTCCCAATAAAATAGGGTTTGATATTTGGAAATATAATAAATAAATAACATACTAAATACTATAGCTTGTTAACAAGTGTGGTACAGGACTGGCGGAAGATAAAACCAACCTTGACGATTTTCTTGCCCGTTCCTTTACGATCAAGCAGTGAATGGGCGCGCTAAATTTTGAGTTTGACTTTAATAAGAGCTCTATTGAGCCAAACTTGAATAAATGTTGATAATAATAATAATTTATCTATTTTGCTGTGCCCTATCCGGGTCTATGTTTGATATTACCTTTTATAAAACATCTGTATATACAACATAGTTTTAGGCAATAAATAACTTTGACTTTTTGGCCTTGACTTTTTGACTTTGACAAAAAATCGACATTATAAGGAGAATATATTCTAGTTGACTGTAAGCGTCGACAATTTACACAAACAACGACTGCCATAGATGTTCATGGCAGCCAGGACCAACGGCTTAAGGTGCTTTCCGAGGCACGGAGCCATCGATATGTATAAACTTTAAATACAATAAACAGATTACAACTTATTTTATTAAATATTTTAATCACTTATAAGTTGCTTTAGAAATACATGTTTGGATAGCTTAGTAATTTTGTAAATGTAGCTCTATTTTATTGACTACTAATAATTTAGATAATTATGTCTGATGTAACACCTAATGGTTGTCCATATTAATTCTAATTATGTAGTTTATATATAACCGTCTGTCTTGAGGCTGGCTTCTGTTTCTAAAACTACTCACGTCGCTCTGAGCTACTCCCTGTACAGTCCTGTCCCTTCAGCTGGTAGTTAGAACATCGATAGCTCAATAGCGAGCCTTTAAATTCAGAGTATCTCGGATCCAAACCCTTAAAATTTTCGTAGTTATGTGCGTAATTATCGCTTGCTCCGTGCCTCGGAAAGCTCGTTAAGCCGTTGGTCCCGGCTGTCATAAATCTCTATGGCAGTCGTTTTTAGGAAGTCAGTGCCTTCTAACATCCTGATAGCTGGTTTAAACATAAAAAAGAATGATGTTGGTTGTAGGTTACAGAAATTCGGCAAAATTTGATTACACAAGTGAGCAGCCCCTTTTAAATGACGGTAAAATACTGTTTACGCACTGCCTCCCGGCCAATGGGGAGACGAGAAGGGAGTGTGGGGCTCACTGCGGCAGACGCGACCACCGCAGTCCTACCCACTAAAAAACTTCAGACGACGCCCACCGCTGTTGAAAATGGGCGAGGGGTCAGTGCCTGGGTTTATAGCTTTTGGCACCCGCCCGCGGCCAACATCCCCCAGTTCATACCGGGAGGACCTCCTTATAGAGGAGTGATGTGAAGCGCCCCCCCCTACCTCCTTGTGCGGCCATGGCGTAACAGGCCGACTTCTGGAAGGGTCTATATGGCTTCGGCCAGTTACGCCATGGCCGCACATAGAGGTAGGGGGGGCGCTGCACATTGCGCCTCCCTGAGGAGGTCTCCCCGGTTCTGATCCGGGGGACGTTGGCCGCGGGCGGGGTACCAGAAGCTACAAACTCAGGCACTGGTACCTCGCCCATTTTCAACAGCGGTGGGCGTCGTCTGAAGTTTTTTAGTGGGTAGGACTGCGGTGGTCGCGTCTGCCGCAGTGAGCCCCACACCCCCTCCCGGTCTCCCCCTTTTGGCCAGGAGACAGTGCGTAAGCAGTATTTTTTTACAGACGATAATAAAAAAAAATAAAAAAAAGGGTCTATATGGCTTAACGGAGAAGGCTCCCTGCCCCCGCCGCCTAAGACCCCTCGGGCGCTGCTGGACAGTCCCTCCTGGTCCACCCGCTGCGCCAACGGTTACGGAGAGAGAGCGGGATCACGCTCCCTAGTAATGTCGCAGAAGGAGGCATTGCCACCCACGCCGTCTCGCTGCCGACCATCTATTGCATGATGGTGGGCAGCGAGAGAGCTACTCCACCAAGCGCGGCTAACGATGACCTCGGCCCCGCCCACGCTGGGCAGGCCACCAACGAGTGCTCCTAAGCTTGTGTCTAAGGCAACCGGTATAATGCTATGATATTCTCCTTCTTTTGAATTCCTTCCATTGACTCACTCGACCCCTTTTCGACTAGATTACTCTCCAACCGCTCAATCCAACAAACAATACATACAACCAACTTCTTTAAATTTCACAGCAGAGTAATTGCCAACTTCTTGTCCAGCTCACTACCTGGTACCAGTGATAAATGTTTAAACGACGTCTTTAAACATTAAAGATTATTATTTCTTTTTAATAGGTTACTAAATTTTTTTGACCGATATCTTTTATTTTGTGATTCGACCCTTGGTAAAACAATAGAGCATATCCATAGACATCTAGTCGCCCGCAAACGAGCAATCAGCGAGCGATCGCCAACACGACAATACCCCCCCCTCCCGCCTCGTTGCTTGATTCCAAATTCAATTTGCACCAATCAACGGGCGTCGTCTTCCCGCCTTCTGCCCGGGGGACGTGTTTTCACGTTACAATATTAAAAATTTCTAGCTTTTTGGTTCTTACATTCTTTTTTTCGGAAAGATTTTTAGTTCGGAAAGCTTTATATATGGATAAAACTAGTATAGGTGTTTATTAGTTAAATTATATTTTCGTCTAGTTTTTTACTATACTGTTCTAAAAGCTATCTGTCAGTATCATATTACATCCTACATAATTTCAAGGTTTAAAAGCTCCTATTTTACCAAATTTTTCTTTGGTATAAGTTTTTCTGTAATATATTTCTGTGTGTGTTCCAAACTCAGATCAAGTAAAAAAAGTGTTGTTTTAGCACCATTTAATCACACAGGACGGCATTTTATTGACAAAGTTACTACTCGGTGTCTCGGGAGATACTAACGTAAAACTACGCTCATTTTACGCATGTGTGTGCGTGAGCGCGTGTATTTACACAAATGAGCTTAGTTTTGTGACTTCAGTGCTATCAATGGCCATGCGCTATCTAAGTACCTTTTTTTACTTGATCTGAGGTTCCAAATAAAATTCATATAATTCGGTTTAACGATTTAAACTGGCGACCAAAAATGTGGTTACTTTTTAGCAGAGACAAAGTTCTTGAAAATCTTTTTGAGCAAACGTTCTATGACATTCTCAGATCAAGTATGACTTTATGAAGTAAAGACATTTTGTTTTATATTAATTTTCATAATTATTGACCGTTTATTTTTATTAGTTGCATTAATATATTTCTTGATTCAACTGTTATTGACATTTTTTATTTTGACATTATCAATAATTATGTGTGTTTTCTTTTCTGTGACTTGTAATGTTGTATTACCAATAAATGAGTATTTGAGTATTTAAGTCAAAATATTAATAAATAAATAAATAAATATTCTCTTACAATCACACCAATTATTTAGTTCCAAGATAAGTATCATTAAGAACTTGTGTTATGGATACTATATAACGGATAAACATACATAAATACTTTCTTTTTGTAAATACATACTTAAGATACATACAACACCCAGACCAGAACAAATATTCATGTTCATGCACACAAAGATTTGTCCTGTGTGGGAATCGAACCCACGACCTCTCGAGTGAAGTGCAGGTATCTGACCTCCACGCCATATCGGTCGTCAAATATTATATTCAAGTTAGGCTTAATAAAGCTCTTATGAACGTAGAAATAAAATCTAACGCGCCCGTCCACTGCTGCAAGATCTTGAGTAAAGAAGAAACAAGAAAAGATTATTCTGCCAGTAAAAAAATTAATACTTTTAGGATGGCCTTACTCATATCCTAGCATTATCCCGGTTACCCCAGACCTCGGGCCCAGGGTCTGCTCACTGGTCTAACCAGATTTGGCTAAACTTCAGTTATTACATGGAGCGACTGCCTCCTGACCTTCATAACCCAAAGGGATACATCATTCTATGGTTAAACCAGTTGTCAAATATTCCCCCCCGACTGGTCTCCACCTTGTAGTGGTGGGGGGGCTAAGTACCTCCCGGAGGCCGGGAAAAGGTAACACCCAGAGACCGACGACTTTGGGTGCCCTTAGTACTGACTACCGGGGGAGAAACTAAGAGGGACCTGTGGAGGGTGCAGCGGGCGGGCCAGGAAGGCCCATCAAGCAGCACCAGGAGGGTCTTAGGCAGTGGGGGCAGGGGGCCCCTGCTGTCTAACCATAGACCCTCTGAGAAGTCGGCCACACGCGCTATGGTCGCACAAGGACGTAGGAGGGGCGAGTCCACTGCGCCTCTCTGAGGAGGTCCTCCCGGTTTTGGTCCGGGGGACGTTGGCCGCAGGCAGGGTGTCAGACGCTGCAACTCAGGTACTGGCCCCCGCCTTTTTCTCAACAAGCGGCGGGCGTCGTCGGAAAATTTTTAGTGGGTATTACTGCTGGCAGTCGCGTCTGCCGGTGGTGAGTCCTACACCTCCTTTCGGTCCCCCTTTGGCCGGAAGGTAGTGAGTAAACGCATTTTGTTACCGACGTAAAACAAAAAAAAGGCCGCCTTCAATCGGTCACATTGGAAACATACTTTTAGCTTAATTTTCACCCAATAAGGCGAGCCTATTGCCGCTTACCGGGCCAGAACTTTGCCAGAGCCTCGTCAGTTGATCGACAGGTGCACCACTTGCAGATGAAATTAGCTTGGACTCCTAAGATCTTGGAAGGAGCCCTACACACCCTGTAATAAATATATTTCTAAAATTTATTTAATCATCATCACAGCCCATTATCGTCCCACTACGGAGCACGAGCCTCCTCTCACAAACCAAGGTGTGAGGGTTTTGGGTCATACTCCACCACGCGGACCCAGTGCGTATTGGCGGAGGCAGGTGTATGGAGTCCTGCTGTTAGAATTTTTCAAGCCGCCCATTAGGCCTCTAATACCTATGGCTTAACGACTACCACATTTAGTGATAACCAGGACCAACGGCTTAGCGTGCTTTTCGAAGCACGGAAGCGCTCGATATCCAATGCCACACAAAACGGTCACCCATCCAAGGACTGACCTCTGTCAACTCTGCTTTACTTTTGTGATCGTTTCCGACCACCGAGACCGCAGATCGCAAACATAATTACATTTCTAAAATAGTTTCAAGCAAAATATAGTTGCTACCGATCTACTTACTTACTATTACTAAGCATATTCCCTCCAAAACGAATCAATGACAGACGGAAAACTGAAACTCGGCTCCCAAGTGAAAACGCAAATAGTATCTGCCACCTCAAACAGAATACAAAATCGGGGAGCGAATATCAATATTGGATATTTGATTTTGTAACGAAACTCACGCCTGCTTTGTAGAGCCCTTTTGACGTTTACAATATAACCTATAAATCTATTTCTATTGCTATTGTGAATCTGTTAGAAAAACGGCCACTTTTTTTTCGAATTAACAATTACGAGGCCTCTTTGCTGGCGCGAACTCTAAAAAAACACATCGAAACTGTGATTTATTTAAAAAATGAAAATATATTTTTGAATTTCGAACATAAGTATAAAATAAGGTAAGTATCCCAAATTGAAAATATATTTATTAAGAAAAAAATTACTCCACATCCCCGTTTGTATAGTCTGCCACGCTTAGTCAGTTTCCCAAAAAGACACAAAATGTCATAAATTTATTAAAAATATATAAAACCTCAATGCCTACCGCCTTCCTGTTTGCATAGCGTAGACAGTGTTACGCCTGGTGGCTGATATTTCATTGAATGGCTGATATTCCGCGGCAGCATCTCGTTGGGTTGTTAAGTTCCTGCTTATCCGGTACCGATCCATCTATTCATCAAGCGCATTATGAAAAGATTAGAATAACGGTGTTTTTTTAATATCAACGTTATTAGGCTGTATATTATTAAGTACTAATGCAGCATCAAAAGTCTATATTACAGTATAAAAAGGTTTTAATAAATTTATAAAAAATGCATTCTAACCTCATTGTCTTTTGCCTCCCCGTGTGTATTGTATTGAATGGCTGATATTCCGCGGCAACATCTCGTTGGTTTAAGTTGTTTGAGCAGGGACATCCATCACGGCTAGCCCCGCCTTGGGCCGTATTTATAGTCCTGCGATTACTGCGACCTAGAATTCGAAATGTGACATTCCGTAGGAAAGTCACCGACATAGCCTAAAGATGAAGTGGTAATGTTCACATAAAACGTAGAACTTATAGTCGTTGAGCGAGAAGTTCTCGAATTAAATATTCTGGAACTTTTTTTGACAAACGCTTGATTCAGGAAAGATACACGCAGGGTTTACGGATGATAATATTATGATATTTACGATCACATCTTCCTCCTACCCTCACGATCATCAGCACAAGGTAATATAAATTATTGTAGGTGGCTAATATCCAGTGTGATCCTGCTAACATTGATAAATTGTTCGTCCATCTTATGATTTTGGCGGGACGTCCCGATTTTTAACTGAAAATTATATGTCCCGCGCGGGACAGGGTCAGTCCCGCTTTTTAGAGAATCGCGTCGATAGTGATTCCCACGCAAATTACAGGAATGTAATTATTTCAAGTAAAGTTATATTAATTTGCAATCGGAAAAAGTTTCATTTTTTAATCATAATATAAATCAACTTAAAAATAACCCAAAGAAATTATGGAAAAATATAAAAACAAATGTAGCAGATTTTAAATATAATCATTCATATTTGCCTTCTCCTCTTTTAGACCCAAATTTAATAAATAACTTTTTTATCGATGTCCCCGGAAATAATGAAGTTTCTATTGCAGTTCAAACATACTTTCAACAAAATCGTTATGGTCCTTCTATATTTACCTTAAAATCAGTCGATGAAAATACTATAGCTAAGATATTATTAAATATCACGACCAATGCAAAAGGTGCTGATGGAATTACCCGAGATATGATCATGTTTACCTTGCCTCAAACGTTAGAAGTAATAACTACAATCGTAAATAAGTCTTTATTATTGGGAATTTTTCCAGACGTATGGAAAGAATCCATAATAAGACCTATTCCTAAGAATAATAATCCATCAGACTTTAAAGACCTTAGGCCCATAAGTATACTCCCTTTCATGTCTAAAATTGTAGAAAAAGTAGTATGTAAACAGTTAACAGATTATTTAGAGGCCAATAATATTTTACCACTTAAACAATCTGGGTTCCGTACTGGTCATAGCACATCGACAGCGTTAATGAATGTAATTGATGACATTTTGAATAAACAAGACATAGGACATGGCTCGATATTAACACTGTTAGATTTCTCTCGCGCCTTTGAATCTATTAATCACAACTTACTTTTGTCTAAAATGGCATATTACGGCTTTGACGATCAAACTCTTAAATGGTTTTCCTCTTACTTAACTGGTCGGTCACAGCGCGTCGAGTTGCACGATAATACAGGAACTCCGTTGTTATCAGAATCAGCTAAAATAAAACGGGGGGTTCCACAGGGCTCTATATTAGGTCCGATTCTTTTTATTTTATATTGTGCTGATCTAACTAGTTGCATTAAAAATTGCAATTATCATATGTACGCAGACGATCTACAAATTTATACATCTTCTAAGCCGCATGACCCTTCAACAGCGATTCGGGAACTTAATGATGATCTTTCTCGCATAGCCCATTGGGCTAATCAAAATAATTTAACCTTAAATCCTCTCAAATCTAAATTTATTATTCTAGGATCTAAGTTTCAAATAGCTTGCATATCACGTCTAAAACCGGAAGTAAAAATTGAAGGGACATCCATCGAGCAAGTTGCTGAGGTTCGTAACCTTGGTGTTCTTTTTGACAGTAGTCTCACTTTTCATAACCATGTTTTAGAAGTTGCAAGAAATTGTTTTTATAGACTGAAGCTACTATATAAGATACGCAATTTTTTAAGTGTAGAAACTAGGATAAATATTTGTGAATCACTGATTTTATCAAAATTGAATTACGCAGATACTGTTATAGGCAGCTGTCTTTTCGGCTATACCAAAAAGATAATACAGCGCATACAGAACGCGTGTGCCCGATTCTGTTTTGCTATTCCCCGCCGTGCCCACGTGAGCCCTTACCTTAATCGAGGAAACCTTATGAACATGGCATCTCGACGGTCACTTCATTTCGCTTGTTTACTCTTTGAAGTAGTAAGAATACAAAAGCCATTTTATCTTTATGCCAAATTAAAATTTTCACAACGGCAAGTTAGACATGCCTCTTGCTTATTATTTCCAAGACACAATACAGCTGCATTTCGTGGTAGTTTTCAATATACTGCCACGAAATGTTGGAACAACATACCTCCACCGATAAGAAATAGTCAATCATTCCGCTTATTCAAGTCTACATACAAATTGTATCTATTAACCTCTCAAAAGTTTTAACAGCTTTGTGTTGTGTCTTTCTTCTTAATTTAAATTTATATAATTTACTTAATTGCATATACACATTTATTTTTTCTCTATATATATACATCTTATTTTTCTTTTTCTGAATACCTTTATTGTGTTAACATATTTCAACAGAAACTATTTATGTCTTTGAAATATTGTGCGTTTAAATTACCTTCTGAAAAGGTGCCCACGGAAGATCAGCGTCGCGACATCTCTGTGATGTTCGACAATTTGCTGAGTGAGCACCTTTTCAATACAAGTTGAGTACTTCTTACATTTGGGTTCTTATTGTTATTGATTTGTGTTTTTATTATTTTGTACTTATTTTCTGTTATTTTTTTTCTTGCAACTTGTATTGAATAAATATTTTCTTTCTTCTTTCTTTCTTTCTTTAAATAAGCATCAATTAAAATTAGTTTGTGTATTTTTTTATCAAATGAAGCATTATAGAAAATTATTTCATGAGTGGTATACAAAATAATGTTGTAGCACCTGATGGTAACATCATCATCATAATCATCATTTTAGTCGTATCACGTCCACTGCCGAATTTAGGCCTCCCTAATAAATTTCCTCATGGAGCGATTCTGCCTGCATCCATCGGCTTCAAGCAGCCTCGACCAGATCATCTGTTTATCGCTTGGGAGTTGTCCTCTACTACACATTCGCCGGTTCGCGGTCGCCATTGAAGAACCTTAACGCCCCATCGGTCGTCTGTATTATATATCGAACAATAATTATATGAAATGAAATTATAGGAACTGTATTAATTAGAAGTAAAAATCATATCATACCAGAAATAAATAGAAATTAGAAAAACAGAAATATTTTTATTGCCAAAAAGAACCTATAATTTGATACCGGCTCTATGAATACGCTCCTTTATCTTAACAAGGAGCTAGAGGGAGTTGGCTGTGTTGCTGTTTCTCTCCAACAGACGCGCTGCGAATATGGAGAGAGTTTTTCCAACGCAATACTCGGAGGAGGGTGGCCATGTGTTCGGGAAATACGAGACAAATGTTTCTCTATACTTTGCTCTTAGAAATTTAATTGATAAAACCATTCGGTGATTCTTGTGTTTTATAAACAATTTTGATATTTCATTAGAAGCCAGTTGTAATTCTAACTTTGAATTAAAGGTGAATGCTGTTCAAAGTGGTATGTTCTTTCTCCAGTCAGTAATATGAGATTAATTTTTACAACAAAAAATCAACTTGTCCGCGGAAACTCAGATAGGAATCGAAACGACGACCTTTGGATAACCGGTCCACTGCTCTAACCACAGAGCTACCACGGAATCCGATGGACGCGCTAAGTTTGTATAGTATCTACTGTAAATGCCAAAAATCTAATTAAGAAGTCAGTCATCTTTATATTGTTCAGATTTGTAGTTGTAATGTCACAGTGAGGATACCCCTTTTAACATCAGTAATAATAATAAATAATATTTTCTAAAAATTACACCAATTATTTAGTAACAAGATAAGAATTATTAAGAACTGTGGTATGTATACTAAGTAAAGGATAAAAATACATTAAAACTGTTTTTTGTAAATATAAACTTAATATACATAGGAAAACACCCAAACCAGAACAAATATTCATGTCCATGTACACAAAGATTTGTCCTGCGTGGAAAACGAACCCACTACTTTAGGAGCGGAGTGCGGGTGCACTATATTGTCGGTATTCGTTATTAAATCTAGGACAAGGAACTCGTCAAGTCTGTCCTCCTGCCACAAATATGGCCACAACATCTAGAAGCCGGCCCCCCTAATTGACTGCTGTGAGTTGTAAGCGATCCTTTTCAGAGAGCTATTGACTGCTATGAGTATTCAATACTTATACAGAGTCATTTAGGATGATTAGTTTTGTTTGAGATTGCTTACGGGGGAAATGTTAATATTGTAAGTATTAATTATAATAATACCGTGAATTGATGTCTGAAGATGTTACTAGTTTGCGCACGTACTTTTACTAGTGTCTAAAGCAGAGTTGCTTATGTGTTTGTTGTTAAAGTAGCCTTCTTACTTTTTGAGTGTTCCCGGATTCTTATCTCATCTGATATATAATAAATAAATAAATAATAATACAATTAGTATGCCAGCCTGTTTAGAGTGAGAGATAATGAGAGAGATTCAATACTTATTCAGATCCATTTATTGTCATTGTTATGTTTTAGCTTTAGTTTTTGCTACAGTGATTATTGTAAGTATTAACTGTACTGATTTTACATCTAGTTTTCAAGACCAAAGTTTCTCTTTTTTAAATTGTTTAAAAAAATAAAAATTCTGACACTTACACCAATTATTTAGTTCCAAGATAAGTATCATTAAGAACTTCTGTTATGGATACTAAATAACGGATAAATATGCATTTTTTTGTAAATACATACTTAATTTACATAGGAAAACATCCAGACTAGAACAAATATTCATATTCAGACTCAGACCTCAGGAGTGGAGTGCGGGTATACTCGCCACCACGCCATATCGGTCGTCATATCGGTTGTTTAAAAAATGTTTCCATAGTTTCGGGGTCGTATCTCACTACTCTCTCTACTCTATTATGTAAATATCGTGATTTGAGGCTTCAGGCTACATCGCGCTGTATATTGTGGTCTAAAAAACCTTGCTTTTTTGAGGTTAAGAGTACCATCCTTACGTCCTTTATAGGGCATGAAACATGCTTTCTCCTTTTTAAGGTCGTTTAAGTAATAAGAACCCTTGTTTTCAGCAATAACGTTTTTACTTCTTTATTTCTGTAATGAGTTAAAGTTTTTGGCAATATTGGACGTGTCAATTTTATTTCGTGTGGTAAAACCAAAATTCCTCTCATCTTCATATGTGAAAAGAAACCTCAACCCGTAGTGGAACGTAATAGTCTAAGATAATGGAAACCTAATATATAAACGAAAATCATCATCTATATCCACCGAGACAATTTTTGATCCTTATTCCCTTATGACAGATTATGGCCCAACAACAGCTCCCTTCAATGGTAGTTTTTGTTTTAATGCCAAGAAGTTTCAAGCACCCTCACTTATTATAATGAAAGAAAAATGTTAGAAAAAGTTAGTTTGTAGGTCCTTTCACGAATTATATTTTGAAAGTAAGACTGAGAATCTATTACTTCAACTCAGGGGGCATTTCGTTTTGTCTTATGTTTAGTCTGTAATTTATTACTATTATTATAAACTTAACATTGTTAGTTTATTTTAGCATGTTTGCGTTTTGGTTTCACTGTACGTTGTATGCACACTGTACAATATGTGATGTCACTTCTACCTACCCTTACGGAAATAAAGTGTGACAATATGTATGTATCTGTTTCCCTTAAAACTCCCCTTGGGTATGTAAATGGAAAAAAAAAACTTCAAATTATGTTCCAACATAATGACTATATTTTGTAAATCTGTCACATAAATTATACACATTAGTTTAAGAGATCGACACGCGAATTTTACAAGTTTCTTAATATTTCTTATAATTATTATTCTTATTTTCTATCAGTATACACTTGTGGTAGGTAATAGGTTTATTAATAGTATACCTTTTATACTTAACTTACAATTACTTAAACATATTTTATATTATCTCATTTATTTTTACACAAACTATCTGTACAATGAATTTATGCTGAAGCTGAATTTCGGCAAACATTACTCAGACTGGAAGTTAGAGTCGTTTTAGTGAGGTAGAAATAACTTAATTAGATTAAACACTTGTACAATTTAAATTAGACTCCTTAGTAAATCGACAATAATGTCACGTGTGGTACAGTTTTTCATAATTCAGTTAATTAGCCAAATTGTAAGAAATTATCGCTGTTTTTTTTATATTATGTTGTTAAAATATGGACGTCACATCATAAAATTAAATTAAAAAGACTATTAAAAAATAGTATACACAATTGTATTTAACAAATATATAAGCCTCCTTAACAAAACTCTGCCGAAAATAGCAATCGTTTAAAATAAAAATAGTAATAGTAATCATCGCCAACATACTGTAATGCAGTATGGCGATAATAATATTCAAGTTAGCTATTATATTTCGCTATAATAAAAAATAAATTTGAAAGAAACTATTGTTATTGCACTTGTTCTTTCTCCTATATTACATTACACTGTAGGTCTTTCAAAGATATAGTATTTTTTTAAAAATTGTATCCTAAACTACAAATAGTACTGGTAGGGGTTACCGCGACCTCGGAACATAACAGGCTCAAGAAGGAACTTGGCTGGTTTTTATTCACTGCAAGTCTGACCCACCCTTCCACTACACCCACGGACAGGACCCAGAGAGGTTTGGTGATTTTTATTCAATGGTGTCGCGCGTTACGTCCCTTTTCTTCCTTTCCATATTATGCGCTGGATCTTAAAGACGAAAAAACAACCTTTTTTCCTCTTCTTTAATAAACAAAGCGATGATTATTTTTCCCTCTACACGATGGGAACGACTAAATACACCCTACATAAACAAATATATAGTCAACGTCAAACAATTCGTAGCACCCAAAGCGCTATACATATCGGATCGGAACATGTCCGTTCAAGAGCGTTACGCTTAACTATAGAAACGTGTGTCCATCTTTATGGCGACGTATATATATTACCAACTATATGATGCTGACTGTATATGGCATGCGAACGGGATGCCCCTGGTATCGACAGTATCTACAGGGTGTGGTGATCAGTTTCCATCCGTAAGTCATCGTAATTTGTGGCATAAAATAACTCTTTTTAATCTCTCTCACCACGCAGCGGATTCGGGGAGACTACCTTAATGAATAGTGTTTTTGTTATTAATCTAAAAGATTGCAAAAATATAAAATAATAATAATACTAAAAACCTAGTTTACAAATAATACTGATCGAAAGATGCCTTATTTACTTTACTAAAAGAACAAAAAATATTTGTACTTTATAAAGGGTTTACAGATAATTATAAATAAATCATAATTATGCATATCACTTACTGACATATAATATGGGTCTGAACCTACAGTTTCATACTCATAAAAGATTGAAAAACCCGTATCATAGAATTTTTCAACAAACACAAATAAATGCCTCCTCTTCTTTCCTCTCGAAGCCTCTCGAATTCAGCTTTGATGCTTTCGGTTCCGTCAAGTGTATTTCGCCATTTATAATATACATTTAAAAAAGAGCAAAGACAACAGAAAATGCCTAAGTCCTTCAGCTTGGCAAAACTCACCACACAAAATTTATCAAACTGATTACGAAAGTGGGTGCCTGCCTCTGAGTCATAGCTCCACTTCTCAGCCATTCAGAGTTATTAGAGCAATATCTATGCTTTCCAAGATCTTTACAATAACATGATCTGCTCTCTGAGACGTGTACTACGTAGTATATATTGTTTTTTATTTTATTCTAAGTGAAGCTATTGATTATTTGTGAATTTTAAGTGTGCTGGACTTGCTCTATATAGTAAAGGTGAAATAATTTATGAATAAAAATTATATTACTGTTATTAGGTAGCAGTAAACATATTTTATGTTAGGCTATATTTTTCTTGTATTAACTAAAAGTAATTATGTGACCTAAAATAAATAATATTATTGCTAAAAATATTTGGCCTGTAGTTCAGTTCTTGGTACTTATTTTAAATTAACTTTTTTTCTACAATTCAAGTACAATACTGAGACTAGACTAACTTCGATTTTAGTTTCTACTTAACCGCAATATATTAAAATAATTATTTACTCTTATTTCTAATCACATAGGTACTTATCAATGCTAAGTTATTTCTATTAAGGTAAAATATATTTACAGATATTTAGTACATAGTTACTTCTATTTTAATAAAATATAAAACATTTTTTACATTCAAACTAAAAACTGGTTTAAGTTTATATAGTTAGTCATGGTCACCCTACGTAAATCTTTTACTATGTACAAATATTGTATAAAAAATTAACATGTCGTAATGTTTTATCTGTCTACTAAGCTGTTTAAAGTATTATGTAAAAATGCCACTTAAAGAATTGGTTTATTTTCATACTACATAAGGCCTAAACATATCCATACCGGGTCGACCATCTGGATTCATAACAACCAAACCTCGTCTATTGTTTTCCAAATTCGAATTGAAGTTAGCGGCTGCCATAGCTCTCTCTCGCTCCAGCGCGATAATTCTGTCCCTGTCTAACATCGGTGGTTTGACAGATGTCAGATCGGCAGCAGCCATGTTTTGTTTTTCGGGCTCCGGGTTCGCCTGTGGGAGGTCTTTTGGCTTATTGTTTTTCTCTTCGGACTGATGGGCGTGTGAATCCTTTTTGGTGTCTTGTTGCGCCTTTTTCGAGCGTTTCCACTTCATTCTCCGATTTTGAAACCATATTTTTACCTGAGGACAAAAAGATAAAATTTATTGAGTTGGTGTTTACAAGAAACCTTTTTCTTTATAGAGGTTAAGTTTTGGGAAGATAGATTCGAAACCCTACGACCAGTCCGATTAGCGAAGGGCGATTTGAGATGTACTGATGACATCATTCGATTATATAGGTATGTGGGACTCACCACCGGGAGACACGACCGCAAGCAGTAATACCCACTAAAAACCTTCCGACGACGCCCGCCGCTTGTTGAGAAAGAAACGGAGGGCCTGTACCTGGGTTGCAGCGTCTGACACCCCGCCCGAGGCCAAACCGGGAGGAACCTTCTCTGAGAGGCGCAGAGGACGCGACCAAAGCGTGTGTGGCCCGGGTCTTATAATCGGGGCGTCTTTTAAATAATGGCTTTGTACGTTTAGCACATTTAGCCAGTGTCAAGTAAGAGGATATATTAATAACATGTAAATCATAGTAAATGAGAATGAATTGTGACAAAGATGAGAAATGGTAAAGGAGATGCTCTCCCCCTAAGCCCCTTGAGTCCTCAGTAAAGATGTGGGACTATACTAAGATCTCACATGGACTTCTTGAGAGAATTTGAAGAGTGATGTTGCACTGTTTTGTTTCATTTACCAACACTCATGTACGTTCACAAAAACTTAACGGTTAATAATCCACCGTTATTTTACACATTAATGTTCAAAATATAACAAATTTTAGAAAATAAAACAAAACTGCAGACTAGGCGCTTCACTTTCCCGCCAAGAACTTACCACAAAGGTTTAGAAACGACAACTTTGGGCAGCAAAGAAAAATGGCCGACTACAGCCAATTACTATACAGCCTAACTAAAACAAAACAATTTCCCAAAACCACTTTTACCTCGAACCAGAAGCGAGGGTGAGCAGAGATTAATATTTAAACCCGTATAAAATGCCCTACGCAATAATCTTTATGGCATACGGTTTTCCCGCCCCTTTAATCTTGTCCCCAGATTTACTCGACCAAGTTACAACGTCCCTATTGGTGGCGCTAGCGTCTATACAAAAGTTTATTTTTTACGTACAAACATGTTAGTTCTTTTTTCGCCCGCAAGCTTGCCAGATTTTGGAGCGTAAATCCGGATATATCGCGCGCTGACAAGTGTTTTGCGCCATTTTGCAAATGTCAAAAAGTGGGTGCTTTTGATGTCGTGATGAATAAATCTGAGATGAGAGGGTCGCGTTGGGGTGAGTGAGAAGTTGTGATAAAATCTGTAGGTGATATTTTGTCATAAAAAGTTGGAAGTCTTTAACATCAGCTAAGTAAGGACATCTGTTATTTTTGATAAACGAATTATTATTTACTTCATTACCATGTCAGCCCCTTAACGTGCTGAGCACGGGCCGCCTCAAAAAAGTCAAAAGTCAAAAATACTTTATTTCATAAACTATTACATAGCACTTGAAAACGTCAAAATTATAAAAAAATAACAAAAACAAATAAAATATAACTATACTAAAATCACGAAGCTTAGATTCACTTGCAACCAAATAATTTAAAAAAACAAAAAACATTTAAGTGCAAGCGAATCTAAGTGCCAGTTCCGAGCCACCGCTCTGTAAGAAGAACTGGCAAGAAACTCACAGGCTATGCTCTTTTAAATTATCGATTGGTTAGTAACAATCTTCATTTGTCTGTGACGCTATACAATGCAACATAATATAACAATATTCATGCTTTAAGTCATCATATTAGAATAGCCTGTATGAAACGGCGGTTTAATCCCAAGCATTTTTATCAGCCATATAGTCTTTAATAGAATAATATCCCTTTGAAGACAGCTTGCGTTTTATTGTTAATTTAAATTTATTTAGGCTTAATTGCTGTATATTGCTTGGGATTTTATTATAGAATCGCACACATTGACCTTTAAAAGATTTGTTAATTTTTTGGAGCCTAGTGGCAGGTACAACTAGTTTATGCTTATTTCTTGTGTTTAGGTTATGTATATCACTTTTCTTACTCAATTTATCAAAATTTTTGTGTACATATACTAGGTTTTCATAAACAAACTGACCCGCCACTGTCAAAATACCAATTTCTTTAAATTTATCCCTTAGTGAATGTCTACATGGTAGATTATAAATTGCTCGTATGGCCCTCTTCTGCAGTACAAAAATATTTTGAATATCTGCGGCACAACCCCACAGAAGAATACCATACGACATAACACTATGAAAATAGCAATGATAAACAAGCCTAGCTGTTTCAACGTCTGTTAATTGGCGAATTTTCTTTACCGCGTATGCAGCAGAGCTGAGTCTATTCGACAATTCACCAATATGTGGGCCCCACTGTAACTTAGAATCTAATATAACACCCAAAAATTTGGTGGTATCCACAAGGGTCAACTCATCTTCCTTTATTTTAATAGTGGTGTTTACTTGTCTGTGACCTCTCACAAACGAAATTCAAAATCATTTATTCAAGTTTGGCTCAAAAGAGCTCATAAGAAGGTCAAAACTTAAAAACTAGCGCGCCCATACACTGCGGGCGGAAGCTTGATCCTAAAAGAACAGGCAAGAAAATCGTCAAGATAAGTTATTTTTCCAGCCAGTTACAAGAAAATGTACTTAGTAGTGTAACAATTTGACAAGTTTACAAAAACCTGTGTTCTGCAGTCAGAAAATTTAAAATACTTATAACTTTTATTTAAGTTATACGAGCATGATTGAAATGGTATATAATCCTAACAACTTTAAAAAAACACAAATCCCTACCCTACGTTCCTCAGCTTCTGACAAGGCGCCGGAAAAAAGTAACTTGTCCGAAATCTTTTAAGACTGCGTTTGCCGGTAGACAATTTACCTTTCGTTCTACTTTTTTATTTAATAAAATTAATAAGGAATTAAATATATATAGCGTCAATTATGTGACTGCCAAAAAAGTTCTGGAGGAATGGGTTAAGTTCAAAACATACGAGGAAATAGAATCGATACTAAACCGAGACCTATTATAGCTCACATACATACACATATACTCTCAATCACATAAAAACACACGCTAACACTAAGTCACACACACACACATATACACACACACACACACACACACACACACACACACACACACAATAAATATGTATAGAATAGAAAAGAGCGGCGTCTCCAAACACAGGCTTTTCAGCTTAAATGGAGACTCCATCCACTTAGTATTTAAGTTCAACCATGTAAACGAAAATAAATATTTTTTTTTTTTATTTTTTTTTTATGATTACGAAGGTGGTCAAACTCCACCACGCGGACCCAGTGCGGATTGGCGGGGCTGGAGATGATACTGCTATTAACCTAATTACAGACCTGAGTTTCAGTGAGCATCAAGCTGATAGTCACCTCGAACCTTTTCAGCCTCGAGACGTTCTAGTTCATAAGCGTTTCTCCAGCTCCAGAAGCTGCTAGGACGTGAACGCGGGGCGGTCCTAATGTGACACATCTTAATGACATCATCATGCCTAATCGCCAGCAGTCGATGCAGTTTATTATCATGTCGCGAACCGCTTAAAAGACCTGGGATTATAGGAGCTGGTTGAATGGTTATGATGCTCAGACCACCGATCAAGAGATTTAGTATATAAATAGATAAAACGTTTATTTCTTGTAAATAATGCAAATGACATAAAAACATATCCCACAAAACCGTTTGACTGGTTTGTCTGTGGGTCACAGTCTCTTTTATATCTACTAATTACAACTTATTTTATACTAATAAATAAACTACAATTTTGCACATACACCAAATATAGTGTTTTTAGGGTTCCGTAGTAAACAAGGAACCCTTATAGTTTCGCCATGTCCGTCTGTCCGTCCGTCCGTCCGTCCGCGGGTTAGCGCAGAGACTATTAACATTAGACAGCTGAAAATTGGTGTGGGTATACATATTAATTACGTCGACAAACCTGTAGAATAAAATTTTTAAAAATATTGTTTATTAATATACCTCCCCTACACGTTAAGTAGGAATTTTTTTTTTTCTCGAGTCTATCTTATCATGTTGGGTATCGTTAGAAAGGTCTTTCAAAAGTAATAAAAGTTTCTGAAAACCATTTTTCGATTTAGGGATCCGTTTTCGAAATATTAAGCTTTAAAGTGGAAAAAATTGATAGAGTTAAGTATCCGCCCCCCCCACCAGGTAAACGGTAGTTTCAGAGTGGCTGAAAAAATTCACAATAGTATATATAATGAAGTTAAAAGGAAAACTATCACGGCTAAGTAGGCTTTACTGGTTTTCGAGTAATGGACGACAATCAAATAAATTTATGTATTAAAATTTCATTCATACCGTAGTAGTGATATCTATCGGGGAATAGCTGAACACATTATGGCAAAGGGTGACTACGGAACCCTATATTGCGCGTGGCCCAACACGCACTTGACCGGTTTTTTTAAATTGGCTTTGTACTTGTGTTTGTTTGTTTCCACTCTTATGGCTTCAGGTATACAATTTAAAAGGTATGGAGGCCGTTTTTATTTTCCTGTCACCATAATTATTATATACTCTGGGTACATTGAGTTTATCGGCGGTCATTGAGCAAATATGAGTAGTGCTGTCGACACAAGTTAAAAAATAATAATATGATCGAGGAGGAAGTGTATAAGTCAATGACAAATAACTAATCGAAGGAAAAAACTTGTTACGTCTACCCCACGGTAGCAGGTCAGGAAGATTCTGCTGATAATAGGGATGGTACAACCCTGAATCTCAGTTAGCATGAAGCTGGTGAGTGACTCAAATGACGTTCTGGATGAATGCTGCTTCGCATCCCGCTTAAAAGACCAGGGATTATAGTCAATCGAAGTAGAAGCTTACTGAACAATGATCTGTTCCGTTCACTACTAGCTGTTCCTTTTAGTAGAAGTGTCATGCTGGTAATAATATCAGCATCATCATCTCAGCGATATGGCGTCTACGTCTGAACATAGGCCTCCCCAGTAGATTTCCACATTGATCGATCCTGAGTCGCCTGCATCCATCGGCTTCCAGCCGCCTTACGTTTGTCGGTTTGCGGTCGCCATTGAAGAACCTTAACGCCCCATCGGTCTTCGGTTCTTTGAGCTGTGTGCCCCGCCCACTGCCACTTCAGCTTGCAAGCTCGCCTTGCTATGTCGGTCCCTCCAGTCCTCCTACGGATTTCCTCATTTCTGATTCGATCACGTAGGGACAAACCGAACATAGCTCTCTCCATTGATAACAATGATACAAGTATATACAAACCTTGACAACTTCTTTATGCAGAACTGCTTTTTTTAGGTAAGGTAAATGAAGGTACAAACCTGAGTCTCAGTGAGCATCAAGCTGGTGGCCACCTCGAACCTCTTGGGCCTCGAAAGGTACTTGTTCATGCGGAACTGTTTCTCCAGCTCCAGGAGCTGCTGGGACGTGAACGCGGTGCGCGGTCTTCGGGTCTTGCCTAGGAGGGCGTGGGGGGCTGCGGACAAAATAAGAACTTAATTTATAGTTTCAACACATAATGTTTACAGTGACTTCTTGGCGGGAAAGTGAAGCGTCATGTTTGCAGTTTTGTTTTATTTTCTGATAGTCATCTCATGATCTCATGATGTATCTTTGTTAGAAAAGTTAAAAAAAAAAACTAAATTCATATTCATTTATTCAAGTTTGGCTCAAAAGAGCTCTTATGAACGACAAAACTTAAAAAGTAACGCGCCCATTCACTGCGGGCGTGAGCTTGATCGTAAAAGAACGGGCAAGAAAATTGTCAAGGTTAGTTTTTTCTATCTTTAAAATTTGTATTTATTTTGTATTTGAAGTTTTCAGTAACGGTAACTAAGGGGCTATCCATAAATGACGTCACACGTTAAGGGGGTGGGTGGGAGGGGGTTGACGAAGAGTGACATGGCGTGACAAGGGGATGGGAGACATCCTGAATTTCGTGACGACACTTTTCAAAACCGAGGTCTTATGAAAATTTTGTAACTGCTGTTTTGATGTAATTATTTCTTGCTGTACAATTGCAAAATATGTGACATCACACAAAGGAGGAGGGAGTCGCACAAGTGTGATCAGCTGTGACAAGGACGGAGGGGGGGGTCAAAAAATACGGAATTCGTGTGACGTAGTATATGGATGACCCCCTATTGCACTTTAATAAGGGCATAAACGTATTTTATAAGAGTTGGCAACGGCGCTAGTTATACTCCTGGGGGCCTACCGCCGAATTCGATGGATTACCGGTAATTCATCTAGATCAAACTTTGCTTACGTTCATTAATCCGTACCGGGGAATCTGCCGACAGCCACATCTCATTCATGACCTTCAGTCCGGGACAGACCAATAGGTAAATGGAGAACGCCATTTTGTTTCGATTTCCATGAGTTCGGCGGTATGACAGAATCAATTCTAAATCCATTTTGCCTTATAATCGATTGCCATCGAACTCGGTGGTAGGCCCCCTGGTGTGGTACGCGTTTATACGGTGGTACATAAAAATTAGAACGTTAGTCATGTGGTTTTGCAAACATACTGTACATTAGAAATCACATTCCAATCGAAATTAACGCAACCATCGATAAAACTCTCAATGTAGCGAGAAACTCAGATAAGTGAGTACTTTCCAGGATACCAATAAACGAAATCACCCAATCCACTTTCAATATTCATGAGATAATTAACATTTTCCAATTTCCCCTAATGGATAACAATCAGCGAAATGAAATTACGTTACAGACTTTTATATTATTAAGTATAATATAAATAACAAACGCACCGCCGAAGATAAGCCTATAAAAATGATAATAGTCAATTAGGCTGCACCCCGACATTTGGTCGTGTTTGCACAACGCGATAAACGTTTAGCTGGAACGGAACGCATCTGTCACTTTTCGCGGCGGGAAGGACCTTTTGACAGATCGTAGATTCTTTTTAGGGGGCCATTTTGTTGGTGGCAATTCGTTAATTGGCTTAAATCGAATGGAAAATATTATTTGGTCGGTGTAATTTAATTAATTGTAGCTGGTGCGTGTTAATGTTAGGGTATGTAGGGTCTACTTAAAATGATCGATAGTTAATGCTAATATTTTTTAAATGTATTAAGTAGGTACACAATTGGGTGTATACGGATCCTACCATGACCTAAGGAGCCCAAGCCAACCTCACCTGCAAGTGGTGCTCCTGCAGATCAACGGACGAGGCTCTGGCGAAAATAACGTGCCCGATAAGCGGCAATAGGCTCGCCACCTATTACGTGGGACCAACTATATAGTTAGTGAAGTGTGGGCGTGTAATATGCCTCTGCCTACCCCTTCGGGCAAACAGGCGTTAATGTATGTATGTAGGTACACAATTATTCAAAATTCATAATGGAGATTTTCCTTATATTCGTTATGTGTACTTCAAATTCTCGATACAAATACTCGATTTTCTTGCTCATAAATTATAGGTATGGGTATCGAACCTTAGGCGCAGCAAATTCAATAATTTGTCAAAATCAACCTAGGTTTCCACTTATAACATAAATTATCTGATCGTGAAATTCAGTCTACATTGTAGTTTAGCCACGACAAACAGAGAGACTCAAAATTATAATAATTTTTTTTGTTGTATGTTATATCTTACTCTCATTTTGCATTGAAATTAAAAAAGTGAAAAATTTGTCAAAAAAAACTTAATAAGTAAAAAATTATTACATATAAATTATCTGTTGCACTTCGTACTTACGGAATATAATAACTCTTAATTAACATTACAAATATACTTCATAAGTTTTAAACCAAAACTAAAATATATAAAAATATTACGCGATAGTACGACGAGCAATCAGTACCTACCTACTTACATAAATTTAAAAAGTTAAAATGCAATGAATGTAGCTCTACCCATTATCATATATTTAAACGACGATGTAATGTTGACAAAATAAAAGCGATATGATCCCAAACCATTTAAGGACCCGTGGAAAAGTCACGTACGGTCAACAAAACAGGCCTCAGGTTATTGATTTTTGATTTCGGTACTTAGGCACGAAGCCATATTTGTTTTACGCTGAGCACTTTTTTTAATGTAGTTTTAAACATTACCCTTAGGTATATTTATTTTATTCGAGCGTGGCTGGAGTATCTTCGAAATGGTCATCATAACTGATCTTTATGTAAATGAGTATCTAAGTATTTGTTTTTGAAAATAATTTGTGTGTGTTTGTGAAGCTTTCAATAAATATGGCAATAATAAGTAGGATATCGAGTTTATTTGTGAGCGTATCGGGCAACCGTTATGTATATTTTTGTATCATTAAACATTAAACTGTGCATTTTTCCAGTTAAATTTCAGTGTTTTAAGCTTATACTATAAAGTTATTTATAACCTACATATACCCTTAAGAAAAACGGCAGCATACAAACTCTGTGTTCAGGAAGAATTGTAGATTTGTATTTAAGTAATTATTGTTTGTAACAGAAAAACTGACTATGGCTATTCCTCATAAGGAAGCTCAAAGTCGCTCAGCGTGCAATGGAAAGAGCTATGCTCGAAGTGTCCCTACGTGATAGAATCAGAACAGAGGAAATCCGTAGGAGAACTGGAGTGACCGACATAGCGAAGCGCGTTTGCAAGCTGAAGTGGCAGTGGGCGGGGCACATAGCTCGAAGAACCGACGACCGATGAGGCGTTAAGGTTCTTGAATGGCGGTCACGAATCAGCAAACGTAGTAGAGGGCGGCCCCCAACGCGATGGACCGATGATCTGGTCAGGGCGGCGGGGAGCCGGTGGGTGCAGGCGGCAAAGAATCGATCTACGTGGAAAGCAAGCCTATGTTCAGCAGTGAACTTTAAATGGCTGAAATGATGATGATAAACAGCAAAACACTCATCCCTTTATATTACAAGAATGTACTTGCAAATATATGTATGTTTTACTGTTGACTAGTACCTATTGTACAAGGTCTTTTTTTTTTGTTTTACGTCGGTAACAAAATGCGTTTACGCACTACCTTCCGGCCAAAGGGGGACCGAAAGGGGTGTGGGACTCACCACCGGCAGACGCGACTGCCAGCAGTAACACCCACTAAAAATCTTCCAACGACGCCCGCCGCTTGTTGAGAAAAAGGCGGGGGCCAGTACCTGGGTTGCAGCTTCTGACACCCCGCCTGCGGCCAACGTCCCCCGGACCAAAACCGGGAGGACCTCCTTAGAGAGGCGCAGTGGACGCGCCCCTCCTACCTCCTTGTGCGACCATAGCGTGTGTGGCCGACTTCCTGGAGGGTCTATGGTAAGCAGCAGGGGCCCCCTGCCCCCACTGCCTAAGACCCTCCTGGCGCTGCTTGACGGGCCCTCCTGACCCGCCCGCTGCGCCCTCCACAGGTCCCTCTTAGTTTCCCCCTCGGTAGTCAGTACTAAGGGCACCCAGAGTCGTCGGTCTCTGGGTGTTACCTTCTCCCTAGCGCCTCCTGCGCCCTACCGGGAGGTACTCAGCCCCCCCCACCACGACAAGGTGGAGACCAGTCGGGGGGGATTGTACAAGGTCTGTGCTAAGTTTGAATTTAGAACTGTTGTGCGAGATAATAAACAATATTTAATTTGATATTTCTTTGATTATTTTGACACCCGCGGGCTCATGTGCAGACAGAGTTTCCCCTCATAATAAATTAATACATAAACTCATGATATATTCCTACAGGGGAAGGCAAAGACTGCCACTTTGTACAATCTTCACACACATCTTTCGCTTCATCCGATTTCATTGTTCTTGTTAAACAAGTTTTCATTCTTGTGATGAAGAATAAAAAGCTTGTTAAACAAGAAATATACGAGAACCCTTTTATGGAAAAATCACCGAGAAATAGGTACAATATGTTCTAAGGGAGTACAAATAACGCAAATAACTGGTGACAGATGACCTAGTTAACGTGACGGCACATTTTGAACCAGCGACCGGAGGGCATATCCCCGATTTGACGGCGTGGCTCGCCATGTTCACGTATGATGGTTTCGTGATCATCATCATCATATCAGCCTTATAAAGTGCACTGCTGAACATTGACCTCCCAAATAAGTTCCAATCTAATGGGGGTATTTGGCCATAATTACCACGCGGGGCAGGCGGGTTGGCGATCGCAGTTTAAGCCAGTACGCAGGACGACTCTGCTGCCCATCATCCATTAGGATTGCTCTTTGTCGACTCTTACGACTTCCTGTGAGATGAGGGGGATGGCACCATTCTAGGCCGGTATCACGCGGGTTTCGTGATGGCTTGATGTTGAATGCCATTCTAATGATTACACATCTAAAGATAGACCTCTGTGAATTCCGCTCGCTGCTCATTTGGATGACATCAAATCATTTATTGCAAGTCACATGTACTAAAGTTGCAACAAATTATAAAGGCCGATATGTAAAACCCAAGCAATATAAATTAAAATTAACATATTCAGTTACAATTTAGCTTAAAACATTCTTGTTCCATATAACTATAATCATTCTATCGTTGCAGAATTCTGCTTTTACTCATTTCCGAACAAGAGCTACGAGAAATATTGTGAATATTTGCGACATAAAATAATAGCGTCGCTAGCAAAATCTCCTGCCAGTTACAAATCGTCGATTGGATGAACATCAGTGTCGTAAAAAATCGACTCGCATTTGGTACAAAACAACAAGGAATTATCATTTATATTCCTTTATTACGAATACAACCGATGCGGCAGTAAGTAGAAATATGCTACTGAGTTTCAACGCAATTTGAACCGTAATCCATATTAAAATAAGGACGAGAGAAATACGTTTAAGTGAGTCTTGATTTTATCTGCACGATGTTGGCTCGAGGGGACCGGAAATGCCTTCATGACAATATTTATTTCGTTAAGATAGTCTGGTCGTAGTGAAAGAGGCTCTACAATAATGCTATATAATGTAATTCTTATGTTTGTACTAGTTACTATAGATTGATTTTCGGGATTCTTAAGGTCTTATTTATCTTAATAGCACAAAACATTTTCAATTGCTGAATTTTAACTTTAAAAGTGAAAAGTCAAAGTCAAAAGTCAAAATACTTTTATTTCATAAACTATTACATAGTACTTGAAAACGTCAAAATGATGTGTTTATTTTGTTTTACGGTGTTGCTGCTAAACACATTTATAACATCATGCTTTTATAACGACGAAAACAAGTTAGTAAGACGAAGATGAAGATTTCGGCGACCTTGCTTTCCTTTCTTTGGGAGAAGCCTTTGTAACGATGAGAGTCATATTAAAATAAATTCAAAACTCATTTATTCAAGTTTGCCTTAATAGAGCTCTTATGAAGGTCAAACTTAAAATTGAACGCGCATTAAATAAAAAAAAATTAATTTAATATTTGTCTCGATATCGTAAAATTGATATATTTATTAAATACGTTAGAACATCTCAAATATAGTCATCAATGCAATGCTACAGGAACTAGAGAACGGATAAACATACTTCAATCCTACTTCTTAGGAAATTTTGAATTTCATATACAGGGAACAAAATGAAAAGTTTTATATCCTGGAGATCGGGCAATGTATTAGGTCGGGGAAAAAGTCCTTTCGCATAACGTAGGTATAAACTTATTATAAAATTTTTTTGACTGTACTATTTGTGTCTGGCTGGTTTTGGTAACATTAAAAAGGTTCCATTATAAAGAAAAGAAAAAAATAAAAAAAAGTTGTTTCCCGCTATTTTTATTTGTTTTTCTCTCCGTAAAAATGAGTGAATCTAATGAAGAAATTCGATACATTTTAAAATTTTATTATAAAAAAGGCAAAAATGCAACTCAAGCAGTGAAAAAAATTTGTGATGTTTATGGACCTGATGCAGTGTCAGTAAGAGTAGCACAAATTTAGTTCAAACGTTTTCAGTCCGGAAATTTTGATGTTAAAGATGCACCTCGCTCTGGTCGCCCTGTTACGAATAAAATGGACGCCATTTTTGAAAGAGTGGAGCAAGATCGGCATATTAGTAGTTACGATGTAGCTGAAGAACTGGGAATTGACCACAAAACAGTTTTGACCCATTTGAAGAAAGCTGGTTATACAAAAAAGCTCGATATTTGGGTGCCACACGAGCTCACTCAAAGAAACTTAATGAACCGTGTACTCATTTGCGATTCATTATTGAGACGTAATGAAACCGAGCCGTTTTTGAAGAGATTGATAACTGGCGATGAAAAGTGGATCACGTACGACAAGAACGTGCGAAAAAGGTCGTGGTCGAAAGTTGGCCAGGCTTCACAGACTGTGGCCAAACCTGGCCTAACACGAAATAAGGTGATGCTGTGTGTATGGTGGGATTGGAAGGGCATTGTTTATTATGAGCTTTTACCGCCCGGCAAAACCATCGATTCTGATCTTTACTGCCAGCAACTGATGAGATTAAAGGAAGCAGTCGAGAGAAAACGGCCGGAATTGATCAACAGGAAGGGTGTGGTCTTTCATCACGATAACGCTAGACCACACACATCTTTAGCCACTCAGCAAAAATTAAGAGAGTTCGACTGGGAGGTCCTAGTGCATCCACCATATAGCCCTGACCTTGCGCCTTCAGATTTTCACCTGTTTTGGTCTCTGCAGAATTCTTTAGGTTCTGTAAGGTTGACCTCAAGAGAGGACTGCCAAAACTATTAGTCCCGTTTTTTTGATCAGAAGTCCCAAAGTTTCTACAGTAACGGGATAATGTCTCTGCCCACAAAATGGCAGAAAGTTATTCAACAAAACGGTACATATATTTTGTAAATAAATGTAAATAAACTTTGAAAAAAATGTCTTGACTTTTCATACAAAAATACGAAAAGACTTTTTCCCCAACCTATTATATACAAAATATTATTTTTTATGTAAATAAAAGATTTATTTATATCCTGAACTGCACCCAAAATGGTCAGCTGGATACAAGCACTAGGGCATATTCCTTGCTAATGCTGAAATGGGTCATTTTGGTGCATCATATTAGTTTTGTCATATATTTTTAGTTGTTAATAGCAAATCGTATTGTATGATTATTCATTTTTCATTTAATGCACCAATAAATGTTTTTTTTATTATTAAATATGAAGTTAAGTTACTTTTATGCGCTAAAATGAATAGTGAACACAAAATGCAGTTCTCAACAGTTCGATTAAATATTTGTATTCAAAGTAGAGCACTTTTCGCCACACGCTATCAATTCCGAACTGTCTCGAAGAGAGATTTACGTGCGTTCTCGTACTGAATACAAGTATTTCATTAGTGGAAGAGAAGCATTTCCATACAATTCACTCTGTTTCATATTAGTTTTGCTGAATTATCTGTATAATCTTTATGTACTTATACATATTACAGTAAAATTATTTATTCGATCACCATTATTTCAAAGATTACGGAACACCTACCACATACGTTTTATTTTATAGAATCCCATACCAAACGATTACAAATCATAGACAATAAATCTGGCTGCATGGGGTGTTTAGGGTTCCTACAAGATCTAAGGAGCCCAAGCCAACCTCACCTGCAAGTGGTGCACCTGCCGATCAACGGACGAGGCTCTGGCGAACATAAAAGTACCCGGTAAGCGGCTATAGGCTCGCCACCTATTCGTGGTACCAGTAATATAATTGGCAAAATGTGGGTGTATAATATGCCTCTGCCTACCCCTTCGGGGAAACTGGCGTGATATTATGTATGTAAGTAAAAATTAACAAACATTATTTATAACTATAAAACAAATCATTTAAACATGTAAACATATCTAATCAAAATGAAGTCCACTAATCTCAATAACAATTATAAATAACTAGTTATGCCCGCGGCGTGCCTCGTGTGAAGGAAGAAGGGACAATGGTAAGACCCTGGGTGCCTGACTATGTCCTTAATAGGAAAGCTCAGAGAGTAATGTAGAGCTCTTAATGGTGCCTGACTATGTCCTTTATAGGGAGCTCAGAGAGTAATGTAGTTGTTGTACTCGGAGTGCCCCTTTGTGATAGAATCACTTATGATAATTTCACACAAGGTTTATATAAATTTTACCCCTTTTTTAATTATTTACGTCATAGTTATGAGATAAATAAAATCCAGCGTCGGTCCCTACATATCACTTCTGGCTGAGCCAACTTCGAGCGATGCTAAAATCTTTTTTCAGCGAATATATAATATTATTAAAATGTAATAGGTTAAGATTAGGATACGATGGAGCTGGCATGGTCAATTTATATGATCAAAGCTCCTAAAGAAATAAAAAGAAAAAAAAATTAAAAAAAAGTTAAATTTTAGATTAGTTTAAATTTAGGAGAATGCTGTGTACGCTTCTAAAGGCCAATATACATATATGTATTATTGTATGTTTAGCTGTTAGCGTATCTATACCTATATAAATAAATATAATATAAAATAGTTGTCGTGTGTTACCGGCGTAGAACAGTGACACCCACTCCCATCTCACGCGTAAGAGTCGACGAAGAGAAATCCTACCGGGTGATGGGCAGCAGCGTCATCCTGCGTACTGGCTGGAACTGCGATCACCAACCCGCCTGCCCAGCGTGCTGATTATGAGCAAATACCCCCAAAATAATGTTATCTATTGGCGAGGCTAATGCTCAGCAGTGGACTCTGTGAGCTGTTAGGATGATGTCATAGTTTAGTACACAAATGGAATATTGAGAAAACACTTGTACAAGGGGTTACTCATTTCATATTTGTGTATGTTCGTGCCGAGGTGTTTCCTAACCGTTTTCGACCACCGAGCAGAGCAGAGCTACGAGCGCTTAATGTTTCCTAATATTAAAAATGAATTTGAAAAAAATATGTAAATTAGTACATAGGTACTTATGGAACTATTATTTAATTATAATATATTTTTAACTTTACTATATCTGGAACTTGGTAGCAGTACCTTAACAGTGTTACAGGGTACCTTAACACAACAATACGGTTATGCCGCGCCGTCGAGCGAATCGCGGCAATCAGAGTAATTGAATTACAGCGCCCTCTGTGTGCGGATTTAAGATATAACGCTGTAAGGCGTTTTGTCGAACCTTGTCGTTTGTCATACTTATTCATATCTAATGTCTATGTCGCAGGCAGATTAAATAAATTCAGGCATTTTATAAAACGACAAGCCAAATTCAAGGGTACAGGAGAACATAATTTTGTGTAATTAATATGGGTGTTTAGGGATCCTACCAAGACCTAAGGAGCCCAAGCCAACCTCACCTGCAAGTGGTGCACCTGCCGAACGGACGAGGCTCTGGCGAACATAACAGTGCCCGGTAAGCGGCAATAGGCTCGCCACCTATTACGTGGGACCAACTATATAATTGGCGAAGTGTGGGTGTATAGTATGGCCTCTGCCTACCCCTTCGGAGTAACAGGCGTGAATGTATGTAGAGTAAGTGTGCCAATTATGGACTGGCTCCGTAATATGGACTACCTACATTTCTCAAAAACCGTCCGTCGTATAAAGCCATCGGACGCCGCACGCTAGACTACACCCCTCCCCCGGTTTGCTAGTCGCTTGCAAGTCGGCAGAGGGAACGCACGTATAAACGGCAGCCATTTTTCGTATGTATTTATTAACGCGCGATGTAATTTTTTACCCGTCTTCGTAAGCTCATAATTTCGGCAAATATTACTCTTTGGGAAAGTGGATTAAACTAGGGGAAAGGTTAGTAATTTTACAATTTTTCATATTAAGTTGCATTATCCAATAGTTTTTACATTTTTCTTATAAACAATTTTAACCTAGAAATGTGTGTGTTTTATAATATGAACCACCGGCATGTTTTGAATATGGACTAGTGGTCCATATGACAAACAGTTACTTAAATATTAAGCTGACTGAGTAACCTGCAGTCAATGTATATAACGTGGACGAAACTGACACTTTAGTACTGCCGTCAAAAATGCCGGAGATACTAGCCTCAAGAGCAAAAAACAAAAAACAAATAGACATAGCGGAATTATATGGTATAGCTTACATACGAGCAGCGTGCAGAATTAGCCATTAGCGGTTTTCGTGCAACTTTCGGCACTAAAAATCTTCCGACGACGCCAGCGACCTCCTAAGAGAGACGCAGTAGACGCGCCCCTCCTACCTCCTTGTGCGACCATAGCGTGTGTGACCGACTTCTCGGAGGGTCCACGGTTAGATAGCCCCCTGCCCCTGCTGCCTAAGACCCTCCTGGCGCTGCTTGACAGGCCCTCCTGGCCCGCCCGCTGCGCCCTCTACAGGTCCCTCTTAGTTCCCCTCCGGTAGTCAGTGCTAAGGGCACCCAGAGTCGTCAATCTCTGGGTGTTACCTTTTCCCTAGCGCCCTCTGCGCCCTATCGGGAGGTACTCAGCCCCCCCACCACGACAAGGTGGAACATTCGCAATGTAACCTTAAAATTCATGAATTGCTATAGAAGCCACTTGCTTTAGAAGTTTTTTTTTATTATACTTCACAACTTGGCTTGACGACTTCTTGGCGGGAAAGTGAAGCGTCATGTCTGTAATTTTGTTTTATTTTCTAAAATTTGTGATATTTCGAACGTTAATGTGTAATAACGGTGGATTATTAACCGTTAAGTGTTTGCGAATATACGGAGTGTCGGTAAATCAAACAAAGCAGTGCCACATCACTTTTCATCTCTCAAGGAGTCCATGTGAGATCTCAGTATAGTCCCACAACTTTACAGAGGACTTAAGGGGAGGGCATCTCATTTACCATTTATCATCTTTATCACCACTCATTCTCATTTACTATAATTTATATGTTATTAATATATCTCTTACTTAACACTGGCTATATGTGCAAACCGCACGAAGCCATTATTTAAAGGAAAAAAAACGGAATATAATAAACTAAACCTCTAAAAAAAGCTTTTTTGATCATCAAAAATACTGAGTGAGCATCTAATAGGTGATTAGGTGCTCAATCAGTATTTTTGATGTACAAAAAGGTTAGGTTAGGTTGGCAATTTATTAATTTTGAAGACACGTTAAATAACACCCAAAAAAAACGACTCATTCAAGTCAGGTTGTTTGACAATTTTAAGTTTAATATATCTAACAATTTATTTTCAGCACAAAGAAGACTACACAATCGTAATCTTTCGTACGAATCTTTGTAATATTGTTAATTTAATTTAATTGCCCAATTTGTGATTTGTAGCTCCATATCCGACTCCATTTTATGATTAGATTATTATAATTTTTAATAAATATTTGACAATGAACTTAAGCTTGATTGTTGCTTAAAACACAGACGTCTATGAAAAACGGGTCTTTTAATAGAAAAAAAAAATGGAGAATTCCGCCTCGTCATGGGCGCCAAAACGCCATTCTAACTACAAAACCCATAAACACGTTCGATTTTCGAACTCGCGGTGAGCGGGCTAATTCCAATTCGGAACACATGGTATGGTTGTAGCTTTTTTATTTTTATGGCTTAGGCGAAGGGGACAGTGGACAGCCGTGTTGGTAATTCGGCTTCACGCTGCGCTTCATTGGGTGAAAGGAGTTCCGAGTGCGGGAGATTTTTACCCTACTCAATTTGGTGGTAAAAAATATTTTATTTTGTTTCTAACCTAATATTTTGTTGGTTTTATTAGTTGGTTATCAGTTATATATTAAAAATCTATAATCTGATATTTATCTTTATCTTCGATATAAGATGTTATGCAAAAAAATCACCCTACCAGTCAAAGCTGTGAATGCAGAAACTTTGAAAATTTTTATTAACAAAAGCATTTCATATAACACCGGAGTCAAGAAACTAGTGCCAGTACATTGTACTTTAAAACATCTTGAGGCTTATTACCAAACAAGATATAAAGTTAAACTAGGTTAAAACTTTTGCTGTGGGCTTCTTGGCGGGAAAGTGAAGCGCCATGTCTGCAGTTTTGTTTTATTTTCTAAAATTTGTTATATTTCTAACATTAATGTGTAATAAATAACGGTGGATTATTAACCGTTAAGTGTTTGCGAACATACATGAGTGTTGGTAAATCAAACAAAACAGTGCAAAATCACTTTTCAAATTTTCTCTCAAGGAGTCCATGTGAGATCTCAGTATAGTCCCACATCTTTACTGAGGACTCAAGGGGCTTTAGGGGAGGGGATCTTATTTACCATTGATCATCTTTAATGATATAAATATATCTCTAACTTGACATTGGCTAAATGTGCAAACCGCACGAAGCCATTATTTAAAAGAAGAAGAGAACTGTTGCTGTCACTTTCATTTGATAAAATTAAAACAGCGACAGCACTAGTTTTAAGCCTGGTTTAACATTAGCTCTTGTTTTGTAATTAGCCCCATTGTTTTTATGAGAATGAATGTCTTTAAACCTAACCAAAATGAAACTACGTTAAGTTATACATATTGTATCTACATCGATTATAAAGATTATACTAGGCATAAAATATGATCTATTATTGACAGAATTCATCACGATCGAACCAATCCACCCCTAACCAGAACTAACGCCGCTCACCCAAAAATAAAAGGGCTTATCAATAAAACTAAATTACCAAACCTGTTCTAATCGCAACTTGTTAAACTGCGCCATAATTATTATACCATGTCACCACTTGTCAACGCAGCTGTCAGAAAAGTCTTCCCGCCATAGACTAAAGAGTGAGAGTCGTGTGACAGCAAAAAGGGTCTATTTGTATTTAATATTTATTGGGGTGATTAGCGTTATGGCGAAATAGGGTGGATTTAGACACCAAGCGAATAAGAAGGGGTGGCGAACTATTGTATTTTAATTTGTTTGTTTATATGTTTCAATTGGTAGGTGTTCCAGTTTAAATGAGCAACATGTGCTTGTTAATTGTGACTGCAAATCATTTGTTTATCCGTCCAGTACAAATGTCAGATGGCATTTTGTTTTTGTTTTTAGCGGGAAAAGGGTTTTTCTATTAAGGAATCTCATCTTTTGATGTAATAATTGAAATTCAGCCAAATCTGGTTGGACCGGTAAGCAGGTCCTGGGCCCTAAGCTGAAGTCTATGGCAACCGGGATAATGCTAGGATCTGATGAATCATATCCCTACGTATTATTACGAGATTTGACTTAATTTCAGTTATTACGTGGAGTGACTGCCGTCTGACCTCCGCAACACAGAGGGAAATATCATTCTATGGTTAAACCAGCTGTCAGTCTGATAGAAGGCACTGACTTCCTAAAAACGACTGCCATAGATGTTAATGACAGCCGGGACCAACGGCTTTACGTGCTTTCCAATGCCAAGGATATGATTATGAAGGCTAAGTTTCTTAACGAAAATGGTGAATGTTTCTTAAATCAAAAAGCGCCATAATGTAAAAAATAAATTTCAAAGGTTTTCACTGGAATAAAATCAAATTATCCATTTCGAAATGAGCACAAGAATAATAATGAACCCTATACCTTTGTATTAAGACACGTTGTTGATTGTGTACTTTAATGAATTAAATAGATTCATTTCATGACAGATTTTGAAGTTCGTAGTGACGGATAAAAAGTTTATAACTTTTTATCGATACTTATAAAATTTAACACAATTTTCTAAATGTTTTATTGTAAAATACATATTTTTTAGTGTTTTTGTATCGATGTTCATGAATAAAAACATTTGCAAAAATCTTTTATATATATTGTAGTTTAATCAATTCAATAGATTAATTATATTGTAACAGTGATAAATCATTACTGGATTTTAAGCTTGATACTAGTTTTATTTATATCTCACTATGTAAATTGAGTTTGAGAGAATTGAGAGACATTTTTCTTCGTTTCAGAAAACAAAAACAGTCGTAGCGAACCCCAAGGTAGACTGGAAGAGAATGCCTAATCACCTTTTGTAAATTAGTTTTTTTATATGTGTGCAATAAACATTTAGGGGCTTATTACAAAACGAGATCTAAAGTTACACCAGGTTTAAAACTAGTGCTGTCACTTTTATTTGATAAGATGTGTGACAGCACTAGTTTAAAACCAAACAAGCACAAAATATCATCATCTCAGCCCATTAACGTCCCACCCACTACTGAGCACGAGCCTACTCTCACATACCAAGGTGCGAGGGTATTGGGTCATACTCCACCACGCTGACCCAGTGCGGATTGGCGGAGGCAGGTGTATGGCGTCCTGCTGTTAGATTTTTCAAGCCACTCATTAGGCCTCTAACATGGCTTAAAGACTACCACATTTTAGTGATAACCGGGACCAACGGCTTAATGTGCCTTCCGAAGCACAGAAGCGCTCGATATCAAATGCAACACAAACGGTCACCCATCCACGGACTTACCTCTGTAAACTCTGCTGTACTTCGGTGATCGTTTCCGACTACCGAGCACCGCAAAGCTATAAGCGCTTCTATATCTATATTCTGCAAAATATATCATAAACGAAATGACAATAGCGCCTAGAATTAAACCGCGGTTCACTGTAACTTTATAAGCTTAGTTAGTGGAATTGTGAAATAATTACGGTTGCGAGACTGCAAACAATTGGTTTCACTCGATATGATAGACTAACATTTAATTAATGGCATTATATTATGGCCCATGTTAAATATTTCGAATTTGAATCATTTCTGCTAAATTATGCACATGTGTGGGATGTGATCAGCCTTATCAGTGCTTATGAGTCGTGTGGTACCGGCCGTGCTGTGTGGTACCCACCACACAAGAGTCGACGAAGAAAAATCCTACCGGATGATGGGCAGCAGCGTCATCCTGCGTACTGGCTGAAACTGCGAGCACCAACCCGCCTGCCCAGGCGTGGTGATTATGTACAAATGTAATCTATTGGGGAGGCTAATGTTGAGCAGTGGACTTTATAAGGCTGATATGATGATGATTAGTACTTATTAAGGAATTATTTAATTGATCCTACACCAAATGCAGTCACCAAATTCCCGTTCTGTACCGTTCTCTACTACTTTGCCGGTTCGCGGTGGAGTTTTATGGGGGCCTATGTTTAGCAGTGAAATGTTTGAGATGATGATGAAGATAACGAATGATCCAAGTGAATGAAGGGAAAACCATCATTTATTTAGATTACATTAAAAGAAAAATTAAAATCATTTACTCAAGTTTGGCTCAATAGAGCTCTTACAATAGTCATACTTATAAACTAACGCGCCCATTCACTGCGGGCGGGAGCTTGATAGTAACCAAATGGGCAAGAAAATCGAAAAGGTTGGTCATGACACTATATCTTGGGCGCGTTTCGCAGTACCGTTTTGGTAAAAGCTGAAAATCAGTGTTTTGCTCCCACAGAGCAAAAAACCTACTGAGCCGTAGCCAGTCTGCAGCGCTGCGGCACACCATGCGAGTAGTGTTTTACTTTTTATTTTATTTTTTGGTAACTTTGGTTAAGTTGTTTTATATTCATGTGTGTCTTTCGTTCCAATAAATATTTATTTACCTATCATGCTACGACGACACTAGATACACTAGGAGCAGGGCAGGAGAATGATGGTGGCACATAAATGATACGATCGAGAAGGGGGTGGAGGAGTCGATGACGAATGAGTAGGATAGACAGTAGGACACTTCACACTGACCCCCACAGATATAGATATATAATAGATTACGCAAAGATCACAACTTGTATTGAAATCAAGCGTGCCGGTTTTTTAACACTAATGTGACGTTACTGCCGATATTTAGTGACGGGAAATCCATAATGATTTATCAACACAGATGCCGCTGATGACAAATATTTCATACGTGGAATCGTTCATGTTACAGTATTTGAACAACAACAACAGACACGCGCAAACTGTAAGTAGCGGCGCCCAATCTCGACGATTGGTCGGGGTTCGGATTCGCGAAGCATGTGCAGTATATTTATGTCTGTGCTGACCCCAGATAAACTAAAGGCAGGACAGGTGGATGATTTTTGTGTGTAATAGACAAAGACATTTGGAACACCAATTTTGAATGAATCATCATAAACACGCGAGATTTACTATTATCAATACTAAATAGACAGCTACAATCTTTGTTTGATAAGCGTGTCTCAATGTGTCACATTCTTAAAGGCTTTGTAATCTTGTGTTATCCTAAATGATTGCAGGTGTGGCAGGTTTTTCATCTCGTATTTGTTACGAATTTAGATTAATTAAAGCGATGAGAGAACGTGACTGTTGTTATAGGATGCCCGCGTAAAATCTTCCATAACCATTTCGAATAGGTGTTGGAAAAAAAGCAGATCAAAAGTATTCAAATCCGACGAGTGTGTATGAAGGTTAATGAGCGTGAATGATGCAAAAACTGTGTGCCAGAATCATAGCAAATGGAAGGATTTTTACTGCTACAACTACTGGTACAAAGTAGAGTTCAAAGTGTGTTGTGTTCTGCGGGATCGGTATAGACAAGACTTTCACTGGCAGAGAGCAGATGTTTATAAGTCTCCAATTAGGCAACTTTTTAACCCAAAAATAACAAAGTACCAATAGGACACCCAGACTAAGTCGCAGGAAAAACCTACTTATAATAAATCGATGATCTAGATAGCCTATCAGTTATCACTGTGTTTATGACACACTAAGTTTAAGGACCTGTACTCATGACAAATCAACTGATGTAACAACTCATATGAGTTTTATTGACCCAAACTTGAATAAAACAATTAGACTTTTGTCCTTTCCTCTGACAACAAAAACTATCGATATCTCAAAACATCGGTACATCTCTACGGCAGGGATCTAATTTGGCAAGGCCTGTGTCCCTTTGTTTGCAAATAAAGTACCTCCCTAATTGGCTTACGGCTCCCTGAAGGGCGGCGTTGACGAGGTTGTTTATGGCCACTACAATATTTTGGTAAAAGTTTTCTTGAGTTCGAAGCTAGATGGCGCTAGCTAGTACAAAATTTTTTTTTCACTCAGACATGGACTCACTCGTTTATAGTATCTGTCAGTATTAAATAATAGAATTAATCAAGTTATTGATCTAGAATGAATGCAACATTTATGTCATTTAGTATAGTCCTTTGACTATACTGAATGACATACTCACGGATACACAGTACATGAAATATTATATAAAGTTCTCTGAAGATTTGTGCTCCTTCAGTTACAGCATAACACATTATGCATAGGTACATCATTTTTTTAATATAATTTTCAAATAAACAGTGAAACACAATAAAATTCAAATCAAAGTATAGGTAAACAACACAAGATAAAATAAAATTAAAGTTAAACATTTTAAATTAAAATACTGAATATTATCTTAAAATAGTAAACAATAAAAATTCAAAAAACAAAAATAAACAAAACTAATACAATGAAACAGGAAACGTAAAGTCCGTCATACTCGTGTTCAGTCACATTCAAGACATACCTCAGTCAAATAGTAAAGATTTTACTAGAGCCTTCTAGAGCGTTTTAGAATCAACATGGAAAATCACAACTTACTGCAATTTATAGAACTTTCCTTTTTTTAACAACTTTACATTGCCAATGAAGTTATGTCTAAAAGTACACTGTATTTACACACAGAAACTCGAAATTACATTTTACAATTAATTAATTATTATTTTGTGCGTTTAGCACATTTAAGTCAAGTTATATACATATTAATAATTGAATTACATAGGTAAATGAGAATGAGTGGTGATACAGATGATAAATGAGATGCCCTGCCCTAAACACCTCGAGTCCTCAGTAAAGATGTGGGACTATACTGAAATCTCACGTGGATTTCTTAAGAGAATTTGAAAAGTGATGTTGCACTGTTTCGTTTGATTTAGCATTCACAAACATTAAAAGGGTAATAATCCACCGTTATTTATTACACATTGACGTTCAAATATCAGAAAATTTTAGAAAATTAAACAAATTGCAGACATGACGCTTCACTTTCCCGCCAAGAAGTCCAGGATATTATTTATAGTCCATAACAAATGTTGGTTAAAGTTTACTTGTGTTTAACGCTAGATGGCATCTTGTGGTGTACCGTTCAATTTTATGTTTGGATTTGACATGAGGAAATGTTTATCATAACTATACAAATCTGTAAATGCGGCTTTAAAAAAACTGACTGCTGGCCGCCACACACCTGCCGGCACTGGGTCCGCGTGGTGGAGTATGACCAGGTTCCCTTTTCCCTTGTTTTGTGAGTCATCATTATCATCATTTCAGCCCATTAACGTCCCACTACTGAGCACGAGCCTCCTCTCACTTACCAAGGTCCGAGAATATTGGGTCATACTCCACCACGCGGACCCAGTGCGGATTGGCAGAGGCAGGTGTATGGCGTCCTGCTATTAGATTTTTTTAAGCCGCTCATTTAGGCCTCTAACAGGACTTAACCACATTTAGTGATAACCGGGACCAACGGCTTAACGTGCCTTTCGAAGCACGGAAGCGCTCGATATCAAATGCCACACCAACGGTCACCCATCCAAGGTCTGACCTTTGTAAACTCTGCTTTACTTCGGTGATCGTTTCCGACCACCGAGCACCGCGGAGCTACGAGCGCTTAGTAGTGGGACATTAATGGGCTGAGATGATGCAGAAGACCATGAAAAAATCAATTGCAATAAAATCAAGGGCCAAGTCAAACGATTCGATGACAATTTTATCACCCCATAATAAAATGCGGTAGATTTTAATGATAACTGCCCTCGCATATGGCATAACTTATTGTACTTTAGGCCATTTTCGTTCTTATTCCGTGCGTGTTAGGATTGATTTTAAATGACAGTCATCGTGTGGAGTGTTGTCCGTACAATTAAATGTCCCAACAAATAGGGAGATAAAAATAGGGTAATTTTGTAAGTAATCGTTGCAATTTGTAAATTGATAATGGGTAATTTTATTGGTACTTAGCAATTTGTGTTTAACGAACTGCATAGATTAAACTTTTATAAGTCTTACCAGCTCTGCGTTGTGTCCTTAATCTTAATTTAGATTTATATTATACATCACCTAATTTTATATACACGTGCATTTTTTCTATACATCTTAGTTTTCTTTTTCTGAATACCTTTGTTGTATTAACATATTTATATAGAAACTATTTATATGTCTTTCAAATATATTGAAATATTGTCTGTAAATATTGCCTTCTGAGAAGGTGCCCACGGAAGATCAGCGTCGTGTCATCTGACAATATGCTGAATGGGCACCATTTCAATACAAGTTGAGTTCTTCTTTCACTCAAGTTCTTATTATTCTATTCTTGATTTGTATTGATTATAATTTTTGTAATTATTTTATGGCCTGAGATTTTGTCAGTGTGTCTGAGGTATTGTGAGAGAATGGGATAAAAGAAGTTTTTATGTGTGAGATTTTAATATTATATTTAACTTTTACTGTTTTTAATAATTAGTGTAATTGGTGTATTCCGTTCTGATGAAATAAATAAATAAATGATTATTATTTGCAACTTGTATCGAATAAATATTTGCTTTCTTTCAATTTGAGCAGTCAGAAAGTGTACGAAAAGGCACATCTGGCAGTTCAGTGTGTTGGTACCTACACTAACGTATAGAAGCGAATATTGGTTATAGCAGAAGAAATATGTAAGTATGATTAATGTAGTAGAAATTAGAGCACTTAGAATTAGGCAGGATTAAGAATGAAGTGATAAGGGTCGAAGCCGGTGTAACAGAAGATATAGTGAAAAGAATTGAGAAAGGTATGCTTAGATGGTTTGGTCATGTTGAGAGGATGAATGAAAGTAGACTAAAGAAAGAGATTTAGGATAGACAGGTCAATGAAAGTGTTAAGAGGGGAAGACTACGTAAGACCTTCCATGACCAAACGCAGAAGATTTTGAAGAAATAGCAGGAATAAGTTTATAAAATAGAAATGTGTGAAGTTTGAACTCCAATCCAATTCTTGGGAAATTTGGTTTCTAAGCATTATTTTAATGAAATATATTTTAAAATAACCTTCTTCTGTACGGGCAAGCCCACAGGATAAGCCACTGTACCTCCATACTTTTGTCTACGTTTTTTACGTCAATAACTGTCCTAACAGTCACTACTCAAGAGAAGACTTGCCAACTTAACTACTTGTAACTCTTGATAAGGAAGCGCTTGTAGCTCTGCGGTGCTCGGTGGTCGGAAACGATCACTGAAGAACAGCAGAGTTTACAGAGGTCAGTCCGTGGATGGGTGACCGTTTTTCGGAAGGCCCGTTAAGCCGTTCCCGGTTATCACTGTGGTAGTCGTGAAGCCATGTTAGAGGCCTAATGGGCGGCTTGAAAAATTCTAACAGCAAGACGCCATACACCTCCCTCCGCCAATCCGCACTGGGTCAGCGTGGTGGAGTATGACCCAATACCCTCGTACCTTGTTATGTGAGAGGAGGCTCGTGCTCAGTAGTGGGACGTTAATGGGCTGTGATGATGATGTAGAGACTCACTCAACACTGGCAAGTACTATAAACGAGTGAAACCATATTTAAGAACTAGCGACCCGCCCCAGCTTCGCACGGGTGGCATGCTAATACTTATGAATTACCTAGATACATCACATAATTTCAGAATATCTCTATATAGGCCGCCCATCGATTTAGCGTAAGTTTTTACGTTTGATACCTTCTAAAGTACTGATCGAAATTACTTGACGTTAAGAACAAATTTAATCTATGTTTAACATTCTAGCTTACTAATATGTTTATTAGGATAAGAATTAATGTCATACATGCTTAAAATGGCTTCGTAAATAAGCAAGAAAGAAAGAAAGAAAAAGAATTTATTCTGTGACAACGTCAAAAGAAAACAGATACATTATATTTTAGTAACTACTTAAAGAGTGTCACAGAAAAGGTATCCTCAGCTATTAGCTACAGCTAGTACTCAGCATAAAGCACGAAAACGCCTCGACGCTGGTCTTCCGTAGATACCTTTTGTGAGAGCACTGCTATGACACATTCATTCCTTACATTGTAAAACACAATACATTCATACAGTTACAGTAGCATACAAATAAGACATAAGCTTGCAGGGAACCTAAGTAGCAAAAGTGAGAGGACAGCACAACCGATGACGAGCACATACATATTTATAGACATTTCTGTTTGTTCAATAAATATTTCCTATAATTGCAACGGAAAGATCCAACAGTGAGACAGTTTCTTATAGGTAATAAGCAATTATTTCTAGTAAAAAGTAAAAGATAAAAAGTGGTTATTGTAGGTTATCCCTAAGAGATAGACATATACTATTGCGGATTTTTTTGTATAACTTTTTAATGTGGACAATACTGTAGTACATATTTTTGGTCTATCTCGTAGGGTTCAGCCAGCGATTTTCAATATAAGCTCAAAAAAACGTGAGGAGTTAGGACATCGCATAAGAAACCTTTAAATTTATCAGTGTCTGTCTACTATATTTTGTATGTATTATACACATAAACCTTCCTTAAGAACTACTCTATCTATTAAAAAAAACCGCATCAAAATCCGTTGCGTAGTTTTAAAGGTCTAAGCATTTCTAGGGTCAGACACACGGCGGATAGCGACTGTTTTATAGTGTAGTGATAAAAAATAAAAAAGCTAGGACAACGGTCTGTCAGGTCAGGTAGTGATAAATAAAGAAACATATTTATCATTTATGTCAATTTGTTTCAAATGATCGATCGTAAACATAGATATTGTGGAAGATAAGTGATAAGATCTTAATTTATTTTTCCTGGATTTTAGTTAACTTTCAAGTTTTTAAATATTTAAGAAAGAAAGAAAATAAATTTATTCAGTACAAATAAACGTAGTAATTAAGTACACAAAAAAGCAACGATTAAATATACACAAGCAAAATACGACATTAAACCATCTACTGAAACGGTGTTCACTCAGCACACTGTCGGACACCATAGGATGTCACGACGCTGATCTTTCGTGAACACCTAGGCATGAAGTGTTACTACGCGCAGTATTTGTAAAATGCATCTATTTAAAAAAATAAACATAAATTACAATAAATATATAACGTAGTTTGTATAAAGAAAGGAATACTATAATAAAAAGTTTAAATAAAAGTATTAAGTATACATATGAATATAATGAGAAAGAAGAAGAACGAATAGTAGTGAAATGCAGATAACTTAACCAAATCGAAGTAAGACAGTGATAAACTACGAATGACATAATTAATCTTTTTGCGAAATCAGTAAATATTGTTTGTATTTAAATTTAAAAGTTTTAATTTATTTAGGTTATCTGTTAAATAAATAAATAATCCTCTAATCAGGGACATTACAGCCGAATTCGATGAATTTCAGCTAATTCATCTAGATCTGAATTTTCTGAGGTTCATCATTCCGCACCGAGGAATCTGCCGAAAGCCATAGATTATTCATGACCTTGGCAGACTACTGAAGCGAGTTATTAATTAAATGATTATTATTTGCGTTTCGATGACACATTTTTACCTAAATATTAATAATTTGTAATATAATTTTAAAAAAACACAGATAGAGACTGTCAAATACTTATTACGTCAATCCTTCAAAATTTGTGTCTAAATGGAGAACGCCATCTTGTATCGAGTTCCATGTGTTCGGCGGTACGACAGAATCAATTAGAAATCGATTTTGCCTAATAATCGATTACCAGCGAGTTCGGCGGTAGGCCCCCAGGCTCTTCTTGAAACTAATGTTTTATTTAAATATATATACAAACAGCTCCTAAATTTATTCCTACGTAAGTCGTTCCCGTGTAAGACCATTAGGTTTTGGAATTCTCTGCCGGCTCATGTGTTTCC
This sequence comes from Musotima nitidalis, assembly GCA_949126915.1. Taxonomy (NCBI): domain Eukaryota; kingdom Metazoa; phylum Arthropoda; class Insecta; order Lepidoptera; family Crambidae; genus Musotima; species Musotima nitidalis. Next base: position 1,978,980 of record OX421441.1, read on the forward strand.
TAGTTTTTATAAGCCCGGGTCTTTTAAGCAAGGTGTGAAAACTGCTAGCTGTTAGCTGGTAGAGATTTTTGTGCTTTTAGTTTTTTAACACTATAAATAAATAAATATTTCTGACAATTACACCAATTATTTAGTTTCAAGATAAGTATCATTAAGTACTTATGTTATGGATACTAAATGACGGATAAACATATATAACTATTTTTTTTTTTGTAAATACATACTTAATATACATAGGAAAACACCCAGCCCAGAACAAATATTCATGTTCATGCACACAAAGATTTGTCCTGCGTGGGAATTGAACCCATGACCTTAGGAGCGGAGAGCGGGTATTCTCGCCACCAAGTCATATCGGTCGTCAATACATTCTAATTAATAAATTAAGGTAATTATCAAAACAATTTTAAATATTCAGCAGGTATAATTTTATCCTTTAAAAACAGTAATAAACACCCTACTAACGCATGGAACGATAAATCAAAAGCATTGCACTGCATGAAGTGTCCTGTGCGTATTTGCAGTGCCACCCTCTGTTGACACTGCACACATGTCGCCGGACAAACAAAGCACATAGAGCCCTATGTGTTTTGTTTGTCGGCTAGTAGGTAACAGGCTAGGTTTACATCATTTTTACGACAATCAATACTAAAGCAAAAAAAATGGTTGTCTGTAAAGTCGGTTTACTGACGATAGTTGAACGTGGCAACGTCTTAAGAAAATACTGATGGAATGGTAGCATTTTTCAAAAGAAAATTTTAATTTCATTTGTTTAATAAAGCAGCAGCTGTCCACGCAGACGCATCGCTCACTCAAGTAGGAGAGAGACGGATGTCGAACGCTGCCGAACGCAAAGGCCGATTGTGCTTCTTTGTCTCTCGCTTGCACTTCAAGCCTTACATGGAACGCCTCAGAGCGAGGTAACGCCGCATGAGTCATGTTTTTTCGTGCGTGCAGCCGGCTCTATCGAATTATAAGACGTTGTCACGTCAAAAATACTTACATACATTCACGCCTGTTTCCTTAAAGAGGTAGGCAGAGGCGTAATTAACACCAACATTTCGCCAATTGAGCCTATTGCCGCTTACCGGGACGTTGGTCCCGGTTATTACTAAAAAGTGGTAATCGTAAAGCCATTTTAGAGGCCTAAATGGGCGGCTTGTAAACTTATAACAGCAAAACGCTATACACCTGCCTCCGCCAATCCGCACTAGGTCCGCGTGGTGGAGTACGACCCAATACCCTCACACCTTGATATGTGAGAGGAGGCTCGTGCTCAGTAGTGGGACGTTAATGGGCTGACATGATGAATAAGGAACTAGATTATAGAATTATCCCAGTTGCCCCAGACTTAAGTCCAGCGCCTGCTTACTGGTTTAACCAGATTTGGCTAAATTTCAGTTATTACATGGAGCGACTGCTGTCTGACCCTCACAACCCAAAAGAGAACATCATTCTATGGTTAAACCAGCCAGTGCTGTAACTAGGGCGATGCCAGCAGTGCCCAGGCACAGGGCGCAGACCCTGGAGAGGCGCAGAAATGACCAGACTAGTATCTACTTTTATTTCATGCATGGTAGCTAGTAGGTACATTTTGTTTTATTGCGAACATGGTGTAGATGCGCCCTACTGTACCTGGCCTGTATTTTCAGAGCCTGGTCAGAGCAGTTTTCAAGGGCGCAGTTTTGAAAGCTCGAACCGGGTGCATAAAAGACTAGTTACGCTGAAACCAGCTGTCAGGATGTTAGAAAGCACTGACTTCCTAAATTAAATTATACAGATTTGAAGTATAAAAACTTTTTATACGAAACTATTATCAGCTTAATTTGACCTTCCATGACCAAATCTAGAAGATTTTGGAGAAAGGGCAGGTCAAAAGTACCCTAAGCCGACGGGCGTGTATGAGGAGGTTAATGAGTGTGAATGAAGCTAAAAGTGTGTGCCAAGATCGTAGCAAGGGGAAGGATGTGATCTCTGCCTACCGCTACGGGAAAGAGGCGTGACATTATGTATGGAAATAAATTATATCGCTAGTAATAGGGTAAAGCCTTCTGGGTTAAAGAACATTAACAGGGTGTACAGCGATCCTGCCATCAACTTTGGAGTCCAAGCCAACCTCACCTGCAAGTGGTGCACCTGCCGATCAACGGACGAGGCTCTGGCGACCATTCAAGTTCCCGGTAAGCGGCCAGAGGCTCGCAACACAATTGGCGAAAAGTGGGCGTATAAAAAGCGCTCGGTGGTCGGAAACGATCACCAAAATACAGCAGAGTTTACAGAGGTCAGTCCTTGGATGGGTGACCGTTTGTGTGGCATTTGATATCGAGCGCTTCCGTGCTTCGGAAGGCGCGTTAAGCCGTTGGTCCCGGTTATCACCAAATGTGGTAGTCGTTAAGCCATGTTAGAGGCCTCATGGACGGCTTGAAAAATTCTAACAGCAGGGCGCCATACACCTGCCTCCGCCATTCCGCACTGGGTCAGCGTGGTGGAGTATGACCCAATACCCTCGTACCTTGGTATGTAAGAGGAGGTTCGTGCTCAGTAGTGGGACGTTAATGGGCTTTGATGTGTGTGTGTGTGTGTGTGTGGGCGTATAAAATGCCACTGCCTAACCCTTCGGGAAAACAGGCGTAATTTTATGTATGTATGGAAATAAATTATGCTGCTGGATACATAAATATGTATTAATTATGATAAAAAAAAGTGATCTGTTGTTTAACAGTGCAAATTTCTAGTTATTTATATAGAGCGAAGTCCATTGAAAACATTGTTCTAACCCTCTCAACTTCAAACAAATGATTTATTGAATCATTCGTTTCAGCGTTGGTCGTGAAGACATCGTTGTTCTGAGGCTCCTATCTTACCTGAAGATGCCCTGTGTAAGGGCGAAACACGTGTCGTGTTGAATAGTTGCTCGATTTTTCGGGAAATTATAGTAGCGCGGGAATTGTCACAAAGATATTTTTAATCCATCACTTGCTTTCAAACAAATGACTGTAGTGCAATGACATTAAAATAAATCAAATTTAAAACTGTGGTGCAAGCTGCGCTTAATTTATTATTTTTTCTTACAATTTTATAGTTAATCTTTGTACTTTGGGAATAAATAATTTAATAAAAGAAGTTTAATTAGTAGTGTAGTATATTTTAGTAACAACGAATTAAATTAGCTGTAAATTTATTAACTACTAGCGGCCCGGAACGTGCTTCGCTACGTATAAGGCATAGTAATAAAAAAAAATGATTATTAAGTTCATTTATTCAAACAAAAAAATATTGTAAATTGCTAGCTATTTAAAATTCCAAATGACCCAAATGATATATTGTTTATATATTATATTTATCAGCAAAGAGTAAAAAATAAAAAAGAATTGGGTACTCTTACTATGGTGGGTTTTGTTTTCCTATTTTGAGCATGAATAAATAAACAGTTGGGGGTTCTGGAACAGGCAACATAAAGTTGGCCATGTGAAAAACATTTTGCCATCACCAATTTCTAACAATTGTTTTGAAAACTCATGGGCAGTTGCATAATTATGTAGGTGAATGCGCATATTAATGTTTATTGTAAATTTTCGTACATAATCTCCAAAGAACTGATGACTTCAAACAGGTGTTTATTTCATCAGCAGGAGTTGATCGAGAAATGACAGGCAATGTTTGACGAAAGTCCCCTGACAGCAATATCAGAGCACCACCAAAAAGCTGTTGATTACCGCGTAAACCTTGCATTGTTCGATTAAATGTTTCTATTGATTTTTTATTCGCCATTGTGCACTCATCGTATAAAATAATTGACGTTAATCGCAGAACTTTTGCCATAGCAGAATTTCTCGAAATATTGCATGTTTGAGTTTCAATCACCTGTACATTCAAAGGCAATTTTAATGCAGTGTGCGGTCCGACCACCTTCTAATAATGTAGCAGCAATTCCCAAAGATGCAATGCAATTTTCTGTTCCGATCGAATAGTCGCTCAAATCAATGATACAACGAAAGTTTTGCATTAGAATTGAACTCCTGCTCATATTGCAATTCACGATCAAAAAAATCATGTATCTTACGATTTGGTGCGGTCATACCCAATTGTGCTAATGATTTATTTAAAATCTTTAGACACATATCTTCAATTATTATTAAAGCTTCGTTGTACATTTCCAAGGTAATCAACAAATCGGGATTTCTTTCATGATGACGCATACGAATCAAAATGTTTTCTGCCATAAAATGTTCATATTTGTTCAATAATTTTGGCATACGATCGAGAGCAATTTTGAACAATTAAACTAATGCGTTATGCTGATGGAAAAACCTTGGATGGTCTTGTATTTGAAACAATTGCACAACGTTCATCCAATTCACGAAAGTTAGCCGCATCACAATGTGGACATATTGCGTCCATCATTCCAATGTATCCGTATATACTATAATCAATCTGACTGTTGTAATTAAAAGCAGCACGCAGCATTTCATCCAAAACAGCACGACGTATTCTTGATCGCCGTGCAATCGCCGGCCTATGTTTTGTCGTCTTGCTCTTGGCATTTTACCTTCACTCAACAACTCAATAATATTTTGTAAAATATAAACACAAATCAATAACAACAATATTTTTGAAAATATAAACACAACAAAGCAATAATTATCGCTGATAAAATGAAATGACATATGATGACATAAAATTTTTTTGATATAACTAACGTCACTTTTGACATTAAATTTGTTTGATAAGGTTCAAATTGGCTTTTAAGTATTAGTAGGTACAAATTGTTTGTATATGGGAGTATAGAAATATGTTGATTTTACACTTTTTCAAGATTTTTTTTTTATTTTCTCTACGTACAAACCTTCTCTGGACTTCCACAAATAATTCAAGACCAAAGTTAGCCAAATCGGTCCAGCCGTTCTCGAGTTTTAGCGAGACTAACGAACAGCAATTGATTTTTATATATATAGATTTTAATTGAGTGGGTACTTAATTTAAAATTGTTTTCTTTATGTGACTCGAAATATTGACGACCGACATGGCGTAGTGAAAGTATACTCTGCACTCTGCTCCTAAGGTCGTAAGTTCGATTCCCACACAGGACAAATCTTTGTAAGCATACACATGCATATTTATTGTTCTGGTCTGGGTGTTTTACTATAGGTATAGGTATGTTAAAAATGTACTTACAAAAAGCGTATTTATGTATGTTTATCCGTTATTTAGTATCCATAACACAAGTTCTTAATGATACTTATCTTGAAACTAAATAATTGGTGTAATTGTCAGAAAATATTTATTTATTTATATTTTGACTACATTTATAATTTCAACAGTTCTAGTTATCTTAACTCTGATTAAAATTATAACTTACCCCCTAATTCAGGAATCCTATGGTAGAACATCCCAGTCCTGGCCAGCCACTCCAGCTGCATATGGTGCAGGACCCTGTCTCCAGGGTGGTGGAAGGCTGAGGGCATGGGCGCCCCGGGCGGTAGGGCTCCGGGGGACAACTGCGGGTAGTTGAACAGTGCTGCGGACTGAGCCGCCATTAGCGCTGGGTTTTGGGGTAGCAGGCCTGGTTTTGGGACTATTCCTGGAAGAAAAATGGACATCATATTAAACTGTCATACGTTTATAAAATTAAAAAGACTAGTGGCACTCGGAGACTGCCGCGGTGAAGCTATTGCTTTGCATTTTTGTTCAACTTATGCAATTATAATTATTTCTTTATGGAATATAATAAACTAAACCTCTAAAAAAAGCTTTTTTGATCATCAAAAATACTGAGTGAGCATCTAATGAGGTGATTAGGTGCTCAATCAGTATTTTTAATGTACAAAAAGGTTAGGTTAGGTTGGCAATTTATTAATCTTGAAGACACGTTAAATAACACCCTTTCTTTATTATTCAAGTTACACTTTGAGCGTGTTGACCGATAAGAAAACAAATTTTAGCCACCCGATTCATCCAATGCCACCTAAAGACGGGCTGCTGAACTAAAGAGACAGGCGTGATATTTCAAAAAGTCATTAAAAGTTCTGTTATTTATCGATAGATGGAAAACTAAAAGTATCACCGCTGTGCCGGTCGGGGGGGTTAGGTTCTTTATATCGTTACGGAATTTCTGGATTCGGTCTCTACTCTCAAGGCCCGCGATAAAAGCTATGCAATATCTTAACAAACAATTTTTAAAGTGTAGATATAAGGTTTCTACCAAAACATTAGCAGCCCAAAGCCGGTGAGGTTCACCTGCGCATGGTGTACCTTTGCCAACTGACGATGCTCTGACAATCATTATAGTGCCCGATAAGCGGCAATAGGCTCACCACCTATTACGTGGGACCTTAAATGTAATTGACAAAATGTGGGCGAATGATATGCGTGATTGTATGTATGTATAAATGTTTTTACATTACTATCACATTTCCCCCCACTTAGGAGAGCTTATACTATGCATAGGTACTAGATAGCGGATAAACTTACTTATTGTATATATTTACTTATTGGATATAAAGAAGCGCTCATATTTCTGCGGTACTCGGTGGTCGAAAACGATCACCAAAGTAAAGCAGAGTTTGCAGAGGTCAGTCCTTGGATGGGTGACCGTTTGTGTGGCATTTGATATCGAGCGCTTCCGTGCTTCGGAAGGCACGTTAAGCCGTTGGTCCCGGTTATCACTAAATGTGGTAGTTGTTAAGCGATGTTAGAGGCCTAATGGGCGACTTGAAAAATTCTAACATCAGGATAACATTGAAAAGTCACCAGGGTTTGAACCCGAGACCCTCTGAATTTAAAGGGTTCTGGGCTATCGCCGCTAATCTATTTTTCATCATCATCACAGCCCATTAACGTCCCACTATTGAGCACGAGCCTCCTCTCACATATCAAGGTGTGAGGGTATTGGGTCATACTCCACCACGCTGGCCCAGTGCGGATTGGCGGAGGCAGGTGTATGGCGTCCTGCTGTTAGAATATTTATAGCCGCCCATTAGGCCTCTAACATGGCTTAACGACTACCACATATAGTGATAACCGGGACCAACGGCTTAACGTGCCTTTTGAAGCACGGAAGCGCTCGATATTAAATGCCACACAAACGGTCACCCATCCAAGGACTGACCTCTGTATACTCTGCTGTACTTTGGTGATCGTTTCCGACCACCGAGCAACGCAGAGCTACGATCGCATCGGCAGAGCTACGAGCGCTTCTATTTGTAATCCTAAGTAAATTTCTCAGTTTATTCTTTCTATCTGTTTGCAACTATAACTATTAAAGCTATTCGGAAAACTATCAAAATCCAAATCATGAACTTGCATGAAGCTGGTACCTTATTCATAAATAGTAAAACAAAATACCGTTTAATATTCCTAAAAGATATATCGAGGGTTCCGTGCTCAAACCCGATAAGTGACAACATCAGATACATATTTTCTGCCGCTTTTTCTTGTGATATTATCAGATAAGTCGATTTCAGAAAAGAAGACTGAAAACTGAGGACTTCTAATCCAATAAGTAAACCTTTTAAGTTTCATTTTTTTTAATTAACCGATAAATTCTTTTAAGTACTGCTTTAAGCCCAAAAACACTTATCGGGTTTGAGCACGGAACCCTCGATATATCTTTTAACATACCTGGTCTATAGCTTTCATATTCTTCATTTCCTCCCTCAACCCCTGGCGAAATAGGAGGACTATAACTCCCAGACCTATTCCCATCGTCAGACCCAGGACTAGCACTTCTCGGACTACTCTGTCCGGACCTGGGACTATCAGGACGGTTCTCAAAACTCTGCGCATGGAACTTCTCAATAGTATTCTGTTCAATTTGCGAATCGTAATTATCGTTTTCGGAAAAACGATTAATGTAATTCTTATTTTGTAGCAACGACAAATATTTCTGTTGCGTCATCCTCTCTTGTAGACTTCCTCTTGTCTCTGGTTCGATATGGCGGGAAAGGAGGGCGTCTATGCAAAATGATTTCTTGCCCTGGTTTAATAGCGTCTTGTCTTCGTCGGTTTGCTTGTAGTACTTCATGTTTCTGGGGCTGTTTGAGCGACTCTCCTGGTCGATTTCTAGCTGTCTGTCAACTTCTGATGAATCCTGATGATACATAGCTTGTGTTATTATTTGTGATGACATTTCTTTATAATTGAAACGCCCTTACATTGTTCTGAAACAAAGAAAAAAAATATAAAGAACATGATTTTTATTATAAAAATCTAAATTAAAAAACACATTTTTGTAGCTATTTTTCTTAAATAACTTTATGCGCTTAGCGCATCTAGCATTTTTTTTTGTTTTACATCGGTAACAAAATGCATTTACGCTCTGCCTTTCGGCCAAAGGGGTACCGAAAGGGAGTGTGGGTCTCTCCACCGGCGGACGCGACCGCCAGCAGTAATACCCACTAAAAATCTTCCGACGACGCCCGCCGCTTGTTAAGAAAAAGGCGGGGGCCAGATATTGACAGCATCTGACACCCTGCCTGTGGCCAACGTTCCCCGGACCAAAACCAGACCTCCTACCTCCTCATGCGACCAAAACGTGTGTAGCCGACTTTCTGGAGGGTCCATGGTTAGACAGCAGGGGTCCCCGCCGCCTAAGACCCGCCTGGCGCTACTGGACGGGCCCTCTTGGCGAGCTTGCTGCGCCTTCCATAGGTCCCTCTTATTTAGTTTAATGATAAGTATCATTAAGAAGTTGTTAAAGATACTAAACAACGGATACACATACTTTACATACTTTTTTTTATGAAAATACATACTTCACATACATAGGAAACACCCAGACCAGAACAAATATTCATGTTTATGCACACAAAGATTTGTCCTGTTATTATTAAGTATTTAAAAAAACCTTAATCTAACCCAAAAAGAGAAGTGAGTAAGTATATCATGAAATAATTCATTACATACATAAGTCGTATTTTAGATGTACATTAATTTTTTGAAGTAAACATTTACGTTTTAATTATATTTACGATGAAACAAAAATATGAGTAACAAAACTTCCAAATATTCTATTTTATAACTTATCAAAAATATATAAATTCAAATTCAAATTCATATTCATTTATTCAAGTTTGGCTCAAAAGAGCTCTTATGAACGTCAAAACTTAAAAACTAGCTAAAGAACTAAAATTAACTGAACTAAAATATATAAAAATTAGAAAATATTTTCTTACAACGATATGAAAGACTTAAACGCGTGTCGCCGATATGTTATTTAAACATCTCTTAGATTTAAGTGACGTTTTTACTACTTGAAGTAGGTAGGTATTATTTTGACCGAAATGATGTGGAGGTCAGTATATCCGCTCTCCGCTCCAAGGTCGTGGGTTCGATTTCCACAAAGGACAAAATTTTGTGTGCATGAACATGAATATTTGTTCTGGTCTAGGTGTTTCCCTATGTATATTAAATATTTATTTAAATACATAAAGTATTTATGTATGTTTATTCGTTATTTAGTATCCATATCACAAATTCTTAATGATACTTATCTTAGAACTAAATAATTAGTGTAATTGTTAGAAAATATTTATTTATTCAAAACAAAAATTTCATTGTGGATCAAATGTCGTTAGTTAAGCTTTGTGCGACGTCTTTCACAAAAGTGGAAATCAAAACAGTTATTGTTCGAATCATTGTCCGTGGAATATCGTATACTTAAGTAATACGAAAAATTAAGCTACCTCGAAATGCCGCTGATTTGTGTTGCGGGAAAATTTGTCGCGTTGGTCCCCTGACAATTCTTGAGAAAACCTTTTTCTTGCTCAATAAAGAACTGACTTCTATGAAACGTTACTGCGATAAAAAGTTTTTATGTGAAAGAGTATTATGTGTTGTGATACATATGTAACATGTTTTTACGAATAGTTCCATCGACAACTTAATAATAATAATAATAATAATATTTTCTGACAATTACACCAGTTATTTAGTTCCAAGATAAGTATCATTAAGAACTTGTGTTATGGATAAGTAAACAACGGATAAACATACTTAAATACTTTTTTTTGTGAATACATACTTAATATACATAGAAAAACACTCAGACCAGAACAAATATTCATGTTCATGTACACCAAGATTTGTCCTGGGTGGGAATCAAACCCACGACCTCTGGAGTGAAGTGTAGGTAATCTGACCTCCACGCCATATCGGTTGTCAAATTAATACTTTTATGTCATGTATCTAAGTTCCATACACTTTTTTTCTGGTAAACAAAAATCACATTGCAAATTTTTTTTTATGAAACGTTTTTCGATGATATAAAACAGCGAAAATTTAAATAAAAGTATTTAAAAACTCGTGGAATAGTTTTCGGTAAAATTTAATCAGATATTAAAAAAATCTGTGTGTTAATAGTCAAATCAGGGCGCCATATTTAAATAGCGCTTTATTAAAAAAGCGCCACGCGCCCGTCTATCACAGATAACGTCAGTTTATTAATAAATGGTTAATAATCTTTATTATTAATGGCCATTATTATTTATCTCCACTTGACATGATTAACCAGGAAGTTTATTAAATCATTTATTAAAATTATACACAAATCTAATGTCCTAATCAATACTTACCTATCGCTTGTAATACTAAGCAAACGTTGGGATATTATCACTGAATTTGAGGTAAGTAGATATGGTAGTAGTAAAGAGATCCTACCAAGATCTGAGGAGTCCAAGTCAACCTCACCTGCAAGTGGTGCACCTGCCTACCAACGGACAAGGTTCTGGGGGCCTACCGCCGAGTTCGAAGGCAATCGATTATAAGGCAAATGTATTTCGAATTGATTCTGTCGTACCGCCGAAATCATGGAAATCGAAACAAAATGGCGTTCTCCATTTACCTATTGGTCTGTCACGGACTGAGGGTCATGAATGAGAGGTGGCTGTCGGCAGATTCCCCGGTACGGATTAATGAACGCAAAACAAAGTTTGATCTAGATGGATTACCGGTAATCCATCGAATTCGGCGGTAGGCCCCCTGGCAAACGTAACAGTGCTCGGTAAGCGGCAATAGGCTCGCCACCTATTACGTGGGACCAACAATATAATTGGCGAAGTGTGGGCGTATAATATGCCTCTGCCTACCTCTTCAGGGTATTTTATGTTAAAAATGTTAAAAAAATTATTTTAAATTTTATTGAATGTGTGCTCAAAGCCATTATGTGTTTAACCTGTAATATTTAGCCAAAAATAGTTTTAAGTGAATTATTTTTTTTGTTAAATACTGTAATTATGTTGGTAACTCTATTAATGAATAAATAAATAAACACGGTTAAATGGGACCAAATATGTATTAATTATAATCATAATTATGTTTAATATTAAATAATTGTTTTAATGGCGAGCTGTAAGATGACATTGTGCCTTAATTTTTAGTATTAATCTAACTACCTAATAAATACTTAAGTATCTATCGCTTGTGATATTTATTTATTTATTTAGTACACACACGGAAATATATATACAGACATACTAAAAAACTAAGAAACATTTGGTACAGGGCACAGCTTATTCCAAATAGAAATATCTTCCAGCTGGCCCGCGATAGGAAAAACTTTATAAATAACTTTATGATATTAAATGTTGGGAAATTAACAATCTACCTCCTTAAACGGAATTTAAGGTAAGTAAATAGACACATTAGTTTAGGTAGTCCAGTAGTGAGACCCATACACTTCGAATTCAGAGGGTCTCGGATTCAAGCCCTGGCTCACCTATGACTTTTCAAAGTTATGTGCGAAAGTATAACTTGCTCCGTGCCTCGGAAAGCCGTTCAGCCGTCTCGGCTGTCATGAACACCTACCCCTTCGGAGAAACAGGCGTGATTGATTTTGTATTATATGAACGGTATTTTTTTTTAATAAAACAGGTAAGTATTGTTTATAAAAGAAAATTACTAGAAAACCTTTATTACGACACTTTGGTTCAGTAATTTTTAGCAGAATTATAGTTACAATATCAACAAATTGATTATTGTCATTACACGAAACCCCGACTGGTCCCCACCTCCACCTCGTCGTGGGTGGAGCTGAATACTTACCCAGAGACCGGCAACTCTGGGTACCCTTAGTACTGACTGCCGGGGGGGAAACTAAAAGGGACCAGCGGGCGGGCCAAGAGATCCCGCCAAGCAGTGCAGAAGAGTCTTAGATGGCGGAGGCAGAGGGTCCCTGCTGTTTAACCATAGACCCTCTGAGAAGTCGGCCACACACGCTATGGCCCCACAAGGGGGTAGGAGGTAGTACGGGCGCTTCCACTGCGCCTCTCTGAGGAGGTCCCCCGGTTTTGGTACGGGGGACGTTGGCCGCGGGCGAGGTGTCAGACGCTGCAACCCAGGTACTGGCCCCCGCCTTTTTCTCAACAAGCGGCAGAAGTCATCGGAAGATTTTTAGTGGGTATTACTGCTGGCGGTCGCGTCTGCCAGTGGTGAGTCCCACATCCCGTTTCGATCCCCCTTTGCCCGGAAGGCAGTGCGTAAATGCATTTAGTTGCCGACGCAATAACAAAAAAAAGTTCCATTGGGTAAGAGGTTGGGAAAATCTGCTCTAAACTATTATTATGCGTACTATAGAATCCTGTATGCGTAACGTCATCCATTTAAAAACAGACCTTACGAGCATTAAACGCTAGTCGGTGGCAGAATAAGGTGATACCTTTGCATAATCTGTGACAAAGGGTACCGTTGAGTGTCTATAGATTTTTAGTACCTACCCCATACCACCTTTAAGAAAGGATGTTTTATTTAAAAAGGAAGAATATCAGTGAGATCTTCTTGCGATATGCCAATATAAAACATAGTTCTAGTTATTATTTGGTGTAAAACTGTATTTAAAGATTTACCGTATCAAAAATTATACTAAAATATATTTTGTCTATTAAAAAAAAATACAGGAACTTTAATAAAAATTTAACTGTTTATTTTAGCTACTATAAATTTATTTGTAGTATATTAATGTAAGAGAACTCACCTCATTATAAAAATTAAAATAAAAAAGAAACAAAACACTACCAATTATAAGGAACTTTTTCAAAAAACACAACACAGTCAGAGAAACGAAACGCACGCACTCGCGATAATCCGGATATCAAATTCAAAATTCGATTTCGGAACGCGCCCGTTCGGATACTTCACTCGCGAAGTAGTTACTAACAACTGAATTATATTATTAACGCGCCGAGCATCCATTATCATTCCATATTGTACCGTGTGTGAACAACGGTTGGGCGGTACTAAGCGACTGTTATAACTAGACCCGCATGATTCAACTACTTGTATGTAGGGGATGGCTTTGCGATATTGGTCGCTTATGAACGCCCCACCCCTTTTATGGCTGTCTCATTTTTCTTTCGCTTGTCTCTTTCTCGCCCAAAGCAATTTATACGCACGAATTATCTTTTCTAGAGTACTACACCAAAACCGCTATACTGAATTTTCGTTGTTTGCGAAACAAGGTCCTTTTCCCGTTTTGATGTTTATTTTGCGCTGCTAGATTCTCCGTTTATTTTTAAACGTGCCAAATTACGCCATTAGGCTGAGTAATTTTGAGGTTTTGCCTTTATGTAACTAGATTAAGAACAATTAGCGTTTTGAATATTTAATTTACATAGTCCCATGTACTTCCGTTAGACTGATGTCATGTACGTTGTATGTATGAAATGAAGGTCTTCTTAAATTATGTTTAGACTTTTGTTTAATGGGAATAAATTAATTGAAACTTTGTTGAGAAGCAACCAAAAATTTATGTATTATAGGAAGCAAATTTATTAGGTATTGGAGAATAGATTATTGGGTTAGAGCGCTGAACGTACCTACTGTTATTCTAGGATATTTAGTGAGAAGAATAGTAAGATGTTTCGTACCTAAAAGTAATTAAACTTTAGGGCGCCATTTTATGGACCAGACATAAAAGCACTAATAATGACCACTGTAAGATTCGAGCCTACACAGATACTGTCAGAATGTTATTTTCTTTTAGCTTATCAGTTAAATCATTAGCAGTCGAATAGTAAAGCGCATAAGCAAGTGCTGTAGTTGATTTTACCATGGATTTCTTGTTAGTTGCTTCTGATAGTTTGACTAAGTATCTAGTAGTTATAAATCCATACACCGAAGATCTCACTACACATGTTGTTATGAAGTGCAAGAATTTTAATGTCTTTAACAAATATTACACGTGCGCGGTTCAGCTCTCTCGTACAAATCGTATCTTCTTTTGCCATAACAGCTATCTCAAGTAGGTATTCTGATACAATATTTGTAAGATACTGTTGTTTTAGTCCCGTATTTTTTTATTTCCCTCTACTTACTACATTCTTAAATCGTTTAGAATACCATTCTCTAATTTGTTAAATTATGATTTCATATTTTAATGAAGAATCGACAATACATACCATATCAGCTATATATTCATGTGTTTATGATATAGTAACACTTATACGCTCTTCCAAGCCAGAAGAATGATTGTAATACATTATACACATACAATCACAATCACGCCTGTTTCCCCGAAGAGGTAGGCAGAGGCATATGATATGTCCTATTATGTTGTTGGTTCCACGTAAAAGGTGGCCTCGTCTGTTGCTCGGCAGGTGTACATGCGCCGTGTAGATGCACCAACAATCTTGAGCTCCGAAGATACTGGTAGGGTCTCTATGCATCCACATGAATGTCGTAAAGAGTTACTATTTCTGATCGAAAATCCTGCGGTTACCTAGAAGTTTAGGTAAAGTGTAGATCCCTCCGCAAGTGGTTGTAAGCCGGAGCTCGCCACTCGCACAAGATGAGATAGAAATGATAAGATAGAAAAGCAGGAGGTGTAGGGAGAGGATTAAGACTCAACATGGGTGGTTGTAGTCTGTTAAGTGCTGTCAATCGTTAAGTTTGAATACGTGATGTATGGTCTGTACACATATAAATCAATAAAGATGTGTACCATCAGTATAGAGTGTAGATGCTGGAACTGGTCCACCTCGCTGCTGACACTGGCGCCGAGTCCAATGTACAAATAGCCGGCTTGTACTTACATAAAGTGTAATTGGAGTTAATTATGACCTGACCTTCACTACTCAGCTTAATGTATTTTTACTCAGGTTTATTTAGGTCAGCCCTAAAAGTGAGATACTTAAATATCCGCCATATCTTTGCATTATCCCGGTTGCCCTAGACTTAAGCTTAGGGCCCAGAGTCTGCTCACTGGCCTAAACAGATTTGGCTGAATGTCAGTTATTACATAGCTGGCAAAAGTTAACTGACGTAAAATGTCTGCCTTAGTATTAGGACGTGAATGTCCAGCTTATGTCGCCTGCTCATTATTGGGAAAAAATGTGTACCTAACTAAACACCCGGGGAGACAAAGGATGTCATCTCTAAGAATTATTAGATAAAGACTAAGCAATCAGGTCACAAATATACTTCGTTTTTACTTAAATAATATTTGTCTAGTGGGAACGAAACTTAACTTAGACCATAAAAAAGTGAAGAGGCGAAGCGGAAGCGACCTCAGGCATAGTTAGGACATTTATTTGGTACCTAAGCGATTTTTAAAAGAAGATAACTAAGACTTTAGGACCATATCAATAAACTGAACTTAAATGTATAAATGCATTAGAGTGCAATGTGATGTGTTGCTGTTGTTAACTATTGTTGGTTACTGTAGTTTGTATTTTTCTATATAATGTGAGATTTACGCAAAAATTACCTTCGTAAGATGTTAAACAGCTCGTCAGGTTACAAATCAGAAGTGCCTGATTGTCTGTGATTGGAATAATAATACCTTAATTTAAGAAGCCAACATTGTAACTACTTACTCCGCTTGGCGCCATATTTCATTCCTGATCATGAAATCATTCTTCTGAGACAGCACCAAATTACATTTTATTAAATAAAAGCGCAAACCTCTTTAGAAATCAAGACGCATCTTGAAAATCAAATTCCAACGGTCATATTAGCAATCAGGAGACATTTTCGTGTGACAAACCAAATTCACACTTAAAACTACGTTTGCACACCATTTCCGAACGTGCCCCGTTAGAAAGAGACGCGGCGATGACTTGTACGCCGCGTGAAAGAGACGGCTGCACGGTATACTTTTTCTCTATGCCCATTGTTTCGTAGAAGTTGGGCGTGGTATAAACTTTTTTGGCCAATGGCGCGACGCGAGAGTAAGATGCCGCCAACTTTTTACCGGAAGGATAAGTTTGACATATTTATTTCCTTGATGAATAAGTTCGGACATCTTTGAATGCACTCTGGCAAAATTGAGGTTAGTTTTGTTGATGTTCAAGACAGAATGGAGATAATGTTTAGATTTCGGTGTTTTTATCTCTTAATTCACTTCTGGATATCGCAATCGTAAAGTTGTTATATTCTTTTGAATAAACTCATACATGCAATTTAACTACCTTTATCGATATAATAACTGAACTTACCTAGATACTTTAGAGTATTTCATACTTTAAAATTAATTTACAAATGCGTTTCGTATTGAAATGTGTTGGATAGACCATTCAGACCAGTCAGAGATGTCATTAAATCGTTTCAAACGAAGATACGCGAATGGCTCATTAATGAACGATTTTATTCTTAGTGAGAGTTTGATAATGCCTAGTGTACCCACGTACTAATAAAGAAAAAGTATAATTTTTTTCTCCTATTTAATTATTGACTGACCTGAATATTTTTAGAATTAAAACTTCCAGACTTCTAAATCAGTTTTCGTGACGTCTCGCCTTTATGTTGAATGGATAGGTACCTTATCTGTAACACTCTTTAAGTAGGTATTTCAACATTATGTCTAATATATTTTTGTGTTTGTCACAGGATAAATGCCTTTCCTTTCTTTTCATCATCATCATCATTTCAGCCATTCGAAGTCCACTGCTGAACATAGGCCTCCCCAATTGCTTTCCACGTAGATCGATTCTTTGCCGCCTGCATCCACCGGCTCCCCGCCGCCCTGACCAGATCGTCGGTCCATCGCGTTGGGGGCCGCCCTCTACTACGTTTGCTGATTCGTGGTCGCCATTCAAGAACCTTAACGCCCCATCGGTCGTCGGTTCTTCGAGCTATGTGCCCCGCCCATTGCCACTTCAGCCTGCAAACGCGCTTCGCTATGTCGGTCACTCTGGTTCTCCTACGGATTTCCTCATTTCTGATTCTATCACGTAGGGACACTCCGAGCATAGCTCTCTCCATTGCACGCTGAGCGACTTTGAGCTTCCTTATGAGGCCCATAGTCAGGCACCACGTCTCAGTCCCATACGTCATCGCTGGCAACACACACTGGTCGAAGACTTTCGTCTTGAGACACTGAGGTACTTTGGACGAGAAGATTTTGCGTAGTTTCCCGAACGCAGCCCAACCGAGCTGGATTCGACGATTGACCTCTTTCTCGAAGTTGGACTTACCTAATTGGACTTTTTGTCCCAGGTATACGTACTCGTCGACAACTTCGAGGGCCGAGCTTCCCACTATTATTGGGGTAGGCACAACATGGATATTTGACATGATTTTGGTCTTATCCATGTTCATTTTAAGACCTACCCTTCGGGAAGCTCTGTCGAGGTCTCCGAGCATTGTGCCCAGATCCACAAGCGACTCCGCTATGACCACTATGTCGTCGGCAAATCGAAGGTGAGTCATATACTCGCCATTAATGTTGATGCCGTAGTTTTCCCAGTCCAGTAGCTTGAAAACATCCTCCAGAGCAGCAGTGAACAGTTTCGGTGAAATGACATCACCCTGTCTCACGCCTTTCTGCAAGAGGATAGGATTCGTGCACTGGTCCAGTACTCGTACGGACATGGTGGCGTTTCTGTATAAACTCCTCAGAACTTCGATATACCGATGATCAATGCGGCATCGCTGCAGGGACTGAAACACTGCCCAGCTCTCGATCGAATCAAAGGCTTTCTCATAGTCCACAAACGCTAAGCAAAGTGGCTGGTTATACTCCTCGGTCTTCTGTATAACCTGCCGCAGCGTGTGAATGTGGTCTATGGTTGAAAAGCCTTTTCGGAAACCGGCTTGTTCGGGAGGCTGGAAGTCGTCAAACCTTTGACCGAGACGGTTCGTGATGACCCGTGAAAACAACTTATAGACGTGGCTCAGTAGCGTGATTGGCCTATAATTCTTCAAAAGGGATTTGTCACCTTTCTTGAAGAAAAGGACAACCACACCACTGGACCACGCCTGTGGCGTACGTCCCTCGAGAATGACGGTATTAAAGAGCTTCTGGAGTACCTTAAGTACTGGTGTACCACCCGCTCTCAGAAGCTCTGCTGTCATCCCGTCTTCCCCCGGTGCCTTGTTGTTTTTTAGTTGTTTCAGGGCCATCCTAATCTCGTACAGGCTGACGTCCGGGATGTCTTCGGTGGTATGTCGAGTTAGTTTGGCTCTAGGGTCTTTAGCCAAACAAGTAGCGGGATTTTGCGTACTGGTATACAACTGTCCATAAAACCTTTCGATCTCCCTCATAATCTCAGGTCTCGACGTGACTAGACTGCCTTCGTTGGTCTTCAGCTGTGTCAACTGACTCTGACCAATAGACAGATCCCGTGCGAACACTTTTGAACCCCTGTTCCTCTCTATTGCATCTTCAATACAATTTGTATTGAATTTGCGAATATCGAGTCGCAAGGATTTCGAGATCTGTCTATTGATGAGCCGGTAAGAAGACGCTTCCGCTGAAGACTGCAATCGCATGTCTCGTCGCGCTTCCATGAGATTAAGAGTTTGAGTCGACAGTTTATTGGTTTTAGTTTGTCGGGTCTTATAATGTTTGGACCCGACAACGTGGACAGTCTCAACCAGCCCGCCGCTTATATCGTCAACGGTTACGCAGTTCTCCAGACCTGCGAAGCGATTTTGAAGCTCGAGCTGAAAGTTCTCGGGGTTTTGAATATGGGCAGCTGAGGGTCGGAGCGTAGACCTCATCAAACGGGACCTTTCAAGCTTTATATTAATATTCAATGTGCCCCTTACCATTCGGTGATCGCTACCGGTTTTCACCCTGGCGATCACAGAGACATCATTGAATATTTGTCGCTTAGTGGTCATGATGAAGTCTATCTCATTCCTCGTGAAACCATCGGGGCTCAGCCAGGTCCATTTCCTGTGTGGTGGCTTCTTGAAGAAGGAGTTCATCATAAAGAGGCCCTCCTTCTCCATGAAGTCAGCCAACCGCTGTCCCCTATGGTTCCTTTCATAATATTAATTTTATTTATTTTTAAGGTAAGCACTATGTTTATTTACACACACACACACACACACGCACGCACACACACACTCACACACGCGAAGTATACTTTATTATAGCCATTGTATGAATAATTTTTTATTATTTGTTAATTTAAAATAAGCTACCTCTGTCTACTAATATTTACATATTAAGCATAAAAAATATTAACCCGATTTTGGTTTATAATTAGTCATATATTATACTTACATTTGTCTGATTACTGTGGGTTATGTAAAAAATGAAAATAATATAAAATTACAATGCACAATGTTACAAGTAACACACTGGACTTCTTGGCGGGAAAGTGAAGCGTCATGTCTGCAGTTTTGAAGATGAACATTGAAGAGTGGTGATAAAGATGATACTTAAATGGTAAATGGTAAATGAGATGCCCCCCCCCCCCCACCCAAAACCCCACATCAGAATAAAACAAAACTACAGATATGACGCTTCAATTTCCCGCCAAGAAGTCCCTAGTACGCACATTAGTGTAAAAGTTCTTCTTTTTTTAATTTATCAATATCATCAAGGGTCTAATTGCGACTATTCAGCCAGTTTCAAAATGTAGGGTAGGCTAAATACAACAGACTTCGTTATAAAATTAAAAGTCTAAAAACAATAATGGCGTCCGTTATTTATGGTCGAAGTTTGGCGCGAAAATTGGCCCCGTGGCGAATAAATACGATTATAATGCCTACCAAATTGTACAGGCGTGGGGGCAGATTAACATTGGCGTCACATTTAGAGGGGACGACGCCGTTTTAGCTACTAATGAAAAGCATTAGAATATTCTTCTTGAATTTTGTTTGAATTAAATTGTTGTTGTTGTTTTACTAAGGATTATTTTGATTAGTACCTGTATACCTGTGTATCTTTAAATAAATAAATATAAATATTTTCTGACAATTACACCAATTATTTAGTTCCAAGATAAGTATCATTAAGAACTTGTGTTATGGATACTAAACAACGGATAAACATACATAAATACTTTTTTTTTAAATATATACTTCATATACATAGGGAAACACCCAGACCAGAACAAATATTCATGTTTATGCACACAAAGTTTTTTTTTGTCCTGTGTGGGAATCGAACCCACGACCTCTGGAGTGAAGTGTAGGTATACTGACCTACACGCCATATCGGTCGTTAGTATACATATATATTGTCACGCCTGTTTTCTCAAAGGGGTAGGCAGAGGCATATTATACGTTAATTGATTTGTGACTGCAGAACACAAGATTTTGTGCCTACACTTCTCAAATTGTTTTAATATTGAGTATATTTTCTTGTAAACGGCGGGAGGAAAAACCCAACCTTGACGATTTTCTTGCCCGTTCTTTTACGATCAAGTTCCCGCCCGCAGTGAATGGGCGCGCTAGATATAATTTATCTAAGGTATGACGAAGTCTTATAACTCTTTTAGTTGACATAACCTTTCTCTCTTCCCATTAAGCACATGCCCATGAAAAACAGTTTAAAAAAACTGTTACGTATCTTAATATCACCGCTAGAGACTTCTTGGCGGGAAAGTGAAGCGTCATGTCAGTTTTGTTCTGTTTTCTAAAATTTATGACATTTCTAAATTTAAAGACCGATTAGTGTTTGTGAACATACATAAGTGTTGGTAAATCAAACAAAGCAGTGCAATATCACTTTTCAAATTCTCTTAAGAAGCCCATGTGAGATCGCAGTATAGTCCCACATCTTTACTTAGGACTCATGGAGCTTAGGGGAGGGCATTTCATTTGTTTACGATTTATCATCTTTATCATCACTCATTCTCATTACTATGATTTATATATTACTTACTTGACACTGGCAAAACGTGCTAAACGCACGAAACCATTATTTCAAACAAAAAAAAAACCCCACTGCTATATAATTATTTTATTTGTTATCTTATCGATTTTAAACACTTCATCCATGCATTCAGATATCTATCTTCACATAAAATGTTAATATAAAATATCTGGATGCGTGGATGAAGTATACGATCTCCTTTGCATGCATTCTTTATTCCTCAACCTTCTTAAAGGGCCAGTATTTTGATCCACACCCATCGTTCTGAGCCATACAACGGGCTAGCATTTCGAACCCATGCCTACCAATAATTATGGGTCATTAAGCACCAACACAACTTAAATACTGGGTTTATTTTGTTCACACTTATTTTTAAGAAATACATAAATAATTTTACACCCATTAATCTTAAAGGTGTGAGCAGGAACCTTCCTACAACTATTTAAAAGGTATCTAGGTATATCAGGGTCCCTATCGGATCGCCAAATTTTTTGTACGCCTAATTTGTAATGGCACCCAAACGAAAAGCCTAAAATTTTTTCGCCTAATTTCACTCTTCAGAATCGTGTTTGCCCTAATTTCACTTCGCCTAACTTTTTATCGCCACATTGTCATTTACCAAATGCGTCATTTGGCAGAACAATTCGTAATCCCTAAAGTTTACAATTCCTAAATATTAATTCGCACAAAATTAAAAATCATAAAGTACAAAACATGATGATGCAGCATAACATGCAGCATGCATGCAGGCATGCAGCATGCAAGCAGAAAAACAGCATGCGCGTAGGCATGCAGCGTGCATGTAAACATGCAGCGTGCATGCAGACATGCAGCATGCTTGCAGTCATGCAGCATTTAAGCGTGCAAGCAGGCATGCAGCATGCAAGCAGGCATGCAGCATGCATAGTTTCCGTCACGGCTTCGGCGCTGCGGGGCTCCGGCGGTCCCACGCGAGCTTTGCGTCGCAGATGGTTTTCGCTCACCACCGCGGCTTCGCCTTCGACGTGGAGTCGGGTTTGCAGCGATTCGCTTCTGTCAATTTATTTTCTCAATTAAATTCTATGCTTTTATTCCAATACATTATTGGCACATTTCATTATAGATAAGCTAAAATTAGAGCTTTTATAAATTTGCGAAATAATCGTTATTCCAAAATAAAGTTATGCCAATATACTTTAGGCTATTTTACATTAGACATTCTAAAATTAGGCCTTTCAATTCCTAGGCCAAACTATAATGGTGGCAAAACTATTTTTAGGCGAAACAATAATTGTACGTTTTAAGTTTAGGCCAAAACGGTTTGGCCAAACCATATTAGGACAAACAATTTTAGGCGAACCAAAGGGCACCCGATTTATCATCATCATTTCAGCCATTTGAAGTCCACTGCTGAACATAGGCCTTCCCAATAGCGTTCCACGTAGATCGTTGCCGCCTGCATCCACCGGCTTCCCGCCGCCCTGACCAGATCATCGGTCCATCGCGTGGGGGGCCGCCCTCTACTACGTTTGCTGATTCGTAGTTGAAGCAAAATCTATATCGTTTTAACAAATATCACCTTTAGCACAGATAGCTCTAGATAGAGCTGCCGTCCGGAATTCCCATTTCTTTTTTTTTAGATTTACGTCGGTAACATAATGCATTTACGCTCTACCTTCCGGCCAAAGGGGAACCAAAAGGGGGTGTGGGACTCACCACCGGCAGACGCGACTGCCAGCAGTAATACCCACTAAAAATCTTCCGACGACGCCCGCCGCCTGTTGAGAAAGAGGCGGGGGCCAGTAGCTGGGTTGCAGCGAGGGACACCCCGCCCGCGGCCAACGTCCCCCGTACCAAAACCGGGGGACCTCCTCAGAGAGGCGCAGTGGACGCGCCCCTCCTTGTACGACCGTAGCGTGTGTGGCCGACTTCTCTGAGGGTCTATGGTTAGATAGTATGGGCCCCCTGCCCCCGATGCCTAAGAGCCTTCTGGCGCTGCCTGACGGGCCCTCCTGGCCCGCCCGCTGGACCCTCTGCAGGTCCCTTTTAGTTTCCCCCCGGTAGTCAGTACTAAGGGTACCCAGAATCGCCAACTTCTTGGTGTTACCTTTTCGCTGCCTTCGGTAGGTACTCAGCCCCCTCACCACGCCAAGGTGGAGACTTGTCCGGGGGGGCGTCCGGAATTCACTCTCCGATTTATCCTAGCTTCAAAGGCGTCTGTGCTTCGTCCGGCAGCGAATTTTCAAAATGTCCGAGAGAAACCCGGACCCCTTTGTTGTCAAGGAAAACCCATTTTTATTAAGATTAACGATAAATTTAAATAAATCTTAGTTAATATATTCGTTTATTTTATTTAGTTGCAAAAAAATTTTTTGGAGGTGTCCGGGAAATAAACATATTATGCACAAAGGTCCGGGATTGATGTCGTGTTTATCCGTCGTCGGCAATTGAGGTGATGGCAGCCATAGCTCTAGTTGACACGTGTCAATGTCAATTGGTCAGAGATGGCTAGCCCTTCGCCCAAATTGATACTAGACGAGATTATATTACCTTAGTCCAGCGTTTCCCATCTGGTGGGTCGCAACCCGGTACCGGGTCGCCAAAAAAAAATACCGGGTCGCCAGCATTGCCTCCATATTTTTAAATAAGTACTAAGAGATGGTCGATTTTATTTCTTGACTAATGAGACAACGATGATCACTCGACGGGCGGATTGTAGGTATTGTAACTAATAGCAATAGCTGTGTCTTATTTTTCCCCAATACCGTTTTCAGTGGGTTCAAAAACTTAAGTGGGTCACGAAGTAGAAGTATGAAATTTACCGGGTCACAGTAGAACAAAGTTTGGGAAACGCTGCCTTAGTCGCCTTCTACCACACCATCATCATCATCTCAGCTCATTAACGTCCCACTACTGAGCACGAGCCTCCTCTCACGTACCAAGGTACTCATACTCATACTCCACCACGCTGACCCAGTGCGAATTGGCGGAGGCAGGGGCATTGCGTCCTGCTGTTAGAATTTTTCAAGCCGCCCATTTGGCCTCTAACATGGCTTAATGACTACCACATTTAGTGATAACCGGGACCAACGGCTTAACGTGCCTGCCGAAGCACGGAAGCGCTCGATATCAAATGCCACACAAACGGTCACCCATCCAAGGGCAGACCTCTGAAAACTATGCTTTACTTCGGTGATCGTTTCTAACCACCAAGCACTGCGGAACTACGAGCGCTTCACCACACTATAGGGCAAGACATTTTTAAAAGTGCCATATTAGACCATATTACACGGTCATATTATGTAGATTTCTACGATTCTGGTAACGGACACTCATTACTCTGATCCATAAAACTTTTAGATTTTTTTTCTCACCATCTAAATAATATAAATAAACATTATTATCGTACTAATAATATTATAAGTCACCATTACAACGGCAACCTGTTCAATGTTTGCGCTGATGGCGGCCGTGCGACCGAGGTTATCGCGAAAACACACAAACATACGCTCGCAAACACATTAGGCACACCACAGATAACGTACTGTGGGAAAATAATTGCTTACCGAAACTGTGGCCGGACGCGGATTTTGTGGCATTATGAATAAGTAGGCTGTTTGTGTGCTAATAGATTGACTAAAGATTTTCCACAAAGTCTCTTCGACTTCTTGGCGGGAAAGTGAAGCGTCATGTCTGCAGTTTTGTTTTATTTTCAAAAATTTGTGATATTTCGAACATTAATGTGTAATAACGGTGGATTATTAACCGTCCAGTGTTAGTGAACGTACATGAGTGTTGGTAAATGAAACAAAACAGTGCAACATCACTTTTCAAATTCTCTCAAGTCTATGTAAGATATATATAGTCCCACATCTGTACCGAGGACTCAACGGGTTTAGGGGAGGGCATCTCATTTACCATTTAGATATCATCTTTCTCACTACTCATTCTCATTCACTATAATTTATTTGTTATTAATATATCTCTTACTTGACACTGGCTAAATGTGCGAAACGAACAAAGCCATTATTCAAATGTAAAAAAAAAAATACTATGACACTATTTTAAAAGAGGATTTTGGCGCCAACAACGGTAAAAAAAAACATTGCGGCAGTATTTTATTTTTTTAAACTAGTTTACCTTCATTCGAGTTTGTATAAATATAGTAGTTTTTTAGACATAACTTCTTCGGCAACGTACACTAGTGTAGGAAAGTTGCATATTACAATGAATTGTGCTTTTTCTGTGTTGACTCCAAAACTCCACAGACGCCTCCAGTAAAGTCCACTTTACTTTACTTAGTGTACAATTTTCACTATACATCAAACCATAGGTGTCATGGGGTAGATAGGTGACGTTCAATATTTATAGTTAACAAAATAGATGTCGCTGTACACTTTTGAATCGCGCAAGTAATATGTATTTACGTTCGCATATATACCTCGGCAATGCTTGTCTCACCAGGTACTAGCAGCCACTGCTTCTCACCTCAATAAACGACTCCGTATGAATTGGTCTTTAATTCATAATTGTTCTGAGTTATACACTTCGAATAAATGTTGAAAACGCTATATAATTAATTATATGCTACTTAACTTATGTATTTCATTTTAGGTACGCCGCGACAAAATGTTGGAACAACATCCCACCCCCAATGAGAAGTTTGCCTACCATACATCGGTTCAGAAGTTAACTCATATAATATACAAACACACAAACTGTCACGCCTCTTTCCCGTAGCGGTAGGCAGAGATCACATCCTTCCACTTGCTACGATCTTGGCACACATTTTAGCTTCATTCACTCATTAACCTCCTCACACACGCCCGACGGTTTAGGGTACTTTTGACTTGCCCTTTCTCCAAAATTTTCTGAATTTGGTCACGGAAGGTTTTACGTGGTCTTCCCCTCCCAACACTTCCATTCACTTGTCCATTAAAATCTCTTTCGTTAATCTACTCTCATTCATCCTCTCGACATGACCAAACCATCTAAGCATACCTTTCTCAATTCTTGTTTCTATAATATCTTCTTTTCCACCAGCTTCGACCCTTATTACTTCATTCCTATGTATATTTTGAACTTACAAAAATCAGTGACAAACAGCGCTGGGTTTATATGGTACTGGATTTGTATTATTAGTTTCGTAGAAGGTATCATATATTTTTACAGTTTACATTTACAATATCGCACATCCTCTAAAAAAGTGTCATAACACAAAAAAGTCGATAACGAAGTAATAATAAAGAAACGTTTAATTTTTTCTTTTATTTTTGTCTTACTGTCATAAAGTTAAATAAAATTTAAAGCAATATAACACATAAAAACAAAATTAATTACAGTTCCTAATTCACAAGACGACAAAAAATAAATAAAAAATCGTAAATTTTAATTTTCATAAAATCACTTTTTTTGTGTTATGACACTTTTTTAGAGGATGTGCGATATATTCATAAGTATAAGTAGTGTAATATAGTTGTAATAGTTTTAAATTTGTAAGTTGTTTTATAAGGAACGTCGACAATGCCACATCAACTATAATTTTTTATTTTGTGTTATTATTTTCCAATTTTGTGTTCAGTATTGCTTTTTGTTAATTTTATTTTAGTTTACCGCAGAATATTAGCGTCGTGGGTCATACTGCGACATGCTGCATGCTGCATGCATGCTAAGCGGTGATCTTTTTGGTACAGACCAATTAGTGTTTAAGTTTAGTTGGTAATTGTGAATTGCTTGTGTACCAAATAAACATATTTTCTTTCTTCTCTTTCATTCTTTCTTTACTTATTCGAAACTGGCATTCGAATGAATCTACAGGGATTTTTGAAAAAACAACATTTTCTTTTTCTCATTTCAAATACTGATAAAAAATTCTAAAAATTCAAAATCGCCAGAGCCTCGTCCGTTAATCGGCAGGGGCACCACTTGCAGGTGAGGTTGGCTTGGGTCTTCAGATCTCCGACTCTGGGTGCCCTTAGTACTGACTACTGGGGGGGAAACTAAGAGGGACCTGTGGAGGGCGTAGCGGGCGGGCCAGGAGGGCCCGCTCAGCAGCGCCAGGAGGGTCTAGGCAGTGGGGGCAGGGGGCCCCTGCTGTCTCACGTTGGACCCTCCGGGAAGTCGGCCACACACGCTATGGTCGCACGGGGAGGTAGGAGGGGCGCGTCCACTGCGCCTCTCTGAGGAGGTCCTCCCGGTTTTGGTCCGGGGGACGTTGGCCGCAGGCGGGGTGTCAGAAGCTGCAACCCAGGTACTGGCCCCCGCCTCTTTCTCAACAAGCGGCGGGCGTCGTCGGAAGATTTTTAGTGGGTATTACTGCTGGAAGTCGTGTCTGCCGGTGGTGAGTCCCACACCCCCCTTTCGGTCCCCCTTTGGCCGGAAGGCAGTGCGTAAATGCATTTTGTTACCGACGTAAAACAAAAAAAAAAAAAGGGTCTTCAGATCTTGGTAGAATGCCTGTACCCTATAAAACACAACAATAAGTACCTACAACAGTATATAGTGCCTTGGGCCTTCCCTTGTACCTGGTCGTTGTTTTAAATACTGATACTGGTACCTAGGTACCTACATAAAAACACTAAGAGTGGGAATAATGTTAATTCAATTCAATGCGTTTATTGCGTTACATGTGGTTTAATAATAATAATAAAAATATTTATTGGTGCACCATACAATTAAAAATTAAAACTAAAAACAATTAATAAATGTTTATATGATGCACCAAAATGATCCAACTCAGCATATGCTAGTCCAGTGTTCTAGCGCTGGTTTTCAGCTGGGCCATTTTGGGTGCAGTGCAGAACGTGCATCACCCACTGCACGTTTAGGTATAGAATGTTTCAAAATACATATTAAATTTTTATTGTTAAAATTTCACATGCACACAAAATATAACTTGCAAAGTATAAGCTTCATTATGTTAGGGGATAAATGGCGCCGTGTAAAATGTCTAGCAATAATATTTATTATTAATCTGTTAAATTGATATTAGTGAAAATGTGTGGGAATCACGATCTCTGTAACGTAAGGAGGTGAGTATTTCGTCACGGACTTTTTATCAGGTAACACTAGGGTTCCCAATTTATAGTTTAATAAAAATAAGTGTATTTATATTTATTACAGAAAGTCTCTTATGAAAGCTTAAGCTCTTTTTAATAAATAAGGCCTACTTCTCTGTATATGAATGTCTTAATGAGAAAATAAATTGATAATTACGTATAACTTTATGTGAAAACAATATCAAAATTGACTTATTCTTTAATCTGACATAAATTGCAATTGAATTATTCTTATTAATTATTTATTTATATTTATTTATTTTAAAATTGTAAGATGGAGGTACTTATGTTATACCAATAAATGATTTTTGATTTGATTCCCTCTTCATCTCACGGGGAGTCGTAAGAGTCGACGAAGAGAAATCCAACCGGATCATCCTGCGTACTGGCTGGAACTGCGATCACCAACCCGCCTGCCCAGCGTGCCGATTATAAACTGAAGGTAATGTTCAGCAGTAGAATTTTAAAGGCTGATATGATGACTAGAAAATTACGAAAGCGAAAAATTTACCAAAAATTTTAAAAAAATATATGAAATGCTAGCGATTGCTCTCTTTAAAAAAAAAAACTCGCTTTAAAACTCTTCATACTAAAGGATCGATAGGCCGTGCTTTCGCAGTCCCTATGCGTAATGAACATCTGGATCAAGCCAGCTTTTGCCCTTTTGCTCCACGCGAGGTTTCTGTCCTCGCTGAGCTGGCCTTAGGACACCTGCGTTATCTTTGACAGATGTACCGCCCCATTTAATAATAATATATATAGTTTATATATATCCGTGTGACCTACACATAAACCGCCTCTTGAATTACTCTATGTCTAACTATTTAGGGGACGGTGGCTATCGCTGACTTTCAGAAGACTTGGTAACTGTCGAACATGGCGGCAGAGGGGATTCCAGATGGATTTAGTGCATCGATTGCATATAAAAAATCACTAAAAATTGTAAATATAGAAATTGGCATAAACAAACAAACGGTCTCTTCGGCATTTAATCTACTAATAACTTGGAGTCATTAAAAATACCTGCAATTAATAGCTTAAAAGTAAAATTACCGAAAAAAAGACAAGACGCAACTTATATTAACATATGTAATATTGAAAAACTAAACGGGTTATTTTATTTTAAAAACCACTTTCACGTGTGTTATAAGATGTAGATTTATGTCATTTTTTCCGTACATGATATTATAACAAAGAGCAATCAAATTGAAAATGCCTAATTTTAGCGATCTTACATAACTTAACCTTAAAGCCGCATTTAAATCCGTTGCGTAGTTCTAAAGAGCTAATAGGATAGAGAGAGGAGAGTGAATTTGTTTTATTTTATAGTATGTAGTGACTCGGATAACGGTCTTTATTCAAAAGAAGCGCTTGTAGCTCCATAGGTAGGAGGTCGAAGAACAATAATTATCGAAGTAATTCATTTAAATCTTGTGACTGCAGAACACAGTTTTTGTAGACTTATCAAATTATTTACTTTTAATATTGTAACTGGCGGGAGAAAAAACTAACCTTGACTATTTTCTTGCCCGTTCTTTTACGATCAAGCTCCCGCCAGCAGTGAATAGGCGCGCTAGTTTTCAATTTTGACTTTCATAAAAGCTCTATTGCCCATTGTACCATATACTTGTTTATGTGATTTTATTACTTTTTTTATATTTAGTGTGCAATAAAGTGTTCATTCATTCATTCATTCATTCATTCATTCATTCATTCATTCATTCATTCTATTGAGCCAAACTTGATGAAATGATTTTAATTTCGACTTTACTTTGACTTTGACTTTAATGCATGAGTTTGTCAATCGGTGGATGGGTGAACGTTTGTGTGGAATTCCATATCGAGCTCTTTCGTGCTTCGGAAGGCACGTTAAGTCGTTGGTACCGACTATCAATAAATCTGGTAGTCGTTAAGTAATATTACATAACATTCATTCACGCCTGTTTTCCGAAGGGGTAGGCAGAGACATACTTAGACGCCCACACATCGCCAGTTGTGTTGTTGGTCCCACATAATAGGTGGCGTGCCTATTGCCGCTTACCGGGAACTTTTATGATTTTCGTTAATCAATAAGTATTAATGTTTTTAAATATGTATCAGTACCTACTTATGTTTTTTTTTATTCAATTCAATATGTCTCAATATATTTTAAGTTCTTAAAATTATGGTTTCTAACATTATGGTTGTGGGAACCCTATACACAATGTCCTAAATATGATCATTTCCTAAAAGATAAACAAACACTTACTTATCAACATCCAAAATCGACTGTTATAAAAACTTCTACAAACAAATTTCGTCATAAATCTACTCGAGTCTTTGACTAGGTACCTGTATTATGAAAATACTTTGCGGATAAGATAACCGAGTTAAAAAGCAAATAATTCATACTTAAAGACTGACATATCTGACAGCTGTCAAGTCGTCCATGTTTGTTTCGATGACAGATGTCAATCGACGCTAAATGAGTCGGAAATTACTGGGTAATTTTGTAGGTACTTAGGTATATGTTTATTTATGGGTATGTATAAATTGTTATCTTATTGTTAAAGTAGGTACCTATATAATATTTTTTTGATGTGTTTTTTACATATTGCTTACAAAGTTAATATACTCTTTATTGACGAAGAAACTTGAAAACTATAGATTAACATATTGAAAATAAAAAAAAATAAAGCCAATCTAGGCGGTCTTATCGCTAAATAAACTTCATAAAGAATAAACACTAAAACTATTAGTTAAATATGAATAAAATACAAATATATATATATATATATATGTGATAATTTAAAAAAAATACAAGCAACTAGCCAGATATATTTAAAAAGTAAAACTTCACCCTCTCTTTAAATGAGTTTAATGTCTGAGCCTGTCTAATGGAAACAGGTTGCTTTAAACAAAGGTATTTTTTTAATTTTACAGGAAAAGGTGCAGTACCTAGTGCTAGTTATTATGTACGAAAAGTTGTTGTCGAACATAACAGTGGGTAGTGGGGTCGTGGGTTCGATTCCCTCAAAACAATTATGTTTTGTGTGCATTAAAACGGACATATTACGGTTTCAAATAACCGTTTGTTGAACTACTAAAAGCCGCCCGCGTGACCAACACACAAATCTTCTTTTAAATTACTTTAATTATTAAAAAAACAGCATATAAATCCGTTTAGTAGTTTTAAAGATATATAGGAAAAGACAGGGGAAAGCGTCTTGTTTTATATTATAGGGAGCGGATAGTACACCCCACCAAAGGTAGGATCTTCTACCGGTCGGATGGATGTGCCCGCTGCCCAGGTGCCGTTCGATTCGATTTTTTTTTAACAACAATTGTTTACATAAATATATAAAAAACTAATAATTTTAGCTGTAATTATCTATTTACTTCCTTTTGAGGAGGAGTTCTTGAAAACATTTTGTAATTAAAAAAGACTTTAACTTATTTGTAAAAGTAGTCACAAATTGGAAATTTTTAATTCTATTGGCAATTCATTGAAAAATGATTAGGTTCCAGATACGTCGGCGATTATGACCCATAAGAGGCCGACGGACTAAACTCTATGTGTGTGAATGCTGCTTGCCTCTGATGGCCGGTACAGCGCAACCGAAATGAATTTGGGGAAGAAGAGACTGAGGGATATATTACATGCTACACGGCTCGAAGAGTACCCTGCTTTAAAAATTACGGGTACTTTTCAAAAGACCCTTAATGCCGAGAATTCTTGAGTCGTGGAACGAGCTTAATGGCAATGTATTTCCAAAACATCAACTTGAGCGTTTTGTATACGCAAATCATTTCATCTAAGCAATCTCGTTGATACTTCAAAATTAGAAATTCCTCATAAACAAATCATAAATATTAAATCAAATTTCCAACTAGTTTGCTAGTTAACAATAATATAGAGTAGGCTGTATAGATAAGATTATTTAACCTGTGATATGTCAAAATTCATTATGGCGGTAAAAACAAAAAAATGGCGACGTATTCAGTGGCTTTATTTACCATCACTTAGAGTCACTTAGTGTCAATTAACGAACGCAGATAGCAAAAGATAATATTAAAAGCTACTATTCTTGTTTATTTACCTTGTATGAGCTACTGAAATATGAATTTTATTTTATCATAGTAAAAACAAATAGGTAGATTTTTTCATGTGAGACGCCATAATGTACTATAGAAACCTGAGAGAAAATGCCGTTTCAAGCCCTACTTTACAAACCCAGTATCTACTATAAAAGATGCGAAAAATATGTGCAGGCAGAGAATTTCTAAGCCTATTGGTCTGACAGAAGAACTACTTATAAGGCTACTAGTTATAAGGGTATAGGATCCTACCAAGACCATAGGATCCCACGCCAACCTCACCTGCAAGTGGTGCACCTGACGATCAACGGATGAGACTAAGCAAGTGATGGATTAAAAATATCTTTGTAACAATTCCCGCGCCACTATAATTTCCCGAAAAAATCCGTCCAATCTCTCCTTAGAGTCCAATCTCTCGTTTCAGGGTTGGTCGTGAAGACATCGTTGTTCTGAGGCTCCTATCTTACCTGAAGATGACCTGTATAAGGGCGAAACACGTGTCGTGTTGAATTGTTTTTCGATTTTTCGGGAAATTATAGTGGCGCGGGAATTGTTACAAAGATATTTTTAACACATCACTTGCTTACAATGGATTTCCGCAAAGTAACGCCTGAATCAATAAATTATGTTCGTCTAACATTACAACATTACAGTTCCCGGTAATCTCATTAAATATTTCGAGGGACTTATAGTATAATTGGCGAAATGTGGCCATACTCTGCACACCTCTTCAGGGAAACGGCGTGATTGTATGTAAGTAACTTCAAACATACACAACGAACACAAAAGAACAACGAACGCTAAAGATGCACTAGTTGTGTGCCATGTACATGCTGCCTATGCCGAATATGCATTTTTGAAGATAAAATGAAAAATAAGCAATAAAATAACAAAAATATAATAAAATCCCAAGCAATATACAGCAATTAAGCCTAAATAAATTAAATTAACAATAAAACGCAAGCTGTCTTTAAAGGGATACTATTCTATTAAAGACTATATGGCTGATAAAAATGCTTGGGATTAAACTGCCGTTTCATACAGGCTATTCTAATATGAATGACTTAAAACATTAATATTGTTGATGTTGTATTATATTGCATTGTATAGCGTTACAGACAAATGAAGATTGTAACTATCCAATCGATAATTTAAAAGAGCATAGCCTGTGAGTTTCTTGCCAGTTCTTCTTACAGAGCGGTGGCTCAGAACTGGCACTTAGATTCACTTACACTTAAATATTTTTTGTTTTTTTAATTGTTTGGTTGCTAGTGAATCTAAGCTTCGTGATTTTAGTATAATTATACTTTGATTGTTTTTTTTATTTTTTTATAATTTTGACGTTTTCAAGTACTATGTTATAGTACTATGTAATAGTTTAAAAGTTTTGAATTTCAATTTGAAATAGCCTTACGTGTTAAGGTTATTATAGCTTGTTAAGGTTATTATCACTCGAGTTATTTATTTAGTCATTTGCGTTGCAATTAATACAATGGTCTCGCATAACCTATTCAAAGTCAAAACAATTTAATCAAGTTTGGCTCAAAAGAGCTCTTATAAACTATCCCTAGTGATTATATAAAAAAAAACATATTTTCCTAAAATATATTGATTATTAGTCATAAGTTTAAAAAATATAAGTAGAAATAAGTAAAAAATAATGATGTGAATACTTGTAATGGCTTGCATATAATATGTCCTTTGGTTTTAAGTGTTGCATGTAAAATATATATGTTTAGCTGTAAGTGTTCCTAATAAATAAATAATAACAATAAACTAACGCGCCCATTGAATGCGGGCTTACAAGAAACGGCAAGAAAATCTTCAGGGTTGGTTTTTTCTCCCGCCAGTTACAAGATAATGTAAAAAGGGTTGACTGCGAATACAACCTCACACTAGGTTAAAGGGGGCTTATTATGAAACATTTAAACGAAAGATCTAAATTTAAACCAGATTTACAACTAGTGCTGTCACTTTTATTTGATAAAATGAAGACAGTGACAGCACTAGTTCCTTCCATTTAAATAATGGCTTCGTGCGGCTAGCACATTTAGCCAGTGTCAAGTAAGTGATATATTAATTATATATAATTTATAGTATATGAGAATGAGCTGTGATAAAGATGATAAATCGAAGATGAAATACCCTCCCCTAAGCCCCTTGAGTCCTCAGTAAAGATGTGGGGCTATACTGAGATCTCACATGGACTCCTTGAGAGAAAATTTGAAAAGTGATTTTGCACTGTTTTGTTTTATTTACCAACACTCATGTATATTCACAAACACTTGACGGTTAATAATCCACCGTTATTACACATTAATGTTAGAAATATCACAAATTTAAGAAAATAAAACAAAACTGCAGACATGACGCTTCACTTTCCCGCCAAGAAGTCCAGTTTTGAACCTGGTTAAACTTTAGATCTTTTTTTTTCTTAAATTTTATATATTTACGTTATTACGTTATTTTCGTACGGAAAGCACATTTAGCCAGTGTGACGTAAACGATAAAATAATAATATATAATTTATAGTACATGAGAATGAGTGGTGATAAAGATGACAAATGGTAAATGAGATGCCCTTTCCGTAAACCCCTTGAGCCCTCAGTAAAGGTGTGGCATTATTCTGAGATCTCACATGGACTTTTTGAGAGAATTTGAAAAGTGGTGTTGCACTGTTTTGTTTCATTTACCAACACTCATGTACGTTCAAAAACACTTAACGGTTAATAATTCACCGTTATTACACATTTAAGTTCGAAATATCTCATTTTTTTTGAAAATAAAGCAAAACTACAGACATGACGCTTCACTTTCCCGCCAAGAAGTCTTATTTCTTTCTTTCTTTATTTTAAATAATGACTTCGTGCGTCTAGCACATTTAGCCAGTGTCAAGTAAGTGATATATTAATAATATATAATTCATAGTAAATGAAAATGAGTGGTGATAAAGATGATAAATGGTAAATGAGATACCCTTCCCTAAGCCCCTTGAGTTCTCGGTAAAGATGTGGGACTATACTGAGATCTCACATGGACGCCTTGAGAGAAAATTTGAAAAGTGATGTTGCCCTGTTTTGTTTCATTTACCAACACTCATGTACGTTCATAAACACTTAACGGTTAATAATTCACCGTTATTACACATTAATGTTCGAAATATCACAAATTTTAGAAAATAAAACAAAACTGCAGACATGACGCTTCACTTTCCCGCCAAGAAGTCTTAGATCTTCTTCTTCTTCTTCTTCCGTTTGAATAATGGCTTCGTGCGTCTAGCACATTTAGCCAGTGTCAAGTAAGTGATATATTAATATTATATAATTTATAGTAAATGAGAATGAGTGGTGATCAAGATGATAAATCGAAGATGAAATACCCTCCCCTAAGCCCCTTGAGTCCTCAGTAAAGATGTGGGACTATACTGAGATCTCACATGGACTCCTTGAGAGAAAATTTGAAAAGTGATGTTGCACTGTTTTGTTTGATTTACCAACACTCATGTTTATTCACGAACACTTGACGGTTAATAATCCACCGTTATTACACATTAATGTTAGAAACATCACAAATTTTAGAAAATAAAACAAAACTGCAGACATGACGCTTCACTTTCCCGCCAAGAAGTTCGTCTTAGATCTTGTAAGAAGCCCAAAATATTTTTTTAATTTGTTGGCCTACGTATTTGTTTTTACTATGGTTATACTTTTTATTTATAATCTATGATACCTATATTCTGTTGACTCTGTGATAAGGAAATATCTGATTTTATTAGGCTTTTATATTTACGGTACTGGGTATGTATATTTAAATAAGTATTTGATAATGATGATATATCAGCCTTATAAAGTCCACTGCTGAACATTAGCCTCCTTGATAGATAACATTTCATTGGATGTATTTGCCCATAATCACCACGCTGGGCAGGCGGGTTGGTGATAGCAGCTCCAGCCAGTACGCAGGATGACGCTGCTGCCTATCATCCGGTAACATTTCTCATCGTCGACTCTTACGACTCCCCGTGAGATGAGAGGGGGTGGCACTATACACACTACAGAGGCTGGTTCCACACGGCACGACGATTATGATAACATCAATCAATCAGCTAGTGACTGCTGAATATACCCCTTCCCAAAAGAGCGTCATCCCTCCACCATCCATCCAACCGCTACCATCGCATGACTGGGTACCATTTCAGTTAAAATAACTATGTTTGGTACTTTTGGAAGTGCTGAATATTTTTAAGCTATTGCATAGCTTTTAACGCGGGCCTTGAGCGTGGAGACCAAATCCAGAAATTTCGTAACGCAAAAACCTATCACCCCCACTCCAAACGGCACAGCGGTGATACTTTTTAGTTTTTCCATCTATCGATAAATAGAAGAATTTTTAATGACTTTTTGAAATATCACGCTTGTCTCTTTAGTTCAGCAACCCGCCCTTAGGTGGCATTGGTTGTATCGGCGTTACTGCTCATGCGTAATCCCCTTCTTCGTCTCGCAATCTGGTGACTCATGCCTGCTTAGAGTTTCAAGTTTTGCTTGAAAAAATACTGCATAAATAAAATAAATAAATAATTATAATTGCATAAGTTAATACAAAATGCTATGCACTAGCTATACCGCGGCAGTCACCGAGTGCCACACGTCTTTTATTACCCTTTAGCGGGCAGAGCACATTGAAATTTTTCATTGGTTTTCTACCGTAAGTGAATTGCATAAGGTTAATTTTATGGTGTCAATATATTTGACACTGCCCTATTAAGGGTTAATCTAATTATTGTTTAATCATCCACTGCTGGGAGTAGGCCTCGCCAATGACACGCCACTGAGGACGATCCCCAGATCTTCGTCTACAACCGTTCGAGAGAGGGTGTGTGGTGTCCTACAGTCAGGTCTTAAGTAGCCCAAAAGGGCCAGGTGAGATTGGCTTGGGCTACTCAGATCCTGATAAGAGCCCTATACAGACGTTAATGAGCTGAGCTATTACAATAATTCATATCAAAAACATAATAATAATAATAATAAGCCCGCAGGGCAGCTTGTGGCGAGCTGTTGGTGAGTGGCGACACCACGGGCGTAAATCCGAGTGCTCCAGAGGGTCGGACTGCGGTCTCGTCTCCGGTTCGCCGGAGTGGGCCCCAAGAGGCTAGCAGGACCCCCGCCCCTGGCTTGCCTTCATTGGCTGTCCAGGGTGGAGTCGCAAGAGCTACATGCTCGCAGGGTGGAAGTGAAAGATGCATAAGTCGTGAGTTGGCGCACTGTCCTCTTGGGCAGTGAGTAGAAAACGGTGTACACCTCTCGACACCCTGAAGCCGAGGATATCTATGTTGCGCTCCTGCCGTTGCACTACGGCTATTTTGGAGTGCCCATTCAATCCTCTGGCTAGTCACCGCCTGCCCTTTACAATCATTTGAGACTGATGATTACGGCAGGTGTCCGGTGGTCTCCTCTATCCATAGTCCAATTTACCCAGTCCTTCAGCTTTCAACCCAATATCCCGGCCATAGTAGATTCCATCTTATCCTAATAGTACTGCACCAACCGGGGATTGTCCTTAGGTGTATTTCTATAATGCACATAGGGATAATCGCCGGTTGGTGTCACATAACCATTAGATCAAAATTGTCTAAGGGGCCTCTACGTGTTGGCTTCGGCCCCACGCATGCCTTCCAAATGTCCGGGTCACCATTGACCCGAGATTGGAAAAAGACAAACATAATAATAATAATAATAATAAATCTTTATTGCAACAATAGGGAGTTAACAAGTACAGTGCGAGCCCTGATCCTAAAACTAGCGTAAGCTGTATGTTGAGAGTCAGTTCCTTCCAAATTTAAATAAAAAATATGTTACAATGTAGTAAGTAAACAATATAAATTAAAGGTAGGTAGTTAGCATAAATTAAATTAACAGTAGGTAATTACATAATTATTCTAGTATTAAAATCTATATATGAGCGCGCGCGCGTGTGTATGGATGTGTGTGTGTGTGTATTTGTGTGTGTGTGTGTGTATTTGTGTGTGTGATTGTGCGTGAGTAAGCGGGTCGTAATTCTATTTCACAGTAACTAATAAATTTTCAACATCATTGTAGTCTAAATATTTAAGCCATAATTTTATTTTGTTTTTTATTTCAAAGTTAGAGATTTTTTTGGTTTTGTATTTTAAGTTTAATTTGTTAATAATACAGCACCTGAATTAAAATTTACCTACAAATGCGAATATTTAATTAATATGTTAACTCTCAGACATCCGCCATTTTTAATAGACGGCATTTTCCCGCGCTTTCCCAGCAGACCACAGAGCTCAGGCGAGAGAAGTACTTACATAGATTACATAAAGCGAATCGCGTAACAATACATACCTATAGCGTTAGTAAGGAGGCGCGATTAAAACAATTAGGCGGGAATGAAACGGAGAGCGATTGTCTATGGTACAAAGATTGAGCCGAAGCGATCTTGTGGTAGGTATTTGGGAATTGTTATTGCGCGGCGACAGCCCAGAGGCGAGACCCATAGGCTTCAAATTCCGAGGGTCTCGGGTTTAAACCCTGGGGGCCTACCGCCAAGTTCGATGGCAATCGATTATAAGGCAAAATGGATTTCGAATGGATTCTGTCGTACTGCCGAACTCATGGAAATCGAAACAAAATGGCGTTCTCCATTTACCTATTGGTCTGTCACGGACTGAAGGTCAGCCGTGACAGCCCCCCTGGGAGCCTACCGCCGAATTCGATGGATTACCGGTATTCCATCTAGATTAAACTTTGTTTTGCGTTTATTAATCCGTACCGGGGAATCTGCCGACAGCCACCTCTCATTCATGACCTTCAGTACGTGACAGACCAATAGGTAAATGGAGAACGCCATTTTGTTTCGATTTCCATGAGTTCGGCGGTATGACAGAATCAATTCGAAATCCATTTGGCCTTATAATCGATTGCCATCGAACTCGGCGGTAGGCCCCCTGGTGGCGCACCCGGTGGTTTACTTATCAAAGTCATGAGCGTATTTATTGCTTGCGCTGTGCCTCGAAAATCACCTTAAACGTTGGTTTCGGCTGTCATGAACATCTATGGCAGTCTTATTTATTTATTTTATATATTTTAGAAAAAATTACAGCTTATTATATTTATAATACACAGTATAAAACAACTTAACACTAATTTCCACTTATGAAAGACTTAAATAAAAGTAACACTACTCACACACTTACGCTATTTTTTAAAATTTTAAATGTTATTAAAAATTCAGCTCAGCCAAAAATTGCCTTACTGAATTAGTGGTCGCACTAAATAGTTCGATATCCGGAGTTAGCTTATTCAATTGACGGCCGGCACGCAGTAGATATGCGTTACGTCTGTACTTAGTATTTGCGCTTGACACGTTAATAGGAACGAAATTTCTCAATAACTTATTGCTTGGCACTTTAAAATTGATTTTTGACAGAAGCTCTGGACAAGTGGACAATCCACGGAACCGTTAGTTATACTCAACAGGGTGCACACATCACGCCTATATGTTAAGGGTAAAAAGTGGTAACGCCGACAACGATGTTCATAGCCCTCTGTTCTTACATGACACTTATAGTCAAGGTACCGAAGAAACTTTTTTTTAACGTTTTCAATACGAGATATATAAACATTATATTGCGGGTTCCATACTTGGGACGCGTATTCTAGGTGAGGTCTAACATAAGCACAATACAAAATTTTGATTGTCTTCACCGATTTAAAGACTGAAGCTGTACGCAAAACGAAACCTAAAGCCTTAGAGGCCTTAGCGACCGCGCTGTCTATATGCCTATCAAATATAAGTTTCTGATCAAGTGTGACCCCAAGATCCCTGACGAAAGACACTCGAGAAATATTTTCGTTTTTGATTTGATAGCTAAGATCGATGACGTTAGGTTTTCTGGTAAAAGATATATAGAAGCATTTAGCAACATTCAGACCCAATTTATTTTCAAGACAATAGCTCTCAAATCTAACAAGATCCTCTTGGAGTGCCTGAGAGTCCTGAGGCTCACATATATGTTTTAAAATTTTCATATCATCAGCATATAAAAGTACTTTTGAATTTTTGAAACACGTTTTAATATCTGCAACAAATATAATAAATAATAAAGGACCCAATAAGGAACCCTGCGGCACACCAGAGGGAATATCATCCCATTGAGATATATAACCTCGTAGTACCACAGCCTGACTACGCTTATCGATGTAGGAGGCAAACCATCACTTGGTATTATATATTTGGAAGTCAGTGCCTTCTAACATCCTGACAGCTGGTTTAACTATGCAATGATATTCCCCTCTGGGTTGCGTGACGGCAGTTGCTGTATATAATAACTGCAACTCAGCCATATCTGGTTAAAACCAATGTGCAGACCCTGGGCCCTAAGATTAAGGCCATCTATGGCAAGGACAACTGGGATTATGCTAGAATATGATGGTAACGGGATTGTTATGTTTGGAAGAGCCTCGTCTATTGATTGGCAGGTGCTCCACTTATAGGTAAGGTTGGCTTGGGCTCTTAAGGTCTTAGTAGAATCAAGACCCAAATGAAAGAGGTGCAAATCAATCAAACACAGCAGGAGGCGGGTAGGTCCAAAAATGTGCCCCTGTGAGACTCCGAATGTATTAGGCCTTGCTATGCTTTGGATGCTCCTACCACCTAAGAAATTCATACTCTGCTATGTTTCTGTATGTTATATCTTGTAATAACTTAGGCCTCTAGATTATTCAAAGGGTTATAGGGATCGTTATAGAATCAAATGCCTATTCAATATCCTTAACAATTTGATACTTTATCAAATACCATTCGCCAATCATATTTTTGAGCTCACGTTATTGGTGGCGAGGCTATGTCGCCACTGTCTTAAATATTGTACCTATATTAGATTGTAATGCAGATAGCTTAAAAGTATTACCGGTGATAAATCGCAAGAGTCAAGAGCATCAAAAAACGTTTCAGAGGCAAAAACAAATTATAGGGACACCTTGTAACAAGCACTGGTATTATATTTAAATACAGATTTTTCACGCTCCTGTAAGGTAAGGTAGTTCACATGTACGAGCTATCTAGACCGATGATATGTTAGCCACTGTTCAAACATGACTACCAGCGCAGCGGTGCCATACTGACCTCTCGGCATAATGCTGATTATAAGTCTTTTCGGTGCCACATGTGTCTGTAAATTTTAATTTTTGTATTTTTGTTAACTAATGTATCATATGTCACGTAATACATTAATTTCTTTCTTCTTCTTTTAATTATTAAAATATATTTTATATTTTTACTGAGAGCAGTTGACAGCTGAGAGTAGGTCGCAGGCCTAGGTATTCTTAATTTACCATTTAAATCCGCCACAATACGCCAAACCGCCGCCGCCTATGTTTTCTGCCGCCTCGACAGGGTGGCGGCTCGGGCCCCGTCAGCCGGCTAATTTGGCGGGTAATGGCTCCCCGGGCGGATCTTTAATCTGATCGCTAATTGGATGGCGGCCAGGCACGCAGTCAGGACTCTTTGGTGATGTTTTTGCTTTTTTTGCGCTTAAAAACTTAATGATTAGTTTTGTCCGATTGCTCGGAATTCAGTAGTTGACGGAATATAATTAACTAATCCACTAAAAATGTCTTGTGACTTCTCGGCGGGAAAGTGAAGCGTTTAAATTTAAACCCTCTCATTTCGCAGGTGGCGTAAGATCCGACTGGCGAGGTAGCTGGACGATGGGCCGCAGCGTTATCCTGCGTACTGGCTGGAACGCCGTTCAAATACAAATACAAATCATTTATTGCATGTCACATGGAAGTAGATTGTAACAACAAATATGGATAGATACAATGTGACGCCCTGTAAGGGCATAGCAACATAACAAAGGACCTACTAAGTGCCTGCGTCCTAGGTGACTTACAAAAATTTAAAACATTAAAGAATAAAAATATACTTATTAATTTATATAGATTAATTGATTTTATCATCGAAAAATTCCTGCATATTATAATAGCATTTTTTAATTAAGAAAGTCTTCAAAATTTTAGTAAAAAGCGGAAGATTATTTTTTTATGTAATTTGGTATATGATTGAATATTTTAATTAACATGTTATGAGGGCTTGTCGAGATTAGTTTTAATGTTAAAAAACAACCACCCGCCCGCCTGCCCAGCGACTATGAGCATTTTACTCTAAAATTGAGGAGATCGTGCTTCCGCGGTGAGCCCCACACTCCCCTCTCGGTCCCCCATTGGCCGGGAGATAGTGCGGAAAGGCATTTTGTTACCGAAGTATATTATATATCAAAAAAAGATTAAAACTAGTACTTACTGTCACTTTTATTTGAGATAATGAAGAGTAAGGCATTTTATTGACATAAAAATAAATTTAATAAGTAAAACCCATAATACACACACTACACACACACAAACATGCACTCTTTTACCATGTATAGCATTGAAATGTTGTAAAAATTTATTTTGGGAAGAAACTGGCTGCTGAAATA
The DNA here is from genome assembly GCA_949126915.1 of Musotima nitidalis. Taxonomy (NCBI): domain Eukaryota; kingdom Metazoa; phylum Arthropoda; class Insecta; order Lepidoptera; family Crambidae; genus Musotima; species Musotima nitidalis. Next base: position 2,021,638 of record OX421441.1, read on the forward strand.
CAGTTATATAACTAGTTTGGAAACTATTTTTGTAAGAAAATTGTGAACTATATGTGGAATTAAGAAATTATTATTATTATTATTATAATAGGTTGGGGAAAAAGTCTTTTCGTATTTTTGTATGAAAAGTCAAGACATTTTTTTCAAAGTTTATTTACATTTATTTACAATATATATGTACCGTTTTGTTGAATAACTTTCTGCCATTTTGTGGGCAGAGACATTATCCCGTTACTGTAGAAACTTTGGGACTTCTGATCAAAAAAACGGGACAAATAGTTTTGGCAGTCCTCTCTTGAGGTCAACCTTACAGAACCTAAAGAATTCTGCAGAGACCGAAACAGGTGAAAATCTGAAGGCGCAAGGTCAGGGCTATATGGTGGATGCACTAGGACCTCCCAGTCGAACTCTCTTAATTTTTGCTGAGTGACTAAAGATGTGTGTGGTCTAGCGTTATCGTGATGAAAGACCACACTCTTCCTGTTGATCAATTCCGGCCGTTTTCTCTCGACTGCTTCTTTTAATCTCATCAGTTGCTGGCAGTAAAGATCAGAATCGATGGTTTTGCCGGGCGGTAAAAGCTCATAGTAAACAATGCCCTTCCAATCCCACCATACAAACAGCATCACCTTATTTCGTGTTAGGCCAGGTTTGGCCACAGTCTGTGAAGCCTGGCCAACTTTCGACCACGACCTTTTTCGCACGTTCTTGTCGTACGTGATCCACTTTTCATCGCCAGTTATCAATCTCTTCAAAAACGGCTCGGTTTCATTACGTCTCAATAATGAATCGCAAATGAGTACACGGTTCATTAAGTTTCTTTGAGTGAGCTCGTGTGGCACCCAAATATCGAGCTTTTTTGTATAACCAGCTTTCTTCAAATGGGTCAAAACTGTTTTGTGGTCAATTCCCAGTTCTTCAGATACATCGTAACTACTAATATGCTGATCTTGCTCCACTCTTTCAAAAATGGCGTCCATTTTATTCGTAACAGGGCGACCAGAGCGAGGTGCATCTTTAACATCAAAATTTCCGGACTGAAAACGTTTGAACCAAATTTGTGCTACTCTTACTGACACTGCATCAGGTCCATAAACATCACAAATTTTTTTCACTGCTTGAGTTGCATTTTTGCCTTTTTTATAATAAAATTTTAAAATGTATCGAATTTCTTCATTAGATTCACTCATTTTTACGGTGAGAAAAACAAATGAAAAATAGCGGGAAACAACTTTTTTTTATTTTTTTCTTTTCTTTATAATGGAACCTTTTTAATGTTACCAAAACCAGCCAGACACAAATAGTACAGTCAAAAAATTTTTATAATAAGTTTATACCTACGTTATGCGAAAAGACTTTTTCCCCGACCTAATATAATACATTTAACACATAGCAAGTCGGTGGTAAGTTCACTTTTCGATAGACATGTGTGTGAAGCCCATTTCCAAAGCGCCAAACCATCGAAGACACATAGCCAGTGCCGTAACCCTAGAGGGGCGCAGAAATAACCAGACTAGTATCTAGTTTTCATGCATAGTAACTAGTAGGTGCATTTTGTTTTATTGCGAACATGGTGTAGACGCGCCCTACTGTACCTGGCCTGTATTTTCAGAGCCTGGTCAAAACATTTTTCAAGGGCGCAGTTTTGAAAGCTCGCACCGAGTGCATAAAAATCTAGTTACGGCACTGCACATAGCAGATGGTTTATTTGATCAAAGGGCCATTTTGAACATACATACATACATACATAATGTCACGCCTTTTTCCCGTAGGGGTAGGCAGAGATCACATCCTTCCACTTGCTACGATCTTGGCACACACTTTTAGCTTCATTCACACTCATTAACCTCCTCATACACGCCCGTCGGTTTAGGGTACTTTTGACATTTTGAACAATCATCATTTTAGCCATTAAAAGATCACTTCTGAACATTTGCGGGCTTATTACAAAACACAACTTTTATTTGATAAAATAAAGGCGATGACAGCACTAGTTTTGAACCTGGTTTAACTTAAGATCTTGTTTTGTAATAAGCACCACAACGTTTTGATGCCGTTTACAAAAAGATATTTAAGTTATTCATTTGTAGAAATGTGTAAGATTACTGCTGAAAACAGACATTAGCTAATTAGAAATTCAAAACGAAATAATGGCACTTAACATTCTTAAAATGGCGTCCAGACAAGTTACACTGAGATCCTTTTGGAATAGAATTTATCTAAGTATGTAATAAGTAATTGAAATGAGGGTGGCCGTGCGAGCGAGTGGGATGATCAAACGCGTATGTGTGAGAGGGACGGGTGCGTCAAAACGTTAATCAAGTGCTACTGTTGTTTCGATGGGTAGGCGGGGATGGATTTGGGCGATTATTTTTTTGTTTATTTTTATTACATTTTTTTTATATGCGGATCTTCTTATATTATTTACTTACATAATGTTGTTACTTTACACAATTCTGGTTTTAGCGAAGCTGAAATGAAAAGTAAATTGTTTTTTTATACAATAAGGTGCACAAGCATGCTGATGAAAAGTGGTAATCGCAGCCTTTTTTTTTAAATGTGATACGTCATCCCTGATCGGGCGTTAGATTTAAAGCTGACTTACAGAAGAGCTCTATTGAGTCAAACTTGATTAAATTAACTTGAATAAATCATACATACATAATGTCACGCCTCTTTCCCGTTGCAGTTGGCAGAGATCACATCCTGCCACATGCTACGATCTTGGCACACACTTTTAGCTTCATTCACACTCATTAGCCTCCTCATACACGCCCGTCGGTTTAGGGTACTTTTGACCTTCCCAATTATAATTTTGACTTTTATTATACATTTAATAATTATGTGAATATGTGTTTAGTAAACTATAAAACTAGTCAATGATATAGTGATCACAGCTTCGTGGTACTGAGTATTTAGGAAGAATCGCTCTTGATGTGACTTTTAAAGTTATATCCAAGAAAATTTTACCAAGATTTCGTTACACAGAAGCTGACTATGCGTCTTTGAACAATGATATAAGAGCAACTGATTGGCCTGACAATCTCAGCGACCTGTCGGCAGCGGATGCTGTTGATACCTTCTATGAAAACCTTTACACAATTATTGCTAAGCATGTTCCACTAAGACAGGATAAGTCAAATAAATATCCAATTTGGTTCTCACGTCCACTGGTTCATATTTATAAAGACAAAAACAAATCCTGGGTTAGGTGGAAAAGTATGGTAATGTTGCGGATTACATGGAATTTTCCATTTATCGCCGTAGGTTGAAGAAGGTCAGTTAAGCATGTTATAAGCATTACATTAATTCTATTGAGGAAGGCATGCAAAAGAACTTAAAGAAGTTTTGGTCATTTGTCAAAAGAAATAATAATAAAGGAGGTTTTCCTACTTCAATGGCATTAAATCTGATGATCCCGAAAAAGTTTGTAATTTATTTAGTGATTATTTTAGTTCTGTTTACGAACGAAGTACTGTGGGAGCATCTGGCGGTGACCACGTCTGTTCAGAAAATAAAAAATGTTTATCCGTGATCTCCGACATAGCATTTTCAAAGACAGATGTGGTAAAGCTTCTTAAATCATTGGACATCGGAAAGAGTCCGGGTCCAGATGGAATACCTCCTCTTTTTCTTAAACTCACCGCTAACAATATCAGCTCTGCCTTGGTCATATTGTTCAATAAGTGTTTATCGGAGGGCATTGTTCCGAGTGTGTGGAAGACGGCAAATATTACGCCGATTTATAAAGTTAGTGCTAAGGACGATGTAGTGAATTATAGACCTATATCGCTTTTGTCTGCTTTGGCGAAGGTTCTGAAGAGACTCGTTCACGCTGCAATATATCCTCGCCTGCGCTATGTTATATTACCACAGCAGGACGGATTTGTGAAGCAACGGTCAACTGTGACCAATCTTCTAGTATTTATAGATTTTTTATTTAAAAGTATGGACCAACGTACCCAAGTCGACACAATAGATACAGATTTTTGTAAGGCTTTCGACAAGGTAGATCATGAAATTCTCCTTAAAAAGATAGCCTATAACGGCATACGAGACAACCTTCTGCGTTGGTTCAGTTCATATGTAGAGAACAGGACTCAAAAGGTAGTCATTTACGGTCACGCGTCATGTACCATAGAGGTTTCTTCTGGCGTCCCACAAGGCTCTATTTTAGGGCCTTTCCTTTTTGTTTTATATGTCAACGACATTGATAAGTGTTTTAAATATAGCAACTTTTTACTATACGCTGATGATTTAAAACATTTATAAGCAAAAATTAAATCCTTTTCTGATTGTCACGATCTTCAGGAAGACCTTCAGCGTCTAGATGATTACTGTATAGGTATGTAATAAATTACACCTCAGCATAAATAAATGCAAAGTTTTTACCGCTACGAAAAAATATATATAAAATATTATTAACAATAACTACATACTGAGTGGCAACAAGTTGGAAAAAGTTGATGTCATTAGGACAGTAACAAGCGCTCCTGCAAAAATATTTTATCTATGTGGAATCGAACTCATCACCTCAGGAGTGGAGTGCGGGTATGCTCGCCACCAGGCTGTATTGCTACTATATGTATACCATTCAGGCACATCAGGAGTGTAGTGCGGATATGCTCGCCACCAGGCCATATTGCTACTATATGTATCTATACAATTCAGGCATCTCAGGAGTGGAGTGCGGGGATGTAAAGTAAACGTAAAAAGTTCTTTTTTTTATAAACTAAGTATTACATCGCACTTGTAAACGTCAAACTTTTTAGGTTACCGCAGAATATCAGCGTCGTGGGTCACACTGCGATACATGCTGAGCCTTTTTGGTACAGTCCAGTTAGTATATAAGTTTAGTTGGCAATTGTGAATTTTTGGTGTACCAAATAAATATATTTTCTTTCTTCTTTCTTTCTTTCTTTAAACAAAATATTACTACTCTGAAATCACTCGCCACCAGGCCATATTGCTACTACCTATATGTTTACAATTCAGCAAAGTAATACTAGCGAGTAGCAGATCCTGTAGAAACCGTTTTACTTTGGTACGTTTCTGAAAATGCTGTAATCTAATATTTCGTGTGGTATCGAATACAATTAAAGGCGCTTCAACACCATCACCAGCCCATCTTACTGCTGGACATAGGTCTCTGTAACCGCACGCCACTGAGCTCGATCTTCAGCTCTTCGTCTCCAATCAGTTCTACGGGCCGAAGGCTACGGCAGTTATCATATGTTTCTTTGGGCTATGTTGGTAGATTTTTGAAAAAAAGAAAGAAAAATAATTAATTATTTATTTTTATTTATTCTGGCACAAACAGTCATTACAAAAAAAAGTACATTAAATAATATTAAACATGTGAAGGACAACGAGTGCCGAGTAAAACTTGTGACAACATCAAAAGAAAACAGATAGGTACATTAGAATTTGATGTTTTTAGTCGGATCACCTCATACCTGATCCTTCAAATCATATCAAATGGAAATGGAAAATTGTTATATATGTATATTGTTAATGTGCCAATTATAAATAAAGAAATATCAGTTGAATTCATAAGTATTTAATGTGACATTTGTGAAATCATTATAATAGAAGTACTTAGATCCAATGATAATTTAACATCTGGGGGCACGGCAGTCCTCAACTCCTCCAAATATGCCGTTTTATTTGTTTTTTCTTGTACTCAATGCCAAGTCACTACAATTATAATATAAAGAAAACTATTGATACAATTACCAAATGTTGATTTATAACTATAAAATAATTTGAATATGACTTGGCTTCTATGAGATCTCAAGACATTTTACGATGGAAAGACTGCATCGAGAGACTTGGCATTTTTTTAATTTTTTTTTTGTGGGATATAAACAATTATACAGGTACGGCATCTGTAATTAATTAAGCGAACTAAAAAGCACAGATGTTTTTGTTTTATACATCAGACATAGATGGCGCTGCATGACATACTTCTCTGCTATTTGTAGCAGAGCAGTGAGATTCAAATGTATAGAAAGAAAAACAAATAAAAAATAATATAAAACTGAAGATACCTAATCTCTACATGATTATGAAAAGGTATCTATCTATCTACTCAGCATGTGCCGTGACTAAGTGTTGCCTCGACGCTGGTCTTCCGTAGATACCTGAACTGAAATAATATATAAGATACTAAACAAAAATAAAAATATTACAATAAAAAGGGAGGGCACTGTTACAAAGAGTACTTATTATTAGAATACAAATTACAGACTAAAATTGGACTCCAATTTAACATTATAATACCACGCATTATATGTGTTTCATTTGGTTTGCCTTAAAATAAAATATTTATAGTCATTTAAATAAATAATATATAAGAATGTACACTAATGCTTAGTTATCGTCCTTTTGTTTATTAATAAGATATTTTTTGTAATTTTCTTTGAAAGCACGTAATGAGGACGTAATGTATGTCAAAAGAATTTCCGCTCTCTTCTACACACAAGGGTTAGAAAGACGTTGATTCGTTCAAGATTTAACTTGAACTGCAAATTAGTTGTTTCATAAGCACGTGTTTGAAAAATATTTATGAATATTTTTCTGTGAAAATTATCTGTTTACAAAATTAACACAGCGCCATCTAGTTCTGCTCAGCGAAATAGATGACGCTGTGTTAATTTTCTGTTAAGTGGGATTGATAGACATAAGCCAACCTTTAACAGAACATACACACATACAATCACGCCTGTTTCCCCGAAGGGATAGGCGGAGACATGTTAAGAGCCCACATTTCGCCAATTTTATTGTTGGTCCCACCTAATAGGTGGCGAGCCTACTGTCGCTAACTGGAAACTTATGTGTTCGCTTGAGCCTCGAAAATTCCTACCGGATGATGGGCAAAAGCGTTATCTCCGCGTAATGCTGGCCTGCTCAGCGTGCTGATTATGGGCAAATAGAATCTATTAGGGAGGGCAATGTTCAGAAATGAATTCATTCATGAATGAATTGACACATGAATTCATAAGGCTGACACGATGATTAAAGATTAAATAAAACAACCAAAATATAGGCTAAAATCTTTAATATTAACAACGATATACTTTACACGTTATAATAAATCTCCATATAAATTAGCCACAGGGGCGTACTCGTCGATAGGCAGTTTGACCGCCAACAATTGCTGCATTCGATATTTGGTACATACTCTGTGTGCGATCGGTTGAAATACAGTTATCAAATTCTAAGTACATATTTTTAGCTCTAAATCAGTATTTTGTTATTTTACGAATATCTCATTTTATCGACTAGTTTAAAAAAAAAAGTATTGATGGGACGAAATTTCTTTTGTAGCTTACTATATTTATTAAAAGCTAGTTTCAGTTTGCAGTTTTTAATTTAGTAACGTAACTACTTTCCGTTTCCTGCCAGATCTTCTTACAGAGCGGTGGCTCGGAACTGGCACTTAGGTGCACTTACACTTAAATATTTTTGTTTTTTAATTGTTTTGTTGCATATAAGTGTATCTAAGCTTCGTGATTTCAGTTTTTAAGTACTAAGTATTATTTTTTAAAATAACAAAAAATTTTAGTCTGAAACTGAATATTATTGATATCGATTACTAGCACTCAAGGAACAGACAGCGTTATATAGTTGGTATCACCCAAAGCACCACATATCTCGAACACGCCCTAACGCTGGTCAGACGTGTGGTCGATCTTTACAGCGTTTTGGATAATACCAACAATATTTTGCTGACTGTATCATGCTTTGTTGGTATGCCCTTCCTTGATTACGAGTTTATGTGTCAGAAGTGGACGTCCAATGTCAAATTATTATTTTCGTTCTTTCATAGCAATAAAAAATATACTTTTCTATAAAAAAGAATTAATCAGAACCAGTGCAATTTAATTAGAGTTTGATAACTGAATTACAGAAAATGTATGGTAAACACTTTTATTATGAGAAAATTATTATTTTGGATAAATTGACACAGGCTATTTGACTATCTATGAAGGGGTGAAGTTACTAATTCACACTTACCATCTTTGTTATTAAAGGAATTTTATATTTTGTACTTATTTATGTATTTGTAATTGAAATTTGCTTAAAACCATATATTAACAAAGAAAAAAAACATTGTTTGCAATCAAAGATAATTTAAAGCTTATCAAATAATTGTCACACCTGACAACTAATAACAAGAGAAAAAAGAACAAAAAAGCGACATCTACATTTTTACTGTTGGATTTAAAACGCAGTAGGTTCAAATAGTGTTACTTTTATAATAACAGAGATGGCGTTGCAATAGTGAAAGTTTGTATTCAACTTTTGACAGTACACACAAACTACCGTTAATTAGTGAAAAATTAATACAAATTTTCTAATGGTATATTGACAAAATGTCCCTTTGACAAAACGTGCTCATTTCTCGAATTCTTTATTACTCAATACGTTTACATCAGGTGTTAATAACGGTGACACTTTGAAACGCATACGATTTATTGCCATAATTTCAAAAGACATACATACATCATAATGATATGGCATAAAGATCCAAAAGCATAATATCCTTTATCATTACATATTACTGCGCATAACCATAATAATGCAGAATTGTTTAAAGGCATAATTATATAAGTCATAATCATATAAATCTATATTTTATTTTGCCATATTTTTATAAAGCATACTTTGAGACGCAGCTTACTTCTCTTTTTGGGTTAGGTTGAGGTTATTTTTTTTTCTTTCATTAAAAAGTATTTTCTTATAATAGTCATATACAATTTTTATAAATAATGTATAATTCAGTATAATTATGTCCAACAAAAATTCTTTAATTACCTATGCTTTTCTAAATTATGCCTTATGATTCTGCGTTTCAAAATTCGGAGATATGATGTTATGCTCTATAGCGGTATGGCAAGTGACGATTATGGTTATCAACATTATGCATTTTCAGTTTTTGGCCAAAAACGTTATGTGTTTCAATAGGTAACCGTTAGTAACCCACTGATCAGAGGGCCTACTCTAATTCAACGAAAACGAAACTTCGTGACGCCTATCTCTGATACTCCTTGAGTATTTCATTATCGAGTGAAAGGGATGGGTATAACGAAGTTTCGTTTTCGTTGAATTAGAGTAGGCCCTCTGGACAAGTCGACGAAAATGTGGAAATCTATTGGGGAGGCCATGTTTAGCAGTGTTCGTTATATGACTAAGATCTTGATGATAAAGACAAGAAATCAGTAAAATATAATTATAAATTGAATCGCTTTTACCTGGTTACATAAAACAACCACACCCTCATTTTAAATCTTTGTATATTTTTTAAACGAGCGACATATAAATAAAGGGTCATTTATCGACTAAACCTTTTGGGGCTTATTACAAACCAAGATTTAAAGATAAACAAGACTCAAAACTAGTGCTGTCACTGTCTTTACTTCCTTACTATATTAATATTATAACTGCGAAAGTAACTCTGTCTGTCTGTTACTCTTTCAGGCCAAAACTACTGAACAGATTTTAATGAAATTTGGTATACAGATGGTCTAGACCTTAGAAAAGACATAGGCTACTTTTTATTGCGAAAAGGGAGTTGTAAGGGGTTAAAAAGGGGGATGAAAAGTTGAATGGGATTTCTTAATTTTAAAATATAAAAATGCTACCCAAAGATACTATACCACGCGGACGAAGACGCGGGTAACAGCTAGTTATAAAATAAAAATGACAGCACTAGTTTTAAACCTAGTTTAACTGTGGATCTTGTTTTATAATAAGACCGTTTAAATCGCAATCAGTAGTAAGAAAAACCTTCACTATTAAATGTCTTACACTATCAACGATTACTATCTAAGAATTTATTGAAAACACATACCTAATGTTCATTTACTATTGAGAATAAACTAACGTCGATATATTTTCTTTATACATAGGCAATAATTAATATTTAATGAATCTCTTCGTATTATTAATTAATTAATTATATAAATAAATCATCACATTCTTGTACTTATACATTATTTATTTATTTTAAGCTACTTTTCTATTATGATCAATAGTGGGAGTTTCCTAGTAGTTATAAAACACAAATCATAAATATGATCTAAAAGCTATTACTTATATGGGGCGGAGTTTTGAGTTCGATTCCCACATAAGACATATATCTGTATACTATATATCTGTAGACTTTTTAAGATGTTAAAAAGTCTCACTGCCTCTTACGTCACTGCCGATATTTAGTAACGAGAAATCCAATCTTTTAATTGAAATCTTTTATGTTACAGTCAATCAATCAATCATTTAGTTTATTACGAACACAGGTTACAGGATAGGTTTAGATCTATATTCTATAACATCTATATCTACATATACACTGGACTGCAAATAAACCGGGCCACCCGCTACCTTGGAACTCTGATTCGATTTTCTCAAAAAGTATAAACCTCACAACTATCAAACTTACACCTACAAAAAGTGCGTATAATACTCTCTGACGTCGATCACTTCCTTGTAGACTCACCCTGGTCTCATCAGTAAAGAGTACATTGCCCCACTGCTCTAACGTCCAATCCCTATGCTCTCGGGCAAATTCGAGTCGTGCTCTACGGTAGGGTACGGTTAATTTTGGGCCTGTAGCAGCTCTCTTTGGAGCCAGATTTCGTTTAGCAAGTCTCCTTCTAGCGGTATCTGAACTTATGACCACTTGGCGTTCGTCACGCAGACTTCGTTGGGCTTCAACTGCGTTGAGGCGGCGATTTCGCAAAACAGTAAGTTGGATATAACGATCATCTGCTGCTGATGTAGCCCTAGGTCTGCCCGTACCTGGTCGGCGATCGAATGCTCTAGTCTCTAAGTATCGTCTGTAAGCCCGTTGTACCGAAGATCTGCTGATTCGAAGTCTCCGAGCGACTTCACGTTGCGAAAAGCCTGCTTGAAGTAGTGCTACAGCTTAAGCTGCTTCTTGAGGCGTCGTATCCATTATTGACCGAAGGAAATAGCAGAAATACACGCGTCTGGAGCAAATAATGGATGGCAACCAAAGAAATTATAGGAAAAATCCGACCATCCTCATTTAGAAAAAAAGAACGCTAATCGCAAACTCTAGTCAAAACAGAGCAAATCGTTGGTATTGTGTTTGTTGCTTGATTACAATGTGAATTGAGGGTACTTTGGACAAATTTGTGGTCATTTCTCAAACAACATGAAACGCACTTTTTGTGGGTGTAATTTTGATAGTTGTGAGGTTTATACTTTTTGAGAAAATCGAATCAAAATTCCAAGGTAGCGGGTGGCCCGGTTTATTTGCTGTCCAGTGTAGTATTAAGTCGTTGTTCTGGGAAAACACTGTAAATAGATGGTTACCTAATTTGAGTTAAGAGCAAATAATAGTTCAGATAAAAATATTTTTATTAAAAAACATATGAACTTAAGTTTTTGTGTTTCGATATCATGTTATTGTATTTCGCAGACGAAGAGCATTAAATTGTGTTAACTCATTTTATGAAAAAAAAGGTTATTTACTGGGTTTTCCCAGAACAACGACGATTTGAAAAACAACTGTAAGTAGCGACAACCGACCTCGACGATCAGTCGGGGTTCGGACACGCGAAGTACATGCATTTTACTCATTGTATTTAAATGTCTCTGTTTGTGTGTCATGAACGTGCATTTGACTCAATTTTCATGTTTCCATGCATTATATGATTTATGAAAGTATTTGTACATACTTAAGAGACCTTATACTCCTAAAATATGGTTGAGCGTAACGCGTCTGCTCATGTCTACTATGTTTATCCGTAATTATGCTAATATTTTAAAAAGAGTTTTGTCTTCTTTTCTTTTAAATCTTGTGACTGCAGAACAATTGTTTTAATATTATGTATTTGAATTGTAACTGGCGGGAGAAAAAACCAACCTTGACGATTTTCTTGCCCGTTCTTTTACGATCAAGCTCCCGCCCGCAGTGAATGGGCGCGTTAGTTTATAAGTATGACATTCATAAGAGCTCTATTGAGCCAAACTTGAATAAATGAATTTTGATTTTATACTATGCGTAGGTAACAGGTAAATTTACTTATGGTATATAAGTACATACTTATAATTCACAGAAGACGCCTAGTAAAAGACACTAATCTATGTTCAAAAAATATCCTGTGTGGAAACCTACGATCTATAAAGGAGTTCATATAGAGATTTTTACAGCGCACTCCGCCCGTACTGTTTTGTAACCTAAAAAAATTTCGTTATATAGTTATTTAAGTCAAATTAACTATTAGGAAAGTCCCACTTTTGAATATCACTGTCTATTACATGAAGATATGTATAAATTTTTACATTTACGACACAATATGGGTCCAGAGTGCCTACTCTAATTAAAAAAAAATGACCTTCGTTATACCTATCTCTGTCACTCTCTAGGCATAGCATTATCGACTGAAAGGGATGGGTATAATTTCGTTAAATAAGAGTAGGCTCACTGGCTTATTGATTTTCAAACATATGACAATTCTCAAGCATTTACAGAAAATACGGATATTCTGGCATTCTGGTAAACTATTTATTACATACATTTGCTCTTAATCATTGCCATTTGTTTGAAATCATTCGCCTGTCTTTTGTAATCGAAGCTAAGGTCATACAAATCTAATACGAAAACTGTAATTTCAGCATTTACCATACATTTTAAAAAGAAAATTCGAAAGAAATCTCATCAAGTGGAAAAAGTTATATAATACTTTTTGATTTGCTATTTGCGTCTTACAAACTGATACCATTGGTTCGCATAATTTTTTCATAAAATCTAGAATCGGTTCGAGTTTTCAAAAGGTCTTTCGGATTTAGTGCGGTGTTCCCGACCAGCTGGTACCATTGGTTCGCATAACTTTTTCACAAAAGCGAGAATGGGTTCGAGTTAAAAAAAGCAACTATTTAAAAGAGGTCTTTCGGACTTTCCTTTACTGTACCAACACGACACACAGCTTTATCGATATTTCATCTCAACTACAATCATCATAATAGGTACTTCGTTATCTCACTCGATCACAAATTAACTCCTTGCCATAAGGTAACTTATTGCTAAAACAAAACTGGGAAGTGGTATACTGTAGAGAATTTAACACTTTTACAATCTGAGTAAACATGTTAAGCATATAAGTATGTCTAGTATAATTAGCATAACGTCCCTGGTCAAGAGAAAAATCGGCCAGCCTATATTTTACACGAATACTCATATTTGAATACTTTAACTCTTTAAAAGGCAATGGTAAATAACCACCATAAATTGAACCTTATGGGGTTAATTTAAGGTAGTAAAACCAATGAAAAAATCAACATGTTATGTTTGTTAACAGGTTAAATGGCACCAATTGTTGTTTGACGACCGATATGGCGTGGAGATCAGTATACCTGCAGTCAGCTCTTGGGGTTCGATTCCCAGACAGTAGAATTTTTTGTGTAAATTAATATAATTTATTTTATTTAATTGTATTATAATCGTATCAATTTTCCTGTCAATTTATACAAAAAATACGTTGTTTAGTAAATAATACGACTACATTACAATTGTTTGCATTTAAAGTATTAAAATATGAGTTTTCGTGTAAAGTGTAGGTACAACGGTTTTGGTGATGACCATCTATCTGATAAGTCATAATTAGATTATAACAATGCACTATTTGATAGCACTATACATACAGGGTGAAGGGTGGATAAAGTGAGACTTTAAACTTTATTTAGTTAAAGGCCTTATAATATTGACGGTTTACGAGCATCTTCAAAGCGGAGTGGATGCGTAGCGAAGACGTTACCTGTGCCATATAAAGAACTTAACCAAATTTAAATTCACATTAAAAAAATATCTCTAAAGAAACTGTTTTTATTCGCTGCAGGAGTTTTTTGGTGAAAAATAATTAAAATAATAGTTAATTAGGTAGGTTTTTCAACAAATATTATTGTTACGTAAATTGTTAAGAATTTGTTAAAATAGTATTTATTACGATTTTTATTTTATTTAATAAATAATAATAAATAATAAATGTTTATTCCTTTTTCTACAAACTTGTGTTCACTATTTACAACTTCTGCCAAACTGCATAGCAGTTTGTTGGCAGATGTAGGTATGTAGGAATAATAAGTTACTTGTAATATATATAATAATATGTACTTGCTGTGCCCTTGCAGGGTCATGTTTGTTACCTTCTATCTTTGTTAACACCTGTTGTACAAGATGAATGCAATAAGGAACTTGGAACTTTTGAAAACTTTGGCGTAAGATATACTCAGTGACATAATGGATTCCATCGAGGACGCACTGCTGTTAGCATTATTACTTCGAAGACGCAAGTAACGTAAACAAATACATTGTCGATTTTGGGAGAATTCATTGCAAATTTATCAAATGAAAGAGAGCGACTATTTCGTGTTGTTTTACGTAACGACTTTGAATTTCACTTGTAAATAAGTCTTTATTAATATCCGAATCTTACAATGATGCCATTCCATAATTTATGCGAGTACGTTCTCTCACATTCATGCCTCGTAACGGACTGATGTGAGGCGAGGCCGGGCTGAGGGGCGTTTGTATAACACATTACAAAATGGCGTCCATGAGGCTATCGCGTCGCTCAACCGCAACGTATTCGTTGCGCGGCCGCTAGGTACGTCTTCGCTAACCTTCAGTTTGATAATCAACCGTAGTAAGCTCAAAGATGCAATTTTTGTATTTTTGTGTACTCGTTGGTAAAAACTTAACTTTACTCGACTATTGTGTTATAAATGATTAAGTCACAGGAATGTGACAATGCTACGTAAGTAGTTATTAATCAAAGGATGCCACTAGGACGCAGGCGTCTAAGTCTTGTTTCTTTAACCTCCCCTCATTACCTGTTATCGACAGCATCATGTACGCACAGTATTATACCAGTGCCATAAAGCCTGTATGTGCGAGCGAGAGGTCCGACAAAAATGATTAATGACTCAATGCGAATGTTCGTAATGTCTCCAGTATAGACAGTAGTGCATCATACAATCAAATTAGGACGGGACAGATTGATTGGACAATTAGTTAGGCCAATTATAATAGAAGAGTGAAAGTGTTATTTTACATAGTACAGTTTATCTCACAGGTTATGAATAGGTATTTTAAAACAAATTGACATACACCTTTTAATTTCTGGGATACAAAGATTAGTTAAACTCATTTTATGTAGTTGTTAATTGAAAAAGTTATGTTTTGTCTTTTACACAAAAAAGAAATGACACCATTAATATTCACGTTTTATTTTAAAATTTCATACAACATTTAGATTCTTGGACCCAAAAGCTGTTAGTTCTCATTTTATATTGTTTTTAATTTAATATTGTTGTTTTGTCAAGTCCTTTAATGCTTTTGTGTTTTAATAACGACAAGATTCTCGCGTCATATCAATTGTAACTCGAAATCAACAGCCGGTACTAAAGATTTTATCAGGCCATCCTGCTTTGGAACATCGAAAAAAAAGAGGACAATACATAACTTTCTAATCTCAAGATACATCAATCGTTACCTGTCAAGTATGGAGGGAGTGGCATTAATCTTTAATGGAACACTGAAAAATATGTTCCCAACATTTTTAAACCTTATGGAGTTAAGTTAAGGTAGAAAACCCAGTGCAAAATAACAACTTGATCTGTCCGATGTGTTGAAGGGAGTAAACGGTAGGTTCGGGCCTCTTTTTTATGTCAAGCATGCGGCCTGATGAAGAGTGGGTGACCGCGGTGACGCTGTCTATGGACGACCAGGGCATCACTAGTAAGTAAATTTTGAAACAGTTTGACGTCGCTCCCCGCATACCACTTACGTCACGGGCGAGTATAATAGTCGGCACATAAGTTGAAAAAATACCTCAGTGTCTCAAGATGAAAGTCTTCGACCAGTGTGTGTTGCCAGCGATGACGTACGGGACTGAGACCTGGTGCCTGACTATGTGCCTCATAAGATAGCTACAAGTCGCTCAGCGTGCAATGGAGAGAGCTATGCTCGGAGTGTCCCTACGTGATAGAATCAGAAATGAGGAAATCCGTAGGAGAACTAGAGTGACCGACATAGCGAAGCGCGTTTGCAAGCTGAAGTGGCAATGGGCGGGGCACAAAGCTCGAAGAACCGACGACCGATGGTGCGTTAAGGTTCTTGAATGGTGACCACGAATCAGCAAGCGTAGAAGAGGGCGGCCCCCCACGCGATTGGCCGATGATCTGGTCAGGGCGGCGGGGAGCCGGTGGATGCAGGCGGCAAAGAATCGATCTACGTGGAATGCAATTGGGGAGGCCTATGTTCAGCAGTGGACTTCAAATGGCTGAAATGATGATGACATAAGTTGAACAGCGTTTGTCGGCGCAGGTACAATAGTAGTCATGTTAGCACACTGAGGGGGGCCTAGAGGGCCCCCAGAGAGGGGGCTAAGCCTGCGGAGGCAGCGGAACATTCTTTTACCTATTAGGTTAACTAGTACTTAAAAGCGTCAAAATAAAATATTAAGTACAATCCACATATGACTACTTCACATATATGCAGTAAAAAATAAATTAAGTGTAAGTGAATTTAAGTGCCAATTCCGAGCCATTGCTCTGTGAGAAGAACTGACAAGAAACTCATAGGCTCGTACGAAAGATTTATCGCGAGTCGCGGGACTGAAAGAACAAGTATGTTTTTAAGTCAGTAAAAGTCTTGACACACCCTTCGGCTTCACCCACAGCGAGATACACTCATTTGATGATTTTCTATCCAAAAAATGAGGTACAAGCGAAGACAAAAGAAAGAACAGGAAGTGATTGATTGTGTCGCCGCGTTGCTATAGTAACATGCCCCCCCACCATGCCGCACTTCGATTGAGACCCGACAATGTGTTACCAAGCATACAAGTGCGGTATGGTGCCACCCTGTCTCATCTCACGAGGAGTCATAATAGTTGACGAAGAGAAATCCTACCGGGATGGGCAGCAGCGTTATCCTGCGCAGGACCGATGTTTGCGCGGGCGGATGTATCACGTCACGAATCGCTTTGTAGCTTGGCGCGCGACCACCGGATGCTAAGACATATGCCCGAAGCCTGATCCCTCGGATGACGTAGGATTGACTAGACCACGAGACAAGGATTTTTCACCTGCTAGCTGATTGTGCCCTATGGCCAACTGCCTCGGGGCTTTATCGCAGCCACCACCGGATTGACACCCCAGACAATACCAGGCTCTAAGCCTCAACAATGACGCGTCCATCGCAACGGACGCCGCCAGAGACTGCGTTCAGGGGGCTCTGCCCACGACCACGATACGATACGATCACCCAGCGTGCTGATTATGGTACAAATAATCCTAATATAATGTAATCTATCGGGGAGGCCAATGTTCTGCAGTGGACTTACCAAGGCTGATATGATGAAACATTAAAGGTAATTGTTCAACTTATGCGCCGCATACTTTAGATTATTTGCCTATAAATATCACATGTTTAGACAACAACGAACAAAACACAAAAATACGACAACAATTCTTAGTTTTTTACATTACTTCATGGTTACATCTAAAACAGTCATGTAAAATTAATTATTTTTATTTGAAATACACGAACAAATATTGTTATTTTTATAGAGAGGGGGGCTGGTTAAAAATTAGAAAATTTATTTATAATAATAATAATTATGTAGAAACTTAACATAACGTACAACTTATTATAATAGGACGTAACAATGACGAATAGAGATATGCATTTTAAGAGGTTTCTAGAAATTTTATTTATTTTATTAATATAATTCATTCATTATTCCATAAACAAATATTCAGTAACATATGAAAGAGACAGAAAGTTGTATAGTACCTACTTTTGAAACATTTCCTGATCTTTTATTGCATTTGTATAAAATGACGGAAATGGAAGCGATAATCGAAGTTAAGCAGTGATCGCGGAACGCTGTTGATCGAGGATTTCACTGTTTGTTAGTTGTTGAGCTATATCTATTTCATATATAAGTGGTGTATAAAGATCCTACCAAGACCTAAGGAGCCCAAGCCAACCTCACCTGCAAGTGGTGCACCTGCCGATCAACGGACAAGGCTCTGGCGAACATAAGAGTGCCTATGACGTGGGACCAACTATATATAACTATATATATAATTGGCGAAGTGTGGGAGTAAATATGCCTCTGCCTACCCCTTCGGGGAAACAGGCGTAAATATATGAATGTATGTGTGTATCTATTTCATAATGAAAACAGCGGAAGCCATTTATCTGCCCCCGCCAATCCGCAGAGCCCGCGTGGTGGAGAGGTAGAGGAATATCTCTTACTTCGTCTCTCTCTTAGTTCGTGAAAGGAGGCCCGAGCTCAGTGGGACGTTAATGGGCTGAGATTGCATTGACTTATTTAACATCAACAATCATCGCTGCCAAAGTAGAAATAAATACTAAATTGTCTGTCTCTTTAACGTAATACCGAAAAAAAAAACAACATTTAATAAAATATTCTTCATAACACATCCTAAAATAGACATCTCACTTCGGCTAAAACTAAAAACAAAAACCTAAAAACTTATTTAAAAAATATTTTTCTCGTCACATCCGGTGTTAGTCTTAGAAAAGAGCCGTGCGTTTTCTATAATATCTATTTACAGTTAAACAAAACAAAATAGATATCACTACACCTTAAAGGGTTCGTTTTATTAAATAATATTTAATAAAAAAATGACTAGTTTCGAGTTTAAAGTGAGATCTCAGAGCGCATCGGCTGTTTTCTTTCGACCGATTTAATTATGTCTCTAAAGCACGTCGAGAGATGGCGTGGCTTGTTTTTGTATCTTTATATATCGCGTTGCTTTGATATTTTTAATATTTGTTTTGATTTATGGATTTTTGACTATTTCATTATATTTTTGACAACTGCTATTAGTTTCACTTTATTGGTTGGTAAATTCTCTAACAGAAATATGGATATTTAGTTGATACATTTTAATACACCGGTTAGGTGCATTAGCCAAAAGTTATTACAAAATTCTGTAAATTTAGAAGCGAAACCCATTTACTGAAGGCTTGTTCCTGTAAAAACACGATGAACAAAGATACTCTATGTGGTCTATGAGTGACGTCCTATACTCACTAATTCGATCAAAAACACAATAAGTCGGGAACACTATTCTTAATTTTCGAAACAGGCATACTACACCAAACGTTAGTATCAAGAACGGTTAGTAAAAGACACCATACGAATATCAAATACAGCATACGTTGTCTTATATCACATATATTGGTGGTTTTGACGATTAATAGATGCCACACGGTCAAAAAAATGCGAAGGAATACGTATAACCGCCCTTACTATTGTTTTACGATCCTTACTTTGAGAATAAGACGTCATTCTTATATAGACGATGCTATCATATTATCGACGAACGCGAACAACCATTACTGATAATGCAAGGGGCATGTTTATGAGAAAGAATGCATTCGGTATTACTATTGGTGTTAATATAGGACGCCATCTTTAACTGGTAGTATGAGTCATGTAAGTTATTGTTTTATTGCTATTTATTTGTCTTATCGTCTTCCATTCTTCGTATCAGGATGTGGTCTTCGTGGGTGGTTGAATACTGTAAAGTAAATGCCAATTGTAATTAAAAAAAAATCATTATTATCCTGGCACTATCGCGGGTGTACTTACTTACGCGACGACCTAGACTTAAGCTTAGGGCCCAGGGTCTAACCAAATTTGGTTGAATTTCAGGTATTATGATTCAGTTAAAGTTTCTTTTATTCTGCAGCTTGAGTATATCACGCTCACTTGTTTCTGCGGTGGTGGCGTCATGCGTCGGGTCGTTACGCTCCATAAAATATGGTTGAGCGTAACGCGTCTGCTCATGTCTACTATGTTTATCCGTAATTATGTTAATATTGGTAAAAAGAGTGTTGTCTTCCTTTCTTTTAAATCTTGTGACTGCAGAACACAATTGTTTTAATATTATGTATTTTAATTGTAACTGGCGGGAGAAAACCAACCTTGACGATTTTCTTACCCGTTCTTTTACGATCAAGCTCCCGCCCGCATTGAATGGGCGTGTTAGTTTATAAGTATGACATTCATAAGAGCTCTATTGAGCCAAAATTGAATAAATGAATTTTGATTTTGATATCCGGGTTAAATGGCGTTTAATGGTCGCTATTCCAAAAATACTTTGAGTGCCTGGATATATATGATATCTGGATCTATACCGTCTATCGTTTGCTTTTACCAAATATTCAAACTCCATCATTTTCTACCAGAAACCCTAGAGATGTAGTAAGTTCTAGTTGTGAAAATTAAAGATTTTTATTTTTAGATGTTTGAAACTAAAAATTTATAAACTACTGGACTTATTTCACATACTCTTTGACCATTAGAATGTCACATTATTCTTGAGGAACATATATATTAGTACATATATAAGTAGGTGCGGCCGCTAAGAAGTAAAGTGACTTTTTTAACTGTAAGTAAAATAAATAAAAATAAAAAATTTAGGCTAATTTAATTACCAGAAAATATTCGGGAGCTCTACGAAAGTTTTCATCATATATTTCAGAATTATTATTCAAAGGTTCATAACCTAGGGTGTAAAATATTTGATGAATAGCTACCAAAGTAAAACGACGGTGCTACATAGGTCTGTTATAAAGCTATCTTTTAACAATTATGTGTGAAGTTTAATTAAGCCATATGCAGACATATTACATAATTACAATCCGAGGTATCATGCAATAGACGGTATGATTTGATTTAAGTACATACCTGGATGAACTGGCGCTGGCGATCTTCTACACCAAGTGCCGGGGGACATCTGGAAATGACATAACCAGATAAGCCAACAGTTTTTAAAAAAACATAATCTTATTAGCCCATTAACGTTCCACGGCACGTGTTTCTTCTCACGAGCCAACATGAAAGGGTAGGTTAGACGCAGATGGCCCGAGGTGTGGTGGCTGCGAGCTGCGGGTAAAAACACGGGGAAGTTTTCGCCCGCCTTGTAAGGCTCCGGGACGGAGGAGTGGCCCTAACCCTAGGTCCCTCCGTTGCAAAGAGCCTGCCTCACGGTGGGCTGCGCAAAGGGCGGACATGGTGTAATCCGAAAGGAAGTCCCTTGTCCGCTCTATCAAACCGCGCGAGTACGTGTACCTTTGTTTTTTAGTCGGTGCGAGTCCCACATAACCCAGTGTGCCTCCCCGTGGCCTCTGGGTATACATAACGTATTATTCAAAGGTTTAAAAAAAAAAAGGAAACGTAGATGGCGTAAATCATATCAGCTTTAGAAAGTCCACTGCAGAGCATTGGCCTCCCCAATTGATTCAATTGGTGGCATCTGCCAATAATCAGCACGCTGGGCAGGCGGATAGGTGATGGCAGTTCCAGCCAGTACATAGGATGACGCTGCTGCCCATCAGTAGGATTTCTTCTCGACTCTAAAGACTCCCCTTGAGATGCGAAGTAGTAAACGCGTTGCAAACATTTAAATACCTGTCTCAAGAAATACTGCGGTCGGTACTGCATATGGTTCTGGGGCGGTCTATTTCTATCCCTCTCGTTAGCTGGTCTTCCTTCTCTCCCGTCCCATTCCCGCTGGAAGTCGTTTTCTCGTTCTAGCCTATCGCCGTCCCTCTCCAACCGCCTTCTGTAGTCCGGTCTGTCGTTTCTATACGAGTTATAGTCTCGTCTGTTGTCTTGATCTAGAATTAAGATAATTTATATATCTACACATATTATAATATTTAATTATGTTACTCCATTGTTCCCGCAAATTTTTACAATAAGTCAATAGTTATAAATATTTCTTGATAATATTCGCGTTCGTATACTTCATTTTTAAAAGTCGTGCCCTTGAAATGTAATTAGTCGCAGAGCTTTCATTAAAAATTTTCTATTTTAATTTTTTACTAATATTTTACAGTTTTCAGTATGATGTTGTTTGTCTCTTTTTATTATTATTATTAGTACCGCATATTTAGTTATTATTTTTTGATCCTTATAATTTAAGTTTTAGAAATATTTTGTAAATAATTATAATGTATCAGATATACGTTCCGCACTGCACCCAAAATGGCCCAGCTGAAAACCAGCGCTAGAACACTGGACTAGCATATGCTGAGTTGGATCGTTTTGGTGCATCATATAAACATTTATAACTTGTTTTTAGTTTGAATTGTATGGTGCACCAAAATTTTTTTTATTATTATTTATAAATGCTTATTTCCACTGTACACCTAGTTCTGTTTTCGGCTTCTCGCAGGGCATTTGATCTATGAGTGGGTGAGCGAAGTAGCTAGGTCACACCATCTGACTCTTTCGTTCTACATTACCAACAACTTCTATATTGTTGGCGGTGGGCAATGTGACTGAAATACCTAGTTTACTCCGCGAAGACTCATGGCTACGCTCTTAACACCAATCTATAGAGTTCAATATTGCTCAATTCATGCGTCATTGTGGATTGAACTATCTTTACGTAGGTAACAAACGGTCGAAAGTCAAGTTTTTATGCTAAGTTGTTCCAGAATGGAACTATTTGTTTTCATGGCAGTATATGGTATTTGGAGCATTATAAGCCAGCACCACTTCTCGAAAGCGATAATCTTTTATATACAATAGTTTATCTAGTAAATAAATTAAGATAGATTGGGCAAATTTCTAATGGGTAGAACTGCGTTTCACTAAAAAGATACTACTGCAGATTTTACTGCAGACTTCTTTAAAAAGTGCAAATGACCAAATTCTTTCAATAATTTTACGACCGATATGGCGTGGTGGCGAGTATACCCGCATTCCACTCCTGAGGTCGTGGGTTCGATTCCCACATAGGACAAATATTTGTGTGTATTTCTATGTATTTACAAAAAAAAGTATTTAAGTATGTTTATCCGTTATTTAGTATCCATAACATAAGTTCTTAATGATACTTATCTTGGAACTAAATAATTGGTGTAAGTGTCAGAAGTATTTAAAAAAAAAATGCAAAAAATCACTTATAACATGTAAAGATTTGGTTTTTCATTGTTTTGGATAGTTCATTTATCGAGGAAGGCTCTTACCATCAAGCTACAATATGAACGGATTATCAATGAAAACATGTTGCAAAAACAGGAAAAAGTATGCTTTTTGAATCCTTCTGTTGCGTGCGCTGCGTAAATAATAATAATAATAATATTCTTTATTCAAGTGACCAGGACTCAAAATGTTAGTACAACTTATGAACTATGTTAATAAACTTATAAACTAATTATTAACCTAATTATTACCTGTTCAAATAGGTAAGCAAACATTTTTTAAGGCAAAAATGTTACCCTTTAAGATAAAAAAAAGCTGTTACATCATTAGGTATGTTACATTATTTTTTAGGGTTGATAACTTTAATCTTTTTAATGATATTGCCTTCAAATGAACGCGTGTGAAGCCACGGGCACAGCTAGTAAAAGTATAATGTACTTACAATGCGTCCGCGCCTGCATGCTTCGTATTGAGTTGACGATGGCGCGCGCAGCTGAACTTAGCTGACTCTCGTCATTAATGTTTTGTTGGCGACTGAAAGAACAAATACAAGTTTGACACGATATGGCGTTGTGGCGAATATACCCGCATTCCACTCCTGAGGTCGTGGGTTCGATTCCCACACTGGACAAAATTTGTGTGTATAAATATGAATATTTGTTCTGGTCTGGGTGTTTTTCTATGTATATTAAGTATGTATTTACAAAAAAAATTATGTATGTTTATCCGTTATTTAGTATCCATAACACAAGTTCTTAATGATACTTATCTTGGAACTAAATAATTGGTGTAAGTATCAAAAAAAAAAAAGTAATTCAATGAGAGTGTCAGACGCTGCAACCCAGGTACTTGCCCCCCACTCCTTTCTTTAATAAGCTGCAGCGTCATCGGAAGATTTTTATTTGTTATTACTACTGGCGGTCGTGTCTGCCGGTGGTGAGACCCACGCCCCCTTTCGGCCTCCCTTTGACCTTGGTAGGACCCTCATTATCTTTTTTTACCTGTAAAATCAGAACGATCCTTACCCGTGCACCCTAGTGTTGACCCCGGCGGGATGTCTCCCCAGGATCCCGGTCCCATGGTTTCTCTTTGGCCACTCCTCTCGTTTCCTGTCCTTGTCCTTGTCCCGGGTGTTCAACTGGGCCATTTGCTCTTTTATTTGTTGTATTTTCGCCGCAATTTCATTCGACGCGTTTCTGTTTGAGTTCTGTAATGAATAACGAACACCTTTACAACTGGTTGGTTTAGCTGGTAGTGATGTGGGGAGCGGATGACGTGCTCCCCACTAAAGGGAAGATCTTCCACCAGGCGGATAGATGTGCCCGGGGGCCGCGGCCCAACCGATGTAGGTTGGATGTTGTATAAAGTTACGAGCTTAAGGAATTTCGTTTGCGCGATTCAGGATTTTGATTCATTGTTTACGTTCCGTTCATCGCTTCAATGGTGTCGCTACAGTGGTATGTCCACTTTTGTAATTTTAATTCAAAAAAAATTGTAGCCACGTTATTTCTTGAACAGTCAGCGTCCAATACTTGGTCATAACCAAAGGGCTTTATATATCAGAACACGCCCGAATGCTCTTAGCGATAGACTTTGGTTACAGCTTCGGGGGACCCTTTCAGTATCATCAAATTTACACTGTGTGTGTTTTGTAATAAAAATAATTTAAAAGAGCATAAATTGTGAGTTTCTTGTCAGTTCTCACAAAGCGGGGGCTCGGAACTAGCACTTAGATTCACTTATACCAAATTTTTATTTATTTGCATGTAAGTGAATCTAAGCTTCGTGATTTCAGGGTTGATATTAAATATTTATTTTTTTCATGTATATTTTGTTTTGACGTTTTCAAGTGCTATGTAATAATAGTTTATGAAATAAAGAACTTTTTACTTTTACTTTTGGTCGCTAACTGTGCGCTGACGCTGACTGTTAAAAGAAAAAAAAACTATCTATAAAGCGCTCAATAATAATAAGACCGCAGGGCAGCTTGTGGCGAGCTATTGGTGAGTGGCGACACCACGGGCGTAAATCCGAGTGCTCCAGAGGGTCGGACTGCGGTCTCGTCTCCGGTTCGCCGAAGTGGGCCCCAAGGGCTAGCAGGACCCTCGCCTCTGGCTTGCCTTCATTGGCTGTCCAGGGTGGAGTCGCAAGAGCTACATGCTCGCAGGTTGGGAGTGAAAGATGCATAAGTCGTGAGTTGGCCCGTTGTCCTCTTGGGCAGTGAGTAGAAAACGGTGTACACCTCTCGACACCCTGAAGCCGAGGATACCGATGTTGCGCTCCTGCCGTGGCTATTGTGGAGTGCCCATTTAATCCTCTGGCTAGTCCCCGCCTGCCATTTACAATCATTTGAGACTGATGATGACGGCAGGTGTCCGGTAGTCTCCTCTATCCATAGTCTAATTTACCCAGTCCTTCAGCTTTTCAACCCAATATCCCGGCCATACTAGATTCCATCTTATCCTAATAGTACTGCACCAACCGGGGATTGTCCTTAGGTGTATTTCTATAGTGCACATAGAGATAATCGCTGGTTGGTGTCACATAACCATTAGATTTAAATTGTCTAAGGGGCCTCTACGTGTTGGCTTCGGCCAAACGCATGCCTTCCAAATGTCCGGGTCACCATTGGCCCGAGATCAGATAAAGACAGACATAATAATAATATTTTATATAATGCGGCTCTAAAGCACTTCGTGAGAGTACTGAGAAAAGATTACTGAAGCAGAGTTCACAGAGGTCCTTAGATGGGTGACCATTTTGGTGGCCAACATTCGCTTCCATATATTAGTGTAAGTATCACCACACCTCTATGAACTGCCAGACGTGCCTTTTCGGACACTTTCCGACTGCTTACGAAGGCGTGAAGTGCCCCTTTCAACATGTTTCCTTCCTTCTTGGCGGGAAAGTGAAGCGTCATGTCCGCAGTTTTGTTTTATTTTCTAAAATTTGTGATATTTCCAACATTAATGTGTAATAACGGTAGATTATTAACCGTTTTTGTGAATGAAATGAAAAACAGTGTTTGTGAATATACATAAGTGTTGGTAAATAAAACAAAGCAGTGCAACATCACTTTTCTAATTCTCTCAAGGAGTCCATGTGAGATCTCAGTATAGTCCCACATCTTTACTGAGGACTCGAGGTGCTTAGGGGAGGGTATCTCATTTACCATTTATCATCTTTATCATCACTCATTCTCATTTACTATGAATTATATATTATTAATATATCACTTACTTGACACTGGCTAGATGTGCTAGACGCACGAAGCTATTATTTAAAAGAAAAATAAAACATGTTTCCAGCATTCACTTACATAAGTAACACATTAAATCTTATATAAAAAAATACTTCATCTAACCTGCTCGCTGTGTGTAGAGGCTGCCCTCAGATCGTTCTCGATGTCAGTACTGGCGTGCACTATTGCGTGTACATTCGCGTGCACGTTAGTGTGGCCGCTATGTACGCTGCTACTTCTAGTAGGTGGTTTGTCCACCACCCCATACATTGGTTGGCATATTGGAAACGGTTGGGGTATCACCTGCAAATATAATCATCATCATCATCATCACAGCCCATTAACGTCCCACTACTGAGCACGAGCCTCCTCACACAAATCAAGGTGTGAGGGTATTGGGTCATACTCCACCACGCTGACCCAGTGCGGATTGGCGGAGGCAGGTGTATGGCGTCCTGCTGTTAGAATTTTTCAAGCCGCCCATGAGGCCTCTAACATGGCTTAACGACTACCACATTTAGTGATAACCGGGACCAACGGCTTAACGTGCCTTCCGAAGCACGGAAGCGCTCGATATCAAATGCCACACAAACGGTCACCCATCCAAGGACTGACCTCTGTAAACGCTGCTGTACTTTGGTGATCGTTTCCAACCACCGAACACCGCAGAGCTACGAGCGCTAATAATAATTTGTCTTTAATTATTCAACATAATAATAGTTACATTGCAGGTTCATTTCTTATACAATATATTTAACCTCAGACAAAGCGGCTTGTGACTCAGAAGTCGCAGAAAAATCACGACCCCTGCTATTCTGTCACAACCTTTTCCACACATAGCATTCCTATAAATAATGACATATATTTATTTATAGAAGATATTTCCAAAAAACAAAAATACATTATAACAGTTCTAAATGCAGGGGGTGGAAGACCGACGAAAGCCCAGTGGAGAGACCCAAAGGCTACTAATTCAAACCCGAGACGGGTACAAAAACTTAATTTTATAGTCGAAATGCGTACTATATGGCAGTTAGGATATATAAATGGATTATGACGATGGTAACAGTTCTTATGATAATAAGATCATTGAACGAACGAGCAAAATTTATTTTACATTATATAATTTTAATAAATAAAAGTAACATATTAACTTAAAAAAAAATGTTAAGTAATATGATAAATCAAGTTAATTGCCAAAAAGCTGCTTTTCCGTCATTTAATTTTAGTCAAAGTCAAGTTAACCCTTTATAAGGCACTGGTGAACAAATGCTCATCATAAATTGAACCTTATGGAGTTGAGTTAAGAAAGACAAGCAAAGTAAATCTTCAACATCTTCTGTCCGTTAAAGGGTTAAAGTCGCACTCCAGTAAAAATAAAGGAATCTTTGCTAAATATTAAATATAATATTCTCCTGAGTTTAGAAATCAACAAGGAAAATTACAATTCACTGTAATATGCCAGTTTCCTACACTTAGCACTTAGATTCACTTACACTTAAATACTACATAAATAATATCCCGCCTGTTTCCCCGAAGGGGTAGGCAGAGGCATATTATATAATTTAAGCAACATTTTGTAATAATTATAATGTGTAAGATGTACGCTCCGCACTGCACCCAAAATGGCCCAGCTGAAAACCAGCGCTAGAACATTGGACTAGCATATCCAGTTGGGTCATTTTGGTGCATCATATAAACATTTGTAATTAACATTTTAATTATTATATTATACGCCCAAATTGCCGCTTAATCAATATTTTTAGATTTTTAATTGTTTTGTTGCATGTAAGTGAATCTAAGCTTTGTGATTTCAGTGATATTTTGATTATTATTTATATTTAATTTTGACATTTTCAAGTACTATGTAATAGTTTGTGAAATTAAAATATTTGAAGTTTAAAGTTTGTGTATGTTGCCTAAGAAGTAATGTCTAAAAATCAACTATATTTGAAGACCGATATGGCGTGGTGGCAAGTATACCTGCTCTTCGCTTCAAGGTCGTGGTCGATTTCCACACAGGACAAATCTTTGTGTGCATGAATATGATTAATTGTTCTGGTCTGTGTGTTTCCCTATGTATATTAAGTATATATTTCCAAAAAAAAAGAAGAAAGGTATTTATGAATGTTTATCCGTTATTTAGTATCCATAACACAAGATCTTACTGATCTTGGAACTAAATAATTGGTGTACTTGTTAGAAATTATTTATTTATTTCTGGGCTAACCATAAATTACGTCGCACATTAATGGGGTAGGAGGGGGTTGACGAAGCGTGACATGGTGTGACAAGGGGATGGAAGGGGTCCTAATTTTCGTGACGCCACATTTCAAAATCCAGGTCCTATAAACATTTTGGAACTGCTGTTTTACTGTAATCATTTCTTGCTGTACTATTGCAAAATATGTGACATCACACTAAGGAGGAGGTAGCCTCGCAAGTGTGACCAGATGTGACAAGGACGGAGGGGGGGTCAAAAGTTCACGAAATTCGTGTGCCGTAATTTATGGATGACCCCTTATTTATATTTACACATAAAAACTCAAAATACACTGGTTTTGGTTAATCAAATACTACCGCGATATGTCTGTTTCGCGTTGGCGCCAAAAATCATAAAATAATGATGGTAAATGAATTAAAGAAGCGCTCGTAGCTCTGCGTTGCTCGGTGGTATGAAACGATTATCAAAGTACAGCAGAGTTTACAGAGCTCAGTCCTTGGATGGGTGACCGTTTGTGTGGCATTTGATATCGAGCGCTTCCGTGCATCGGATGGCACGTTAAGCCGTAGGTCCCGGTTATCACTAAATGTGGTAGTCGTTAAGCCATGTTAGAGGCCTAAATGAGCGGCTTAAAAAATTTTAACAGCAGGACGCCATACACCTGCCTCCACCAATCCGCACTGGGTCCGCGTGGTGGAGTATGACCCAATACCCTCGCACCTTGGTATGTGAGAGGAGGCTCGTGCTCAGTAGTGGGACGTTAATGGGCTGTGATGATGTGATGATGAATTAAAGAACAATGTAAGGGAGACTACACAAAATTATTTAAAATATGCAAAATTATACCCGTAAGCTTAAAACATAAATACTAATTGGCTGTAAACAACCATGGCGGTCAGGAGTTAAGCATGACAGCCGGCTTAAATAAATATAATTCTCGGACTATGGCCACTGGCAGGTATATAATTACCATGATACACAATTACTATGGTGTCAGAACGTTGAAAAAACGTGTACCATTTTTATTAAATAGTCTGCTAGCGGACATTACCTTTATAGATAGTAAGTCTAAATTTAAGAGAAACAAAACAATACTATTTAGATAGCTGACGTAAATTTATTAATGTATTGGCTATCTCACAACTAAAAAAATTAAATAAATATATAAACGAAAAATGTACGGAGAATCAGACCCCGCAATTAAACCGTACTCACGGTTTTGTGGGACTATGTTATAAATAAGTTGTTATAACCGGTACTTACTGATTTAATAAATAATAATAGACTGTTAGACTTACCTGAGGATACATCAACCCGTAATGGTAGAGGTTAGGGTAGACCGGCAGTAGTTCTGGCACCATCAGCTTCGGCTGCAACCACGGCATAGGCTCCTGGCACTGAGAAGAGAGATATTTGTTGAATATTATACATTCAGATATTTACGCCTGTTTCCCTGAACGGGTAGGCAGAGGCATACTATATGCCCAAAGTTCGCCAATTATACAGTTAGTCCCACGTAATAGGTGCCGAACCTATTGCCGCTTACCGGGAACTGTTATGATCGCCAGAGCCTCGTCCGTTGATCGGCAGGTGCGCCACTTGCAGGTGAAGTTGGTTTGGGCTCCTTAGGTCTTGGTAGGATCCCTATACACCCTACTATATATTGAATATTATAAAAATATTTACTGTGTGTGTTTTGTATTGTTATATTTGATTGATAATTTAAAAGAGCATAGCCTGTGAGTTTCTTGCTAGTTCTACTCACGGAGCGGTGGCTCGGAACTGGCAGTTAGATTCACGTACATTTTTTTTGTTACATGTAAGTGAATCTAAGTTTCGTGATTTATATTTCGATTGTTTTTTTATATATTTATATTAAACTTTGACGTTTTCAAGTATTTAAGTTTATGACTAAAAAGATTTTTAAGTTTGAATAAAGTTCCTATGTAATATATTTTACTAACCTGATAATGTTGTATTTGAGGCGGCACCACCATATTGGGCACAGAATACTGCGGTTGTATCATAGTCTGAGGCACTTCCACTTGACCATAGGGCATGTTGAAGCTGTAAACAAACATTATATTTGTTGTTTTTTTTTATGTATCTTACTTATCCTTGTTTTAACTATACTTGATTCACTTCGCCATGAGACAAAATGTAAACAAATAACAAAAAAAGGTTTTTAATGTGTCACTTTTAACTGAAAATTATAAAATTAGACAAAATAATAAACGAAGTCGCCAAATTTCGATAAAACAATATAGGTTTTATTGTTTGGAATTAAAAGTCAGAATTTATTTTTTAAAACATTAAATTTAAATGTGCAAAATTTCTATATTTATTTTTATAAAAATAAAATTAATTAATTTAAAAAATTATATATAAAAGAACCTTAAAATGTAGCGATTTCCAAAGTTGGAACTTATTATAATACCATTAAATAAAAAGTCCGGCTAGTACAAACGTTTTACAGCGAAATGTATCATTTTATTATATGTCGGGTTATATCCGCCATTTTCACTCTCTGTCAACTGTCAGCATTCTTTGTTTACCCTTTGTCTCAAGCCTACGTGAATAGGGTATATATGACTTCTAATGAGGTTGGCTGGAAGAGATCTCTTATAGAGATAAGTTTGCCTTTGTACATGTCCTTTTTATGTAATGTTTTAATATTTTTGATTGATGTGCAATACAGAGTATAAATAAATAAAATTACAGTAGAGTTATCATTCAATATTACGGATTCCCACACAACATAATTCTTTGTGTGCATAAATATACATACATTCACGCCTGTTTCAAAGGGGTAGGCAGAGGCATATTATACGCAAACATTTTGCCAATTAAATATATAGTTGGTCCCACGTAATAGGTAGCGAGCCTATTGCCTACCGGACTTGTTACCTTCGCCAGAGTCTCGTTTGTCGATCAGCTGCTGTACCTTTGCAGGTAAGGTTAGCTTGGACTCCTTAGGTGGTGGTAGGATTCCTATACAATACTTGATTTTGTCTATGAGTTACTTATGTATAATAATCACTAGTATGTCTGTCCCTATGTTTGCTAAGATCTTTAAAACTCTTCTTAATATTAGCGTTATCCCGGTTGCTGCCTTCCGGGACTTCCTTGAACAAATCCAGAAGATTTTGGAGAAAGGCTATGTCAAAAAATATCCTAAAACGACGGGCGTGTATGAGAAGGTTAATGAGTGTGAATGAAGCTAAGTGTGTGTGTCAAGATCTTAGCAAGTGGAAGGATGTGATCTCTGCCTACCGCTACGGGAAAGCGGCGTGACATTATGTATGTATGTCCGCTTTCAAACATCTTCTCCACTTCGCACGGTTTTCAGTATCTTTGTTGGATATGACGACGTCCGTAGCGACGTCAAGCAAATTTTGTGGGCCTTTTTTTATCGTAAGTAAAAAAATGCTGTTTACGCACTGCCTCCAGGCCAATGGGGCTTATTGCGGCAGACGCGACCACCGCAGTCATGCCCACTAAAAAACTTCCGACGAATCCCACCGCTGTTAAAAAGGGGCGAGGGGCCAGTGCCTGGGTTTGTAGCTTTTGGCACCCCCCGCGGCCAACGTACTCCGGATCAGAACCGGAAGAACCTCCTCAGAGAGGCGCGATGTGGAGCGCCCCCCCTACTTCCTTGATCCTGCTCCCTCTGCTGCAGGATCTGTCGATGGCGACCTGATATGGACCTCGCCCATATTGGGGCTCCATACAAGACCTTGGACCGCAACACTCCCTCATAAAGGCGACGGCAACTGCCGCCATTTCCCTAATTTAAATTTCCAGTGTCAGTAGGCGTAGCCACTTTTCAGCATTCTGTGGTTAAACCAGCTGTCAGGATGTTAGAAGGCACTAACTTCCTAATAACGACTGCCACAGATGTTCATGAAAGCCAGTACCAACGGCTTAAAATGCTTTCCGGGGCACGGAGCAAGCGATAATTACGCAGATAACTTCGAAAAGGTAGGTAGGCATAGGTGCGTCACCAGGGTTTGAACCCTAGATCCTCTGAATTAGAAGTCTATGGATCTCGCCACTGTGCTATCGCCGCTATGGGAACCTACGATACTAAACTTACCTCCTAATCTGTGCATTAGGATCGACGCACGCGCCGCACTGAGAGGCGAAATCCACTGCCGGGTATGGGTAACTCGGATCTGTAACAAATATTTTATGTAAACTTCAACACAGGATTGGAGCCGTGTGACCAAATTATTCAAAAAAAAAAAAAAAAAATTTGAAATTTAAAAAAAAAATTGCCATACTAAACAAAAAAAACATGAGTCACAATAAAAAAAAAGTGTTAGGTGTTGGCAATGGGTGTCAGCCTCAGCATATGCCAGGTACACAGGGTGGATACGGCGCTGGTTTTCAGTATGAACAAAAATTAAAAAAAAATTGGTAGCGCACCTCAAAATAATACTACCATCCATTGTCTTTGAGGATCCTAGTCCGAGGATCTCGTATAAGGAGACTAGGGGATCGGAATCATGTGTTCGATTCCACAACAGAATCCCTAGCAATATACAGCAATTAAGCATAAAAAATTAAAAATTAAGTTGTCTTCAAAGGGATAGTAGTTCTATCAAAGATTATATTGGCAGATAAAAGTGCTTGGGATTAAACTGTCGTTTCATACAGGCTATTCTAATATGAATGACTTGAATGACTTATATTCTATTACATTGTATTACATCTTCTATTTTACTACATTCAGAATATATTCTGTTGTATAGCGTCACAGACAAATAAAGTTTTTAATGTCAATTGATAATTTAAAATAGCATAGCCTGTGAGTTTCTTGCCAGTTCTTCTTACAGAGCGGTGGCTCGGAACTGGCACTTAGTTTCACTTACACTTGAATATTTTTTTTTTAATTGTTTTGGTGCATGTAACTAAGTGAATCTAAGCTTTGTGATTTCAGTGTTATCATATTTAGTTTTTTTATATATTTATTTTCGACGTTTCCAAGTACTATGTAATAGTTTATGAAATAAAATATATTGAATTTTGAAATAACTATTAGTATTTTATTTGCAACATACATACAAGTACATACCTATTCTGAAAGTCGGTTCCTGTTGTGATGATGTGTTCAAGTGTTTCTGTTCTTCGATAGGTGGCGCTGTGTGGTACATTAGAGGAGGTTCCTTAAAGAGAAAAAGAAACATGAGAAAGTTACTAAAGAATGAAATTACATTCTTTTTTCACTTCCTTAAGGTAACGTTCTACAGTTGGAAAAAAATGGTGCTTCAGATAGGACGTAAGACGCCACACACTTGCCTTTGCCAGCCCGCACTGGGTCCTCATCACATCAGCCAATTAAGGTCCCACTATTGAGCACGAGCCTCCTCTCACATATCAAGTTGCGAGGTTATTGGGTCATACTACTACTTTGACAGCTGTCAAAGAATGAGCAGCTGATTTCACTAGGTCCCTTATTTTTATTGTTATTTTTTATATAATTCGTGTTAAATTTAGACTATTACAAGTGTATTTAATAGTTTTTATCATAATCATATGTATACATAACTGGTGAAGTGCTTTAGTAACGTATACAAGTGTCGTAACATTTCTGAATTGTGACCGTTGTAGGTTGTAAATTCGAAATCTGTGCTCAGTTTGCTTTAAAGTCAGCCTGTTTTCATATTAAAATTAACAAATAATAAAATTGGAACACAGTGTATGTTATTGTTGCGTTACTGTTTCACGTAAGTACCTAAATCATTTAGCTTGAGTAAGCAATTCCTTGTTACGTGTTGTTAAGTCGTTGTTTAACTTTAAACATTCATAATGCTCACTCGCAGAGCAGCCGTTGCAGCACGCCAACAGGAGGCGGATAAATTACAAGTAACTTTATTAGAATTAAAAAATTCCAAGGAGTTGTGTGCTCAGTTGCTGACTGAGAGAGAGGACAGCGAGAAGGAACTGTTATTGGTACTCGACAGTAGAGATAAGTTAAAAAAGGAACTCTGTACGTTAGAATGTGACTTTAATAAATTAAATTGTGAGCATGCCAAGCTTTATGAGACGGTAGAAAGGTTTACTGAGTGTAGCACTGAGTACGAGCAGTCCCTAAAGGAGATCTACACACTGAAGACCGCACTGCATGATGCCCACGAGCAGATATATGAGCTCCAGGAATCCCAACGGGAAAGTACATCTGCTCACACTCAGAGCCTTTTCGAAGAGTTAGTTGGCCCAGAGCCTCAGTTGGTTATCGCTCCAATTAAAGACCCTATAATTGTTGCAGAACAAGATACTTTCTCCAAAACAAGATTAGTAAATTGCAGCGGTAAAAAACTGAAAAAATATATAAAAATTAATAAATGTATAAAACAAGTGCAAAAGTTGTCAAAACAGAACAGAATATACATTAAAAAATTGAGATCATGCCAACTAAATGTAAATCTGGTGGATGAATTAGATTTGTATTCTTCTCAGTTAGAAAATAGTAGATTGAAATATGAAACTGACACACATATATTACAGCAAAAAATTCAAACTTTAGAAGATTCAATTATTTCATTACAAAAAATTAATGAAAGTTCAAAAAAAATTATTCATGAATATACGCTAGCAATGGATGATTTAATATCACAAATTAATTATAACTCAGAGCGGTTCCAGTCACTGACAAATAATCAGTCCTGCTTATGTAATCAAGTGAATGATGGTTTGTCCACTAGTGTACTGGAACCAAGTGTGTGTGTTAGTAACCCAAATAAATCCAAAGACAGTTCCTTCCAAACCACACCAAGTACACCTAAACTTAAACCTAGTATTATCATGTACTGCGATGAGGTAGGACATGGCATGGGCTCATTGTTAAACTCATACTTAAAGGGACATAGCGCAATCAGCAATTGTTTGCCTTATAGTAGTCTTAAAAATATTTCTAAACAAATTTTAATGGACAGTAATATACATTCACAGGCAACACTGCTAATTCTTATTGGAAATAGGGGAACAGTGAACAAAAGTGATTTAATACAATTTTATGAAGCTTTAAACTCACTTAAAGTGAAAGAAATTATTATGTTCACTTTCCCCTATTCTCAGCATTTGTCAAAGTCCGAAAATGACCGAAGATACATACTCAATTTATCTTTGTACAACCTATGTACCTATAGTAATAAATGTAGAATAATTGACACTAACAGTATTGTTAGAAATAATTATTTATTGACCAAAGGTAGGTTTTACCTTTCCAATTATTTTAAACGACAAATAGTTTTGTCACTATTATATTTAATTGACATTAATACCCAGAATTTGGTACAATCTGCTTCTATTGAGCACTCCGACATAAATAATTCATTATTTGACAATTTAAACTAGGTGTTAAGACAAAAGAGAACTGTTTTTCTGGCAATAAAAAGTACACAAAGCAGAAACAAAATGATGTAATCAACCTGATTCACCAAAACATTAGAGGAATATTGGGCAAGGAACTGGAAATTGAATTGTTCATGAGCGATAATCATATTGATATTTTGTGTATTACTGAACATTGGCTTAATTGTAACCAGCTCATGTTCAATTTCAACAGTCACCTGTTAGGTAGTTCGTTTTGCAGGAGTGGTGCTATACATGGCGGATCATTAATTATAGTAAATAAACAGTTTAAATTCAAGGACCGCCATGATATAGTCAATCTCTCTGTTGAACGTATTATAGAAATGGCCTGTATAGAAATGCAGCAGTTTATTGTATTGAGTGTGTACAGACCTCCTTCAGCTTCATATGATTTATTTGAAGGTATTATGGATAAAGCCTTAGGAAAATTTTGTAAAAGTAATAAAAAAGTTATTGTGTGTGGAGATTTTAATGTTAATTTGTTAGAGTGTTCCAGTCCATGTACAAGATTAAAGGCACTTTTTAAATCTCATAATTTGGTTAATTTGTTTCTGGAGCCAACAAGAATTACTGCTACTTCTGCTACTTGCTTAGATAACATTTT
This sequence comes from Musotima nitidalis, assembly GCA_949126915.1. Classification (NCBI taxonomy): domain Eukaryota; kingdom Metazoa; phylum Arthropoda; class Insecta; order Lepidoptera; family Crambidae; genus Musotima; species Musotima nitidalis. The sequence goes on from OX421441.1 coordinate 2,058,096, forward strand.
TACAAATATTATGCTAAGTGATAACAATAAAAAAATTATTAATCAATTAGATTCAGATCATTGCGGACAACAAATGTCTTTTATTTGTAAAAATGAAACTGTAGCTAAAAAAACTATTACATTTGTACCAAAAACCAATAATCGTTTTGAGAGGTTTAACAGTAAATTATTATGCTATAGTTTACCTTTTATAGATGAAAGCTGTGACCCAAATTTTTTATATAATGATTTTTTCAGCAGCTTTTCTAACACATTTAAATCAATATTTACTCCCAGAACGGTTAAGGTAAATAATAAAGCTACCTTTAGTGAATGGGCTACTCCTGGGCTACATAAAAGTAGAAAGAGGCTGTTTGAACTGTATGATGAGAAAAAATTAAACAACAGTGAACAATTTTATAATTATGTAAGAAAATATTCTAAAATATTTAGAAAAGCATGTCATACGGCCAAGTCTTATTATTTAAGCTCTAAAATAAAAAATTGTGATGATAAGATTAAAATGACCTGGAATATTATTAATAATAATAATCCTTTATTGCACATAAAACATAAATAGTTTACAAAAGGTATTTAAAAACTTAAAGTACAAAGGTGGACTTATCTCTAGAAGAGATCTCTACCAGCCAACCCTAGAAGTTGTGTATAAATTTGTAGGTACGGGATTAAATTTGGTTAAAGATCTTTGTTAAAAAAGGAAATAAAAAAATTAAAAAAACCTATATATACCATGCATACTTACATACATATATATCAATATTATACATACATAAATATCAATATTATGATTAATAATGTAATAAAAAATATATATTATAAAAAGTGTTAACTAAGTGCCAAAACAGACAAGTAGTGATTTCTCAGTTTATTTTTAAACGACACAACTGATGGACTCTCACGGATCTGAGAAGGAAGACTGTTCCACATTCGTACAGCACGGGCTGATTATTAATAGTGAAACGGGAAAAAGTAAAAATTATAATACTGAGTTTAAACTTAAAATTGATAAAAAAACTCTTACATCTGACTTAGATGTAGCCAATGCTTTCGAAAACTTTTTTACTAATATTCCAGTGTCTATCACAAAAGATTTAAATTGTTCGCCCATTTTAGCGGAGTCTATTTTGAAAGATAACGTGAATATATGTACCGTAGATTTTACGTTTAGTCATGTTACATCTATGGATATAATTAAGACATTCAATACTCTTAGTGTTAAGAAAGCTGCAGACCTCTGGGGCAATTCCATAGTAGTTACCAAGCCTATCATTGTTTCAGTGGCGCACAGTTTGGCTCTAATATTTAATAAATGTGTAGATTGCGGCAAATTTCCCGATCTAATGAAAGAAAGTAAAATCATTCCATTATATAAATCGGGCAGTACAACAGACCCAACAAATTTTCGACCTATCTCAGTGCTGCCTACATTTAGTAAAATTTTTGAAAAACTTGTTTACAACCAGATGTTAATATTTTTCAATAAAAATGGATTAATGCATTCAAAACAATTTGGATTCACTAAGGGTCGCTCTACAACCGATGCAGGTGTTGAGCTTTTAAAACATATATTTGATGCTTGGGATAATTCTTTGGACGCTTTAGGTATTTTTTGCGATCTGTCCAAAGCTTTTGACTGTGTTCCTCATGAAGCATTGATAAAAAAATTAGAATATTACGGAATAAGAAACTCCGCATTGAATCTTCTCACTTCATATCTAAGTGATAGGATTCAAAGGGTTGAGGTTAATGGAAAGCGATCTCAGGGGTCTGTTGTAAAAATGGGGGTACCGCAGGGCTCGATTCTCGGTCCGTTTTTGTTTTTGATTTATATGAATGATTTGCCATATTTTGTTAAAGAAAACCACGAGATAGTTTTGTTTGCTGATGATACATCATTATTGTTTAAGTTAAAACGAAATCAGAATTTAGACGAAGTAAACAGTGCGATCTCGAAGGTGGTGCACTGGTTTGACGTTAACAATTTGCTATTAAATGGGGCTAAAACGAAATGTATTAAATTCGTGACGCCTAACGTCAGACAGGCAAACTCTACTATTATGGTAAAGGAGGATGAGTTGACCCTTGTGGATACTACCAAGTTTTTAGGGATTACTTTAGACTCTAAGCTACAGTGGGGCCCACATATTGGTGAATTGTCGAGTAGACTTAGCTCTGCAGCATTCGCGGTAAAGAAAATTCGCCAATTAACAGACGTTGTAACAGCTAGGCTAGTTTATCATAGCTATTTCCATAGTGTTATGTCCTATGGTATTCTTCTGTGGGGTTGTGCCGCAGACATTCAAACAATCTTTGTGCTGCAGAAGAGGGCTATTCGAGCAATTTATAATCTCCCGTGTGGACATTCACTAAGGGAAAAGTTTAAAGAAATTGGTATTTTAACAGTGGCCGGTCAATTCATTTATGATAACCTGGTTTATGTACATAAGAATACTGATCAATTTAGTAAGAAAAGCTGTGTACATAACCTAAACACAAGGAATAAGCATAAATTAGTTGTACCTGCCACTAGGCTCCAAAAGATAAACAAATCTTTTAAAGGTCAATGTGTGCGATTCTACAATAAAATCCCAAGCAACATACAGCAATTGAGCCTAAATAAATTTAAATTAACAATAAAACACAAGCTGTCTTCAAAGGGATATTATTCTATTAAAGACTATATGGCAGATAAAAATGCTTGGGATTAAACTGCCGTTTCATACAGGCTATTCTAATATGAATGACTTGAAAACATAAATATTGTTAAGGTTATGTTATATTGCATTGTATAGCTTCACAGACAAATGAAGATTGTAATTCTAGTACCAAACTAATGGACATATTTAAAAGAGCATAGCCTGTGAGTTTCTTGCCAGTTCTTCTTACAGAGCGGTGGCTCGGAACTGGCACTTAGATTCACTTACACTTAATTATTTTTTATTTTTAAATTGTTTTGTTGCATGTAAGTGAATCTAAGCTTCGTGATTTAGTGTAATATTATTTCGATTGTTTTTTTTTTTCATTTGTGATCATGACGTTTTCAAGTACTATGTATAATAGTTTATGAAATAAATATTTTTTTTACTTTACTTTACTTTACTCCACCACGCGGATCCAGTGCGGATTGGCGAAGGCAGGTGTATGGCGTCCTGCTGTTAGAATTTTTCAAGCCGCCCAATTAGGCCTTTAACATGGCCTGAATACTATCACATTTTAGCTATAACCGGGACCAACGGCTTAGCGTGATTTCCGAAGCACGGAAGCGCTCGATATCAAATGCCACACAAACGGTCACCCATTCAAGGACTGATCTCTGTTAGCTCTGCTTTATTTCAGTGATCGATTCCAACCACCGAGCACCGCGGAGCGTCGAGCGCTTCAGCTTTCGCACTGGGTCCTAGTGGTGGAATATTACCCGAATCCTTCTTACTTTGGATCGTGAGAGGAGGCCTGTGCCCAGTAGTGGGACGTTCAGGGCTGAGATGATAGATATATAGATATATTTTTATTTTCCATTTTAACAATTTAACAATGTACAATTGCTAGTCACCACACTAGGCTGAGCCTGACCTGTGGGGAAAATATACGATGAACATAACATTTATTGCCGAAACGGAATACAAGTAAGGTATTCTACTTAATTACATTATTTGAAAAATACAAAAATAAGAATTATAATGTATGTGTGTGTGTGTGTGTGTGTGTGTGTGTGTGTGTGTGTGTGTGTGTGTGTATTTGTGTGTGAGCGTGTAAAAGTGTTTGTAAGTACATGAACGAGTGCAAAAGCTCAATTGTTAATTTTTAACATACGTTCTGTTTCAATATAAGTCCACTTCATTAGGGTATTAGAGACAAGTTTTTTAGCTTCTCGGACAGTACAATACTTTAAATGGCAGATATTTGCTAGTTTATTATAGATAAAAGGGAAAAGAAAGGTTCCGAACCGGTGAGCAAAGGTAGTGGCCGTAAGGATTTTAGGTAGCTTAAAGATGCGTTTTTTCATCATGTCGTCATATTCATCGGAGTTTATTACAATTTTGTGAACAGCGGACACAGCTCTGACAAAGTACAACTTCCGGACACTTAGCACACCAGCGTCCTCATAAAGAGCGTCGGTTGAGTATCGTAGGGGTTTCTTTAGTGCCACTTTTAGAACTCCTCTCTGTGCTCTTTCGATAGGAAGTAGGATCGAGGAAGATGAGCCACCCCAAGCTAGAATGCAGTAGTTTAAGAGAGATTGGCAAAGAGCTAAGTAGACCATCTTTAATATTTTGCCCTCAACTGCGTCACGTAGGTTTTTCATAACGTAGATGACCTTCCTCACTCTTTTGGACATTTCAGCTACGTGTGCATTAAAAGTAAGCCTATCGTCCAGGATCACACCAAGATATTTTAAGGAGTCTGACCTATTTATTTGTTCGCAGTCGCATGGGTTGTTTAGAGTTCTAGATTTACAATCTGTTGAATGGATCTTCAAGGTATTTAAAGAGGTGGGGGCTGACACTGCCGTCTTATGAAAACACAGGAACTTTGTTTTCGATGTGTTGAGAGATAATAGGTTTTTATTTAACCACCTCGATATAGATGCCATACCTTCCTCTGCCTTTTGACTTACTTCGGGCCAAGTTTCATCGTAGAAAATAAGAGCAGTGTCATCTGCGTAACAGAGGATTTCTGAGTTTTGAGTCTGAAGAGAAGCAATACTATTTATGTAAAGCAGAAAAAGAGTGGGCCCCAGGATGCTGCCCTGTGGGACGCCAAAGGTCACCGGTCTAAAACTGCTCCTCATTTCAGAGATTTTTACACATTGGTGTCGTTCTGACAGATAATCTGTAAACCAACTCAAACCGGTTCCTCTGATGCCATAGGCCTCCAGTTTTTTTAGAAGAATTGGAATTGATATTGAGTCGAATGCTTTGGCGAGATCTAAGAAAACACCAATACATTTCGACCCTTTATCTAGATGAGAGGCTACGGTATTTGTCAAAAAAGTAACAGCATCTTCTGAGGATCTACCCTGTCGGAAACCAAACTGGCGGTCAGTAATCACTTTGTTTGTCTCTAAGAAGGAGACAAGTCTTTTATTTATAATGCGCTCCAGCAACTTAGAAACACTCCCTAGGAGGGAAATCGGACGATAATTACTAGGGTCATCTTTTTGTCCACCCTTAAATATAGGAACCACAGCAGCAACCTTCCATGCTTTTGGGAAGGCACCATTCTCTATACTTAAAATTAAAAATAGTAGAAAGCGGACCTGACAGTAGGTGTCCTATAGCTTTAAGTATTTTGTTATTTATATTATCAAGACCAGGCGAGCTGTCTGTCTTTAAGTTTTTGATGAGAGTAAGTATCTCTTGAGGGTCAGTGGGTGCAATGAAAAACGAGTTTGATACTCTTCTCTCGACTTCAACTTCTGCCGTAAGTGACTCATGTGTTTCGTTAAGTTTTTCCAATATGTTATTTGCTAGAAGTTGGCCCACTGATGAAAAATATTTATTGCATGCATCCAAAGACGCCTCCAGAGATCCCCCAATACTAGCGATGTCTTGCAATGAGCTATTACCCTTTTTTTGGGATCTATGACAGACTCGATTTACAGATTGCCAGAGCTTTTTTGGCACATTTTTGTTTTTATGTATTTCTTTGCCATCGTGTTCGGCTTTTAATTTTCTGAGAAGTGTAATATAGAAATTTCTGTATCTGCAATAAATCAACCGTTTTGTCGTATCGTCTGGGTGATTTCTTGCGTCCAGGTGCAGTTTGTCCCTGTGTTTCGAACAGCGTATTAAACCTGGAGTCATCCAAGGCTTTATGTTGAATTTAGAGTGACTGACTTGGACCAGACGGGAATGTTTCGTAATAGAATTGGTAAGAATTGATGTGAAATCAGATGCGACTGAATCAAGTGAGGAACTGTTTAGAAGGGACCAATTTACTTGTTCGATTTCCGACTTAAGACCAACATAGTCCACCTCTAATCTGGTTCTTTTTACAGTGTGTGTTTTGGGGGGTACAGTCAATATACCCAGCATAGTGATACTGTGATCAGTAAGGTCAGGCGGACATACAATTGATTCCGCTTGTGTAGTTAATGGAACGAAAATGTGATCTATACAGGATTTGCCATGAGTAGGTTTGTTTACACATGAGACTAAACCATGTTCTGCTAGGATAGTAAGATAAGTGGATGTATTCTCTTCACACACTGAGGGTCCAATGATATTGATATTTATATCACCGATCATAATAAGACATGGGGAGCGTTTGAGGGAATTTAAATTGTAGTCCAACGAAGAGAGAAACCTTGATGAGTTTTTAAAAGAAGGTGATCGATATACGCCTACCTAGGTCAAAACGTTAGGAATTTCGATACTCAGCACATTTGCATCGTCAATATCGATTTCTACTGCGTTAGCTGACCACTTGTTACTTACATATACGACGACTCCTCCTGCCTTATTTATATATTTAGTTGTATTATAAGAGTTATACCCATCAATTCGCTTAATAGTAACAGATTCATTCAACCAACATTCACTCAAAACCATGACATCGAATGGAATGTTAAGTCTTGCAAGAGCGATTAAAAAGTTTTCAAAGTTTTGTTGAATGCTGCGAATATTTACATGAAGAACTTTAATCGTGTATTTATTAATTATTTTACCGCACTCCTCAAGGTATGGTATAGTATGGCATTCTACATTCAGAGTCTTGTCTATGTCGGATAATAGTTCAAGGGTAGTCATAGTTTTTGTAAAATACTGGTAAAATTGGTATTGATAACTTTAAGATAACGAATGATATTGCTACACATGTCACGAGCCTCTGTTATTTTGATTATAGTTGACGACCGATATGGCGTTGAGGCGTCTTGGGTTCTATTCCCCCACATGACAAATCTTTGTGTGCATAAACATGAATATTTGTTCTAGTCTGGGTGTTGTCCTATATATATTAAGTGTGTATTTACAAAAAGAATTTATGTATGTTTATCCGTTATTTAATATCTATAACACAAATTCTTAATGATACTTATCTTGAAACATTTGTGTAATTGTCAAAAAATATATTTGCGAGCGTGTGTTTTGGTGACTAAGTGAGTGAGTGTGTTTGTGCGTGTGTGTTGTGTTTCACGTTATATTTGTCATAAAAAACATGTTTGGTTGTTTAATAGGTAGGTTTTATTTTCATTTAGTGCACAGCGGTAACAATTTATTTTAGTATTAAGTTGTGGATAACGGTGCTGCTTTTGCAATTACACATATTATTGTTAAATAAGTTACCATTAATATTTATTGTATTAGGTCGGGGAAAAAGTCTTTTCGCATAACGTAGGTATAAACTTATTATAAAATTTTTTTGACTGTACTATTTGTGTCTGGCTGGTTTTGGTAACATTAAAAAGGTTCCATTATAAAGAAAAGAAAAAATTAAAAAAAAGTTGTTTCCCGCTATTTTTCATTTGTTTTTCTCTCCGTAAAAATGAGTGAATCTAATGAAGAAATTCGATACATTTTAAAATTTTATTATAAAAAAGGCAAAAATGCAACTCAAGCAGTGAAAAAAATTTGTGATGTTTATGGACCTGATGCAGTGTCAGTAAGAGTAGCACAAATTTGGTTCAAACGTTTTCAGTCCGGAAATTTTGATGTTAAAGATGCACCTCGCTCTGGTCGCCCTGTTACGAATAAAATGGACGCCATTTTTGAAAGAGTGGAGCAAGATCGGCATATTAGTAGTTACGATGTAGCTGAAGAACTGGGAATTAACCACAAAACAGTTTTGACCCATTTGAAGAAAGCTGGTTATACAAAAAAGCTCGATATTTGGGTGCCACACGAGCTCACTCAAAGAAACTTAATGAACCGTGTACTCATTTGCGATTCATTATTGAGACGTAATGAAACCGAGCCGTTTTTGAAGAGATTGATAACTGGCGATGAAAAGTGGATCACGTACGACAAGAACGTGCGAAAAAGGTCGTGGTCGAAAGTTGGCCAGGCTTCACAGACTGTGGCCAAACCTGGCCTAACACGAAATAAGGTGATGCTGTGTGTATGGTGGGATTGGAAGGGCATTGTTTGTTATGAGCTTTTACCGCCCGGCAAAACCATCGATTCTGATCTTTACTGCCAGCAACTGATGAGATTAAAGGAAGCAGTCGAGAGAAAACGGCCGGAATTGATCAACAGGAAGGGTGTGGTCTTTCATCACGATAACGCTAGACCACACACATCTTTAGCCACTCAGCAAAAATTAAGAGAGTTCGACTGGGAGGTCCTAGTGCATCCACCATATAGCCCTGACCTTGCGCCTTCAGATTTTCACCTGTTTCGGTCTCTGCAGAATTCTTTAGGTTCTGTAAGGTTGACCTCAAGAGAGGACTGCCAAAACTATTTGTCCCGTTTTTTTGATCAGAAGTCCCAAAGTTTCTACAGTAACGGGATAATGTCTCTGCCCACAAAATGGCAGAAAGTTATTCTACAAAACGGTACATATATATTGTAAATAAATGTAAATAAACTTTGAAAAAAATGTCTTGACTTTTCATACAAAAATACGAAAAGACTTTTTCCCCAACCTATTATAATTGTTTGTTGTCCAAAATAAAAGAAAAACCACCGGCAGAGTTAGACATAAGCGTAATTGTAGACAATAAGGTATGCATTCTCAAGAAAACATAGGAGATGTGCCTCTAAGACAGTGGAACGTAACCTTTACAGTTCCGTTACCCTAATCACCAGTGATCGGATTAAGTAGAGCTTTTTCATGTTTTGCGATACGTTATATTAGTTTAGACTTCTTATATATCGTTCTTTTACGATTAAGCTCCCGCCCGTAGTGAATGGGCGCGTTAAGTTTTAAGTTTGATCTTCATAACAGCTCTATTGAGCCAAACTTGAATAAATGATTTTGAATATTTCAAGACATCCCGGATGTTTTTTAAAGATTTTTGCGATGCATGAGACAAGCTTCCTTTGATAATTGTTATTAAAAATCAATATTGTTTATTCACAATAGCGGAGAGTTTAATTAAAAACATAAAGTCATACAGGAACCGAGTGAAAAAAAATTGGCTGATGTGACTTACCGAAGTCCTGTAATGGTTGACGAATTGATAATTTTGCGCAGGAGTCGTGAAGGGTATGTTTGTCGCTGAAACTGGACCTGAAATAAATAAAATTCATTAGACAACATTAGCGCTCGTAGCTCTGCGGTGTTCGGTGGTCGGAAACGATCACCGAAGTACAGCAGAGTTTACAAAGGTCAGTCCTTGGAAGGGTGACCGTTTGTATGGCATTTGATATCGAGCGCTTCCGTGCTTCGGAAAGCACGTTAAGCCGTTGGTCCCGGTTATCACAAAATGTGGTAGTCGTTATGCCATGTCAGAGGCCTAATGGGCGGCTTGAAAAATTCTAACAGCAGGACGCCATACACCGGCCTCCGCCAATCCGCACTGGGTCCGCGTGGTGGAGTATGACCCAATACCCTCGCACCTTGGTATGTGAGAGGAGGCTCGTGCTCAGTAGTGGGACGTTATTGGGCTGAGATGATGAGACTACATTAGACATTACATTTGTAACTGGCGGGAGAAAAAACTAAACTAGACGATTTTCTTGCCTGTTCTTTTACGATCAAGCTCCCGCCCGCAGTGAATGGGCGCGTTAAATTATAAGTTTGACCTTCATAAGAGCTCTATTGAGCCAAACTTGAATAAATGATTTTGAATTTTCACTATAGCTATATGTATTTTTTTTTTAAATATTTGACCAGGTATTAATAATACATCGAGTATCTATCAATGGGTGTATAGGACTCCTATTGATGTTACAGGAGTCAAGCCAACCTCACCTGCAAGTGGTGCACCTGCCGATAATCAGAAGAGGCTCTTGTGAATATAAACGCTTGCTGTAAGCGGAAATATGCTCGCCACTTATTACGCGGGACCGACAACATGGGCACATAATCTCTGCCTACCACTTTGGGGAAATAGATGTGAATATATGTATGTATGTATTAATAAAATATTTTATACAACTTAATAAAATTGCGGTGTCTATTTGTCACGTCAATGTCCTGTAATGCCTTTTACTAAATCTATTCGAATAGTCCATAATAATTAATTAATTAGGGAATTTCCCATACATGTACTAAAAGATACTTACGTATATTGTTCTCTATAGTATGAGTATGCGGCATTTTCACATGATTCTGCATATTCATTTCCAAATGAGGGTAGCTGTGATTTTGGGTGACGTTGTGGACTGGAGGTGACGTTATCTGATAAAAAAAGAACATACTGAAAACAGTTTACTATAAAATTAACTATTTTTATAAAACGTCAAGAATATTATTAACCGAGTCTAGTGGCTTAGACAAATTACATTTGACAGGTTTCAAACGTTACGGCAGATAAAAATGCTTGGGATTAAGCTGCCGTTTCATACAGGCTATTCTAATATGAATGACTTGAAAATATAAATATTGTTAAGGTACATAACCTTAACTTATTGCATTGTATAGTTTCACAGACAAATGAAGATTGTATTTCTAGTACCAAACTAATGGACATATTTAAAAGAGCAAAGCCTGTGAGTTTCTTGCCAGTTCTTCTTACAGAGCGGTGGCTCGGAACTGGCACTTAGATTCACTTACACTTAATTATTTTTTGTTTTTAAATTGTTTTGTTGCATGTAAGTGAATCTAAGCTTCGTGATTTAGTGTAATATTATTTCGATTGTTTTTTTTTTTTTCATTTGTAATCATGACGTTTTCAAGTACTATGTATAATAGTTTATGAAATAAATAATTTTTTACTTTACTTTACGCTCAACCAAAAAGGGCTTCTTACAAAAAAGTTAAACAGATGTTGAACACGTGTTTAAAAAAAAACTTGTCTATTGAATGCCTAAAGTTAAACACTTCTTAGACATTGTTTAAATTTTAACACGTGCTGGCGCTTTTTAAGGACGTGTTTAACCTTCAACCGTTAACATTTTTGTATATCGCTGCTGCTGTTTAGTCAAATTTAAATATCTTTAACCATCATCATTATATCGTATGGCGTTGAGCTACCTGAATCCTAATTTAAATTTCCTGTCTCAGTTGGCGTAGCCACTTCTCAGCAGCGGAAATCAGAAGATGAAGTTCTTCAAGACCCTAAACCCTTACTAACTACACTTTTTTCCATTTTACGTAATCCTGAGTTACCTGAATATTTACGCTCCAAATTCAGAACTCTTTCTGCTACTTATTCTAGGCAGCTTCGCTCGTGTGACAACTTTCTCCTTGCCACTCCACAACACAGTTCAGGTTTTATGTCGAACTCTTTCTGCATAAAAGCTATTTAACTTTGGAACTCTCTCCCTACTGATATTAGGTTGGCAGAGAGCAAGCCTACTTTTAAAGGGTTGCTCAAGAAATACTTTCTTGAGGAGTTATCATCCGATTGAGTCTACATATCATAATTACTATTAATTTTGTGTATAGGTATATGTAGTTTATTAATAACACATATTTAATTCTATGTAAGTTTATATGTTTTCTTATTCGTACTGCCTCATACTTTTCTGCTAACCCAAAGGTTAACTGGTAGAGAATGCCTTGCAGCATTAAGTTCGCCTTTTGTACATTTTAATTTGTGCGATAAAGTTTAAATAAATAAATAAATAAAAAAAACCTCCGGGAAAAGACTACAGCTGGCAATCGTTTACAATATGGGCTAAAGTTTGATCTGGCGGTTCACAATCACAGGCCGAAGATTCCTTTATTCCCCATTTATAAAGATGGTGATTGGAAAGTCCGCATCCTGTTCTGGATTTATCGCTAAAATTACATTTTATTAATGTGTGAAGTGTTTTTATTTTATAATAATGAACTCCGTTAAGTCGAACATGATTTGCTTAACAGAGAATGTAAAACAATGATTGAAAGCCCATTGAATGAACGTTTTGCATAAAAGCTGTTTTAACTAAAAGCTTGCAAAACAGTGTTTTCTAATAGAGAAGGTTAAACATAACTTGAACATTCTTTTAATTTTTAGACACTGTTTAGGTAAACACATTTCTAAGCAGTGTTTAAAGTATTTTTCGTAATAACACTGAAAAAGTTTAGCAAATAAAACAGATTTCAATCGCTGAATAGTAATAATAATAATTCTTTATTTGGCAAAAGTACACTGGAGAAATTAAAAATAAAACTCCCATACTAGGCTAGGCCTGTATCAGGGGAGTTTTTAAAGTGTATGTGTTTATAGTGTAGTTTTAATGCGAAGTTTTTCCCATATAGAACATCATTTCCCAATAGATTATAATGGGGGTATTTTCTAATAATTAGCATGCTGGGCAGGCCAGTTGGTGATCACCACTGGGGGCTGCGGACGACGCTAACCGCGGCCTTGGTGGGGCGCTCTCTCATGATGGTCGGCAGTGGGGCTGCGTGGGAGGCGATGGTGGATGATAAGCCGTTGGCGCAGCGGGCGAACCAGTATGGCCCCTGCGTACCTAAGGGGCCTACCTTGCCAGGGGGTCTTAAGCGGCGGGGGCAGGGGGCCCCTACCGTCTAACTATAGACTCCGCGCGAAGTCGGCCACATACGCCAGTGGTCGCATAAGGAGGTAGGGAGGGCGCGACACACTGCGCCTCTCTGAGGAGGTCCTCCCGGTTCTGATCCGGGGGACATTGGTCGCGGGCGGGGTTTCAGGACCTTTATACTTGCCCTTTTTTCGACAGCGTTGGGCATCGTCGGAAGATTTTGAAACTGTGAGACTGCTGACCCCGCACTCCCCTCTCGGTCCCCCTTTGGCCGGGAAGCAGCAGTGCGTAAAGGCATTTTGTTACCGACGTAAATAAAAAAAAAGGCCGGACCGCAGTTCCAGACAGCTTATATACCGCTTTCCTATACTTGTGTACATTGTCGATAAGGTTATTTCTATAAATTCACAATAAATACACCAACAAACATTTGGAAAGTATAATACTATGGCGATGTGTCATTTCCACGTTGGCGCCAAAACAACTTTTGTAAGTGTTAAAAATATTTTACTTTAAAAATATAAATACCTCCTCATTTCTTACAGGCGGTGGATAATGCTGTATATACATAGGCTGACTGTCTTGATTGGTCAGTTTATTAACTTTCTCATTAACCATCTCAGGTCTCTGTTCAAACTGAGCCATCTGATTGGCTGGCGCCTCGTAAACTCTTTGACTGTCGTATCTGTCATAACTGTCGTAAGGCATCTCATTGGTCGTTGAGTTGTAGACTTGTCTCTGATTGGCCGGTTCGAATTGTCTGTCAACAGGCGGCTTCTCATTGGTCGCTTCGTAAGTTCGGTACTGTTCGGTTGTGTTGTCTGTTTCGTAACGGTTTTTATTTGGACTTGTTGGTATTTGTTGCTTTTGTTCTGGTATGTTCTGTGAATTAAAATATTAGACAATTAGACAGTAAAATATTTATCATTAGCTCATTAATATTCCACTGGGCTCGGGCCTCTTTACAGACCAAGGTGAGAGGGATTCTGGTCATTCTCCACCACGCCGTATCTATGGGACGGCTTAGCAGAGACAGGTGGGTCGTTCTGCTGTTAAGCTGTCTACCATAAATAAGGCAATAAGCCTTAAGACCAAGATAGAGGCAGTATGAAGCGTTTAGAAAAATGTAACAACTGGACGCCACGCATCTGCCTCTACCTGGGTCGTGAGTGGAGGTCCATTTTCAGTACTGGGCTAGTGGCGACGTTAATGAACAGATATGATAAAAGTTGGTGTTTAGGGCTCTTACCAAGATCTGAGGAGCCCAAGCCAACCTCAACTGCAAGTGATGCACCTGCCGATCAACGGACGAGGCTCTGGCGAACATAAAAGTGCCCGGAAAGCGGCAATAGGCTCGCCATCTATTACGTGGGACCAACAATATAAATGGCGAAGTGTGGGCGTATAGTATGCCTCTGCCTACCCCTACGAGGAAACAGGCGTGATTGTATGTATGTATGATGAGTTGTATTTGCTATAAATTGCCTACATAAACAAACTTTTGCACATCAAAAATCCTAACTGAAATGAATTCCCCATTAGATGATCAGTTAGCACTGGTGTCTGCGTAATAAGGAAGACCCTTACCAGGACGCTAATAGGCATAGATTATCAAAGTGACTTTCATCATCACTTCAGCCATACTAAGTCCACTGCTGAACATTGGTCTCCCTAATAGTCATCTACGCTGATCGATCCTGTGCCGCTTGCATCTACCGGCTTCCCGCCGCCTTGATCAGATCACTGTTCCATCTGGTGGGAGGCTGTCCTTTACTATGTTTGCCAGTTCGCAACCGCCATAAATAAATAAATAAATAATAAATATTTTCTGACAATTACACCAATTATTTAGTTCCAAGATAAGTATCATTAAGAACTTGTGTTATGGATACTAAACAACGGATAAACATACTTAAATACTTTTTGTTTTTGTAAATACTTACTTAATATACATAGGAAAACACCCAGACCAGGAACAAATATTCATGTTCATGCACACAAAGATTTGTCCTGTGTGGGAATCGAACCCACGACCACTGGAGTGAAGTGTACGTATATTGACCTCCACGCCATATCGGTCGTCAATTGCCATCGCATTGAAGAACTTGAACGCTCTATCGCGTCGGAGGCCGTCCTTTACTACTTTTGCCGGGCCAGGCCGCCATTGAGGAACCTTAACGCCCTATCACCGGTTCTTCGAGCTTCGTGCCCTACGCACCGCTACTTGAGCATGCAAATCCGCTTCGCTATGTCGGTAACTTCAGTTCTTTGTGTGACTTTATGCGACTATAACAATACGAACCTCTGTGCTGTCCTGTTGACGACAATTGCAGCAACATTTGTTACGTGCATCTTCGTTTGGTTGACACTCGCACTCTGCAACAACGAAAAAACATATCATATAACAATAATAATAAAAGTTATATCTGGTGATTATTAATAATATTAATAATATAATATTTTCCGACTAACTAACCAATCGATAATTTAAAAGAGCATATCCTGTGGGTTTCTTGCCAGTTCTTCTTACAGAGCGGTGGCTCGGAACTGGCACTTAGATTCACTTACATTTAAATATTTTTTGTTTTTTTACATTGTTTGGGTGCAGTTGAATCTAAGCTTCGTGATTTTAGTATAATAATATTTTATTCCACATAGATCGATCGATCTACGTGGAAAGCAATTGGGGAGGCCTATGTTCAGCAGTGGACTTCGGATGGCTGAAATGATGATGATGATGATATTTTATTTGTTTTTGTTATTTTTTTATAATTTTGACGTTTTCAAGTACTATGTAATAGTTTATGAATTAAAAAGTATTTGATTGATTGACAATTACACCAATTATTTAGTTCCAAGATAAGTGTCATTAAGAACTTGTGTTATGGATACTAAACAACGGATAAACATACTTAAATACTTTTCTTTTGTAAATACATACTTAATATACACAGAAAAACACCCAGACCAGAACAAATATTCATGTTCATGCACACAAAGATTTGTCCTGTGTGGGAATCGAACCCACGACCTCTGGAGTGAAGTGTAGGTATACTGACCTCCACACTATATCGGTTGTCAAGTTAATTTATGAATTAATTTGAGTTTATACCAGGCAATAAATCATAATTTAGTAATAGTAGTGTAGTTCGATAACAACAGAGGCCCATGACATATATACATTAAAAAAATATAAATAAATTTATAAAACATTATTGAGTATGTTAATTTTAGTTTTTAATACTAGGACGAGTTGGTAAGAGGCGCATATCTTCTAATGAGTTAGGTTAAGTTAATTAAAATAAGTGTATGTTCATAGGTCTATTTTAACATACATATACGAGTATATTATCATGGGAAAACCCCCGAAGGGGTAGATTATACGCCCACATTTCGCCAATTATAAATCCCACGTAATAGATGGCGAGTCTATTGCCGCTTACCGGCAACTTTTATGTTCGCCAGAGCCTCGTCCGTTGATCGACAGGTGCACCACCTGCAGGTGAAGTTGGCTTGGGCTTCTTAGGTCTTGGTAGGATCCCTATCAAACCCCTCATTCATCTGGCTTGTTTCAAAGTCCGGAACAAGCCAGATCAATCAAACTTATTTATAGGTTTTGCGAGATCCCATATATTATTTTTAATGCATGTACCTAATAAAAAACGATATAGGTATAGAAAGAAGATTACCGTGGTCAATGAACGACTGCTGTTTCTCCAGTTTGCCGCGCTTTTTCTCATTCACTGGATCTATCTGAAAGTAAAGAAAATTTAGCTCATAATTATGAATGGATATACAGGGATGCCGTATCGTGTGGCGAAGGCGTAGAACAGCGTCACCTGCACTCGTCTTACGAGAGTCGTAAGTATGGACGAAGAGAAATTTAACCGAATGATGGTTAGCAATGTTATCTTGCGTGCTGGCTAAAACTGCGATCACTATAGTCTGGCAATCTCGTGCACGACCGTCCCGCGGGGTGACAGACGGTGGCGGGGACGAGGTAAGACGAGGTAAACAAGATGTCAGCGGGTAGCGGGGAAGGGAAACGTCGTCGCCACCTCGTCCCCGCCACCGTCTGTCACCCCGCGGGACGGTCGTGCACGAGATTGCCGGACTATAACCCTGAGGTCGTTAGTTCGATTCCCACACAGGACAAATCTTTCTGTGCACAGACATGAATATTTCTGGTCTGGGTTTTATCTTTTGTATATTTTTTTTATCTTTCCTCTTAGATTTTTTTCATACACCTAATTTAAGCACAATATCACCACGCATTGGTGCAACTACTGCAACATATAGGTGCATATTCCTGTAAGCTGATTACATGATAGGTAAATCAAGTTATCACAATGCGTCATAGAAATTTACACAGGAAGTTGTGCATGAAATACTTAATATAAATCACAATTAAAGACGATATTATAAATCACTGTGTTATTCCATTACTAAGGGCAGGACGTGTTTCAGCGGTGGCGTTTCGCGTATATCAATAAGGAAACGTATGAACCTTCATTTATAATTTATTACTTATTAGTGTGTTATCTATACTTATTTTATATAGCTAATAAAAATAATATTGAAACGTTAATTAATAAAATATTACATGGATTTTTTAAAGTAATCCTGTTATGTGCGGCTCTTTTGTTTTTCTTAATATACATACGCATGTTGTAACAACCTATAATAAAGGCAGCCCTAAATTGCATGAAATTTATAGCAATTTTTTATTAACCTGTTTTCTTGTGTATGCTTTGTAAGTTGTACATAATTATAAAAATAAAGAAAATAAAAAATCCTGTTTAGAGAAAAAAGAGATTGACAAATATATAATACACACACGGTTTTGTGGGATACAGACCTGCTTCTATAAGATTGTGTATAATTTCTTGGCGATCCTTAAATTAGGTCCCTACGTATGAAATTGATGTTTTATATAAAAAAAGATATGTACTTTTGCCATTATATAGGGAGTGTATTGATTGCAGCAATGGATTGCTGAAAAAACTGCGAGAGCGAGAATTAACAAAACCTTTACAGGTGATTTAGACTGCTTCATCTGAAATGTTTTTTTTACATACATACATTCATTCACGCCTCTTTCCCCGAAGGGGCAGGCATATTACACGCCCAGCCAACTATATAGTTGGCCCCACGTAATAGGTGGAGCCTATTGCCGCTTACCGGGCACTGTTATGTTCGCCAGAACCTCGTCCGTTGATCGGCAGGTGCTTCACTTACAGGTGAGGTTGGCTTGGGTCCTTAGGTCTTGATAGGATCCCTATACACCTATTTTTCAACTAAGAATTATTAAAATTCTGGAAAAACTGGTTGTCGGTTGAAGCAAGGTCCGGGGAGTATGGTGGGTGACGGACACATTACAATCTTAGCTCCTCTAGTTTCGCCACCGTCTGTTATGCGGTGTGTGCTCTAGAGTTGTCCTAAAGCAGCAGTTGACCAATCTCGGTTATTGAACGGATAGCTTCTCCATCATGATTTCAAGTTGTTGGCAACACAGATCTGTCGTAAAGGTCACAAAATTTGACATCCAAGAACCGACCTATCACGGACCTAGAAGCCCTTTTCACCTACTGTCTTTGCTTTTTCAGAATCGATATGCCAAGAATAAAGTTATATATTCTTCTACAACTGCTGTTGTTACTCAATCTCGACTTACACAACGCTATCACAGTCGAAACTCAAACTCCAACCAAAGATGCCAATACAAGTGAAAACATCACTAACATTCCGGCCAACATTCTTGAAGAAAATAACAATACCAATCCATTGACACAACATGCCAACGTTACTGCCAACATAGATTCAAACGTTAAGAATCTAGAAGAATCCGAACAAAATTCTGATAACGAATATTCTACCGAAATTCTTGATGCAAACGATAGTAATGAGACAGTATTTAATGATTATAATAAAACAGACGGCATTAACAATAATGTAAAGAAAGTAAATGGGAATCCAATGCAAATTGAAGTACTTGGCAATAATTGGCCCAAATTTGCAGATATGACAGAAACAGATGCCATGTTATTCCTGTTCGATATCCTCTTAGCATCTAACATGATTGGAATGGACACCAATTCAGATACAATTTTTCCAACAATCGAGTTATAAGCTAAATTTGGTTGTAAATTTTAGCATTAGTTCTTCAATATTTTGTTTATCATCATTATCATTCCAACCCATCACTGTAATAGTGGAGAAAATAATAGGTTGGGGAAAAAGTCTTTTCGTATTTTTGTATGAAAAGTCAAGACATTTTTTTCAAAGTTTATTTACATTTATTTACAATATATATGTACCGTTTTGTTGAATAACTTTCTGCCATTTTGTGGGCAGAGACATTATCCCGTTACTGTAGAAACTTTGGGACTTCTGATCAAAAAAACGGGACAAATAGTTTTGGCAGTCCTCTCTTGAGGTCAACCTTACAGAACCTAAAGAATTCTGCAGTGACCGAAACAGGTGAAAATCTGAAGGCGCAAGGTCAGGGCTATATGGTGGATGCACTAGGACCTCCCAGTCGAACTCTCTTAATTTTTGCTGAGTGGCTAAAGATGTGTGTGGTCTAGCGTTATCGTGATGAAAGACCACACCCTTCCTGTTGATCAATTCCGGCCGTTTTCTCTCGACTGCTTCCTTTCATCTCATCAGTTGCTGGCAGTAAAGATCAGAATCGATGGTTTTGCCGGGCGGTAAAAGCTCATAATAAACAATGCCCTTCCAATCCCACCATACACACAGCATCACCTTATTTCGTGTTAGGCCAGGTTTGGCCACAGTCTGTGAAGCCTGGCCAACTTTCGACCACGACCTTTTTCGCACGTTCTTGTCGTACGTGATCCACTTTTCATCGCCAGTTATAAATCTCTTCAAAAACGGCTCGGTTTCATTACGTCTCAATAATGAATCGCAAATGAGTACACGGTTCATTAAGTTTCTTTGAGTGAGCTCGTGTGGCACCCAAATATCGAGCTTTTTTGTATAACCAGCTTTCTTCAAATGGGTCAAAACTGTTTTGTGGTCAATTCCCAGTTCTTCAGCTACATCGTAACTACTAATATGCCGATCTTGCTCCACTCTTTCAAAAATGGCGTCCATTTTATTCGTAACAGGGCGACCAGAGCGAGGTGCATCTTTAACATCAAAATTTCCGGACTGAAAACGTTTGAACCAAATTTGTGCTACTCTTACTGACACTGCATCAGGTCCATAAACATCACAATTTTTTTTCACTGCTTGAGTTGCATTTTTGCCTTTTTTATAATAAAATTTTAAAATGTATCGAATTTCTTCATTAGATTCACTCATTTTTACGGAGAGAAAAACAAATGAAAAATAGCGGGAAACAACTTTTTTTTATTTTTTTCTTTTCTTTATAATGGAACCTTTTTAATGTTACCAAAACCAGCCAGACACAAATAGTACAGTCAAAAAAATTTTATAATAAGTTTATACCTACGTTATGCGAAAAGACTTTTTCCCCGACCTAATATAAATAATGTAATACATACATAACATCACGCCTGTTTCCCCGAAGAAGTAGGCAGAGGCATATTATACGCCCACATTTCGCCAGTTGGTTATATGTGTTTTGATGTTATGATTATGAGTTTGTGTGTTTGTGTGTGTGTGTTTGTGTGTATATATCTGTAGCTGAGAGGTAAAGTTTTTTTTTTTTTTTTAAATTGTAATTAGTTTTTATTCACAAATTTTATGATGACCAATAAATGATTATTATTATTATTAGATATGTGTTCGACATAAAATGTTTCTCTTATTCGATTGGTTCATTTTATATGTGTGTTTTTGAGTTACTAATAATTAGTTGACATTATATACCTGCATTTTTCATATAAAATAAAATATAATTTATTGTCATTAAGATCAAAACGATCATTTAGATGTTGGTAGTTTTATAATATGTTTTACGTACTTAATTATTCTATAAACTAACAAACTCACTAAAACACAAATATAAAATCAACAAAAAACAATATTTATACAATATTATTATTATATATAACATTAACCTATAATCTATATAATAAATCACTATAGGCTTTTAATGGAGTTTGTCGTCAAAATATTCGTGAAGTGTGTAATAACATTTAGTCTTTTAATTGTGTAGTAAATGGTTTTATGTTATCTTCATTTTTTAGGGACTCAGGTAAGTGATTGTAAATTTTTATGGACATTTGTAGAGGGCCGGATGATACAAGTTTTAAACAAGATAAAGGAGCTATTAATTATTTTCTTTGGATCTTACTGTGTATTTTGACGGTACTTCTTCATGTTTAGTATAAAAATTTGGATATTTCTTGACAAATTTGCAGATTTCGAATATATAAATGCATGAATGATAGAATTTTGTGGCGTATGAAATGGGGTTTGCAAGTATCGGCTTGTCGGATATTGACTTCGCAACAGTTTCTTCTGCGCAGTGAATACAGATGGCGCATCTACGCTGCCGCCCCATAGGATGACACCATCGTTGAGCCATGCGTGCGCGCATATGCATAAAAAGTGCTGAGAGCAGTTTTCAAATCTGTAGTTTTTCTTATTTCTTACTTGAATACTTGGTTACATGTTTAATTCTTACCTTGGCCTCCTGGTAACCATCATAATACATGACGGGCGGGTTCTCAGGGTCGAAGTAGTACAAGGTTCCATCTTCGTTGGTCAGCGGTCTACCGGTCTGAAGCAAATAATTCAATGTTAGTTTATTTTATTTTATTTTCGGAAAATTTACAACTTATTATATTTATAACAATAATACACAGTTTAAAACAACTTTACGCTAATTAAACATTTTCACCTATAAGAGACTTCAATAACTTCAAAGGGAGGTTAAAAAATATCTTCTTGAGCAAACGTTCTATGACATTAATGTCATTATTTAATGACTTTATTAAGTAATGAATTTTGAATATTTTTAATTGTATTGTGCTATATGTGATTTAATTAAGTAAGAATCTGAAATTACATTTTGCTTTAATAATTATTAACCGTTTATTTTTATTATTGCATTTACATTTATTAATTTAACTGTTTTTGACATTTTTATTTTGACATTATCAATTCCTAATAATATTGTGATTTAATTTAATTTTAATAATTCTAATAATTATGTATGTTTTCTTTTTTGTGACGTGTAATGTTGTATTACCAATAAATGAGTATTTGAGTATTTAACTGTAACTATACTTATGCTATTCCTTTTAATGGTATTAAAAAATTGAGAAGCCAAAAACCGCCTTACTGACTTTGTGATCGTGCTAAATAGTACGATATCCGGAGTTAACTTGTTTTATTAATAAAGCCTCCTCTCACATACCAAAGTGCGAGGGTATTCGGTTTTACTACACCACGCTGACTCCGTGCGGATTGGTGAAGACAGTAGTGGGGTTCTGCTCAACTAAGGTCTTTAACTTGGGTCAACGTCTACCACATGAGACAAATCTTTGTGTGCATGAACATGAATATTTGGTCTAGTCTGGGTGTTTTCCTATGTATATTACGTATGTATTTGTTACACAAAACAAAAAGTAAAAAAAGTTCATCCGTTACATAGTATCCATAACACAAGTTCTTAATGATACTTATCTCAAACTAAATTTTTGGTGTATTTGTATTTTTAACAACCGATATGGCGTGTAGGTCGGTAGGTAGATAGTATACCTGCACTTCACTCCAGAGGTCGTGGGTTCGATTCCCACACAGGACAAATCTTTGTGTGCATGTACATGAATATTTGTTCTGGTCTGGGTGTTTTCCTATGTATATTAAGTATGTATTTACAAAAATAAGTATTTAAGTATGTTTATCCGTTCTTTAGTTTCTATAACACAAGTTCTTAGTGATACTTATCTCAAACTAAATGATTGGTGTATTTGTCAGAAAATTAGATGTAGGGATGGTAACCGAATTCAAATTCAGCAGGTCCCCGGTGTCAACCGTAGTGGCGCACTTATAACTTTTCGAAGTTATGTGCTTAATTATCGCTTGCTCCGTGCTTCGGTACGCACGTTGGTCCCGGCTGTCATGAACCTCTATGGCAGTTAGGAAGTCAGTGCCTTCTAACAGACTGACAGCTGGTTTAACCATAGAATGATGTTTCCCTCTGGGTTGCGGAGGTCAGACGGTAGTCGCTCCGAGTAATAACTGAAATTCAGCCAAATCAGTAGACGAGTGAGTAGCCCACCAGTAACCTGGATAACGCTAGAATATGACGATGACAAACCTGTGGATGTATAAGCAGCGCTCCTCTAGGAACAGCTGTCATATCGCTGACGGCACAGACGACGCCCGCGCGATTCGCTGGAGGGAGACTCCCGCCCATGGGATTCGGCTCTGGACTTCCCCCACCTGTAGGAAGGACTAAGATTAGGTAAGTATCAAAAAAACTTATCTCAAATACAAATACAAATTATTTATTGCTAAACCATAATTATATAATTTATATAATAGTGTTATATAATTTTAGAACCAATTTTATGGAACCTGTCGGGTACGCAATCAATAATCATCAAAATACTTAAAACAAATAAAAAATTAACATTAATAAAACTTGTTAAAATAAAAACTTACATCATTTAACTTTTTTAATTCCACTAACTATCTCCAAAAATCACAAACATATATTAATCTGTGCGGTTAAATATTTAAGGATCATATTTAACGTGTCTTCAAAATTAATAAATTGCCAACCTAACCTAACCTTTTTGTACATCAAAAATACTGATTGAGCACCTAATCACCTCATTAGATGCTCACTCAGTATTTTTGATGATCAAAAAAGCTTTTTTTAGAGGTTTAGTTTATTATATTTAATATATCTCACTTTGTAAGTGAGCTAAAACAGTATAGCTATTAATCAAAGCTTTGTATAAAGCTGTATATTGAATAAGCTGTATATTGTATAAAGCTGCTCCTTGACAATAAATGCAATCTTAAGTAAATAATTGAATATACCTAGGATATAAATGATGTCACACGTTAAGGGGGTGGGAGGGGGTTGATGAAGTGTGACACGGTGTGACAAGGGGATGGGAGGGATCTTAAATTTCGTGACGTCACATTTCAAAATCTAAGTCCTATGAAAATTTTGGAACTGCTGTTTTGATGTAATCATTTCATCTGTACAATTGCAAAATATGTGTTTACAAAAAAAAAAGTATTTTAAGTATGTTTATCCGTTGTTTAGTATCCATAACACAATTTATTAATGATATCTTGGAACTAAATAATTGGTGTAATTGTCAGAAGATATTTATTTATTTATTTACTATAGGACTCATTCCTAGTGGATATAGATCCACGGTAAGTTGACTGGTTTATATGTTTATCATTCATTCATTTCATTTATTCATCAAGTAACGGTGACTCATAGTGTTAGTAACAATATTCCTTATACCTATGTTAGTTTACATATAATAACAACAACAACAACAACACAATTCACTGCCACAACTTTATCAA
This sequence comes from Musotima nitidalis, assembly GCA_949126915.1. Taxonomy (NCBI): domain Eukaryota; kingdom Metazoa; phylum Arthropoda; class Insecta; order Lepidoptera; family Crambidae; genus Musotima; species Musotima nitidalis. Next base: position 2,082,128 of record OX421441.1, read on the forward strand.
GGAAGTGGAGCGCAGGCAGCAATTTAAAAGAGTTTAAAAATGAATGAAAGTAGATTAACGAAAGTGATTTATGATGGACAAGTGGATGGAAGTGTTGGGAAGTTGTGAAGGGAGGGGAAGACCACGTAAGACCTTCCATGACCAAATACAAAAAATGTTAGATAAAGGGCAGGTCAAAAGTACCCTAAACCGACGGGCGTGTATGAGGAGGTTAATGAGTGTGAATGAAGCTAAAAGTGTGTGCCAAGATCGTAGCAAGTGGAAGGATGTGATCTCTGCCTACCTCTACGGGAAAGAGGCGTGACATTATGTATGTATGTATGTATGTTAAAAAGTTTAAAAGAGAAATAAATTGTAACCTGTAGGCGAGGGCGTCACGGAATCGGTGCTCCGAAGACTTAACGTTTTGTACCCGGAGCTCGAAGGGGACAGTCGCCAACTGCTCGATGCTAGATCACCTGTGAACAACAAACCATGGTTTAAGTTCAAATATTTTTATTCCATAAACTATTACATAGTAAGCAAGTGATGGATTAAATAAAAAAATATCTTTGTAATAATTCCCGCCCTAAAAATTCGAGTAACTATTCAACACGACACGTGTGTCGCCATTACACAGGGCATCTTCAGGTAGGATAGGAGGACACGAGAGTCACTCTTGTTTCAGCGTTGGTCGTGAAGACATCGTTGTTCTGAGGCTTCTATCTTACCTGAAGATGCCCTGTGTAAGGGCGAAACACGTGTCGTGTTGAATTGTTTCTCGATTTTTTAGCGCGGGAATTATTACAAAGATATTTTTAATCCATTACTTGCTTACAATGGATATCCGCAAAGTAACGCCTGAATCAATAAATTATTACATAGTACTTGAAATATATATTTAATTGAAATATGAATTAAATATATAAATTTAATTTTGACGTTTTCAAGTACTATGTAATAGTTTATGAAATAAATAATTTTTGATTTAGACTTGAAAACGTCAAAATTAAATATAACAACAAAAAACAATCGAAATATGAAACCACGAAGCTAAGATTCACTTACATGCACTTGAATACCCTTAAACAAATTAATCCATATATAAGACAAAAACAAACCTCTATATGTTTGCTGTCCAAATACCTAACACTATAATTTACCCCCTGTCTAAAGTACCCTGTAGAGAATGATAGCGTAGACTCACCCTGCCTGCTAAGCACCCTGGGATGCGAGGGCGAAGCACCCCCGTAGCCGCCGAAACTGTGGCTCTTGGAGACTGCACCCCGTCTGGATTCCCCGCGGGAATTGCTCTCCAGAGATTGTACCTGAAGGTAATTAAATATATAGTTGGACAAGTAGCTGGTTTATAGGGATCCTAAGATCTTAGGAGTCAAAGTCAACCTCACTCGCAAGTTTATTTATAATCTTATGCTACCATTACAGGTGTCTAACCTAATGCGATAGCATAGAAATTTTTATAATAAATACAATATACTATCTTTTTAATTATCAATCTACAATATTATTTAAATATAATATAATATAACATAAACTAGCCTACCTGATATATAACTTTAAAATTACATCCTATATTTACAAAATAAGTTCTAAATCTAACGTAATTGATAACTTATTATATTTAACGCAGTTCTGGCGAATTCACTAAAAGTGCATGAAAGTTGTGCACCTGCCGATCAAGGCTCTGGCGAATATTGATGCCTAACCCTAGTACCTGTCTGTGAGTTTCTTGCCAGTTCTTCTTACAGAGCGGTGGCTCGGAACTGGCACTTAGATTCACTTACACTTTAATATATTTTTTGTTTTGTTGCATGTGAGTGAATCTTAGCCGTGTGATTTTAGTGTAATCAAAACATATTTTGATTTTTATTTTTAATATTAAATTTTGACCTTTTCAAGTACTTGTACTGTACTACTTTATGAAATAAATATATAACGTGTCACAGGTACACAGCAGGTGTTCCATAGACTCCTCTTCGTCACCACATCTACGACATAGCGGCGATTGCACTAGTCGCATCCTGTGGAGCATTTTGTTTGTGGCATAATGCCCTGTTAGAGCCCCAATTATCAGTCTGGCTTGTTTCCTGCTAACCTGGAAAAGGGCCTTACACCAGCTGCTCCCTGTCTCCCAAATAAAACCTTACCTTAATAAGTTTATTCCGGCCGGTTTCCGGTGTGAGCAGTTTCACCGGCCCCGAGTTCAACCACGGCCACTGAGCCTCTTCTTGTGAACAATTGTCCTGCAACAATTGTTTTAGGTTAGATAACGCTTTTACGCAGTAGTATCGGTACTTCTTCATAAAGAAACAGTTATTTCTACATATATAATTGCCTATGTAAATTCAGTATGACGCATGCTTAATAATATAGTGACTTAAATAAATAAAGAACGATTATTGGGACATCACAAAAGAAGATGTGAGGACTTCTTGGCGGGAAAGTGAAGCGTCATGTCTGCAGTTTTGTTTTATTTTCTAAAATTTGTGATATTTCTAACATTAATGTTTAATAACGGTAGATTATTAACTGTTAAGTGTTTGTGAACGTACATGAGTGTTAATGAAATAAAACAGTGCAACATAACTTTTTAAATTCTCTCAAGAAGTCCATGTGAGATCTCAGTATAGTCCCGCATCTTTACTGAGGACTCAAGGGGCTTAAGGGGAGGGGATCTCATTAACCATTTATCATCTATATCACCACCCATTCTCATTCACTATAATTTATATGATATTAATATATCTCTAACTTGACACTGGCTAAATGTGCAAACCGCACGAAGCCATTATTTAAAAGAAGAAGAAGAAAAGAAGATGTTCTAAGGAATACTTGTCTTACTTATAAGTGCAATAAATTGATACTGATTTATTAATTAGTAATTTTGCTTGTGTTTTGAACGTTTGATTAACATGACTGTAAGTAAGTACGTAACTCAAACTCTAGTATATTAATGGGTCGATGTTCCTTTAAGCATACGTGTGTTTACAAAAAAAAAGTATTTCTGTAATTGATTTTGTGTACAGACTTGTGGCCACCAATGATAATAGCTTTGAGTGCTGATAGTCCACACATTATGTTCCTAAGGCCAGCACGTGTTGTTTGAGAGAGGAAAGGAGAGGGCGGGTTGAGATCGAAAAGCTCCTCAGAACACTCGCCATAGTAGTTCCGGTAGAAGACACAGAGAGGTGTAGCTTGAGTATGTCATGCTCACTTAAATGTCTCTGGAGTGGCGGCGTCATGCGTCGGGTCGTCACGTTCCCTAAAATATGGTTGAGCGAAACGATGGCTGGTTCATGCGCCATACTCGTGAACGGGTGCCGCCAGTGGGGACTGGTCTGCTCATGTCTACTATGTTTATTAGTAATGATTACTGTAAGTAATGCTCGTATAACTTAAATAAGAGTAAGATTTAAAATTTTGTGACTGCAGAACACAGGTTTTTGTAGACTTGTCAAATTGTTTTACTACTAAGTACATTTTTTTGTAACTGGCTTGTAAACCTTGACTATTTTCTTGCCCGTTCCTTTACGATCATACTCTCGCCCGCAGTGAATGGGCGCGCTAGTTTTTAAGTTTTGACGTTCATAAGAGCTCTATTGAGCCAAACTTGAATTAAAAGATTTTGACTTTGAGGCAATGTTCCAACGTAGCTTTAGATCAGTGATTCCCAAAGTGGTCCAGGTGGACCCCCAGGGGTCCACGGGAGATATAAAATGTACCATTTTTCGTTTTTATTTTACCTATCGGAATATAGGGACAGAACTCAGAAGCGACACTTTTTCATTTTTTGGCGACTTTAAGAATGTGGTAGAAATGTAGCAGCAGGGGGTCCAGTAACATTTTGAAAGTGGTCCACGAGAAAGATAAGTTTGGGAACTACTGCTTTAGATCCTCGAAAGAGGCTGTTACCTCAGCGTCTCCTATAATGCGAACCGCCCGCCGTTGCAGTCTATCAAGTGCGTCGAGGAGGTATTTGACAGAACCGTCTCAAATATGGGAACAATACTCCACACTCGATCGCATTTGAATCTTTGGGGCGAGAAGTGCTGTACTTGCAAATTTCTCTCATGACTTATGACGTAGAGCCTATGTAATGCCATTTCTTTTCTGTTATTAACGTATTACATAGTCATTCAATTTGTAGATTCAGTAATAAAAATATTGAGTCATCTCTATGGAATAGTATAATTGAAAACAATTATTGAAGGGTACAGGAACAAATCAAGGAATGTCACATGAAATTTCAATTAATTTTAAGTATGGCAACATTGACGACCGATATGGCGTGGAAGTCAGTATACCTGCACTCCGCTCTTGAGGCCGTGGGTTCGATTCCCACACAGGACAAATCTTTGTGTGAATGAATATAAATATTTGTTCTGGTTCTGGGTGTTTCCTATGTATATACAGTATGTAATTCAATTAATGATGAAAAAAATCAATAATAAAAAAGGATTTAAGTATCATTATCCGTTATTTAGTATTCATAACACAAGTTCTTCATAATAGTTATAAGTTCTTGAAATTAAATAAATGACACAAGTTCTTGAAATTAAAATCAATGGTGTAATTGTAAAAAAATAAAAACAAAGTCCCCTGCCACGTCTGTCTGTTTGTGGTGAACTTACAAACTAACATAAACAGAACAAAATAAAAAGAAAGCTGAAAAGAAAACCATAAAACAAAATGTTAGGCAGATTCAGTTGTTAAATAAAATAAAAAAACGTATTATTTACTTTTAGTAAATTTACTTTACTTTAATTTACTTTTATTTACTTGTAGTAGTTTAAGTCGAAAATTCTCAAAAAAGTATTTAAAGAACTATAAAAAATGGTGAAACAAACATAGGGGTGATTCGGGTACCCGTTTCTTTCGGATGGAAAATCATCGAATGACCGTCTTCCGCTGTAGGTAGACAGGGAGGCTGTGCCAGCCAGTCTTTAACTGACTAAAAACCATTCCTGTTCCTTCATGAGTCTGCGATGTCCCGGGTATTTGGGTCTGCTTGCCACTCCTTTTTGGGACTAAAGCTAACTGTAATTGTGTAATCGACCTACCGTACTGAATATTCTTCGTTTCATTCTCTCATAGTCCTTCTCCCTCTGCTCCAGGGATTTGCTCCGAGTACTGGCTAGCCCCCCATTCCCTGGTTCGTCTAATGAGTTCGTGTCGCGTTTTAGTATTGACCTGTAATTAAATATAATATATTAGATTTTTTTTTATTGTTTAAATAGGCTTCGTGCGTTTAGAACATTTAGCCAGTGTCAAGTTAAAGATATATTAATAATAGTTAATAAATAGTAAATGTAATGAGTGGTGATAAAGATGATAAATGAGATGCCCTTCCCCTAATCCCCTTGAATCCTCAGTGCAGATTTGGGACTATACTGAGATCTCAGAGAGAGATACATATAGACTTCTTGAGAGAATTTGACAAGTGATGTTGCACTGTTTTGTTTCATTTTTCAACACTCAAGTACGTTCACTAACACTCAACGGTTAATAATAAATAACCGTCATTACACATTGAAAAGATATAGTACCTAAACAACTTAAATAAACTACCTTAACTTAAAACTATAAATAGAAGATGTCTTCCAACTGTGGGCCCATGGGTACGGTGCCAAGAACGCTGGCAACATTTCCTCATTACACATTAATGTCACAAATATCAATTTTTAAAAAAAAAATAAAACAAAATGCAGATATGACGCTTCACTTTCCCGCCAATATCTTACTTAATTAGAGATGATCTTTGTAAGTTTACGTTTAAAAGAGCTTTATTGAAGCAAACTAGCATAAAAAAGTAGACTTTAACTTTTCTAGTCAAGACAGACGTCTGGTTAGGTGGATAAGTAAGACATCAGTAAAGTAAGTTAGGTTCATTTGAGGACAAAATATTATTTTTAAGACCTAATTGTACACCAAATGAAACAATAAAGAATTATTATTATGATTATAAACTCTTCTTAACGCTCAGCCACTAGAAGTCTAAAGCTGAGGTCTTTCCAATTGTTCCATGTCGAACCGCCTCTATTCACCGGCTTCCCGCCGTTTAGCGGTGGATATTGGAGAACCTAAACGCCCCATCGGTCGTAGATTAATAGAGCTATATGCCACGCCCACAGACACTAAGCCGTTGGTCCCGGCTGTCATGAACATCTATGGCAGTCGTTATTAGTAAGTCAGTGCCTTCTAACCCTGACAGCTGTCAGGTGGCGGCAAACCAGCTGGTTTAACCATAGAATGATGTTTCCTTTTGGAATGCGGCGGTCAGACTTCAGTCGATTTATGTAATTACTGAAATTCAGCCAAATCTGGTTAAACCAGTAAGCAGACTGGGGGCCCTAAGCTTGAAATTAAATGAATGAAATGAAATAGATTTATTTGCTTTGATTTTGTGTGCTTACATAAAGGGTATAAGACTTTTTAATAATTAATTGTATCTTCAAATACTACTTCCATTAAAGAGCGCTATTGTTAAAAATTATTTTGATTGAATTTAAAGAAACAATTATTCTATATATTAAAATGTCACTGTCAGATTATTGTTACATAAAATTATCATTTCTACATGTTAAGTTGCATTGCAGTTACATTGCTTATCGCAAGTTTAGGGCAACCATAATGCTTACACCTCTGCTCCTGCAACTGCATTTAACTTACTTGGCATTAGTGCTGTCGGGGGTCCTCTGAGGGCTGCTTGGAGGGAACGTCGTGGTGCACCATTGTTTGAAACTGGTGCACGGTATTCGACCACCACTTGTACCTGCGAATAAATCAATAAAGTGAGAAGCACGAAAGTTGAACAAAGAAAGAGACAGCGCACGCATGCGCGCGAGCGATTTGTCTCCGCTTGGCTATTATTACGTGCCAAACAGCCCCTGCCTCAATTTTTAAATCCGGCACGAAGGACCAGAAAAGTTATAACTCGGGCTATCATCACCATCTAAGCCCCTCGAAGTTCACTGCTGAACATAGGCCTCCCCAATTGCTTTCCGCTTTGATCCTGCATAAACCAGCTGCTCGCCGCCTTGACTAGATTATCGGACCATTGGGTACGAGGCCGCTCTCTACTATGTTTGCAGATTCGTAGTCTCTATTGAAGAACCTTAAAGCCGGTTGTCGGTTCTTTGGACTGTATATATCGGTATAAATATTGCTAATCTCCAAAAGGAATGACTTATGAGGACACTGCATTGGTATTGAGTAGAAAAATAATAATAAAAATGTTTATTGGTGCACCATACAATTAAAACTAAAAACAATTTACAAATGTTTCATCGTTCATTTCAGTTTCATTTCATAATGTTTGCATCATATGCACCAAAATGACCCAACTCAGCATATGCTAGTCAAATGTTCTAGCGCTGGTTTTTTAGCTTGGCCAAATTAGGTGCAGTACGGAACGTACATTTTATACATTATAGTTATTTACAAAATGTTGCTAAAACTAAACTTATAAGGAGCAAGAATTAAAATCTAAATATCCGTTACAATAATAAACAAAAATGCAAACAAGAAAAAGAAGTTCTTACACAAAATATATGCTACGTCAGCTACGTGACATCTTTCGTCGAGAATTGTGGGTAAATTCACTCTGCCTATTCCCATCACTGAAAACTACTTACCAATTTTGGACACAAGAACGGCAGTCTTGTTGTTGTGATCCAAATGATGGGCCAATTGGAACAGCGACGCGCATCTATGGACTAGGAGGCGCCCGTATGACGTCATCACTGGGAACCGGACTATGCAGCGTCTGGGGAAGATAATTAGTTACAAAAGGCACTTTAAGCTGTTAGTATTAAAATAAAAAATAAAATAAATAAAATATACTTTATTGTCTTTAAGATCAACATGATCATTTAGATTCGTCAAACATTCACACACAAAATTGAAATTCGATATTTTTTTTAACAACAATGAAAGAGATATGAGCTGTACAATAATAAAGAAATAAAAGCAATGGGGTTCTTTGTCAGAATTTGTCAAGGTTTGTCAGTTTATTCGTCTGTTGTGGTTTTTCTCAAGATTTGTCAGTTTGTCTGTGACTCTTATCGGGGGGGATCTGTCAGTCAGCCTGTCGTGATTCTAAAGGAGGGAGGGGATTGTCCGTCAGTCAGACAGTCTGTCGGTGACTATAACGAGGCTTCCAAAAGGCAACGAGATTGAGAAGAATGCCTCAAGAAACTTATTTCGGCTTTTTTCAAATTGTCTTAAGATCTAATATAATTGACGAAATAAATATTAAGATTACCGCTGTTCTTAAAACTAACAAAATCTAATTTCTAAAGATCATACATATCTTAAGAAAGAAAGGAGCAATTCATGTCACTTCCAGGCAGACTTGTCGTTCCTATTAGTGTAAAATACAAATAGGGGGTATAGGGATCCTACTAAGACTTTGGGAGCCCAAGCCAACCTCACCTGCAAGTGGTGCACCTGCCGATCAACGGACGAGGTTCTGGTGAACATAACAGTTTCCGGTAAGCGGCAATAGGCTCACGCGGGACCAACAATATAATTGGCGTAATGTGGGCGTAAATTATGACTCTGCCTACCCCTTTGGGGATACAAGCATGACAGTATGTTTGTAAATATTTAATGGAACGATGCTAAGAACCTTCTAATCGGCACTGGGTCCGCGTGGTGGAGTTTGACCCAATACCCTCGCAACTTGGTATGTGAGAGGAGGCCCGTGCTCAGTAGGGGGACGTTTGTGGGCTGAGATGATGATGATGATGATGATTCATGTCATGTCATTTATCATTCTAAGATGTTCAAAATATATATTTTAATACAATTTCTAAAACAGCTGGACCGGATTCGATGGTAATTTCACTGGCAGATAGCTGAGGCCATAAGGAGTAACTCAGACTACTTTCTATCCCAAAACAGAAGCGAACAAAGTCGCGAGCGGCCGCTAGTTTCATTTAAATATAATCATTTACCCCGTGTCACTGACGAGCGAGTGTAACTCCTTCTCGATCTTGAGAAGCGTGATGCGATCTCGCGGATTCTTGTTCAAAGTCTCCTTGATGAAGTACATTAACTCCGGGCCTGTAGGTTCTGATCTTTCATCTGTAAGATAGCAGGTGGTGGTTTAATAAATTACTTTGTGGCAATACCCCCCCCCTTCCCCTCTCCGCGCAACTGTAACTTCCTGGAAAATTGAGAATTATTGCCACACGACATGTTTTGCCTTCACACACAGCATTTTTAGGTAAGACATCAGACAGCCTTAGAACAACGAAGACTTTGTGACCAACGCTAAAACGAAAGTCGCGTCAAGCCGCTCAATGACTTAAAGTGCCTAATGACTTAAAGTACAAGTTTAGCACTTATGAAGGTCAGAACTTAAAAACTAACGCGCCCAATCACTGGCGGATCGTAAAAGAACGGGCAAGAAATTAGGTTAGTTTTTTCTCCCGCCAGTTACAAGATAATGTACTTAGTAGTAAAACAATTTGAGAAGTCTACAGAAACCTGTGTTCTGCAGTCACAAGATTTTAAATAAAAGAAGAAAATAACTCTTATTTAAGATAAACAAGCATGATTAAGAATAAACATAGTAGACATGAGCAGGCGAGTCCCCACTGGCCGCACCCGTTCACGAGTGTGACGCATGAACCACCCATCGTTTCGCTCAACCATATTTTAGGAAACGTAACGACCCGACGCATGACGCCACCACCGCAAAGACATTTAAGTGAGCATGACATACTCAAGCTACAGGAGAAAATTTGTTTTCTAAATTATCTTAAGATATTTAATAAGTTACCAAACTCAATGAGAGAGCTTAGTTTACCCATTTTTAAAACTAAATGTTTTTATTCTCTCACAGAATATTTTAACACCAAAATTGATATTATATAATTTTGTTATTATTCGTTATTTTGACTTGAATTTTATTTTATTATGATTATTACAATGACTTTTAATTCCACTCATTTTAAATTGACATTCACACTCCCTGCGTTTGGCAAAATAGGTGTTCTATTATATAACAAAACAACCAAATGTTACTCTATTTTCTGTGAATAAATTTATTTTATTTCATTTCATTTCAACAACTCAATATTAAATGTCACAAGAACGGTCACCCTTCCAAGATACTGGCTCTAACCAATACTAAGACAAAGAAGACAAAGCCACGTCAGCTAATAATAAGTAATTAAAAAAGATAATTAAATCTATAGCTTTACCTGAATCTGTTCGACTTAAAGATATGTTCTTTGGTTTTTCTTTTCGTTCTGGACATCTGAAAATAAACATTATATCTGTGTAAGTATTGCAATTAACAATATTTAGAATAGTTTGCAATATACAATTAAAAAAAAGTCAAAAACATATATTCAAGTTTGGCTCAATAGAGCTCTTATGAAAGTCAAATTTACAAAACTTAAAAACAAGGCGCACCCATTCACTGCGCGCGAGAGCTTGATCGCAAAAGAACAGGCAAAAAATCGTCAAGGTTAGTATTTTCTCCGGTCAGTTACAAGAAAATTTGTAATAGAATCAAAATATTGTTGCCAATAAGCCATTGGTGGCTTGATATAATTTTGAATTAAAAACTATTCAAAAGCGCCGTTAACGAATAAAATGTAACTCTATGAACTTAGATCCTTTCTTGAATTCTATAATGTAATTTTTGTGATTTTCAAGTGTCTTTATATTTATGCTTTTCATATAAGTTTTTAACGCTTCTATGAAAATTGATTTGAGTGATTAAAACACAAAATTTTGACTTTTTTATAATTATATAACTTATTCTGTCTATTAAGAGTCAAATTGTGATTAATTTTTTATAACAAAACTACAAACCTGCAGTAATATACGTGCTCATCTGATTCTTGGCTCTCTGATTTTCGTAAGCCCTCTGACCCTGTTAACAATGAAAGATTCGATTTACAGATTTACGTTTCACAGGGCGTTTCATTAGGTCTAATTACTTATATATACAGGTTTATTTGTAAAACATCAACAACCGCTTAGTTCTATTGTTCCATTCGTTTATACGAAAAGGCGACCCGCGCTCTTGTGCTGCTTGTGATAAATGTAGGCAAATCATAATAAGTAGGTACGCCAAAATAACAACACTGAGATCGCGGTGAGAACGAAGACCACCAACGAACCAAAGACATATAATAATATGTATGTATATAAGTATATATGGTTTAATATATTTTAGTAGTTTCTTTTCTTTCACTTAGATCTGTAACTAAAATTAATCCCGTACTTAACCTAATTTACAACTGCTAGGGTTGGCTGGTAGAGATCCCTCCTAGAGATAAGTTCACCTTAGTACTTTTGTTTTTAAATACTATTTTTGTAATGTGATTATGTTTTTATGTGCAATAAAGGATTAATAATAAGGTTTCTGCCATTCCCAATAAGGTCATATACGCGAAAGATCATGTATGTACCTGTGTTTTCTGAATCGGAGCAATCCGGACAGTCGTCTGAGCAGGCGATGCCGGAGTCCTGCTTTATCGAGCAGATATGTTTCCGGCGACGACCCCTAGACAAAAAAATACATATAAACATTATTAGAAACAGTCATTTTAACGCATATATAAAAAATGAAATATGATTGACAATTTGAAAATACCCTTAAGCACTGCTCGGAGCGACTATTTCTACCTAACCAATCTATACAAACAGTTCGACTAGCACTGTTTGTCGAAATGTTCGTATAGATCAGTTAGGTTTACTTGGTAATATCAATAATTAAAGAAAATAAATAAATATTATTTTTATTTTGGAATATTTCTTTATTCTCAGAAATCCTACTTTCTGGTGTTTAATGAGACTCACGGGCCTAAGACAAGTGAGAATCATTTATTAGGAATCTTCTTGAAGAAACTTCCTTACAGTTCGACATGTGTTTAGGATAGCGGCTTTCTCCATAGTCATGTAGTTTATTTATTTTATTTATTTTATTTATTTATATATAGGTACGCTAACAGCTAAATACAAACATATTAGGTCGGGGAAAAAGTCTTTTCGCATAACGTAGGTATAAACTATATAAAATTTTATAATAAAAATTTTTTTGACTGTACTATTTGTGTCTGGCTGGTTTTGGTAACATTAAAAAGATTCCATTATAAAGAAAAGAAAAAAATAAAAAAAAGTTGTTTCCCGCTATTTTTCATTTGTTTTTCTCTCCGTAAAAATGAGTGAGTCTAATGAAGAAATTCGATACATTTTAAAATTTTATTATAAAAAAGGCAAAAATGCAACTCAAGCAGTGAAAAAAATTTGTGATGTTTATGGACCTGATGCAGTGTCAGTAAGAGTAGCACAAATTTGGTTCAAACGTTTTCAGTCCGGAAATTTTGATGTTAAAGATGCACCTCGCTCTGGTCGCCCTGTTACGAATAAAATGGACGCCATTTTTGAAAGAGTGGAGCAAGATCGGCATATTAGTAGTTACGATGTAGCTGAAGAACTGGGAATTGACCACAAAACAGTTTTGACCCATTTGAAGAAAGCTGGTTATACAAAAAAGCTCGATATTTGGGTGCCACACGAGCTCACTCAAAGAAACTTAATGAACCGTGTACTCATTTGCGATTCATTATTGAGACGTAATGAAACCGAGCCGTTTTTGAAGAGATTGATAACTGGCGATGAAAAGTGGATCACGTACGACAAGAACGTGCGAAAAAGGTCGGGGTCGAAAGTTGGCCAGGCTTCACAGACTGTGGCCAAACCTGGCCTAACACGAAATAAGGTGATGCTGTGTGTATGGTGGGATTGGAAGGGCATTGTTTATTATGAGCTTTTACCGCCCGGCAAAACCATCGATTCTGATCTTTACTGCCAGCAACTGATGAGATTAAAGGAAGCAGTCGAGAGAAAACGGCCGGAATTGATCAACAGGAAGGGTGTGGTCTTTCATCACGATAACGCTAGACCACACACATCTTTAGCCACTCAGCAAAAATTAAGAGAGTTCGACTGGGAGGTCCTAGTGCATCCACCATATAGCCCTGACCTTGCGCCTTCAGATTTTCACCTGTTTCGGTCTCTGCAGAATACTTTAGGTTCTGTAAGGTTGACCTCAAGAGAGGACTGCCAAAACTATTTGTCCCGTTTTTTTGATCAGAAGTCCCAAAGTTTCTACAGTAACGGGATAATGTCTCTGCCCACAAAATGGCAGAAAGTTATTCAACAAAACGGTACATATATATTGTAAATAAATGTAAATAAACTTTGAAAAAAATGTCTTGACTTTTCATACAAAAATACGAAAAGACTTTTTCCCCAACCTATTATTATACAAAACCATAATACAACAACAAAAATTACATATATGTTGGCCTTTAGAAGCGTACACAGCATTCTCCTAAATTTAAACTAATCTAATATAAAATTAAACATTGTTTTATTTATAACATAATAAGCAAAGAGGTTGATTCTTAATTTTAATATTAACGTCGTAACGTGGGCTCAAGCAGCTTCAAGAGAGTGTTGCTTAGTACTGTCTGTGAGACACTACAGACGTCCAGGTCGGGTGCGCTCGTGTTGTTTGTGTAGTTGTTTTGTGGTAGATTTAATATTTCTAATAATTGTTTATTATTATTATTATCATCATTAAAATCTAGAAGCGCCTAATCACTAGGTTGGGAGAAAGCAACGAGAAAAAGTGGGCATGATACTCGGCAACATTCTGTCTCCCGCTCAAATTACTTGCAAAGTCTGCATTTGCAGTTAGAATTTACGCAAATGGCTCTCCAGTTGATTGGGCAAGTTTCGCGTGTTGTATCATGTTTCTGAAAAATACAGGATGCCCATGCCATCCTCACTTGCATGCGGTGCACCTGCCGAGGATCTGACAATCATAAATGTTATATTCGGCATTAGACTCTTGGGACTTATAATATATGTAACAGTTATTTCACTATATTGTTAATACCAGTCATTGTCATATATATTTAATGGTAATATTTTCAGTATCATAACATAATAGCAGTGATTAACTCGTTCTTTAATAATAACGTTTTTAGTCTTTGATCGGAGTCATAGACAAGTTTTGGTGAGGTTATAACATAGAGAAATGTAATAACTAGGTAATAGAGAGCCATCTCCTGGATTTTTTTTGCCAATCGGTTTGAACCTAGTGCCCTCTGGAAGTGTTGTTCCGCAACTTTTGACAAATATACATACCTATGCATTCTATAGATAGGTATCAGCTTACTTAAATTTTAAGCATGCAAAACATTGGAATCAGAGTGATTTGAGCATGCACAAAATTTATGAAATCAAATCACTCTGATTCCAATGTTTTGCATGCTTAAAAATTAAGCAAGTAAAATTTACGACAATATTGCAAAGTGCGCACGAGTAGACAACAAGCGGCCATATGCAATAAAAATTACAATGACATGACAGGTCCCAAGATCGATTAAAATCGAGTTAATCGAGTAGGTAATGAACATGAGTTTAGAATAAATAAAGAATTAAATGGTAAAATAATATCACGTAAATTTGTAAAGTTAAATATGTTTATAAATTGTACCAAGCAACAAGTTTTAAGTTCTAATTATAAGGTTTAGCTAAAATTTAATTTAATCGATTATCAATCTCTTCTGCTTTTGGAGAAAGCGCCATCTAGCGAGAGTCTTTAAAAATATTTTTACGCAATAGTGAGGAAAAACGTTAAAAGATGACGCCACTCAAACAATGTCATTGCTCTGACTATTGGACTTTCCTACCCCTGGGTTATAACAAGCCGGCCACCTGCCACAAAAGGGCATTCCGTGTCTTAGTTTAGATGTAGCAACTGAGTTAGTTGAATCGCTGTTCGTTTGTGTTTAAAAGAGTGTGTATTTAATTTGTGAATTATAAAAGAGTTTTAACAAAAGTATTAAAGTCTTTTATTGAAGAACCACCGAATGGAGAAACACTACATATAGTTGGCGAAATGTGAGCGTACAATATTGCTTTTGCTTACACATTCGGGGAAGCAGGCGTAATAATAATAATAATGAATTTCTTTATTTCATAAACACAGAAGTCTTTTAACAAACAACAAGTTGATGAAGTCACCTTTTAAGCAAATATATGCCTGTGCTAGATGAACTTCGCTCTTCACTTACCGCTAACAATAAACTTTATTATATAAACAAAAGAATCTATATATATAAAAATCTATAAAATCAAATCGAATCTATATATATAAGAAAGTCGTATTAGTTACACCACTTATAACTCAAGAACGGCAGAACAGATTTGGGTGAAAATTGGTAGGGAGGTAGCTTAGAGCCAGGAGACGGACATAGGATACTTTTTATCCCGTTCGACAGCGTTCCCGTGTGACTTGACATGAAACGTCAGTCACTATAAAACGTGGAATAACAAAAAAGAATCAGACTTGGAATAACAAAACACAAATGACAGCTATGTAATTGACGTATAATGATAGCTATGTGATGACAATTTGATATTTGTAAGAAATCAATATTCAAGGGGAGGGATCTCATTTACCATTTATCATCTTTATCGTCACTCAATCTCATTTACTATAATTTATATATAATTAATATATCACTTACTTGACACTGGCTAGATGTGCTAGGCGCACGAAGTCATTATTTAGAAGAAGAATGTAATGATAGTGCCATTGCCCATTCGTATAAACAGTGAAGTGAACTATCAAACTTGGTATGGTTGAAAATTTGAGTTTTGAAATAATTTTTTAGGTGAATTGAAGTGAAGTAAAGTTTAATTAATAATGCCGCGAGCAAGATGATCGAATCTTTCCCGACAAAGCCGTAATGCAAGAAGAATACAAAATACTACAAATAAAAGGACTGAAGAAGAACAAGAAATTATTCGTGAACAGCGCCGCGATAGTATGGCTCCACTTCGTTCTTCTCAATAAATAATAATAAAACAAAAATGTCGTATATCACAAGGCACTTAAGTGAAGAGCAACTCATGTACTAAAATACAAAAATAATAATGAATGATTAATGTAGGTATGCAATTTTTGCATTTTTTTGTATTTTTTCCAATAAAATAAACACAATCTGCTTATTTATTGCCATTAAGGTGAAACAAAGTTCGCCGGGTCAGCTAGTATAATATATTAGGTCGGGGAAAAAGTCTTTTCGCATAACGTAGGTATAAACTTATTATAAAATTTTTTTGACTGTACTATTTGTGTCTGGCTGGTTTTGGTAACATTAAAAAGGTTCCATTATAAAGAAAAGAAAAAAATTAAAAAAAGTTGTTTCCCGCTATTTTTCATTTGTTTTTCTCTCCGTAAAAATGAGTGAATCTAATGAAGAAATTCGATACATTTTAAAATTTTATTATAAAAAAGGCCAAAATGCAACTCAAGCAGTAAAAAAAATTTGTGATGTTTATGGACCTGATGCAGTGTCAGTAAGAGTAGCACAAATTTGGTTCAAACGTTTTCAGTCCGGAAATTTTGATGTTAAAGATGCACCTCGCTCTGGTCGCCCTGTTACGAATAAAATGGACGCCATTTCTGAAAGAGTGGAGCAAGATCGGCATATTAGTAGTTACGATGTAGCTGAAGAACTGGGAATTGACCACAAAACAGTTTTGACCCATTTGAAGAAAGCTGGTTATACAAAAAAGTTCGATATTTGGGTGCCACACGAGCTCACTCAAAGAAACTTAATGAACCGTGTACTCATTTGCGATTCATTATTGAGACGTAATGAAACCGAGCCGTTTTTGAAGAGATTGATAACTGGCGATGAAAAGTGGATCACGTACGACAAGAACGTGCGAAAAAGGTCGTGGTCGAAAGTTGGCCAGGCTTCACAGACTGTGGCCAAACGTGGCCTAACACGAAATAAGGTGATGCTGTGTGTATGGTGGGATTGGAAGGGCATTGTTTATTATGAGCTTTTACCTCCCGGCAAAACCATCGATTCTGATCTTTACTGCCAGCAACTGATGAGATTAAAGGAAGCAGTCGAGAGAAAACGGCCGGAATTGATCAACAGGAAGGGTGTGGTCTTTCATCACGATAACGCTAGACCACACACATCTTTAGCCACTCAGCAAAAATTAAGAGAGTTCGACTGGGAGGTCCTAGTGCATCCACCATATAGCCCTGACCTTGCGCCTTCAGATTTTCACCTGTTTCGGTCTCTGCAGAATTCTTTAGGTTCTGTAAGGTTGACCTCAAGAGAGGACTGCCAAAACTATTTGTCCCGTTTTTTTGATCAGAAGTCCCAAAGTTTCTACAGTAACGGGATAATGTCTCTGCCCACAAAATGGCAGAAAGTTATTCAACAAAACGGTACATTTATATAGTAAATAAATGTAAATAAACTTTGAAAAAAATGTCTTGACTTTTCATACAAAAATACGAAAAGACTTTTTCCCCAACCTATTAAAATGAACATAGGAACTAACTAATACTATACTATAAACTAATATTATAAAAAAATTCTTAATTCCCTGTGTGCGAATCGACCTCAAAATCGAAGTGCGGGTATACTCGCCGCCACCGGTCGTCAAAACGTCAAAATTCTGAAGTATTCCGTATGTGTCATTCCAGATATTATCGCTTACCTGCAAAGTCCACACTCGCAGTTCCCACAGACACAGGTGACTCTCGGATTGTTTGACAACAAATCCCGTGAGTTTTGGTGCCAGTCACGATTGTGCTCTTTCTGTTCCGAACTTTCCGTGTCCCACGTTCCACCGGTTATCTGGAAAAGAATTATCAATTATCAAAATACATAACTTTACTACTACAAGTACCGCTTTCCTTTAAGGTACTTTGATATGGCAGATAATAATGCTTGGGATTAAACTGCAGTTTCTTGTAGGCTATTCTAGTATGAATGACATATAACATGCATATTGATAATGTTATATTCTATTGCATTGTATAGCGTCTCAGACAAATGAAGATTGTTATTTGAGTATCTAACCAATTGATAATTTAAAAGAGCATAGCCTGTGAGTTTCTTGGCAGTTCTTTATACAGAGCGGTGGCTCGGAACTGGGGGCCTACCGCCGAATTCGATGGATTACCGGTAATCCATCTAGATCAAACTTTGTTTACGTTCATTAATCCGTACCGGGGAATCTGCCGAACGCCAACTCTCATTCATGACCTTCAGTCCGTGACAGACCAATAGGTAAATGGAGAACGCCATTTTGTTTCGATTTCCAGCGAGTTCGGCGGTACGACAGATTAAATTCGAAATCCATTTTGCCTTTTAATCAATTGCCATCGAACTAGGCGGTAGGCCCCCTGGCAGTAATTTTTGTTTTTTAATTATTTCGTTGCATGTAAATGAATCTAAGCTTCGTGCTTTTAGTGTAATCATATTTTGATTGTTTTTTTATATTTAATTTTGACGTTTTATGCTATGTAATAGTTTATGAAATAAATATATTCAAAATTTGAATTTGATGCTCTCGCTTTCTGTTGCAATCATGGCTGCTGTACTTAGGAACTGTTGTTCTCGCTCAATACTTAATCATTTCATTCCATAACATGTGTGACAAAAGATCTTAGAATTATAGTTAGAAACCTAAAACTAACCACGGCCCTTGTCTCATTATCATCATCATTTCAGCCCATTAACGTCCCACTACTGAGCACGAGCCTCCTCTCACATATCAAGGTGTGAGGGTATTGGATCATACTCCACCACGCTGACCCAGCGCGGATTGGCGGAGGCAGGTGTATGGCGTCCTGCTGTTAGAATTTATCAAGCCGCCCATGAGGCCTCTAACATGGCTTAACGACTACCACATTTAGTGATAACAGGGACCAACGGCTTAACGTGCCTTCCGAAGCAAGGAAGCGCTCGATATCAAATGCCACACAAACGGTCAAGGTCCAAGGACTGACCTCTGTAAACTCTGCTGTACTTCGGTGATCGTTTCCGACCCCCGAGCACCGCAGAGCTACGAGCGCTTCCGGCCCTTGTCTGGCACAACAATATTGGAAAATTGACTTTCGGCTCAGTCAGCGGTAGCTGTAACTGAAGATAAAACGCCGAGAAGACCACATGCTATATCTGTTTCTTCACCTCATCTCTCTTGATTTTTTGCTGATACAGCTGATAATGTAGGGGGACACTAACCTGCTAAGCATATTCGGAAACGCTTTGTGGGAAGATACCTTATACTAGGCTGTTCCTTCTCGATTTCTGATATGCGAATATATGTCTCTTGTGAAATATGTTGTTTTTGCTTTTAATGGCGACATGTCAGTGTCTTTTACCGGAACTACTACGGCTAGTGTTCTGAGGAGCTTTTCGATCTCATCCCGCCCTCTCCTTTCCTCTCCCGAACAACACGTACTGGTCTTCGAAACCATCCTCATACTGTGCAGAATATCAGCACTCGAACCAAGAAATTTGGGAGGTCGTTTCTGAGCAAGACCACTAAGCTCTGGAATTCGCTGCCGGCTCATGTGTTTCCTGTTTCCTATGATCCCGGGTCTTTTAAGCGGGGCGTGAAACGGCATTTTAGCAGGCCGTCATGAGTGGATGCGCTTTATAGCGTGCTTATTTCACGTTATAAAGCGCTTTCATTTTCCTATTGGACTGCATCGACTGCTTATCATCAAGCAGGATGTAGTCATTATGACGTGTCACAATTAAAAAAAAAAAAGTAATTGGGCGCGTTAGTTTAAAGGTGTGACTTTCATCAGAGTTCTTTTGAGCTTGTATAAAGTCATTTTAATTGAAAGCCACGTCTGATAATACTATTGAACCAGGAGGTGATAAGCTGTACCTGTATCTCCACAGGCTGTTTCTTCTCATCATTCTCCTGATCCTTTTCGATGTCTTCGCTGACGCGGTTGCAGTCAGTTGGGGCAAAGTTGTTCTCGGTCGGCTCGTCTTCAAACGTTGTGGTTGAAGGCGATACGGTGCGAGGGGGCGATTGCGATTCGCGTATGGCTTGACTGCGAACCAGTTGTTTTGATTTGAAACTCTGAAATATAGATGGAAAATATTTATAACGAATCGCAATTGGTCGAAGGTTGGTTAGCGTGCAATGGAGAGCTATTTTAAGAGTTTGCCTTCGTGAGACATATAATATATAATTGAATAGTTAAATACATTTAATATAATTAGTAAAAATATAATAGCATAATATTGATTATTAATTGTTTTTTAACTGTGCCTACCTCATATAATACCTATACCTATTCCTAATATGTCCTTATAAACCTCCTCTGGTAGTTATCGCGTAATATATTTTAAACCTGTGGATATAAAATCCGTCATTAGCTGTAAGTTTCAAACTAAATTCTGTAATTTGTCTTTAAGAGCTGTGGATTTTGAATAAATGAAAAATAAATATAATAAATAAATGAATGTATGTTTAGTTGAATGATTTTTATGGTTGTTTAATTTTTAATGTATTTAATTTCTATATAGGTATAATATAAGGAAGAAATGTGTTCCTATTTTAAATTGTGATACTCTTGGAGGGTTCATTTGAGGACAAAATGTTATTTTTAAGACCTAATTGTACACCAAATGAAACAATAAAGAATTTGATTATGATTATTCAATCAGAAACAAAGAAATCAGTAGAAATGGAGCGACCTACATAGCAAGACGGATTTGTAAGCTGTATTAGCAGTAGACAAGGCATATAGCTCGAAGCAACGACGATTGATAGGGCATCAAAGTCCTTTAAAGGCGACCGCGGACCAGAAAAGGTTTTAGATATGTGCATAACCAATTATCTGGTCAACGCGGCTGAAAACTGATGGCTCAAGATAGATCTGCGCGATGTGAAAAACCATTTGGGAGGATAAATAAAATGGGTTAGCAAGCTAAGTTGGCAGCAGACGGGGCACGACGACTGATAGGGCATAGAGGTTTGTCCAAGTCTACCGCGAACTATTCAATGGATTGATGATCAAGTCGATTATTAGCTGATATATGAATGAAAGTGGTGTATAGTGATCTCACCAAGACCTAAGGAGCCCAAGCCAGCCTCACCTGCAAGTGGTGCACCTGCCGATCAACAGACGAGGCTCTGGCGAACATAATAGTGCCCGGTAAGCGGCAATATGTTCGCCACCTATTACGTGGGAGCTACTGTATAATTGGCGAAGTGTGGGCGTTTAATATGCCTCTGCCTACCTCTTCGGGAAAACAGGCGTGAGTGTATGTATGTATGTAGATGAAAGAGGTACAAGATCCAACGTCGTGGCAAACAATTGGGAAAGCCCATCTTCAGCAATAGACTTCTTGTGGCTGAAATTCGAATGATATTGAACAGATATGTTTATAAATCTTACCCTATTTCTACTGAGTTGGCCCCCATCCTCGATGGTTTTGTCCTGTTGTGTCTCCATTACTTCTGTTGGCACCCTGGAATATATCACTTGAGTTCATAAAGAGAAAAAAATACAAAAATTTACTATCATTTTAACAAAAAGAAAACAAGGAATGTCACAAAAACAGGATTTTATACAATTAATATTTTAATATTTCAAAGTGCATCATAACTTTTTCTAAATATTAAACCAACTATTTAGTTCCAAGATAAGTATCATTAAGAACTTGTGTTTGGGATAATAAATAACGGATAAACATACTTAAATAAATTTTTTTATAAAAAGATACTTAAAATCCATAGAAAACACCCAGACCACAACAAATATTCATATTCATGCACACAAGGATTTGTCCTGTGTGGGAATCGAACCCACGATCTCAGGAGCGGAGTGCAGGTATACTGACCTCCATGCTAAATCGGTCGTCAATGTTGCCATACTTATAATTTATTGAAATTTCATATGAAATTCCTTGAGTTGTCGCTGTACCCTTCAATTATTATATTCGATAGAAATGACTCAATATTTTTATTACTGAATCTACAAATTGAGCGACTATGTGCGTTAATTACACAAAAGAGACCGCATTACATAGGCTCTACGTCATCAGTGAGAGAAATTTACAAGTACAGCACTTCTCGCCCCGGTATGAAGCGCCTTCATTTTTTTTGGACTGCATCGACTGCTTACCATCAGGCAGGATGTATTTATGACGTGTCACATTGAAAAAGGAAGATTACAGAATCATCATCATCTCAGTCATCTGACGTCCACCGCTGAACATAGACCTCCCTAATAGATAACCACATTGAGCGATCCTGAGTCGCCTGCATCCATCGGCTTCCCGCCGCCTTCATCAGATCATCGATCTATCGCGTGGAAGGCCGTCCTTTACTACATTTGCCGGTTCGCAGTCGCCATTGAAGGACCTTAACGCCCCATCTGTCGTCGGTTCTTCGAGCTATGTGCCCCGCCCATTGCCACTTCAGCCAGAATGTAGCTTTTTAAAAAAAAAAGCGTGAAACGGCTTTTAAACGTCCAGCAACGCGCTCTATAAACTGCGATGACCTCTTTCAATCAAGTGTGCCGCATGCTTGAGTTGAAAAAGACTGTTTTACACTAGATCAGACTGTATAGGGATCCTACCAAGACCTAAGGAGCCCAAGCCAACCTCACCTGCAAGTGGTGCACCTGCCGATCAACGGACGAGGCTCTGGCGAACATAACAGTGCCCGGTAAGCGGCAATAGACTCGCCATTTAATACGTGGGACCAGCTATATAATTTTAATGGGCGTATAATATGCCTCCGCCTACTCTTTCGGGGAAACAGGCGTGAATGTATGCAGACTAATTTTCCTTTTCAGAATCTGTTCTATATGTACAAGCTTACATCTAAAATAGCATACAACTTATAAAATATACAAACCTTTGTGTAAGTACTCCAAATGACTTAACAAAAATAAGTCGTTGAGTTTCTTATTTTTATTTTAAAAGTGGGGGGAGATACCTCCTTAATAATTTACAAGAAATTGGACCAATCACGGTAAACACTACTATACTACTAGAACTAGAAGGCAACTAGATATTTTTAAACTACTTTTTAAAAAGATGTCTTAGTCGATAAACTGTTTTCGTTTAAAGCTTAATATTTTTTTTAAACATACTTTTTTAAAAGCGCTCCGTTTAGAATTCCTAGTCCTAGATTTGCTTTGGGTTTTTAGAACACATGTTTGGTAGGTAATTCGTAAGCTCGAAGTGTTTCTTTTTATTTTTTAGTGTTTTTTTATTCTGTATATTTTTTGCTGTGCTTCTAACTGTATTCCGCGATAGTGGACGGCGTTTGACGGATAGCATTTTTTGTTTGTGTGTATGTTAAAATTCAATATGGCGGAAGACTAGACGCGATGGGGGTGTTTGGGTGTCTTTATGCGGTGTTTCTTGACTGTTGTGGTCGCCATTAATCTGTAACAATAGAAGGTTATGTTAGATTTTATTTTAGTTTTTTTAATTATTTAAGTATTGGAAATTCGGGTCGCAAAGCTAAGGATGGCGATAGCCCAGGGGGCCTACCGCCGAGTTCGATGGCAATCGATTATAAGACAAAATGGATTTTGAATTGATTCTGTCGTACCGCCGAACTCATGGGAATCGAAACAAAATGGCGTTCTCCATTTACCTATTGGTCTGTCACGGACTGAAGGTCATGAATGAGAGGTGGCTGTCGGCAGATTCCCCGGTACGGATTAATGAACGCAAAACAAAGTTTGATCTAGATGGATTACCGGTAATCCATCGAATTCGGCGGTAGGCCCCCAGTAGCGAAACACATACATTCACACCTGATTCTCCGAAGGGGTAAGCATAGGCATATTATACGCCCACACTTCGACAATTATATAGTCCCACGTAATAGGTGGCAAGTCTATTGCCGCTTACCGGGCACTGATATTGATTAAATTCAGAGGTTTTCGGATTCAAACCCTGCTGACCTACGACTTTTCAAAGTTATGTGCGTGATTGTCGCTTGCTCCGTGCCTCGGATAGCAAATTAAACCTTTGGTCCCGGCTGTAATGAACATCTATTGTAATCGTTATTAGGAAATCAGTGCCTTTACTCCTGACAGTTGGTTTAATCCAGTAGTTCCCAAACTTATTTTTCTCGTGGACCACTTTCAAAATGTTACTGGACCCCCTGCTGCTACATTTCTACCACATTCTTAAAGTCGCCAAAAAATGAAAAAGTGTCGATTCCGATAGGTAAAATAAAAACGAAAAATGGTACATTTTATATCTCCCGTGGACCCCTGGGGGTCCACCTGGACCACTTTGGGAATCACTGGTTTAATCATATAATGATGTTTCCCTCTGCGTTGCGGAGATCAGACAACAGTCGCACCTTGTAACCACTCAAATTCACTCAAAATCTGGTGAGACAAGTACACAGACCCTGGGCATTAAGCTTAAGTCTAGAGCAACCGGGATAATGCTAGGATATGATGATTTGGAGCAATTGCCGTCTGACCTCCGCAACCCAGAGGGAAACATCATGCTATGGTTCCGCTCTCCACAAAAAGTTACATGAAGTTATTGAAATAATACAGATCTTCGTGGTCTTTTGGGCACGGTAAGTAGAAGATAAAACGGTATGACTTAGTATGATCAAATATGAATAATAATAAATAAATAATAAATATGTATATAATGTATATATAATAATATGTATATATAATAATAAATAAATAATAAATATAATAAATATAATTTATGAGTAGGCGTTGTGAGATGGTATTATTTGCTGATGATACTTCTTTAGTATTTAATATTGATCGACATAAAAAGGACTTTAGCGATGTAAACGATGCCCTTGCAGAGCTGCTTCGTTGGTTTACTGTTAACAACTTACAGCTAAATGCTAAAAAAACGAAATGTATTAAATTCACTGTTCCAAACGTAAGGAAACTCGAAACAAATATCATTATTGACGGTCAGAAACTAGATTTAGTAGATTCTACTGTTTTCTTGGGAATAACTATAGATGAAAAACTTCAGTGGGGTCTACATATTGATACTCTTGCTGGCAAACTTAGTTCCGCAGCTTATGCTATTCGCAAAATTCGCCAATTAACAGATGTTGATACGGCAAGAATGGTATACTTTAGTTACTTTCATAGCCTAATGTCTTATGGTATTCTTATGTGGGGACTAGCAGCAGATATAGAAACAATTTTTATTTTACAGAAACGGGCTGTAAGATCTATTTACGGACTAAGCTCACGGACAACTCTTAGAGAAAAGTTTAAAGAAATAGGTATCTTGACTGTTGCCTCTCAATACATTTATAATAGTATAATATTTATAAAACGAAACATAGAAACCTATAACAGGCGCTGTGATGATCACAGTTTTAATACTAGAAATAGAAATAAATTATTAAATCCATTTTTACGCCTGCATAAAATTCGAAAATCGTTTATGGGGCAGGGTATACAATATTATAACAAAATTCCAAAAGATATTTTAGATTTGCCTTTTGAAAAGTTTAAGCAAACCGTTAAGACATCACTTACCAAGAAAGGGTATTACACGGTTAATGATTACGTTAATGACAAAAACGCTTGGATGTAACATTTACAATGATAAAAGTTGTGTTCTGCGGCCCTCTTTACAATATAACGATTACTTACATACATTGTCTATGTAATTTTATAATATTATAATTTTATTAGTTCTGTCTCCCTTTTTTTTTCAAATCTTGTGACTGCAGAACACAATTGTTTTAATATTATGTATTTTAATTGTGACTGGCGGGAGAAAAAACCAACCTTGACGATTTTCTTGCCCGTTCTTTTACGATCAAGCTCCCGCCCGCAGTGAATGGGCGCGTTAGTTTATAAGTATGACATTCATAAGAGCTCTATTGAGCCAAACTTGAATAAATGAATTTTTAATTTTTTTAATTTTAATATTCTCTTACAATCACACCAATTATTTAGTTCCAAGATAAATATCACTAAGAACTTGTGTTATGGATACTAAAGAACGGATAAACATACTTAAATACTTTTTTTTGTAAATATATACTTAATATATGTACATAGGAAAACACCCAGACCAGAACAAATATTCATGTTCATGCACACAAAGATTTATCCTGTGTGGGAATCGAACCCACGACCTCTGGAGTGAAGTGCAGGTATACTGAACTCCACGCCATATCGATCGTCAAATTTTTACATGACTTTCAAGTTTTTACATACATCTAAAATCACGCCTGTTTCCCCGAAGGGGAAGGCAGAGGCATATTACACGCCCACAATTCGCCAATTATATTTTGTGGTCCCACGTAATAGGTGGCGAGCCTATTGCCGCTTATCCGGTACTTTTATGTTCACCAGAGCCTTGTCCGTTGATCAGCAGGTGCACCACTTGCAGGTGAGGTTGGCTTGGGCTCCTTAGATGTTGGAAGTATCCCTATACACCTACATTTTATGTTTTTCTCTATAATGATAACATAGATTTGTCTACCTACAAAACTACTTCTAACAGTAATATGATAATATCTCACAAGTAACGAAAACCCGTTAGTCAACAACAGTTAAAACCGTACAGTTTTCCTTAAGTTTCCATTGAGAATGTAAAACCCAACCACAGGGAACACTGTGTCTATTTAAATAATTAATAAAATAATGTATCGTCTTAACTTCCATTTATTTTTTGTTTAGTTTATTTTTGTATTGTCATCGTTGTTTTGTTATGTTTTTGTGCTGTAATTACATAAAATTGTATATGGAACTTGCTTAGTCTGAAATAAATGATTATTGTGATAATTATATCCTACCAAGACCTACCTCACCTGCAAGTGGTGCTCCTGCCAAACAACGGACGAGGCTCTGGCGAAATAACAGTGCCCGATAAGTGGCAATACGCTCGCCACCTATTACGTGGGACCAACTTCATAATTGGCGAAATGTGGGCGTAAAATATGCCTATGCCTACCCCTTTGGGGAAACAGGCGTGATTGTATGTATATACGTCTGTAATTAGATAATTCAAGTTTTTGGAAACAATGTGCAGCGTTTTCGTCATTTAGAATCAGAATCAGAATCAGTTTTATTGCCAAATGTGGGTACAATATCAGATGGTACAGTCAAAATGTTATAAAAGTTCCATTCACATTTTTATCCTTTTGGGATATGCAACTATTGTAACAATTAAAGAAATACATTACATAATAAATTATTTTTGTGATTTTAAATACAATATGAACTTTTAATAGATTTCATCAGTTAATAAGTAAAATGTCTAATTAAAAAAAAATTATATATATGTATGTCAATGTTAAAAAAATACATGATGTCAATGTAGAAAATAGTAATTAAAAACTTCTGTCTTTTAAAAAATCGTCTATGGAGTAATAACATTTCGTCAATAGCATTTGTGTCAATTTTCTTTTAAACATATCGAGTTTCAGTTCTTTTAAAAAGTCTGGAATTTTATTATAATTATATATATAATAATTTATTATATATATTAGTCACAGTTAAAGACACGTCAAGTAAAGTTCGTCACAGTCTAGTCAAAGCACCTATGCTATATTATCTAATTACTGGAAAACACTCTAATCAAGTGGAACCGTACTTAAGGAAAAAAAGAAGGATTAAAACCAATTTGGGCTCTATTGGAAGCACTATGCATGTAAAAATTGTATTATACACTAACTCGTTCATTCATCATGGACATGAGCTTGGGTGGAGAATCTCAATACAAATACTTTTTTTAAAGTCCATGCCACTACTCATATTATACAGTTATAAGCTACGTTCTAATAATTGCAATAAAAAACATGGGGCTTATTACAAAAAAAGATCTGACCAGGTTTAAAACCAGTGCTGTCACTTATCTACACTAATATTATAAAGAGGAAAGATTTGTATTTTGTATGTAACGAATAAACTCAAAAAGTACTGGACCGATTTTAATAATTCTTTTTTCATTAGAAAGCTACATTATCATTATCACTGAGTAATATACACTAAATTTTATATTGGAAAAAAATAGGGTTCCATAAGATATTTGTGACACAAAGTGTAAAAAATCAACCAGAACAGTTACTCATTCTGCGTACGCTGCCTAAACTAATTTAGATTGTATTTATTAATATTATTTTATAATTTATTAATTGTAGATCTCATAAATATCTACTAAAAAGTCCGCAACACACTATACCTATCTATGTCGAGTGACAGACAACAACCATTTTTTTATTTAAAAATCTTGAATTTTTTTCGGACTACATTTAAACGCATTTATTTTAATTATGCTATTGCCTTATTAAAATAAATTATTTTATCACTAAGTGCAGTTTATGTAGATATTATTTGGTCTTGGAATAATCAAAATTGGACGATTCGTTTTGAAGTTATCGCGAAATTAAATTATTACGATTTCTGCTGCACGGCGCGCTATCACAGGTAGGGGCTCCCGACCATCAGTTTATTTTGTTACCTGAAAATAATTTAACGTCAAATGTTGTTTATAGAGAAGCTCTACAATAATCGCTTTAGTTATCTATCCCAAGACAACGGGTTGCACTCCGGTACTGCCGGTAGGAGTGAAAACTTAGTATAAATTACATTTAAATATTTTCATGATTATCAACTTTAACATCCACATAAAGACAACTATGCAGCCTGCGGATAATGACTGCGTCGTCGATGTTGGTGTCGGTGTCTGTGAATTGACCTGGGAATCATTTTGCTGACCGTGCTTTTCTGGGTAGGTAGGCATTTTTTAGCGGCAACCGACATCCACGCGGGCGGAGCCGCGGGCGACCGCTAGTATTTGATAAGTATATGACAGTGACAGAAATAGTTATAAACCTGGTCTTACTTTAAATCTTGTTTTGTAATAAGCCCCAATATGCCTAATACAGATAAATTACGTCCTTGGTAGGTAACTATAGCTTAAGTATGGTTTAACGAGTATTTCAACGTCCGACGTATTAAGGTTAGCTTACATGTAACGATAAAGAAAACATGTCGTTCGTTAATGACGGGTTTACATTAGGGGTCGATATTAGGGGTCTGGCATATCAAGGTTTATTTTTGTATAGCAATTATTGTTTGTTGAAGATATTTATGAATTAAGAATTGTTTATTAATATATATATTTTCCGTTCTTTAGCATTCATTACACAAGTCCATAATGATATTTATCTTGAAACCAAATATTTGGTAGTTATCATAAATCATAAATCTTTGTTGCATCAAGTAAAAAGTAATATAATGAATACTGATACCCCGTAGGGGCACTGCAAATTGAGAGGGGACTTAAACATATTACAAAACTACAGACTTAATTATTCTATAAACTAACAAACTCACTAAAACACAAATATGAAATCAACAAAAAACAATATTTATACAGTATTATTATTATATTTAACATTAACTCATAATTTATATAATAAATCACTATAGGCTACTAATCACTATAGGTTAATAAATTAACACAACCAACATGAATTTTTTTTAATTGAAAGTAATGAAATTACTGCCTTTCGCTTTGGCTGGAGCGGAAGGGTGTGTCAAACTTTTACTGACTAAAAACCATTCATATTCCTTCTTGAGCCTGCTATGTTTAGAATCCCGCACCAATAATATGTCCCCTGGGTGCAACAAGAACTCATCAAGGTCTCATACCACGTGATCGGAGTGAATGGCAGGTTTTTGGGTCATTCTTTATTGACATGGAAGTCGGTATACCTGCACTCCGATTCTGCAGTCGGAGATTTGATTCCCACAATTTTCATGGTTTGGGCGTTCTTCGATGTACATTCTGTCAAGGAAGTACCGGGAAAAAATCAACAATACACAAAAAAATTGTTATTCATCCAAATTTTTTTTATCACTTTCAAAGTATCCTTCAGAAACGATACACTTATGCCAACGAATAATTCAATCATCAAAACTTTTTTTAAACGCTATTTCCGGAATTTAAAGTGGCTATCTTAATCGGGGTGTGAAACGACACTCGGCAGTCACACAGGCTTTTACGACATGAGTAAATGCGCTTGTTGCCGTGTCTGTTCCACGAAATAAATAAATAAAATATTCTCTAACAATCACACCAATTATTTAGATCCAAGATAAATATCACTAAGAACTTGTGTTATGGATACTAAAGAACGGATAAATATACTTAAATACTTTTTATTTTGTAAATAAATACTTAATATACATAGGAAAACACCCAGACCAGTACAAATATTCATGTTCATGCACACAAATATTTGTCCTGTGTGGGAATCGAACCCATAACCTCTGGAGAGAAGTGCAGGTATACTGACCTCCACGCCATATCGGTCGTCAAACGATATGCGCTTTCATTTTTTTGACTGCATCGACTGCTTACCATCAGGCAGGATTTTGTCACTATATCCCACACAGGACAAATCTTACATAAATATATTGATGATTTTTCTTATGGTGTGGGCGTTTTACAATTTGAGTCTTTTAATCGGGGCATTCCCTTCTGCAAGCCGTCTTGAGTGGGTGTGTTTGTTACCGTATTTGTTCCACGGCCGATTTATAACGTTTCGAATTAAAAAAAAAAAAAATTATTATTATCCCTTATTTTTCAACAAGTTCTAATAATACTTATCTTGCAACAAAATGTTATTATTATTAAAATAATAGGTAATAGTGGGTAGTTGGCAGACAAGTGGGTAAATCAATTCATCTCCCGCGCGGCGCGGGGTGGATGGCAGGTTTCTGGGTCACTAGGATGCATACGCCACACCCTCTTCTTACGAGCTTATTGCGCACCGAATGTGTGGGGCAAATGTAATCATTATATTAATTATATATCGCTTATTAACTGTAAAAGACGTATTTTTTAGCAGAAGTCGTCAAAGCTATTGGCTTAATAATTCAAACATTTTCAGGGAGAATATCGTATCCGTCTTGCAGAAGGATTTTTTTTAATATTTCTCAAAACATATGAAATTTTTCACTAATGCTAAGATTTGATTCACTACTATAAAGTTACTTTCAACCCTTTAACGGGCAGAACATGTTAAAAAAATAAAATTAAATAAAATGTACTTTATTGTCTTTATTGTTTTAATTATTTGAAACAAACCGGGTGTTTATTTGTTTCTTTTATTTTATATGTATTACAATGTTTATGTTTAATTTATTATTTATGTAATTGAGTGAAGAAAGTCGAAACTTCCCATCAAATATTTAATTTATTCATCTACAGTAAAATAATGCAAAATAAGCATGCATCTACTTATAATTTATAACAAACTTATTCCTAGAAGAAACCATGGCCTCAGGGCGTAATAAATAACACTCCGAAGTTAAATGAGAAAATCAATAAATAAAATAAAATATACTTTATTGTCTTTAAGATCAACATGATCATTTAGATTCGTCAAACATTTACACAAAATGGAAATTCCATATATTTTTTTAACAAAAATGAAAGAAATATGAGCGGTAACATAATAAAGGAGTAAAAGCAAATGGGTTCTTTCTCGGAATTTGTCAGTTTATCTGTCAGTCAGCCTGTCGTGATTCTAAAGGAGGGAGGGGATTGTTCGTCAGTCAGACAGTCTATCGGTGACTCTAACGAGGCTTCCAAAAGGCAACGAGATTGAGAAGAAGGCCTCAAGAAACTCATTTCAGCATTTTTCAAATTATGTCTTAAAATCTAATCATCATCATCACAGCCCATTAACGTCCCACTACTGAGCACGAGCCTCCTCACACATATCAAGGTGCGAGGGTATTGGGTCATACTCCACCACGCTGACCCAGTGCGGATTGGCGGAGGCAGGTGTATGGCGTCCTGCTGTTAGAATTTTTCAAGCCGCCCATGAGGCCTCTAACATGGCTTAACGACTACCACATTTAGTGATAACCGGGACCAACGGCTTAACGTGCCTTCCGAAGCACGGAAGCGCTCGATATCAAATGCCACACAAACGGTCACCCATCCAAGGACTGACCTCTGTAAACTCTGCTGTACAATGGTGATCGTTTCCGATCACCGAACTCCGCAGAGCTACGAGCGCTTCAAATATGTTATTTTGTTAAAATTTCTGCCATTTTGTTAAAATCTAATACAATTAAAGAAATAAATTATTAAGATTACTGCTGTTCTTAAAACTAACAAAATCTAATATGTTTAAATTAAATGTTTAAAATATTTAAATTAAATGTATGTCACTACCATGTTTTTAAAGCAAATAAATGATTTTATTTGAAACGTTTCATTGGTTTTTATCCTAAACTCAATTCCATAAGGTTCAATTTATGATGGAAAACCGAAAGTCAGGGGTAGGTAGTAATGGTTGTCTGTGCGTCAGAGAGTAGTTTTGTTAATTTGTTTGTCTTTTTGGGTCTGCCTAGGTTTGGTTTTGAAATTGAAGCTGAAATTTTATAGTTTATAGTAAATAAATAATAAATAAATAAATATTTAATTTAATTTAGTTGCCTGTAAAGTCGGTATACTGGCGAAAGTTTTACGTGTCAACGACTTTGAGTGGTAAAATAATTTAAAGGCGGGCTAACCATGCCCGAGTGGAAGGGACGCGTGCCTCTCACTCGCTCTCATTGTGAGCGCATAACGTGACCGCGGAGCGTAACGCAGTTTCTTGAAGTGTCACCCGGCAAACCAATTTATAAGACGTTGTCACGTCAAAAATTGTCACGTTCGCTCAAACTCTGCGTAAAGCTGCAACTCCCTTTGGTGCAAGCTGATAATCAGTTTTTACTCTCATCGAGGGCAAAATATCACCGACCAAAGCTCAGTGATATTTTTCCTTCCCTTTGCGTCACTGCTGCACACATGCAATGGAAAGCAAACTTGATAATTATTTTTTATTTAATTTTATTTTTTTAAATATCAAGGGTTCCGTGCTTAAACCCGATAAGTGACAACATCAGATACATAATTTCTGCCGCTTTTTCTTGTGATATTATGAAATAAGTCGATTTCAGAAAAGAAGACTGAAAACTGAGGACTTCATAATCCAATAAGTAAACCTTTTAAGTTAATTTTTTTTTTAATTAACCGATAAATTATTTTAAGTACTGCTTTAAGCCCAAAAACGCAAATTTTGTCACTTATCGGGTTTGAGCACGGAACCCTCGATATATCTGTTCTTGTTAGTGTATTTTTTAAAATTTAAATTTGATTGTTATGTCTATATTGAATATTTCTGCATAAGTGTTTGTGATGCAAATAAATTATTACTTAATCTTTTTTTTTAATGTGACACGTCATAATGACTACATCCTACCTGATGATAAGCAGTCGATGCAGTCCAATAAGAAAATGAAAGCGTTTTATAACGTGAAATATATATAATGTAATGTAATACAAAGATATATAATGTCACGCCTCTTTCCCGTAGGGGTAGGCAGAGATCAAATCCTTCCACTTGCTACGATCTTGGCACACACTCCTAGCTTCATTCATACTCATTAACCTCCTCAAACACGCTCGTCGGTTAAGTGTACTTTTGACCAGCCTCTTCTCTAAAACTTTCTGGATTTGGTCATGAATGGTCGGGGAAACAGGCGTGTATGTATGTATGTATGTATATAACAAGGACATTTTTTATACATACAAAAACACCCAGACCAAAACAAATCTTCATGTTTGGTGCTCACAAACATTTGTCCTGTGTGGGAATCGTACTAACGACCTCAAGATGGGGAAGTGGGTATGCTCGCCTCCACGCTATATCTGTAGTATAAGACTAAAAGTAAGCAATTTAAATAAGGGAACGTAGAAGACTTATCTGTTAAATGTAGAGTCAAAAAAAAAAGTTGACATCGCGTTCAAACCTTGCCGAATTGTTAATGTAATTTTCAACGATACAAATACGCTTTTAACTTTGTATATATCGCACCCCCGGTGCTACAATGTCACTTCTGCAGTTTAATCTTCCAGGAAAAGCGTTTCCAAATTAAATATCCTGTTATAAAACATAGTTCTTCTTAATCTAAGAAATTAAATAGTAATATTTAAGCCTTTATTTCAGACTTCATTACACAGTAAAACGAAACATCTTACAGTTTGGTATACCTATTCGTAATTTTTCTCATAATTTGATTTATTTTGACAAAATTGCATAAGAGACGTTGTAGCACCGGGGGTGCGATATGTGCCTTCGAATGTGATAGTCGTTAAATAAAGTCAAGAACGCCCCAAGTTCATAATTCCCGGATCATAAGAATGTAGGTCGTTCACCCGCCCGCTATCCGGGTCACCCGGCCTTTCGCCAGTGACGTCACAGGTCCGCGTTGGACCGGGCGTCCGGCCCGTGCCACATTACAGGGATATCATTACGGTTCTATAGTCCATTTATGTAGTTGTGGCAAGGTTCACTTTTATCACAGAAATCTCTAGATGAAACGCTTCAAGAGAGGTAGTCTAGCCCTTTGCCCATATTGAGTCTAGACGAGACTCCAATAAAATAATAATAATAAATATCCCCTAACAATTACACCAATTATTTAGCTTCAAGATAAGTATAATAAAGAACTAGTGTTATGGATACTAAAGAACGGATAAACATATGTACTTATATACGTTTTTTTGTAAATATATACTTGATATACATTGAAAACACCCAGACCAGAACAAAAATATACGTGTTCAAGCACGCAAAGATTTGTCCTGAGTGGGAAGCGAACCCACGACCACAGGAGTGGAGTGCAAGTATATTGACTTCCACGCCATATTGTTCGTCAAACCAATACTTTAGAAACCAATACTTTAGAAATTCTTATATTGGGGGCACAATTGATTTAAGGGAATCATAAAGCTTCATCATACAGCCTTCTTAGTCCACTGTTGAACATTGGCCTCTTCAATAGACACACTTTTTGTATTTGCTCATTATAAACATGCTGGGCAGGTGGGTTGTTGATTGCATTTCAATTTTCAAGCCCAGTACGCAGGATAACGCTGCTGTCCATCATCCGGTAGGATTTCTCTTCGTCGACTGTTATAACTTCCCGTGAAATAAGAGGAGGCACTATTCCAAGGTACCACACGGCAAAATTTACAACCGATATGGCGTATAGTGTACCTACACTTCACTCCAGAAGTCGTGGGTTGGATTCCCATACAGGACAAATCTTTGTGTGCATGAACATGAATATTTGCTCTTGCCTGGGTGTTTTCCTATGTATATTAGGTATGAATTTACAAAAAAAAAAAAAAAGTATATTTATCCGTTGTTATTATCCATAAAACAAGTTCTTAATGATACTTATCGCGGAACTAAATAATTGGTGTAATTGTCAGAAAATATTTATAATTTTATTTATTTATAATTTAAAGCTTAAATTTATTATTTAAGGTATAAGCTGTACAAACTAATGTAGTAGTCGTTAAGTAAAGTCAAGAACGCCCAAAGTTCATAATTCCCGGCTCGTGAGAATGTAGGTTGTTCACCCGCCCGCTAACCAGGTGACCCGGCCTTGCGCCCGTGACGTCACAGGTCCGAGTTGGCCCGTTTAACTTTACAGGGTACAGTATTTTTAGGGTTTCCTAGTCAATTGGCAAATATAATATTGTTTTCTGTGGGCACATTTTTTTATATTAATCGTCATAATGAACATGATCCTTCATTTATTTGATAATTTAATTGATTGATCAGGCTCATCCTTATCGCTTGCTCCGTGCCTCGGAAAGCACGTTAAGCCGTTGGTCCCGGCTGTCATGAACTATGGCAGTCGTTATTAGGAAGTCAGTGCCTTCTAACAGACTGACAGCTGCTGGTTTAACCATGGAATGATGTTTGCCTCTGGGTTGAGGAGGTCAGACGCTCCACGTAATAACTAAAATTCAGTCAAATCTGGTTGAAACAGTGAGCAGACCCTTTTTTTTTTTTGTTGTACGTCGATAACATAATGCATTAAGAAACTGCCTTCCGTCGGAAGGGGACCAGAAGGGGGGTGTGGGACTCACCACCGGCAGACACGACAGCCAGCAGTAATACCCATTAAAAATCTTTCGATGACGCCCGCCGCTTGTTGAGAAAGAGGCGGGGACCAGTACCTTGGTTGCAGCTTCTGCACCCCGCCTGCGGCTAACGTCCCCCGGACCAAAACCGGGAGGGCCTCTTCGCGCAGAGACGCAGTGGACGCGCCCCTCCTACCTCCCCGAGCGACAATAGCGTGTGTGGCCGACTTCCCGGAGGGTCCATGGATAGACAGCAGGGGCCCCTGCCCCCACTGCCTAAGACACTCTTGGCGCTGCTGAACGGGCCTTCCTGGCTAAACTCTGGGTGTTACCTTTAATCGGCCTCCGGGATGCACACAGCCCCCCCACCACGTCAAGATGGAGACCTATTCGGGGAGGAAATAAGATACTCTCCCCCAAAGCTGATAACAAGACTCCTCAGTAAAGATGAGGGACTATACTGAGATCTCATATGGACTTCTTAAAAGAATTTGAAAAAGTCAAAATTAAATATAAATATAAAAAAATAACCGAAATATTATTACACTGAAATCACGAAGCTTCACTTATTTGCAACAAAACAATTTAAAAACAAAAAATAATTAAGTGTAAATTTATATTTAAAAGAGCATAGCCTGTAAGTTTCTTGCCAGTTCTTCTCACAGAGCGGTGGCTCGGAACTGGCACTTAGTTTCACTTACACTTAATTATTTTTTGTTTTTAAATTGTTTTGGTTTAGTACTTAAATTACAATCTTCATTTGTCTGTAAAGCTATACATATTAGAACAGCATATCATTCATATCAGAATAGCCTGTATGAAACGGCGGTTTCATCCCAAGCATTTTTATCTGCCATATAGTCTTTAATATAATGGTATCCCTTTTAAGACAGCTTGCGTTTTATTGTTAATTAAAATTTCACAAACATTTCTTTAGATATTGGTAGTTTTAAGAACAGCTGCGGTAAACTTAATTTTTTATTTCTTTAATTTTATTAGATTTTAAGACATAATTCGAAAAAAGCCGAGATGAGTTTCTTGAGGCATTATTCTCAATCTCGTTGTCTTTTTGGAAGCCTCGTTAGAGTCCCCCCCCCTTTGGAATCACGACAGGCTGACTGACAGATCCCTCCGATAAGAGTCACCGACCGACTGACAAATCTTGAGAAAAACCAGACAGATAAACCGACCAACCTTGACAAATTCTGAAAAAGGACTTTTTAAAAGAACATTCTGCGACTATATCGCTCGTCACGAAATTTCTGTTCTTCGCCATCGAATGAAGTTTGCAGAAAAGACCATCGCAATTAATCGATTAAAAGACCCGGGACCAGAAGAACTGGGAAACACACGTCATCATCATCATTTCAGCCCATTAACGTCCCACTACTGAGCACGAGCCTCCTCTCACATATCAAGGTGTGAGGGTATTGGGTCATAATCCACCACGCTGACCCAGTGCGGATTGGCGGAGGCCGGTGTATGGCGTCCTGCTGTTAGAATTTATCAAGCCGCCCATTAGGCCTCTAACATGGCTTAACGACTACCACATTTAGTCATAACCGGGACCAACGGCTTAACGTGCCTTCCGAAGCACGGAAGCGCTTGATATCAAATGCCACACAAACGGTCACCCATCCAAGGACTGACCTCTGTAAACTCTGCTGTACTTCGGTGATCGTTTCCGACCACTGAGCGCTTCGCAGAGCTACGAGCGCTGGGAAACACACGTGCCGGCAGAGAATTCTAATGGTCTTACACAGGAACGACTTCTGAGATCGAGTGCTGACAGACTGAGGGTATTTCCTAAGACCAGCAAGTGTTGTTAGAAAGAGAAATGGTGAGGGCGGGAGAGGGTTCGCAAAAAAAGATCCCTATCCATTTCAACATGATATAGGTAATTTTTTTGTTGGCTATATTTTACTGACATCACTTTTGTTCTCGATCATACTTTACTTTTAAACAGACATTGGTTTACATAACATCCGTCGCCCCATTGCCAAGGTATTCTAACCCAACACATAATACAGCATAGTGGCCACTATCGCGTGACGTGATGGTATCGCATGGTATGCAGTAGGTGCAAGGTCAAGGCGACTTGAAGGTCACTGCGGTAGGTCTTCTATATCTTTTCTTGTACCTATGTGGTGCAATCGTTACATACGTTCCGTATTGTGACGTCTGGTACCGGCCGAGAATAGTGCCACCCCCTCTCATCTCACGGGGAGTCTTAAGTAGGGTTGTAACGGAACTTCGCCTCCACCTCCGTTACTGCGGAAGCTCCGCTAGAAATCGTACCTCCGCCTCCGCCTCCGCCTATAAAATACATGCGGAGTTATAACGGAGGTGTATTTACGTTAATCGGTACAATAACGCGCGAGCAGCGACGCTCGACGACGACCCAACCGTCCGCCGCCAAACTCTTGTGTGTCAAATATAATTTGCCTATTCTTATTTTTTGAATACTAGTTGATTAAATAAGTCATTAAAGCGTACTACCAATGTATGTACCTATTTCATGACTTTTATTATATCAAAAATGAATATTTTTGTATATGCACCTCGCATCCGCCTCCACTAAGGAGGCCTCCGTTACAATCCTAGTCTTGAGAGTCAACAAAGAGAAATCCTACCGGATGATAGCCAGCAGCGTCATCCTGCGTACTGGCTTGAACTGCGATCACTCACCCGCCTACCCAGCGTGCTGGTTATAAGCAAATATCCCCATTATAATGTAAC
Source organism: Musotima nitidalis (assembly GCA_949126915.1). NCBI lineage: Eukaryota > Metazoa > Arthropoda > Insecta > Lepidoptera > Crambidae > Musotima > Musotima nitidalis. Next base: position 2,120,680 of record OX421441.1, read on the forward strand.
CTATTGGGGAGGCGAATGTTCAGCAGTGCACTTTATATTACTGAAATGATGTACGTTTTGGTGAAGACCTGTATTTGCCTCTCATTGGTTGGTGAGCGGAGGCCAGTGCTGAGGAGTGGGACGTTATGGTAGCACTCAGCACTATGATGTTTTCATAAACACTAAAGGGTAAGGCGGCCAACCGTAAAAAGTCCCGTAAAACGTTGTATGCGTCCCGCATTCCCATTTTTTCAGAACTTTCTTCCTCTACGTGAACTCCCTGTTGGGAGGACACGGCGCGGCGTCGGGACTGAGCCCCCTGGCCACGGACGCGGCGTTGGGGTAGCTGTTCAGCCTTCCCCCCGACTGGTCTCTACCTTGTCGTGGTGGGGGGGCTGAGTACCTCCCGGAGGCCGGGAAAAGGTAACAACCAGAGACCGACGACTCTGGGTGCCCTTAGTACTGACTACCGGGGGAGAAACTAAGAGGGACCTGTGGAGGGCGCAGCGGGCGGGCCAGGAGGGCCCGTCAAGCAGCGCCAGGAGGGTCTTAGGCAGTGGGGGCAGGGGGCCTCTGCTGTCTAACCATAGACCCTCCGAGAAGTCGGCCACACACGCAATGGTCGCACAAGGAGGTAGGTGGGGCGCGTCCACTGCGTCTCTCTGAGGAGGTCCTCCCGGTTTTGGTCCGGGGGACGTTGGCCGCAGGCGGGGTGTCAGACGCTGCAACCCAGGTACGGGCCCCCGTCTTTTTCTCAACAACCGGCGGGCGTCGTCGGAAGATTTTTAGTAGGTATTACTGCTGGCAGTCGCGTCAGCCGGTGGTGAGTCCCACACCCCCTTTCGGTCCCCCTTTGGCCGGAAGGTAGTGCGTAAACGCATTTTGTTACCGACGTAAAACAAAAAAAAAAAGAAGGCTGTTCAGCCTTTGTCATATCCGGGTTGTCAAGTCCGGTGGGGCGCCGCGATCAAGCTTAGCGCGCACGGTCAACAGCGCAGCAACATAGATTATAATAGCGACAAGCGTATCACGCTATCTCGTTTTCCTTCTATCTACTGAACTCATTAGGCGTAAGAGCGGGAAGGGGCGTACGTGTAATGGATTTTATTTTCGACTAGTCCCTTACCCCAGAGATATTTTAATAATATATAAATCATAGTAAATGAGAATGAGACATGACAAAGATGATAAATGGTAAATGAGATTCCCCCCCCCTAAACTGGTTGAGTCCTTAGTAAACATGTGGGACTATACTGAGATCTCACATGGACTTCGTGAGATAATTTGTAAAAAGTGATGTTGCACCGTTTTGTTTCAATCACCTACACTCATGTACGTTCATAAACACTTAACGGTTAATAATCCACCGTTATTACACATTAATGTTAGAAATATCACAAATTTTAGAAAACAAAACAAAAGCAGATATGACGCTTCACTTTCCCGCCAAGAAGGCCCAAATAAATAAAATATATTGATGAAAACTTTACTGGCCGTAATTGTGTATGGGGATTCCATTCCCGATACTATTAGTGCAGCCCTCGTATACTAATCATACACTATTATGGGTGTATAGGAATCCTACTAACATCTAAGGAGTCCAAGCCAACCTCACCTGCAAGTGGTGCACCTGCTGATCCACAGACGAGGCTCTGGCGAACGTAACAGACAGATCCCGGTAAGCGGCAAAAGGCTCGCCACCTATTATGTTGGGCCAACTATATAATTGGCGAAGTGTGGGCGTATAATATGCCACTGCCTAGCCCTTCGGGGAAACAGGTGTAAATGTATGTGTGTATAAGCTATAACCTTTTCGCTTAACGTACACAAGTATAAGACCCATATGGCGTGGAGGTCAGTATACCTGCACTTCACTCGAGAGGTCGTGGGTTCGATTCCCACACAGGACAAATCTTTGTGTGCATGAATATTTATTCTGGTCTGGGTGTTCTCCTATGTATCTTAAGTATGTATTTACAAAAAAAAAGTATTTATGTATGTTTATCCGTTATTTAGTATCCATAACACAAGTTCTTAGTGATACCTACTTATCTTGGAACTAAATAATTGGTGTGATTGTAAGAGAATATTTATTTATTTATAAGAAAGTAAGATATATTGCAGTGAATTGTGATTTTTCCGTGCTAACCGATTCCTTGCGGCTCCCGATTTCGCAATCTTTCAGCCGTGGCGGCGAACAAATATTTCATGGCACGCCTGTCGTGTCAGCCGCCACAGAAGATAATGACGCACTAGTGTGCCATCAGCCGTGTGTAAAAGAATATATACTTTTTATGCTTTTTCCGCATGTGTAGACCTGATTTGGTTTAGTTGTCATCGCAAGATGATAGTGAACGGTCTTATAAGTGGTATAAAGTGGCTAAATACGTGTTCTTCTGCGTGATTTCCTTGAAATGTCGGGCCAGTGACTTTTTTATGCAGATGTTACAAACCTTTTGTCTAATTATGTTGGTACATTTAAATCACCCTGAAAATCTTTAGTCTTTATTGAATTAACTTTTCAGTGTATAATCACGTTAGTAAATATATAATAATCAAGAACCCTAACGTGGGAAATAAAAATATACAAATATAGGTATTATTCGGCGAAACTGTTAGGCACATTTTTTTAAATAAAGAAGTTTTCGCAAAGACTTAACTACGCGATTTAACTGTGTTCTTACCACTAAGTTAACACTGCTTCACAAAATTAATAAAATATGTGTATAATTTATATAGAACGCGCCAAAGATAAAGTCCCGGAGAGAACGTGCACATTGATTGAAAATACATATTAGGTATATCAGCGGAACATTTTCGTACTATCCTCGATCTCTGCACATTGTCACGCCGCGCGACTTTATCTTTGGCGCGCACTATAGGCACATTTTTCATTTTAGATTCAAATAAAAAACGCAAGTACGTTCCGCAGACGAACGATTTTGATGACGACCTGACTCAATGTCCGGACGACGACATTTTTGTTTTAAACAAAAATAAACCTTATACCATACCATAAAAGTGCATGGTACTCTGTAGGCTGTTTTGGCCACATACTAATAGTATAACAACAATTTAACCAAAATTAAACCATAAGTTATAGGTTTTACGTTCTTTTTATGAGGAAGCTATCCAGAAACTTGTTTACAGCTTAAGTTCGTAAATGATGAATGGTACATAAGTGACACAGTACTTTTCCACAAAATTATTTAAAATTATGACCCATTCATTACACACAGTAGGTACTAACTACTATATTTCAATAGCGGACATCCTATAAAATATTTTTAAATAGTGTTACGATGTATTACGTAGGTATGTCCATTTAATTTAACGATAAAAAACGCATTTCCGCTTTTAACTATAATTAATAATACAATGTCAAAATCTCTTGTCAAAAAAGGTTGAAATCTGAAAAATCCCTGAAAATTTGTAAATTACAAAATATCTAGAAACGAAGGCTGTGGGCATGTACTACGTGCAAAATAATGAATATTTTGTCTTGGATAAATCGTCCAAAAACGTTATTTGAGCAAGTTACAGAAATTTCAAAAATGGCACGACTAGCGTGCCATCCGCACTAAAGAAAAGAAATCAATGGCACGCGTGTCGTGTCATCCGCAACGAATCGGTTAACTCTTAACACCTTCTAATACAGTCCACACTTCTTTACTGGGGCATGACTTTGACTTAAATAATAATATCAAGTATTTTCTGACAGTTACACCAATTATTTAGTTTCAAGATAAGTGTCATTAAGAACTTTTGTTATAAATACTAAATTACGGTGAATACTTATTTTTTGTAAACACATACTTATATACATAGGAAAACACCCAGACTAGAATTTATGCACAGTAGGATTTGTCCAGTGTGGGAATCGAACCCACGACCTCGTGAGGAAGTGCGGGTATACTCGCCTCTATGTCATATCTGTCGCCAAGACTTGACTCGACCATGAATACTTTACTTGACCTTGTACACTCAAGGTCAATGACGACACCGCTGCATTTATGCCAAATAACTTGATTAATTATATTACTTGACACTGGCTCTACTCTACACAAGTGAGTACGTATTTAAAAATAAAACTGCATAGGTAATAAAATGTCTATAAGTACTGCTGACTCAAATGCCATGGAAATAGGAGCATCTATGACGTCATACTCGGAGACCATAAATGCCAGCTCACTGCAAGGTGACCTTTACGGTTATTAGGGGTGGGTATACAAGGGCGAGGCTAGAAGTTTTACTGTGATTTTTATATAATATACATACCTACGATATTTTTTAATAAAATATGACGACCGATATGGCGTGGTGGCGAGCATACCCGCTCTCCGCTCAAAGGTCGTGGGTTCGATTACTACACAGGACAAATCTTAGTGTGCATGAATTGAATATGAATATTTGTTCTGGTCTGGGTGTTCCCCTGTGTATCATCATCTCAGCCCATAAACGTCCCACTACTGAGCACGAGCCTCCTCTCACACACCAAGGTGCGAGGGTATTGGGTCATACTCCACCACGCGGACCCAATGCGGATTGGCGGAGGCAGGTGTATGGCATCCTGCTGTTAGAATTTATCAAGCCGCCCATTAGGCCTCTAACATGGCTTAACGACTACCACATTTAGTGATAGCCGGGACCAACGGCTTAGCGTGCCTTCCGAAGCACGGAAGCGCTCGATATCAAATGCCACATAAACGGTCACCCATCCAAGGACTGACCTCTGTAAACTCTGCTGTACTTCGGTGATCGTTTCCGACCACCGAACACCGCAGAGCTACGAGCGCTTCCCTGTGTATATTAAGTATTTTTTTACAAAAAACATAGTGTTTATGTATGTTTATCCGTTATTTAGTATCCATAACACAAGTTCTTAATGATACTTATCTTGGAACAAAATAATTGGTGTAATTGTTAGAAAATATTGATTTATTATTGTTATTATTATATAAATTAATTTTGACGACCGATATGGCGTGGGGGTATAGGTACGATACAATATACCTGCATTTCACTCCAGAGTAGTGTTGCAACGGAAGTGTCTTAGCGGAACCAGAAACGGAAACAGATGTTAGAAGTAAATTTTAGCAGAAACGGAAACGGATTCAAAAATGGAAGTGTACATAATATGAAAAATTTAATTCTTTATTAAATATCAATTACACAAAATCTATTTCAGAAAACAATAATGCAACTTTGCAACATTTTAAAATTTCTGTTATAAAAGTTGCGAAAACCGAAGCAAAAACGAATGTTGAAAATCGCTCCGAACTTCCGAACTTGCGAAAACAGAGACCCGTTGCATCACTACTCCAGAGGCCGTGGGTTCGATTACAACATAGAACAAATCTATATTCTATTATCGAATATTTAACAGAAAAAATAATACAAAAGCAGCAATAAAGTTTAAATAAAAACAAATATAAGTAAGTATACCTAACATTTTATTACTATGAAATTTAATGCGAATAACAACTAATAACTACTCGTAGTCAAATATGAGCAAATATTTATGAATTATTTAATGAACAACTAGATTACCTAGACTAACTAGTAATTAAACAGCGTCCTTCCTCCTCTCTTCTACACTGTGCTGTGCCCGACAGGGTCCACAATTGACACTTTTGTAAAACTACCATCTTGTACAACTACCATCTTGTAAAACTACTATCTTGTAAAACTACCATCTTTAAAACTACCAACTTGTAAAACTACCATCTTGTAAAACTACCATCTTGTAAAACTACCATCTTGTAAAACTACCATCTTGTAAAACACAATGTTGAAACGCAATAAAGTATTGAGTATTGAGAATATGAATATTTGTTCTGGTCTGGGTGTTTTTCTATGTATATTAAGTATGTATTTACAAAAAAAAAATATATATCCGTATATAGTATATTTATCCGTTATTTAGTATCCATAACACAAGTTCTTAATGATACTTATCTTGGAACTAAATAATTGGTGTAATTGTCAGAAAATATTCATTTATATATTGTGTTGATTATAGGAACAATAATACTTATCTTGGAACTAAATAATTGTTGTAATTGTCAGAACATACATTCATCATTCATCATCATCATCATTTCAGCCATTCGAAGTCCACTGCTGAACATAGGCCTCCCCAATTGCTTTCCACGTAGATCGATTCTTTGCCGCCTGCATCCACCGGCTCCCCGCCGCCCTGACCAGATCGTCGGTCCATCGCGTTGGGGGCCGCCTTCTACTACGTTTGCTGATTCGTGGTCGCCATTCAAGAACCTTAACGCCCCATCGGTCGTCGGTTCTTCGAGCTATGTGCCCCGCCCATTGCCACTTCAGCCTGCAAACGCGCTTCGCTATGTCGGTCACTCTGGTTCTCCTACGGATTTCCTCATTTCTGATTCTATCACGTAGGGACACTCCGAGCATAGCTCTCTCCATTGCACGCTGAGCGACTTTGAGCTTCCTTATGAGGCCCATAGTCAGGCACCACGTCTCAGTCCCATACGTCATCGCTGGCAACACACACTGGTCGAAGACTTTCGTCTTGAGACACTGAGGTACTTTGGACGAGAAGATTTTGCGTAGTTTCCCGAACGCAGCCCAACCGAGCTGGATTCGACGATTGACCTCTTTCTCGAAGTTGGACTTACCTAATTGGACTTTTTGTCCCAGGTATACGTACTCGTCGACAACTTCGAGGGCCGAGCTTCCCACTATTACTGGGGTAGGCACAACATGGATATTTGACATGATTTTGGTCTTATCCATGTTCATTTTAAGACCTACCCTTCGGGAAGCTCTGTCGAGGTCTCCGAGCATTGTGCCCAGATCCACAAGCGACTCCGCTATGACCACTATGTCGTCGGCAAATCGAAGGTGAGTCATATACTCGCCATTAATGTTGATGCCGTAGTTTTCCCAGTCCAGTAGCTTGAAAACATCCTCCAGAGCAGCAGTGAACAGTTTCGGTGAAATGACATCACCCTGTCTCACGCCTTTCTGCAAGAGGATAGGATTCGTGCACTGGTCCAGTACTCGTACGGACATGGTGGCGTTTCTGTATAAACTCCTCAGAACTTCGATATACCGATGATCAATGCGGCATCGCTGCAGGGATTGAAACACTGCCCAGCTCTCGATCGAATCAAAGGCTTTCTCATAGTCCACAAACGCTAAGCAAAGTGGCTGGTTATACTCCTCGGTCTTCTGTATAACTTGCCGCAGCGTGTGAATGTGGTCTATGGTTGAAAAGCCTTTTCGGAAACCGGCTTGTTCGGGAGGCTGGAAGTCGTCAAACCTTTGACCGAGACGGTTCGTGATGACCCGTGAAAACAACTTATAGACGTGGCTCAGTAGCGTGATTAGCCCATAATTCTTCAAAAGGGATTTGTCACCTTTCTTGAAGAAAAGGACAACCACACCACTGGACCACGCCTGTGGCGTACGTCCCTCGAGAATGACGGTATTAAAGAGCTTCTGGAGTACCTTAAGTACTGGTGTACCACCCGCTCTCAGAAGCTCTGCTGTCATCCCGTCTTCCCCCGGTGCCTTGTTGTTTTTTAGTTGTTTCAGGGCCATCCTAATCTCGTACAGGCTGACGTCCGGGATGTCTTCGGTGGTATGTCGAGTTAGTTTGGCTCTAGGGTCTTTAGCCAAACAAGTAGCGGGATCTTGCGTACTGGTATACAACTGTCCATAAAACCTTTCGATCTCCCTCATAATCTCAGGTCTCGACGTGACTAGACTGCCTTCGTTGGTCTTCAGCTGTGTCAACTGACTCTGACCAATAGACAGATCCCGTGCGAACACTTTTGAACCCCTGTTCCTCTCTATTGCATCTTCAATACAATTTGTATTGAATTTGCGAATATCGAGTCGCAAGGATTTCGAGATCTGTCTATTGATGAGCCGGTAAGAAGACGCTTCCGCTGAAGACTGCAATCGCATGTCTCGTCGCGCTTCCATGAGATTAAGAGTTTGAGTCGACAGTTTATTGGTTTTAGTTTGTCGGGTCTTATAATGTTTGGACCCGACAACGTGGACAGTCTCAACCAGCCCGCCGCTTATATCGTCAACGGTTACGCAGTTCTCCAGACCTGCGAAGCGATTTTGAAGCTCGAGCTGAAAGTTCTCGGGGTTTTGAATATGGGCAGCTGAGGGTCGGAGCGTAGACCTCATCAAACGGGACCTTTCAAGCTTTATATTAATATTCAATGTGCCCCTTACCATTCGGTGATCGCTACCGGTTTTCACCCTGGCGATCACAGAGACATCATTAAATATTTGTCGCTTAGTGGTCATGATGAAGTCTATCTCATTCCTCGTGAAACCATCGGGGCTCAGCCAGGTCCATTTCCTGTGTGGTGGCTTCTTGAAGAAGGAGTTCATCATAAAGAGGCCCTCCTTCTCCATGAAGTCAGCCAACCGCTGTCCCCTATGGTTCCTTCGCCCTATTCCAAATTGCCCCAATTTCTGCTCGTCACCGCTTCGTTGGCCTAGCCTTGCGTTAAAGTCTCCCATAACAACCGTGTAGTGAGCCGGTGAAGTATGAATGGCGGCAGAAATGTCATCATACAATATCTCCACGTCCTCGTCAGGGTGTGCCGAGGTCGGTGCGTAAACCTGAATTACCTTCAACGAATACCGTTTGGTGATTCTGAGTATTAGGTACGCTACCCTGGTCGACACACTCCGAATAGACACGACGTTGTTACGGATAGACTTCCGGACGATAAAACCGACACCACCTTGGGACAGGCGATCGCCCTCCCGGTGGTAGAGCAAGTTGCCGGACTTAAGGATTACCGTATCCTCTCCCTGTCTACGGACTTCGGATAACCCGATAATGTCCCAGTGCAACCGCTCTATTTCCTCCTCCAGCTCGTCAATCTTCTCGTCGGTCCTCAGTGTGCGCGTGTTATAAGTTGCCAGGTGCAGAAGTCGTCGTTTTGGGTGGTAGCCGGATCTCTGCCGGTGATTCTTAGCACCCCCTGCCCCGCCGTTACCAAGACCGCTACCGTAATCTGGAATAGCGGGGCCGCCGGGGACTGGGGGCCGTATACGCGTGTGTGCCATTTTCCATTTGGGGGTATTTGCCCATAATCACCACGCTGGGCAGACGGGTTGGTGATCGCAGTTCCAGCCAGTACGCAGGATGACGCTGCTGCCCATCATCCGGTAGCACTTCTCTTCGTCGACTTTTACGACTCCCCATGAGATGAGAAGGGGTGACGCTATTCTAGGCCGGCGCCACACGGCATACATTAGTATGTATGTAATGTGTATCTATCGGTTTAGAATCAGAGCCTCTGTTTGATCGTGGTCAAGAGAATACAGAACCTCTAATCTCGCCTCTGTTATGTTATATAATATCAGTAGAGATGTAAAAAGTAAGGTCCCGCTCCTGCTGACCTAGTGACCGGGTCGGGAGACCTAGACGCTTCAGCCGGGATTATCGATGTGCTATCCCCGGCTATCGGGTTCATACGCAAACACCATTTATACTACATGGTGGCAGAACAGTGCCACCCTCTCTCATCTCAGCGGGCGGCGGTTTTAAGCGGGGCATGAAACGGTAGCAGGCCGTCATGAGTGGATGCGCTCTGTACCGTGCTTATTATTTATTTACTTTTTGGTGTAGGAATATACTTATATTTCAATGACGCCACACACGCACACACACACTCACACGCACGCACACTCACACGCACGCGCACACACACACACACACACACACACACACACACACACACACACACACACACACACACACACACACACACACACATACCTTGATTGTTTAATTAATATTTTTGTATAAATGTTCGTACTTCACTGACAATCGGTAATGTACTATTGTAATTTATCCGCGGGTAAGAGGCCTGGTGATCTAAGACACAGGCAGACTTTTGCCTAATTTAGACTCCAAAATATTGTTTGTACCTAAATTGTGTCCATTGTGTATTAGTGTATGTGGAGGAAATTAAATGATTATTATTATTGTTATTACTTATCATCTTATGCACATTAGGAACATACACAAAGATAGAAGTTATGAAAGACATGTACAACGGCACTGCTTATCCCTAAAAGGAATTACTTCCAGCAGACCGAAAAAAGGAAAAAACATATACAAAGTAGACACGTGCACAAAATACGTAACAAAACTATTCATGATATGAAGCGCTTTCATTTTTTTTGGACTGCATCGACTGCTTACCATCAGGCAGGATGTAGTTATTATGACGTGTCACATTAAAAAACAAATCTCACGGGGAGTCGTCGAAGGAAAATCTTACCGGATAGCTTCTTACTGGGTAGCATAGCAGCGGAATCCTGGTAAGTGGCTGGAACTGCGATTATCAACCGGTCTGCCCAGCGTGAATGAATGAATGAATGAATGAATGAACACTTTATTGTACACCAAAATAAAGAGAAATACAGCAATTGAAAAATTACATTAAAATTAATTGTACAATGGGCGGCCTTATTGCTCACAGCAATTTCTTCCAGGCAACCTTGGGATGGACAGGACATGATAAGAAGTATACACGTAGGATAGCGCAATAGAGTGCTCTAATTAAAAATAATTATGATGGTATATATAGCGTGCTGAGTGTGGACATTGGGGAGGCTACTGATCAGCAGTGGACTTAATATGGCTAAAAGGATGATGTGTGTAACAGGGGTGCGCATTTTCTTACATAACTTTTCAACTCCTATCATTGGAAGTCCGAAAATATTTCACATATTATTTAAACAAATCATCATTGCAATTCATAATACGAATACTAATCATACACTATTATAGGTGTATAGATAGGGATCCTACCAAGACCCAAGGAGCCCAAGCGGTGCACCTGCTGATCAACGGACGAGGCTCTGGCGAACTTAACAGGCCTATTACGTGGAACCGACAATATAATTGGCGAAGTGTGGGCGTGTAAGATGCCTCTGCCTACCCCTTCGGGGCAACAGGCGTGAATTTATGGATGTATTGGAGCCTCTGGCGAACTTAACAGATCGCGGCAATAAGCTCGCAACCTATTACGTGGAACCGACAATATAATTGATGAAGTGTGGGCGTGTAAGATACCTCTGCCTACCTTCGGGGCAACAGGCGTGAATGTATGTATGTATTGGACCCGTGTTAGAGTGCTAGTACGACATCCGTACAGATGTAAGTAGATAGGTAGATATACTTTTTAATGACTAAAAATAACATAAAAACTACAGATTACAATGAATATTGCAAACAATGAAAAAGGCCAATCTAGGCGGTCTTATCGCTAAAAGCAGTAGGCAGAGCACATTATATATTTGAACTTTCAAAAGAATAAACACCAAACCTATTTGTTAATTATGAATAAATTACACAAACATACAAAATAATAAAATAAAAATATACATATATATGTTTGTTGTATATTGGGCTGCAACTATTATAATAAAATGTTTTTTCTTATCATTAATAAACATTTTATGCAGCCCACCTTAATTAGTTTGGACTAGGCTATACTAGTTTGTCCTAAAATCGGGTTTGGCCGGTAACATAAATAAACATCATACAATACAACACATAATATATATTCTATATATTATATAGATATTATATTATAAGGCGTTAAGGTTCTTGAATGGCGACCACGAATCAGCAAACGTAGTAGAGGGCGGCCCCCAACGCGATGGACCGATGATCTGGTCAGGGCGGCGGGGAGCCGGTGGATGCAGGCGGCAAAGAATCGATCTACGTGTAAAGCAATTGGGGAGGCCTATGTTCAGCAGTGGACTTCAGATGGCTGAAATGATGATGATGATATTATAAGTAGTAGGATTATAAGTAGTGAGATCCTGCGTCCTGCTGACCTAGTGACCGGGTCAGGAGACCTGGACGCACTAGCCGCGAACATCGAAGTGTATTCCCGGCCATCGCTTGCTCGGAGGCTTTCGTAGCTACGTGGCGCTGTGACCGACCTCTCACCGTCACCGTCTATTGGTCACCACAAGACCGACCGATTTGGCGTGTAGGTCAGTATACCTGCACTTCACTCCAGAGGTCGTGGGTTCGATTCCCACATAGGACAAATCTTTGTGAGCATGAACATGAATATTTGTTCTGGTCTGGGTGTTTTCCTATGTATATTAAGTATGTATTTACAAAGAAAAAGAGAGGTATTTAAGTATGTTTATCCATTCTTTAGTATCCATAACACACGTTCTTAGTGATACTTATTTTGGACTAAATAACTGTTGTGATTGTAAGAGAATATTTATTTATTTATTTTTATTTATTTATTTTTATTTATTTATTTTTATTTATTTATTTTTATTTATTTACAAGACTATATCCCATTTGCAAAGCGCTCATAGCTCTGCGGTGTTCAGTGCTGAAAACGATCACCGAAGCACGTCCTTGAATGGGTAACTGAAGTAGAATTTTCTTTATACCACATAGTGGCCTCGAAGAATGCGTTGGTGAGCGGTATATTTATCATCCTAGCATTATCCCAGCTATACCCGAGAGTTATACCCAGGGTCTGTTTACTGGTCTAACCAGATTTGGCTGAACTTTAGTTATCACACGGAGCAACTGCTGTCTGACTTCCGCAACCCAGAGGGATACATCATTCTATGCCACCAGTTGTCGGAATATTAGAAGGCACTGACTTCCTAATAACGACTGCCATAGATGTTCAGGACAGCCGGGACCACCAACTTAAGTCGCTTCCCGAAGCACGGAGCAAAAAAAAATAAAAAGTCATAGACCAGGATTTGAACACGGGACCATCTGAATTGCAGTCCATCGGTTTACAATTAGTATTGACTTACACTTCAAATATTATCTCTATTGCAAGGCAGGTTTAATATACCAGAATCAAACTAAATCCTAGATTGTCCTAGAGCCGTACGTTTTATATAGACCGGTGGCGATGACCTGGAAAATAGGTCACTCCAGACTGCACGGAGGATCGATCCACAACCCAACCTTGTTAGGGTCTCTTTTGTTGGGGTTGCTATTTAAAATATTTGTACAACTTTAAAATTTCCATTTTGCTATCCACAATCCCTAATTATCTTAAAGGACTTCTTGGCGGGAAAGTGAAGCGTCATGACTGCAGTTTTGTTTTATTTTCTAAAATTTGTGATATTTCTAACATTTATGTGTAATAACGGTGGATTATTAACCGTTAAGTGTTTGTGAACATACATGAGTGTTGGTAAATCAAACAAAACAGTGCAACATCACTTTTCATATTCTCTCAAGGAGTCCATGTGAGATCTCAGTATAGTCCCACATCTTTACTGAGGACTCAAGGGGCTTAGGGGAGGGTATCTCATTTACCATTTATCATCTTTATCACCACTCATTCTCATTTACTATAAATAATATATTATTATTAATATATCACTTACTTGACACTGGCTGAATGTGCTAGACGCACGAAGCCACTATTTAAAATAAAGAAAAAGAATTATCTTAAAAGAAGCATAATTCTTTTGTTTTTTTGGTTTCAATGTTACTGATGTTATTTAGAGTTAATAAAAAAGTAATTTATTTATTTAAATGATCACCAACATAATAAACATTGACAATACAAATAAAAGACTTAACCATAGCAGTTGTTAGCTCAATGTCATTATATAAGTATATTAAATTTTACATGCATACATTTACGCCTGTTTCCCCGAAGGGGTAGGCAGAGGCATATTATACGCCCACACTTCGCCGATTATATAGTTGGTCTCACGTAATAGGTGGCGAGCCCAATGCCGCTTACCGGGCACTGTTATGTTCGCCAGAGCCTCGTCCGTTGATCGGCAGGTGCACCACTTGCAGGTATTGTTAGATCTTGGTAGGATCCCTACACGTCCTTTTTTAATTTCTACTTGACGACCGATATGGCGTGGTGGGAGTATACCCGCTCTCCGCTCCTAAGGTAGTGGGTTCGATTCCCATGCAGGACCAATCTTTGTGTGCATGAACATGAATATTTGTTCTGGTCTGGGTGTTTTGTATTTATGTATGTTTATCCGTTATTTAGTATTCAAAACACAAGTTCTTAATGATCTTAGAACTAAAAAAATGATGTAATTGTCAGAAAATAATTATTTATTTATTTTTACTTATTTATTTTTCTTATTATCTGAAAGCCCATTCAGTATAATCGATCCACAAGCTGCAGGTTTAAAAGCGTTGGCAATAAGTAATAATACACTTGTATAAAACCTGCAAAACAGTTTTAATTTAACTCTTGTTTAACACCTGCAAAACCTGCGAATCAACATATTCCTTACTTGTTTGTTTAGATTTCTGGTTAAATTAAGAAGGAAGTGTTGGGAGAGGAAGACCACGTAAGACCTTCCATGACCAAATACAAAAAATGTTAGAGAAAGGGCAGGTCAAAAGTACCCTAAACCGACGGGCGTGTATGAGAAGGTTAATGAGTGTGAATGAAGCTAAGAGTGTGTGCCAAGATCGTAGCAAGTGGAAGGATGTGATCTCTGCCTACCACAACGGGTAAGTGGCGTGATATTATGTATGTATGTATGTATATAATAATGAAAATGTGTACTGGAATTATGTAAAACACTGTAATTATGTCAACTCACTTGCTTATCATTGTGTGCCCATGTAGCGTATTAAAATTTAAGACTTATATCCATTGTGATAAGCAATAAACAATTTCAATTTGGTATTCATCATCATCTCAGCCCATAAACGTCCCACTACTGAGCACGAGCCTCCTCTCACATACCAAGGTGCGAGGGTATTGGGTCATACTCCACCACGCTGACCCAGTGCGGATTGGCGGAGGCACGTGTATGGCGTCCTGCTGTTAGAATTTATCAAGCCGCCCATTAGTCCTCTAACATGGCTTAACGACTACCACATTTTGTGATAACCGGGACCAACGGCTTAACGTGCCTTCCGAAGCACGGAAGCGCTCGATATCAAATGACACACAAACGGTCACCTATCCAAGGACTGACCTCTGTAAACTCTGCTGTACTTCGGTGATCGTTTCCGACCACCGAGCACCGCAGAGCTACGAGCGCTTCATGTTCAATTTGGTATTATACATAAGATAATACGCTTCAGAATCAAAATACAACCATGCCACGCAGCGCTCATGTTGTTACAGTATCTATTTGTATTTATATTAATAAGGAATAGTAGTACTAGAGTATCCTAAATGACCATGAAGAACAGACATGGTCCAACGCCATGGGACCGACGCGTCGATGCGTCCATCGCTCGTGACGTCACAGCATTCTGGACCGAAATACGCACGCGCAAAGTGCGCACGCGTCTGCCAAAACTGTGCTCTTTCACTCCACATCGCCTTTATGGCGGCTAGTATAAAACTTATGGTTTAATTTAAGATATATTGACTTAACATACAAACATACACAAACACAATCACGCCTGTTTCCCCGAAGAGGTAGGCAGAGGCATATTAATACACATTTCGCCTATTACCGTTTACCGGGAACTTTTATGTTCGCCAGAGCCTCGTCCGTTGATCGGCAGGTGCACCACTTGCAGGTGAAATTATTTCATCTATCTTATCACTGTTATTGAAAACTACTAATTACAAATATAAAATAACAAGTACTTCATGATATTTTCATGGGTGTATATGGATCCTTCCTACTTTTAATGTTAAGAGTACAACTGTTGGAACAGTTTTGTGGGTATTTTTTTCAAATTAAATCAAAAATAATTTATTGAAGTTTGGCTCAATAGAGCTCTTATGAAAGTCATCCTTATAAACTAACGCGCCCATTCACTGCGGGCGGGAGCTTGATCGTAAAATAACGGGCAAGAAAATCGTCAAGGTTGGTTTTTTCTCCCGCTAGTTACTATAAAAATCCTTAATATTAAAACAATTTTTAGCAATATGAACATTACTTTATTTATTTATATTTGACGACCGATATGGCGTGGTGGCGAATATAACCGCACTCAGCTCCTACGGGAGTGGATTCGATTCCCACACAGGACAAATCTTTGTGTGCATGAACATGAATATTTGTTCTGGTCTGGGTGTTTTCCTATGCATTTTATTTAACAACAATGAAAGAGATATGAGCGGTACCATAATAAAGAAATAAAAGCAAATGGGTTCTTTGTCAGAATTTGTCAGTTTATCTGTCTGTTGTGGTTTTCTCAAGATTTGTCAGTCTGTATCTGTCAGTCAGCCTGTCGTGATTCTAAAGGAGGGAGGGGATCGTCCGTCAATCAGTCAGTCGTCGGTGACTCTAAAGAGGCTTCCAAAAAGGCAACGAGATTAAAAAGAATGCCACAAGAAACTCATCTCGGCTTTTTTCACATTATGTCTTAAGATCTAATACAATAGAAACAAACATACATACATCCATAAAAAGTGTATGTAAAGTCCTGATAAAATATATTTTAATAACGTATATCGAGGGTTCCGTGCTCAAACCCGATAAGTGACAAAATTTGCGTTTTTGGGCTTAAAGCAGTACTTATAAGAATTTATCGGTTAATTAAAAAAAATTAAACTTAAAAGGTTTACTTATTGGATTATGAAGGCCTCAGTTTTCAGTCTTCTCTTCTGAAATCGACTTATTTGATAATATCACAAGAAAAAGCGGCAGAAATTATGTATCTGATGTTGTCACTTATCGGGTTTGAGCACGGAACCCTCGATATGTGGATTGGATCGCTTTTGAATAACGTCATCCATTAATAATGTTCACAATTTAGTTACAACTGATGTTGTTTGGCATAAAGACATTCCGACCTAATTATACATCCAAAACATTAGTCAATCGTCACATTTACGTGAGTTACATCACTAAGACGTCAGCGATCAATGTCGAGAACGCCAAGCTGTACCTACCAACTAGTGATGGGAAACGGTGCAAAACATTTTCGATTAAAATAAGAATTTCTATTTAATTCATCATCTTATCCGAGCATTATCCCGGTGCCCTAGACTTAAGCTTAGGGCCCAGGGTCTGCTCATTGGTTTGACCAGATTGAGCTGAAACTCATTTATTACATGGAGCGACTGCCGTGACCTCCGTAACCCATAGGAAAACATAATTCTATGGTTAAACTAGCTGTCAGAATATTAGAAAGCAATGTCGTCTTAATAACGACTGCCATAGATGTTCATGACAGCCGGGACCAACGGCGGGCAACGTGCTTTACGGGGACAGAGCAAGCGATAATTTCACACATAACTGTAAAAGTAATGCACGACCATTGAACCCGAGACTCGAATTAGAAGTCTTAAGGTATCGTCACTGGGATATCGTGCGGTACAAGCACTTGATTTTGAATGCCGTGTAGCAAATTGCTTTCATATCCAAAAAAAAACGCTGGTAACTTCTATGATGGATCCTAGCCAATACTCTTGTGAAACCACGGTCTTAGAAAGCAATTTTAAGCTAATTCTTTCATAAAGGGTGAATAGCGCTCCTACCAAGATTTGAGAAGCCCAAGCCAGCCTCACCTGCGAGTAGTGCTCCTGCCGAACAACGGACGAAGCTTGAGCGAACATATAGGTTCCCGATAAGCGGCAATAGGCTCTATAATTGGCGAAATGTGGGCGTATAATATGCCTCTGCCTACCCCTTCGGGAAGACAGGCGTGATTGTATGTATGTTCTTTCGTAAAAAGATTCGCAACTATATCGATACTTTGAGACATCGACATCTTTATCAGCGCATCACTATCGAAAACGCCGGAAATAACACGTGAAAAACTGACTATTGGCAAAATGACGACACTGAGACGAAACTTCATTACATTATGTCACAGTCAATTGGTGAAACTTGCCAATTTACTAAACAGCTAGACGTATAAACGACCTGTAGCGTTAGTTTTTAGGTTGACGTTCATGAAAGCTTTCGTGAGTCAAAGAAAAAATAAAAAATAGTGGGTAAAAATCCCTGGGTGTATAGGGATCCTACTAAGACCTAAGAAGCCCTTTTTTTTACGTCGGTAACAAAATGCGTTTATGCACTGCCTTCCGGCCAAAGGGGGACCGAAAGGGGGTGTGGGACTCACCACCAACAGACGCGACTGCCAGCAGTAATACCCACTAAAAATCATCCGACGACGCCCGCCGCTTATTGAGATAAAGGCGGCCTGGGTTGCAGCGTCTGACACCCCGCCTGCGGCCAACGTCCGCCCGGCCCAAACCAGGAAGACCTCTTTAGAGGCGCAGTGGATTCGCCCCTCCTACCTCCATGTGCGACCATAGCGTGTGTGGCCGACTTTTTTGGAGGGAACATGGTTATACAGTATTCCATTGGGGTAGGTGATCGCAGTTTGCCCCCCCGACTGGTCTCCACCTTGTCGTGGCGGGGGGGCTGAGTACCTCCCGGTAGGGCGCAGGAGGCGCTAGGGAAAAGGTAACACCCAGAGACCGACGACTCTGGGTGCCCTTAGTACTGACTACCGGGGGAGAAACTAAGAGGGACCTATGGAGGGCGCTGCGGGTAGGCCAGGACGGCCCGCTCAGCAGCGCCAGGAGGGTCTAGGCAGCGGGGGCAGGGGGCCCCTGCTGTCTAACCATGGACCTTCCGGGAAGTCGGCCACACACGCTATGGTCGCAGGGGGAGGTAGGAGGGGCGCGTCCACTGCGCCTCTCTGAGGAGGTCCTCCCGGTTTTGGTCCGGGGGACGTTGGCCGCAGGCGGGGTGTCAGAAGCTGCAACCCAGGTACTGGCCCCCGCCTCTTTCTCAACAAGCGGCGGGCGTCGTCGGAAGATTTTTAGTGGGTATTGCTGCCGGCGGTCGTGTCTGCCGGTGGTGAGTCCCACACCCCCTTTCGGTCCCCCTTTGGCCGGAAGGCAGTGCGTAAATGCATTTTGTTACCGACGTAAAACAAAAAAAAAAAAGGTGATCGCAGTTTAAGCCAGTACGCTACTGCCCATAGTCCGGTAGGATTTCTCTTCGTCGACTCTTACGACTCCCCGTGCGATCAGAAGGGGTGACACTATTCTAGGTACCACACGGACATTGTTGACATTAATAAGCAAATAAATATTTCAATTTCTTATGCGTTAATTTTTGTTACAAAATATGGTACGTGTAATAATTTTGTTTAAATACTTCCCATTGCTAGACAGGCGAGTTGGTGATTACAGTTCCAGTCAGTACGCAGGATGATGCTGCTGCCCATCATCCGGTAGGATTTTTCTTTGTAAATTTTTAGGACTCCCCGTGAGATGAGAAGTGGTGGCTATTCTAAGCCAGTTCCACATAGAAATAAGTAAAAATTGTATGTGAACTAGCCTAATTATAGCTTAATCACATAACTCCACCCATAGAGAGGGCGCCACCGCCACGGTGAATAAAAGCTCTGTAATCAATTTGTTTTTTAAAATTGCATTGGTGAACATTTTCGAACAAAAAGTGAACAAAAGTTGTCTTTATTGTATAATTAATACGTGAAAATGTTGGTGAGTGAAAAAGCTAACAGTGAATTGTATAAAAATTGAACTAATGTTGGGCTTCAAGTGCTGCTTAAATAAAAAGAAATAACAAGTTACCGAAACGTTGTACAAACAAACAAAGGAAAATATTTATGTAATTTGAAACACACATATAAATTCAGTGAAATTAATAGCAAAAACAAAAAGTTACGTTGATAAAAACATAAAGTGCTGGTGACTGTGATTAGTTAGATTTCAAATTACCGTACACACTTTACGTGACCTTAACGCATATTGCATCCGTAACACCTAACAATATATTTCGCCCGCTCAACTTATCGAGCTTTGATGTAGTGGATAAGTACTGAGGCATAGAGGCGAGTGTTGTGAGTTCAAACCTCGCGATTTATTGAATACTTTTTGTGATTAATCGAAGTATTTCAGACATCAACAGACTTGGTTAGAATATAAAAACAAGTTGTTACGATGACAAAAAATAGTATTTCCAGTAAAAGGAATGGACACAAAACTTCAACACCAGAGGGCCTAAACAAAGTTTCATGTTATAAATGTAAGAATATAATTGGCATCAAAGACACACTAAAATGTACTGGATGTGATAATGTTTATGAATTCGACTGTGCCGGTTTCTCAGAAAAATTATATCAATTAATGAAACCCGAAGCAAAGCAAAAATGGAGATTTAAATCATGTATTCGGAAGCCAAAACAGTTAAATTCACCTTCTAAGATCACGTTACGAAAGAAAACTAATTCCATAATTTCATTTAAATCTAGAAATAACGCATCGTCGAATCATACATCCGCCCTAATTGAAGAATTTTCAAATCCAGACCGGGCTACCACATCTAAGGAATCATCTGCTTCTCCTGAAGAATTAACATTGTACACACCGATAGCATCGGACGATGAGGGTCACAGTAACGAATCAAACTATGACATGCTCTCTAGAAGTGCCGAAATGACTTGTAACAATGCACAGGAAACACAGCAATTGAAACTTAAAATCAATGACCTTACGTCTATGCTTGCTAGCACTCAAAAAGAATTAGAAAATACTATTTTAGAAAATATGATCTTCCAAAAAGAAATAACGAAACTTACAAACAAAATTCAACTTTTGGAAGTTATCTGTCATAAACCACCTTCGAGAAAACTCAAACAAAGACGATCGGCCATAACAGCGTACGATCTGTGTACTACACCCCTAGCACAGACTCCCAACCATATTGGAAACTTGTATACAGCTAATACAGAAGGAAAAATACCTAAACTAACCTACTTACAGAATATAATAACTAATTTAGAGGAAGATTATGCAAGAGCGTGCGAGGAAATAGTAATCTTGAATGAAGAAATTTGTGTACTAACACGTAAACTGGACATTAGTAATTTGGAAACCCCATCCTGCAAAAACTCCATAGAAACCGAATTATTATCCAACACTAAACAAAGGACACAAAAATCAAAAAAAGAACACAATGAAAATGAACCTACTAAAACAAAAAGAACAGGAAAGTTATGTATTATATCAAGTAGTAGACGATATAAAATTCTCCAAAATATTAAAAATATTGCTACTCTCAATGACTATCAGCTCTGTCATTACATCACTGCGAACGTCGGCATTGAGACTCTGTTAAGGGATGTGGATGTCAAATTGAAGGATTACTCTAAGGAAGATTTTTGTATTGTCATTATTGGTGAAACGGACTTTAATGTATCACAGGACTACACAAGGATAGTAACTGCCATTAATATGAAATTGCGAGAAATTACAAATACAAACATTATAGTTATTGTCCCTACATACATATGTGGTAGGCCGTTATATAACTACAGAGTGGAGGTTTTTAATAAGCTACTTAACGAGGATATGATGACTACTAAATATGGCAATATAATCGATTCCAATCGAAACTTAACATTTGATATGTTTTCTTCGCTCTCAGGAAAGATAACAAACAATGGAGTTAAAACTGTATTGCAAAGTGTTGCGGGGTTAGTGACGATAATACAAAATAAACAGAATAATGCTATACAACATGAAAACCCTAGACAAATGACGAACACCTCACAGGAGGATCAGTTTTTTCTTTAGTTACAATTATTTAAATATACTACATCAAAACATCTCAGGACTGATAAGTAAGAGTGATGAACTGGCGATACATTTGGATGAATTTAAGAGACAAAAGAAATCAATTGATATTATTTGTATAACCGAACATAATATGACATCTGAGATTGAAGATTACTTAACTTTAACAAACTTTACATTAGCAACTAGTTTTTCAAGGAATAAAAAAAGGGGCGGAGCATGCATCTTAGTAAGAAAAGGTCTTAAATCAAAGATATTAGGTAATATTAAAGAATGTACTGTCGAATGTGTGACTGAATGTTGTGGTATTGAACTGTGTGACCATGACATGTTTGTTGTATGTATATATAGAACCCCAAACACTGATAAATTAACTTTAGACATTTTCCATCGTACTCTTGAAAGCGTTATGAATTTAGTGTGTAAAATGAAAAATAAGAAGGTTGTTATTTGTGGTGATTTCAACATCGATATTAAGGATACACCAAAAAGTAATGACTTTTGCTATCATTTATTAAGCCATAATTTAAAGCTAGAAATTAAACAGCCAACAAGAAAAGCGAGCGGAACTTGCCTTGACAACTTTGCACATAACATTAAGGGCTCTAAGGGCGAAGTGGTTGAGACTGGACTATCAGATCACACGGCACAAATCTTAACATGTCCGGTTAAAAAGACATGTAATTTGAAGTCATGGTACATTAAACGTAGAAATTTTAGCGAAGAGAACTTAGAGAAATTTAAACGATACATTGAAAGTTTGACTTTTCATGACACTTTGATTTCTGATAACCCAAACATAGCATACGACTCCTTTATAGATATCTTTAAATGTTTATATGAACAGTGTTTTCCCTATAGGATCATTAAAAAACACGTGCTAATCAAAAAACAAAAATGGATGTCAAATGGGCTGAGGGTATGCTGTAAAAAGAAAAGAGAGTTTCTTTGGTTCAGCAGATTAAAAAAGAATGAAGAAAGTAAAGTAATGTTTAAGAGATACTCTGTAAGACTTAAAAGAATTATTAAACTTGCTCAACGATCACAAAATGCTAAATACATTAATACATCAAAGAATAAGACAAAAGCGACATGGTCGGTAATAAATAATGTGAAATGTGAAATGCCAAGGCAATCCATACTTAAAATAAAAACCAACAATGGATGCATAACCGAACCTAGAGACATTGCCAACTCTTTTAATAACTTTTTTATTGACAGTGCTGGAGAATCTATAAAAGCATGTTATGATAGGTCAAAAGTGGAGTGTAGCTTAAAATCAATTTTCTTAGGTCCCACAACACCCGATGATATATTAAATACGGTAAGGTCTTTGCGAAACACCGATAGTGTTGGTTGTGATGATATATGTACACGTGTAATAAAATATGTCGGTAGGGCTATCGCCTTCCCGCTTAGGGTGGATTTCACCAACATCCAACTTATACGAGAATAGTTATCCCAGTATAACTTTACTCTTAGGATTTAATCTACGGCTAACTTTGGTTTCATTTCACCAGATTATTCTATGGATAAGTTACTCTCGCATAGTTACTCTGTGACGATGAATGAATGAAACGAACAAAAGTATTAACCACCAAGCATAAAAGTACATTCAGTGGCATACTTATGCAATGGCGCTGCGTATTTTTAATTTACCTGGGTAATATGCATGCTTGACGTTTTGAATAACCTCAAATATTGTGTTGTGTTGATTGTTCGTTGCTGTAGTTGTATTGTTTGTTTAAAAAAATATTATTTTAATTATTTGTTAAATAACGATGATTTTTGTCAACAAATTATACGCAGACGCTTTTGACAAACGAAATCTTATGGCGAAATCGTTGTCGTCGTAATCTTCAAAGTAATATGCCCTTTCTTTAAACCATCTTGGGCGAGGGCCAAAATAATCTTCATCACTATCAGATTCGTCAATAAATTGATTCAAACATAACGCCATTTTGTTAGGTTAGGCACCTATAAAATTTGTACGTGACAGTTGTTATGACGCAACTTATTCTTCGAATAACAGCTAACTCTGCCGAAATCGGCGGTATAAGAATTAACTCTAGTATAGTGAATTTATCCTTGGGTTAAACGTTGGTGAAATGTAAAGTTCGTTTACTCTCGAGTATTTAGCGATTTACTCTCGGAATAAGACTTATACTACGTTGGTGAAATCCGCCCTTAGTCACATTATTAACTTAAGTTTTACGACAGGCATATATCCAGACAAATTGAAAGTTGCTATTGTGAAACCTTTATTTAAAAAAGGCGATAAGGAGGACATCAAAAACTATAGACCTATAGCCTTGCTGCCGGTTTTCTCTAAAATCTTTGAAAAAATAATTCAAAAGAATCTCTATGATTTTTTCGAAAAAAACAAAATACTAAATAAAGAACAAAAGGGTTTTCGCAAAAACACGTCAATAAATGTAGCAATCTATGACCTGGTAAAAAAGGTGATTCTTAGTCTGGATAGAGGAATACCATCATGTGCCATATTCATGGACATGAAAAAAGCATTCGATCATGTAGATCATGACTTATTATTAGTGAAGTTGGACAGTTATGGCATTCGTGGTAACGCCCACAGCCTAATTAGATCTTACCTTCATAATAGAGAGCAACGCATCGAATTATCTCAAATTTGTATGTCCACGAGGTTCGAAAAAAAATATGTATCGGACCATAGAATTATTCAGTTTGGGGTACCACAAGGTAGTGTTTTAGGCCCATTATTATTTATTATTTACATTAATGACATTATTCAATCTAGCTTACATCCCATGATACTTTTCGCTGATGATAGTACTGTTTTTATAAAATCTGAAGATATGAAAAACTATGAAAATGACATTAATTTAACGCTTCATAATATAATAAAATGGTTGACATCAAATAATTTAAAAGTGAATTTAGAAAAAACCCTCCTAATGCAATTTAATCAAAGAAAAAACATTCCAATTGTATCAGTAAATTATAAAAATAATAAAATATGTGAGACAACTGTTACAAAATTTTTAGGTATCCAGGTGGATAGTAACATGTCCTGGAAGACCCATTCCCAAGATGTATGCAAAAAATTATACAAGTTTTCATATGCACTGTACAAACTTGCTAAAGTAGCAAACCGTAATACAGTTATAACTGCATATCACGGATTTGTGTCATCTACTTTGCGCTATGGTATAATATTTTGGGGAAATTCTACATATAGAGAAACGTTATTCCGCGCACAAAAACAATGTTTAAGAGCTGTTTGTGGCCTTAAGCCGACAGACAGCTGCCAGCCTTACTTCAGAACTTTAAGACTGTTATCACTGCCCTGTCTTTACATACTGGAATGTTGTGTTTTTGTAAAGTGTAATCCAGATTTATTTGAACTAAAAGTATTGCCTGATAGAAATCTTCGCCCGAGGAAACCAAAAATCATTTTTAATTTGTGTAAGACTGCACTTATGAAAAAAAGTGTGATTGAGATGGCACCAAAACTGTTTAATAAATTACCCGAAACAATATCTAGCTGTACTTTAAAAAAATTTAAGACTATTTTGACTGCACTTCTATTGGATAAGTGCTATTATAATATTCAAGAATACCTTATGGACCCAAATATCTAATCGTTTAGTGTATACTGACTTTGTTTATTGAGATTTAATTGTTATTATTGCTTTTTGAAAATTAATTATTGTTAATACTGCTTAATTTATTTAATTACCAACATGACTAGAGAAAATTGACATTAATTTATTATATATTGACATTAATTTAATTTATATTGACATTGCTTCAAAAGATAAATTTTTATATTATTGTTCATTGAAATATTGAGATTCCAAAATTTATTGTATAATTACTGAAGTCTATTAATAATGTAAGTAGTCTTGACACAGTCTTGTTCTTCTATAAACCACTTTTCGTCTGTCTTATAAGATACATCATGGAGACACATTGTATAAACCTGTACCAACTTAATTAACCTGTGGTGACGAATAAAGTTATTATTATTATTATTATGTTTGTCTTTATCCGATCTCGGGCCAATGGTGACCCGGACATTTGGAAGGCATGCGTGGGGCCGAAGCCAACACGTAGAGGCCCCTTAGACAATTTTAATCTAATGGTTATGTGACACCAACCGGCGATTATTCCTATGTGCATTATAGAAATACACCTAAGGACAATCCCCGGTTGGTGCAGTACTATTAGGATAAGATGGAATCTACTATGGCCGGGATATTGGGTTGAAAGCTGAAGGACTGGGTAAATTGGACTATGGATAGAGGAGACTACCGGACACCTGCCGTCATCATCAGTCTCAAACGATTGTAAATGGCAGGCGGTGACTAGCCAGAGGATTAAATGGGCACTCCAAAATAGCCGTAGTGCAACGGCAGGAGCGCAACATAGATATCCTCGGCTTCAGGGTGTCGAGAGGTGTACACCGTTTTCTACTCACTGCCCAAGAGGACAGTGCGCCAACTCACGACTTATGCATCTTTCACTTCCACCCTGCGAGCATGTAGCTCTTGCGACTCCACCCTGGACAGCCAATGAAGGCAAGCCAGGGGCGAGGGTCCTGCTAGCCTCTTGGGGCCCACTCCGGCGAACCGGAGACGAGACCGCAGTCCGACCCTCTGGAGCACTCGGATTTACGCCCGTGGTGTCGCCACTCACCAACAGCTCGCCACAAGCTGCCCTGCGGGCTTATTATTATTATTATTATTATTATTATTAAGAGGTTAAACCCGATTATCACTAAATGTGGTTTGTAAGCCATCTTAGAAGCCATATTCGGCGGCTTAAAAATTCTAACCTCGAAATCGAACCCACGACACTGAGAGTGCAGTGAAGGAGCCTTTGCGCTAAACAAGTAATTTATTACATACACACATACATTCACGCCTGTTTCCCCGAAGGGGTAGGCAGAGGCATATTATACGCCCACACTTCGCCAATTATATAGTTGGTCCCACGTAATAGGTAGGCCTATTGCCGCTTTCCGGGCATTGTTGTTGCCAGAGCCTCGACCGTTGATCGGCAGGTGCACCACTGCAGGTGAGGTTGGCTTGGGCTCCTCAGGTCTTGGTAGGATCCCTAAACATCCTACATAGTTGATCATTTGTGCTAGAAGTGAACTTTGCTACAAATATAAATTGGAAGATTGCTGCCTACCCAAATTTGTTCAGTTACATAATTATATATCTTATATCTTTAACTGAACGCTCTGCATATATAGACGACCGATATGGCGTGGAGGTCAGCACTTCACTTCAGAGACCGTGGGTTCGATTCCCACATTGGAGAAATCTTTGTGTGCATGAACATGAATATTTGTTCTGGTCTGGGTGTTTTCCTATGTTATTATTAAGTACATATTTACAAAAAAAAAAAGGATTTATGTATGTTTATCCGTTCTTTAGTAGGTATCCATAACACAAGTTTTTAATGATACTTATCTTGGAACTAAATAAATGGTATCAGAAAGTATTTATTTTTTATATATATACAATAGGAACATCCAAAATACAACATGATGTGCAAAAAAACTTCAGAGGAAACACTAGCCGCTGCTTATCGCCTCCCCATCATGAGAGGGGATGGTATAGATATACTGCGGTATACATAAAGGAGAGAACATTAATTCTACACGTCGAGACCTTGGCCTATGGGGGGCCGCAGTCAAGGCCTATGACTCAGACAGCATGAACACAGCCTAGATGAAACAGCCTTTTATGGTTGCTATTTACAAGACCAGAACTGAGGTTTACTTAATTTACCGTGAGTGTGTATATTTAACTCTTAATGAGGAAGATTTAATTGCTCAACAGCGGTGGGCGTCGTCGGAAGTTTTTTAGTGGGTAGGAATGCGGTGGTCGCGTCTGCCGCAAAGAGTCCCATACCCCTCCCGGTCTCCTCCTATGGCCGGGAGACAGTGCGTAAATGCATTTTGTTACCGACGTAAATAAAAAAAAAGATGTAATTGCTAATCTTATTTTTTTTTCTACCTTAACTTAAAGCCAAGGTTTAATATATGATAGGAAAATAATCAAACATACCCAATTAAGGGTTAGGTCAACTGCCGCAAAATGTGTATTAAAAACTTCACATTCTCGATAAATTACTCCAAAACCTCAGTTTTCATAAAGTCCTAAACCTTAATTTTATGCCAATGAAAGGCAAGCTTTAGATCAGTAGTTCCCAAACTTATTTTTCTCGTGGACCACTTTCAAAATGTTACTAGACCCCCTGCTGCTACATTTCTACCACATTCTTAAAGTCGCCAAAAAATTAAAAAGTGTCGCTTCTGAGTTCTGTCCCTATATTCCGATAGGTAAAATAAAAACGAAAAATGGTACATTTTATATCTCCCGTGGACCCCTGGGGGTCCACCTGGACCACTTTGGGAATCACTGCTTTAGATCAAAGCAACTTACCTATATCCATGCACACAATAATCAATACTGTAACAGTAATGTAAGAAGGGTCACAAAAACAAAACCAATTTCTATACCATTAATTTTTTCATGTTTCCTGAACATCCTAAGGTTGTCTGGAAGAAATTGCTGTTAGCAACAAGGCCGCCCATTGTACCATACATTTGTTTATGTGATTTGATTACTTTTTTACATTTAGTGTATTGAAATAAAGTGTTAATTTATTCATTCAAGGGAATTGAATCTCGTTTAGTTTCAACATGGGCGAAGGGCTAGCCACCTCTCACCAGTTGACGACCGATATAGCGTGGTGGCGAGTAAAGACTTTATTACACAGGATAAATATTTGTGTGCAAAAATATAAATATTTTGCATGCTTAAAGGAACATCGACCCATTAATAGATAGGTCAGGTTTGAGTTACGTACTTATACAGTCTTTCTATTTCTTACTGAGATCGAATCAATGTTATTTAAACTTTGAAAACACAAGCAGAATTACTAATTTATAAATCAGTATCAATTGAATGCGCTTACAAGCAGGACAGGTATTTTTTAGAAGATCTTCTTCTGTGATGCCCAAAAATCGTCTTTTTTTAATTTAAGTCACTATTCCATTAAGCATGCGATTGGGGAAGCCTGGGTGTTTTCCTGTCATAATATCATCGTTCACACACTTAATTTATGTTTATTACACTTGTGCTCTTCGACTGGAACCCGGTAACATACTATAATATTTTAATATTGTAAAATGTTATGTGCATAAACATGAATATTTGTTCTAGTCTGTATGTTTTCCTATGTATATTAAGTATGTATTTTAAAAAAAAGGATGTATAATGTTTATACGTTATTTCCATAACACAAGTTCGTAATGACTTATCTTGGGACTAAATAATTGGTGTAATTGTTAAAAATTATTTATTTGACACGTTTCATTTTGAGATCTCTGTGCTAAAAATAAACTTTGCTACTTCTTCTGCGGTAGGGATTTCATCCTGACACCTCAGAAATGACAGGAGCGCCAAATGTACATATTAATAAATAATTTATATCGCGTACCCTTAGGTTGTGGATTAAACTCTCTGTGCGAGGTATTCCCCATGTAGCTCTTAAAAAAATGGTGTGTGTCTAGTTACAGAATGAACTAGCTGTATTTCACAGTCCATGACCCTTTTTACATTTATAGGGCACAAAATAGCTGCGTTCACCTAATTCTCATAACATCCAACTGTGAAGGTTCTGTGAAGGTTGATTCACTGATATGGAGAAAGGGCTTATATTTCTTACTATTCTATAAAAATCAAGACATTTTTCTTCAGGGGTACCGTACAGTCAGCGTTATTAAGTGTTGCCACATGCAACATACCGAGCCCTTACCGCCAGTTTGTCGTAAGCGACAATTGCTAACTTTTACAGAAGATTTTTCTTCAATTTTTTTTTGTTATTAATTCTTTATTGCGCATAAAAATATAATCACATTACAATAATCGTATGTAAAAACAAAAGTACAAAGATCCAAAAGCGCAAGAAAGGATTAATAATTAAAAAAAAAATTAAAGAAAAATCTTCTGTAAAAGTTAGCAATTGTCGCTTACGACAAACTGGCGGTAAGGGCTCGATACATACATTCAATCATATGCAGAGGCAGAATATACGCCTACACTTCGCCAATTGTGTTGTAGGTCCCACGTGATAGGTGGCGAGCCTATTGCCGCTTGGCGGGCACTTATGTTTGCCAGAGCCTCTTCCGTTAATCGGCAGGTTTGCCCACAGTTCTCCGGGGCAGCAAGAGCGGCGTGAGGAAGTTCTGCCGGCTACTTAGCCGGCTGGTAGAAAGCTGGGGGTGAGTGACGCGGGGGCTGTCTTCACGTGCCTTTTCGCACAGGTTCTGGATGGAGGATGAGTCAAGAATTTCCCATCGGTGCCCGGCGCCAGTGTTAAACATGGATCGCGCGTGAGGGGCCACGGAAGTAATGCTTACGCTGGTTCCTGTGTCCCCCTCATTCCAATGCGCGCGAGGCCAGGCGTCTATTTTTTTAGTGGGTATTCCGCCCCCGCTTTCATCTTTTGGGGCGGCGAGTCCCACTGTGGCGGGGAATGCGTAAGGGTAATTTTATTAGGAAATCTTAAAAAAAAAGGTGCACTGGTAGGTTAGGGAAGCTTGGGCTCCAAGGATTATAGTGGGATTCCTATTCACCCACTAGTTACATGCAAAGCGCCATAAAAATCGACACGTCTGTTTTGTCAAGGGCGTGTTCCGATCTATATGGCGATTTCGGTGCCACCAACTATTGGCACTGACTGTCCACAAGAGGCCAAATGGAACGCTTAAGGGTCTTGGAATTGCGGGATTGCTCGAAAGGGTTCCGGTTCGTAGCAGGCTCAAAAGAAGAAACATGGATGGTTTTTAGTCAGTAAAAGTCTGACACACCCTCCCGCTTCACCTACAGCGGGGGAAGGTCATTCAACGATTTCGCATCCGAATTAAAAAAAAAGTGTCTGTAAAGCTGATTCACCAATATGGATAATGGCCATATATTTTCCACTATATTTGATAAAAATCAAGACATTGGTTTTTAGGAATCCCCACCATAAGAGAAAAAATTAAAGGATACAAATGCACCCGTCAGATCAATAGATTAAGGCTGCCTGTCCATTGAAGCAGAGCGAGCATGCAGAACGGAGAAACTGACAAAATTTATTAATAAATTATTATGCAATTACTTACATATTTATAAAAAATGCATCAACAGGAATTACTTTAAAGTAATAAATATTAAGAACACATAGGACTGAATAAACAATTATTTAAATTCAAAAAATATGTTTTATTAAACACTAAGGGTCTTATTACATCATTAGTTACATCATTATTTATTTGCTGGTATACTTATCATTTAATTTATCATTAACTCCAGTTTTATAGTTATCATTTGACTTCTTCTAATTTTCTATCAAATGTTACAGTTCCAATGTTAACACTTTTGATTTCATCGAAAAAAAGAGTGAGTGCACCTTCTTATTACAAAACAAGGTTTCAAGTTAAACCAGATTTAAAACCAAAGCTGTCACTTTTATTTGATAAAATGAAGAAAGTGACAGCACTATTTGTTTATTTATTTATTTATTGATAAAAGATACACCATCATCATATAATTTTACATTGGTAATTAGTAACACACACAAAGAAAAGTTAAAAAATATGCCTCTACAGGTTTATACAACACTATAGAATTTATGTCAACAATAAGAGTAAAAAAAATAATAAAAACAAACACCAAAGAACAATATCAAAAAAAAACAATATTAATAACATACATTTACATAATAATAACCACTAATGTTCTTGAATAAATAATTTAACTAGTTTCAAACCTGGTTTAACTTAAGATCTTGTTTTGTAATAAGCCCCTAAGTTAGAAATGTAATATTATATTTGATTGCTTTTAAATGAAGTGTCATTGTAGATAGTTACAAGAAAGTAAGATCAGATTAGGAGTTTTGGAAAAAGCCACACCGCAGCTGTATTTTATTATCCAAAACTAGTGTAAATTCGATTTTTTATGTGTAAATGTAGTGGATTTTTAGACATTTAACTTTATTTGCAACATATACAAGTGTAGGAAAATGGTATATTGTTGTAAAAAGTAAAAGAATACCGAAATATTGTGATTCTCCGTGTTAATTCCAAAACTTCAGTGAAACTCTAGTAAAGTTTCCACTACTTTCCAAGGTATGACTTCCACTTAACTGGGACTAATTGACAAAAATGCTGCATATAATCTGAATACTTCATGTGCAAAATACTTGACACTCGCAAGTACCCTAAACAAATGAATGCATCTAAAAAAATGCATTGTTACCTATTTCATTGTGTCAAATTATTAAGTTACAAAACGGACTGTGTGGGTGGTAAAGTAAAGCATCTGCAGTTTTGTTTTATTTTCTAAAATTTGTGATATTTTATTCATCAATGTGTAATAATCGTGGATTATTAACCGTTAAATGAACGTACATGAGTGTTGGTAAACAGTGCAACATCACTTTTCGATTTCTCTCAACGAGTCCATGTGAGATCTCAGTATAGTCCAACATCTTTACTGAGGACTCAGGGGGTTTAGGGAAGGGCATCTCATTTACCATCTTTATCACCACTCATTCTCTTTTACTATGTATTAAATATTAATAATATATCTATAACTTAACACTGGCTTAATGTGCTAAAAGCACAAAGCCATTACATAAAAGAAAAAAATTACTAAACACACCTCTGATTAAATTCAGCCTGAAAACTTATTAAGTTTTCTTCATTAAAAATCTCCATTTCTTATTTTACACTCTCAGTCATCTCTTTTCGTCATAATATAATATGTTTGCTAACATTATTGTTTTTTTAATAAGAAAATATATTGTATTTGATAGCAGTTGTGAAATGTTTAGAATATTATCATAGTAAAAATATTAATAACATTACATAATATTCCTTTTAAATGATCTACAAACAAATTAACAACGTCAAAATCAAATAGTTAAAACATTACATTTTGATTTGTTGGTATAATTTTATTTCTTTTGTTTGATTTGTGATAAGGTTTTATACTTTATCTATAAATATGTATGATAAATATGTATTATTTATATATTATTCCTGTCAGAGTCTTACAAGAATATTCTAGTGATAAATCTTTATTGGAAAAGGGCCCAGGGTACAGGCGAAAAAGTATAAATTAAACAGGGTGATAAATATTATGAATACTTTTGTTACGCCTGGGATATGTGTAGGAAATAAAGAGAAAAGGAATGTACTTACGCAATTTAAACGCCTTCTGCCATATGGTAATTCATCAAATACAGTTTTAGCACATAAAAACTAATAATAGCAAATGTCAAAAATAGAATCTCATACACTGAACACTCGGAAACGAAAACACAGTCACGTATATACAGGAATGTAGTGAATTAAACGTGCAATACGTTCAATGCACCGCGGGAGATGAAAACCCAGGGAAATATGAAAAATTGTTATTTTTTTTCATGAAATCGCAACCACTGGTCTACACTGAAATTCAATAGGTTTCACTGCTGCACTATTGGAGTAAGTATTGCCAATGATATATAGCCCAACGCATTGAATAAACATGCCCGAAACAAACACGTCTGTGTATTTTCACAAACTTAACTCGTTTTTACGTTATCACAAATTAAAATGAAGTGTGAATGACATGTATTTTTGACATGCGCGGTATGTTCAGTACGACGAGAGCTAGAGCAGAGCGGATGGAGATAGCGACCTCTATGTCTTTGTTGGTACTAAATTGTTCTCATGTTTGTTCGTGCTATGAAAACTTCTTGTCGCTAGGTGACACTAGCAGCTCACTTTGCTATGTAGTTATTCCAACCGTCACTAGATGGTAATAGAGTAGAGTCACTCGCAGAGTAGGTAAACAATAATAATTATCTCCCTTAAATCACGAACGAAATATGTAAATCTCTTGCTCTTTATTGTAATATTACTTATGATCTAGTCTCTGTCGGTTCTCATTACAGCAAAATATAACAATAATATGACTGTTAGACGGGCGTGTCAAGGTATTGTTAATGTCTTATAAGTCCGTAGGCAGTTTTATTTGTTTGACCAATAAAATCGATAGAACTGTTACTACTTGCTATGAAAGTATAATTATGCTTTTTATATTGACTTCACCCTTTTTAGCCCCTATATGAAGGAAGGAAGCGACGAGCTGGATATGGAGATCAGTTGGGTTCCATTATACTCACGACGGCCACGAGCAGCTGTGGAGGTAATACCTACTGACATAGACTATTTACATTATTTTATTTTATTTCTTAATGTATTAGGTAACTCTTTTACATGTAACTATAATAATATATAATGTGACATTGTTGCTACATTTTTATTTAATGTTTTTACCTATACTAAGTGTTTAAATCTATTGACATCATGTGATACATACTTAATAAATAAATAATAATTTAATAACAATAATTTAATAACGGTCATTTAATAATAGTAATTTAATAATAATAAGAATTATACGGCGCCCTTCCTCCTCTGTCCTTACTATGCTGTGCCCGACAGGGTCCACAATTGTACCAAATTGTAATATTCACCACCTTATAAAACCATTGTGGAATGCAATAAAGTATTGAGTATTGAGTATTGAGGAATGTAAGCCGATAAAACAAAATTTAAGAATTATTTTTGCTTTTATTTACTTACGTAAATACAAGTTATTGACGACCGCGTGGTGGCGAGTTTCCCTGCAATCCGCTCCTAAATTCGTGGGTTCGATTCCCACACTGGACTAAAATCTTTGTGAGCATTAACATAAATATTTGTTCTGGTCTGGGTATTTTCCGTTGTATATTAATAGGTATGTACAAAAAATTGTATTTACCTATGTTTATCCGTGGTGTGTGTAAAGGTGTTAGTCGTTTTTAGAGGTTTAATTGGACGGCTTGAATAATACAGCAGGACACATACCCGGGTTACCGTGGCCTCGGGACGTAGCAAGATCAAGAAGGAACATGGTTGGTTTTTAGTCAGTAAAAGTCTGACACACCCTTCCGCTCCATCCACAGCGGGAGAAGGTCATAACATGATTTTCCATTTCATAAAAAAAAGGACGCAACACACCAGAAGCAGCTCTGCCAATCCACTCGTGCTCAGCAGTGGGACATTAATGGGCTGAGATGAACAGATGATGAAGATAAAATAGAAGGTTTATAAACTATGGACAACTAGTGTAAGACTACTACTGAACTAAAGAGAATATGGCTGTCATAATCAGAAAAACTGCACTGCGCCTGCTTTCTTCCTTTTCATGAAGTGAGTTTAATGCTCATTAGGTTTTGAAGATTTGATGACGTTCAATAAATAGGAAGAGTTTTCATAGCTCAGTTAAGAGTTGACACAAGTTATAAATGATACTCAGCTGTTGGGAGGGGAAGACAACGTAAGAACTTTCATGAGCAAATCCAGAAGGATTTGAGGAATAGGCTCGTCAAAAGAAACCTAAACTAACAGGCGTGTATGAGAAGGTTAATGAGTGTGAATGAAGCTAAGAGTGTGTGCCAAGATTGTAGCAAGTGAAAGGATGTAATCTCTGCCTACCTCTACGGGAAAGAGGCGTGACATTATGTATATATGTTAATGTTACATATTTATGCACACAAACATTGGTTTAGTGTGTAAATTATTATTTGACGACCGATATGGCGTGGAGGTCAGTATACCTGCACTTCACTCCAGAGGTCGCTGGTTCGATTCCCACAAAGGACAAAACTTTGTGTGCATGAACATGAATATTTATTCTGGTCTGGGTGTTTTCCTATATATTAGTTATGTATATACAAAAAAAATAAGAAGGTATTTTTAAGTATGTTTATCCGTTCTTTAGTATCCGTAACCCAGGTTTTCAGTGATACTTATTTTGGAACTAAATAATTGGTGTGATTGTAAGAGAATATTTATTTTTTCATGTATTATTATACGACTTAGCGCGGAGTTAGGTCACTTGCGCTGCAAAGGCCATAGTTGTGACCCCTATGCGGTACAAAAAATTGTGTGCATAGACAAATTATTGTACTGTGTTGGGCTGCGTGTATTCTGGGTATTGAACTTATACATACATACAATCACGCCTGTTTCTCCGAAGGAGTAGGCAGAGGCATTACTCTATACATACACATCATATTATATTACTCGTTGTCCTTTGGAAACCTCGTTAGAGTCACCGACAGACTGACTGGCTGACGGACAATTCCCTCCCTCCTTTAGAATCACGACAGGCTGACTGACAGATCCCCCCGATAAGAGTCACAGACAGACTGACAAATATTGAGAAAAACCACAACAGACAGATAAACTGACAAACCTTGACAAATTCCGACAAAGAACCCATTTGCTTTTTTTTCTTTATAATTGTACAGCTCATATTCTTTCATTGTTGTTAAAAAAAATATATCGAATTTCAATTTTGTGTCTGAATGTTTGACGAATCTAAATGTGATCATTTATATATATCTAGTGTTGATCTTAAAGACAATAAAGTATATTTTATTTTATCATAACATTGCCCGGTAAGCGGCAATAAGCTCGCCACCTATTACTTGGGACCAACTATATAATCGGCGAAATGTGGGCCTGTAATATGAACTTATACTTACATACATAATAACACGCCTGTTTCCTCGAAGGGGTAGGTAGAGGCATATAATGCGCCCACAATTCGCACGTTATATAGTTGGTCCCACGTAATAGTTGGCAAGCTTATTACC
Organism: Musotima nitidalis; assembly: GCA_949126915.1. NCBI lineage: Eukaryota > Metazoa > Arthropoda > Insecta > Lepidoptera > Crambidae > Musotima > Musotima nitidalis. Next base: position 2,156,940 of record OX421441.1, read on the forward strand.
GCTTACCGGGAACTTTGGTGTTCGCCAGAGCTTCGTCTGTTGATCGGCAGGTGCACCACTTGCAGGTGAGGTTGGCTTGGGCTCCTTAGGTCTTGGTAGGAACCCTATAAATCTATATTGAACTTATGTCTTTTTAAATTAAAAAGATTATTTTGCAAAATGCAATTAGCTTTTTTAATGCGCTGGTCTGGAATTGGCACTTAGACTTACTTACACTTAAATATAAATAGTTTTTTAAGTGTTTTGTTGCATGTAAGTGAATCTAAGCTTCATGATATCAGTGTAATCATATTTCGATTGTTTTTATGTTAAATTTTCACGTTTTTAAGTACTATGTAATGAATTATTAATGAAAATATTATAAAAATGATTCATTATATAAAAACTATTACAAATTTATTGAAATTATTTATCTTCCTAATGCACCTACACCTCCACTCGGTAAACAAATAAACTTAAGTTTGTATAAATATCAATGATTTTTAAGTGGTCGTAATCTATGTTTGTAAACTGTTTACCTTTATGTCATAGATATTTCTAAGGCAAAACGTGGTTATTAATTTAAAAAAAAAATAGAAGTTAAAGTTTTGATGTGGGATTAGTTTTATGGAAACTTATATTTTTTACAAATAATAGTTTGTCTGATGGATTTGGTCAAGACTAATCCGGTGGTGCTGGTGGCACAAGATCAATCAGCGTGGAAAACTCTTTGGGGGGACCATGTTAATACTACATGTCTTTAAATGGCTGACATTATGAAGGATTTTTTAAGGCAGTGGATTTTAAATAGCTGAATATAATATAATATTATATAGGGTGTATAGGGATCCTACCAAGACCCAAGGAGCCCAAGCCAACCACACCTGCACCTACCGATCAACGGACGAGGCTCTGGCGCAAACAGTGGCCGGCAAGCGGCAATAGGTTTGCCACCTATTACGTGGGACCATCTATATAAATGGCGAAGTTTGTGCGTATAATATCCCTCTGCCTACTGCCGAATGCAGGAAACAGGCGTAAAAGTATGTATGTATGTTAATGCTACATGTCTTTAAATAGCTGACATGATGATGGATTTTTTAGAGCAGTGGGCTTCAAATAACTTAATATAAAATATATTAGAAATTTTATTTTTTGTACTTCGTTGAAAAACTGTTCTGAAGGTCAGCGTGTACTTCGTGTTTGAAAAGAAGATGATTTCTTACTTCGTCTAACCTCCAATACAGTATTAACAATATTTATAAATAAAAATAGTTGCTCACAGCTGGTTTAACCTCAAAACCAGTATTAGAGACTTACCTACAGACAAAGAAATATTTAATTAAAATCCTAGTTGATTTCCTTCATTTTACCTTGCCGACGAACAATGTCACGTCGCCGATTTTTGCCGACTACACACGACGACACCCGACGTCATCCGACGACACCCGACGACATTCGACCACACCCGAAATATGAATGACGAAATGTGCGTGGTCGGTGGCATAGCGAGCAGCTAAAGATGGATGCGGCATCCATACTCACTGGCCTGCAAAACAAAAGTATTATATATTTAAAATTGTAATTTTTTTTTAAATACATATGATATATATTTGAAATAAAGAGGATTCGAATGTTACAAATATAAAGTTTAATGGGTTTAGAAAACCGTTACATATATATTTTTTGACTATTGCACCAATTATTTACTTAGTTCCAAGATAAGTGTCATTCAGATCTTGCATTATGGATACTAAAGAATGGATATAAGTACATATATTGTTAATTTTTTTTTTTGCATATACATTCTTAATATACATAGGAAAATACCCAACCCACCACACTGAAAATATATATATTAATAAGTGTACTATTTATTTCGTACATACATACATACTTAGTTTTACAAAAGTGTAATGCATATCATAATTACTCGGCATCCCAGCCTTACCTGTCCCATTTGTTACCTAGACTGACATTTAGGGCCCAGGTTTTGAACACTGGTCCTACTAGATTTGGCTGAATTTCAGTTATTACATGGAGCAACTGCCGCCTGATTTTCACAACCGAGAGCGAAACATTTCTTAAAATTATTAGTAGATAAATAGAATAGAATAGAATAAAATATTTTTTTATTGACTAATAGATAAGTAAAAAAAACAAAGATAAAAGTAAAAGCGTCTACAATAGATTACTCAAACTTAGATTACAGTATAAATATTTGCTAGCAGTTAACAACCATAACAGTCCGGAGCATGGTCTAACTTGCGTCGACAACACTACTCATACTCGCTCAATGACCGCCGGTAAACTCAATGTACCCAGAGTATACAATAATTATGGTGACAGGACTATACAAAAACGGCTTCCATACCTATTCCACCATACATATTCTTTAAATAGTATACCTGAAGCCATTAGAATGGAAACAAACAAAAATAAGTACAAAGCAAAGTTAAAAAAACACTATGTTGGTTTAAAAAAAAAAATAAAAAAAATAATAAAAATAAAAATGTTTATTATCGGACAACTAAAAATAAACAAACAAATAAACTAAGTGTAATTTATTTATTTATAAAATTAGTTATAATTAGTATAAAAGAGACTGTGACCCACAGACAAACCAGTCAAACGGTTTTGTGGGATATGTTTTTATGTGACTTGCATTATATAAAGGAAATAAACGTTTTATCTATGGTTAAACCATATAATGTAATTGATATATACGAAAATGGCTCATGCCTCATCCACAGACTCATGTTATTGTACCTCCAGCCAGATCTAAGTTAGTATAACCTTCCTTGGGTCCAGGTAATGGTGACGTCACCAGCTAGCCGCAGGTATAGCTCACAAAATCAACAAGCAATAGGAGCACAATTCTACTGATTATTTTATCACTCATCTAAAACGTAATTAAATAAATAAATATTCAATATTTTTTAACAATTACACCAATTATTTAGTTCCAAGATAAGTATCATTAAGAACTTGTGTTAAATACTTTTTTTAAAATATATACATACTTAATATATATAGGAAACATCCAGAACAGAACAATAAATATTCGTGTTTATGCACACAAAATTATACAGTATTAAAATATTACAGTGATGGATGATCTGGTCTAATAAAGGGGATAGATGAGGCGATGAGTAATGCCCGAAGTGGATTCTTTCGAGGCACGGAGCAAGCGATAATTACGTAAATAACTTCGAAAAGTCTTCTTCCATTTAAATAATGGCTTCGTGCGGCTAGCACATTTAGCCAGTGTCAAGTAAGTGATATATTAATAATATATAATTCATAGTAAATGAGAATGAGTGATGATAAAGATGATAAATGGTAAATGAGATACCCTCCCCAAAGCCCCTTGAGTCCTCAGTAAAGATGTGGGACTATACTGAGATCTCACATGGACTCCTTGAGAGAAAATTTGAAAAGTGATGTTGCACTGTTTTGTTTGATTTACCAATACTTATGTATGTTCACAAACACTTAACGGTTAATAATCCACCGTTATTACACATTAATGTTAGAAATATCACAAATTTTAGAAAATAAAACAAAACCGCAGACATGACGCTTCACTTTCCCGCCAAGAAGCCCTTCGAAAAGTCATAGGTACACTAGGGTTTGCACCCGAGGCCCTCTGAATTCATAGTCTTGCCACTGGGCTACAAACTACTGGGATTAAAATATCAAATCAGTGCCGTATCAATCAATATTTTACATATTCAGTATACTTATAAATATAAATATATAATATTTCCTTGACTGTGATGAAAGCGCTTGAAGAAGAAGCGCTCGCAGCTCTGCGGTTCTAGGTGGACGGAAACGATCACCGAAGTACAGCAGAGTTTACAGAGGTCAGTCCTTGGATGGGAGACCGTTTGTGTGGCATTTGATATCGAGCGCTTCCGTGCTTCGGAAGGCACGTTAAGCCGTTGGTCCCGGTTATCACAAAATGTGGTAGTCGTTAAGCCATGTTAGAGGCCTAATAATGGGCGGCTTGATAAATTCTAACAGCATACACCTGCCTCCGCCAATCCGCACTTGGCCAGCGTGGTGGAGTATGACCCAATACCCTCACACCTTGGTATGTGAGAGGAGGCTCGTGCTCAGTAGTGGGACGTTAATGGGCTGAGATGATGATGGAAGATTCACTAAGTGCTACTTTGTTGGTGACGGTCCTAAATAACTATTTTTTTAATTATTATTATTAAAAACATAGGTCATCATTATGTATACGGATCATTTTTATTTTATTTTTTTATCGTCGGTAAAAAAACGCTGTTTACGCACTGTCTCCTGGCCAAAGGGGGAGACTGGGAGGGGGTGTGGGGCTCATTGCGGCAGACGCGACCACCGCAGTCCTACTTACTAAAAAACTTCCGACGACGCCCACCGCTGTTGAAAAAGGGGCGGAGCACCAGTGCCTGATGTATAGGGATCCTATCAAGATCTTAGGATCCCTAGCCAACCTGCTGAGCAACAGACGAGGCTCTGGCAAACACAACTCGATAAGTGACAATACGCTCGCCCCCTATTCTGTGGGAGCAACTATATAATTGGCGAAGTGTGGGATAATATGCTTCTGCCTACGCCTCACGCTCACGCAATCGCGCCTACGCTATGCGAAAACAAGCGTGATTACATGTATATATTAAAAACGTTATCGCAGTTAAAGTTAGCAGAATTAGGGTCCAAAGCTAGACGTACCTGACTCAGGCGATCACTTAGACCTTATAAGTTGACCTCAGCGTCAATATTGCGGCAATAAATTTGACGTTGTTTTTTTATCTATGGAGAGGTGATCAGGGCCATTGAAGATTATTTATTTGTAAAGTCATTCTCAGCATCTCAGCCCATTAATGACTCAGTACTGAGCACGGGCCTCATCTCACGAACCAAGGAGGTTCAGGTCCTACTCCATCACAAAGATCCAGTGCAGATAAGCGAAGGCAGGTGTGTAGAATCCTTCAGTTGGAATTTTTAAGCCGTTTCATACAGCTTCTGACTTGGCTATACCACCACATATAGTGCAAGATGAATGCTACCACCATGAACCAGATCATTGTCGTGATCCCCTATTGTACAGGCTCAGATCAGTTTCACATTACTTGACTGTGGTGGAAGGTTCCCTTAGTGCTACTTTATTGGTTGCGGCATCTGGGGACACTTTCAATATCTTCAAATATTCACTGTGTGTTTTTGTATTGTTATAATTAATTGATCACTAAATGTGGTAGTCGTTAAGCCATAATAGAGGCCTAAATGGGCGGCTTGAAAAATTCTAACAACAGGACGCCATACACCTGCCTCCGCCAATCCGCACTGGGTCCGCCAATTGGAGTATGACCCAATACCCTCGCACCTTGGTATGTGAGAGGAGGCTCGTGCTCAGTAGTGGGACGTTAATGGGCTGAGATGATGATGATGATAGTTTGATTGATAATTTAAAAGCAACCACATATATTGCAAGATGAAGGCTTATGAATGACATACTAAGAGGGCTGAGATGATGAAACAGTAAAAGAAACTAATTAATTTGTTTAAATTTTATCTCATCTATTTAATTATTGTTGCTGAGTTTAGTTTTGTAAGTGTTGAATTGTATTTTAGAAATTGACTGGTATCTTTAATTACTGTAATTGGTTATGTACACTGTGTTAATTCAAGTAAAAATAAATAAATAAAGTCTGAGGTGACGAGTGTTATCATATCAGGTTGTGGACATGCCCCATGGTGCCCACAACGATGCATCTACTCCGGCGACTTTATTTTTGTTCAGACACAAATGATGTATAGAGAGTGATAGCGGCATTTACTAATTCGCCCCCCCATCCACCCCATGTGTCGTCTTAAGGTGTCGTACAAAGCGTCGGCCAAGGGCTAGCCAAGTCTTACCATTTGACACTTCATCTCGAGATTTCTGTGCTAAAAGTGAACATTGCTCCAACTATACATTAACAAACAAACATAACATATTTCGCACGCTGAGAATGAAAGTGACCCATTTCAAAATTTTAAATTGATTGGTGGATTTTTTTTATCTTAATGTTGACATAATAAAATATGATTGAAAAATTTCGTCCATGACACCGACACATTTTCGTCTCTATCCAATTTTTGGATATGTTTTATTATGTCAACATTAAGATAAATAATCGTTTGTATAACATTATTGGACTTTTCTACCTTAAATACTTTTTGTGTCAATTTATATATTTAACTCATTTCACGATTTGTTGCAAGATTGCTGCCCAAAAATGATATTTTTTATCTACCGGTTTGATATTTTTTATTTTTTACTTTCCTGTCTCCCGCACTCGTCCCCCACCTCACCCCAAGCCGGTATCGGCCGAATGGATGCCAGCCATGTTAAGAAAATGTAATTTTCTAAGAATGTTTGTCTAACATCCGGGTCGGAGGACCAATCATAACCAGCTTTACCGTGAATAACTATGATTCATACTCAATGATACGTCAATAAAAAGAAATCAGAATCCCGTTTTTTGAAATGACGAATTACAGAGGTTAATGCAAGGAGAAAACATGCTGCGCTGACGGCAGATTAACTGGGAGCAGGACAGTAGGCTGATAATGATGACTTTTGGAAGTCATGTGCGTAATAATAGCTTGCTTCGTGCCTCGGAAAGCACGATAAGCCGTTGGTCCCGGCTGCCTTGAACATCTGCGGCAGTCGTTATTAGGAAGTCAGTGCCTTCTATTATCCTGTCAGATGGTTTAACCATAGAATTATGTTTTCTTCTGGGTAGAACAGGTCAGATGGCAGTCGCTCCGTGTAATAACTGAAATTCAGCCAAGTCTGATTAGACCAGTGAGCAGATCCTGGGCCCGAAGCTTAGGAGTAGGACACAACCGGGATTATGCTGGAATGATTGCAGTTTTGTCTTGCTTTAGCTAGGTGGGTTCTTTAACCCTTTCATTATTATAAACCCTGAGTGAGAGTAGCTAATGATACCTTAAATCTTATTATTAAGTATTAACAAATCCTTTGCTTGATACACATACCTAAAAAAGAGAAACAAAAATAAAACATTCAACTTTAACTCAATTTTCGCATCGCCCTCTTCTTTCCTCTCCCGAACAACACGTGCTGGTCTTAGAAACCATCCTCATACTGTGCAGACTATCAGCACTCGAACCAAGAAATTTGGAAAGTCGTTTCTGAGCAAGACCACTAAGCTCTGGAATTCGCTGCCGGCTCATGTGTTTCCTATGATTCCGGGTCTTTTAAGCGGGGCGTGAAACGGCATTTTTGCAGGCCGTCATGAGTGGATGCGCTTTATCCGTGCTTATTTCACGTTATAAAGCGCTTTCATTTTTATTTGGACTGCATCGACTGCTTACCATCAGGCAGGGTGTAGTCATTATGACGTGTCACATTAAAAAAAAATTCTATTACTTTATTTCGGATTTTTCGATATTATTCCAGTACTCCTAACCTCCCTAAATCAAAATGTGTTGCGGATCCTGCGGACCTTACTGCGGACCACCCTGCTGTGGCCCTTGCTGACCCACCATCACTATCTACACGTGCTGTACCAAGATCTGCTAGCGAGGCAACCACCGAGCAACATGGCTGCTTGCAGCACATTCCTTGGGTCAGCTCCGATTCTTTGTTGTACATCTTCGAAGACCAGTACCATTGTTGTGAAAAAATAAACGTACTATAACCGTAAAAAAAAGTACTTAACCTACTTAAAACGTGTGTTGCTTAGAAGTTCTTTCACTTTATTTTTGACTTACACATACATGCTGGTCTTAGGAACCACACTTATACTGTGCAGACCATTCGCACATGAGTTTAAACCAAGAAATTTAATTGCTGAATCGTTCCTGTTTCAGATCATTTGGCTTTGAAATTTTCTGCCAGCGCATGTGTGTCACAGATTCGTGGATGCGCTTGTTACCGTTTTTATTTCATGATACGGAGCGCTCTCACTTCCCGAACTGCATCGACTGCTTATCAGTCGGGGTGAGGTCATTATGACAAGTAAAATAAAAAAAATACATGAGAATACCTACCTTTGCGTGGTTATGTTAGATCTATAAACTATAATAAAAAGTGAATGGCATCATGGCCTTGCGTTCCATAGACATAAATTATGTATTTAAAAAATTACAAATCCAAAATGGCGGAGAGCTAACAGCTGATTCTATAGGGTCATGGCTGTTTACAAACGTGAAGAAGCGAGATAAATATTGGAAACTTTTATTAAAATTAATTATGTTTTTATGGATTCTGTTGAAAATATCTTTTTATAGACTTAATGTTTAATCTTAAATTGATTTCTAAGTAAACATCGAAGACCTCTTTATTTATTTTTATTGTATTACTTACACGGGTCTGGCCCAATTATAATAATTAACTCAGTGAGTAATTTTACAAGCTAATTTATTAAAATATAATATAACAACTTTGTCTGGATTGATTAATAAAGAATATGTCACAGTCAGGGTAATATATATCTATCTTCAATCATGCTGTTCGACATTAAGTAATTAATGAAATATATTTTAATGTCAAACCATTTTTAATCTAGCATTATTGAAGGTTTTTGGGCGCCAATGTTTATAAAGACATTACTTCTGCAACACGTGTTGGAAAATTAATACTCATCATCATCATTTCAGTCATTTGAAGTCCACTGCTGAACATGGGCCTCTCAATTGCTTTCCACGTATATCGATTCTTTGCCGCCTGCATCCACCGGCTCCCCGCCGCCCCGACCAGATCATCGGTCCAACGCGTGAGGGGCCTCTACTACGTTTGCTGATTCGTGGTGGCCATTCAATAACGTTAACGCCCTAAATTAATATCACTTACCCTGAATTTTGACTCACAGTGTTCATTCCAAAACTCCATAGAACATCTGGTAAAGTCTTCACTACTTTAGTGGTAGCACCTTGACTTGACTTTGACTGTCTTTACTTGGCTTTGACGGACTTTACTTGACTTTGACTGTCTTTACTTGGTTTTGACGGTCTTTACTTGACTTTGACTGTCTTTACTTGACTTTGACTGTCTTTACTTGACCCTGACTGTCTTTACTTAACTTTGACTGTCTTTACTTGATTTTGACGGACTTTACGTGACTTTGACGGTCTTTACTTGACTTTGACTGTGAGCAAAGGACGAAAACGCTACATAATGGATTTCAAACGCAAATAACTTTATTTATCAATTTGCTTGACACTGGAAAATAAGTAAGTGATAGATTAAAAATATCTTAGTAACAATTCCCGCCCTACTATCATTTCCCGAAAAATCGAGAACCAACGCTAAAACGAGAGTTGACTCTCGTTTCAGCGTTGGTCGTGAAGACATCGTTGTTCTGAGGCTCCTATCTTACTACTTAATTAGTTTCTCGATTTTTCGGGAAATTATAGTAGCAAGGGGATTGTTACAAAGATATTTTTAATCCATCACTTGCTTACAATGGATATCCGCAAAGTAACGCCTGAATAAATATTTTACTGGAATATAACTTTAAACGAGTGAGTCAATATCAGAGACAAAAATAAAGTGTTTTTTAGTATTTTTATTTAAAAATAGTATATATTGCTAATCTTTTAATATGTAAATGTATGTACCTATATATTGCTAATCGTATAATGTCAATAATTGATGGTCGTGTCTATGTGGGAGTCAGGAGCCGCCAAAAGCTTTTAGTTTACAAAGTTGGGTAACGTTTAAAAATGCGTGGTTAAACAGTAATTTATTCATAGAGGCATTATTAATTCAGGTGTATAAAAATGTTACCATCATCTTTGGAGTCCACCTGTGCACCTGCCGTTCAATAGACGAGGCTCTGGCAAACATAACTGTTCCCGGTAAGCGGCAATAGGCTCGCCACATATTACGTGTATACAACAATAAAGTTGGCGAAAATCATGTGTCATATTTTAATAAATCGACTTTTTGACGGAAAAGTGAAGCATCATGTTTGCAGATTTATTTCATTATCTAAAATTTGTGATATTTCATACTTTAGTGTGTAATAACGGTGTATTATTAACCGTTAAGTGTTTGTGAACGTACATAAGTGTTGGTAAATGAAACAAAACAGTGCAACCTAACTTTTCAAATTCTCTTAAGAAGTCCATGTGAGATCTCAGTATAGTATAGTCTTTACTGAGGACTCAAGGGGCTTCAAGGGGGGGGGCATCTCATTTCCCATTTATCATCTTTATCACCACTCATTCTCACTTACTATGGTTTATATATTATTCATATATTTTTTACTTGACACTGGCTAAATGTGAACGAAGCCATTATTTAAAAGAAAAAGAAAATTGATAAATCGTCAAAGAGGATACTTACTTATTTTATTTTATAATAAATGAGTTACAACAATCACAGCATTCGGGGCGTATAGTAGAAAAGACACAACAAAATAAGTATAAATTATCAATATGATGTAAGTATTTAAGGAGGCTGGGCATCTGTAGATCTCTCGGCACATTAAACAATTGGAGACAGCCGTAGCCTTGAAGCGGGTCTTTTTAAAAGAGTTACCGCTGCCCCAGGACATAGCAGGATCAAAAAGGAGGAACATGTATGGTTTCTTGTCATTCATCATATCCTAGCATTATCCAGGTTGAACTAGACTTAAGCTTAGAGCCAAGGGTCTGTTCACTGGTTCAACCAGATTTTGACTGAATTGCAGTTACGTGGAGCGACTGCCATTCCTAATAACGACTTCCATAGATGTTTACGACCGCGGGACGCGGCGCCGTCCAAACTCAGCAACCCAGAGGGAAACATTATTCTATAGTTAAACCAGCTGTCTGTTACAAGGCACTGATTTCCTAATAACGACTGCCATAGATGTTTATGACCGCCGGGACGCTCATCACAGCCGGGACCAACGGCTTAGCGTGCTTTCCAAGGCACGGAGCAAGCGATATTTACGCACATAACTACGATAAGCCATAGGTGCGCTACCAGGGTTTGAACCCTAGACTCTTTGAATTTAAAGGCAAGGGGTCTTGCTACTAGGCTATCGCCGCTAAAATAGAACAATTAAGTACATGAATAAGTTTATAAAATAACAATGCTTTAATTTCGAAACTTTTCTTTTGCACATTTGTTTATGTAAATTTATTTAAGAAAAATCTAGTCCACTGCACCCCGTCCTCCTCCACTTATTATTCAGCCGTTAATAAAACAAGTTTACATTATTAAAATTCCACACATACCATCACCGATCCCTGTCTAACTAACCTCTCATTCTCACACGCTGTTCAGAATATCAAGCACCTGAACTTAAATTCAAATAGTTAATTCAGGTTTGGCTCAATGAGCTCTTCTGAACGTCATCTTAAAAATTGACGCGCCCATTTACTGCTAGCGGGAGCTTGATCGTAAAAGAACGGGCAAGAAACTCCTCTTGTACCCTGTGATTCCAATACACATATACTGTCCCTTTTTGAAATAATATATTTGATAAGTAGAATTATGAACTAAGCGTGGCCCCCTAGCACATATTTCCCATAAATACATCTCAGGGAACAGGGGTGGCTGAAAACCAGCGCCGTCTAGTGTGTATAATACGCTGGACAGCACAAGCTGAGCCATCACCTTTTGCTTTCTGGACCTTCTTAATTATAATTAAATTCTGGTTGCAATTTTACGTAAAAACTTTTTTTAACCGTGTTATGTAAAGGGAAGCAATAAATGTTTTTTTTTTTTTTTTTTAGATACAGTGTTTTGAATTAATAACGTTCATTCGATTTCTGTTAGGCTCATTTTTTTTAAAATAAGATAGTCGCAATTACAGTGTATTGGATTTACAGGGTACTCTCGTCCTCTTGAAAAGATTTGCCTGTTTTGGTCAGTACACAAATTCGACATGTCAACTCATGGACACTCCTCAAGACTACCTCATCATCACTGATAAAACGAAGTAACTTAGCAACGATTTTGCAATAGTTTAATAAATTCCCACCAACAATAAAATCACAATAAACTACCACATCTAGAAAAACCGGACCCAGCGTCTTAACGTGCCTTTTGAAGAAGTGCACTTAATCATAATCATAATCATAATTCTTTATTGTTTCATTTGGTGTACAATTACGTCTTAAAAATAATATTTTGTCCTCAAATGAACCCTGCAAGGGTATCACATTTTAAAATAGGAACACATTTCTTCCTTATATTATTTATAGAAATTAAATATATTATAAATTAAACAACCAAAAAAATCAATAAACTATATAAACATATAATGTCAAATGCCACACATATATCTATATATGTGTGGCATTTGACATATATCAATAGTATCATGTCACCTAATTAAAGTTTTGAGTGACCATTTATATTATTTCGAATGCATATACTAATCCTACCAAGACCTAAGGAGCCCAAGCCAAGCTCACCTGCAAGTGGTGCACCTGCCAATCAACGGACGAGGCTCTGGCGAACATAACAGTGCCCGGTAAGCGGCTATAGGCTCGCCATTACGCGGGACCAACTATATAATTAGCGAAGTGTGGGCGTATAACATGCCTTTGCCTACCCTTTCGGAGAAACAGGCGTGAATGTATGTGTAATAAAAATCAACGTCACTAGTAAAGTCGTGAATGATATTGGGTATATTACAATATTAATAATAGATATGAACTTAAATATTTTTTTGTGTAGAAAATTGAAAAAATCGAAATAATACCTACGTACTCTGTATCCAAGAAAAATAATAATTATCTGTACATTACGCAAACAGCAGCAGCGATAGCCCGAGTGGTACATTCCATAGAGAAATATAATAACTAGGTAAGTACATTCTATCAAATTCAATCGTGATTTTTGATCTTTTAAATAATGGCTTCGTGCAGTTTGCACATTTAGCCAGTGTCAAGTAAGAGATATATTAATAACATATAAATCATAGTAAGTGAGAATTTGTGGTGATAAAGATGATAATTGGTTAATGAGATGGCCACCCCCTAAGCCCCTGGAATCCTCAGTAAAGATGTGGGACTATACTGAGATCGCACATGGACTTCTTGAGAGAATTGGAAAAGTTATGTTGCACTGTTTTGTTTCATTTACCAACACTCATGTACGCTCACAAACATTAACGGTTAATTATCCACCGTTATACACATTAATGTTCAAAAAACATCACAAATTTTAGAAAATAAAACAAAACTGCAGACATGACGCTTCACTCTCCCGCCAGATGTCCTTCAGTTTAGTTATATTTTATTTTGACGTTTTCAAGTGGTCTGAAATAGTTTATGAAATAAAGAAGTTTTTATTGTATCTATTTTTTTACTTTATATCCTAATCGAGCACCTTTCGAAGTTATGTGCGTAATTGTCGCTTGCTCCGTGCCTCGGAAAGCACGTTAAGCCTATGGTCCCGGCTACCATGGACATCTTTAGCAGTCCTTATTAGAAAGTCAGTGCCTTCTAACATCCTAATAGGTTTAACCATTAAATGAGGTTTCCCTCTGGGTTGCGGAGGTCAGACAGCAGTTCTGGTTAGACCAGTGAGCAGACCCTGGGCCCTAAGCTTAAGTCTAGGGCAATTGGGATAATGCTAGGATGATAATGACAATTATCAAGGGAATGAAGTAGCAGGCGGTTGCTAGCAAATTTATATTATAAAGCAATTACTAATAATTCCGACGAATCATATGAAAAAACATTCGTGCCAATAATCCGTCGGCCATTATTTTGCAATCTTTAATGAGAAGAACTAACGCTACATTTTAATTGTCTGAATCAATGGGACTATTACATGCAACCTTGCATTCATTAACTGAGGTACTTAGTGGTACTTAATGGAGGACAAACAGGTACTAAAAAAAGATTAAGTTTATAAGAAAAATTTAGACTTCTTGGCGGGAAAGTGCAGCGTCATGCCTGTAGTTTTGTTATATTTTCTAAAATTTGTGATATGTCGAAAATTCGGAACAGTGGATTATTAAACTTAAGTGTTGGTAAATAAAACAAAAGAGTGCAACATCTCTTTTCAAATTCTCTCAATAAGTCCATGTGAGATCTCAGTATAATCCCACATATTTACTTTACTTATTATTAAACTTAAGTGTTGGTAAATAAAACAAAAGAGTGCAACATCTCTTTTCAAATTCTCTCAATAAGTCCATGTGAGATCTCAGTATAGTCCCACATATTTACTGAGAACTTAAGGGGTTTAGGGGAGGTTCTCATTTATCATCTTTATGACCACTTATTTTTATTTGAACAGTATCATTTCTTTTTTAATATATCTATAACTTGACATTGGCTAAATGTGCTAAACGCACGAAGCCTGTAAAGAAAAGAAAGAACATTTTCTCAGACCAGAACCACCTTATTTATTTGTTATGTGATTTCACACACTGTCACGTGTAGGCTGATGCATATTATACGCCAAAATTTAGCCAATATACATACATACATTCACGCCTGTTTTTCCGAAGGGGTAGGCAGAGGCATATTCTACGCCCACACTTCGCCAATTGTATAGTTTGTTCCACGTCATAGGTGGCGAGCTCATTGCCGCTGCTTACCGGGCACGGTTATGTTCGCCAGAGCCTCGTCCGTTCATCGGCAGGTGCACCACCATATATATAATATACTAGCAGTCGCCCGCGGCTCCGCCCGCGTGGATGTCGGCTACCGCTGTAAAATGCCTACCCAGAAAAGACACGGTCAGCAAAATGATTTCCAGATCAATTCACAGACACGGACACTAACATCGACGACGCAGTCATTATCCGCAGGCTGCATAGATTGTCTTTATGTGGATGTTAAAGTTGTTAATGATGAAAATATTTAAATGTAATTAATACTAAGTTTTCACTCCTACCGGCCCGGAGTGCAACCCGTTGTTTTGGGATAGATAACTAAAGCGATTATTGTAAAGCTTCTCTATAAACAACATTTGACGTAAAATTATTTTCAGGTAACAAAATAAACTGATGGCCGGGAGCCCCGACCCGTGATAGGGCGCCGTGCAGCAGAAATCGTAATAATTTAATTTCGCCATAACTTCAAAACCAAACGTCAAATTTTGATCATTCAAAGACTAAATATTATCTACATAAGCTGCACTTAGTGATGAAATAGATTATTTTGATAAGGATTAAATATCATAAGTAAATTAAATGCGTTTAAATGTAGTACAATAAAAAATGGGTGTTATGCCTCACTCGACATAGATAGGTATAGTGTGTCGCGGACTTTTTAGTAGATATTTATAAGATCTACAATTAATTTTGTGGTTCTATGTAATGTAAAAGAATATTTATTTATTTATTTTATCTTTTATAGTTTAGGCTGCGTACGCAAAATGAGTAACTGTCCTGGTTGATTTTTTACACTTTGTGTCCGAAAAACCCATATATCTTACGAAACCCTATTTTTTTACAAATTAAAATTTTGCCTATTGTACTCACTAATAATGTAGCTTTCTAATGAAAAAAAATTTTGAGTTTATTCTCTTTATAATATTATTACATTGATAACCCCCCGTACCCCAGTGAGCCTACATCGCATGCTGGCTAGCTGAGCGCGGTGAGCGGCAACCACGCGACTTTTTCTAATACTTGCATTTTTAAACTCGTGATATCTTCCAAATGAAATGTCCGAATTGAATAATTCAAAAAGTTATAAAAAGGTATTGAAGCCGTCTTGAATATAAAGTATTTTTTTTTGATAAGGATTAATACCAAGGTACAAATATAGAGCCTTTTCAAGCGGCGGCATATAAATTAAATTTTTAGAATAAAAAACCGCTTACAGTGACGTAACTATAATATTTAGACATATGCTGTCGCGACATTTTTTGTAGATAATGATGAGTTCTGCAAAGTCGTAGTACATAATTTTGTTCTATCATCAATAGTTTTCGCTGCGCACGCTACGTAAGGAATTTTTCATGTTATTTTTTTACACCTTGGGTTACTTTATTGGATTTTAAGTAAGGATCCCTAATTTTTTTTTAAATATAACATAGCCTATGTTACTCGGGGATAATGTAGCTTTCCAGAGGTGAAAGAATTTTTGAAATCGGTCCAGTACTTTCGGAGCCTATTCATTACAAACAAACAAACAAACAAACAAATCTTTCCTCTTTATAATATTAGTATAGATATAGATTACATTGACTCCCCCCCCCCGTACCACCCCAGTGACGCTTACATGGAGCCTACATCGCATGCTGGCTAGCTGAGCGCGGTGAGCGGCACCACGCGACTTTTTTCTAATACTTGCATTTTTAAACTCGTGATATCTTCCTAATGAAATGTCCGAATTGAATAATTCAAAAAGTTATAAAAAGGTATTGAAGCCGTCATGAATACAAAGTAATTAATATTAGTATTTTTTGATAAGGATTAATACCAAGGTACAAATATAGAGCCTTTTCAAGCGGCGGCATATAAATTAAATTTTTAGAATAAAAAACCGCTTACTGTGACGTAACTATAATATTTAGACATATGCTGTCGCGACACTTTTTGTAGATAATGATGAGTACTGCAAAGTCGTAGTACATAATTTTGTTCTATCATCAATAGTTTTCGCTGCGCACGCTATGTAAGGAATTTTTCAGGTCATTT
The DNA here is from genome assembly GCA_949126915.1 of Musotima nitidalis. Lineage (NCBI taxonomy): Eukaryota > Metazoa > Arthropoda > Insecta > Lepidoptera > Crambidae > Musotima > Musotima nitidalis. Next base: position 2,173,526 of record OX421441.1, read on the forward strand.
TTTTACACCTTGGGTTACATTATTGGATTTTTAGTAAGGATCCCAAATTTTTTTAAAAATATAATATAGCCTATGTTACTCGGGGATAATGTAGCTTTCCAAAGGTGAAAGAATTTTTGAAATCGGTCCAGTAGTTTCGGAGCCTATTCATTACAAACAAACAAACAAACAAATCTTTCCTCTTTATAATATTATATTATTAGTATTAGTATAGACTAGTATAGATAGAACTTTACTGCACAAAAAAACAATAACAAAAAAAGTCTTTTGTGTAAATAAGACGATGTACAAAGGTGGACTTATTTCTAAAAGTTATATTTCTGTTATATTTTTTTTAATTTTGTTTTTATGTTTTATATGTATGTGTATCTTTCGTTGCATTAAATAGTTAGTTTATCTATCTATCTAAAATAAATCTCTTCCAGTCAACCTTAACTGAAGTGGGAGAGATAGTAAGCAGGCATTTATCATCATCATCATCTCAGCCCATTAACGTCCCACTACTGAGCACGAGCCTCCTCTCACATATCAAGGTGTGACGGTATTGGGTCATACTCCACCACGCTGACCCAGTGCGGATTGGCGGAGGCAAATGTATGGCGTCCTGCTGTTAGAATTTATCAAGCCGCCCATTAGGCCTCTAACATGGCTTAACGACTACCACATTTAGTGATAACCGAAGTACAGCAGAGTTTACAGAGGTCAGTCCGTGGATGGGTGACCGTTTGTGTGGTATTTGTTATCGAGCGCTTCTGTGCTTCGGAAGGCACGTTAAGCCGTTGGGCATTAATATCACACTACTATATGATAATATTACACATATACATACACAAAAATATGATATAAGATACATATCAGATATATAAACCTACTTATATACATAAATAAATACAAAGGAAAAAAAAATAAACAAAAATCACTAATTCGATAGATGCTGTTGAGTCAGGAGTGCCGTAACATTCGACCAGCACTACGGGCGCATGAGAGGCCGTGGTGGCCAAGCTAGTCAACGGCCTCCCCACAAACACAACGTTGAGGGTGGACTACCCTGGCGCCAAGGCGAAGGCAAACCGCTAAAGTGAGAAATGGCCGTCCAACAAGGTACAAACATTAGCAGCATGACAAGGACATAAAAAAATAGGTATAAGTTGAAGTTATGATAAACTGATTTAAATATGACATGAAAATTTTTAAACAATAATATAATTTAATATATGGACATTAAAATATATGCACAATAATTTATAATTAACAAAATAATAAATAAACTATACAATTCTGTTAGTAGTACAAAAATACTTAATAATTAATTACCTAATTTAAGAATACAGTTTACTTATAAAATTAAGTTACCAATAATGGTTATATTTTGATTTAGGACATTTATGTTGCGAACTATTTAATCTTTATGTAAAATTGTAAAAAAGGACCTAGTATGCTTCCTCCCTCCTAAGTTGGCCGTGCCCAACAGGGTCCATAATTGTAACTTGTGTAGATGTAAGACCTTATGTAAAACATTATGGAGTGCAACAAACATTACATTGAATTGCATTTTAGTAGTCAAATCTTTTACACGAAATTATTGCTCTTTAAGACGACATTTTTGTTCTGTTGAACGAATACAAAATAGTTAATTTGTATAAAATGAAGGCGCATCCACTTGAGAAACAAATAATGCGTAGGTATAACAAACCCGCACAAACATACTGGCAATTCTTATGCAACGTCAACACAACTCATTAAACCTCACACGCTAGATTTCAAGATGGCGTCACATAGAATTCAAAATGGCTTTTAAACTCCGATGTCACGGTTTGAGAGAATTGTTGTAGCTCCGTAAGACTATTATACATACATACATTTACAGTCACGCCTGTTTTCCCGAAGACCCTTTCAGAGGCATATTATATGAAAACATTATGATAATTTTATTTTTGGTCCCACGTAATAGGTGGGGAATCTATTGGTGCGAACCGGGAACTGTAATGGTCGCCAGGGCCTCGTCCGTTGATCGGCAGGTGCACCAGGTGGAATGGCTTGGGCTCCTAAAGTCTTGATAGGTTCCCTATGCATCGTATATATATTATATATCCATAATTAAATATATCAATATCTCTGACACTCACACCAATTATTTAGTTCATTAACCAATTATTTAATTATTAAGAACTTGTGTTATGGATACTAAATAACGGATAAACATACATAAATACTTTTTTTTAAATTGTAATTATATACTTAATATACCCCCCAACGCGATGGACCGATGATCTGGTCAGGGCGGCGGGGAGCCGGTGGATGCAGGCGGCAAAGAATCGATCTACGTGGAAAGCAATTGGGGAGGCCTATGTTCAGCAGTGGACTTCGAATGGCTGAAATGATGATGATGATGATGACTTAATATACAATATACATAAAAAACACCCAGACCAGAACAAATATTCATATTTATACACACAAATATTTGTCCTGTGTTGGATCGACCCCACTACCTCAGGAGTGGAATGCGGGTATACTCGCCACCACGCCATATTGGTCGTCAAAAGAAATCAACTTAGTCGTGGGCTTATTTCTAGGAGAAATCAACTTAACTGTAGTGACTGAGACGAGATCGTTAGCGTCGATTAATATCATATTTACCTACATGAAATATGTAGATACACATGATCCCACACAACACTTCCCAAGCCGTCTCCACTGTAGGACACGTCTACCACAACGGTACTCGGTCCTATGGCATATATGACTAGCCCACAGCCACTTCAGCTAGCAACATCATTACATCCTAGCAATATCCCGGGTGCCCCAGAAAGCTCAGGGCCCAGGGTCTGCTCACTGGTCCTCGATGATGGCTATCAAACATCTACACGCCTGTCCGTCCTAATGTCGTGCGTTCGATTTTCGCAAAGTCAATTTTGTTTCTTTACATTCAACATTAGCTAGCATATTCATTAAATTAAAATAAAAAAGCCAATAAGGTTTTTTATTAAATCATAAATTGCTGTAAGATTTTTCTTTTTTGTTATTGTTTTTAAAAGCTATATTAAGGTAGGTCACAATAGGTTAAAATTTTATTAAACATACATAACTCTATAGTAACAAAACCTGGGTGCGACCATCAGAATTCTGATTATGAAATTAAGTATTTTCGGTTGCATTCAAAAAGTTTTTAGAAAGAAGTATTTATAAACAACAAACTATTGCACATAGTTACTAACGACCTAATCATGTAAAACCTACAGCATTTACATCTGACATTTAGCGACTGTCTGTGTCGGCTACGTCAGTTTAACCTTGAACGATGACATTTCGTAGAAGGGACTTAGGATTCCGCAGAACAGGTGAATAAACGGCTAATCATAGATAGGGCTTATTACAAAAAAAGATCTAAAATTAAACCAGGTTTAAAACTAGTGCTGTCACTTTTATTTGATACTAGCTGTTACCCGCTCCTCGTGGAATAGTATCTTTGGGTAGCATTTACAACCCCCTTTTCGCAATAAAAAGTAGCCTATATCCTTTCTCAGGGTCTAGACTATCTATATACCAAATTTCATTTAACTCCGTTCAGTAGTTTTGGCGTGAAAGAGTAACAGACAGACAGACAGAGTTACTTTCGCATTTATAATATTATTATATATATTATTATATATTACCTATATAGTAAGGATTATGAAGACAGTGTGACAGCAATAGTTTTAAAACTGGTTTTACTTTATATCTTGTTTTCTAATAGGCCCCATGTTGTCTATTAAGGCTCTTGATTTATGTTTTAACTTGAATGACTTTACATTAAACGAGTATGTAATTAAGTAAGTAAGGCATTATGCCACAAACAAAATGCTCCACAGGATACGACTAGTGCAATCACCGCTATGTCGTAGATGTGGATACGAAGACGAGTCTAGGGAACACATGCTGTGTACCTGTGACTCGTTGGCTGTTTGCCGAATGGGTCTCTTGGTGGCCCACCCACAGCCAAGAGACTATCGACTCCAATCTGCAAAGTCGTTAAGATTATGGCAACAATATTTGGAGAAATGGAATGAAAAGCAAGGGATGCACATAAGATCCGACTTAAGGGTAAAATATGGGCGGCACAGTTTTTAATAGAATGTGGTAAATAATTTAGTTTGAGGCCCTAACCACCCAGACAAAAAAAACATCTATATCTCTTATTTTATTCATCTTTAATTTAGCTTTTTAATAATGTAATTTATTTTGTTATTGTGTTTTTAAACCATAACTTTAACTAGGAATTTTCGTTTATAATGTTTTAATTGCATGCTGTCTTCGCCTATAATTATAATGACATTGAGCTAAATACTGCTATGGTAAATTCTTTTTTGGTATTATTAATGTTTATTGTGTTGGTGATCATTTTAATAAATAAATAAATAAATATTTATATTTATAATTAATATCTGTTACACACTACACTCGTAGTACACTCGTACACTCGTAGTATACGCTCGTAGCTCTGCTGTGAAGCGCTCGTAGCTCTGCTGTGTTCGGTGGTTGGAAACGATCACCAAAGTACAGCAGAGTTTACAGAGGTCAGTCCTTGGATGGGTGACCGTTTGTGTGGCATTTGATATCGAGCGCTTCCGTGCTTCGGAAGGCACGTTAAGCCGTTGGTCCCGGTTATCACTAAAGGTGGTAGTCGTTAAGCCATGTTAGAGGCCTCATGGGCGGCTTGAAAAATTCTAACAGCAGGACGCCATACACCTGCCTCCGCCAATCCGCACTGGGTCAGCGTGGTGGAGTATGACCCAATACCCTCACACCTTGATTTGTGTGAGGAGGCTCGTGCTCAGTAGTGGGACGTTAATGGGCTGTGATGATGATGACACACTACACTAACTCTTGTCCTGGTAAGTCGTTTCTGTGTAAGACCATTAAGGACCGGGAATATAGTGAGAAGTACAGGTCTTTGTGTCCAAAAGGTTCTTTAATTAAAACCAATCGCCTGACAAACACCCCTGAAGGTAGACCATGTCAATATTATTAAATGTGGAAAAGGGTGTAAGTGGGAATTAAATGTTGATGAATCTGCTTCTTCTGGCAGGCAACAACAGGCATTTTCCGCAACTTGATTACTTGGGTGTATAGGGATCCTAGCAAGACCTTAGGAGTGCAAGCCAGCTTCATCTGGAAGTGGTGAATCAACGGACGAGGCTCTGACTAACAAACAAGTTACCAAAATTATTGTTGGCGAAATGTGGGCATATAATAAGCCTCTGCCTACCCCTTCGGAAAACAGGCGTGAATGTATGAATATATGTATGTTTTTTGGATGTGTATTGTAGGGCATTTCATAAAAGCGATATCGTGTTTGGGGTGTACGGAAATCCTACCATCATCTTTGGAACCCAAGCCAACTTCACCGCCAGCCTCACCGGTTTCAGAAGTATAGTTTTTCGTTACATTTTAGTAGGCCCTCTGAATCCCTCTCTCTTGGTCGGTAAGAGGAAGCTCGTGCTCCGAAGTGGGACTCACAGTTTGAAGACATATTTTATTTATAGTTTAGGTAGTTTGTTTTAGACATTAAGTTGTATTGTTCTTTATTTAAAAAAAAGTTAAAACTGTATGCGGCACTAGGTTCGCCACTTATTTCGTGGGACCTACAATGCAATTGGGGAAATGTGGTCATATAATATGCCTCTGTATTAAACTGTACTATTAAATGTATTTAAAATAAACACGTACGGAACCTGAACAGAAATTAGGCGCCAAAAATTCGCCCACATACCACAGACGACCGAATGTTCGCGCTTTTTTTTTCTATGTCGTTTTTAAATCCGGCAACGGTCTAATGTCTGGTAGGCCAGTAAGCGCGCATCCATCGAAAAGACGCTACACAATCAAAATTTTCTTTGATATTCGTTACTTTACTTTAGTTAACAATAGACTTCATATTGTTGTATTGTATTTACGCGATTTTAATACAATAAAACACATTATATTGATTTAAATCACGGTTTATACTTTCAAACTTCGAGTTCAAAAAAAAATATTTATCTTATTTACATAAATCTTTGAAAAATAATAAGATATTCTCACGTGGAATTAGTTTAGTCAAGATTCCGTCGCCGTGTCGTCAAGTAAATAGTTGTCACGACAAGTTTTCAAAATTAATCGATTTAACTTTTAATTCCGAGGACATTCGCATCGATTTAATATACCTTTGGATCTCGTGAAGCGATTAGATCAATTCCATTCTGTATTCAGTTGCTATTCTGTGTTTGTGTGACGGCGTCGTGTTCCCGCGTGATTTTTAATTCGAAAATTCAAATCTGACGTCAGCGAAACCCAGACAGGTATTTGAGACTTTTTTTTTATTCTACCTAAGTTTTTTATACAGCCTCAAAGTCATAAGGACAAATTTAATGTGCGAAGGTTGCAACTAAATTAAACTTCGACAATGTATAAGGACCTGTTTAGTTTTATTATGTTATGCGTAATTATTTAGTTAATTTATAGCGTCATTAATTCTAAACGGCTTTGCTGATGATTGTGTCTTTAAGTTACGTAATGCTGGTGGCTGGTGGCCTGTTTATCACATCAGCCCTGTGAAGTCCACTGCTGAACACTAGTTTCTCAATAGTTTACATTCTATTGGAGGTATTTGGAGGTTGGTGATCGCAGTTCCAGCCAGTACGCAGGATGACGCTACTGCCCATCATCCGGTAGGATTTCTCTTCATCGACTTTTACCACTCCCCGTGAGATGAGAAGAGGTGGCACTTTTTTAAAGCGATACCACACAGCTAGTTAATGTATGTTAAATCTTCTAAGAATATTTCTTATGCAGCTCTACGCACAAATAAATTTATTTTTATGAAATGGTGTTGGAATAAACCTTTTTTTTGAGTAGACATTTTTTAAATGTAAAGTAACTATTAAAATTCACATAATAGCTAAAAGTATTTACTCGAATAAATGCTTAATATTAAAGAACCTTACGTTGTTTTTTTTTAAATCTGGTTAGTGTAAAATCATTTAGGTACTTAATAAGCAACCACTCGCATTTCGCCCGCGTGACCGATAGGTACTTTGTTCTGAACTAGTAGCGCCCTGCGGTATTACCCGCGTGGTCCCCGTTCCCGTGGAAATATCGGGATAAAGAGTGTCCTTTATGTTAGTCCAGGACTGCAGCTATACAGGTATAAAGTTTCATTACAATCGCTCCAGTAGTTTCTGCGTGAAAGAGTAACAAACATCCATACACACATACAAACTTTCACATTTATAATATTAGTAGGGAATTAAGTTCTGCATTTGCCCTTTGAATATCCGAGCCACTGTAGAACAGTTGACTTCAACAAAATAATTTTATCTTGAGAGTTTATCATCAGATTTTTTTTATTGACTATGTAACAAATATATAAAAAAAAACAAAATTCGAAAATATAAAAAAAAAAATCTTTTAAAAAAATGGTTTCGTGCGTCTAGCACATCTAGCCAGTGTCAAGTGAGTGATATGTTAATAATATATAATTCATAGTGAATGAGAATGAGTGATGATAAAGATGAAAAATGGTAAATAAGATACCCTCACCTAAACTCTTTGAGTCCTCAGTAAAAATGTGGGACTATACTGAGATCTCACATGGACTCCTTGAGAGAATTTGAAGACTGATGTTGCCTGCTTTGTTTAACAAAAAAAAGTTAAGCTTCTTCAAAATACATTTTTTTTGGTAAATCCTTTTTGCTATTTTGTTTATACTTGCTTATATTGTTAAAATAAATAAAAAGGTTGAGTCTTACACTATTAAATAAAGGATTAATGTGTACATACACAATAAGGGGCTCCATCAGAAATATTCTTAGAAGATTTAACGTAAAATAACTAGCTGTGTGGTACCGGCTTCAAACAGTGCCACCCCTTCTCATCTCACGGGGAGTCGGAAGAGTCGACGAAGAGAAATCCGGTTGATGGGCAGTAGCGTCATCCTGCGTACTGGCTGGAGCTGCTATCACCAACCCGCCTGCCCAGTATGGTGATTATGGGCAGATACCTCTATAGAATATAATCTATTGGAAGAATAATATTCAGCAGTAGACTTTATACAGCTGATATGATAATAATTATATTACGATATTTGTATGACAACTTAAATACAAAAGCAAATATATTTATTCTTGATGGATACTCACTGATTTAGTGTATACTATGTTCTCACTGAATTAGTGTATAATAATATATACTCACTGAATTAGTGTATAATCAAGTTATTTGCATACTTTCGTAGCGTCTTTGTCTATTAGTCACAGCCAAATTTGAGTGCTTAAATTTGGCTGTGACTAATAGACTTACTCAATATAATACAACAACTTGGCCTAGACTATAACGGACTGTGCAGTCCGTCATAGTCTAGGCCAAGTCTAACCCCTGTAAAGTAATGGAGACTAACCTAGAGGATTGTATAAAGTTTTGAAATCAACGAGGAAAATCACAACTTCCTATGCGTATACTTTGTCTACTACAAATTGAAATTGACGACCGTTGTGGCGTTCTCGTAGTTTCTCGATTTTTCGGAAAATTATAATAGCGCGGGAATTGTTACAAAGATATTTTTAATCCATCACTTGTTTACAATGGATTTCCGCAAAGTAACGCCTGAATCAATAAATTATATAAAAATCTAAGTACATCTGTCTAAAAAAGTTAAATAATACCTCAATGTTTTATTTCGCGTTGACGCCTAAAATAGTTTTTTTTTCTTTTAAATAATGGCTTCGTGCGTTTAGCAAATTTAGCCAGTGTCAAGTAAGAGATATATTAATAACATATAAATAATAGTAATGAGAATGAGTAGTGATAAAAATTATAAATAAGATGCCCTCCCCCTAAACCCCTTGAGTCCTCAGTAAAGATGTGGGACTATACTGAGATCTCACATGGTCACGTTCTTGAGAGAAATTGAAAAGTGATGTTGCACTGGTTTTGTTTCATTTACCAACACTCATGTACGTTCACAAACACTTAACGGTTAATAATCCAACGTTATTACACATTAATGTTCGAAATATCAAAAATTTTTGAAAATAGAACAAATCTGCAATCATGACGCTTTACTTTCTCGCCAAGAAGGCAAGTAGGATATACAAAATTAACACTGACCATATTACAAAGCTATACCACCTACATACAATACAACCTCTATCAAGTCTTGAGGTCTTGAACTGTGACCTCTTTAGAACTAGTTTGGACTTGACAGCGTGACGTCACCGGTGTTTAGTAATACTTCAAGATATTTTATTCATACAACATTATGCTGATATAATTCATAATTAAACTAATTAAAAAAATATTTCTTTGTATTTTTGAATGTTTATAATGAGTACACTCAAAAATTACTAAACCGATTTCAGAAACTCTTTCAGCATAGATGATCTTATTTGGAGCCTTATTTTCCACTAGTCATACTATATGTGATAATCGTTAAGCCTAGTTGAAGGCTTTAAATTAGGCTTAAAATGTTCTGGGTTTGGTGGGTGTATAGGGCTCCTACCAAGATCTGAGGAGTCCAAGCCAACGTCACCTGCAAGTGGTGCACCTGCCGAACAACGGACGAGGCGAACATAAGTTCCCGGTAAGCGGCAATAGGCTCGCCACCTATTACGTGGGACCAACAATATAAATTTCAAAGTGTGGGCGTATAGTATGCCTCTGCCTACCCCTTCGGGGAAACAGGCGTGATATTATTTATTTATTTATTTTAAATCCTAATTACATTACTATTACAGAAACTTAATCCTAAGGCAATAATGTAAATAATAAAAATAAAATACCAAATTAACTTAGCTTAACTATCTTATCCTAATAACAACTTACTACCTATAGCATAATACCCTACAGATGACCCTTGTGAATTCACTCAAAGAACACGAAAACAAATCTATTTCTCCTGCTACTGCATTAAGTACACATTATGTATGTATGTATGTATTTTATTTTGACGACCGATATGGCGTGGAGGTCAGTATACCTGCACTTCACTCGAGGGGTCGTGGGTTCGATTCCCACACAGGACAAATCTTTGTGTGCATGAACATGAATATTTGTTCTGGTCTGGGTGTTCTCCTATGTATCTTAAGTATATATTTACAAAAAAAAAAAAAGTATTTATGTATGTTTATCCGTTATTTAGTATCCATAACACAAGTTCTTAATGATACTTATCTTGGAACTAAATAATTGGTGTGATTGTAAGAGAATATTTATTTATTTATATTTTATTTATTTTATTTTTCAATCTCTGAGTAAGCATTCCAAGGCAACAATAAGATACTGTCCTATACTATTTTTTGGACTTACATTTTACATTATTCATACTCACAATTTTGCATTATGCCAATTATGCCAAATGTAGGAAGTAAAATTCAGACTATGGTCACTCAGACAAATTTTTAAATAAATAAAATAACATGCATACCACATAAAATCATATACAAAATCACAGGCGGCTTAAAAGTAAAAAGTTACTTATTTCATGAACTATATAGACACAGAACATAGCACTTGATAACGTCAAAATAAAATATATGTAAAAAATAACGAAAACTTAAGTAAATAGATTATGTACTTGCTAGTAAATATCAAGTTTATGTTTTAAAATGTTTATGAAATAAAACAATTAACGTTTTACATACCTATGAAAACTTAAATAGTTTTAATGAACATTTTTGTCAATCTGCTCTCTCTCTCTGTCTCTCTCTCTCTCTCTCTCTATAGTCGGTTCCTCATTTCTGAGGATCGTGGTTAGCATCGGAGTAACATCTGAAGCGGATGATCTGCTTCCACCTGTTCCGATCCAGCGCGTCTTTCACGACCGCGTAGAATTTAAAAACACCGTAAAAGTAACAAGCATATTTTATTATTTTAATGTTAACTAATTTATACAACAACTCATAATTATATAAGATCTCAGTGAGTATATTTATAATACTATTAAATAAGTACGTTGAAGTCTTTTTTATGTGAACTTCATTTTGAAAAGAAAATAAACTTCACCATGATCACATGATCATGGCAAACATTTTTATATAACTTATAACTGTAAATATTATATTGTTCTACAATAAAAAATGCGTTGAAGTCGTCCTTATCAATAAGTCCTTATTAATGTTGACATAATGTGTCTTAGACTTCTTTAATGACAAAACCATATGATGGACTTCTTGGCGGAAAAGTGAAGCGTCAAGTCAGTTTTGAAATATTTTCTAAAATTTGTGATATTTTGGACATTACTGTGTAATAACGGTGGATTATTAACCGTTAAGTGTATTTGAACGTACATGAGGCTCATTAATGATTATGCTTATGATTAATTTGATTAAATTAATTTTGTATAATACAGAATTAATGATTATGATAGATTTTAATTTTTCAATGTTTTCTTAGCTTTAATTAAAGCTAAGAAAAGTTAATACAATATTGTACGCCCATGAGATAGAACACGGCAAGAAAATGTTTTTATATACTCATCATAACAACCTGTGTTTTAACAATAAGTAATATAAAGTGATTTGATTGCATGACGAAATTAAGAATTTACCAATGTTACATTTAGACATAAGTTGGGACTTCTTGGCGGGAAAGTTAAGCGTCACGTGTTTGTGAACATACATGAGTGTTGGTAAATCAAACAAAACAGTGCCACATCACTTTTCAAATTTTCTCTCAAGGAGTCCATGTGAGATCTCAGTATAGTCCCACATCATTACTGAGGACTCAAGGGGCTTAGGGGAGGGTATCTCATTTACCATTTATCATCTTTGAATCTATGAAATGTGATGTTGCATTGCTTTGTTTGATTTACCAACACTCATGTTTATTCACAAACACTGAACGGTTAATAATCCACCGTTATTACACATTAATGTTAGAAATATCACAAATTTTAGAAAATAAAACAAAACTGCAGACATGTCGCTTCACTTTCCCGCCAAGAAGTCCTTAAATACTAAAGATAACGATCACATACTTTTTTTAATTACATATTAATATTAAAAATAATAATAATATGACATCTCGCCTAGTATGAATGTGGGCGAAGCACTATTCACCTCTCATCATTCACGTTTCATCTAGAGAATTATGTTTAACTTTTAAATAATAATAATAATAAATTTAAAAGGAAAAATTAAGTGAATATCTGGACTTGGCCCACGAGATTTCTGCCATGTACGATGTGGACTCAGCGACGATTGTTCCGATAGTGGTTACGGTCAACGGGTTGATAGCGAAGAGCTTCGACCAATATCTTAAGAAGCTCAAGCTGGGTTAAGGGTCAGATACAAAAGGCAGTGCTTCTCGATACGGCGCACATTGTCAGGAGTTTTCTCTCTATGCAGCCCTAGTCGCCAGTCGTTTGGGTGTTACCTCGCGGCCTATTTATTATATAGTATTATATAGTATTGTATTTTTTTTTGTTATATAATAATTGTAAAAAATATAAATTATGTGTAAATAAAATAAATATATGTGAATAATAATAAATTTATTTATGGCAATACCATATAACAATTTTTCTTAGATTAAGTATAATGACGACTTCTTGGCGGGAAAGTGCAGCTTCACGTCTGCAGTTTTGTTTTATTTTCTAAAATTTGTGATATTTCTAACATTAATGTGTAAAAACGGTAGATTATTAACCGTTAAGTGTTTGTGAACATACATGATTGTTGGTAAATCAAACTAAACAGTGCAACATCACTTTTTAAATTCTCTCAAGAAGTTCGTGTGAGATCTCAGTAAAGTCCCACATCTTTACTGAGGACTCAAGGGGCTTAGAGGAAGGTATCTCATTTACCATTTATCATCTTTATCACCACTCATTCTCATTTACTATGAATTATATATTATTAATATATCACTTACTTGACACTGGCTAAATGTGCTAGACGCACGAAGCCATTATTTAAAATAAAGAAAAGTATAATGACACTAGTGATTTTACAAATTTAAGAGTTTACGTTGTCGACTGTACTAGTATAAACTGTGTCACAGATTGTAGGAAGGTTTCAGCCTACTTCAAAGGAAATAAATCATCATCATAGCCTAGCATTATCCCGTTTGCCCTAGACTTAAGCTTAGGGCCCAGGGTCTGCTCACTGGTTCAACCAAATTTGACTTAATTTCAGTTATTACGTGGAGCGACTGCCGTCTGAACTCCGCAACCCAGAGGGAAACATCATTCTATAGTTAAACCAGCTGTCAGTCTGTTAGAAGGCACTGACTTCCTAATAACGACTGCCATAGATGTTCATGACAGCCGGGACCAACGGCTTAACGTGCTTTCCGGGGCACGGAGCAAGCGATAATTACGCACATAACTTCGAAAATTCATAGGTGCACGCCACCAGGGTTTGAACCAGAGACCCTCTGAATTTAAAGGCAATGGGTCTCGCCACTGAGCTATCGCCGCTCTCAAAAGAGATAAATGATAGTATGTATCTATATAACTATTATTTTAAGGTTATAAAAGAACGCGTACGAAAGCTGCCTAATAATTGTCAAGAAATATGAGAAAGGATTTAAAGAAGAATTGATACAAGAAGAAGTCTGGAGAAGAATAAGAAAGATTTTGAAGAACAATAAGATTATTCCCCGGGATCTTGACCTAGCCTCTCCTTGGCTTTGTCTGTGTTTCATAGTTTCAGACATAGCCTGATAGAGGTTACGTTTTATCCCTTTCACACAACCAGAAAATGAACAAGAGAGAAAGAGAAAACAGCATTTTTGAACCGTCCGTTTTAAATCATATTTTTTGTGTATATAATAAATAAATAAATATTCTATTACAATCACACCAATTCTTTATTTCCAAGATAAGTATCATTAAGAACTTGTGTCATGGATACTAAAAAACGTATAAACATAGTTAAATACTTTTTTTTTGTAAATACATACTTAATATACATAGGAAAACACCCACACCAGAACAAATACTCATGTTCATGCACACAAAGATTTGTCCTGTGTGTGTCGTCATTTTACTCGTATGTCTGGTTTGAAATAACGTACATTTTACAGTAGATAGAATTAAGAGTTTTTTTTTGTCATAACGACGATAGTATACTTTTTTTAAATTTATTTTTATTGTTTAATAAAAAATTACATAAAAATAATGGATATAAAATCAAAAAATTGGTTTAATTTGGTGTTGGGCGCTCTCTTTTGGACAGTTGTCGAAATACAAAGAAAAGAAGAGTTGAAAAGTCGGTTAAAAAAAGCTTCAAGCAAGCAATGCAACTTAAAATGAAACTTGTGACTAGTTAAATTAATTTTGGATTTTTTGTCATTACATCTTTAAAGTATAATGTGCGATTTGACTTCTGAAAAGGATAATTCTTTAAAAAGAAGATTAAGAGTGGAAAGCAGAAGCATGTACCTCCATGACAATGCCAATAATTATTATGGTATACCATACTTTTCTTCCCATAATTCAAGTTCTATTTATTAATGCAGGCAGAGATCAGACTTGCGTCCTTTCTATCCACTTGTTACGATCTTGGCATCCACTCTTAGCTTCATTCACACTCACTAACATTCTCATACACGCCACGTCGGTTTAGGATACTTTTGATTAGCCCTTTCTCTATCACCATTTGGTCCATCATTCTATTTGAAGTTTGAGATATCTTTATATCCCATAAGAATTACAATTCACTTACGTAAGAAAAATGTTGGGTAATCATGAAAAAACTATTACCTACACAATTCAAATCAAAAAATATTTATTTCTTGAACTATTAAGTACATAGTAGGTACTTGAAAACGTCAAAATTAAATATGAAAAAACAATCGAAATATTATTATTACACTGAAATCACGAAGCTTAGATTCACTTATATGCAACAAAACAATTTAAAAACAAAAAATAATTAAGTGTAAGTGAATCTTTAGTGCCAGTTCCGAGCCACCGCTCTGTTAGAAGAACTGGCAAGAAACTTACAGGCTATGTATGCTCTTTTAAATTTATCCATTGGTTTGGTACTTGAATTACAATCTTCACACAAAACGTAAAAATACACGGAGTACTCTTAACTGGAAGAGTCATGGACATAAAAAATCTGAATAACAATACAATAGAAGTGCAGTGCCCGCGTAATATTGCTGGCATCCTGGTGTATCGTATTGCACCAGTAAATCTAGAATTATTAAATACATTGCCAATTGAGTTCGTTATATCTGAATCGCACCTCACTACAAACAATCAATGTACTGTGTTCAAGAATAGGTAACTTATAGTCCGTAGTGAATGTCAGCAACGTCAATCTCGAACTAAAATTTTCAAATAGGCGACATGCGCTCCGATAGTTGTACGCGGTACATTACTATTTCTAGTGTCTTATTATTTAGATTCATGTGGTCATGAACTAAGGTGCGCTGGGTTTATGAATGTTATGTAATTTTAAGTGTTTTCATTGTATTTTTGATGTTGTTTGGTAGGTTATTTATTACACTAGCAGTCGCCCGCGGCTCCGCCCGCGTGGATGTCGGCTACCGCTGTAAAATGCCTACCCAGAAAAGACACGGTCAGCAAAAAGATTTCCAGATCAATTCACAGACACGGACACTAACATCGACGACGCAGTCATTATCCGCAGGCTGCATAGATTGTCTTTATGTGGATGTTGAAGTTGTTAATGATGAAAATATTTAAATCAAATTAATACTTAGTTTTTACTCTTACCGGCAGTCCCGGAAAGCAACCTGTTGTTTTGGGATAGATAACTAAAGCGATTATTGTAAATCTTCCCCATAAACAACATTTGACATTAAATTATTTTTAGGTGACAAAATAAACTGATGGTCGGGAGCCCCGACCCGTGATAGGGCGCTGTGCAGCAGAAATCGTAATAATTTAAGTTCGCCATAACTTCAAAAACAAACGTCCAATTTTGATCATTCCAAGACCAAATATTATCTACATAAACTGCACTTAGTGATCAAATAATTAATTTTGATAGGGATAAGTAAAATAAATGCGTATAAATATAGAACAAAAAAAATCTAGATTTTTAAATAAAAAAAAGGGTTGTTGTGCCTCACTCGCCATATATAGGTATAGTGTGTCGCGGACTTTTTAGTAGGTGGTATAAGATCTTTAATTCATTCATACATTTTGTGGTTCTATCTTTTATAGTTTAGGCAGCTTACGCAACTGTTCTGGTTGATTTTTACACTTTGTGTCCGAAAAACCCAAATATTTTACGGAACCCTATTTTTTTCGAAATTATAATATAGCCTATGTTACTCAGTGATAATGTAGCTTTCTATTGAAAAAAGAATTATTAATATCGGTCCAGTAATTTTTGAGTTTATTCGTTACATACAAAAATACAAATCTTTCCCGTTTATAATATTAGTATAGATTACATTGACTCCCCCCCCCCCGTACCACCCCAGTGACGCTTACATGGAGCCTACATCGCATACTGGCTAGCTGAGCACGGTGAGCGGCACCACGCGACTTTTTTCTAATACTCGCATTTTTAAACTCGTGATATCTTCCTAGTGAAATGTCCGAATTGAATAATTCAAAAAGTTATAAAAAGGTATTGAAGCCGTCTTGAATACAAAGTAATTTTTTTTGATAAGGATTAATACCAAGGTACAAATATAGAGCCTTTTCAAGCGGCGGCATATAAATTAAATTTTTAGAATAAAAAACCGCTTACTGTGACGTAATTATAATATTTAGACATATGCTGTCGCGACACTTTTTGTAGATAATGATAAGTACTGCAAAGTCGTAGTACATAATTTTGTTTTATCATCAATAGTTTTCGCTGCGCACGCTATGTAAGGAATTTTTCAGGTCATTTTTTTACACCTTGGGTTACATTATTGGATTTTTAGTAAGGATCCCTAATTTTTAAGAAAAATATAATATAGCCTATGTTACTCGGGGATAATGTAACTTTCCAAAGGTGAAAGAATTTTTGAAATCGGTTCAGTAGTTTCGGAGCCTATTCATTACAAACAAACAAACAAACAAACAAATCTTTCCTCTTTATAATATTAGTATAGATATAGACAACTGCAATTAATTTTTTTCCGTATTTAGTGCATGGTCGTATTAGTCGTATGTCATTTCCACTTCTAAATGTGCTCCTTCACCAGGAGCATTCGCCTGTATTGCCACATTTCAGATTCGATTTCAAACCGATAATAACACTATCTCCCGGACTGAAGAGCATTCGCATGTAGAATAAAATTTTGAGCATTTAGTTTAGTAGATTCCTCGCATTTATGTTACATGTTGTATCAAAATATTACAGGTTGTATCATTACAAGTTGCGCACTGTAATGCTTGGTTCTCCTCCGTCACTGATGTAATGCTTGAACCTGTAACGTTACATTACAGAAGAATGCTCCCGGTGAGGTGTAAGGTGCTCACCTTAAACCAAATTTTCTGTTTTTGGGGTTTTTTTGTAAAACTTATTTGTGTGTAAATGTTATTAGTAAGTATTTTTCTAATAAGGATACAATTATTTAAAAAAAAATTCAGAATCAAAACTTAACACCCTTTGGAATCCCTTTGAACTCACTCGCTTTAAATCTAACCACAGTCCACAGGTACTCTCTCAACGCGACATAATTCCTTCAAGATAATATTTTAAAAGCAAGCAAATTCTGTTAAAAGTAATTTAGCCCAGCCATTTCTCCAAAACTATTATTTAGCTTGTGGTCTTACATCATATCATCATCATCATCATCATCTCAGCCCATTAACGTCCCACTACTGAGCACGAGCCTCCTCTCACATACCAAGGTGTGAGGGTATTGGGTCATACTCCACCACGCGGACCCAGTGCGGATTGGCGGAGGCATGTGGCTTCCTGCTGTTAGAATTTATCAAGCCGCCCATTAGCCCTCTAACATGGCTTAACGACTACCACATTTAGTGATAACCGGGACCAACGAGTTAACGTGCCTTCCGAAGCACGGCACCCGATATCAAATGAAACACAAACGGGCACCCATCCAAGGACTGACCTCTGTAAACTCTGCTGTACTTTGGTGATCGTTTCCGACCACCGAACACCGCAGAGCTACATTATATGTAGGAACAAACTCTAACTATCTTTAAACCTAAACACAGATATACAGTCTCCCGCACCAAATCATTCGTATATGTCAAAGTCGCAAGGAGATTCGCTATTTCTTAAAATAGCCAGTTTTACAAATATCACATAAGACCAGTAAATTATTCATAAAAGCGTATGTGACTTAGAGATATAAGCCAAAATGTAACTTGTGCTCATATGATTAAGGAAACAGTAAGAAACTAGTTTATAACACTGGTTGCCCTTGACAAACCACATTTGTGTATATATAATGTGATAATGTCACTAGTAAGTCCGTCTAATAGTTTGTATTTAAAATTCAAATATCAGATTCAGGGTCTTCTACTAAAATGGATTCACAATTCGGTTTTGAAGATTTATTTTGTGAAGATGTTAATTCGTGATCGGAATCAAGATTTTCCTAACGCCATTCAAATTTACAAGGTGGCCGGAAACGGTCATTTTAGCTAAGCAGAGTTAGATAAACACAACAATAATAATAAATATTCTCTTACAATTACACCAATTATTTAGTTCCAAGATAAGTATCACTAAGAACTTGTGTTATGGATACTAAATAACGGATAAACATACTTACATACCTTTTTGTTTGTAAATACATACTTAATATATATAGAAAAACACCCAGACCAGAACAAATATTTATGATTATGTACACAAAGATTTGTCCCGTGTGGGAATCGAACCCACAACCTCTGGAGTGAAGTGCAGGTATAGTGACCTCCACGCCATATCGGTCGTCAAGTGCCTTATAATACTCCAGACTTTGAGATATAAGCTGCGAACTGAATAAGTGTTAGCCGTGGTGGACTCTCATGACATTTTTTTTTTTTATTAAAACATAATAAATAAATAATTTTTTTCTAACAAAGATAAGTATCATTAAGAATTTGTTTTATAGATACTAAATAACGGAAAAACATACATAAATACTTTTTTTTTGTAAACACATACTTAATATACACAGGAAACACCCAGACCAAAACAAATATTTACATTCAAGCACACAAAGATAATATGTCCTGTGTGGGAATCGAACTTACGACCTTAGGAGCAGAGTGCAGGTATGCTGACCTCCACGCCATACCGGTCGTCAAAACATACAATAACGCCTGTTCTTCCGAAGGGGTAGGCAGAGGTATATTATACGCCCACACTTGGTCAATAGTATAGTGGGTTGGTGGGGGTCAATTATATAATAGGTGGCGAGCCTATTGCGGCCACTTTTTATTTACGTCGGTTACAAAATGCCTTTACGAACAGCCTCCCAGCCGAAGAGGGATCGAGGGGGAAGTGTGGGGAGACCTCCTCAGAGAAGCGCAGTGTAAAGCGCCCCCTACCTCCTTATGCGACCATGGCGTATGTGACCGATTTCAAGGGGGATCTTGTTAGAAGGTAGGGGCACCCTGCCCCCGCCACCTATGACCCCCTGGCTCTGCGTGGCCAGCTCGCTGCACCAAGGCGTAGCCGCAGAGAGTTTGAATCCCGCTCTCCGGCCTCCTGCGAAGTGCTGATGTCGGAGGGCCATCGCCTCCTTCGCCGTTTCGTTGCCTTACATCATTCGCAGCATGACATTGTACCAATCTATGATAAGCTTTAAAAGAGGACAATAATAATAATAATAAATAATTTCTAACAATAACACCAATTATTTAGTCCTAACATAAGAATCATTAAGAACTTGTGTTATGGATAAATGACGGATAAACATACTTAAATACTTTTTTGTAAATACATACTTAATATACATAGAAAACACTCAGACCAGTACATATATTCATGTTCATGCACACAAAGATTTGACCTGTGTGGGAATCGAACCCACGACCTCAGGAGCAGAGGGCTGGTATACTGACCTCCACGCCATATCGGTCGTCATAATGACAATGAGAGGTCATCCACTTTAATCCTGCTCATAAATATAGATAAGGCCAATGCAGATCCATTTTCTCCTTCTCCTTCCTGGACTCCAAACAATAAGAGGCACTTTCTCCATTTCATTTCTAATTCATCCGTGATGACTTCGAGGGTGTATAGGGATCCTAATTTGATCTTATTCTCTTTTTTTTTTATACGTCGGTAACAAAATGCATTTACTCACTGTCTCCCGGCCAAAGGGGGACCGAGAGAGGTGTGTGGGACTCACCACCGGCAGACACGACCACCAGCAGTAATACCCACTAAAAATCTTCCGACGACGCCCGCCGCTTGTTGAGATACTCTATCTGAGGGGGGCCAGTACCTGGGTTGCAGCTCTGACACCCCGCCCACGGCCAACATCCCCCGGACTAAAACCGGGAGGACCTCCTCAGAGATATGCAGTGGACGCGCCCATCCTACCTCCTTGTGCAACCATAGCGTGTGTGGCTGACTTCTCGGAGGGTCCATGGTTGGACAGCAGGGACCCCTGCCCCCGCTGCCTAAGACCCTCCTGGCGATGCTTGACAGGCCCTCCTGGCCCGCCCGCTGCGCCCTCTACAGCTCCCTCTTAGTTTCCCCCCCGGTAGTCAGTACTAAGGGCACCCAGAGTCGCCAATCTCTGGGTGCCCATTCCCTAGCGCCTTCTGCGCCCTACCGGGAGGTACTCAGCCCCCCCACCACGACAAGGTGGAGACCAGTCGGGGGGGAAGCCAACCTCACCTGCAAGTGGTGCAATGATTCCGAGCTTGGAGATGTTGCGATTTTCTGCTGAGAGAAAACATTCATGTCTCTTGAAGCTGGAAAACGCTTAGTCGAGTATATCGATGGATATTGGGTCCTTCTTATAGTTTTAGATTACTCACTTTTTACTTTTAAATAGGTACACAGGCAAACACACGTGCAAACTTTGACATATATGATATTATAGGTTCCAAACTTACATTACATGAAGCGCTCGTAGCTCTGCGATGCTAGGTGGTCGAAAACGACCACCAAAGTACAGCAGAGTTTACAGAGGTCAGTCCTTGGATGGGTGACCGTTTGTGTGGCATTTGATATCGAGCGCTTCCGTGCTTCGGAAGGCACGTTAAGCCGTTGGTCCCGGTTATCACTAAATGTGGTAGTCGTTAAGCCATGTTAGAGGCCTAATGGGCGGCTTGAAAAATTCTAACAGCAGAACGCCATACACCTGCCTCCACCAATCCGCACTGGGTCAGCGTGGTGGAGTATGACCCAATACCCTCACACCTTGATATGTGAGAGGAGGTTCGTGCTTAGTAGTGGGACGTATATGGGCTGAGATGATGAAACTTACATAACAACTGATTACAAAAAGACTCAACATTTTTTGACATATTTGTATGAAAGTGATGAATTAAAAATATCTAATAGAGTGTCTCTCGTTTCAGCGTTGGTCGTGAAGACATCGTTGTTCTGAGGCTCCTATCTTACCTGAAGATGCCCTGTGTAAGGGCGAAACACGTGTCGCGTTGAATAGTTTCTCGATTTTTCGGGAAACTATAGTAGCGCGGATATTGTTACAAAAGATATTATGAATCCATCACTTGCTTACAATGGATTTCCGCAATGAATGAAGTAACGCCTGAATCAATAAATTATATTTACATGAATTGTTAATTTAATGAATGATTGTTTTTTTTATGTTTTCGACATTTTATTTGTAATGATTTATTGTCAATAACAGTAAGGGTCCGATTTCACCAGATATAAACGAGGATGCGTTGCGAAACGCACCCTAATAGAGGACTTTTTGGCGGGAAACTGAAGCGTCATGTCTGCAGTTTTGTTTAATATTGAACTTTGTGATAATTAAATCATACTTTGTAAGCAACAACGTTCTAGTCAAAATTATTTTTTTCTACAAAATTGTGGCGCCACTAATCTAGACGATCGGAAACGATTACAGCAGTTAAGCAACGTTTAAAGGTTAGTCTTTAGACTTCTTCGCGGGAAAGTGAAGCGTCATATCAGTAGATTTGTTTTATTTTCTAAAATTTGTGATATTATGTCGAACATTAATGTGTAATAACGGTGGATTATTAATCGTTTAGTGTTTGTGAACATACATAAGTATTGGTAAATAAAACAAAACAGTGCAAATCTCTTTTCAAATTCTGTCAAGAAGTCCATATAAGATCTCAGTATAGTCCCACATCTTTACAGAGGCTTGAGCCCTCCTCCTGAGTGTTTAGGGGAGGACTTCTCATTTATCATCTTCATCACCACTCATTTTAATTTACTATATATTAAATATTACACTGTGTGTTTTGTAATAAAAATAATGTAAAAGAGCATACATAGCCTGTGAGTTTCTTGTCAGTTCTTCTCACAGAGCGGAGGCTCGGAACTGGCACTTAGATTCACTTACACCTAATTTTTATTTATTTGCATGTAAGTGAATCTAAGCTTCGTGATTTCAGGGTTAATATTAATTTTTTTTTCATGTATATTTTGTTTTGATGTTTTCAAGTGCTATGTAATAGTTTATGAAATAAAGAACTTTTTACTTTACTTTTTTTACTTTTACTTTATTATTAATATATCTTTAACTTGACATTGGCAAAATGTGCTAAACGCACGAAGCCATTATTTAAAAACAGTAATAGATGATATCATTTTTTATTTTTAATTTAGAATTCAATTTTGTTTGTAATTTTATAATTTATAAGTAAGTAATTGTTATTTGTGCTTTATAAATATACCATCGCACGCCTTTCGGCAAAACATGGCAGTACCCTCACCAATGTATCACCTTAACGTAGTTAC
Organism: Musotima nitidalis; assembly: GCA_949126915.1. NCBI lineage: Eukaryota > Metazoa > Arthropoda > Insecta > Lepidoptera > Crambidae > Musotima > Musotima nitidalis. The sequence continues at coordinate 2,196,340 of OX421441.1, forward strand.
TTGTGTTTTTAATAAATGACTTGATTTGATTTGACAACATGATCCATATTGATTAGGCATTAAACTTCATTAATGTAATTTTCTGTGTTTTTATTATATGACTTGATTTGATTTGACAACATGGTCCATATTGAGCGTGCATTAAAATTAATTAATATAATTTTTATTTCGTTGGGACAATAAACAATTGTACAATATATATTTATTGTAACTTATTATAAACAATGAAATGTGCAGTACACAAGCAGTACAGTCATCCATGACTAACTATTAAAATAAATTGATACCGCAGTGCACTAAAAACAAAAGCCACTATTAAATTTTTTTATTTTATTTATGACTGAAATATGTAAAAATGTATGAATTATTACATACATACTTTCTCGTCTGTTTTCCCCAAAGGGTTAGGGCAGAGACGTATTACAAGCCCCCCCCCCCCCTACTAGGAACTACCCCCCGGTGGGAGGAGGGAGATAATGCCCCCGCATACCACACACCCGATGTGTGGTTATGTCGGACTTCAACCGACTAAACCTCTCCTTGTATTAGCCTTTAGTATTGCTACTGTGAAGGCGACATCTGAAGCGGTCGGCACCTGGGGAGGCACCGACGCGTCGCGCACTAAGCGGAATGCTAGGTGACGTATGTTGGAAGGCGGGAAGCCTTGACTGAAGTGGAGCCATAAGTCGCATCTTACGACACCTTTGGGTTGGTTCTATTCTTAAGCCGGAAACCACACGGCTGATACAAGGCATCTTACTTTGGGTTGGTTCTATTCTTAAGCCGGAAACCACACGGCTGTTACAAGGCATCTTACTTTGGGTTTGTTCTATTCTTAAGCCGGAAACCACACGGCTGTTACAAGGCATCTTACTTTGGGTTGGTTCTATTCTTAAGCCGGAAACCACACGGCTGTTACAAGGCATCTTACTTTGGGTTTGTTCTATTCTTAAGCCGGAAACCACACGGCTGTTACAAGGCATCTTACTTTGGGTTGGTTCTATTCTAAAGCCGGAAACCACACGGCTTACGGTTACAAGCCCACACTTCGACAATTATATTAAATCCCACGTTACGTTATAGGTAGCGAGTCTGTTGCCGCTGCCTGGAAATTGTTATGTTCGCCAGAAACTCGTCCGTTGATCGGCAAGGGCACCACCAGCAGGTGAGATCGACTTGTATCTATCTATACCATTTATATATTTATAATGATAATAATATTCTTCTTGGCTTAGGCCCGTGAGTCTCGTTAAACACCAGAAAGTAAGATTTCTAAAAAAAATATATTCCAAAATAATAATGATCATTTATTTGCACAAAACATTGTACAACGTGGTCTTTACACAATATCAATTCAAGAGCTCATGCTTCACTATTAAAATAGCATGCAAATCATTTATATTTCCAATGTATTCTAATACCTATCTAATAAATAATAAAATAAAATAAAATAAAAAAATTGGTTGCCTGTAAAGTCGGTATACGGGCGAAAGTTTTACGTGACAACGACTTTGAGTGGTAAAATAATTTTAATGTGAATATTCATTCGTATAGTAGGAAGAAGGATGAAATAATAGTAACAATTTAAAACATTTATTTATACAAAGAATTATATTTAAAACATTAATTTATACAAAGAATCTCTCGCTCTTAGGCGGGCTAACTGTGCTCCGAGCTGTGTGCCGAGTGGAAGGGACGCGTGCCTCTCACTCGCTCTCATTGTGAGCGCATAACGTGAGCGGAGCGTAACGCAGTTTCTTGAAGTGTCACCCGGCAAACCAATTTATAAGACGTTGTCACGTCAAAATATTCTAAATTCTGAATTAGTCTGAGAAAATTTACAATAATAATATTACATTCCAAATAAATCTAGTATAATTTTACAAATGTCAATAAACTCAATCAATGCCAGTAATCTCAATGAAAATATAAATTATAAATGTTCTCTTACAATCACACCAATTATTTAGTTCCAAGATAAGTATCATTAAGAACTTGTGTTATGGATACTAAAGAACGGATAAACATACTTAAATACCTTTTTTTTGTAAATACATACTCGATATACATAAAAAACACCCAGACCCGAACAAATGTTCATATTCATGCACACAAATACGCACGACCTCTCGTGTGAAGTGCAGGTATACTGACCTCCACGCCATATCGGTCGTTAAATATAAAAATAAAAGTTAATTTTATAATGGTGTTTAATTCTAACAAGAGTTTTAACCAAACCATAGTCTAGGTATAGGTACCATGGCCTAGTGACAGTTCAACGGGCAAACCCGGGGCGGGTCAAGGCAGGCGAGTGGAGCCAGGCAAGTCACCTGATGACGTCACCACTAGGGCTGCCATTCTTTCTCTAATATAGGATATTGCCCCTTTTTGACGTGACAACGTCTTATAATTCGATAGAGCCGGCTGCACGCACGAAAAAACATGACTCATGCGGCGTTACCTCGCTCTGAGGCGTTCCATGTAAGGCTTGAAGTGCAAGCGAGAGCGCTGAACGAGCGACAAAGAAGCACAATCGGCCTTTGCGTTCGGCAGCGTTCGACATCCGTCTCTCTCCTACTTGAGTGAGCGATGCGTCTGCGTGGACAGCTGCTGCTTTATTAAACAAATAAAATTAAAATTTTCTTTTGAAAAATGCTACTATTCCATCAGTATTTTCTTAAGACGTGACACGTTCAACTATCGTCAGTAAACCGACTTTACAGACAACCAATTTTTTTTGTAGGTAAGTGTAATACAGAATCTACGACAGTAAAGTCTTTAATAAAGTATATATTTACGTAACTGTGACGTTTACTGATTATGGGTACATACACCATATCCTAGCATTATCCCGGTTGCCCTAGCCTTAAGCTTAGAGCCTCGATTCTGCTTACTGGTTTAGCAATATTTATCTGAACATACATATATACATTCACGCCTGTTTCCCTGAAGGGGTAGGCAGAGGCATATGATACGCCCACACTTCAAGAATTGCATTGTCAGTCGTAATAGGTGGCGAGCCTATTGCCGCTGACCGGGAACTGTTAATTACGCCAGAGCCTCGTCCGTTTATCGGCAGGTGCACCACTTGCAGGTAAGGTTGGCTTGGAATCCTTAGGTCTTGGTAGGATCCTATACATTGGCTGAATTTCAGTTATTACACCGTGTGACTGCCGTCTGACCTCCGCAACCCAGATGAAAACATTATTCATCAACACCAGCAGTCAGGAAATTAAAAGGCATTGACTTTCAAATAACGACTGCCATAAATGTTTATGACTTGTACGCTTTCCGAGTCACGGGAATTACGCAAATATCTTTGCAAAGATCTAGGTTTGAACTCGAGTTTCTCTGAATGGTAGTGTATTTGTCTGATCACTGGCCTATCGCTGCATAGGTAATCGGCGCTAAGTACTATAATCTTTATTTTTCCATTTAAGTGCCTTAGATATGAAACTATAGGTCTAAAACTATGTTTAATTTTAGTACTAATCTCTTTTTGTATATGACTGGTTGTTTTTAAATATAATAAATAAGTAAAATATATGATTAAAATATCTGAAGGAGAGCTGAAGTGACCTTTATAGGAAGATGTCTTTGCAGGGTACAGTGGCAGTTGGCGGGGCATAGCTCAAAGACGACCGATGGGGCGATAAGGTTCTCTAAAGGCGACCACAAACCGGCAAAAGTAGTAGAGTATACCCGAAGAACCGAAGATCTGGTCGAGGCGGCGGGAAGCCGATGGATGCAGGCGGCTCGAAACAGCTCGACGTGGAAAGCAGTTAGAAAGGCCTTTCTTTAGCAGTGGTATTATTGCAGTTTATGATGGCACGTCAATAATTTCCATACGCTGTTTATCGCATAGATCGATCAAGAAATGCATTTTAAATGCGTCAATATGCATGTAATGATCTATTAATTTGGTTTTGTTTTTTGTGTATGTAGTATAACATGTTTGATCTAATTGTTTGTGTAATGTTGTTTTAATTGTTTCTAATTGTTTGAGTAAAATATTTTCTTATTCCTATGAAAACCCAATTTTTACCCATTATCGTGAAATAATATATGTATATCAGATACACCTACAGAATTTATTTAATATTCCGTCTAGATTAAGGTCACAAAATATAAATTATTTTATATTCACAAGTATTTGGATGAGACTGGTGGCTGCTCCACTCATTTAATAAGCATGTATGTGTAGGGATACCAAGACTTTAGGATTTCCAAGCTACCTTCACCTGCAAGTGGTGTTTCACTAACGGACGAGGCTCTGGCGACCATAAAGGTTCCCGATAAACGGCAGTAGGCTCGCCACTTATTACGTGGGACCGAAAATATAATTGGCGAATTGTTGGAGTATAATTCCTCTGCCTACCCCTTCGAGGAAACAGGCGTGATTGCATGTATGTAAAAAGCATTTCTTGGTCGATTTATGCGACAAACAGGATAGAAAAATATTTTTAAAAAAGGCGAATGAGTTTCTTGTGGCATTTTCGTTGCCTTTTGAAAGCCTCGTTAGAGTCAATGACAGACTGACTGACTGACGCACAATCCCCTGTCCCCTTTAGAATCACGACAGGCTGACTGACAGATCCTCCCGATAAGATAAACCACAACAGACAGATAAACTGACAAACTTTGACAAATTCTGACAAAGAATCCATTTGCTTTTATTTCTTGATTATGGTACCGCTCATATCTCTTTCATTGTTGTTGAAAAAAATATATCGAATTTCCATTTTGTTTGTAAATACTTGACGAATCTTAATGATCATTTAAGCTTCCACGGGCATCAAGAGCTAAAGTTCTTGTCGATCTGCCAAGCAGATCCAATCTTGGACAGAACGCACCCATAAATCGAATTATAAGGGAGTTTAATGGCGTCGATAAAACCAAAAACCTCGATTTGTTCATGGGTGGTATTCGCGGGTTTAAGAGGTCTCTCCTCACATGACCGCAATTTGTGTGATATATATATATATTTTTATCTTATTTTATTCATCTTTAATTTAGCTTTTTAATAATGTATAAATATTGATTTTGTTATTGTGTTCTTAAACCATAACTTTAACTGGGAATTTTCGTTATAAACTGTTTTAATTGCATGCTGTCTTCGCCTATAATTATAATGACATTGAGCTAAATACTGCTATGGTTAATTTTTTCTTGGTATTATTAATGTTTATTATGTTGGTGATCATTTTAATAAATAAATAAATAAATCATAAAAACAATAATGTTTATTTTTATTGAGTGATTTTTTAAAATGTACTGGCTGTGATGATGAAGTAAATTAAAATTTATACTATATTTGACACACCTTTTTTCGCTATTCTATTATTTTATTTATCCCAAGTAAATGTGGCAGCCCTAGACACGACGCTTGCCTCGCTAACCTTCTAATCTGGCAATTAAATCTAACAGTTAACTTGAGTGCGTACTGCTTCAGAATTATAATAGCGAATATCCATACATATATGTATATAGCGTAAGTTACTTTGTCTACTTATTTCAACGGTAAGTTGAAATAAGTATCTTTGGACATCTTACACTGCGCCAGTTAGTTTTACAATATTTTGCGAAAATGCCGTTTCACGCCCCGCTTAAAAGTCGCGGGATCATAGGAAATAGGAAACACATGAGCCGGCAGCGAATCCCCAAATTTCTTGGTTCGAGTGCTGATAGTCTGCACAGTATGTGTTGTAATGTAATGTTATTTTTGGTACTATTTTAGATTTAAGATGCTGTTAGCTTTAAAAAAAATTATTTTTATTGTAATTTGTAATGTACCAAATAAACGTTTTTATTATTATTATTATAAAATAATATATCTTTAAGAGATGTATGTATGGGAATCCTACCAGAACCTAAGAAGCCAAAGCCAACCTTACCAGCAAGTGCACCTGTCGATTAACGGACGAGACTCTGGCGAAGATAACAGTTCCCGGTAAGCGGCAATTGGCTCGCCACCTATTTCGTAGAACCAACTTTATTATGGTGAAATGTGGGCGTAAATTATATGCCTCTGCCTACCCCTTTAAGGGAACAGGCGTGACAGTATGTTTATGAGATTTTAGATCACTAAGACATGTCAATAATTATAATCAGCTTTATAAAGACCATTGTTAAATATTTCTCTCCCCAATAGATTATATTGAGGATAGTTGTCCATAAATCACGCTGGGCAGGCGGGTTGGTGATCGCAGTTCCAGCCAGTACGCAGGATGACGCTGCTGCCCATCATCCGGTAGGATTTCTCTTCGTCGACTCTTATACTACTCCCGTGAGTTAAGAGCGGTGGTACTTTTCTGGGCTGGTACCACACCACACCCACGGTAGACAGGGTGTATGTATAATTCTAACTCACTCAGTGTATTTAATGCACAACAGTTGTTTTCGTGAAGGTCATTTTATAATATTCCAATGAAAGTATTAAAAAATCTGCGCATATATTTGAATAATTTATTAAATACAAATATTTACAGTGTACATTTTTAGCACAAACAATCTTAGAACAATTTAAGAACTAAGTATATACCGCAGTTAATTAAAATAAATTATTATTCTACAGGTAAGTAATTACAAAACGAAGTACAGTCAGTTACAACAATATGTTACAATTCCGACTGCTCTTTTTTAAAAACCTATTTACTAAATTTTAAGATTACTTAAATAATAATATACATAAGTGTATTTATCTAAAGGTACATAAATGGAAGTATATTTTCAATGGTCAAGTATTATTTTATTTACATGTTTCGTATACGTACTGAATAAAATTCACTTATTTGTAAAAGGCAATAGGATGTGTGGCGTCGTGCTGTTAGAATTTATGAAGCCACCCAATGAAGCTTTTAACTTGGCTTAACAATTACCACAAATAACCACATGATAACCAGGAACATTGGGACTTATTTAAATTCCGAAGCAGAAAAGTGGAAACCCATACTTCAATAATTTCTGGACCAAGGGTAAAACAGAACCGTTGATTGAATCTAGGAATTGATTTATGAGAATTGAGAAGTGACATTTAATGAACCGCCCAGGGCGATCATAGTCGGCTCGGTTTAACGGTCGGTCGGTGGCAGCTTTAGACTTACGCCCGAAATTATCCGCTATCTCAGATTAAACCAATATATAAATATTTTTTGATAATTACACCAATTATTTAGTTCCAAGATAAGTATCATTCAGAACTTGTGTTATGGATACTGAGTAACGTATAAAAATACATAATTTTTTTGTAAAAAAATATTTAATATACATAGGAAAACGTCCAGAGCTTTCATGTTCATGCACACAAATATTTTTCCTGTGTGGGAATCGAACCCACGACCTTAGGAGCGAAGTACGGGTATGCTCGCCACCACGCCATATCGGTCGCCAGAATCAATGTTAGACGAAAGCCAATTTTGGTCAAAACAAAAATTTAAAATTTTAACCCAAGTGTCTGTTACTGAGACGCTTTACTTACTTAAAAAAAAATAGTTTTAAATCCAGACAGGTTATTAATTTCGTGCGTTATTCAACTTTCACGTAATTACCGTACGGAGTGCTGATTGTCTGAGGACCTCCTGAATAAGGATTGAATACTAAGTGCTGATCTAATCTATGGTTAGGTTGGACTTCATTTTTGTTCAATAATTCATTCCTGTTCCATGTATCTGAAAAAAATAAGGTGAGATATTAATAATATGATGGAGTCGTAATATTACATAAAATACAATAATTCAGAAAATTTAATATTATTATCGAGGGTATTATAAAATTAATACATAATGAAAATGTTTATACCATTGCGTACGTTTTTCTACAACAAAATAGTAATATGTACGTAGTTGATGCTAAGAAGTGACATCTATTGTAAAATTTGTGCACTTAGTAGTAAAATATACAGCGCCATCTGTTAGATGCCTATACGGTAGGAAGTAGCATGCTTTTGTGTTAGGTAAATTGTACTTAACATAAAGCATGCTCTCTGATTAGAAGCAAGTTTCGCTACCTGACGACAGGTGTCGCTTTACAAAATCTACTAGTTTCATTGTAATAAAAACTTTTTCTAAAATTTATGTTTGTAAAGAAAGTAAGAAATATTCTTTAAAAATTATTACTTATATGTTCTTCATGGATAGGAGGTTGTCCACCATTGTGAATGTGTAGGTGTATTTCCTTTTGCGGATGGGGCTCCCAGCTTGGCTTTTGATGATGGCTTTTGCTTGCAAATAGGGCTCCAACCTGAGGGAAAATGCAGAGTTAGCGTTATGTAACACGAAAGATTAACACAGATGTTTACTTATATTCTGGCGGTACCCATTCTTAGCTCCGTAGATCGTGGGTTCAAATCCATAACTTTTTTAATTACTTTTAGTCTTTTACTTTATACGTATATCTTTATATAAAATAATAACTAGTTAAATAATTATCTAGGTGTTTTTTATGTCAGTATTAAAAGTAGGTCTGTATTAGCACATATAGTAATAGCTCGCATATAAATAGTTATACTACCAACACAATATACTACAATTCCTGGAATAATAAAATTGAATTTCAAATTTAGTTAATTTTAATTACCGCCAATAAATCGAACTATGTATCAATATACAACATTTTGTAAACACCCAACTCTTCAAATTTGGAACTTTAGAACTGAGTGAAAGGCGCTTTCTAGGCTAGCGAAAGACAAGGACAGCGTATTGTTTACATTAGCAAGAACGGGACAGATATGGTTCATTTCGTACTAGAAACAAAAATAAAAAGTATGTACTCATTTGTGATTTTGAGAAGAAATGTAACCTATTTCAAGCAAGTAGGTACAGTAAGACACAATAACAAGTCTCCCATTCACGGTTGGTGCCAGCGGCAACAGCATCCTGGGTTTAATAGCAGATTATGTAGGTCACTGCTTCGCGATATCAAGTGGGATTGATCGACTTGCAAATAGAAGTAATTCCAATTTAAAAATATCAACATATTTAAAAAAAATTGAATTTCGAATATTCTCGGCATAACCTTGCTCGACAGAGTGCGAAATTAAATAGTTTTTTTTTTTAATAGATGGAGCTACTGTGTGTTGAATTGAAGACGGGACCACCTACCAGATGGTCTGATGATATCAGATACTATGTGGGCCCCTCTTTGACCATGCTAACTAGCAATAGGGCAGAGTGGAGTCGTATTGGAGAGGCATTTGTCCAACGGAAGAAGGGAGCTAAAGAAGATGACTTAATTATTTTACATAAATTTCTTACTAACACGCTAACACTAATTTATGATATAAATATTTATACAATATACAATATTGTTATTAGTGTCTAAAATAACGGATTATTTTTATTAATAAAAAAACATAAAATACAAATAAGACGAATACCTGATGGTAAAATATAGTCTAATATGCCCAGTAATTTCGCAAACTACAGCGCAGGATGTGGTGATAGTGATGATTTTGATGATGGTTGACTGATTATAGTGACGGTTATAGTGATGATTCTGATAATTCTGGTGATGATACCTTAGCAGCACCAGCGACCAGCAGAAACTTTAGTATAAGCAGCGTGACGGCAAGAGTCTTCACCCCCACCACGGCGGCGATGACTGCGAAGGTAGACGCTGCACCTATCTGGAACACCAGCGGGAGAAGACCAGCCATCATCTTCTTGAACGGCCTGCCGAACGTTCTTCCTGAAAGGGGAAACGAAATTACTTTAATATACCTGTTAATATTCATTCATACATTCATACATTAATTCAGGCCTTTTTCCCCGAAAGTGTAGGCAGAGGCATATTATACGCCCACACTTCTCTTTACTCCTTAGGTCTTGGTAGGATCCCTATACCCCCAATTACTAAGAAAAACAAGGTATTTCCAAAATATATACCAAATCTAATAATTAGTAGATTGGTATTTCCAGCATTAACATCATCACCGGCTATTAGATGACTGTCGTCGATATAACGTCATACAGACATAATTACGCAGAATGATATTACAGATCCAAATTTTACCAGTTTAATAGTAGGCCCTGCGTAGGCCTATTACCGCTTACAGGGAACTTTATTGACAAAAAAAAAATCAACAGGAACTTAAATAATTTATTGATTCAGGCGTTAATTTGCGAAAATCCATTGTAAGCAAGTGATGGATTAAAAATATATTTGTAACAATTCCCGCGCTACTATAATTTCCCGAAAAATCGAGAAACTATTCAACACGACACGTGTTTCGCCCTTACACAGGGCATCTTCAGGTAAGATAGGAGCCTCAGAACAACGATGTCTTCACGACCAACGCTGAAACGAGAGTGAGAGTAAGTTTGACTCTCTTAACTCTTGATTTTTTTGGGAAATTATAGTAGCGCGGGAATTGTTACAAAGATATTTTTAATCCATCACTTGCTTATCAACAGGATCATTTAGATTCGTCAAAAGATTACAAACTGGCGGGAGAAAAAACCAACCTTGACTATTTTCTTGCCCGTTCTTTTACGATCAAGCTCCCGCCCGCAGTGAATGGGCGCGCTAGTTTTTAAGTTTTGACGTTCATAAGAGCTCTTTTGAGGCAAACTTGAATAAATGAATATGAATTTGAATTAGAAACAAAATGGATATTCAACATTTTTTTTAACAACAATGAATGAGATATATATAAGCGATAGGTAAAATAATCACGAAATAAAAGCAAAATTAATGAATGTTTGCCAGAAACTCATCTGTTGATCGGCAGGTGCACCACTTGCAGGTGAGGTTGGCTTGGGCTCCTTAGGTCTTGGTAGGATCCCTATACACTTCCTAATAACGACTGCCATAAATTTTCATGGCAGCCGGGACCAACGGCTTAACGTCCGAGGCACGGAGCAAGCAATAAAACAGACCCTGGTCAACGACCCAATAAGTCTCGTCATTCGAAGTAAAAGTTATGAATGTCCAGTAATTATGTAAGTCTAATCAATCGGTGTAATTAGAAAAAATGGCCAGTAATTATGATTTCATTCACCTCTCATTAATGTATAAAAAAATGAGGAAGTCACGCGATTTTCATTGAAAAATCATTTTAATTTAATCAGACTTTAAACAACACTAATTTAAATTGAAAAAAATATTAATGAGTATTTATGAACATTGAAGAAACGTGAGGCGGTATACACGTTGTTTTTGCGCAAAAAAAAAAGTAATTATCGCTTATATTATAGCTTATTCGTGGCTTCTTGGCGGGAAAGTGAAACGTCATGTCTGCAATTTTGTTTTATTTTCTAAAATTTGTGATATTTCTAACATTAATGTGTAATAACGGTGGATTATTATCCGTTTAGTGTTTTAAACATACATGAGAGTTAGTAAATGAAATAAAACAGTGCAACATCACTTTTCAAATTCTCTCAAAAAGTCCATGTGAGATCTCAGTATAGTACCATAGCTTAACTGAGGACATCTCATTTACCATTTATCATCTTTATCACCACGCATTCTCATTTACTAGGGTAAGGTGGGGTACAGTGTTACAAAAAATATATTCTGGAATGTAATGAGAAAAATATTGTATTAATCAGCTACTTTTACAATCTCTCTATAACTAAAATTAATCAAACATTAACAATATTAGGAACTACTTAATTTAAATTGCACTTTAATTTAATCAGTCGATCGTAACACTGAGCCCCGTATCTGGGGTAGTCTGTTACAGAGTAAGGGGCACAATGTTACAACATCATCATCATCATCATCTCAGCCATCTGACGTCCACTGCTGAACATAGGCCTCCCCAATAGATTTCCACATTGAGCGATCCTGAGTCGCCTGCATCCATCGGCTTCCCGCCGCCTTGACCAGATCATCGGTCCATCGCGTGGGAGGCCGTCCTCTACTACGTTTACCGGTTCGCGGTCGCCATTGCAGAACCTTGACGCCCCATCGGTCGTCGGTTCTTCGAGCTATGTGCCCCGCCCATTGCCACTTCAGCCTGCAAACTCGCCTCGCTATGTCGGTCACTCCAGTCCTCCTACGGATTTCCTCATTTCTGATTCGATCACGTAGGGACACTCCGAGCATAGCTCTCTCCATTGCACGCTGAGCGACTTTGAGCTTTCTAATGAGGCCCATAGTCAGGCACCAAGTCTCAGTACCGTACGTCATCACTGGCAACACACACTGGTTAAAGACTTTTGTCTTAAGACACTGAGGTATTTTTGACGAGAAGATATAGTGCAGTTTCCCGAACGCAGCCCAACCGAGCTGGATTCGACGATTGACCTCTTTCTCGAAGTTGGACCTACCCATTTGGACTTTTTGTCCCAGGTATACATATTCGTCGACAACTTCGAGAGCCGAGCCTCCAATAATTATTGGGGTAGGCTTAACATGGACATTCGACATAATTTTCGTCTTGTCCATGTTCATTTTGAGACCTACCCTTTGGGAAGCTCTGTCGAGGTCTTCGAGCATTGTGCCCAGATCCACAAGCGACTCCGCTATGACCACTATATCGTCGGCAAATCGAAGGTGAGACATATACTCGCCATTTATGTTGATGCCGTAGTTTCCCCAGTCCAGCATTTTGAAAACATCCTCCAGGGCAGCAGTGAACAGTTTCGGAGATATGACATCTCCCTGTCTCACGCCCTTCCGCAGGAGGATAGGATTCGTGTGCTGGTCTAGTACGCGTACGGACATGGTGGCGTTTTTGTATAAACTTCTCAGCACTTCAATATACCGATGGTCAATGCGGCATCGCTGCAGGGACTGAAACACTGCCCAAGTCTCGATCGAATCGAAGGCCTTTTCATAGTCCACAAACGCTAAGCAAAGTGGCTGGTTATACTCCTCGGTCTTCTGTATAACCTGCCGCAGCGTATGTATGTGGTCCATGGTTGAAAAGCCTTTTCGGAAACCGGCTTGTTCGGGAGGTTGGAAGTCGTCAAACCTATGACCGAGACGGTTCGTGATGACCCGTGAAAACAACTTATAGACGTGGCTCAGTAGCGTGATTGGCCTATAATTCTTCAAAAGAGATTTGTCACCTTTACAACATAAAATAATGTAAAATTAATAAAATGAGAAAATACTAATAAATATTAAACTACTTTAAAATATTCTTTGGCAAAGTATGTCTATACAGTCTGACGTTTGCAATGTCATAAAATTAACATGCTTTTCATTTGCAGCTTTTCGAAGACTCACACCACTTTCAACCACTAAAATCGTCCGTCTTCCTCTTACAATTTTGCACCATATTCTTGTAATACCTTGAAATAGACCATAATAATATGTTAATTGGGGCTGACTGTTACACTGTCACACAGTGCCCCGTATCACAGTGCCCGGGAGAGGCAAACTAAATTAAAAAATAAAATATATTTGAAATAAATATTTTAGGTTATGGTTATATATAACAAACTAATTAACGTTAATATGTAGCTAAATAAACATTAAATAAAGGAAAACTACCATATACAGGCACGGAGATATGTGCATTGTAACATTGTACCCCGTGTAACACTGTGCCCCACCTTACCCTATATTTATATGTTGTTGTGGCTAAATGTGCAAACCGCACAAAGCCATTATTAAAAAAAAAAAGAAGCATAATCTGTCATTTAGAGTTTTGGCGCCAACGCGGTAAAATACACATCGCGGCTGTGATTCATTTTCCAAAACGATGTGTATATATACATTCGAGTTTTTATGTGTAAATATAATGAGTTTTAAACATAACTTTTTTACAATGTACACACGTGTAAGAAAGTAGCAAATTGCAGTGAATTGTAATTTTCCTTGTTAATTCCAATACTCCATAGAAGCTCTTGTAAAGTCTCGACTATTTAACTGGGGTATGACTTTCACGCCTCAACTTTGACGCAATTTCTTCATCCTATCCTAGCATTATCCCGGTTGCCCCAGACTATAGCCGAAGGCCCAGGGTATGCTCACTGGTCTGACCAGATTTGGATGAACTTCAGTTATTTATTACATAAAACGACTGTCATCTGACCTCCACAGCCCAAAGGGAAACAACATTATATGTTTGAACCAGTTGTCAGAATATTAGAAGGCACTGACTTCCTAATAACGACTGCCATAGGTGTTCATGACAGCCGGGACCAAAAGCTTAACGTGCTTTCCGAGGTAAAGAGCAAGTGAGCCTTCCGCTCCACCCACAGCGGGAAAAGGTCAATAGATAATTTTTTAAAGTGAAAAGAAGGTACCTAAGTATCCGAAACAATTAAAATACTTTGACCTAAAAAAAAAGTTGAAATAAATTTTTACATTATTTTAATTACTCATATAAACTACTAGTAAAATAGTTATAAATCAAATTAACATTAACAATAACAACTAGAAAGCGTAAGAATAATTGAAAGGCGGTCCAAAACTAAATAGGTTTTACTTAAAAGCAGCGTTCTCAATTTCACGGGTATAATATTATGTATGTGTAATAAAAACATTACGAGTCTCTAAACATTTTCTACGTACGCTATAGTACGTTTTTAGGTCGCCATAATTGGATGAGGTTTCACTTTTGTGTTTATTTAGTGGGCATAGATTAAAAACTGAGAAAATTCACTTTTATTATCTGTATTTGAATCTATGCTTCTTGTGGAGGGTAGAGGTAAGGAGAACTTACTGTCATCAAAAATCATAATCTCAGCTTATTGTACGTCCCACTGCTAAACATGGCCCTCTTCTCACGTATCAAGGTGAGAGAGATTCAGGCTATACTCCAACACATGGATCCAGTACGCATAGGCGGAAGCAGGTGTATAGCGTGTGGCGTTCTGCTGTTAGAATTTTTCAAGCCGCCAAATTAGATAAATTAGGTGATAACCGCGTCAAATTGCTTAAAGTGCCTCCCGGAACACGGAAGCACCTGATGTCAAAAGCAACACAAACGGTCACCCATCCAAGAACTTCTTAGCCTCGCGAAGATCGAAGAATCTACAATTTTTATTTATATACCGTCTATATATTTTTAAAAAATTGTGACAATTAGCAGGACGTCATGGACTGGACTGCATCGATTGCTTGCCATCAGGTAGGATGTGGACATTATTCATTTATTGAAAGGGAATAACACCTATATGACATTAAATAACACATAATGCACATGTGCCAGTACGGTTTTCAAAATTACACAAAAATGTAAAGTGACACAAAGCGTAGTAACAAGTCTTTAGATCTTTACTAAGGACTCAAGGGGATTAGGAGAGGGGATCTTTTTTACCATTTATCATTCTTATTTTCTATGATTTATATATTAATCTCTTAATTGACACTGGCTAAAAGTTTCAAACGCACAGCCATTATTTAAACAAAAAAAGACAAGCTATTAAAAAAAATATCTGCCTAGATCTATCCATCAAAAAAATTGAGTTAGGTATGTACGATTATATCTGTCATAGTGTAGATATCCGGGTGATAATAAGGCAAGGAATGCCATACACATTGTGTGTGACATAATATCTAACATAGAAAGTGGTGCTCGGTCGAGTGTACGATAAAAACACGCAAGTAGTACGGTAAAAGTGATGACATTTGTAGTGTTAGCGTAGTGTTGTGTTGAGAACTTGAGACTCAATTGTGAGTCCATTGTATAAAGACTCAATTTTTATAGCTCTGTATGCAAATGTTTTGTATGAATTTGAGTTTATTTGAAATATTGAAAGGAAAAACTTGTAAACAGAATCATGTTATACCTAATAAAATAAAATATTGGCTCTTAATGTCATTATCATTAGCAAAATACCCCATCAAAGTTAATAGAGACCTCTTCCCTTTCTTATGTTTCAGCTTTGGTCGTGTAGACGTCGTTGTTTTGAGTCTGTCTCTTATTAAACGTGAAGATGCCCTGCGTAAGGGAAAAACACGTGTCCAGTTGAATTGTTTCTCGATTTTTTTGGAAAATTACAGCTGCGCGGGAATTGTTACAAAGTTTTTTATGAAACCATCACTTGCTTATAATTGATTTTCGTAAAGTATTGCCTGAATCAATAAACTAACTGCGAGGACTCAAGTGGTTCCCAACACTAGCATGTAGCGATGTAGTTTAGAAATATGTTACATAGAAGACATTGACGCCACGAAAAGAAATTCAATTAGATAACAGTAGTGTAATAACTACGTATAGTCACGATTATCAAATAAAAAATGGTGGGAATTGTAGCGAAAATTTGGAAAAGTGAAATTTTGTTTCTAATCTGAAGATTGCTTGTTGAGATTAGGTTTTAAAAAGTTAGGTATAATTTCATTGTCATTGCTAATTATGTGATAGTAATATTATACAAAGGAGAAATTTTATATACATCTGTAGATATTATAGGGATCTTACTAAGGCAATAGGCTCGCCTCCTATTACGTGGGACTGACAATGTAATTGGCCAAGTGTAAGCGTATAATGTGCCTCTGCCTACCCCTTCGGGGAAACAGGCGTGAATGTATGTATGTAGAAAATTTCTATATTTTGGAGAGACACTACTCACCATTATATCCTATAGCAATGTGTGCTTACACATCGCATGCTTAATGGAATAGTGACTTAACTAAAAAAAGACGATTTTTGGGACATCGCAAAAGAATACTTGTCCTACTTGTAAGCGCATTAAATTGATACTGATTTATTAATTAGTAATTCTGCTTGTGTTTTGATCGTTTGATTAACATTGATTCGATCTCAGTAAGAAATAGAAAGACTGTATAAGTACGTAACTCAAACCTGACCTATCTATTAATGGGTCAATGTTCCTTTAAGCATGCGACATTATAACATGTCGGGTGCGCGGACGGTGCCTTTCAAAAGAAACTTTCTGCCGCATACCTTTGCATTGTGGCATGACCTCCCTGGTTTTCCCGGACGATTAAAGCATGGAGCTCTTCAAAAAAGGCCTATAACGGTTTTTAATGAATCGGCAACCTGCGGTGACCACATTCCATCATTAATTAAAAGTCTCGCACATTGCTCCAGAGGTCGTGTGTTCGATTCCCACACAGGAAAAATATTTGTATGCACAAATATGAATATTTGTTCTGGTTTGCGTTTTTTCCTGTGTTTATTGACAAAAAAAAAGTATTTATGTATGCTTATTCGTTATTTAGTATTCGTTATTCATCACACCAGTTCTTGGAACTTGAAACTAAATAATACATGCTTGAGTGCCAATTAGGGGTAAAAAAAAAAAAGTATTACCCTCAGGTTGCGGAGGTCAGACGGCAGTTGCTCCGTGTAACAACTGAATTTCAGCCACATCTGGTTAAACCAGTGAGCAGACCCTGGGGCCGAAGCTTAAGTGATGCATGAGGTATGGAAGGAGGAGTGAGGCATGAAGATGTTTCGATATTACTTTCACCATTTAACAATGCTACATTATCCTTGTTGGTCTGTAAACAACATATATTTTACTAAAAAAAAAGTTGAGATCCTACAAAAACTTTAGTTATTTAACTGTACATGTAAAATGGCTACCGAAGCAATGCCAGGGCGTGCTACTAGTATGATATAAAAGAGATGATACCAATTAGTAATATTTCATCCACTAGAGGCAGTATATAGCACACCGTTAGCTAAAACGCGTTTCCGCTTGCAGTAACCGCGAAATGTGTTATGATGCAATGTAACTGTATTAGTCTGTGGTGCAACTTTGTACATCCTATGAACGATTACATATAATGACATTTGGTCTTAACATGTAACTTGGTGAGGGCTGAAGATTTATAAGGATTGAGGACCGGTAGGTATATATCGAGTGGAAGTCTTTTTGAATTTTTGACGACCGATATGGCGTGGAGGTCAATATACCTGCACTTCACTCCAGAGGTCATGGGTTCGATCCCCACACAGGAAAAATCTTTATGTGCATGAACATGAATATTTGTTCTGATCTGGGTGTTTTCCTATGTATATTAAGTATATATTTACAAAAAAAAAGTATTTAAGTATGTTGATCCGTTCTTTAGTATCCATAACACAAGTTCTTAATGATACTTATCTTGGAACTAAATAATTGGTGTGATTGTAAGAGAACATTTATTTATTTATATTATTCAAAGAAGTCAGTTTAGTTTAGGTTTAATTTTCGTTTAGGAAAAATATATGTAACTTAACTATGTGTTTTTTTTATGTATAATGAAATGAATATGAAAAATGGAGGAAAAGTATCTTATAAGGAAGAACAAGTTTAAGAGAGTTTAGCTGTAAATAACAGTTCTAAAATTAAAGTTCAATTTCCATCCAAAATGACTGGAAAAAAGGCGGGTAAAAAATAACTAGAGAGGGAATGAATTGTTAATGAATTAGAGTGAAACTAAAAGTGTGTGCCAAGATCGTAGCAAGTGAAAGGATGTGATCTCTGCCTACCGCTATGGAAACAAGGCGTGACAAATATTACTAGAATTTATTTATGTCAAAGAATTATGTTTGATGAAGCTTTTATAGAGGTCAACTTTTACGAACGTCAACGATGCACCCATTCACTGCGGGCAGAAGCTTTAGTTGAAAAAAATAAAGCAAGAAATTCGTCAAGTATTGTCCTCCTGCCAGCAAAATGTATGAGTGAAGGAGTAAAGCGCGCTAATTTTCCACTTTTTATTAGACTCTCCTTATCTCTACCTTCCATGCAGCTAAAGTATTTTTCCTTTAAAAATGGCTTCGTGCGTTTAGCACATTTAGCCAGCGTCAAGTTATAAATATATTTATAATATTTAATAGTAATTTAGGTGTATATAATTCATAGTATATAAGAATGAGTGGCGATAGCCTAAAGGCGAGCCCTCGTGCCCTTAAATTCAGAGGGTCTCGGATTCAAACCCTGGTGGCGCACCTATGACTTTTCAAAGTTATGCCTGTAATTATCGCTTGCTTCCTCGGAAAGCACGTTAAGCCGTTAATCCCGGCTGTCAAGAACATCTATGGCAGTCGTTATTAGGAAGTCAGTGCCTTCTCACAGATTGACAGCTGGTTCCACCATATAATGATGTTTCCCTCTGGGTTGCCGAGGTCAGACGGCAGTCGCTCCACGTAATAACTGAAATTCAGTCAAATCTGGTTGAACCAGTGAGCAGACCATAGCGGGAGAGGGAGCGGGATCCGCTCTCTCTCCGGCTACGCCGTTGGCGCAGCGGGCGGGCCAGGAGGGCCCGTCAGGCAGCGCCCGGGGGGTCTTAGGCGGCGGGGGCAGGGGGCCCCTTCCGTCTCGCCATTGACCCCCCCCGAAGTCGGCCAGTTACGCCATGGCCGCACATAGAGGTAGGGGGGGCGCTGCACATTGCGCCTCCCTGAGGAGGTCTCCCCGGTCCGGGGGACGTTGGCCGCGGGCGGGGTACCAGAAGCTACAAACCCAGGCACTGGTACCTCGCCCCTTTTCAACAGCAGTGGGCGTCGTCTGAAGTTTTTTAGTGGGTAGGACTGCGGTGGTCGCGTCTGCCGCCCCCTCCCGGTCTCCCCCTTTTGGCCGGGAGACAGTGCGTAAGCAGCATTTTTTTACAGACGATAATAATTAAAAAAAAAAAGTGAGCAGACCATGGGCCCTGAGCTTAAGTCTACTAGGGCAAACCGGGATAATGCTAGGATATGATGAGTGATGATAAAGATGATAAATGAGATGCCCTCCCCTAAACCCCCCAAGTCCTCAGTAAAGATGACTATACTGAGATCTCACATAGACTTCTTGAGAGAATTTAAAAAGTTATGTCGCACTGTTTCGTTTGATTAACCAACACTCATGTACGTTCACAAACACTTAACGGTTAATAATTTTCTTTATTACACATAAATGTTCGAAATAATACAAATTTTAGAAAATAAAACAATACTGCAGACAGGACGCTTCACTTTCCCGCCAAGAAGACCCCGAATGAGAATTTAAAATGATAACATTCCTAAAAAACATAAATGGCTATAAAACCGGATGTCCTCATTCAAATATTTACCACAGATTATGTAACACTTGACGGCAAAGTTCCTCTTTTAAATTTAAAATTTTGTAAAAGAAGGACTGCAATGATGTGAAGCAGTTAAACAAGGTTTTACTAAATAACATACTCAGTAATAATTATTTGTACAAACGAAAGAAGGTTATATAGATACTAATGCCATACAAATACATTGAATAAGTTGCTATTAGACCTTCATACTCCTGCAAACAAATGATGTATCGTTAATTTTATAACACTTTAGTGTAGGTTTTTTAATGTCTAACGTCACATCTAACCCAATGTCAAGTAATTGTGATATTATTAATATATAATTCATAGTAAATGAGAATGAGTGATGATAATGATGATAAATGGTAAATGAGATACCCTCCCCTAAACCCCTTGAGTCCTCAGTAAAGATGTGGGACTATACTGAGATCTCACATGGACTCCTTGAGAGAATATGAAATGTGATGTTGCACTGCTTTGTGTGATTTAATAACACTTATGTATATTCACAAACATAGGTTAATAATCCACCGTTTTTATTACACATTAATGTTACAAATGTTACAAATTATGGAAAAAAAAACAAAAATGCAGACATGACGCTTCACTTTCCCGCCAAGAAGTCCCAAGCAGTTAGTTAATGTTTGACTGGACCCGGACCGGTTTCCACCTTGATGTGGTATATTTAGTTCGTACTTTATACAAATACTCATTTATTGGTAATACAACATGTACAGGGGCTGAGTACCTCCCGGTAAGGCGAAGGGGGCCGCGGGGTAACGGTAACACCCAGAAGCAGGAGACCTCAGGACAATTATCATAATTAGATATTGGGAGTTTTAAGAACTACTACGGTAAACTTAATATTTTATTTCTTTAATTTATTAGATTTTAAGACATATGTAATTTTAAAAAGCTGTGATGAGTTGCTTGAGGCATTCTTCTCAATTTCGTTGCCTTTTTGTAAGCCTCGTTCGAGTCACCGACAGGCTGACTGACAATCCCTTCCCTCCTTTAGAATCACGACAGGCTGACTGACAGATCCCCCTATAAGAGTAACCGACAGACTAACAAATCTTGATAAATAAATCACAGCAGACAGATAAACTGACAAACCTTGACAAAGAATTTGCTTTTATTCCCTGATTTTAGTACCGCTCATCATATCTCTTTCATTGTTGTTAAGAAGAAAAATTATGCAATTTTCATATTGTGTATAAAAATTTGACGAATCTAAATCTAAATGATCCTGTTAATCTTAAAGACAATAAAGTATATTTTATAATAGGGTGTATAGGGATCCTACCAAGACCTAAGGAGCCCAAGCCAACCTCACCTGCAAGTGGTGCATCTGCCGATAAACGGACGAGGCTCTGGCGAACATAACAGTGCCCGGTAAGCGGCAATAGGCTCGCCAACTCGCCATCTATTACATGGGACCAACTATATAATTGGCGAAGTTTGGGCGTATACTCAAATACTCATTTATTGGTAATACAGCATTACACGTCACAGAAAAGAAAACATAATTATTAGAATTATTAAAATTAAATTAAATTACAATATCATGAGGAATTAATAATGTCAAAATAAAAAATGTAAATAACAAATGAATTAAGAAATATAAATGCAATTAATAAAAATAAACGGTCAATAATTATGAAAATTAAAATAAAACAAAATGTCATTACTTCATAAAGTCATTAATGTCATAGAATGTTTGCTCAAGAAGATATTTTTTTAACCTCCCTTTGAAGGCGGTATAACATGTAATAAATAAATAAATAATATGCCTCTGCCTACCCATTCGGGGAAACAGGCGTGAATGTATGTATGTATATACAACATTATACGTCACAGAAAAGAAAACTAAACAAATATAACAAAATTCAATTAAACCACAGTATTAACCCTTTAAAGAGCAGAACATGTCAAAAGGTTTTGTGGGTTTTGCACCTTAACTCAACTCCATAAGGTTAAATTTATGGTGGGAATACGTTTACCACTGCCCTGTTAAGGGTTAATAGTAAGTAGTAGCATAGCGTAATGTCAGTAACTTTAGTCCTCTGACGAATGACTATATTACGAATTCTACTTTAAAATCCATAACTTGAAATTTATTTTCACTTTACGCGGCGAAATTATCTTTCAAATATAGAAACCATTATGTAAAGAAGAAAGCTTATATGTCAACAAAAGAATTTCAATAGCTGTATGTCGTTAGTCAGCCAGTTGGCCGATTGTTAAATCGTGATAATCATAATTAGCCTGGGCGTTTCATAATAGGTAGTTTTTTATATTAAGCTATTGCATAGCTTCTATTGCGGGCGTTGAGCGTGGAGACCGAATCCGGAAATTCCGTAACGAAAAAAACCTAACACCCCCGACCGGCACAGCGGTGATACTTTTTAGTTTTTCCATCTATCGATAAATAGCAGAACTTTAATGACTTTTTGAAATATCACGCCTGTCTCTTTAGTTCAGCAGCCCGTCTTTAGGTGGCATTGGTTGTATCGGGTGGCTAAAATTTGTTTTCTTATCGGTCACCACGCTCAAAGTGTAACTTGAATTAATATCAAAGAAAAAAAAACGTGTGGCACTCGGTGGATGCAATTATAATTCTTTATTTATTTTATTTATGCAGTATTTTTGGCTATTATGAACAGGCAGTCGTTATTAGAATGTCAGTGCCTTCTAACAGACTGACAGCCGGTTTAACCATAGGATGATGTTTCCCTCTGGGTTGCGGAGGTCAGACGGCAGTCGCTCCACGTAATAACTGAAATTCAGTCAAATCTGGTTGAACCAGTGAGCAGACCCTGGGCCCTTCGCTTAAGTCTAGGGCAACCGGTATAATAATAGGGTATGATGATGACTCATGGCTTAAGAGGTCACCGACTACCATAATACCTCCACCACGCACGCCCCTACCCCCTTTTGACAACAGAGACGTGTGTAATTTTTATGGCGTTTGTGATGTAAGCAAGTGATGGTAATTTCCCGAAAGATCGAGAAACCATTCAACACGACACGTGTTTCGCCCTTACACAGGGCATCTTCAGGTAAGACAGGAGCCTCAGAACAACGATGTCTTCACGACCAACGCTGAAACAACTGACTCTCGTTTTTATCCATCACTTGCTTACAATGGACTTACGCAAAGTAACGCCTGAATCAACAAATTATATTTGTGATGTTACCAACTATATGATGTCGCCAGTACAGTGTAAACTGGGACTAACGATTTGACCTGCCTTCGGAAGAGAAGCATTAAGGTCAGCACCCTCTTCACCATCAGTGGTCTTGTGAAATCGTCCTCAGACACACACTTGTGCCAAATTGATTGTCAGCAAACGACCTTAATACATCACGTTCAATAGGAAGTAAAGATACTTTAACTGCTGCTTTTTGCTGTGATTTCTGCCATTAATATTAACATGATCTCTACGGGATATAGGCCTGACATTATGTATGTGTGCGTGTAATATTTACATACATAAAATGGCGCGCACATCATACGTCGAATCCACACCGCAGTTACTTTTTGTTGACCAACGTTTCCAAATGTTACTCAGCAACATTTGACAACAAAAAGGTTTTATACAACACAGTTTGTGGGTGCACAGACTCACTGCAAATACTGAGCAGGAGCCTTATTGGATGTGCATGCAACCTATACGTTGCGTGCTTAAAGGAACATCGACCCATCAATAGATAGGTCAGGTTTGAGTTACGTACTTATACAGTCTTTCTATTTCTTACTGAGATCGAATCAATGTTAATCAAACGATCAAAACACAAGCAGAATTACTAATTAATAAATCAGTATCAATTTAATGCGCTTACAAGTAGGACAAATACACTTTAGAAGATCTTCTTCTCTGATGTCCAAAAAATCGTCTATTTTGAGTTAAGTCACTATTCCATTAAGTATGTGACGTGTTCTGTGTATTGTTATATTTCTTTGTTTGTGTGCTATTGGAATATATTTGTTTAAATTTAATTTCACAGTATAAAACTTACAATATGTTAACAAATGATGAATTCTATATGCTCTTATATGCTCTAAATGTATTTATGATTTAAAAAAAAAATGTTGCTATGAAAAGCTGTTATTCTTCTGCAATAATTGCATATCAACGTTAGGGTCATCTTAGCGTCAACATTACGACATTGGAATTTTTAAGTAGCACAGGAATTCAAGTCGTTAATTTTAGTCTTTTAAGTGTTAACACTATATTTAACTTAAGGGGACGGTGGATGTCGCTGACGTTCAGAAGCCTGGCAAGGCGTCTTCGCGCCCGCGGCAGAGGTATTCCAGATGGATTTCGTGTCGTTTCGTTCGATTGCATATATAAATTCATCAAAAATAATAATTAAACAAATTTGCAAAACAACCAAACGGTATTTTCGGTATTTAATATAATAATAACCTGGAGTCATTAAAAAAATACATGCTATTTAATAACTTAGAAATAAAAGGCCAAAAAAAAGGACAAGACGCAAATTTTTATATGTAATATTGAGAAACTAAAAGGGTTATTTTATTTTTAACCACACGTTCTCATGTGTTATATGATGTAGATTTCTGTCTATTTTTTTATATTTTTTCCGTAAAAGATGACAAAGAACAATCAAATTGAAAAAGCCAAATTTTAGCGATCTCACATAACTTCCCCCCTTAACTAATAATATTAGTAACAATATGTTATAAGTAGTGTAATAGTTACAATGTACGCATTCAATAAAACGTTACGTCACTTTTTATAAAACAACTTTCAATAGTTTGTACGCATTGAATAAAAACAATAAGTCCTTATGATACTTTTTAGGGTTCCGTAGTAAACAAGGAACCCTTATAGTTTCGCCATGTCCGTCCGTCCGTCCGCGGGTTAGCGCAAAGACTATTAACAATAGACTGCTGAAAATTGGTGTGGGAATAAATATTAATCACGTCGACAAACCTGTAGAATAAAATTTTTAAAAATATTGTTTTTTAACGTACCTCCCCTACACGTAAAGTAGGAATGATTTTTATTTTCGAGTCTATCTTATCATGTTGGGTATCGTTAGAAAGGTGTTTCAAAAGTAATAAGAGTTTCTTTAAACCATTTTTCGATTTAGGGATCTGTTTTCGAAATATTAAGCTTTAAAGTGGAACAAATTGATAGAGTTAAGTATCCGCCCCCCCCTCCCCAGGTAAACGGTACTTTCAGAGTGGCTGAAAAAATTCACAATAGTAGTATATATAATGAAGTTAAAAGGAAAACTATCACGGCTAAGTGGGCTTTATTGGTTTTCGAGTAATGGACGACAATCAAATAAATTTTTGTATTAAATGTATTAAAATTTCATTCATTAGAAAAGGGTGACTACGGAACCCTATATTGCGCGTGGCCCGACACGCACTTGGCCGGTTTTTTATAAATCAACTTTCGATAGAATCAGAGTAAAGTTATGTTTTGTTAACCCAATCACTCAGTCTTCACTATGAAACAAGTTTATTACAAGTTCAAAATAAAACTTTTAAAATACACAGTTATTGGATTTATACATGTACATATTTAAAATGTCTAAAACATTATTTCGTTTACACTGAGTAGACGACAAGTATGAAACACATTTTCGTTTAAACAGAAGTCTGTGACTGTCAACAAATTGTCTAATATATTGATATTGCAGTTCTGTTATAGACAAGTGTTTCGTGTTTTATCGCAATTTTGTATAATACTTGTCAAAAACAAGTTTTGGACTCTATCCATCTTTTTTTTTCCTTTTAAATAATGGCTTCGTGCTGTTTCCACCGTTAGCCAGTGGCAAGTAAAAGATATATTAATATCATATAAATAACAATAAATGAGAATGAGTAGTGATAAAGATGATAAATGGTAATTGAGATGCCCTCCCCTAAACCCCTCGAGTTCTTAGAAAAGATGTGGGACTATATTGAGATTCACATGGACTTCTTAAGAGAATTTGATGTTGCACTGTTTTGTTTAATTTACCAACACTCGTGTACGTTCACAAATACTTAATGGTTAATAATCCACCGTTATTTTACACAATTATGTTTAAAATATCACAAATTTAAAAAAATAAAACAAAACTGCAAACATGACTCTTCACTTTCCCGCCAAGAAGTTGGATGATGTTTACAACAACTCGGACAGACAGCTTTTTTCCTTTGGGCTTCTCTCACTTGTTTAAAGTATTTTCCAGTGTTATGTAATTAGATAAAGTAAATTATTTGCGTTTTTGTCACTTGGTAATACAGTAAAATACTCGTATTATATTGCATGCACCTACCTTTCGTCCGTAAACATAATCAAAAGAATTTGTGTTCTATTATTGTGGGAGTTACTTACTGTTACTGTGAAGGAGACATTAAAAAAAATGGAGTATTACTAAAAATATCTTTAATGAGTGGGAATCACAATACGAGTAGGGATGTAATTAATGCATACTTGCATACACCTTAATCACATACAAATACAAATCGTTAATTGCGTTACATGAGGTTAAATCTTTAAATATTCTTTCAAACGTTTATTTTCAGAAGAACAACGATGTCTTCACGACCAACGCTGAAACGAGAGTTCGTGAAGACATCGTTGTTCTGAGGCTCCTATCTTACCTGAAGATGCCCTGTGTAAGGGCGAAACACGTGTCGTGTTGAATAGTTTCTCGATTTTTCGGGAAATTAAAGTAGCGCGGAAATTGTTACAAAGATATTTTTAATCCATCACTTGCTTACAATGGATTTCCGCAAAGTAACGCCTGAATCAATAAATTATTTAAAAATTGTTAATTTTCTTAATGTACCATACTACTCACTGTAAGCTATAAGGCCTTCCTTAAAATTTCTTTGAAAACGTTTTAATGTGTTATTATATTTACATACACACATACAACCACGCCTATTTCCCCGAAGACAGAGGCATATTAAAAACTCATATTACGTCAATTATATTTTGTGTCCCACGTTATTACGTGGGACACAAAATATAATTGGTGGAGAGCCTATTGACGCTTACCAGGAACTCAAATCATAAATTTATCAGTTAACGACCTACATACGTGTTTAAACTATTCTAAAAACAACATATCTCGTATGCATTACGAATCGAAGAAAGCCGATCTAACTGCAATTGTAGGTTTATAGGTTACGTATCTACATACTCTACTCTGGGGGTTCCATCATTATTAGTAAGTATAATGACTTCCGGATGTAAATATATTTAACGTGCATACATTCACAGCTGTTCCCCCGAAGGGGTAGGCAGAAGCATGTTATACGCCGAAATTACAATACAATGGAACAGGTTCTGGTATGCACACCAATTATAGGTATCTAAAGCATTTTTTGTCCATGTTATGGATTCATTCGATTAGAGTATAGTCCTAGAGTCAAATGATGTAATAAATCAAGCTATTGCAATTTATTTGTAATTGCAAGACTCCACACACCTGCCTCTGCCAATCCGCGCTGGGTCCTTATTGTGGAGGAAGATTTGGTTCGTGCGCAGTAGGGGGACATTCATGGGCTGAGATACAAATGTTTATACAAATGTTTTTTTCCTCACTACAATATACAGTTAGGAGCCAACAGTTTAATTAGTGTACAAAATTTGGACAAGTTTATATTGTAGGAGACTGCTGCCTAAGCTAGGCTCTAGGCCTGTATTTCAGGACACCAGGTTCCCACCCCTAACAATTACATTACTTATAATAGGTTGGGGAAAAAGTCTTTTCGTATTTTTGTATGAAAAGTCAAGACATTTTTTTCAAAGTTTATTTACATTTATTTACAATATATATGTACCGTTTTGTTGAATAACTTTCTGCCATTTTGTGGGCAGAGACATTATCCCGTTACTGTAGAAACTTTGGGACTTCTGATCAAAAAAACGGGACAAATAGTTTTGGCAGTCCTCTCTTGAGGTCAACCTTACAGAACCTAAAGAATTCTGCAGAGACCGAAACAGGTGAAAATCTGAAGGCGCAAGGTCAGGGCTATATGGTGGATGCACTAGGACCTCTCAGTCGAACTCTCTTAATTTTTGCTGAGTGGCTAAAGATGTGTGTGGTCTAGCGTTATCGTGATGAAAGACCACACCCTTCCTGTTGATCAATTCCGGCCGTTTTCTCTCGACTGCTTCCTTTAATCTCATCAGTTGCTGGCAGTAAAGATCAGAATCGATGGTTTTGCCGGGCGGTAAAAGCTCATAATAAACAATGCCCTTCCAATCCCACCATACACACAGCATCACCTTATTTCGTGTTAGGCCAGGTTTGGCCACAGTCTGTGAAGCCTGGCCAACTTTCGACCACGACCTTTTTCGCACGTTCTTGTCGTACGTGATCCACTTTTCATCGCCAGTTATCAATCTCTTCAAAAACGGCTCGGTTTCATTACGTCTCAATAATGAATCGCAAATGAGTACACGGTTCATTAAGTTTCTTTGAGTGAGCTCGTGTGGCACCCAAATATCGAGCTTTTTTGTATAACCAGCTTTCTTCAAATGGGTCAAAACTGTTTTGTGGTCAATTCCCAGTTCTTCAGCTACATCGTAACTACTAATATGCCGATCTTGCTCCACTCTTTCAAAAATGGCGTCCATTTTATTCGTAACAGGGCGACCAGACCGAGGTACATCTTTAACATCAAAATTTCCGGACTGAAAACGTTTGAACCAAATTTGTGCTACTCTTACTGACACTGCATCAGGTCCATAAACATCACAAATTTTTTTCACTGCTTGAGTTGCATTTTTGCCTTTTTTATAATAAAATTTTAAAATGTATCGAATTTCTTCATTAGATTCACTCATTTTTACGGAGAGAAAAAAAAATGAAAAATAGCGGGAAACAACTTTTTTTTATTTCTTTCTTTTCTTTATAATGGAACCTTTTTAATGTTACCAAAACCCAAAACCAGCCAGACACAAATAGTACAGTCAAAAAAATTTTATAATAAGTTTATACCTACGTTATGCGAAAAGACTTTTTCCCCGACCTAATATTATGCCTATTGCCGCTTACCAGGCACTTTTATGTTCGCCAGAGCCTCGTCCGTTGATCGGCAGGTGCATCACTTGCAGTTGAGGTTGGCTTTGGCTTCTTAGGTCTTGGTAGAATCCCTCTTCACCCTCTAGTGCTATGTCGAAGCTCCACAAAATTCTCTACCTGCACCTGCTGATCAACGGACGAGGCTCTGGCAATCACAAATGTTCCCGATAGACGGCAGTTATATTGTTAGTCGCACGTAATAGGCGAGTCTATTCACCTATTACGTGCGACCAACAATATAACTGGCGAAATGTGGGCGTATAATATGCCTCTGCCTACCCCTTCGGGGAAACAGGCGTAAATTCTCTAGTAAAGTGTTCACTACTTAAATTAGCTAAACGTAGCATGATATCCAAAATCTGTATAGAAAGAGATATACAGGGTGTTCAACGGCTATGCCACATGGAGGAAAGTATCTTGAATATTGTAGATGGAACCTTTGACTGAAAGAAGACATTAATTTCAAAAACAATAGTGACAAAAAAAACATTTGTATAAACAGTTGTATCTCAGCATAGGCTGAGATTCGAGAGTTCCTGTGAATGTCCCCCTACTGCGCACGAGCCAAATCTATATATATATATATATATTTTTTTTAAATGTTGTAGATGATGAGGATGAAGTGTTCTTTATAAATATTCTAGAAAAGTGACCTTCACTTGTCTAGAACAAGTAAATTACGTCGTAATCAAATCAAATTGCCACCCCAGTAAAGTAGTGAACACTTTACTAGAGAATTTACGCCTGTTTCCCCGAAGGGGTAGGCAGAGGCATATTATACGCCCACACTTCGCCAATTATACTAACAATATGACTGCCGTCTATCGGGAACATTTGTGATTGCCAGAGCCTCGTTGATCGACAGGTGCAGGTAGAGAATTTTGTGGAGCTTTGAAATAGCACTAGAGGGTGAAAAGGGGTTCTACCAAAACCTAAGGAGCCAAAGCCAACCTCAACTGCAAGTGGTGCACCTGTCGATCAACGGACGAGGCTCTGGCGAACATAAAAGCGCCTGGTAAGCGGCAATAGGCTCGCCACCTATTACGTGGAACCAACTATATAATTGGCGAAGTGTGGGCGTATAATATGCCTTTGCCTATCCCTTCGAGGAAACAGGCGTGAATTTAGATATGTTTAAATTTTTTACACTTGTATACGTTTTCGAAGAAGTTATGTCTGAAAATCCACCACATTTACACAAATAAATGAAAAAATTAAAGAAAATAAAATTGTAAATACAGACTTGATGTGTGTTTTTCCGCGTTGGCGCCAAAACTAAACTTCAGATATAGAGGGGCTTATGACAAAACTAGATCTAAAGTTAAATCAAGTTTAAAACGACTGCTGTCACTTTTATTTGATAAAATGCAGACAGCCCTACAGATTTTAAAAGAAGAAGATAATTCAATAGTGTTTCAAACTAACACCCCTACAGATTTTAAAAGTAAGTAGAATTTCAAACTAACTGACAATAATATTAAAGATATAGACAAGCTGATTACCATTTGTATTGGTTTTGTGAAAGTTTAATAATAAAAAAATCAATTTTATTAGCGGGGATAATTTTTTTAAGTATCTGTTTTTTTATCTGACTGGCAAATGAAGTAAATTCTTGATTGCGAAGTAGATGTCGCCACCATACTTATTAACATCACTACCTCCTTGCTAATGACTTCCGCATGACATTTCCCGCTAAAACAAGACCCGTCTGCCATTTGAACAAAATGGCGTATGGAAAAAAAACGAGTTCATTTTTAAACATCATGTTAAATTTATAAATTATGTTGCTAATTACGGAATAACGACTGGATTTAATGGACCTTGCTAAAAAAAACCGACAGATCAAATAATAAATTGTAAAAATATTCAGATAATATGTTAATAGTTTATTTAATGAGAACATTAAATACTAAATAAGCCAATAAGTGCCTTTTATTGAATTACAATATCAATATTAATCGACACTAATAATAGCATTTCTTGACAAGTCTTTGATTATTTAAGAGTAACATAAAAACACATGCTTATTTGACAGTAAATCGTATATATTATCTGTAAAGTATTCGAATCGTTCGGGATAAAAATAGTTTCCTTTTTTAAGTTGCCATACCCTACAGGGTCCATATTGTATCTGTGATATTATAAATAACATCTTTGTAACATATGGAGTGCAATAAAGACATTGAGTATTGAGTTTATGGATTGTTTTAGTATGTATTTTACCTTTCAGATTTTTCAGACTTATACAGATTGAATCCATCATTTGGAATTATTATTAATTCGTTTAAATAGTATCGAAAATACCTTGAGAATTACATGAAATTAAAATTATTTTGATATTAGAAAAGTAGTTTCACAAACTTTTACTTTCGTTGATTCCCAAAAACTAGTCATTTTGAGATGGGTCTGTTCAGTTTAAAGGTACGGTATGTTTAATTAAATAAACATATATGACATTAAATATAAATATATAACAGACTACCAAAATTTATAAAAGAAATACAAAAACAAATAGATTTTATTAGGGAGTTAAAAAAATATTTAATACCCCAATGTTTTTATAATTTAGATGAATACATGTTGCCTAACAGTTTAAAGTAACTTTGGCTTTTTGTATAAAATACTACAATACTTATATAATTATAATGTATAAATTGAATACTTGTGTTTGTCAGCCACTATTTTTAGGTTATTATTTTTTAAGTTTAATTTTGTATTGTAATGCCCTTGCAGGGCTCATTTGATTGATACCTTTTATATGTCTAAGATCCTTTGTACCAAATGAAGTAATAAAGTTTTATTATTATTATTATTAATTGTGAAAAAAAAATTAACATCACAGGGGCTTATTACAAAACAAGATCGAAAGTTAAACAAGGCTGAAAACTAGTGCTGTCACTTTGATTTGATAAAATGAAGACAGTGACAGCACTAGTCTTAAACATGTTTTAACTTTAGCCCTTGTTTTGTAATAAGCCTCATTACACTTAAATTTTGATACAAGATGGCTGTTTATTTATTTATTAAGGAACTCCAACAAAGGATAGGTACACAGTACATGCAATATTATATAAAATTGTCAGAAGATTTGTGCTCCTTCAGTTAAAAAAGAACACATCATGCATACTCATCTGTTATCAATGTAAACACTAATATAATACCTACGAATAGGTATATTCTTGGAAGTTACTAGATTTAAAGGCCTCTTGATGATTACGTTATTTCTGAGGAATAATCGTTTCATACTATATCCGTACATATTGAGAACAGTCTCAGCCAGTTTGCAGAATTCACCATTTCAGAAAACGGCCAAGGGTCAATGTATTTTAGCATTTGCAAAATGATCAGGCAGTTTGGTAACGAAATCATGTTTATTTATTATGATGAATAATGATAACCCAGACTAAAGCCCAGGGTCTGCTCACTGGTTTACCAGTCATGGCTGAATTTCAGTTATTACATGGAGCGACTGCCGTCTGACCTCCTTAACATACAAAATATATATTAAAATACTTATTTTTTTGTAAATACAATCTTAATATACATAGGAAAACACCCAGACCAGAAAAAATATTCTTATTTATACACATAAATATTTGTCCTGTGTGAGAATCGAACCCACGACCTCAGCAGTTAAGTGCTGGTATACTCGCCACCACGCCATATCGGTCGTCAACCCAGATAGATATGAAATGAAAAAAAATATTATTTATTTCAATATCACACAACATACACAACATAATAAAGAAATAATACAATATATAGGACACGTACAGGTTGCATGATATTGAAAAAGGCCCATGCTCAGTATTTGCAGTGAGTCTGTAAACAAACCCACTGCACTGATTTTCAGCATGGGCCAGATTCACCATTAATTAGATACGACATTCTATGGTTAAACCAATCACAACCTGTCAGTATGTTAGAAGGCACTAACTTTCTGTCAATGGTTAAACCAGCTGTCAGTATGTTAGAAGGCACTGACTTCCTAATAACGGCTGCCATAGATGTTCATGACAGCCGGGAACAATTGCCGAGGCATCTCCATACTAGATTATAAACTTTAATTTAATCAAAAATTTTCAGTAGTGATATGGATTCTAGATAGCATAATGCTAGCATGGTTTTCTTTGGGAGAAAAAATGGCGGATTAAATTAGAAATTAAGCAGAGTTGATAAAGATCAGTCCTTAAATTGGTGGCACTTGACATCGAGAGGTTCTGTGCTTTGAAAGTCACGTTAGGCTGATGGCCCCGATCATTATTCTTCGTGGTAGTCCTGAAACCATTTTAGAGGCCCTTTCAAAAATTATGACAACAGAATGCCACACGCCCAGTTACGCCATGGCCGCAGAAGAAAGTAGGGGGAGCGCTTAACATCGCGCCTCTTTGAGGAGGTCCTCCCGGTTCTGATCCGGGGGACGTTGGCCGCGGGCGGGGTGTCAGAAGCTATAAACCCAGGCACTGGCCCCTCGCCCCTTTTTCAACAGCGGTAGGCGTCGTCGGAAGTTTTTTAGTAGGTAGGACTGCGGTAGTCTTGTCTGCTGCAGTGAGCCGGGAGACAGTGCGTAAACAGATTTTTTTTTCGACCATAAAAAAAATGGTACCTTGCTTATACCCAGAAGTAGGACGATACCATGGGGTTCACCCCAGGTCTTCTTCTACTACGTTGGTCGGTTAGCGGTCGCCATTGAATACCTTTTAAACATCTGTTCAGGTTGTCATTGTCATGTCATCAGCATTTAATCAGAAGGTATTTGGAGTTACATCAAGTACCCACTATAGACGCTATAAAATTTTATGTGATATACCTAACTATGGGTATAGTAATTATGCTGTCACGTTCGTTATAATTATAGACGCAGACAGAATGCGTTGTAATTGCAAGTGATTAAATTGGCGGTTGCTACGTAGACTGCTGAAAATAGACCTCCCCCATTAGTTTCCAATGAGTCCGATTACTGGCGGCCTCCAACTTTGATCAATAAAAATGATAATACTATTTTATGGAAACAGCTGTCTTGTTAGCTCTCTTGAACATTCAAGATCACACAAGAATTATATTCAATAATGAAAATTTCGAAAACCCATCCGATTGAACTCCATTTCAGAACATTTCTGTTCCAACAGTTCTAGCCGTTTTGTAAATTGTCAGATTCTACAATCCACCAGTGCTATAGCGCGTAGGTAAGTACCAAATATAATTTGTAAACCTCAATTGCTTGCATAATCGGCCGGGCTTCAATCAACGCGTTCATGACTCACTAATTTAGAAAACCAAATGAATCCGTCGATGTTATTGAACTTACGTAACGAATATCTTGGTGCATTCTTGAGTTTAATATACAGCCTCTTTGTATAAGTACCTTTTACTTGTTTTTTTATTTTTATAAACTTTTTTATACTTCGGAGCGGCCATAGCCTAGTGGTAAGGCCCCATAGCCTTAAAACTCAAAGGGTATCGGGTTCAAATCTCGGCGCACCTATGACTTTTCTCAGTTATGTGCGTAATTATCGCTAGCTTCGTGCCTCGGAAAGCTCTGTTGGTCCCGGCTGTCATGAACATCTATGGCAATTGTTGTGAGGGAGTCAGTGCCTTCTGACATCCTGACAGATGGTTTAACCATAGACAGAAAGTTAGTGCCTTCTAACATACTGACAGGTTGTGATTGGTTTAACCATAAATAAAATATAAGTAGAAATAAGTAAAAAATAATGATGTAAATACTTGTAATGGCTTGCATATAATATGGCCTTTGGTTTTAAGTGTTGTATGTAAAATATATATGTTTAGCTGTAAGTGTTCCTAATAAATAAAAAAACCGTAGAATGATGTATCTATCTGTGTTTACGACCGATATAGCGTGGTGGCGAGTATATCCGCACTCCACTACTGAGGTCGTGGGTTCGATTCCCACACAGGATAAATATTTATATGTATAAATATGAATGAAAAAAAACCATTTTATATAGAAGGCTAGCTAATTATAGGTTTCCATTTGTTAACCAATATTATCAACAATAACCTATTTCTACGATTTAAAACAGTTATACAATAAAAAAATTACTTAAAAGTCCCTTTTCGTACTTTTATACTAAAACATGCGGTTTACCTGATGGAAAATGACCTGCAATATCACTATGTCCTTGGGCACCAGTAACGCGTTACATACATACATACAATCACGCCTGTTACCCCGAAGGGGTAGGCAAAATACGGGCGTATATTTATATTTTATAGTTATATTTTAATTTTCTTCAATTTTTCATTTATATGTGTAAAAATGGTGGATTTTCAGACATAACTTATTCGAATATGTAAACGAGTGTAAAAAATATCAACATACATATTTTCACGCCTGTTGCCCCGAAGGGGTAGGCAAAAGCGTATTATACGCCCGCACTTCGGTAATTGTATTGTTGGTCCCACGTAATATTTATTTGCCAGAGCCTCGTCCGATGATCGTCCACTGCGGAACATAAGCCTCCCTAATAGATTTCACATTAATCGATCCTGAGCCGCAAGATCCATCGGCTTCCCGCCGCCTTGGCAAGATGGGAGGTCTTCCGCTACCTTTGTCAATTCGCGGTCGCCATTCAATACCTTTTAAACATCTGTTCAATTCTGACATCATCAGCGTTTAATTAGAATGTATGTATTTAGAGTTACATCAAGTTTCCCACTAAAGACACCATCACATATTACATCACCAATTCATATTATATAGGTACCTAATTATGGGCACAGTAATTATGCTGTCACATTAGTTATAATTATTGACGAAGAGAGAATGCATTGAAAAGCAAGTATTTAAAATAAAAATAAAATACTTAATAAGATATAAATTACTTCATTTGAGTATCTTAATAAATAGTTAAGTACTATCAAAATTAATGTACTTAATTTGCAGAATATTTATTATAGTTTACAACTGCTAGGGTTGGCTGGGAGAGATCTCTTCTAGAGATAAGCCCACTTTTTTAAATGTTATTTTATATACCCCATGAATTATTAAAATGTATATTGTGCAATAAAAAAATTTAAAATAGTTAAAAATGTAGGAATAGAGTTTATTTTATTTTTAATATTTATAGGCTTTAAAATTATGTATTAATATTGTTGTAACGACAATATTATTATTTATGTTAGATAATAATTAATATTTACCATTAAATTTTATTTCCAATCTGAAAATATCATTTGTATTGTATTTTTTCTGGTTTGTTTATTTTTATCAAAAAATCGTATACTTATTGCGCAAATTTACCCAAAACGTGCGTCAAGTGAATAAGTGTTCCATAAAATTTTAAAAGAAAAAAACTACATTAAGTGTAGGGATGCTACCTGGCCATTTTTTTAAATAGTTTAAAAAGTTTCTTACCAACAGAAGTGTCAGCAGCAGCAAAAAGGTGCGCATTGTTTTTATCGGACAATCCTCCGCCTACATCACTTTGGTTTACATTACTTATTTCAAATGCATTTACTAAATTATTAACATTTTTGGTATCATCTAAACTTTTTTGACTTAAACCTACTTCCTTCACATAACTGACCTTGGCCCCGAAAGTGGGGCAACAATTAAAAAATAAAAACAAACACACAAAAGTCAAGCGCGTGTCCATTTTGTGGAATTTCATTAGCAATATATGAAAACACGGTATGAACCACCTTATAATTTCTCTTAAGTCCATTTTACAATGTTTTTAACGCGATTTAATACTGTTTTCTGTTATCACAATGTGTTATTTTTGAAAGGCGCGAAACGTGCGTCATTTCTGCGCGGGCTTTTTCGTGTGACTGCGGCCCGCACGGCTGACCGTTATAGCCATTTCTTCTTTCACTGAATGCTCTTACACATGGCGATTCATCGACCCGCTCAAGGAAATGTGTTACTACTTTCGCTTTTTAGTATTCTAGCGTCCTTATTTTGGTCATTTAAAATGTGCGTGCTGAACAGAAAACTCCATTTTAGTTGCCTTTTGGTCAAATTAGAAAGCATTAAGTAAAATAATGTGTGTTTTCTAAACATCAAAATTTTAGTTTTCGTTTCGTTCCGTCGTTACGTTTTGTGTAGTTAAAATGTTATGAGTAATGAGTATAGCTTAACGAAGTGAAAGTAGAAGTAACTAAGTACATCAAAGTTATAATTTAAGTTGCATCAAATAATGTAACAGGAATCGAGGTCAAAATATGGCAGGTTTTGATGACAGTTGAAACGGTTATAAGAACAATTTTAGTAGTCGTGACGCTCAAATAATATATTCATCATGTCAGCCCATATAGGTACGTCCCACTACTGAGCACGAGCCTCCTCTCACATACCAAGGTGCGAGGGTATAGGGTCATACTCCACCACGCTGACCCAGTGCGGATTGGTGGAGGCAGGTGTATGGCGTCCTGCTGTTAGAATTTATCAAGCCGCCCATTAGGCCTCTAACATGGCTTAACGACTACCACATTTAGTGATAACCAGGACCAACGGCTTAACATGCCCTCCGAAGCACGGAAGCGCTCGATATCAAATGCCACACAAACGGTCACCCATCCAAGGACTGACCTCTGTAAACTCTGCTTTACTTCGGTGATCGTTTCCGACCACCTAGCATCGCAGAGCTACGAGCGCTTTATAATATATATATGTATATTAATATATATATATTCATTCAGATTCATAATATATTATTAAATCATTTACCTAAATTAAAATCCCGTTGTACAAGGTTAGATACTAATAATTAAAGTAAAATTGTTAAAGATTACGATACTTAAGATACTTGG
Source organism: Musotima nitidalis (assembly GCA_949126915.1). Classification (NCBI taxonomy): domain Eukaryota; kingdom Metazoa; phylum Arthropoda; class Insecta; order Lepidoptera; family Crambidae; genus Musotima; species Musotima nitidalis. The sequence continues at coordinate 2,234,095 of OX421441.1, forward strand.
ACTACTGATATGGCGCGTGGAGGTAAGTATACCAGCACTTCGATCCTGAGGTTGTGGGTTTGATTCCTACACAGGACAAATCTTAGTGTGCATGTATTTCTTCGGGTCGTAGTATTGCCTATGTATACTAAAGTCGATCCCAACCGAAATTTTTAACGGTAAGAAATATTGGGCTCTTGGCTGGGCTCCATATTTTAGAACTCTAGCTAACCTCACCTGTAAGGGTTCATTCATAAATTATGTCACACGAGTTTCGTGAACTTTTGACCCCCTCCGTCCTTGTCACAGCTGGTCACACTTGTGAGACTCCCTCCTCCTTAGTGTGATGTCACATATTTTTCAATTGTACAGCAAAAAATTATTACAGTTTAATTTAATGTATTTAGTTTGAGTTGATTTAATTTAATGTATGTGATTTGATTTAATGTATTTGATTTGATTTTATTTAATGTATCTGTTTCAACCGTATAATGTTTTTGTTATGCTATGGAAATTATTATTCTGAAATAAATGATTATATTATTATTATTATTAAAACAGCAGTACCAAAATGTTTACAGGACCTGGATTTTGAAATGAGGCGTCACGAATTTAGGAAACTCCCATTCCCTTGTCACACCATGTCACACTTCGTAAGCCCCTCCCATACCATTAATGTGTGACATAATTTATGGGTAGGCCCCAAGTGGTGCACCTCCCGATCAACGGACGAAGCTCTGGCGAACATAAAAGTTTCCGGTGAGCGGCAATGGGCTCGTCACCTATTACGTGGGACCAACAACATGATTGGCGAAGTGTGGGCATATAATATGCCTCCGCCTATCCCTTCGCGGAAACAGGCGTAAATATATGTATGTATGTTTGTAAGGAATATGTCAAAATAATCTTGCCTACTTGTTTTTACTACTATAGATATATGGCAAGTCTAAACAGGTACGATATAAGTTACTATATCGATCTGTTTATTGACAGTTATCATAATCATAATTGTTTTTAATTTATTGATTCAGGCGTTACTTTGCGGAAATCCATTGTAAGCAAGTGATGGATTAAAAATATCTTTGTAACTATTCCCGCGCTGCTATAATTTCCTAAAAAAAAATCGAGAATTAATAATAATTAATAGTGTTGAATAGTTTCTCGATTTTTTTTCAAAACTTAAAAACTAGCGCGCACGTGCACTGCGGGCGGGAGCTTGATCGTAAAAGAACGGGCAAGAAAATCGTCAAGGTTAGTTTTTTCTCCCGCCAGTTACAAGAAAATGTATCTACAAAAACCTGTGTTCTGCAGTCACATGATTTAAATTAAATGATATAAATAACTGTTTTTTTAAGTTATACGAGCATGATTACGAATAAACATAGTAGACATGAGCAGACTAGTTCCCCTGGCGGCACCCGTTCACGAGTATGACGCATGAACCAGCCATCGTTTCGCTCAACTATATTTTAGGGAACGTAACGACCCGATACATGACGCCACCACCGCAAAGACATTAAAGTGAGCATGACATATTTAAGGTACAGGATAAAATTATTTTAACAAAATAATATTATGGTGATGAAATGTGCTGCAAACCACAAATATTTTTGGTCTTATGAAAGATATCATGTACAGCAATTCCGTCTTAATATCTATTTAATCTTTCTCTTGGTTGTGGTTGAATCTATAAAACCTCTTCAATTTTACGTACATACCATCGTCTCGTATGACACCAACTTAAGTCTGTCGATCTCAAAAGTATTTTATCACTCTAGCAAACAAAGAAGTGTATGTATATAGCACTCAAACATTTATTAATTTTGTCTTCTTGGCGGGAAAGTGAAGCGTCGTGTCCGCAGTTTTGTTTTATTTTCTAAAATCTCTAATATTACGAACGTTAATGTGTAATGACGTTGGATTATTAACCGTTAATTGTTTGTGAAAGTACATAAGTGCTGGTAAATAAAACAAAACAGTGCAACATCACTTTTCAAATTCTCTCAAAAAGTCCATGTGAGATCTCAGTATAGTCCCACATCTTTACTGAGGATTTAAGAGATTTAGAGGGAGGGCATCAAATTTACCATTTATCATCTTTATCACCCACTCTTTCTCACTTACTATGATTTATATATTATTAATAATAGTCTTACTTGACACTGGCTTAATGTGTTACACGCACGTTACGAAGCCATTAATTCAAATAATAAAATATATATTTATTTATTGTGATAAAAACGACATACGCCACTTACATCTATCTCACGAATTTAAGTCAATAACAGATTAACTACAACACGACTTCTTGGCGGGAAAGTGAAGCGTCATGTCTGCAGTTTTGTTTTATTTTCTAAAATTTGTGATATTTCTAACATTAATGTGTAATAACGGTGGATTATTACCCGTTAAGTGTTTGTGAACATACATGAGTGTTGGTAAATCAAACAAAGCAGTGCAACATCACTTTTCAAATTTTCTCCCAAGGAGTCCATGTGAGATCTTAGTATAGTCCCACATCTTTACTGAGGACTCAAGGGGCTTTGGGGAGGGTATCTCATTTACCATTTATCATCTTTATCACCACTCATTCTCATTTACTATGAATTATATATTATTAATATATCACTTAACACTGGCTAAATGTGCTAGACGCACGAAGCCATTATTTAAAAGAAAGAAAGAACTACAACACAATGGAATATAATACAAATACAATAAATTTTAATTATACAATTGAATTGTCTGAGTTACATATGTTACTCCATTGATTCCACAAATTTTCACATTGAGTCAATAATGCTTGTTTCATAGTTAACTAACTGTCAAACGTAGACAAAGATAATGAGACTTATTACAAAACGAGATCTATAGTTAAACAAGGTTTAAAACTAGTGCTGTCACTTTTATTTGACAAAATACAGACAACAGTGACATTAGTTTTAAACCTGGTTTAACTTAAGATCTTACATAGTGCCATTAAATTAAAAAATAAGAGGAACTTTAGATCTTGTTTTGTAATAAGCCCAAAGGCTACTCAGGCAAAAAACTGGCCAAGTGTGAGTTGGATTCGCGCACGAAGGGTGCCGTACCATTATGTATAACAATGGTATCTACTGAATTTTATTTGTTGTTAAAATGAAATGCATTATTTGAAATTGTATCCCTAAAGGGTTATGGTAAGTATAATCAGCTCGGCGAACCTTGATCCCTATGACACTGACAGTTATTCCCACGACACAACCTTGTAGTAGCGTCACCGTTATATTATAATCGAATTGGCGGTGTCTAAAGATGATATTTATTAATTTTAGGCAGATATATGCAATTACAATAATATCCCGTTGGAATTATAATAACTATTAACACTTACAAGAAATTATCTCAATCAGACTTTACGTTGACGTCCTGCAAAAGTTACTCCGTTTGGAAGATATCGTTATAGTCGATACGGAGTAACTTTTGCAGGACGTCAACGTAAAGTCTGATTGAGATAATTTCTTGTAAGTGTTAATAGTTATTCAGCCAATTCGATTATAATATAACGGTGACGCTACTACAAGGTTGTGTCGTGGGAATAACTGTCAGTGTCATAGGGATCAAGGTTCGCCGAGCTGATTATAAGAAGGGCGTATACCTAAATTGTGAATGCTGCATTCACAGCTGTGAAAGACATTCTGTGAGCCAAAACGAGCTTAAAAATTACGTTAGTTTTATGGCACCCATAAATATTTATTTTATTCCGTTTTTTAGTATGTGTTGGTAAAGCGGCAACAAATAATACATCATGCAAACAGTGCCGTAACTAGGGTGGTGCCAGCAGTGCCCAGGCACAGGACGCAGAAATGACCAGACTAGTATTATCTCATGCATGGTAGCTAGTAGGTACATTTTGTTTTATTGCGAACATGGTGTAGACGCGCCCTACTGTATCTGGCCTGTATTTTCAGAGCCTGGTCAGAGCATTTTTCAAGGGCGCAGTTTTGAAAGCTCGCACCGGGTGCATAAAAGGCTAGTTACGGCACTGCATACAAATACTTATATCATTTGTAAAAGAAATAACTATCTGACAGACGGACAGCGGAGTCTTAGTACTAGGGTCCCGTTTTTTTACCCTTTGGGTACGAAACCCTAACAAAATACAGTTTAAAATGTTTCTTGTGCTCATGCTCTTAATCAAAGATCTGCAATATCTGATACCCAAACTTCCGTGGCTTATCTGCAAATATGCCACATTTTTTATAGAGCCTATTAAATTTTATAGATCCGAAATAATGTCGACTCCTTCCAAACCAAAATAGCAAAACCGACGTGCACAGAAATTGCTCCGTTTTATGCTGAGGTTGACAATTCTTTTAAAGATTGTTTTGGTTCAAAAAAAGTATCGATTTTTTAATGTAATTTTTTGTGATGTTATTACTTTTTACAACGTAATCATTGATGTTACTGTACTGATCAAAAAGGTATACACAGGTGTTGGGTTTAACAATAATATATGGAAGCGGATGATGGGTAATGCAGAAGAAATAAAAGCGCTTAGAAAGAGTAGAGTGATAAGGACAGATCCTAATGTGAAAGAAGAGTAATGACAAGGACCGAGGAAGGTATAATTGGTTTCATATTTATTTATTTATTTATTTAATTATGGACAACCAGTAGCTGTTACATTATTTCTTACATCTAAACATCAAAATACACTATATAAAAGTTAAATGTACAGCATTTTAAGGTGTCACAACATGCACCAAATAATTTAAAATAATAGAGAAAAAAAAAAATTCCTAAAAGTTGCCAAATTACTATTCAAAACTAAAAACTAAATTAAAATAAAATAAGTAATTACAGATTACACACACAAACATTACTTAACCAAATATCACAAAATATTACAAAATCAAAATTAAAATTCAGTTCTCTTAAAAATCTCTAACACATGTTTTTTAAATACAGGTAATGTATCTTTGAAGATATCCACTTCCTCACTAATACTGTTATAAGTTTTTGCAAGTCGAGATATGGCAGAGAATTGTTTAAGGTTTGTCCTGGCAGATGGCTGGTGCAACAATCCTAATCCAAGCTGAGCACGCCTAGGTACGCGGCGTGGAACACGAAAGCCGAAAGAATTTAGTAGCGATGGACTATCAAATTCATTTCTAAGCAATTTATAAAGAAATGTCATGTCCTGTAATCTTCTGCGAGTAGACAAACTAACCATGGTGAAATGCTTCAGTTTGTCATTATACGAGCGAAGTTGTTTGTGTAGTCTACATGAATAAGCAAGGTGCCTCAAGAATCGTTTCTGAATGCGTTCTATTCTGAGCTGATGAACATTATATTGTGGTGACCAGACCACGCTACAATACTCCAAGTTACTGCGTACATAAGCATTGTAGATCGATATTTTTGTGGCTGGCCTGCGGAATAATTTACCATTTCTAATGACAAAGCCTAACATTTTGGAGGACTTTTTAATTATGCTGTCTAAGTGTGGTAAGAATGTTAATTTGGAATCTAATATAACACCTAAATCCCTTAGTTCCGCTTTTTCCTTAAGTAGTATTCCATCGATATAATACTGAGTCTCAATTATATTGTGGTTACGCGTAAACGCGACAGAGAAGCATTTATTGGCATTCAGGGACATTTTGTTGATGACGCACCAGTTACTAATTGAGTCAAGGTCTTTTTGTAGCAAATTGCAATCCAAAGCACCTGTTATAGTTTTACATAGCTTTAAATCGTCAGCAAAGAGGTAAGCGCTGCTATTTTTAACGCAGGAGACAATATCGTTAATAAATACATTGAAAAGCCAGGGACCCAAATGGGAACCCTGGGGTACACCTGATTACGCCGTAAACGTCTCAGATTTAAAGCCCTTGACTACTACATATAGATTTCTATCGGATAAGTAGGACTGAAACCATTTTAAAAGTGAACCGCTTACGCCGTATAAGTCTAACTTCTTTAGTAACACCCTGTGACACACTCTGTCGAAGGCTTTTGCAAAGTCCATATAGACAGCACTAACTTGAGCTCCTGCATCGACTGCATTCACTAGTTCATTGTGGTATGTAACTAAATTTGTATTTGTTGAACGTGATCCTATAAATCCATGTTGCTCGTCGACGAAAATTTGATATGTATGGTTTTTCAAATACGGATAAATTAAGGCTTCAAAAGATTTAGCAAAAACAGACAAGATTGAAATTGGTCTGTAATTTGACACGTTAGCATTATCACCGCTTTTATGAATAGGAACTACTTTAGCCGTTTTCCACAAACTCGGGAAAATACCAGTCAATAAAGATTTGTTCATAATTAGGAAGAGCGGTAAACTTAAAACAGAGGCACATCTTGAAACGAAATATGGTGAAATGTCGTCCGAGCCCGCCCCTTTATGAATATCAATCCCTTTTAAATGCTTTAATATGCTGTTATGAGTAATATGTATTTCTCCAATGTAGTTTATGTTTGGATTGATATCAATTGTTGGTGTAGCCAGATTGGAAGTGTCAATGAACGTTGAAGAAAAGTAAGATGCAAACAAGTCACATATACCTGGTCCGTCAGACAAACTTGTGTTATTTAGAGACATCGTTTGAGGCATTTGGACTGCAGTACAGCGTTTGTCTTTTAAGTATGTATAAAAGTGTTTAGGGTTTTTCCTGATGATATTCTCAGTCTTTTGTATATAATTATTGTAGCAAATAGTGGCCAGAGATATTGAGAGGATGAATGGCAGGAGATAAACAAAAGCGATTTATGATGAACAACTTGGCAGAGGAAGGCCGCATTAGACCTTCCAACCTTATGAAGAAAGATTTGGAGAGAGGCCAGGTCTATGAAAACGTTCTCAAGCGAGCAGCAAGAGTTTACAGTAAATAGTGTTTAAAGGGCTTATAACAAAACGAGATCTAAAGTTACAACAGGTTTCAAACTATTGCTGTCACTGTCTTCATCTTACCAAATGAAAGTGCCAGCACTAGTTTTTGAAACCTGGTCTAACTTTAAATCTCGTTTTATAATAAGACCCTAATTGTGTAACCTTTACCAAGCAGTGGTCAATATAAGACCACCATAAATTGAACCTTATGCGGTTAACTTAAGGGGGAAAACCAATGAACATTTTCAACATGCTCTGCCTGCTAAAGGGTTAAGAGACAAGAGCATTAAACGTGTTCAAAATTGCTTACCCGCACTTGGCTCTCGTGGTGGACCTGAATAGCTCTTGCCTTGGTTCATGACAAGAAGCCCATGCTACGTCATCATCATCATCTCAGCCCATTAACGTCCCACTACTGAGCACGAGCCTCCTCTCACATACCTAGGTGCGAGGGTATTGGGTCATACTCCACCACGCTGACCCAGTGCGGATTGGCGGAGGCAGGTGTATGGCGTCCTGCTGTTAGAATTTATCAAGCCGCCCATTAGGCCTCTAACATGGCTTAACGACTACCACATTTAGTGATAACCGGGACCAACGGCTTAACGTGCCTTCCGAAGCACGGAAGCGCTCGATATCAAATGCTACACAAACGGTCACCCATCCAAGGACTGACCTCTGTAAACTCTGCTTTACTTCGGTGATTGGTTCCGACCACCAAGCACCGCGGAGCTACGAGCGTTACGTACTAAGTTACTACGTTAATAAGCAACCAAATCGAACTTAAGCGTTTTAGTTTCCAGTTTCCAGCATATTTACACATTAAAACTCGAATTTACACGACTTTTTGAAAATAAAATACTATCTCTTTCTGCGTTGGTGAAAAAACCTTTCTTCAAGTTTCAACTACTGATTACCATCAGGCAGGATGGGATCATAATGTTGTGTCAAATTAAAATCATTAAAAAATGGCTGATAAATAAAAAAAAACATATTTGTAACAAAACTTTATTGTTTAAAATTTTCATAAATATATATTACAGAAAGTTATTTAAATATAATCGTTTATAACTGTACTAGAAAACTGGTGCCTATTCAAACAATTATGTGTATTTAATATCTTATTCGGGTGTTTTAATATATGTATATTAAGTATGTATTGACAAAAAAAGTATTAAAGTATGTTTATTATATTATAGTTTAGTATCCATAACACAAGTTTTGTTGATACTTATCTTGAAACTAAATAATTAATGTAATTGACAAAAAAATATTTATAATTATTACATATTTATTTATAATTTAGCGTCTATGTATGCAGCAATGAGTATAATTTAAGTTTAGTTTAGGATATTTAAGGATAAGCACGTGGGTAGGGATCCTCTCAAGACCTTAGGAGCCCAAGCCAACCTCACTTGCAAGTGGTGCACCTGCCGAACAACGGACGGGGCTCTTGCAAACATTACAGCTACCGGTAAGCGGCAATAGGCTCGCCACCTATTGCGTGTGACCAACAGTATAATTGGCGAAATGTGGTCGTATAATATGCCTCTGCCTACTCCTTCGGTGGTTCAGGCGGGTCAGTAAGTATGTATGTAATACGCGCATCCGTAGTAGCAAGCGTAGTAGAAGGCGGTCCCCCACGCGATGGACCGATGACCTGGTCAGGGCGGCGGGGAGCCGGTGGATGCAGGCGGCAAAGGATCGATCTACGTGGAAAGCAATTGGGGAGGCCTATGTTCAGCAGTGGACTTCAAATGGCTGATATGATGAATACGCGAATCCAGTAAGGATTGGCGGAGGCAGGTATATAGCGTACTGCTGTAAGAATAAGCTGTTTTAAAATGGCTTAACGACTACCACATGTAGTGGTAACCGGGACCAAAGTTGTAACGTACTTTCCGATGCACGGTCACCCATCCATGGACTGACATATGTGAATGATGCTTAACTTTTCTGATAGTTCAATATCATCATATCTACCTTGTAAAGTCCACCGCTAAACCATCGATGTGAAATCCTTCCGGATGATGGGCAGCAGCGTCATCCTGCGTACTGGCTGGAACTGCGATCACCAACCCGCCTGCCCAGCGTGCTGATTTTGGGCAAATACCCCCAATAGAATGTAATCTATAGGGGAGGCTAATGTTCAGCAGTGGACTTTATAAAGCTTATATATTATGACACAATGACGAATAAAAATAAATATTTATAAAAAATTAAATATTCATTACTTTAAAATGTTGGGTGTTTTTCTATGTATATTAAGTATGTATTTACAAAAAAAGTATATATGTATGTTTATTAGTTCTTTAGTATCCATAACACAAGTTCTTAATGATACTTATCTTGGAACTAAAGAATTGGTGTGATTGTAGGAGAATATTTATTTATTTATTTAAAAAATAAAACATTGATGACCACTTAGATTTCAAGATACATAATTAAAATCAAGGAATTATTTAGAAATACCAATAATAATCATTACATTAATTATGATTAAAGCTGTACAATTATTATTTTACTAAATTATACATTCAAAATAGGGTGTATAGGGAGACCTAAGGAGCCCAAGCCAACCTCACCTGCAAGTGGTGCACCTGCCGATCAACAGACGAGGCTCTGGCGAATATAACAGTGCCCGGTAAGCGGCAATAGGCTCGCCACCTATTAAGTGGGACCAAAAATACGAAATATTGTAAGCTCAGCTACTCTATCGTATTAGGTTTGGTGCCTGTAAAGATAGTTGTAAGTTTTATGAATGAATAAATAAATAAAAAAAAAATAAAAAAAAAAATGTGGGCGTATAGTATGCCTCTGCCTACCCACACCTCTGCCTCTTTACATTTTGGCGAACATTTTTTTAATCAGATGGTTGGCAATAGTGAATTTCGGCATAATTTCCAAAAAAAAATTTATTTTTATTTACAACAGCGGTGTTTTAGATATATTCTCATAATTAATAAACAAAAAAAAAACATTTAAGTGACATCTGAAAAATCTGACAGCAATTTTACAGTACCATCTATCAACTATTACATAAATCGTATATCAGAATTGAAATTTTAACTAAGTTTTTTATTGTTGTTTTGATTCCCGCGTGAACTAAATAAAAAAATGTCGATGTGCAACATTTACCGCCTGGTACAGTCAGCGTCCAATATTTGGTAGCAACCAAAGAACTAAATAGACAAATGTCGATTTGCAACATTTACCGCCTGGTACAGTCAGCATTTAATATTTGGTAGCAACCAAAGCCCAATATATATATCGGAACACGCCCTAACGCTGTTGACAATAATTAGTAATTTAGTGCCATTTAAGTATTAAGGACTTAATATATATATATAAATATTAATTCCTGTTCAATTATCTAATATCCTGTGTTCACGACATAATATATTTTTGGATTTATCAAACAGTTATAGTTACTATTAAAGACTGATATAACAAGGAGATTTGTGTACTTAGAAGGTCATGGGTTCAATTTAAGAAATAACATTTTTCAAATGTATGTGGTCTACATGTTGTATTTAATATAATATAATATAATTTTAATATAATTGTTCAATTCTTAAAATGTCATTTCTGAAATTGTTCAATTCTCAAAATGTCATTTCTTAAATTGCTCAATTTACAAAATGTCATTTCTGAAATTGTTCAATTCTCAAAATGTCATTTCTGAAATTATTCAATTCTTAAAATGTCATTTCTTAAATTGTTCAATTCTCTAAATGTCATTTCTGAAATTATTAATTCTCAAAATGTCATTTTTTAAACTGCTCAATTCACAAAATGTCATTTCTGAAATTGTTTAATTCTCAAAATGTCATTTCTTAAACTGCTCAATTCACAAAATGTCATTTCTGAAATTGATTACTTTTCAAAATGTCATTTCTTAAACTGCTCAATTCACAAAAAGTCATTTCTGAAATTGTTCAATTCTTAAAATGTCATTTCTTAAATTGTTCAATTCTCAAAATGTCATTTCTGAAATTATTCAATTCTTAAAATATCATTTCTTAAATTGTTCAATTCTCTAAATGTCATTTCTGAAATTGTTTAATTCTTAAAATGTCATTTCTTAAACTGCTCAATTCTCTATATGTCATTTCTTAAACTGCTCAATTCTCTAAATGTCATTTCTGAAATTGTTTAATTCTCAAAATATCATTTCTTAAATTGTTTATTTCTCTAAATGTCATTTCTTAAATTGTTCAATTCTCAAAATGTCATTTCTTCAATTATTGTTCAATACATATTTCAATTTGTACAAGAATGTCGAACTCTAAATTCGTTCAACTCGTAAATGGATTCTCAAAATTCAATTATACTGATGAACTCATGACCTTGGAAGCGAAAATACCCAAAACCTTCATACCGTATAATAATTTACATTTGCTTAATACCTTTCTCCTTCCCTTCGTCTTCGCATCTTCTGTCTTTTTTACTCTCCATCACCTATCTCTGTCTTTCGAAATCGAATTTTCTTCCATACTCTTTTATTCTATTTCCCTATACTAGTTAAAACACCTAACTCCTTCCTTATTTTTTGTTTCTTTTACTCTACTGTTCCATCTCGCTCTTGCTTCTTACATCTGCTGTGTAGAATTACCATTCCAAGTGTTATTATCATCATCGCTACCCCTATCCCCAGGTAACCTGTGGATGTTGCCCCTACGCCTCAGGCCAGGTGGAGGGGATTGCCTGGGTGGGGGGGATTCCCCCTCATTAACGGTGGGAGGGGGCGTGAATAGCCTAGCTCGAAGCCACGTGTACAACTGATGGGATGGGTCCAATACTATTGTCTTAAAGAATGTTGAGAAGAATGCTGTGGATGAAAATGTTTTATTTTACAACATACAGCAATTGAGCCTAAATAATTTAAATTAACAATAAAACGCAAGCTGTCTTCCAAGGGATACTATTCTATTAAAGACTATATGGCAGATAAAAATGCTTGGGATTAAACTGCCGTTTCATACAGGCTATTCTAATATGAATGACTTAAAACATGAATATTGTAATTCAAGTACCAAACCAATGGACATATTTAAAAGAGCATAGCCTGTGAGTTTCTTGCCAGTTCTTCTTACAGAGCGGTGGCTCGGAACTGGCACTTAGATTCACTTACAGTTAATTATTTTTTGTTTTTAAATTGTTTTGTTGCATGTAAGTGAATCTAAGCTTCGTGATTTAGTGTAATAATATTTCGATTGTTTTTTTTTCATTTTTAATTATGAAGTTTTCAAGTACTGTGTATAATAGTTTATGAAATAAATATTTTTTTACTTTACTTTACTTATAATACTAATGTTATCGTCGGGGATAGTGAAAATCCGCGTAACTAGCATTGAATAATGCCGCGTATTTGAAAAATGTTGTTAATTTAAGTTAATGCGCGTAATTGTCGCAGAGCCTAAATAATGTACTTTCAGAAAAATCTTTTTACAACAAGAATTAGTACATAATATTAACTATATCGCACCCACGGTGCTACAACGTCACTTATACAATTTTGTCGAAATAAATCAAATTATGAGAAAAATTACAAATATACCAAGCTGTAAGATGTTTCGTTTTAATGTGAAATGAAGTCTATAAAGGCTTAAATATTACTAGTTAATTTCTTAAATTAAGAAGAACTATGTTTTATAACAGGATATTTAATTTGGAAACGCTTCTCCTGGAGATTGTAACTAACCAATCGATAATTTAAAAGAGCATAGCCTGTGAGTTTCTTGCCAGTTCTTCTTACAGAGCGGTGGCTCGGAACTGGCACTTAGATACACTTACACTTAAATATTTTTTGTTTTTTTAAATTGTTTGGTTGCAAGTGAATCTAAGATTCGTGATTTTAGTATAATGTTATTATATTTGTTTTTGTTATTTTTTTTATAATTTTGACGTTTTCAAGTACTATGTAATAGTTTATGAAATAAAAAGTATTTTGACTTTTTTTTTTACTTTTTTTGACTGGAAGATTAAATTGTTTGCAGAAGTGACGTTGTAGCACCGGGGGTGCGATATATTGTGTAAAAATGAGCCCAAAATTAGTTGAAATAAGAAACTTTACAGTTTTTTTAGCTTCCTCTGTAAAACTACATTCATTGCACTCTTACACTTATTTATAACTCCCTTGTTCGCAGTTATTTGGAATATGCCTCAAGTATGAAACAAAATAAAAATAAAATAATAAAATATACTTTATTGTCTTTAAGACCAACATGATCATTTAGATTCGTCAAACATTTACACAAAATGGAAATTCCATATATTTTTTAACATAAATTAAAGAAATATGAGCGGTACCTTGTCAGAATTTGTCAAGGTTTGTCAGTTTATCTGTCTGTTGTGGTTTTTCTCAAGATTTATCAGTCTGTCGGTGATTATCGGGGGTATCTGTCAGTCAGCCTGTCGTGATTCTAAAGGAGGGAGGGGATTGTCTGTCAGTCAGTCTGTCGGTGACTCTAACGAGGCTTCCAAGAGGCCTTAAGAAACTCATCTCGGCTTTTTTCAAATTATGTCTTAAGATCTAATACAATTAAATTTGGCATATTCCAATACGGATTACTAGATGTCACTAACAGGAACTTTGTTACTTTGTGGGTTAACACGTCGCCGGTAGCAATTAACAATGTCGTAAGTGAAAAGCCGTTACTTTAAACAATGTCGTAAGTAAAAGTAACAACTTATTATTATGATATTGTTAAAAGAAACGACTTTTCACTTACGAAATTGTTAATTGCTACCATCGACATTATTGCTTAACATATCTCATATACCTGTAGAGACATATCTTTTTACTTTTCTTTGTGTGTTATTAATTATCAATGTAAAATTATATGTTGATAGTGTATCTTTTATCAATACATAAATAAAATAATACATACGCGGACTTTACTTATGGTAGTTTCGCGGATTTGCACTATCGCCGACGTCATGTTTCCAGACAAGATCTTTCGTAAGGAGCCTGTTCTCTACAATTAATACTTACTTATAAGTGCGGAAATAGCACTAGGAGCGGCTACGTGGGTGCTGCGCCCCCTCGGCATCACCAGTAGGGCTGCGGAGGGTGCTAGCTCCAGCTGCTTCAGCGTCGCCTCCGTCTCCGTCAACTCGCGACGTGGAAACGCCGTCCATATTGAGAATGATGATGAAGACATCTGAAATAAATCGGAAAACGTAAACCATATATCGCACGCTTAATAGAATAGTGACTCAAAATAGACGATTTTTGGGACATCACAAAAGAAGATTTTCTAAAGAATACTTGTCCTACTTGTAAGCGCATTAAATTGATACTGATTTATAAATTAGTAATTCTGCTTGTGTTTTGAACGTTTGATTAACATTGATTCGATCTCAGTAAGAAATAGAAAGACTGTATAAGTACGTAACTCAAACCTTACCTATATATTAATGGGTCGATGTTCCTTTAAGCATGCGATATGAGGAGCGGCCTTATTTATTACACATACATACATTCACGCCTGTTTTCCCGAAGGAGTAGGCAGAGGCATATTATACGCCCATATTTCGCCAATTATATAGATCCACGTAATAGGTGGCGAGCCTATTGCCGCTTACCGGGCACTTCTATGTTCGCCAGAGCCTCGTCCGTTGATCGGCAGGTGCAAAATAAAAATGAAATAAAATATACTTTATTGTCTTTAAGATGAACAGGATCATTTAGATTCGTCAAATTTTTATACACAAAATGGAAATTCCATATTTTTTTTTCTTAACAACAATGAAAGAGATATGAGCGGTACCATACTCAAGACATAAAAGCAAATAGATTCTTTGTCAAAACTTGTCAAGGTTTGTCAGTTTATCAGTGGTGGGGTTTTATTTACGATTTGTCAGCAGATTTGTGGTGCACCACTTGCAGGTGAGGTTGTCTTGGGCTCCTTAGGTGTTCATAGGATCTCTATACACCCCTATCATTAATTTTGTATTTTAATTAGTATTATTTATGTATTTACTCCAATGTTTCGAAAAACGGCCACAAGACATAATGTTGTAAGTATGACTTATATTCCCTTATAAACTCTTGAAATGAAATAAAATTTTATTTAGACATAAATACATGTAAATGAAGCTCTTATAATCTCCATTTAATATGAATTTCCCGTGCGTTGGACTGCATACGCTAACTGTGACAGCAAGTCTGCACTAATCTATGATTTAAAATAAATTCCACTCTTTTCAGAGCAATAACTTATGCAGTTGTTTCAATAAATAACTAACATATTACATACATTGACAACCGATATGGCGTGGAGGTCAGTATATCCACACTTCACTCCAGAGGTCATGGGCTCGATTCCCACACAGGACAAAATTTATGTGCATGAACATGAATATTTGTTCTGGTCTGGGGGTTTTCCTATGTATATTAAGTATGTATTTACAAAAAAAAAGTATGTTAATCCGTTGTTTAGTATGCATAACACAAGTTCATAATTATACTTATCTTGGAACTAATTAATTGGTGTAATTGTTAGAAAATATTTATTTATTATTTATTACATACATATAAACAAAGAACAGAAATCAAAACAGTAAACAATTTTTACATATAAGTTTACATATAATATGCCTATAAAGGACTCCACTCAGCATGTGCTGCAGTGGAGGACCACAACAGCGCTGGTCTTCCGTGAAGACCTAAGACCTGGGACCTCTTTACTTATTTATTGAAAATATGGACGTACAAAGAACATACATGTCCATACATATATGTTTTCTTATTCATACTGCCTCACACTTTTCTGCTAACCCAAAGGTTACCTGGTAGAGAATGCCTTGCAGCATTAAGTTCGCCTTTTGTACATTTTTATTTTTATTTGTGCGAAGTTTTAATGAATAAATAAATACAATCATACGTGACATATCTGTAACATTATGTGTACTCCCTCAATTATAGGAGACCACAGCATGCAAATAAAATAATTTTTATTTTTATTTGTGCGAAGTTTTAATGAATAAATAAATACAATCATACGTGACATATCTGTAACATTATGTGTACTCCCTCAATTATAGGAGACCACAGCATGCAAATAAAATATTTCACAAGGCAAACACAGGAAAAAACATTAAAGCAAGATTGGAACTAGATTACAATAAAATAATATTTAAAGGGTATAAGAAATAAAATGAACACGAAAAATTTTCTTTGAACCTATTTGTAAAAAAATTGAGGTCTTTTTTTTTATTTATTTATTAAACATTTTCACATGGTTTTTAAACACACAATAAAACACAAAGATTTGTCTGGTGTGTTCGCAATAAAGTTCATAGATAGTTAAATAAAGTATACATACTTATAAACTAAAGCGCTCGGAGCTCTGCGGTATTAGGTGGTCGGAAACGATCACTGAAGTACAGCAGAGTTTACAGAGGTCAGTCCTTGGATGGGTGACCGTTTGTGTGGCATTTGATATCGAGCGCTTCCGTGCTTCGGAAGGCACGTTAAGCCGTTGGTCCCGGTTATCACTAAATGTGGTAGTCGTTAAGCCATGTTTAAGGCCTAATTGGGCGGCTTGATAAATTCTAACAGCAGGACGCCATACACCTGCCTCCGCCAATCCGCACTGGGTCAGCGTGGTGGAGTATGGCCCAATACCCTCACACCTTGATATGTGAGAGGAGGCTCGTGCTCAGTAGTGGGACGTTAATGGGCTGAGATGATGATGACGATGATGACTTATAAACTAGTGACTTCAACGTTGTACTGAGGGCTGAATATGAGTCGCTTAACTTCAAACTCGGGATAAATCCAATTTCGGACTTATTAATGATTTTGGCGCCAAAAGAAAGGGTAAAAAGAAAGCCTTAAATCAAACTAATCAGCAGTGTTTAAATCCGCATGTTTAACGTGAAAAAGACCGTTAAAATAGTGACATTATATCAAACTCAGATAGATCCAGATAAAAGATTTTTTCAAATGTAGTCAAATCCATCCGAGCCAATCAGCGAATGGCATTTGGTCAAGATGGCTGCCAGTTGACATAAACTCTGCGTTGATAGCACTGTGTTGCTGTCGCTTTTTATTGTTTGTTTTAATTAGTGATTTAAAATGGATAACTCTATTCAAATAATGTCACCCAAGAAGACCCGCAAGCGCCCTAATATAATAGTCAGCCGTAAGAAAGACGAAAAAGCGAAAATTCGGTAAGTTTCAATTACATTTTATGCACCGTGCTAGAAGTACTGAGTTGATAATAGTGTTGTGCTCACCATGAACGGTGTGTCGAATATCGAGTATATTATAACTTATGAAAAACTAGTGATTATAAATTAATTAAAGACTATTATATTACCTGTAGATTATCAGCGATGTATGTCCTGAGTTCAGCTAGAGAGTTGTCTTCATGGAAATGTGCCAGGTGTGAGGAACCGTCCGGTAACTTGAACTGGACGCGGGCTCGGCCGCTGCCGTCCCCTGATGCTGTGGACAAATGTATCATCATCATCATACCGCTTTATAAAGTCCACTGCTGAACATCAACCCATTTAATTTTGTGGGGCAATAGCGCGGATGTTAATGATCTTTTTATTTTGCAAAAAAAGTGTATTAGAATCTTAGTTGATATAAATAATATGGAAAGTTGTTGAGCACACTTTAAAGAACAAAATATATTACCCCTTGCATCTCACTACATATTCGAAATATGTAAATTTGTTAGAAAATATAGTTTTTTTATACCCAAAAGCAAAATCGCAATATTCTCGTGACTACAGATTGCGTTACAAAGACAGACTTGCACTACCTTCTTACACTCTAAAAAATTGGTTGTCTGTAAAGTCGGTTTACTGACGATAGTTAAACGTGACAACTTAACTTAAAAAAATACTGATGGATTGGTAGCATTTTTCAAAAGAAAATTTTAATTTCATTTGTTTAATAAAGCAACAGCTGTCCACGCAGACGCATCGCTCACTCAAGCAGGAGAGAGACGGATGTCGAACGCTGCCGAACGCAAAGGCCGATTGTGCTTCTTTGTCGCTCGTTCCGCGCTCTCGCTTGCACATCAAGCCTCACATGGAACGCCTCAGAGCGAGGTAACGCCGCATGAGTCATATTTTTTCGTGCGTGCAGCCGGCTCTATCGAATTATAAGACGTTATCACGTCAAAATGTGCAACTCAGGCACATACTTTATGTCCATTAAAATATTTAATAGAATCCCAATTGATATAAGAAACGAACTCAAAGACTCTCAATTTAATAGAAACTTTAAAAGTTTTTTAATATCAAAATGTTATTACTCATTGCAAGAGTTTTTCAATGAATAACCTGAACAATATTGATTTTAATATGAAACTTGTCTTGACTTACTTTGTTTTGATTTTTATTTTATATTTATTTCGGTGTTGACATAATTTAAAAAAAAATTCTAACATATGATTAACGTTATAACTAATATACATCTTTTGTGTTCGGGCCGACTTATAAAATTTAATGTTGACAATTATGTAAATTTATGATATAACGTGTTTTTGCTATTATTGTAATGCCCTTTCAGGGTTCATGTGTCGGATAATTTTATGTAAACATCTTAATAACCGCATGAAACAATGAATAAATGAATTATGATTATGAACCTCCCCAATAGATTACATTTTATTGGAGGTATTGTCCCTTTTGCGGGACTGTATGAAAGGGTTACCGCGGCCTTGGTGTTACAGGCTCAAGAAGGAACATGGATGGTTTTTAGTCAGTAAAAGTCTGACACACCCTTCTGCATCACCCACAGCGGAAGACGGTCAAATGATTATTTTCCATCGGAAAAAAAAAAAATTTTGTTCCATCCGAAAAAAAAAAGGTATTGTCCCTTGATCATCACGCTGGGCAGGCGGGTTGGTGATCTCAGTTCCAGCCAGTACGCAGGATGACGCTGCTGTCCGTCATCCGGTAGGATATCTCTTTGTCGACTCTTACGACTCAATTCAATTCATTTATTGCCCATGATTATTCCCCATGAGATTAAAAGGGTAGGCACTATCCTAGGCAATACGCAGCAATACCATACGGCACCTTTTAATCATCATATCCTGGTTGCCCTAGACTTAAGGTAAAGGTTCAGAGCCTGATCCCTGGTCTTACCAAATTCAGCTGAATTTCAGTTAGTACACGGAGCGACTGCCGTCTGACCTCCGCAACCCAGAGGGAAACATCATTCTATGGTTAAACCAGCTGTGAGGATGTTAGTAGAAGGCACTGCCTTCCTGACTGACTGACGACTAAATGTTCATGACAGTCGGGACCAGCGTCTTGACGTGCTTTTCAAGGCACGTTGCAGGCGATAGATACGATCTTAACTAAGAAAAGTTTTGACAAGATCAGATTTTGAATCTAGAGCATCTGGAAAAAAAAATTACTTACTGGCAACTGGTGAAGGACTAGAAGGAAGGGGGTTGGGAGCAGGCTGGTCCCGGGCCTTTCTCTCGGCGCGGTCCTGAGCGATCTGCTCCAGGATCCTCTGTCTCGCTAGATTGTTCTCCATCTTCTCCCTTTTGCGCTCTTCCTAGAAACGATAGGTGGTCCGATTAATTAGTAATTTTTACAAATACCATCATCAGCCTCCTTCCCTGCTCCTGGTTCGTCTGTGGTGGTCGCAGCATGTCTTCTCGTTCCATCTACCTCGATCATTCGTCACCAACTCATCCACCACACTCTTCTCAATCATATCATTGAGGTTTACATATCAAAAATACTCGGCGAGGTTCGAACTCTGTGCCAAAGGGTTCCCATTACCTGTAAATGTTGCCCTACCTGTATCAAACTTTCCTTTTAGTATTACAAACAAGTTAAAATATGATAGAAGATGTACATACAACAAATTTTTCTAAAATGAAGGCGTGCATGATAATATATTAATGTTATCAATATTTACATACACACACACACATATTCACATGCACTCACGCTCACATGCACACACACACACATATACATTTTGTCTATTATTTGTATTAAAATATTATTTCGCATGGATTTTAAGTTTCATTTTTGCTTGTTAATTATTGTCATTAAATTTTTATAGCATTTAAATTATATTCTTAAATATATTATAAATATTTGTAAGAATTGATTTTCTGAATATGTATCTTCTTTGTAAATAATAAACAATTGAATGGAGAGCGGGTATTTTCTACTACAAGTATTTGTTTACTTAAAAAAAAAATCCCCAATCACAATCCAGAAATTTAATAACAGATATTGAATAAAGAATTATTATTATTATTACCTGTATATGCCTCAATTCTTGCTCCTGTTGCCACCTCTTCAGTTCAGCTACCCCCTGACCTTGGGCCCTTCGCTCCAATTCTTTTTCCTTTTCGGCCTACAAAGTTATAAAGAAAACATAAATATCTTTTTATCATCATCACAGCCCATTAACATCCCACTACTGAGCACGAGCCTCCTCTCACATACCAAGGTGTGAGGGTATTGGGTCATACTCCACCAACACGCGTTTTTAAGCCACTATCTGTTACCTCTTTCTCCTTCTGTTCCTTCTCCCGTCTCCTGGCATCTATCAGCTCCTTGGCCCGGTCCAGTTTATCTTCAACGCTGGCTGAACTAGCCACGGATGGCACTTCTGTGTCCATTTGTACCTGTTCATTTCAATACATTTTATCCTTATATATATTTTTATTTATTTTATTTATTCATTTGTATTAGTTACACGGGTCTGAATGAATTAAAATATCTAACTCAGTGAGTAATTTTACATGCATATATAGTTAAAAATATAATTAAAGAGGACATAAATATTCACAAAAAGACGACAATTTTGCCTGGATTGATTCCCAGCTATCTACGAATATGTCAAGTCAGGGTACATATATATATATATATATGTATATGTATATGATGTACGTATATGATGTACATATATATATATTTATACATCATATATATCGATGGTAGCAATTAACAATGTCGTAAGTGAAAAGCCGTTACTTTAAACAATGTCGTAAGTGAAAAGTAACGACTGATCACTTATGATATTGTTAAAAGAAACGACTTTTCACTTACGACATTATTAATTGCTACCATCGATATATACGTGTGTATGTCACTGAACTGTTTCTAAACGATTTGAATGATTTTCTTTGTATGCGTTTGTGTGGCGCCTCGGTTGGTTTAGATTTACAAATCAGAGAGATAGCCCGGCAGATGGCGCTGCAGTCGGTGTCTGGGATATGGAAATATTATGCAGGACAGCGCTGCCTTCATTTAGCAAGAAAGCCACTTTAGAGGGTGTTTTCTGAAATATAAACTCTATTGCATTACAACAGCGTTTAATTCCAAAAAATACCCACTGAACGTTAGCCGCTTTTTAGGTTATGGACGGCAGAGCGTCAATCGGGTTTATATATAAATTTATGTACGCGCATAACTTTCGAACGATATAATGATGGTGCTTACCACTGGCGCCTCAGTCTGGCTAGGTCCTGCCTCTCCTGGTTTGGGAACCTTGGGCTTCCTCACACAAACATCTCCATCACAGACCACATCATACTCCTGGCCTGAGCTGGTCACCTCGTGGTGTTCCGTCTTCTGGATTTTAGCTGCTGGTTCTGATGTGGATTCTATGAACAAATGTCTTTTTTAAAGTTAGGATAATTATTGAGGTACATACTTATATTATAATATTTTAATAATGTTACAGGAAGAGACTTCTGCTATATTCACCCTGTTAATTTTCTTTAGAATAAAATAAACTGAACCACTAAAAAAAACTTTTTTGATCATCAAAAATACTGATTGAGCATCTAATAGGGGATTAGGTGCTCAATCAGAATTTTTTTGACGTTCAAAAAGGTTAGGTTAAATTGGTAATTTATTAATTTTTATGACAAGTTAAATATGATCCATTTTCTTTGATATTTTGACTACAAGTCTGTATGTTCAAAAAATAAATAAATATTTCTGACACTTACACCAATTATTTAGTTCCAAGATAAGTATCATTAAGAACTTGTGTTATGGATACTAAATAACGTATAAACATACACAAACACTTTTTTTTTTTGTAAATACATACTTCATATACATAGGAAAACACCCAGACCAGAACATTATTGATATTTATACACACAAATATTTGTCCTGTTTGGGAATCGAACCCACGACCTCAGGAGTGGAGTGCGGGTATACTTGCCACCACGCCATATCGGCCGTCAAAAAAGGGGGGCTGGAGGACAGCAAAACATATTGACTAAAGGCAGACCTCGGAAATGGGGTAACGGTATTGTCTTTCACGTCGCAGGCGAGGTGAGACTCACCCAAGTCAGAGAGAAATGAAAAAATCAGAATAAGACCTTCTACCTGCCAGGGGTTACTATAGATAAATTAAAAATGATTTAAGTGCCGTGTTCAGTAGACATGGGTAATTCCTGAATAAATGACACAATTGAAGTACTTCACCTATCTAGTTCATATTATTATGTATCACTCATTCACTATAGTCCAAAGCAGTTCTTTTAGTTCACTAACTCAGTTATATGACAAATGAAGGAGAGTGAAACATACGGATATATTTGATGTAAATATGTATTTATTTATGTGAATATTTATTGCTGTTCCGGTTTGATTAATTTGAATTCGTGGTTCTCTTTAAGTGTTATTTATAAGGCTATATATACCATCATAATTATTGTTAATTAGAGCACTCTATTGCGCTACCCTACGTGTATACTTCTTATCATGTCCTGTCCATCCCAAGGTTGCCTGGAAGAAATTGCTGTGAGCAATAAGGCCGCCCATTGTACAATTAATTTTAATGTAATTTTTCAATTGCTGTATTTCTCTTTATTTTGGTGTACAATAAAGTGTTCATTCATTCATTCATTCATTCATTCATTCATACTGCAAGAGCGAGACAGTAACACGCCTTGGCGCGCTTGACCCCGCCTGTTTATGGGTCAAGCGAGTTTCGCGCCTAATCCGACATTAGGCGCGATTAGTATGTAATATTATCTGTGATAAATATCGATGTAATATGTACGGATTACGTACAATAATTTTAATGCTGACCACGCGACCTTGTTCGGCGCGCGGCAGTAGTGACTTTTATTTCATTCATTATATTTAAGTTCCTAACATACCTCCAACCTGTAAACAACTTATAATAAACTTAACTATACTGTGACAGTGGTTTCAACTATACTAACATCCCGGTCCAGTCAACTATAACATATCAAAGACTCAAACATCTTTAGTGGTCCTTCGAGAAGAAAGAACAGGTATTTCGTGTGTGATAAACTTTATACGGTAGCGAATCGGTTTGGCTGGCCTCCCAGAAGCGGGTCTCACCAGGCAAATTGAGAAGGCGCACATATCGTGTAAAGTGTAAGCTTTACGTATACCTTTTATTGACCTCTACCATCGCGTGGGAAGTCAGTAAAGACCAACGCCTAACGGAAATACTTATCCATCAATAACTTTCCATTAACTAACTATGTCGACTGATGTTCAACAACTTATCAACCGTCAAATAGACAGCTTCGTCAAGATCAAGCAACTTTGCACAAACTTTAAAAAAGACAGTGCTTCAAGAAAGTCTTTGGAATACTTAGAAAAAAGACTCAATGCATTGAAATCTCAGTGGCAGGAGTTTGAAATAAATCATCAAATATTACTTAAAGTGGAAGATAAAAATTTTGAATATTTTATTGATAGCGTGTATGAGCGAACGAAAAAAATGTGTGACGAAACTGAACAGGAAATTTTGCAACTACAGCAGGAACTCATCGTAGCGGCATCCACATCTAAAAAGCCATCAACCTCATCATCGGGGGGTGAACAATTATCAACTAAGAGTAAGGAATTATTACGTCATCAAGAGTGTAACTTTAAGGTGTTTAACCGTATTTTGAACAAGTATGAAAATATAACTCTGTCGGAAAAGTGGGAGCTTGAAGACGCCCTAGCGAATCTAAAGGTAAAATGGGATGCTGTAGAGAAAACGCATTTTGAATTAGATTATTATGCAACAGAAACGGATTATTTTTACGAAACGGAGTATATTAATTTA
Organism: Musotima nitidalis; assembly: GCA_949126915.1. Lineage (NCBI taxonomy): Eukaryota > Metazoa > Arthropoda > Insecta > Lepidoptera > Crambidae > Musotima > Musotima nitidalis. Next base: position 2,258,016 of record OX421441.1, read on the forward strand.
GAGAATAAATATGACAATTTGAAAAGGAAACTTAATCAAAAAATTTGGAATAATATTCATTTTGAAAAATCAACGCCGAGAATTGAAATTCCTGACTTTTATGGGGATTATACTCTTTGGACTTCGTTTAAAGATCTTTTTACCGAAAGTATTCATTCAAACCCATTATTAGCAAAAACACAAAAAATGCAGCATTTAAAATCAAAATTAAAGGGTGAAGCCGAAAAGTTAATTCAACACTTGACGATTAGTGCGGAGAACTATGACACTTGCTGGGACATCCTGACCCAGCGCTATGACAATAGACGCCTGCTTTTCACATCTTACATGAACACATTCCTAAATCAGCAATCTGCACAGCATAGCAACGGCTCCAGCATTAAGAAGTTACATGACACCACTGTGGAGTGTATTAATGGCCTTACTAACTTAGAATTAGATATAACCGCTTCGCATTCAATTTTGGCACATTTAATAATGAAGAAACTTGACTGTGAAATTTATGCTGAATACATAAAAGGATTGGCCGCCCCAAGAGAGCTACCAAACTTAGAAGAACTTTTGGCTTTTCTCGAATCGAAATTCATGGCCCTCGAAACACTACAATCTGGTCACCTCATTCGACCTTTACCTTCACCGCAGCAAAAGCCGCAATTTCTGAAACAAAATTATTACAAGAAACCGACATTTTTCAATAAACACGAGAAAAGTCACAGAACATTTCATACTTTCGCACTTAAGAATTGTCCCATGTGTAAACAAAATGGTCACGTTTTAATGCAATGTGACAAATTCTTGAACATGACACAACCTCTATCAATCCTCTATCAACAAGATGGTAAACGTCACATGGCATAACGCACAACTACACATCAACATCAAAAAACTTAATAATAGTGAAAATTATTTAAAAATAAGCCAGAGCTTAGAAAGCCAGAAACTACGTGAAGTTCCTTATAGACAAGACTTATCTCCTCATGACGTGTACCACTACATAGTTTCTTTTATTGTCTGGGGAGGAGCTGCCGCTGGTGTCTTCTACTGTATCATTCGACGATGGAGATCATCGAGAGTCACCAACCCTTCCGCCCAACAAGGAGTCGCAAACCACCACGCGGACATCGAGCTGCAGGAGATGAGCGTCGCCCCCCCGCAGGCTCAACCGGACGCGGACACACCATTTCGATTCGATTAATAATTTTACTTTCTATTTTAGACTAGTTTATTTTTTATATTTAGCTTTAATGATATTTAAATACTTAATGTAACCAACTATACTGTGACAGTGGTTTCAACTATACTAACATCCCGGTCCAGTCAACTATAACATATCAAAGACTCAAACATAATACTTAAATATTTATCTCATAAATATTCCAATAGTAGTATTAGTATATACCACACCTTTTTAGTACCTTTAAAGTTTTCTGCTAACCCTAAGGTTAACTGGCAGAGAATGCCTTATGGAATTAAGTTCGCTTTTTGTAATACTTTTAAGTGTGCAATAAAGATTAAATAAATCAATACAGTCATTAGAATAGATCTGTCTACCCACGATGCATAAATTATGCAATGGTGCTCTATTGGTGCTTTTAAATATAAATTAAAAAAATATTTACGTATTACTTAATGCTGTCGATCTCTCTATTATCTTTAATAAAAATTAAAAATCTTTTCAACTCAAATCAAACTGTGTTTGTTCTATGTTATTTAATCTTAAGTTAGAAAATTTCATATGATATACATAAGTAAGTGTAATTCTGCTGTAACTTACTAACTTACTTTTACTACTTTAACTTTTCATTTAAATGTATTTTGTGGTTTTAAATATTTTGTTTTATTGTTAAGTTTCTGCCTTTTGTGTGGCTGTTGCACACGAAAGTTATAAGGTCTCCACGGAAGACCAGCGCTGTTGTGGCCCTCCTCTGCAGCACATGCTGAGTGGAGTCCTTTTTAGGCATACTAATTATGTAAACTTATGTGTAAAAATTGTTTACTGATTTGAATACTGTTTATTGTTTATGTGTATTTATGTCTAAATAAATTTTATTTCATTTATTTCATTTCATTTCAATGTAATTGAATGAATGTAACATTGTATGTGTGTAAGGTGAAACTATTAAGATCAACAACTCGTACGAATTAACTGTGCACCTCGCACTGTGACGTAATTTGGAAGGGCACGTTAGCAAAAAAAAAAGAGAATTATGTTAAAAAAATAAAATGAACATTTTTTTATGTTAATAAAAGGTCGTTTTGATGATAAGGCGTCACAATACTAGGTCATTTTACTCTTGACGTTTCGCTATAAAATTGAAACATATAGATTGATATGATATAACAGCTTGACAATAAAGAGGGAACTAGCTTTTTCATTGGGTGACATTTTTAATAGTCTTAAGATCATTTTTGTATGTAATAATAAGTAAATGCAACGCTGCTCCTCCGTGCACACAATTTTATTTCAGATGCATGCAATCGTTAGATGCTATCGGTACTGAGCGCTTACGGCGAATGCGGGGCGCCGCGCGGGGAAGCGGGAGAGGGGTCGCATTCCAGCGGGGTGCACAGTTGATTCGTGCGAGTTTTACTGAACTAAATGAACTAATAGAATTAGATGAGTGTCACATATTTTAAACTGAACTATATCACTGATATATATGAAGCGCTCGTAGCTCCGCGGTGCTCGGTGGTCGGAAACGATCACCGAAGTAAAGCAGAGTTTACAGAGGTCAGTCCTTGGATGGGTGACCGTTGATATCGAGCGCTTCCGTGCTTCGGAAGACACGTTAAGCCGTTGGTTCCAGTTATAACTAAATGTGGTAGTCTATAAGTCATGTTAGAGGCCTAAATGGGCGGCTTGATAAATTCTAACAGCAGGACGCCATACACCTGCCTCCGCCAATCCGCACTGGGTCCGCGTGGTGGAGTATGACCCAATACCCTCACACCTTGGTATGTGAGAGGAGGCTCGTGTTCAGTAGTGGGACGTTAATGGACTGACATAATGATATCACTGTTTTCACTTCATTGAACGTTTTTGCCCATGTCTTGTGCTCAGTAGTGGGACTTTAATGGACTAAGATAATGAAACTAAGTAAGTGAGTATAGGAAGCCTAATCCAGTGCCTAGTCAACCGATTTACTCTTTGGTTCGGCCTGTAAAGTGGTTTCAACTTTTATCTACTAGCAAATGCTGTGTTTATTCCGAGACGCTTCCCTCAATGTCACAATCCCAGCGTTCCTGTCACAGCAATAAGCTTGTTTATCCTGTCTCCAATACTTTGTTGATTCCTTTACCGTGCCCGCCTTCTATCAGACAGTTCTTCCGTTAAGACGTGGAGTCAAAGAACACTACTTAAATCATAAACTGTGATTTTGTATGTATTTATATATATGTATATATAAGCAGATATATATATAAACTCTTTTCTTTTCCCTATTGTCTGTTACTTTTATTATTATACGTTTTTGATATTTTATTATTATATTTTCTTATGAGTTTTGTGTATGTTTATATTATTTGCTCTATATAATATATATATATACTCATACGAAATTTGTTGTTTTAATTTATTTTATTTTTTGCATATGTATCTTACCTATCCTTGTTTATCTATCTGACTCCTCATGAGGTTGGCTGGAAGAGATCTCTTATAGAGATAAGTTCGCCTTTGTATATGTCTTTTTTATTTGTAATATTTGATATTTTTGATTTATGTGCAATAAAGAGTTTAAATAAATAAATAAGCTTTGTGATGTTTTCAACAACATACACAAGTGTAGGAAAGTAGCATATTGTGTGTTACCGTAAAGTGTAATTTCCATATTGATTTCAAAACTCTATAGAAGCGCCTCTAGTTAAGTCTCCATTACTTGACACGCGAAGGAATTTAACTCGAGAATGACAGAATTCAATTTGAAAAACGGACTTAACTTGACTAAGACGGATTGTAACTTAACTATAACAAATTTTACTTGTCTTGAGCTGCGTTACCAGTGGGACTGACTTACCCGGTTCCTTAACAACAGGTGCACTCTTCGGTTCAGCCTGCGAATTAGTTTCAGCTTGGAGCAAGTTCTGTGTTTGTTCCCTGATGCTCTGCGATGATGTGGAAGGTTGGACTGATGACGTGACTGGAGTGGTAAAGGGTTGCTTTTCTTTTACTGTAATTAAGAAAATATACTCATGTTTTATGTTGTTTGTACTCGTTTTAATGGCGTTCCCGTCCCCCGTCCCCTTGGATAGAGATAAAGGTCTTTAATCAATGGGTGGATGGATTATTATAATTAGAATTTTATAAATAATAATAAATATTTTCTGATAGTTACACTAATTATTTAGTTCCAAGATAACATATACATACATACATTCATGCCTGTATCCCCGAAGGGGTAGGTAGAGGCATAATATACGCCTACTTTTCGCCAATTATATAGTTGGTCCCACGTAATAGGTGTAGAGCCTATTGCCGCTTACCGTGCACTGTTATGTTCGCCAGAGGCTCGTCCGTTGATTGGCAGGTGCACCACTTGCAGGTGAGATTGACTTGGCCTCCTTAGGTTATGGTAGGATCCCTATACACCTTAATTCTAAGATTAGTATAATATACAAGTGTGAATATGTGTAAATAGATTTCGAATTGAAAACGCAACAATGAACAGTTGGCATTTAACATCCGAGCGTTTCACTTGTCTCCAACCCTGCTTATCTTATCTTATAGCGGGGGCCACAGACTAACCGTGGCGCACTTTGACCCTTATGTCGGATCTTTTGTGCATCCCCTTGCCTATCACTCCAAATTTCCAAATATTGTTACCATCATCTTTATGACAGTCTTTGCAGATTGGAGCCCATAGTCCCTTGGTTGTGGGTAGGCCACCCCCAGGAGACTCATTCGGCAAGCAGCCAACGAGTCACAGGTACACAGCAGGTGTTCCATAGACTCCTTTTCGTCACCACATCTACGACATAGCGGTGATTGCACTAGACGCATCCTGTGTAGCATTTTGTTTGTGGCATAATGCCCTGTTAGAGCCCCAATTATCAGTCTGGCTTGATTCCTGCTACCTTCGCAGAGGGCCTTACACCAGCTGCTCCCTGTCTCCCTGATGAAGGCCTTTGAATGCTTACTCCAACCCTGCTTACATAGTACGCCACCCACAGTCTTCAACTAATTTTTAAGCTCGTACAAAACTAATCAGAACACTAACAATAGCACAAAGTATTACATCGGTTGTTTTTAATACTCACAATGCTCCTCCAGTATCCTGTCTATCCTGCCAGCCAGGTTGCTGGCCTGTACTCCTGCACAGACTACTTCCAAAGGTGTCCCATTCCTGCCGATGAAGAACAGCGAGGGAACTGGCACAAACTGGTCTGATATTTAATGGTTAAGTGCATTATCAACTAATATAGTACACCATTTATTGAGAACATTATTAATTTATATATAATATTATGGACAGACAAGCTGCAACCACACGTTGGATCTCCCCCGACTGGGCATCACCTTGACGTGGTGGGGGGGCTGAGTACCTCCCGGTAGGGCGAAGGAGCCGCCAGGGAAAAGATCACAGCCTGAGACCAGCGACTTTGGGTGCCCTTAGTACTGACTACCGACTAAGAAGGACCTGTGAAGGGCGCAGCGGGCGGGTTAGATGGACTCGCCAAGCAGTGCCAGAGGGTTTTAAGCAGCGGGGGCAGGGGCACTTGGCCACGGGCGGGGTGTCAGAGCCGCAACTCCGGTACTGGACCCCGCCTCTTTCTCAACAAGTGGCGGGCGTCGTCGGAATTGTTTTAGTGAGTATTACTGCTAGCGGTCGCGTCTGCCGGAGGTGATATCCTTGGCCTAGGAGGTTCTTTAGCCTTTAGCATTGATGGGCTACCAAAATAAATGAAACCTTAGGAAGAACGGACTTCTACTTTCCATTTAGGCCAAGTGCAAACACCTCTCACCATTAGATATGTTTCACCTATAAATCTCTGTGCCAGGAGTGAACTTTGTCCAAGTTGTCTGCCCACACCACATGGGTATGGGCATGAGATTATGTGTATATTATGTAAACGAAGGAAAAAAAGACCTCAGGAGCCCAAGCCAACCTCACCTACAAGTGGTGCACCTGCCGATCAATTGTAAGCGGCAATAGGCTCGCCACCTATTACGTGGGACTATATCATTAGCGAAGTGTGGGCGTATAATATGTCTCTGCCTAGCCCTTCGGCGAAACAGGCGTGAATGTATGTATGTAAACGAAAGAACAGAAGAAGAATACACAACCAACCTTTGGCCAGCAGGACTATGCTAAAAAAATATAGCTATCCTTCACATAACTATTTAAAAAGGATACAGATTTGTGCAAAGTGTGTGTAGTTCGGAGAGCCACTCTTTAACTTGATGGCTAGGAATTTGGTCTGGTCCGACAGCCGCTTTTCCACCACCGTGTCGTCAATAGTGGCTGCCATCTCAACAGACAGGTCATTGTCACCTGGAAATAGAGATAAGAATCTATTTATATATTTAGGGTCTATCAGAAATAGATAAATATAAATAAATAATGAATAAATATTCTCTTACAATCACACCAATTATTTAGTTCCAAGATAAGTATCACTAAGAACTTGTGTTATGGATACTAAATAACGGATAAACATACTTACATACTTTTTTTTTTGTAAATAAATACTTAATATACATAGGAAAACACCCAGACCAGAACAAATATTGATGTTCATGCACACAAAGATTTGTCCTGTGTGGGAATCGAACCCACGACCTCTGGAGTGGAGTGCAGGTATACTGACCTCCACGCCATATCGGTCGTCAAATAAGCCAATATATTGCAAGCACAAGGTCTTAGGTCTTGCATGTTGCATTTATGACTTTTAAAAATTATGTGTGTCATTATAGCTTGCTCCCTTGCCATGGAAAGTATATTCAGCTGCTGGTCTTAGCTGTCATTGACTTCTATGGCAGTTATGTCTAGAAAGTCAGTGCCTTCTAATATCCTGACAGATGGTTTAACTATGTATTATGATTACCCTGAGGGTTGTGCAGTCCTTGTTCTAAATCTAAAATTTTGATATGCAACAAACAAAACTTTTTGGTGTTATTTGTTTTATATTATATTATGAGAAAAATAAATTATATATAAAATGACAAACATTACGTTAAGCACAATACATTTCTATCTCTTAATGGAGTCTCTTCAGGCTGCCATCGGGCTGGAATTCCCTGGATTTTTCCTAGTTTAAAGAGCAACTATTCGGTAGGGGGATTTTAAAAATATACAAGAGAACCTTTTTTTTAAAACTAGGTATTTAAGATAAAGTTAAATAAATTTTAGTTTAAAATATTTACATGTAAAATAACCCAGATTTTTCCTAGTTTAAAGGGCAACTATCAGGTAGGGGATTTTAAAAATATACAAGAGAACCATTTTTTTAAAACTATTTAAAATAAAGTTAAATAAATTTTAGAAGACTAAAATACATGTAAAATAACCCAGCAAGCAATTATTAATTATAACACAGTTTTTAATTTGTTCTAAAAAATCCTTGCAGAGGTGTCTGGGGTAATAATGCGTCGGCAAATTAGGTGAGGGCAGCCCAAGTCCCCCTACACTTTTGGCAGCATTGAGTGACACCAATTTATATTCATGCACACAAATATTTATCCTATACTATCCAGTCCAAAATCGGAATTAAACCTACAACCTTTGGAATGAAGAACAGAAATACCCACCTTCCGCTCCTAATCGGACATCTAACATAAATGATCTTATATATAACACAAATATTTACCTAAGTATAAATCAAACATACCTACAACATTGGAAACAGCAAGTTTAGTTGAAATGCGGTTTTCTTATCACATGTATCGTTGTAACGAACATTATAATGAACAATTACAAATTTATTCAATATTGTTTTGGGGTTGCAAGGTCATTTCACATTGGATTTGGTTAGGGACAACACGGTTATTACAAAATTATGACGTAATTATTTAAAGCACTATTAAGCATATTCTCAGTATTTCGGATAAGGCAGAGTAAGTGGAATGTCCGAGAACTAATATTTATTAGGAAAATGGATCTGTACCTTCAACAAATACGACAAAAATCGAATTTTGCTGCTTCGATAGATTTACCGCTTCAGCTATGCTTCCCCCGAACCAATGCATTGTTGGAGAGATAATAACAGTTTTCTAGCTCAGTTATAAACTTTCCGCTTTATAATTCTCTTTTTTTTAGATTTTTAATGCAATTTTCTTGAACAAAAATACTACGATGACATGACACAACACAACAGATTTTGACAGGTGACGTGTGTTTTGTTTTAGCTGTCAATATTTCTCTTATCAGAAACGTCAAAAAACTAGATAGAAAGTTTCTTTGAAATTACTAGTTTGAATACATATGATTAAATATAATCGATTCAAAGTAATTAATTTTTTTCAAATTTAATTGTTTGCTAACTCATATTTTTTCTCATATTACTTAAAATGCCTCACAAACAAATCATCTTACATAAACTATTAGTTTTTAAACGGTTTCGTTTTTATTCTTGTCTATGATATTTTTCATGTGACCTTGGAAACTTCTACTCAGCACTAGATGGCGTTGTCTAAAAATACAAGTAAGCATTAGTTGTAAAAATAAAGGTAATTTATTCGATACGAATTGGAATTGCAAAATATCAATTTAGGGTAAACTTTAAGGACTGGGTACTTGTGGTGAATAAGAATTATGAATTATTAGTTATTAGGGGAAGCCCGTGCTTGGTAGTGGGACGGTAATGGTCTGAGATAATGACCTCTTTATAACATTATAAAAACTGCAGAGTTACCTATTTGATTTCTGCAGATTTTCGGCAGGGCGTTCGGTAAGCGTCGCGGGCCAAGAACTTTTCGTATCTTAGATCGTTACATAGTTTAACCAAAACGCATGAACGGAAAGCGTCACTGTATAACCACAGTAAATATCTAAATTCTTAAGAATATCAACTGATTATAGTAACCGCCGTAGCTAAGCGAATTTGCAGGAAGGAAGTGGCAGTAGGACATATATCTTGAAGAACCAACGACTGATTTGGCGTCAAGGTGCATGTAGTAGACGACTGCCTCCTATCCAATGAAGCTTGTCAAGTTCAATTAAATTCAAAATCATGTACTCCAGCTTGGTTTCATTCCAAAGCACTTAAATCTAGAAGCTCCTCTTGATAAGAGTGGGAGCCTGGAAAGCGGCGAGTAGCCGGTGGATGCAGGCGGCTAGAGATCGATCGAGGTGGAGAACGTAACATAAAAAAATTACGCTCTCATTCGCTGAGCTAGAGTAAAACATATTAGGGCAATAAAGTCGTTCAAGTCTTGTCTTTTATTTATTTTTTAATAATATTTTATTAGGAATCATTATTATAGTGGCGACACAGTACAAGCATTCAGATTAATAAAAACCTGAATCGCGCAAACAGAATTCTTCAGCCTCGTTGCTATATATAGGTACAATACAGAACCTTCAGCTAAGGCTTCCTGCCTTTTTACATACGCGACCTAGCATTCCGCTTAGTGCGTGACCGTCAACTAAGGCTTCTCGCCTTTAAACATACGCCACAAATTACTCTATGTACGACATTCCGCTTATTGCGCGCCGCGACGGTGCCTTCCCAGGTGCCGATCGCTTCAGTTTACCCCTTCACAGTAGCAATACTAAAGGCAGGGAGCAAGCATTACAGGCAGAGGTTTAGTAGGTTCAAGTCCGACATAACCACACACACAGGGGGCATCATATCCCTCCTCAAATTGTAGGCGGGTAGTTCCTTATAATGTTGTTAATACTTACCAAAAACTTTGGACGCCAAGTCAACCTCACCGACGATGCCGTGCCGATCAACGGACGAGGCTCTGGCGAACATACAAGTTAAGATAAACGGCAATAGGCTCGCCACCTTATACGAGGGACAATAACGTAATGGACGAAATATGGGCATATAATATGCCTCTGCCTACCCCTTCGGGGAAACCGGCGTGTTTTCGTATGTGTGTGTGTGTGTGCTTGCATTCAGCGTGGTCTGTGATACATATTCCAATCTAAATGGCGCAGTGGCAAAGCGTAACATCAGTTTTATATTAAGGTTAATCATGAATATTTTAATGAACTTTCCTAATTTATCCCCACGACAATAAACACATAACTAACAGAATAAGCATCAAACAAAAACAAATAAATCTTTAAAAGTAACTCAGCCATGACAACACATGTCAACCGCCGCCATATTTAGAAATGTAAAGGCGCGAAAGATTCTCGCCTCATTGCTTGGCGCGCAATTTTCAGTTCCGAATTCAAACGGCAAAATGTTGCCCGACCATAAAACACGGGCGGCGAAGCGTGGTGTTGCCAGGCCTCGTTGTGTAGTTATAACATATTGGTTAATTGCATGTTTAAAATTAGACGTGTGAGGATGAGTGCCGTTAACTAATAACCAGTGATTTGGTTGGTAGAGCAATTTTTTTTATAATTTATTGATTCAAGCTCACTCTGTTTTGAAGATATCGTTGTTCTGAGGCTGTGTTTGAGCTGTGTGTGAGGATATCTTACTTGGAGATGCCCTGTGTAAGGGTGAAACACGTGTCGTGTCGAATTTTAGGGAAATTTAAGTTGCGCGTTCTAGATATAAGTGACGTTCACAAGTGTTTCGGAATGAAGCCAAGCTTGAATAAATTAATTTGATTTCTTATAGACTTCCAGAATTTATTCCGGTCAAATTTACTAAATAATAAGTTAATTCTCACACCTTAGAAATAACGAGTGCGGTACGTTTTAAATGAAACTTTTTACCGCGTATCCTTGATTTGAGGAATGAGCTCCGTTAATAATATTCATTTTTAAGCCCCTAACAAACAATTAGAAGTGTCGATATCATTCTGGTTCTAAATTATAATGTTCCATAATTTTATAAGTAAATTTACATAAATAACAGAAATTAAAATTTGAAAAATTAAATTAAAGAACACGAAACATATTACACACTTTATTCGTTACATAGATTAAAGCGAATAAAATTAATAAAATTCAATCAATCAAACCAAATCAAAAAAACTAAACTAAGAAGTAAATATGTAGATCACACCAAAATATTATATTAAATGAAACTAAATAAATCAACATAATCAAATCAATAAAACTATATCAAATCAAATCAAAATTCTATTATATATTTGAAAGAAAGAAACAAAAACGTTTACTCGTAACCATGTACAAAATTAAAATAAAAAATAATATGAAACTTAAGATACTTATTTACACACGATAATTATTAATAATTAGATATTTTTCTATAAAACGATTTTTTAAATTCTAGTTCGTCTCAATATAGCTTTTATGAATGTGATCCTATAACTACAGAGCTTATTCACCGCGGGCGCTTGAGTTATAGTAATATATTATCTGTGGTTATTGGATACGAAGCAAGAAACTCGTCAAATGAATAGCAATTGGACTTCTTGGCGGGAAAGTGAAGCGTCATGTCTGCAGTTTTGTTTTATTTTCTAAAATTTGTGTTATTTCTAACATTAATGTGTAATAACGGTGGATTATTAACCGTTAAGTGTTTGTGAACATATATGAGTGTTGGTAAATCAAACAAAACAGTGCAACATCACTTTTCAAATTTTCTCTCAAGTAGTCCATGACCATGTGAGATCTCAGTATAGTCCCACATCTTTACTGAGGACTCGAGGGGCTTAGGGGAGGGTACCTCATTTACCATTTATCATTTTTATCACCACTCATTCTCATTTACTATGAATTATATATTATTAATATATCACTTACTTGACACTGGCTAAATGTGCTAGACGCACGAAGCCATTATTTAAAATAAAGAAAGAAAGAATAGCAATTGTTTTTTTTATTTACGCTTATGTGTGACGACTACTATGAATATGAATGGGTGTATACGGACCCCACAAACCTGTAGGAAGCCCAAGCCAACCTCACCTGCAAATGGTGCACCTGCTGATTAACAGACGAAGCTCTGTTGAACTTTACAGATCCCGGCAAGCGGCAATAGACTCGCCAACTATTACTAGGGACCAACAATGTAATTGGCGAAGTGTGAGTGTATTATATGCTTCAGCCTACCCCTTTGGGGGGACACGCTTGAATGTATGCATCTATGGATGTATGCATTTATGGATGCAGAAAGATTTTTTAGTGGGATTTCACTTCTTTCTTCATTTCATACTAGTAAGGGCGTGCCCTTACTTCGCCAATTATTCTATTTTACATCTTGGTTAAATTTATTGAAGTTTTAGTAGGGATTCATAATTTTTACTAATAAAACATGTAGCATATTTTCAAAGTCAAAATTATCTATTCAAGTTTGGCTCAATACAGCTCTTACAAAATTACATAACTTTAAAACTAGGGCGAACCAGCAAAGCTGTGAACACCTCTTTGCGCTAACGCCATTTTGATTAATTTCGATAATTCTTTCACAATTATAATATAATATGAAGTATAATATAATTATGCGACACTAATTATGAATGAATAATTCATGTACCGACAGTCAAAACATTAAAGAAAATAGTAAATGAGCGTAACTAAAAGTGTAAATAAAATCACAGCAGACATACAGATTACCGAACACACAGCACGCAATGACGCATCCGCCAAAAAAAAAACGAAAGTAAAAACCCAGCGCATTCCAATCAATCAAAGTGACATCTCCTCTCATCGCACAAAACGGCGATCGCTGCTCGTTAGGCATTGATGACTTTGTTAATTGTTATTTAGCACCAAATTAGATTTGAGCTGACTACTGACGCGTAAATTGATTGCTTTCTGTCGCCGAGTATTTTAATTTGAATTCTTGTAATGGCGGCGGGACGGTGGTTGTATTTAAGTGATTCCTTTTGCCACGTTACCGTTTATTCTTCCGTGACGATGTTTAGATGTAATTTATCGGCTCCTTTGAGGCATTGATTGAATTAACAATATTAATTTCGTTGAAACATTGTAGTGCGATTTAAAAAAGTTAATGGTGTTTGGTCTGCGAATAGAGATGTCTTGTCAAAGAGGTTTTATTAGTACTATTGTATTGTAGCAAGACATATTACTTGAATCCACTTGTCAGTAGATGGCGTTGTCTGTATGATGAATCGCAGTGGTAAAATGTTTATAATTTTCTTTATTTTGGAAGAGAACATTTGTCATCGCCAGCTTCTAATTTCATTCTTAAAGCGTAGATATATGCAATTATAACTATGCAAAGTATGTTATTTGTATTCGCGCTAGATTTAAACCTCTTTCTTCACTTCTTTATTTAGGAGTAGACGAGACAATAAATTATTTCTATCTTTTATTTATTAAAATCATTTTGAACCGCGGAGTTTCCGAGCGCTTCTAACACTTGAACGTTATGTTGTTTAAATCCAATCGATCACAATTTACAACTACCAAATTAAATAAGGGTTCCCGGCAGCTAGGGTTGAAAGACATGACGGTTTATCTTATTTCTATTTGTCAAACAAATCCTATTTGCTTAGAAAATAATCTCTCATCAGTACTTAACTCAATAAAAGTCAAAAATAATAATCATATAGTCAAGTTTGGATCAATAGAGCTCTTATGAAAGTAGTAAATAAATATTAAAAACTAGCACGCCCATTCACTGCAGGCGGGAGCTTATTTCCGAATTTAGTTTTACAAATAGTGGCATATTTCACATTTCGCTAATTATATGTTTGGTCCCACGTAATAGGTGGCTAGCATATTGCCGCTTACCGGTTACTATAATATTTGCCAGAGCCTCGTCCATTGATCACCAGGTGCACCACTTGCAGGTGAGGTTGACCTGGGCTCCTTAGCTCTTGGTAGAATCCCTATATATAAAACTACATACAAAAAAAAAATGTTATATTTTGCGTTAGGTGTCACCCCTAACTGAGTTCCTCCAAATAAGGGAGGGTGGTCACCCCGCGAACTGCGCGTCGATACCCCAAATTATCAAATTACAGTTTATTATGCTTAAGCTTTGAAAGCTCCATAGATTATAGAGAGTGGAATAAAAAAATATACTTTATATTAACTTGTAACGTACGTAGCAATGCGAATTGATTGAAAACTGTTAAATCTGTTCTTCATCATAGTTCTTTATTTGCGTCATTTATTTATTTCATTAAAGATTGCACACTTAAAAGTATTACAAAAGGCGATAAGGCATTCTCTGCCAGTTAACCTTAGGGTTAGCAGAAAACTTTAAAGGCTGTTATGTTGTACATAAAGATCTTAATGTTACTTTTAATGTATATAACATCATCATCATCATCAATTGTCCGCTGCAGGACATAGGCCCCTCTAATGGCACGCCACTGAGCTCGGTCTTCAGCTCTTCGTCTCCAACCGCTGCCAGCCGTTTTGCGTATGTCCTCGCTTCACCTACCCGGAGGACGTTCTACACTGCGCTTACCGAGACGCGATCTCCACTACAGGACCTGTCTTTGCATTCAATACTATGGCGAGTGTTCTGAGGAGCTTTCCGATCTCATCCCGCCCTCTCCTTTCCTCTCCCGAACAACACGTGCTGGTCTTAGAAACCATCCTCATACTGTGCAGACTATCAGCACTCGAACCAAGAAATTTGGGAAGTCGTTTCTGAGCAAGACCACTAAACTCTGAAATTCGCTGCCGGTCCATGTGTTTCCTATCTCCTATGATCCCGGGTCTTTTAAGCGGGGCGTGAAACGGCATTTTAGTAGGCGGTCATGAGTGGATGTGCTTTGTACCGTGCTTATTTCACGGTATGAAGCGCTTTCATTTTTTATTGGACTGCATCGACTGCTTACCATCAGGCAGGATGTAGTCAGTATGACGTGTCATATTAAAAAAAACAGTCTGTTCTTCATATATTTACAACTAGCTTTTGCCCGCGACTTCGTTCGCGTGGAATAGTGACTTTCGGCAGATTTTTGGTTTTACCTATATAGTTCCCGATCTCGCGGGATTTATGGGAAGTTCCCGCTCCCGCGGGATTTTCAGATAAAAACTATCCTAGTCTCGTGAAAACCTATTCTCGAGTTCCACACTATGTCTGTACCATTCACACTAATCGGTTCAGTGGTTAAGGCGTTAAGAAAAGACAGACAGATAGAAAGACAGACAGACAGAAGGACAGACAGACAGACAGACCGAGTTACTTTCGCATTTATAATATTAGTTTGGACTGCTAGGGTTGGCACGTAGAGATCTCTTCTAGAGATAAGCCCACCTTTGTACACATGTTATTTTGTATATCTCATGTAATACTTAAAATTACATACATACATTCACGCCTGTGTCCCTGAAGGGGTAGGCAGAGGCATATTATACGCCCACACTTCGCCAATTATATAGTTGGTCCCACGTAATAGGTGGCGAGCCTATTGCCGCTTATCGGGCACTGTTATAAAGGATTATTATTATATCCCTGCAGGGACTGAAACACTGCCCAGCTCTCAATCGAATCAAAGGCCTTCTCATAGTCCACAAACGCTAAGCAAAGTGGCTGGTTATACTCCTCGGTCTTCTGTATGGTTATGCCGCAGCGTGAGTATGTGGTCTATGGTTGAAAAGCCTTTTCGGAAACCGGCTTGTTCGGTAGGCTGGAAGTAGTCAAACCTTTGACGAGACGGTTCGAGATGACCCGTGAAAACAACTTATAGACGTGGCTCAGTAGCCTGATCGGCCTATAACTCTTCAAAAGGCATTTATCACTGCCTAAGCCAATAATGGTAAGTAAGTGTTTCAGTCCCTGCAGCGATGCCGCATTGATCATCGGTATATCGAAGTTCTGAGGAGTTTATACAGAAACGCCACCATGTCCGTACGAGTACTGGACCAGTGCACGAGTCCTATCCTCTTGCAGGAAGGCGTGAGACAGGGTGATGTCATTTCACCGAAACTTTTCACTGCTGCTCTGGAGGATGTTTTCAAGCTACTGGACTAGGAAAACTACGGCATCAACATCAATGGGGAGTATATGACTCACCTTCGATTTGCCGACAATATAGTGGTCATAGCGGAGTCACTTTTGGATCTGGGCACAATGCTCAGAGACCTCGACAGAGCTTCCCGAAGGGTAGGTATTAAAATGAACATGGATAAAACGAAAATCATGTCAAATGTCCATGTTGTGCCTACCCCAGTAATAGTGGGAAGCTCGGCCCTCGAATTCGTCGACGTATACCTGAGACAAAAAGTCCAATTAGGTAAGTCCAACTTCGAGCAAGAGGTCAATCGTCGAATCCAGTTCGGTTAGGCTGCGTTCGGGAAACTACGCAAAATATTCTCGTCAAAAATACCTTAGTGTCTCAAGACGAAAGTCTTTGACCAGTGTGTGTTCTTGCCAGCGATGACGTACGGGACTGAGACGTGGTGCCTGACTATGGGCCTCATAAGAAAGCTCAAAGTCGCTCAGCGTGCAATGGAGAGAGCTATGCTGACAGTGTTCCTTCGTGATAGAATCAGAAATGAGGAAATACGTAGGAGAACTAAAATGACCGACAAAGCGAACGCGTTTGCAAGCTGAAGTGGCAGTAGCCGGGGCACATAGCTCGAAGAACCGACGACCGATGGGGCGTCAAGGTTCTTGAATGGCGTACGAATCAGCAAACGTAGTAGAGGGTGGCTCCCCACGCGATCGACCGATGATCTGGTCAGGGCGGCGGGAAGCCGGTGGATGCAGGCGGCAAAGAATCGATCTACCTGGAAAGCAATTGGGGAGGCCTATGTTCAGCAGTGGACTTTAAATGACTGAAAAGATGATGATGATGATTGGCTTAGGTACTTTCTCGTTAAGTCCGGAAATTCTGCATTTCAGACAACAATCTAGGAGAGGGTGGTGTTCTATCTCAGGTTATAAACCACTCGATATATTAAATCTACCCCCGCGATGGTAATTAACCTTAGGTTAGAAACCCAGGGCTTAACTGCTTTCGGGTGGGGTGCCAGAAGCTACAAACCCAGGCACTGGCCCCCGGCCCCTTTTTCAACAGCGGTGGGCATCGTCGAAAGTTTTTCAATGGGCAGGACTGCGGTGGTCTCTTTTGTCGCAGTGAGCCCCACACTTCCCTCCCAGTGCCCCCATTGGCCGGGAAGGAGTGCGTAAACAGCATTTTTTACCGACGATAAATAAAAAATAGGGCTTAAATGCTTTGGTAATTTGTGACCGCCAATGGCAGCCTGACCCTGGCGAAGGAATCACTGTCCAAACTTTAATTTATTAAATTAAATTGAATTAAAATTTCATTTATTCAATATCAATAGAGCTCTTATGAATGTCATACTTATAAAAAAACGCGCCCATTCACTGCGGGCGGGAGCTTGATCGTAAAAGAACGGGCAAAAAAAATCGTCAAGGTAGGTTTTTTCTCCCGCCAGGTATAATTAAAATACATAATATTGAAACAATTGTGTTCTGCAGTCACAAGATTTGAAAAAAAAAGAAAAGGAAGACAAAACTCTTTTTAGCTTATTAGTAAATCTATGGTAAATAAAATTTATTTATTTATATAATCACGTCACTTTCAGCGATACCGTTAAAACTACACAACTATTACAAACAAACAAAAAAATTAACGAATGTCATGTCTGTACATTGTTAGGTCCTAATGAACATTTGTCGACGCGTGTATTTGCTCAAATAACTCGCTTCGCCGCAAATAACTGGTGTCGTATCGATGACAATTACTGCATTTGTAACCAAGGGCCAGTGTGTGGACAAATATTTGTTACAAGCATTTTGTTACCACCATGCGGTTATATATTGAAAATATTGTTATATATTTAAAACAATATAAACAAACAGTGGCTGAAGAATTTGTAAATTTGATTTCGACATAGGTACTTTTGTATGACAGAATTTACGTAAAAGACTGACGTTTATTCAAATTCGAAAACAAAATATTTCATAAAATATTACACAGTACTTCAAAATGTCAAAATTTTATATAAATATAAAAAATCCAATCGAAATATTATTACACTGAAATCACGAAGCTTAGCTACCTTTATTTACCTTTATGCAACAAAACAATTTAACAACAAAAAATATTTTAGTGTAAGTGAATCTAAGTGCCGTTGTATCCGTATATGACAATTGCTGCATTTGTGATCATGGGCCAGTGTTTGGACAGACAGACATACATACATAAAATCACTCCTGTTTCCCCGAAAGGGTAAGCAGAGGCATATTATACGCCCACACTTCGCCCATTGTTGTTAGTACCACGCTTCCACGTAATAGGTGGCGAGTAGTGTTACTCAAAATCGGTCTTGGTCTTGTTCTTGCATTTTTGCAAGACCGAGACCAAGACCGCCTAATTTTAGGAAGACCAAGACTTACTGTGCAAGATTTAAGCAAGTACAATCCAAGACTGCGAAACTCTTGCGTTGCAGTTGCAGCTGGGACTTTTTTTAAAGAATCGCTGCAAGGAAATGAGTTATGCATAACCAAGACCAAGACTATAAGACTGGGAGTGCAATACCAAGACCAAGACCAAGATCAGGTGTATTGATGCAAAACCAAGACCAAGTGTATTAATGCAAGACCATTTTTTTTATTAACGTCGGTAACAAAATGCATTTGCGGGTGACCGAGACAGGTGTGTGGGACTCACCACCGGCAGACACGACCGCCAGCAGTCATACCCACTAAAAATCTTCCGACGACGCCCGCCGCTTGTTGAGAAAGAAGCGGGGGGCCAGTACCTGGGTTGCAGCGCTGACACCCCACCCGCGGCCAACGTCCCCCGGACCAAAACCAGGAGGACCTTTTCAGAGAGGCGCAGTGGACGCGCCCCTCCTACCTCCTTGTGCGACCTTAGCGTGTGTGGCCGACTTCTCGGAGGGTCCATGGTTAGACAGCAGGGTCCCCCTGCCCCCGCTGCCTAAGACCCTCCTGGCGCTGCTTGACGGGCCCGCCCGCTGTGCCCTCCACAGGTCCCTCTTAGTTTCGCCCCCGGTAGTCAGTACTAAGGGCACCCAGAGTAGCCAATCTCTGTGTGTTACCTTTTCCCTAGCGCCTCCTGCGCCCTACCGGGAGGTACTCAGCCCCCCCACCACGACAAGGTGGGGACCAGTGGGGGGGGGGGGGGAGTGTAAGATGACCTGAGGCAAGGTAAACCGACTTAAAACAACTGGCTGGTACCCGATAGACGCGGTCTGCAGCGGACCGGGTTGGTAGGTTGGCGCTTTTTGGAGGATGCCTTTATCATTGGACAGCAATCGAATGATTATATGTTTTTTTTACTTATATCTAAAAATATGACGTAAAAACACGTATCCTTATGCGAGTATACGAAAGTCCCAAAAGCAAGCACGACAAACATTGGCCCCAACTCGCCAATGCTCGCTTTGTTCAGTGTTCACCCATCACCAAATATTGGCCCCAACCCGGCCACAATATTCATTCGTAACTTGGTAATTACAGTTAAAATATTTATTCGTTAATATTCCCCAAATTGCTATGTGCGCCTAATTCGACGTTTGTTTTACAGTAATGTCAGCTCTATGCAATTAGGGCGTATGTGGTAATTAATATCAGTCATAGTCATTACTATCTAATGGTTGCCCCATTTGACAACTATTTTCATAAAGCTATGTTTAATATTTTTTGTTAACTGTTGTAATTGTTTATTTACATTCATATGTCGTTGCCGGATTATTAAATTGGTTTTGTGATTCATACATTGGATCGGCTTTGGCGTAATAAAATGACGCCTTTTACAGATAAATTCCCGACAGATTCTTTTAGTCCATCAGAAACTAAACTAAACACTAGTTTTATTATTAATTAACAGGCAGGCAGTTTGAAAACTGATTGCGCCTGTATTCATCTGTATCTAGTTCCTCTTAACCGGGTTTGTCCAGCTTGTTCTTCTTCCTTCTTCCATTTAAATAATGGCTTCGTGCGTCTAGCACATTTAGCCAGTGAAACTTAAGAAGTGTTAAGTAAGTGATATATTAATTATATATAATTTATAGTAAATGAGAATAAGTGGTGATCAAGATGATAAATCGAAGATGAAATACCCCCAATCCCCCAAGCCCCTTGAGTCCTCAGTAAAGATGTGGGGCTATACTGAGATCTCATATGGACTCCTTGAGAGAATATTTGAAAAGTGATGTTGCACTGTTTCGTTTGATTTACCAACACTCATGAATGTTCACAAACACTGAACGGTTAATAATCCACCGTTATTACATAATAATGTTAGAAATATCACAAATTTTAGAAAATAAAACAAAACTGCCGACATGACGCTTTAATTTCCCGCCAAGAAGAAGTCCCAGCTTGTTCTTGTTCTAGCTTAAAGTTTTTTTTTTGAATGGGGCCATGGTAGTAGGTTCCTACTCGCTATGAATGAATGAATGAATGCTCGCTAAAAATCTATAATAAAATCTAGTTTTCAATCATCTGATAATATGAATACATAATAAAATATAGTCCTACCAATGTAAAAAATCATTTAATGAATTACACTACATTACATTTTTTTACAATTCAAAATTCAGCTCTAATTAATATTAAGTCAGTAACATTAGCTAGATTTACAATATTGAAGTCATTCAAGGAAAGCCAACAATTTTAGACAACAAAATTAGACAACAAATAAGTAGTTGTTGTACTGCAATATTTTGGCGGGCTGTCACGCTGACATCTCGGCGGAAGGGGCGTGGCGTTCCGTTTCACTCAGCGGACGACGACGTTCCATTACACGCAGCCGCGAGACGTCTCCCTATTCTGTGGTGCTTTGATGTGTAATGTGTTTTGAGTACGGATGTGTTCATTTATCTCCGCTAATGGGGTAATTAGGGTGAGGTTGGGATTTTGTTGATGTGGTTTGTTGGATACTTTATTGTATGACTCTGACGTCACTGTTCTTGTATTCAGTTTATTAATTATAAATATTTGTCTGACAAAACACAAAGCGAAGTGAAGCGCTCGTAGCTCTGCGGTGATCGGTGGTCGGAAACGATCACCGAAGTACAGCAGACTTTACAGAGGTCAGGCCTTGGATGGGTGACCGTTTGTGTGGCATTTGATATCGAGCGCTTCCGTGCTTCGGAAGGCACGTTAAGCCGTTGGTCCCGGTTATCACTAAATGTGGTAGTCGTTAAGCCATATTAGAGGCCTAATGGGCGGCTTGAAAAATTCTAACAGCAGGTCGCCATACACCTGCCTCCGCCAATCCGCACTAGGTCAGCGTGGTGGAGTAAGACCCAATACCCTCACACCTTGATGTGAGAAGAGGCTCGTGCTCAGTAGTGGGACGTTAATGGGCTGTGATGATGAAGTATTTGCCAAACTTCTTGGCAGTATATGATTAGGTATAAATGAGACAAAAGATGTAGTATAGTCTCGTTATAATTATCCAAAGGTGCATCTTATATACTAACGACTTCGTGTTGATAACAGATAGTAGAAACATTTAATAGACATTAAACGTGCGATAAGGAACATAAGATAGCGATGTAGATTGTAGATACAGCACAAAGATATTGTACTGTAACAGTACACCCCCCTTTAAAAAAAAAAATATATATATGGTAATAGTGTTTACAATATAAATTTGACCTAGACCTTACTAGTTATTTGCTGCTGTATATAAATAATAATGCTATTGTACGCGGTGGAATTTGATGACGCCTGTTGTAATGTTGTCGTTTGAAGTGTCGTTGCTAACAGCTGATATTTCGGTTACTTTTGAATTCATTATTATTTTGTCTGCAATTTGGCTCAGTTTGTCAATTTCCATGTCATCCGTAACTGCTAGAACCGTAGTAACTGATGTTGGTAAAAGCCTGAACCATAGTAGTTTAATTGTTTCGTCGCTGATTTTTCCTCTCCCGAGGACTCGCATTTGACGTAATAACTGCGAAGGTTTTTGATCACCTAGTTCTGTCTCTGATATTAATTTTTGAAACTGTCGCTGTTCTGTTTCTTCGTAACAATCAATTAAACGTTCCTTGATGTTTTTGTATTTATCTGTAGTCGGTGGTGAAGTGATTAGGTCACTAACTTGTAGTATTTCTTCCTTGGATAACTTTGCTATTACTGTACAGTATTTGTATTCGTCTCCTTGCTTCTGTGGTGCTAATATGGCTTCTAGTTGCGTGAACCATAATCTTGGTTGGTCTTTCCAAAATTCCGGAATGCGGGATAAAACCGAGGTGCCAGCAGCTACTTCAAATGTTCCTTGCTGATTTATGTTCGCCTTGCACGGTGATTGTGCCATGTTTCTTGCTGCGTATTCGTTCGTCGGGGTCACCAATTTGCCAAACTTCTTGGCAGTATATGATTAGGTATAAATGAGACAAAAGATGTAGTATAGTCTGGTTATAATTATCCAAAGGTGCATCTTATATACTAACGACTTCGTGTTGATAACAGATAGTAGAAACATTAAACGTGCGATAAGGAACATAAGATTGCGATGTAGATTGTAGATACAGCACAAAGATATTGTACTGTAACACAGTACACAAATTATTTAGTTTCATGATAAGTATCATTGAGAACTTGTGTTATGGATACTAAATAACCGATACACATACTTTTTTTTGTAAATACATACTTAATACCTAGAACAAATAAGTGAGAAGCGTGGAGAAGAGAAATAAGAGATCTAAAAGAGCCCAAGCCAACCTCACCTGCAAGTGGTCCACCTGCCGATCAACGGACGAGGCTCTGGCGAACATAACAGTGCCCGGTAAGCGGCAATAGGCTCGCCAACTATTACGTGGGACCAAATATATAATTTACGAAGTGTGGGCGTATAATATGCCTCTGCCTACCCCTTCGGGGAATCAGGCCTGAATGTATATATCTATGTACAATATATTATAAGTTATTTCAGATTATTTTACGAACATAAGAACAATAAGAAACACTAGCCAAACTTGAATAAATGGATTTTGATTTTGATATACGAAAAATCGCGTTACAAAGTACATATAATTCGGTTACCCTAAAGGGTACCTTCTCTTGATACTCTTTTGAAAACCAGCTGAATTACCACCACACCGGGACAAACATTTAAAAGTGCTTTATGAAGCTAGGAAACGCTCGATATTAAATGCCACATATAAGATAATTAGATAACCTAATTAAATAACCACTTTGGTGATAGAACTTTAAAGAAACGGTTACCATAGGTACCTGTTAAATAATTTGCCCGAGGATTTACGCCGGGAACAAAATAAAAATGTTTTTTATTTTTAAATTGACACGCCACAATAACTACATCCTGCCTGATGGTAAGCAGTCGATGCAGTCCAATAGAAAATTAAAGCGCTTCATACCGTGAAATAAGCACAGTACAAAGCGCACCCACATCAGACGGCCTGCTAAAATGCCGTTTCACGCCCCGCTTAAAGGACCGGGGATCATAGAAAATAGGAAACACATGAGCCGGCAGCGAATTCCAGAGCTTAGTGGCCTTGCTCAGAAACGACTTCCCAAATTTCTTGGTTCGAGTGCTGATAGTCTGCACAGTATGAGGATGGTTTCTAAGACCAGCACGTGTTGTTCCGGAGAGGAAAGGAGAGGGCGGGATGAGATCGAAAAGCTCCTCGGTAATTATTATGTATTCTTATTATTATTAGTTTTGTAGGCCAGGGTATTTATAACACCAAATTATCGGCATCGACGATTGATGTCGATAATGAAACCAGATTTAGTGCACTAATTGGCAGGCGGCTAACGATGGCTCATTAATATTGATGAGAGATTGGTAATTAAAGCTTAGGTGGACGTTAATGGTTAGTAGTTTATAGTTTACTAGCTGACCGCTGATGACCGGAGTTTGTCAAGAACTCCATGGCAGTCTTCATGTCCGTGACATTGAAAACCAATTTCAAGAATGTCCCCTATGCCATTAAATATGAAGTAAATTTTGTCTAGATTATCAATTTAAACAAATTAAAGAAGTGTCTAAAGAAATTCTCTAAAAATATGCATTAAAGTTAACACAACATAGTGAAATGTTAGAATTAATGTTTCTGCGGTGGTGGCGCCATGTGTTGGGTCGTCACGTTCCCTAAAACATGGTCCCCGCCAGTGGGGGCTGGTCTGCTCATTTCTACTATGTTTTTCTTAAAATGTTGTGGCTGCAAAACACAAGTTTTTTTGTAAACTATGTTTTTAGTTCAAGTACATTCATAACTGGCGGGAGAAAAAACCAAACTTGACGATTTTCTAGCCTGTTCTTTTACGATCAAGCTCCCGCCCGCAGTGAACGGACGTGTTACATTTTAAGTTTGACCTTCATAACTCTAGAGTCTAAAGTCAAATTAGAATAAATAATTTTGAATTTTGAAAAAAGGCGGACTAAACATTTAATGTAAAAGTCCTTTATTTTTTATAACATCAAATCTGACAGTTGTTGACGCCATGACACTTTTTAATGAACGAACGAATGAATAATTCCTCGGGAATTACGCTCTCTATTCCTGAAAAACTTATAAATAACCGTTCAGTAGGTTGTAAGTTTATCGCAAACAGACAGAAAGACAGACAGGCAGACAGGCAGACGACTTTGCATTATATTATGTAGAAATACTTTGATTAATAGATAGATAGATAGATATACTCTTTATTGGCCAAAAAAATTAAAAACTACAGATTACAATATTAAGAGAAAAATTAAATTTAAAGCCAATCTAGGCGGTCTTATCGCTAAAAGCGTCTTCCAGACAACCCGACGCAAAGGAGAGAACAGGAATAGTTCACACTTACATTCAGTTTTAATTTCCGCACGCGGTCTTGTAAAGTGGCTATCCTAGATTTTAGTGACGTTCACAAGTGCTTGCAAGTGGAATTGCAAGTGTCTACTAATGGAATTCCGATACATTTCTATATCGTGACAAGAATTGAGGAAGGTATGCTTAGATGGTTTGGTCATGTTGAGAGGATGAATGAAAGTACATTAACGAAAGTGATTTATGACAAGTGTTGTGAGGGGAAGGCCACGTGAGAGCTTCCATGACCAAATCCAGAAAATTTTAGAGAAAGGGCAGGTCAAAAGTTACCCTAAACCGACGGGCGTGGAGGAGGTTAATGAGTGTGAATGTAGATGATAAAAGTGTGTGCCAAGATCGTAGCAAGTGGAAGGATGTAATCTCTGCCTACGGCTACGGGAAAGAGACGGGTCATTACGTATGTACTTATGTATGTATCCAACTCATTTAATCTTAGCACGTCTTCATAAATTCACAGATAATTAACTCCTCTCCACGTCTATTAAAGAAAATTATTCAAAATGTCCTCGGGAGCGTGCTGCTCAACTTAATTTTATTACGACAACACTTAACTTCCAACGAGTAATTTCCCCAAATCGCATTTTCAACCATTAATTTCGTCCTAGCCGCCATTAGCAGTCCCCCCCATAAATCCACAATAACACAATAAACTTATTCATAACAAACTTAATATGAGCGTAAAATTAAATATTAAAACGGTCCACGCGACTTCACAGCGTCGCGTTCTGTAATCAAAAATCATGTGTCCCTGTCTAAATTTAAATTTCGAAATAGAACGAGCGAGACGGATAGAGTTTTGTGCGTGCGCTGGGAAGCAGTAGAGTGTAAGTAATGAGCACAGTCACGCCCTCCAATCAAATCTCTCAGCGGTGATTGGTCGGTTGGTAATAATTGGAATAAGAACTTTTTTCATGGGACACTCGTTTCTCGTTCATTTGGTAGCTTGCGCTTTTATCTCTTGGGGGTATTTCCGCAAGTAATTTGTTAATATGATTATGGATGCTCATTTGACTTTGTTACGGACGCCTGCCAACGTTTTCAGTTCTCGTGTGATTATTTGTTTTGTTGGTTTCGTATTGTTGTATTAAATTATAGACATGTATTTAAAATTAAACTTATATCGAATATTCCGTAGCCGTAATATTTTTTTAGAATACTATATGAATGTAATGTATCCCTTCTTTCTTTCTTTCTATTTGTGGCTACTTAGGTAATACTAAAGTAGTAATTTCTACTAGCAGTTATGAGGTAGGTACTGTTATCGTATGGTATGTTTTTTTTTTATGATATGGCGTGGAGGTCAGTTCCTATAAGTACAAACACTGCGCACCTGAGTTCGTGGGTTCCACGCAGAACAAGTCTTTGTGTGCATGAATATGAATATTTGTTCTGGTCTGAGTGTTTTGTAAGTATATTAAGTATGTATCTACAAAAACATTTATATAAAGAACTCCTTAGGTGTTGATAGGATTATTATACACTTATTTTTTATTTTTTTAAAAGATTTAAAATTTAAATTATAACTACGACAAAGATGTCTGCTATTGAAACAGCACGTGATGACGTCAAGGCTTGAAAATAATACAAGGATCAAATAAGACATGAACACTGCGTTTGGCAAAATAGATGTTCAAACTGACATAATAAATAAATATTTTTTGACAAGTACACCAATTATTTAGACCCAAGATAGTATCATTGTGAACTTGTGTCACGCTAAACTCTTCAATTAGGCGAAAAGGTAGATATAAAAATAAAATAATAATCTCCTACAACTCACAACACCAGCTCGTAAATACTGGTCCTCAACGAATGCCCATACGAATATTTAATCATATCCCCAATTACATTAGGGATATAGAAAAACCTGATCTCCTAATAAATAATCTGAAATCTTATCTTCTACAAAAAGCTTATTAGTAGATATAATCTTAATGCGTTTCCACAGAGAGGCAATAAATAGTGTTGATTATTCATTCAGTATTAAGTTGAAATATTTTATTGTTAAGTTGTGTAACTATGATGTAAAGCAGTGATTCCCAAAGTGGTCCAGGTGGACCCCCAGGGGTCCACGGGAGATATAAAATGTACCATTTTTCGTTTTTATTTTACCTATCGGAATATAGGGACAGAACTCAGAAGCGACACTTTTTCATTTTTTGGCGACTTTAAGAATGTGGTAGAAATGTAGCAGCAGGGGGTCCAGTAACATTTTGAAAGTGGTCCACGAGAAAAATAAGTTTGGGAACTACTGATGTAAAGTAAAGCGCTCTCTCTCCTAATATATTGCAATTCCTCTACGAGGTGTCATATGTATAAAGTGCATTTGTCCTAATTATATAATACCAGTAAGATACCATGTGACAAGAAAATGAATATATGAATATGGATGCTAAATAACGGATAAACATACATTAATACTTTTATATTGTAAATACACACTTAATATACATAAGAAAACACCCAGACAACACACTTATATTCAAGTTTATGCACACAAAGATTTGTTCTATGTGGGAATCGAACCCACGACCTTAAGATCAGAGTGGGGTATAGATACTCGCCCTCTCGCCATATCGGTCGTCAATATATAACATAATAACTAGACTAGTGCCGTTTCATTATAACTTTCGTTTAAAAATGGAAGAAGTAACTAATAATATAAAAACAATTAATCACAATAAAGGATGCAAATCTACAAATGACCTATATATCTTTTATCAAAAAACATAAACTTAAATCACTTAAACTAAAAACGAAAATCGCGTCATATCATAAATCCATGACAACTTCATGCAAATTCAATAAGAAATTCATACTCCACTCCGCTCCTGTCAAAATGGTAAACAGAATTACGATTCAAAAGTCACCCTAAGCGCAACGAATATCAACGCATCCCTAAGAACTTCAGTGCACTTGACAAGCGAAACGAAAACATATTACCATACAAAGTTATCGAGTCAGTCACAAAAATAAAAACCATCCATATCGCCTTTGCAATAAAGCTTAAAAATAAAAATAAATAACAAAATTGCACAGCAAAAAAGTACCGCTCAAATCGACCAAGCAGTTTTTAATACACAATATAATTTTATCCTCTAAACAGTACAGTAATAAGGTCGTATTACTATTTAGAATCTCTAGCTGCATTTAAAAAAGGAACACCGTTTGACGTTTGTGACAGTTGACGTGTAGGGCGCGAAATCGAGACTCTTTGGGCGCGAAACAATTATGAGTGTTGTCAAAAATACAACAATGGCTACTTTTAGTGGTGAGTAAGCGATGCGTGAATAAAATTGAGTAGCTTGTAACACGTCAATGGTTTTTGGGGACCATTTTAGGATAAGTTATGAAAAAATTTAGTAATTTTACAAATATTCTTAGCCCCGCCGGATTGGGTGGTCAGAAAGTATGACTGAAGTTAATCATAGTTTATAGAGGTCACTCCTTAGCCACACACCGTCCTCCGGAAATCCTTACTGGACCCTTATGGTGGAGTATGAATCCCTCTCACCTTGGTCTAAGAGGCCTGTGGTCAGCAGTGGGTCGCTAATGGGCTGCGATGATAAAGCTTGCAGCGACATACCAAGACTCAGTGCCGTTACTAGGGCGGTGCCGGCACTGCCCAGGCACAGGGCTTAGACCCTGGAGGGGCGCAGAAATGACCAGACTAGTAGATACTAGAAAGTAGAAGATAGTAGAAAACTAGATAGTTTTATCTCATGCATGCTAGTAGGTACATTTTGATTTATTGCGAACATGGTGTAGACGCGCCCTACTGTATCTGGCCTGTATTTTCAGAGCCTGGTCAGAGCATTTTTCAAGGGCGCAGTTTTGAAAGCTCCGGGTGCATAAAAGGCTAGTTACGGATCTGCAGACGGAGTTGCAATTAGAAGAAGCAATGGACGGTATACAGCTTGAAGAACACATACTCACACATAGGGGCACATATGATAGCTCGAAGAACCGACGACCGATGGGGCGTTAAGGTTCTTGAATGGCGACCACGAATCAGCAAACGTAGTAGAGGGCGGCCCCCAACGAGAAGGACCGATGACCTGGTCAGGGCGGGCGGGGAGCCGGTGGTTTGGTTGCCGGCGGCATAGGATCGATCTACGTGGAAAGCAATTGGGGAGGCCTATGTTCAGCAGTGGACTTCAAATGGCTGATAAAATGCTGCGTTACTTCAATCTGCCTTCGACATATCAATAATATCTTTGATATAAAGAACGCATATTTACTCAATAATTTTTTTTTTTTTATTACCTATACAAAATACTTTCCTTTTTTTAAAAGGAGGTATCTTATATCTTATATCTTATATCAACTACAATCTAGCCTATCTAAAGACTAATTAGTAACTTTCTTTTATCTCAAACTACTACATATTTGATAGGGATCGCGTAGCGACCGGAAAGCGGGATGGCGGCGGCACGCTCGTGGCCTTGCGTCGCGAGCTGTCCGCCGCGCGTTGCGAGCTGCGGCTGGCCGTGTCCGGCGGCACCGTGCACCGCCCCTGTACCCCCGTTTTTTGAATATGTTATGCTAAAGCTGCGCACGGACGACTCCTCTAAATTTTATTATATTTTAAGTTTATATATACCACCCAATCAAAGTGACTCAAACTACGACACCTTATTTGAATCACTCGAACACGCACTTATGGGTACAGATGTTGGTGGTTTTCTCATAGCTGGTGACTTCAATTTGCCTGGTATTGAGTGGTATCAAGATACTCTGGGAACCAGGCCCGCACTAACGGAACATTCGGGAGTTATTGATCGTAACTTAATTAGTTTGTTATCGTTAACAAGTGGCTGCCAATATAACAGTTTAAAAAACGATTTAGGTCGGACTTTAGATTTAATTATTACAAATTCAGCTAGTGAACTTATATGTGAACCAGCCACAATCCCCCTTGTGCAACCTGACAGTCATCACCCCCCGCTTTGCACCAGGCTTGCCCTAAACCTACAGTCTAAATGTATGAAGCGTTGCAGAATTGCTAGGTACAGATTTATTGAAGCAGATTATGGTAAAATAAACGCTGACATATCCGCTGTTAACTGGGTTGCACAGTTCCTTTCCTTGTCGTTGGAAGAGGCTGTGAATCGGTTCTATGAGCTTATTTATGATGTAATAAAAAAACATGTTCCCTTAAAACAAGTTAAATCCGAGGAGTTTCCAATATGGTTCACGCGTCCACTTATTCATATATACAAAAACAAAAGTCATTATTGGGCGAAATGGAAAAAATACAACAATAAGCTCGATTATGAACAATTTTCAATGTATCGCCGGCGTTTCAAAACACTAAGTAAGAAAAGCTTTAACTCCTACATAGATAGCGTTGAAGATGGTTTAAAAAAAGACTTAAGAACTTTTTGGAGCTACATACACAAGCGTAATTATAGAAATGATATTCCAGATGAGATGATATGTGACGGCTCTTCGTTTGATGAACCTGGGGCCATCTGTAACGTGTTTTCTAACTTTTTTAGCTCTGTATTTTTGCCTAGTAACTTGAAGGAACATAGTGACTTATCTTCCTTAGGTGATAGTCAGAGTGTTCATACTTTATGTGACATTACGTTCACAAAGGAAATGGTTCTTAAAGAGCTGAGGAGCTTGGATGTCACGAAGGGATCTGGACCCGATGGAATACCCCCTCTCTTTCTTAAAAACTCCGCTTCTTCTATTAGTATTCCACTGACGGTTCTTTATAACTTTAGCATTAGGCTGGGTATTGTCCCTAATGCGTGGAAGACCGCTAACATCTTGCCAGTCTATAAGACCGGAGGAAGACAAACAGTGTCCAGTTATCGGCCGATTTCTCTATTGTCTACAGTGTCTAAGGTCCTGGAGCGACTTGTCCATAACTGTATTTATCCAAGTTTACACTCATCAATTATACCCGAACAACATGGCTTTGTCAAGAAACGCTCAACAGTTAGTAATCTCTTATGTTATACAAATTTTTTATTTGAAAGCATAGATGAGCGTAGGCAGGTAGATGCAGTATATACTGATTTTTCAAAAGCCTTCGACAGGATTGACCATGTTTTGCTTTTGCAAAAGATATCCTTTAATGGCATTCGCGGCAATCTTCTTCGCTGGTTCCGCTCTTATGTGACAAATAGAACTCAAAAGGTTGTCATCAATGGCTTTTCTTCTGATACAAGAACTGTTACTTCTGGCGTGCCCCAGGGCTCTATTCTTGGTCCTCTATTGTTTATATTATTTATAAATGACATAAACGTTTGCTTCCATCATTGTAAATTTCTTTTATATGCTGATGATCTAAAAATATTTCGTGTGATCAAGGACATTAACGACTGTCTCAAGGTTCAGGAAGATTTGGACCGACTATATAGGTACTGCGGTGCTAACAACCTTCTTCTCAACCTGTCCAAATGTAAATCTATTACCTTTACAAAAAAAGTCAACATTGTGCCGTTTGATTATAATTTTAACTTCACTCCACTTGTAAAGGTCTCAACTATGCGGGATCTTGGTGTAGTTTTGGACAACAAGTTGCATTTGGATACTCATATTGACTATATCACTAACAGAGCCTTTAAATTTTATGGTTTCGTAATGAGATCTTGCACAAACTTCAAGAAGCACTCCACGTTTCTTTACCTTTATAAAACATTGGTTAGGTCTCAGTTGGAATATGCCTCAATCGTTTGGAACCCCTTTTATAATAAATATAGTGATCAGATTGAAATGGTTCAGCGTAAGTTTCTTAAAGCAACACACTATAAGTGTTTACACTCACGTAAGTCATACAAATACCTTCT
Organism: Musotima nitidalis; assembly: GCA_949126915.1. Lineage (NCBI taxonomy): Eukaryota > Metazoa > Arthropoda > Insecta > Lepidoptera > Crambidae > Musotima > Musotima nitidalis. Next base: position 2,289,622 of record OX421441.1, read on the forward strand.
AAACAAATTTTCTATGCACTCTCTTAAGGTCCGAAGGTCATTTCTTGATTATTCATTTTTGTATAAGCTCCTGCACGGCGGTTTTGATTCTATAGATTTGATAGGAAATATAAAATACTGCACACCGAGTTTTTCTCAACGAATTAGAGAGTCTCGTCCGCACAGCCTATTTATCACTGATTGCTCGAATACGAATGCAGGTAAACGCGTACCTCTCTCACGTATCGTAAATTCTTTCAATGACAACACAAAGGGCATTGACATATTTGCACTCTCTCCACATAAGTTTAAGCGGGAGTTATTGCAAGCATTGGCACCAGTAGAATAAAGTACACAATGTTATTTTTTACTGGCTTTATTTATTATTTATTTTTTAAATGTACAGATAAATCTAATTCTATCACAAATATTATTGTTAGGGTAAAATATTATTTAGAGAATAAAATATTATTGTATTTGTTATTAGATTAAGCAATATGTGTATAATTGATGAAGCTAAGTTTCGTTTCATATGTTTAACATTCTGTCGTGGATAACGTCGCTGGTTACGCAATGAACCAAATTTAGTTTTAGCCTTTTTAATATTATATATTGTGTAACTGTTTGTTGTCCTAAATATAATAAAATAAAAATAAAATAAAAATAAATTTCAAAAGTAAGAATTTGTCCAATAACACTATTCTTATTGTTTCTATTAAGACGAATACACTTTAGTAATGTGTTCTTAGTCACAGTATTACACTCAATAATAATAATATCAATTTACTTGTCTTCAATTATTCAACACACTTACGCTTACATTGTACACTGTTTTAACAATATACGTAATTTTAGGCAAAGCGGCTTGTGTAATTTTTACTGTAGTTAATGCTGTGTCTTATGTTGGTAATCCCATAAATAAATTGTGACTCAGAAGTTGCAAGAAAACCACGACCCCTGCTATTCTGTCACAACCTTCTCCACACATAGCATTCCTATAAATAATGACATCGTGAAATTATTCCCCTAATGAAATTCAAACCTAATAAATAAAAGATTCAATATCTCTTTGATAGATTCATTGGTCGACTATCGATAGACGTTTGATAGTATTTTAAAATCTAATGAGCCATTGTCTTCTGTCAATTGCAAATAATAATTCAGTGCGCATTGTCGTTCAGACATTTCTTTAATGTGTCTGTCATGGAGTTTGCCAAGAAATCCTTAGGGCTGTGCCACGAAAACATGCCGAATGTTCTTAGGGTTGTCGATCCTTTGAAAACATGTAACATTTCGGCACGATCAATACATGCTTTCTAATAAACATAATAATAATAATAAATATTTCTGACACTTACACCAATTATTTAGTTCCATTAGTTATATATTAAGTATGTATTTACAGAAAAAAAAGTATTTATGTATGTTTATCCGTTATTTAGTATCCATAAAACAAGTTCTTAATGATACTTATCTTAGAACTAAATAATTAGTGTAATTGTCAGAAAATATTTACTTATTATTCATTAAATATTTATTTATTTATTTCAACTTGAGCGATATTCGCTGCCGCTGTGGATAGTGGGTATATTGCGCGAGATTCTTTTCAGATACTTAAGGATGTTGATAACTATGCGGAACTGATTGAAATAGTTACCGCGTTCTCGATAAAGGGCTCAAGAAGGAACATGGATGGTTTTTAGTCAGAACAAGTCTTCCTGCCCCAACCACAGCAGAAGGCTGTTTCGATGATTATCCATGAAAAAAAAGTATGTATCTAAGGATGAAGTTTTGCGGCTAGAGCGAAACAGTAGTACCTACTTTTTTTATACCATACTGTTTTTAAAAAGATAATTAACAGCCTGCATATCGATGGGAGCAGTTAACAATGTCGTAAGTGAAAAGTCGTTACTTATACATACACAAAATCACGCCTATATCCCCGAAGGGGTACCTAGGCAGCGGCATCTTATACGCCCAAACTTCGCCAAATGTATAGTTCCACGTAAATAGGTGGCGAGCCTATTACCGCCCACCGGGCACTGTTATGTTCGCCAGAGCCTCGTCCGTTGATCGGCAGGTGCACCATTTGCAGGTTAGGTTGGCTTGGGCTCCTTAGGTCTTGGTAGGATCCCCATACACCCAATTTTAGGAATATCAAAAGTGATAAGTCGTTAATTTAAATTTACGACATTGTTTAAAGTGCAGTGGTGTAGCTAGTAGGTATATACCGAATATATAAGGTGCATAATTATACTAAATAAAACAGTCTATCATACACATTCGATTGTATTACTTCTCTCCCGAGGTCCCGGCATCGCATGGGGACGCTTTTTTTTTTTTTTTTTTTTATCGTCGTTAAAAAAATGCTGTTTACGCACTGTCTCCCGGCCAATGGGGGGGACCGAGAGGGGAGTGTGGGGCTCACTGCTTCAGACACGACCACCGCAGTCCTACCCACTAAAAAACTTCCGACAACGCCCACCGCTGTTGAAAAAAGGGCAGGGGGCCAGTGCCTGGGTTTGTAGCTTCTGGCACCCCGCCCGCGGCCAACGTCCCCCGGATCAGAACCGGGAGGACCTCCTCAGAGAAGCGCAGTGTGTCGCGCCCCCCCTACCTCCTTGTGCGGCCATGGCCGACTTCTGGGAGGGTCTATAGCTAGACGGAAGGGGCCCCCTGCCCCTGCCGCCTAAGACCCCCCAGGCGCGGCTGGACGGGCCTTCCTGGCCCGCCCGCTGCGCCAACGGCGTAGCCGGAGAGAGAGCGGATCCCGCTCCCTCTCCCGCTCCCTCTCCCGCTCCGCGGCCTCCTTCTGCGACATCACCACTTCGCAGAAGGAGGCCATCGCCTCCCACGCCGTCTCGCTGTCAACCATCATTCGCATGATGGTCGGCAGCGAGAGAGCGACTCCACCCAGGGCCGCGGTAAGCGTCGCCCGCGGCCCCGCCCACGCTGGGCACTCCACCAACGTGTGCTGCGCAGTGTTTTTTTGTACTACTACAATATGAGTAACATAGGTATATTAGTATAGTATAGTAACATTAGGTCGGGGAAAAAGTCTTTTCGCATAACGTAGGTATAAACTTATTATAAAATTTTTTTGACTGTACTATTTGTGTCTGGCTGGTTTTGGTAACATTAAAAAGGTTCCATTATAAAGAAAAGAAAAAAATAAAAAAAAGTTGTTTCCCGCTATTTTTCATTTGTTTTTCTCTCCGTAAAAATGAGTGAATCTAATGAAGAAATTCGATACATTTTAAAATTTTATTATAAAAAAGGCAAAAATGCAACTCAAGCAGTGAAAAAAATTTGTGATGTTTATGGACCTGATGCAGTGTCAGTAAGAGTAGCACAAATTTGGTTCAAACGTTTTCAGTCCGGAAATTTTGATGTTAAAGATGCACCTCGCTCTGGTCGCCCTGTTACGAATAAAATGGACGCCATTTTTGAAAGAGTGGAGCAAGATCGGCATATTAGTAGTTACGATGTAGCTGAAGAACTGGGAATTGACCACAAAACAGTTTTGACCCATTTGAAGAAAGCTGGTTATACAAAAAAGCTCGATATTTGGGTGCCACACGAGCTCACTCAAAGAAACTTAATGAACCGTGTACTCATTTGCGATTCATTATTGAGACGTAATGAAACCGAGCCGTTTTTGAAGAGATTGATAACTGGCGATGAAAAGTGGATCACGTACGACAAGAACGAGCGAAAAAGGTCGTGGTCGAAAGTTGGCCAGGCTTCACAGACTGTGGCCAAACCTGGCCTAACACGAAATAAGGTGATGCTGTGTGTATGGTGGGATTGGAAGGGCATTGTTTATTATAAGCTTTTACCGCCCGGCAAAACCATCGATTCTGATCTTTACTGCCAGCAACTGATGAGATTAAAGGAAGCAGTCGAGAGAAAACGGCCGGAATTGATCAACAGGAAGGGTGTGGTCTATCATCACGATAACGCTAGACCACACACATCTTTAGCCACTCAGCAAAAATTAAGAGAGTTCGACTGGGAGGTCCTAGTGCATCCACCATATAGCCCTGACCTTGCGCCTTCAGATTTTCACCTGTTTCGGTCTCTGCAGAATTCTTTAGGTTCTGTAAGGTTGACCTCAAGAGAGGACTGCCAAAACTATTTGTCCCGTTTTTTTGATCAGAAGTCCCAAAGTTTTTACAGTAACGGGATAATGTCTCTGCCCACAAAATGGCAGAAAGTTATTCAACAAAACGGTACATATATATTGTAAATAAATGTAAATAAACTTTGAAAAAAATGTCTTGACTTTTCATACAAAAATACGAAAAGACTTTTTCCCCAACCTATTATATAACACAGATATGTTACTATTTTTGGTAATTATGTTACGGTTTTAGTATTTAATCCAATGGTTACTCTTGTTTAATTTTTTAAAACAAATCATGTAAGGGTGTAGCTAGTAAGTATATGCCAAATATATAAAGTGCATAATTATACCAAATAAAACAGTCTATCATACACATTCGATTGTATTACTTCTCTCCCGAGCTCCCGGAATCGCAAAAGTATGGATAGTTCAATTTCGATGACGCATGAATTGAGAAATATTGAACTCTATATATTTGTGTTAAGAGCGTCGCTATGCGTCTTTGCGAAGTGAACTTGCTATAACGGCTTTTTACTTACAACATTGTTAATTGCTTGCGTCGATATATCCACTGCTAGACATAACCTTTCCAATGGCACATCTCGAATGAAAATAATGTAATGTAAATGTAATGAATTCTTAAGATTTACATTTTTTAATTTTATTGTGTTATATGCAATTTAATTAAGAAAGAAACTGAAATGACATTTTATTTTCTTTCTTTATTTTAAATAATGGCTTCGTGCGTCTAGCACATTTAGCCAGTGTCAAGTAAGTGATATATTAATAATATATAATTCATAGTAAATGAGAATGAGTGGTGATAAAGATGATAAATGGTAAATGAGATACCCTCCCTTAAGCCCCTTGAGTCCTCAGTAAAGATGTGGGACTATACTGAGATCTCACATGGACTCCTTGAGAGAAAATTTGAAAAGTGATGTTGCACTGTTTTGTTTGATTTACCAACACTCATGTATGTTCACAAACACTTAACGGTTAATAATCCACCGTTATTACACATTAATGTTAGAAATATCACAAATTTTAGAAAATAAAACAAAACTGCAGACATGACGCTTCACTTTCCCGCCAAGAAGTCCATTTTATTTTAATTTATCTTCTTTCTTTTCTTTATTTTAAATAATGGCTTCGTGCGTCTAGCACATTTAGCCAGTGTCAAGTAAGTGATATATTAATAATACTTATATATAATTCATAGTAAATGAGAATGAGTGGTGATAAAGATGATAAATGGTAAATGAGATACCCTCCCCTAATCCCCTTGAGTCCTCAGTAAAGATGTAGGACTATACTAAGATCTCACATGGACTCCTTGAGAGAAAATTTGAAAAGTGATGTTGCACTGTTTTGTTTCATTTACCAACACACATGTATGTTCACAAACACTTAACGGTTACCACCGTTATTATTACACATTAATGTTAGAAATATCACAAATTTTTGAAAAAAAAAAAAACAAAACTGCAGACATGACGGTTCACGTTCCCGCCAAGAAGTCATTTTAATTTATTTTCATATACATTGAGCATTTATTTTTAATAATTGCATTTATATTTCTTGATTCAACTGTTATTGACATTTTTTTATTTTGACATTATCAAATCCTAATAATATTGTAATTTAATTTAATTTTAATTGTTCTAATAATTATGTATGTTTTCTTTTCTGTGACGTGTAATGTTGTATTACCAATAAATGAGTATTTGAGTATGTAATCCTCAGCTTTTCGTCACGTTGAAAAGAAAATCCTCATTTATTGTAATAAAGCTTTGACCAAAGGCGAATGGCTATCAATTTGTTAGCGAGATGAAGTGGGGGAGATGAGGAACACTAATGACCGAAGACTCGCTTAGTGCAAGACAGTTTAGTGGTACAAGGTACCTCTTTAGTTAGTAAGATTCAAACACAAAATATATTCTAAACTTATAGAGAAATGTTATTACACTATTGATGAATATTTAAAGGACATGATATAATATAATATTTTAATAATAATCAAATAATTTCATTCATTTCACTTCTTTAGTTTATAAGACCAATAGTTGTACTCCAGTAATGTTAGAAAGCAAGATGCTTAAATGTAACACCTCATAATTTGAGTTATAAAATTATCTTCATCTTTAGTTTAGTTAGTAGTACTAGTTAAGTGTAAGAAAAAAGTCATCTAAAAAGTTAATGCCTCAGTACCAAGTTCTGTCATAGAATACTTGCTTAGTGCCAGACAGTTTAGTGGTACAAGGTGCTTATTCCTACTAAGTTAAGTAAATGAAAATGTTATCTAAAAAGTTAATGCCTCAGTTCTGTCATAGAATGGAAGCGTATAGAATGATAATTATTGTATTCCAGGTTTTTTGTTTTAAATAATGGCTTCGTGCGTTTAGCACATTTAGCCAGTGTCAAGTAAGTGATATATTAATAATGTATAAATCATGGTTAGTGATAATGAGTGGTGATAAACATGATAAATGGTAAATGAGATGCCCTCCCCTAAACCCATTGAGCCCTCAGTAAACATGTGGGACTATACTAAGATCTCACGTGGATTTCTTGGCCCGCGGCCAACGTCCCCCGGACCGAAACCGGGAGGACCTCCTCAGAGAGGCGCAGTGGACGCGCCTTCTCGGGGGGTCCATGGTTAGACAGCAGGGTCCCCCTGCTCCCGCTGCCTAAGATCCTCCTGGCGCTGCTTGACGGGCCCTCAAAAGGTCCCTCTCAGTTTCCCCCCCGGTAGTCAGTACTAAGGACACCCAGAGTCGCCAATCTCTGGGTGTTATTTTTCCCGGCCTCCGGCAGGTACTCAGCTCCCCCACCACGCCAAGGTGGAGACCTGTCTAGGCTAAACTTATAGAGAAATGTTATTACACTATTGATGAATATTTAAAGGACATGATATAATATAATATTTCAATAATAATCAAATAATTTCATTCATTTCACTTTTTTAGTTTATAAGACCAATAGTTGTACCTACTCCAGTAATGTTAGAAAGCAAGATGCTTAAATGTAACACCTCATAATTTGAGTTATAAAATTATCTTCATCTTTAGTTTAGTTAGTAGTACTAGTTAAGTGTAAGAAAAAAGTCATCTAAAAAGTTAATGCCTCAGTACCAAGTTCTGTCATAGAATACTTGCTTAGTGCCAGACAGTTTAGTGGTACAAGATGCTTATTCCTACTAAGTTAAGTAAATGAAAATGTTATCTAAAAAGTTAATGCCTCAGTTCTGTCATAGAATGGAAGCGTATAGAATGATAATTATTGTATTCCAGGTTTTTTGTTTTAAATAATGGCTTCGTGCGTTTAGCACATTTAGCCAGTGTCAAGTAAGTGATATATTAATAATGTATAAATCATGGTTAATGATAATGAGTGGTGATAAACATGATAAATGGTAAATGAGATGCCCTCCCCTAAACCCCTTGAGCCCTCAGTAAACATGTGGGACTATACTAAGATCTCACGTGGATTTCTTGGCCCGCGGCCAACGTCCCCCGGACCGAAACCGGGAGGACCTCCTCAGAGAGGCGCAGTGGACGCGCCTTCTCGGGGGGTCCATGGTTAGACAGCAGGGGCCCCCTGCCCCCACTGCATAAGCCCCTCCTGGCGCTGCTTGACGGGCCCTCAATAGGTCCCTTTTAGTTTCCCCCCCGGTAGTCAAGGGCACCCAGAGTCGCCAACATCTAGGTGTTATCTTTTCTCTGCCTCCGGGTAGTACTCAGCCCCCCCACCACGCAAAGTCCTGTCGGGGAGGAACGTCCGCAGCTCCGTGTTTAGCTCTGCTGCGGATTGTTGCTGGACCCCGACAAATAATAAAAATAATCTAAGACCAGTCCCTGTACGAGTTCTTTCCATTCTGGGGCTTCTCGTAGTAGTTATCTACTGTGTAAAGTAAAAGTTATGAATAAAAATTCACTACGTTTACAAAAAACATTCTCCAATGTATTCTATTTTTGAAAAATGAAATAGGTACTTCCGCGTCGTATCTTAATTCGCGTTGGCGCCAAAACTTGATATCATTTTGTTTTTTTTAAATTTAAGTAATGGATTCGTGCTTTTTGCACATTTATCCAGAGTCAAGTAACGAATTATTTTTGTTATACTGAATTGTAAAAACATACTGTAGCATATTAGTAATGACATCATTTTAGTTTTTTCTTTAAATTTAAGTAATGGATTCGTGCTTTTAGCACATTTATCTAGTGCCAAGTAACGAATCATTTTTGTTAGAATTGTAAAAACTTACTGTAGCATAATACTAATGTAGTCTAACGATCTCAAACGAGGCACAGAGCAATGAGTTTGTATCAAAACGCTGACACCAGCAAAACACGAAGATCACCACCAATTACCACCACTGTATTGCCATCTCGCTTTAACACCAAGCATTCTTACATCCATCTCTATCGCACACCACAATAAAACGACTCTTAATCACTTCTATCTAGTTTTGATAAAAGCTCTTTTTAATATGACACCATCGCATATTATACTTTATTGTCTTTACACAAAGCAGAAAATTACTTTTCCTTGAGAAAAATATCTGAAAAGCTACAATTGTAACAAAAGCAAAAGTATCGCTACAAAAATAAGGTAAGCTTTTGTTAGAACGACAGTTGTTATAAGACCTTTCGATTCTATAACGCTACATAATGATACTGGTATTACTACGATAGCAATAAAGCTTATATTTGCTCGGCTGGAAGCTATTAATAAAATAAAATTACAGCGGGACTACACCCCGAATGGGCGTGTCTCTAATAGCAGACGGGCGAAGACTATTTTCAATTCAGTATGATATCGCGCGGCCACTACAGATAACGCGTCGGCAAACAGCGAATATAAAAAAAATTAAATTCGTAAAAGTTTTTTAATTTAATATTTTTTTAACACAAGGCTGTTCTCACTTACTTTGTGTCGTTAAAATAGTGTGCAAAAGTTAAAAAGATAAGACAAGAGAAAGTGCGCGTGATTTAAATTTCGAACTTCGATTAGAAGAAAAGTTTCGATTACGTAAATCCTCTTTTCGATAAAAGTGATTTCAAAATGGATTCCGAAGTCCAAACACAGACTGAGAAAAGAACTCCTAAGCCATTCTCAATAGAATCTTTAATAGGCGACAGAAAATCACCAGATATAGACATTGAGAATAATCTATCAGAAAATTCTAGACACTCAGAAGATAATGAAACAGAAAGATTAGACGGATTAAATAGGATGCGTTATTATTTTAACACGCCATTTCTGCAACAAAATGGTGTTAGTTTTCCTTTTTTGCTAGGTTATCCGGAGCCGTGGATATCAAGAATGCTTGGAAATGGAGCGGCGGGTCCGACGGGAGATAGTAGAGAGGAAGAAAAAAGAGAGAGTCCAGTCAGCGTTGGGAGTGACGCAGAGAGTGATGGTGCTGATGATAATACTCAAGGTATGTACAATCATTATTAAAACATACAATCAAGCCTGCGTCTCTTCGAAGTTATAGGTATGCCTAATTATCGCTTGCTCCATGTCTTTGAAAGCAAGTTAAGCTAAGGTCCCGCTGTCATTAACATATATGGCAGTCGTTATTAAAAATCTAATGTCTTTATCCTTCCACACAGCTGGTTTAACCATTAAATGATGTTTCCGTCTGTGTTACGGAGGTCAGACGGCTGTCGCTCTATGTACCTAATAACTGAAATGCAGCCAAATCTGATTTAACCAAGTAAGCAGGGTTTCCCCCCCCCCCCCCCGACTGGTCTCCACCTTGTCGTGGTGGGGGGGCTGAGTACCTCCCGGTAGAGCGCAGGAAGTGCCAGGGAAAAGTTAAGAAAAAGACACTCCTGGCGCTGCTTGACGGGCCCTCCTGGCCCGCCCGCTGCGCCCTCCACAGGTCCCTCTTAGTTTCCCCCCCGGTAGTCAGTACTAAGGGCACCCAGAGTAGCCAATCTCTGGGTGTTCCCCTAGCGCCCTCTGCGCCCTACCGGGAGGTACTCAGCTCCCCCACCACGACAAGGTGGAGACCAGTCGGGGGGGTTCCTATCAAGACCTAAGGAGCCCAAACCAACCTGCAATTGGTGCACCTGCCGATCAACGAACGAGGCACTGGCGAACAAAACAGTGCCCGGTAAGCGGCAATAGGCTCGCCACCTATTACGTTTATATTATTACCAACTATATAATTGGCGAAGTGTGGGCGTATAATATGCCTCTGCCTTTCCCGAAGGGGTAAGGTATACCTTCGGGGAAACAGGCGTGAATGTATATATGTATCAAAAATATATTTCATAGATAAATTCGTGAAGGACACAAACAATGTATTTTCTATTTGTTTATTCAAATATCAGCTGATTCCAATTTAATTTGAGATTATCGAATCGCTCCATTATGCTATTAGATCAGTCTAATTTTCAAACTCCAAAAAAATACAATTTTTATTCTTTCTAAGCCATATTATAATGTTAAATTTCAAGATTTATTAATTGGAATATCTTTCAAGTCTCAGAAATTTATATATAATTAATTATGAACGAATTAGAATAACACCTATATTCAATTAGGGCCTGAACTATGAAAAATAAATAGATTTTACTTCTTCCTATAAAGTTTTCTCAAAAGTACATAAACAGTTTGAAAATTAAGCTGACTATAAAATATATCCAAATAATGGTTATTGCGAACATTTTAACACTTTAACTTTAGCTTCAAAAACTTTTATTTCATAAACTATGACATACTTACTACTTAAAAACGTCTACATTACATATAAAAAACAATCGAAATATGATTACCTACACTGAAATCACGAAGCTTAGATTCACTTACATGAAACAAAACAATTAAAAACCAAAAAAAAAGTGTAAATAAATCTAAGTGCCAGTTCCGAGCCACCGCTCTGTAAGAAGAACTAGCAAGAAACTCACAGGCTATGCTCTTTTAAATGATCAATTGGTTAGTTACAATCTTCATTTGTCTGTAAAGCTATACAATGTAATATAATATAACATTAACAATATTCTTGTTCTAAGTCATGCCTGTATGAAACGGTACTTTAATCCCAAGCATTTTTATCTGCCGTATTTGATACGTCGCCGTCTTTGATAGAATAGTATCCCTTTGAAGACAGCTTCCGTTTAATTGTTTATTTAAATTTATTTAGGCTTCATTGCTGTATATTGCTTGACATTTTATTGTAGAATCGCACACATTACAGACAGGTTAATTACAAAAGAAAAACTCTGTTCTAAATTTAAATGTGAACAGAAACACAAAATGATATGATCAATTGAAATAAAACGTAGTTATTTTATTCATTATTCATTCAGTACTAAGGGCACCCAGAGTCGTCGGTCTCTGGGTGTTACCTTTTCCCGGCTTCCGACAGGTACTCAGCCCCCCCACCACGCCAAGGTGGAGACCAGTCGGGGGGGACGTCTGGGGGCCTACCGCCGAACTTGCTGTTAATCGATTATTAGGCAAATCGATTTCGAATTGATTCTGTCGTACCGCCGAACTCATACAGCTCGATACAAGATGGCGTTCTCCATTTAGACATAAATTTTGAAGTATTAACGTAATATTAGACAGTCTCTACTTATCTATTAGGTCGGGGAAAAAGTCTTTTCGCATTACGTAGGTATAAACTTATTATAAAATTTTTTTGACTGTACTATTTGTGTCTGGCTGGTTTTGGTAACATTAAAAAGGTTCCATTATAAAGAAAAGAAAAAAATAAAAAAAAGTTGTTTCCCGCTATTTTTCTTTTGTTTTTCTCTCCGTAAAAATGAGTGAATCTAATGAAGAAATTCGATACATTTTAAAATTTTATTATAAAAAAGGCAAAAATGCAACTCAAGCAGTGAAAAAAATTTGTGATGTTTATGGATCTGATGCAGTGTCAGTAAGAGTAGCACAAATTTGGTTCAAACGTTTTCAGTCCGGAAATTTTGATGTTAAAGATGCACCTCGCTCTGGTCGCCCTGTTACGAATAAAATGGACGCCATTTTTGAAAGAGTGGAGCAAGATCGGCATATTAGTAGTTACGATGTAGCTGAAGAACTGGGAATTGACCACAAAACAGTTTTGACCCATTTGAAGAAAGCTGGTTATACAAAAAAGCTCGATATTTGGGTGCCACACGAGCTCACTCAAAGAAACTTAATGAACCGTGTACTCATTTGCGATTCATTATTGAGACGTAATGAAACCGAGCCGTTTTTGAAGAAATTGATAACTGGCGATGAAAAGTGGATCACGTACGACAAGAACGTGCGAAAAAGGTCGTGGTCGAAAGTTGGCCAGGCTTCACAGACTGTGGCCAAACCTGGCCTAACACGAAATAAGGTGATGCTGTGTGTATGGTGGGATTGGAAGGGCATTGTTTATTATTAGCTTTTACCGCCCGGCAAAACCATCGATTCTGATCTTTACTGCCAGCAACTGATGAGATTAAAGGAAGCAGTCGAGAGAAAACGGCCGGAATTGACCAACAGGAAGGGTGTGGTCTTTCATCACGATAACGCTAGACCACACACATCTTTAGCCACTCAGCAAAAATTAAGAGAGTTCGACTGGGAGGTCCTAGTGCATCCACCATATAGCCCTGACCTTGCGCCTTTAGATTTTCACCTGTTTCGGTCTCTGCAGAATTCTTTAGGTTCTGTAAGGTTGACCTCAAGAGAGGACTGCCAAAACTATTTGTCCCGTTTTTTTGATCAGAAGTCCCAAAGTTTCTACAGTAACGGGATAATGTCTCTGCCCACAAAATGGCAGAAAGTTATTCAACAAAACGGTACATATATATTGTAAATAAATGTAAATAAACTTTGAAAAAAATGTCTTGACTTTTCATACAAAAATACGAAAAGACTTTTTCCCCAACCTATTATTTACGATTTTTTCAAAATATATAACAAATTATTAATATTTAGGTAAAAGTTTGTCATCGAAACGCAAACAATAATCATTTAATTAATTAGTCGTTTCAGTAGTCTGCCAATGAATTTTGCGATAGGGCCTGCCCCTGTACTCGTGTAAAAAAAGGGGGCGCGTGTATTTTAGTGTTAATTTTGGGGATCCCTACATTGTAAACTCTGACATTGAAACCCAAGTTGTAGAATTTTAAATAATTAGCTGTATTTAATAAAATTTACGACCTTACTTGCAAAAAATCTTTTTGGTGAGTTAATTTTTAACTGGCTGTTATATTTGAACCAATGATCGAAATTAAGCCCAGGGCCTTGTGTATGTTCTCTAGTCTAACCAGATAAAACTGAACTTCAGTTATTACATTATGCGACTACCGTCTGACCTTCTCAACTCAATGAAAGAAGAAAGAAAGAAAGATTTGTTTATTAAAAGTAGGTACATAACAATTGTTGAGTTTCAACAAACTGAAATTGTGCAGTCAAAAGGTATTGCTTCAGCGTAATGCAGCTATAACAATGCAAAACATAATTCTATAGTAAAACTAGTATTCGGAGAATTCGGCAATTAAAAGAATACAAACGCAATACATTAATTTATTAAATGTTACGGAAAGTGATATATTCACTCGCAGTCACACGAAGGTCAATAAGTGATCTAGTGATTCATAAATAGATATAAAGATGTTCTTAATCCTTACAAAAATTCTAGGGCATCATTTACCTGTTACTTTTTTAACTACATAATTATATTTGTTACCTATTAATTAGCGAATATTATTAGTATAGTGTTAGTATCTATATTTTCAAAATATTGTTATACCACTTTTGCATGCAGGGCTTCCTATAAGTAAGACAGCATTTAGTTTTTATCTTAAATAATGCAATATTTATTGTATATTGTTATAATGTATGTTTTGTTGGTTGCCCATGAATAAATAAATAAAAAATAAAACCAGTATTCGGAATATTAGAAGGCACTGACTTCATAATGACGACTGCCATAGATTTTCATGAAAGCCTGGACCAACGGGCCAGCGTGCTTTCCGAGGGACAGAGCAAGCGATAATTACGCCCATAACTTCGAAAAGTCATAGGTATAGGCGCCACCAGGCACCTTGTGATTTTATTTTCTTTTAAATAATGGCTTCGTGCGGTTTGCACATTTAGCCAGTGTCAAGTAAGAGATATAATAATAATAATAGTACATGAGAATGAGTGGTGATAATTATGATAAATGGTAAATGAGATGCCCTCCCCTAAACCCCTTGCTTGAGTCCTCAGTAAAAAAGTAGGACTATACTGAGAACCCACATGGACTTCTTGAGAGAATTTGAAAAGTGATGTTGCACGGTTTTGTTTCATTTACCAACACTTATGTACGTCCACAAACATATATAAGTGTTGGTACCTATATGAAATAATTCTTACTGAGAAGTCAAGGGGCTTAGGGGAGAGCATCTCTTGTGAAATTTATCATCTTTATCACCACTTATTCTTATTTACTATGAAATAAATAACTTGACACTGGCTAAATGTGCTAAACGCACAAAGTTATTTTTTAAAAGAAAAAAAATATATTTCGCCTAAAAAAAATACTTCGAACTAAATCTGAGTACGGCGAAGTATGAATATGCCTCATCTTTAAGTAAAATATCATTTAGTAAAAATAATAATGTTTGCAGAAAAACAAAAAAATCTCTTTGAAATGCATCAATAATATCAACTGTTAATAAAGATATACTTAATAATTTTAAAAATTACAGAATAATAACAAAAAATAATAATTATAATGCGTCAATAATTCCTAAAATCCCACCCAATAATCACGCGACAGCTGAAACGTCAGAATGTGAGATAGGTCTGTCCGATTTGTCGTCAATTTCACGGCGCAAATGTCAATAGGGCCTGACGAATCGATAATCGATTGGCCACTGCCCTTACAGTCGAGTAGCTGAGAGTGTGGTGTATACGTCGCGAGCGATTGTGGAATACGCCATTTTTGAACAAAGCAAGGAAAATTGTAAAGTAAAAATTTCGAAATTTTGCTACCAAAGTTATGCTCGTAATTATCGCTTACTCCGGGCCTCGGAAAACACGTTAAGCCGTTGGTCCCGGCTCGCATGAACATCTATGGCAGTCGTTATTAGGAATCCAGTGCCTTCTAACAGACTGACAGCTGGTTTAACCATAGAATGAAGTTTTCTTCTGGGTTGTGGAGATCAGACGGCAGTCGCTCCACGTAATAACCGAAATTTAGGCAAATCTGGTTGAACCAGTGAGCAGACCCTGGCCTTAAGCTTAAGTCTAGGGCAACCGGGATAAAGCTAGTATATGACAAAATAATATTGTGTACATGATCCTAACATGTGTCTTTTTCTCGGGGTTTCTTACAGATCATAATAGATTGTAAAAAGAATTATGTACGTTAGTATGTTCATTGATTGTCTGGTAGCCACTTCTTTTAAGGGGCTCCCTTCGGCACGGCACGCTTTGACTCTTTACTCGGATCTATTGTGGAACAATAACACATAAAATAATAATAAATATTTCCGACACTTACACCAATAATTTAGTTCCAAGATAAGTATCATTAAGAACTTGTGTTATGGATACTATATAACGGATAAACATATATAAATACTTTTTTGTTTTGTAAATACATACTTAATATACCTACATAGAAAAACACTCAGACCAGTATAAATATTAATATTTATACACACAAATATTTGTACCGAGTGGGAATCGAACCCACGACCTCAGGAGTGGAGTGCGGGTATCGCCACCACGCCATATCGGCCGTCAGATAAGTACGAGCTCTGTCTAATTTGAAGCTACAAAGTATTTGTAAGATGCCCAGGAAAAAAAGAAGTGTGGAGGAAGAGAAATGGAGTTAGAAGCTATGTAAAAGATGTCCAGGAAAATTTATTTATTTTATATACAAAGCGGCATTTATTGTTATGAAAACTAAAATGTCTTAAGCACGTTGCTCGTTTACAATCTGCCCGTAGATAGAAAATTCTTTATTGTACACCAAATTAAAATAAAACAAGAAAACAATTGCATAAGAAAAGTGATGCAACTGCCCAACCATTTTGCTAACTAGCTGATTCTTTAATATGCCTGCAATATGCCCACTTTTCGAGGCTACACAATAATAACCAGAGACTTCTGGCGGGAAAGTGAAGCGTCATGTCTGCAGTTTTGTTCTATTTTCTAAAATTTGTGATATTTTGAACATTAATGTGTTATAACGGTGGATTATTAACCGCCAAGTGGTAGTAAACGTATATGAGTGTTGATAAATGAAACAAAACAGTGCAATATCACTTATCAAATTCTCTCAAGGAGTCCATGTGAGATCTCAATATAGTCCCACATCTTTACTGAGGACCCAAGGGGCTAAGGGGGAGGGCATCACATTAACTTTTTATCATCTTCATCACCACTAATTGGCATTTACTATGATTTATATAATAATAATAATCATTTAATTTCCTCCACATACACTAATACAAAATGGTCACAAATTAGGTACAAACAATATTTAATATACAAACAATGAAATGCGGGAGGCTGGAGTCTAAATTAGGCAAAAGTCTGCCTGTGTCTTAGATCAGCAGGCCTATATATTCACCCTATATATTATTAATATATCACTTACTTGACACTGGCTAAATGTGCTAAACGCAAGAAGCCATTATGGTGATTATGATTAAAGTTATAACCAGAGCCTTAGGGTAAGTCACAAGCGTAGCAAAGACATTATAGTGAATATTTGTGTTTTATTCAAAATGGACTTCAAAAATCGATGACTTCCAGTAACTAGGTATTGTTTCATATAATTCTGCCACTTCTTGTCATACCAAAGAAGGTCCCAGGAGGCGACTAAGACGTGACCAAAGGTCTAGTTTTAAAATGAATGTTCCGAAAGAGAACTTTTATTGACGTCTTTCAAATTGTTGTACCAAGGTTTTCATCATGTCTTGCGGGACTGTTCGAAAGGGTTACCGCGGCCTTGGTGTTACAGGCTCAAGAAGGAACATGGATGGTTTTTAGTCAGTAAAAGTCTGACACACCCTTCCGCTTCATTCAAAGCGGAAGACGGTCAGTTGATCATTTTCCATACAAAAAAAAAAAGGTTTTCATCATGTCAGCCTTATAAAGCCCAGTGCTAAACATTGGCCTCCCAAATAGATTACATTCTATTGGGCGTATTTGCCCATAATCACCACGCTTGGTAGGCGGGTTGGTGATCGCAGTTCAAGCCAGTACGCAGAATGTCGCTGCTGCCCATCATCGCGTGGGATTTCTCTTCGTCGACTCATGAGACTCAAGCTCAAGGTTTTTGCCTATCCGAAATAAGATGATAGTATAGGCGTGTGACTATAATTACGTATATGATAATTGTTATGTTATGATCTAAGGAACGTAGCTGAGTTTGCTTATAATTTCGATATAGTAAAGTAAAGTAACTATTATACATTACTATGTATATGTCACCGTAAAATTGTAAATAACGTTAAATTATAATCTATCCCGCGATATTGTAATCTGTCGAAAAATTGTGATCCGAAACAAAGTGCTCACAATTTAACGCATTATTTTTCGACAGATTATAATCTATCGAAGACAAACCGTTAAATCACAATCTGTCGCGCGTTAAACTGTCAACTGTTTAAAGCCTGTCCATGATTGGTTGGACTTGCCATCAAGACCAGCCAACCACTCTCTTATTTATTATTTAACTGCACTTCTTTAGGTTATCACAGGTCCGTTAACACTCCCTATAACTTATTATGAAACAATGCGTTAATATTATTAACACGAAATCTGTTTTAAATCACCAAAACACTGTTTGTTTACATTTCACAACAAATGAATTTGACTAATAACAACCGAAGATGGCGACGACGGGCGGCTGAGCGGGAAACATGAAGTTCAACCAATCAGAGCGCGAGGTGCGTTCTTTCGCATGCCTTTTTACAATCTGACGGTTTGTCTTCGATAGATTATAATCTATCGAAATATAATGCGTTAAATTGTGAGCAGTTTGTTACGGATCACAATTTTTCGACAGATTACAATATCGCGGGATAGATTATAATTTAACGTTATTTACAATTTTACGGTGACATATACATACTTGAAAATGTCATAATTAAAATATTTTAAAAAAATCGAAATATTATTACACTGAAATCACGAAGCTTAGATTCACTTACATGCAACAAAACAATTTAAAAGCAAAAATTAATTAAGTGTAAGTGAATCTAAGTGTAAGTGAATCTAAGTGCCAGTTCCGAGTCACCGCTCTGTAAGAAGAACTGGCAAGAAACTCACATTCTATGCTCTTTTAAATATATCTATTGGTTTGGTACTTGAATTACAATCTTCATTTGTCTGTGAAGCTATACAATGCAATATAATATAACATTAACAATATTCATGTTTTAAGTCATTCATATTAGAATAGCCTATATGAAAAATTTAATCAGTTTAATCCCAAGCATTTTTATCAGTCATATAGTCTTTAATAGAATTGTATCCCTTTGAAGACAGCTTGCGTTTTATTGTTAATTTAAAATTATTTAGGCTCAATTGCTGTATATTGCTTGAGATTTTATTGTAGAATAGCACACATTGACCTTTAAATGATTTGTTTATCTTTTGGAGCCTAGTGGCAGGTACAACTAATTTATGCTTCCTTGTGTATAGGTTACCTATGTATACAGTTTTTGTTACTAAATTGATCAGTATTCTTATGTATATATACCAGGTTTTCATAAATAAATTGACCCGCCACTGTCAAAATACCAATTTCTTTAAACTTTTTATATTTTATGCAATATTCTTATTTCATCTTTTTCAATCAATAACCTGGAGCCGCAGTTAATAATGAATACGATGGTTGTGGTCTTGGCTATTAAAATCTTTTATTTTAACGATTATATGTTATTTAAAGCTAGTTTAAGTGCGACCGAAGCTATTGCTGTAAACTTGCCCTTAAAACCAAAATAGCCCTATACCTTACATATTTATTGACTATAATTTCTGCAAATAACACATTTTACAAATAATTAAGTGTAAAAATCTAATTACATAAAACATCATCTGACAAAAAATAATCTTGTAATTGTGTTAATTAGTAAAACAACGAAAAGCATAAATTAATTTCTAATATTTGACAATTTGCATAGTGGCATTGCCTGCGCAATTAGGTACATATATTATTTACTTTAAAAGTTAAGGTTTTATTTTTCTAATCCGTTTTTGACCGATATGGCGTGGTGGCGAGTATACCCGCTCCAAGGTCGAGGGTTCGATTCCCACGCAGGACAAATATTTGTGTGCATGAACATGAATATTTGTTCTGGTCTGGGTGTTTCCCTACGTATAATTAAGTATTTATTTACAAAAAAAATTGTATTTATGTATGTTTATTCGTTAATTAGTATCCATAACACAAATTCTTAATGATACTTATCTTGGAACTAAATAATTGGTGTAACTGTTAGAAAATATTTATTATTTAATCATTAAAATACGAGTATTTTTAATGATACTGATGTACTTAACGACTAACATTGTATGTACCGTCATCAACATCAAATACTAGCATTATCCCGGTTGCCCTAGACTTAAGCTTAGGGAACAGGGTCTGCTTACTGGTTCAACCAGATTTGACTGTATTTCAGTTATTACGTGGAGCGACTGCCGTCTGACCTCCGCCACCGAGAGGGAAACCTCATTCTATGGTTAAACCAGCTGTCAGAATGTTAGAAGGCACAGACTTCCTAATGAAGCCATAGATGTTCATGACAGCCGGGACCAACGGCTTAACAGTCATTATTATTTAAAGCATGTCAATATCAAATGTCTAATTAGTATCATTCAAATATTCGGAGACAGAATAGTAACATTTGTGGACCAACCAATTAAACAAATGTCTTTTAAATAAATTTAAATGCAAGTTACAAATTTCCAAAGGTAGGTTATTGTACAATTTGATCACCATATAACAACAATTTTTTTTAAAGATATCCGTCTTTATGTGCGGTACAATTAACTTGTTTGGATATCTAGTATTGACATTACACATGTCTTTTTTCCTTGTAAACAAATCGGGATTCTGTTTCGAAAAAGTACAGGCTTCATAGATGTACATTGAAGGAAGTGTAAGCAAACTTAACTCTTTGAATAACGGTCTGCAGGTAGTCCATGGTGGTACGTGTTTCAAGGCGCGGGCGCACTGTTTTTGCGCGTTGAATGCTCTTTGTATCCCCACAGAATTGCCCCACAGTAGGATTCCGTATCTTGAATTAGAAGCCACATAGCCATGATATGCTGTTAAAGCAGTTTGAATATTGGTTAACTTTGTCAACCTCCAGAGCGCTCACTGTAAATAAATCGATTTAGGTACGCTTACCTAAATCGGTTTATTTTGCAGCAAACGTGGTCAATGTGGGATTTCCACGAGCAGCAATCTAATATCTAATATTAAACCTAAAAATGTAGCCTCATTTGATTCAGTCAACTGTAAATTATTATATAACACTTTTAAATGCTTTTTCCTTTCCTTTTATTTAAAAATTGTATATATTTAGTCTTTATTAAATTTACGTTCAAATTTTGAGTACTGAGCCAATGTATTACATTAGTAACCCATTTATTTATTTCTTCACCATAATTCAAATCACCGTGATTTGGGATGACAATAGAAAAGTCATCAGCAAAAAGGAAACTTTTATATTTGCATACTAACGGAAGATCGTTAATATAAAGTAAATACAGTAAAGGACCTAAAATACTACCCTGTGGAACACCAACTTCTTTAGGTTTTAATGAGTCAGATATAATAAATACTTGCTCTGTATTAGTTTTTAATGCAGTTATTTCCACATATTGAACACGATTTTCTAAATAACTTTAAAGCCATATTAGAGTTATTCCACGTACGTAAACCATATTTTTCACAATAATTTTTAATAATAATTGATGACTTACAAAATCAAACGCCCTAGACATATCGAAAAATATTGCTGTCACTCCAATTTTGTTATTTCATTTCACAACTATCTCATTTATAAGTTTGAATGCTGCCAACGTAGTGGACTTTCCTTTTTGAAATCCATTTTGTTCTATTCATATTAATAAAGTAATAATAAAAATAATAAATAAATAATAATAATAATAACGTACGTTCACAAACACTTAACGGTTAATAACGCACCGTTATTACACTGTTCAACATATCGAAAATTTTAGAAAATAAAACAAAGAAGTCTCCTGTTTTTTTTCTTCTTTTAAGTAATGGCTTCGTGCGTCTAGCACATCTAGCCAGTGTCAAGTAAGTGATATATTAATAATATATAATTCATAGTAAATGAGAATGAGTGATGATAAATGGTAGATGAGATACCCTCCCCCAAGCCCCTTGAGTCCTCAGTAAAGATATGAACTATACTGAGATCTCACATGGACTCCTTGAGAGAATATGAAAAGTGATGTTGCACTGCTTTGTTTCATTTACCAACAATCATGTATATTCACAAACACTTAACGGTTAATAATCCACCGTTATTACTATTAATGTTAGGAATATCACAAATTTTAGAAAATAAAACAAAACTGCAGACATGGCTCTTTAATTTCCCACCAAGAAGTCAAGTCTTCTGTTGTAGGACTAGTTTTTACTTTTTATATTTTAAACATAACATAATTTGTTTTTTTTTAAAGGGCGGCAACGTGCATGCCCAATGAGTTTACTTTTTATGTATCTACTACTTACATACTACTACTATGTTTGGCGACCGATATGGCTTGAGGGTCACTATACCTGCACTTCAAGTCCCACTAGTGAGCACAGGTCTTCTTTCACGAACCCTGCAAAAAATCTTCTTTGAATTCGATTCTGTCACAAATTTCTAGAAACCCTTCAAAAGGAATATGTTAAGTTAGTTTCTTATGAAATATTCTGGCGTTTAGTAGAAATTAGTATTTTAAACATGTTTTACCTGTTGCACCGCAAAATATAAAACATTTCAACACTAAAGCGGTGTGAACATCAAAACAGAATCAAACGTGACCAAAATTATTTTTCTAATCGTATTTACTGATAAATATCGAATCGAGCGATCACTCGAATGAAAATGCATTCTCGATTTAACACTGCTACCGATTTCGGAACGCACTATTTACAAATGCGTCCTAAATTCGAATTTGAAATTCGGAACGCGAGTCTGGCGGGCGAGTCTGGCGGGTCTTTCATTGTTAAGCGGTTTTAGCTTATAGTGGCAAGATATAAAGTTTGAAATGTGTTTGGAACACAGAAACTAAAGCTGTTTTAATATTTTTCAGAACAAACTTCAACTATACAGCCCATAAAGTGCAATGTAAGCCTTATTGCCTTAAGATATAGTGGTATAATAAAAATATTGGCTGCAAAAATGAGATTGCTGATGTTTTACAATTCATTTGACGTTTTCGATAACTGTCAATCGTGGTCGCTGCGGCCATAACAAATAAATGTATTTATTTGCCGAAGTTATCGGCTTTATGGGTTCTTTTCAAGGAAATTGCACTAACGCACGCTTGAATACTTATACGTTTGCGATGGGGGATATTATGTGGTTTTAAAATACCTACTTAAGTTTATGTCGCGGTTTACAACCTCTAGTTAAACGATAGTAAATGGCGACCGATATTGTTTGGATTTCGGTATCAGCTTAGAATAATAACACCTAGAACGATAGTTCCCTCCAAAGCGGTCTTTCAAAAGCGAGGCAAGAAAAAAATCTATGTGTGCGTAATATACTTGTATTTACGCTCGACGAAACGCATACAGTGAAAAAAATTATGTTGTCATTTCATTCAATTTTCCGTAAAAATAGGGAAGTTGAAACTTTTACACTTTAGCTTAGCTATTTATTGCATTTAGTTTATGCGAAAAACCACTTACTTAATAATTTTATTAAAAATGTATATATATTTATCCTATCTGGGGTGAATAATTTTTCACTAATTATTTATATAATATATTTAGAGCTATGAAACTCTTAAATTGTTATAGTTAGTCAACTGTTTTATGTAGATAGACCAGAATCGAATAAAACTATTACACTTTTTAAGATGTGAGGTATGCCATATCAGTGGCGGTGCTATCAACGGCGGCCAAGATTTTTGAATCTGCTATCCAGAGATGCGTATATCAGCAGGTCAGTGCGCAGCTATCAGACGCGCAGCATGGCTTTAGGCCTGCAAGGAGCACTGCCTCCAACTTGCTCAGTTTCATGACAAAGGTGGTGCCGTCAGTAGATGCAGGTATGCAGGTGGATGTGGTGTACCTCGATTTCAAGAAGGCTTTTGACACAGTTCTAAATGACGTGTTGCTTAGTAAGCTTGCTGACATTGGGTTTACGCCGCATTTGCTAAATTTTTTCAGCAGTTATATGAGAGATCGGCAGCAGTACGTAGATTACAATGGCTTTAAATCGGATCCATATTATACAAGATCTGGAGTCAGTCGAGGTAGTAATCTAGGACCTCTTGAATTTATCATAGTGATAAATGACTTGCCGGAAGTAGTCAAACATGGTTTTTGCCTTCTTTATGCAGATGACCTTAAGATGTTATACGAGGTCAAAGAAGTATCAGATTGTAAGCGAATGCAAGAAGATCTAAATAGTGTGGTTGAATGGAGTAAGAAAAATCAACTGTATTTTAATACATCTAAATGCAATGTGGTTTCTTTTACTAGAGCGAAATCGCCGCTGCTATACGAGTACAGCATGGACAATACAGTTTTAACACGAAAACAAGAGGTCCGTGACTTGGGGATAACAATGACGTCAGATTTGCAGTTTCGTGAACATATCACAGAAGTCTGTAAAAAAGCATATCGGAACCTGGGACTGGTTCTTAGACAAGCACATGGCTTCACAAACACGGTCACATTAAGGGCTTTATATGACGGATTGGTGAGAAGCCAACTGGACTTTAATGCAATAGTTTGGGCCCCTCACGAAGCAAAGTATGTGGCAATGATGGAATGGATACAAAATAAATTCACAAGGTTCTTGTATATGAAGTTTTATGGGGTTTATCCGTTTTATCCACTTATGTACCCAACACTATTTGTTTTGGGGATGGTCGGCTATTACAAGTTGGAAGTGCGCAGGGATTTGGCACTCGCGATTTATATGGTAAGACTGTTGCGAGGATGTGCTCATAACCCAGTCGTGCTACAGTACATGGGGCTGAGTGTACCAGATAGATACGTGTGGAGGCGGAGGCGCCCGGGCCTCCTGGCAACACCTATAGCCAGAACTAATTTATTGCGGCTAACACCTTTAACGCGTATCACTATTTTATTGAATAAGGTCCATAAAATTGTTGATTTGCTCACATGTTCTTTGAGTGAATTCGAAATAGTAACACTAAAACTTCTCTGTAATTTTTAATTTTAGATACAGTATCGCATTGGGTACTTACCTGTAATGATAGTTGTACAAATCTATATAATAAATAAATAAATAAAAAATTGAAATCAATCAATCAATGAAAAAATAAAGATTTTTGTGTTATCGTATATTAAAGAAATTATTCCACGCGAACAAAGTAACGGGCGGAAGGTAGTAGCAGATAATTGTCAAATAACATTTTGTGCAATTTAATTATTGTCTCATTGAGACGTGTTTCACTTACAACAAAATGTAGGAGATTTTTTCCCCTTAATGGCAACATTTTCATTAACTGTCACGTAACAAATATTGAAATTATTTTTTTCATTTTAATGAATGTTTTACTTAATAATTTAAGTTCAAACGCATAATTTACCCGTGTAATGTTATGTTAATACGTTTCTTGTGCTTTTCCGACGTATTGTGATATCCGTTCATAGCGCAAACCGTCATTTTTAATAAAAATATCAGGAGTAGTTTTCAATACGACACGACCTTGAGCACTGACGGGCCGCGTAACAAACTTAGCCAATATGGCTAGGTTTTAGTTGCCTCATTTTGACGACGCGTACTGGGCTTCTAGGTGTAATTATTCTAAGGGTATCAGTATAATTTTTTCAACATTTGCGCAATGGGTTTGATTTACACACGGGTCAAATCTTTAAGTGTAGGTACAGACATATATTCACGCCTGTTTCCCCGAATGGGTAAGCAGAGGCATTTATACGCCCACACTTCGCCAATTATATAGTTGGACCGACGTAATAGGTGGCGAGCCAATCTTTAAGTGTATGAACACGATATAAAGTGTATAGGGTACACGATATAAAGTTAATAGGGTTCCAACATGATCTAACGAGCCCAAGCCAACCTGGCCTGCCAGTGGTGCACCCACCGATCAACAGACTAAGCTCTGGCGAACATAAAAGTTTTCGGTAAGCGGCAATAAGCTCGCCAACTATTAAGTGGGACCAACAATATAACTGGCGATGTGTGGGCGCGTAATATGGCTCTGCCTACCACTTCGGGAAAACATGCTTGATTTTAATGTACATACGAGGTATGTATGAACATAAATAATTGTTCCGGTCTGTATGTCAAACAAAAAAATTATAATGTGAGTTTATTCATAATTTTGTTTCCATTACACTCTTCCACAGGTTCTTCATGCTTATCTGGGAACTAATTGGTGTGATTATAAGATAAATCATTATTCATTTTCATTAGGTATGTTTAGTTAACATTTTAATAGAATATAAAGATTTTTTAAAAATTATATTTTATTTTTTGATACCTCAACTACGTACACGGGTTTCAGAGCCAAATTCAAAATCAATACCTAATTCAAGTTTAGCTCAACAATGCTCTTATGAAAGTTGACTTAAAAACTAACGCGCCTATTCACTGCTACTGCTGAAGCAACCGTTCTAAAAATTATATAATTTGAAACAGATTGATATTAGGATGAAATAAGTCACGAAAGCGTTGTCTCGCCAGCAGGAGGAGCCCAAACTCCAGCTGGTGTTGCAGGAGCTTAAGACCAAAACGGAGCTCTGTGCAGAACTTTCAAAGGAAAGAGAGGAGAACGAAAATCTGTTAGTGAATGCGTTAGATGACACAAAGAAATTAAAATCTGAACTTTCAAGGCTTCATATTAGTTATGAGGATGTTGTTATTGAGCGGGATCACCTACAATCTATAGTAGATAGGTTTCAAGAGTGCAGTGAAGAGTATGAGAGGACCCTGAGGAGGACTTCAGTACTGGAGCAGGAACTACGAGATGCCCATGTGCACATCTCCGACTTGGAAGTGTCCTCACAGGAATCTGCTGCTCGTGAAACAAATAATTTATACAGTGAGTTAATGAGTGGTGCCCCGCAGTTTATTACTTCTGCAATTGTTTCAAACCCGGACTTGTCTACTATTGATCTCACAAATGATAACTCATATCAACCAGACAAGTCAGTTCTATTTTGCAGCAGAAATAAACTAAAAAAATATATTAAAATTAATAAATTTATCTATAAATCAAAAAAACAATTAAAACATTTTAATAGCCTGATGAATAAATGCAAGAATATTAAATCTAATCTTAAATTAAGAGAACATTGGAAGTTGTCTGAGCTAGAGTTAAAACAGTGTCATTCAAAATACTATACTGACACTTAGAATCAAAAATACAAAATTTGCAATTTGAAATTCAGTATCTAACTAGGAAATATGAATTGTCCCTTAAGGACTACAATAAATGTTCTTTAACAATAGATAAGATACTTAAAACCTCAAATGATAACACTGAGCGCCTTGATTCTTTTATAAATCAAAACTCTTGCAACGACAACTGCTTGAGTTCTCCACAGTGTGTTCCTTCGGTCTGCATTGACACCAAAACCTTATGTGGAAGCTCCCATACTAGTGTCAGTGCAGAGCAGCCGTTGTGTGCATCAATTGATGTAACATGTTGTACACAAGGTGATGTACATAAAAGAATTATGTTCAGTGATGATATTGGTAGACATATGGGCTCAAAATTGAATTCAGAGTCTAAGGGACAATCAGTTGTGAACTATTGCATGCCATCTGCAACATATGACAAAATTATGAAAAAAATTTTAAATTATAAATTTAGTAATGAGAATACTCTTATTATTTTAGTGGAGAATAGGGGTAACGTTAACAAAAAGGATTTAATTGAATATATTAATAATTTATTGTCTCTTGATTTAAGTAAAATTATTTTGTTCACATTCCCCTACTCAAAGAGCTTGCCAGACGCGGAAAATAATCTTAGATATAAGTTAAACTGTGTACTACATACTATAAGTACATATCATGATTGTATTAATTTGATTGATACTAACAGTTTTGTTAGCAGCAAATTTATGACTAAAGGTAGATATTACCTTTCATCTAGTTTTAAGCGACAGATAGCAAATTCGCTATCCTATTATTTTAGTATAACAGCCAAGAATTTGGCTAAACATATTGCTTCTATTGAGCAAAGCAGTAGTGTAGATAATAATTGTTGTGTTGACATTAATTATTCTGATTCTATTTCTAATATAGAAAATCATTTAAATTAAGATCTAAGACAACAGAGACAAACTCTGGCATAGTAATTACTAAACAAAATAATGTTATAAACCTGGTGCACCAGAATATTAGAGGAATATTGGGTAAGGAACTAGAAATTGAATTGTTCATGAACGGTAATCATATTGATATTTTTTGCATTACTGAACATTGGATTAAAAGTAACCAGTTCATGTTCAATTTTAATAATCACCAGGTAGGTAGTTCGTTTTGCAGGGAGGGTGCTATACATGGTGGATCATTAATTATAGTAAATAAGAAATTTAGATTCAAGGAGCGCCATGATATAGTAAGCTTCTCAGCCGAACGGATTATTGAAATAGCCTGTATCGAAATGGAGCGGTTTGTTGTATTGAGTGTATACAGACCTCCATCAGCTTCATATGATTTATTTGAAAGTATTATGGATGAAGTGCTGGAAAAAGTTTATAATGCTAACAAAAATGTTATTGTTTGTGGAGATTTTAATGTTAATTTGCTAGAGTGTTCGAGTGCATGTACAAGAATAAAAGCACTTTTTAAATCATATAATTTGATAAATGTGTTTCTAGAGCCAACAAGAATTACAGCCACTACTGCCACTTGCTTGGATAACATATTTACAGATATTATACTGAGTGATGACAGTAAAAAAATTATTAATCAATTAGATTCAGATCATTGTGGTCAACAAATATCTTTGCTTTGTAGAAATAAAACTGTGGCTAAAAGAACAATAACATTTATACCAAAAACCAATAATCGTTTTGAGAGGTTTAACAATAAATTATTATCATTTAGTTTACCCATGGTAGATAAAAGCAATGACCCTAATATTTTATATAATATGTTTTTTAGCGACTTTTGTAGTAGTTTTCAATCAACATTTACTCCCAAAACGATTAAGGTAAATGATAATGCTGCCTTTAGTGAATGGGCTACTCCTGGGCTACATAAAAGTAGAAAGAGACTGTATGAACTGTATGACGAAAGAAATGTTAACAATAGTGAACAATTTCATAATTATGTAAGGAAATATTCTAAAATATTTAGAAAAGCATGTCATACGGCAAAGTCTTGTTATTTGAGCTATAAAATTAAAAATAGTGATGATAAGATTAAAATGACATGGAATATTATTAATAGTGAAACGGGAAGAAATAAGAATTATAATAATAAGTTTAAACTCAACATTGATAGCAAGACGCTTACATCTGACTTAGATATTGCCAATGCTTTTGAAGACTTCTTTACTAATATTCCAGTGTCTACTACAAAAACTTTAAATTCCTCGCCTACTTTAGCGGAGGCTATTTTAAGAGATAATGTAAACATTTGTACAGAAGAGTTTATGTTTAATCATGTAACACCCATAGATATAATTAAGACATTTAATACTCTTAATGTTAAAAAGACTGCAGACCTCTGGGGCAATTCCATCGTAGTTACCAAGCCTATCATTGTTTCGGTGGCGCACAGTTTAGCTATAATATTTAATAAATGTATAGATTGCGGCACGTTTCCAGATTTAATGAAAAATAGTAAAATCATTCCACTATTTAAATCGGGCAGTACAGCAGACCCAACTAATTTTAGACCTATTTCAGTGCTGCCTACTTTTAGTAAAATTTTTGAAAAACTTATTTACAACCAAATGTTAAGATTTTTTAATAAAAATGGCTTAATGCATTCAAAACAATTTGGATTCACTAAGGGTCGCTCCACAACCGATGCAGGTGTTGAGCTTTTGAAACATATTTTTGATGCTTGGGAAGATTCTTTGGACGCTTTAGGTATTTTTTGCGATCTGTCCAAAGCTTTTGATTGTGTTCCTCATGAAACATTGATAAAAAAATTAGATTATTATGGAATAAGAGGCTCCGCATTGGATCTTCTTACTTCTTACTTAAGTAATAGGATTCAAAGGGTTGAAGTTAATGGAAAGCGATCTCAGGGTTCTGTAGTAAAAATGGGGGTACCGCAGGGCTCGATTCTCGGCCCGTTTTTGTTTTTAATTTATATTAATGATTTGCCACATTTGGTAAAGGAAAATCACGAGATAGTATTGTTTGCTGATGATACATCATTATTATTTAAAATAAAGCGATATCAGAACCCAGACGATGTAAACAATGCGATCTCAAAGGTGGTGCACTGGTTTGACGTTAACAATTTATTATTAAATGGGGCTAAAACGAAATGCATTAAATTCGTGACGCCTAACGTCAGACAAGTAAACACCACTATTAAAATAAAGGAAGATGAGTTGACCCTTGTGGATACCACCAAATTTTTGGGTGTTATATTAGATTCTAAGTTACAGTGGGGCCCACATATTGGTGAATTGTCGAATAGACTCAGCTCTGCTGCATACGCGGTAAAGAAAATTCGCCAATTAACTGACGTTGAAACAGCTAGGCTTGTTTATCATTGCTATTTTCATAGTGTTATGTCGTATGGTATTCTTCTGTGGGGTTGTGCCGCAGATATTCAAAATATTTTTGTACTGCAGAAGAGGGCCATACGAGCAATTTATAATCTACCATGTAGACATTCGCTAAGGGATAAATTTAAAGAAATTGGTATTTTGACAGTGGCGGGTCAGTTTGTTTATGAAAACCTAGTATATGTACACAAAAATTTTGATAAATTGAGTAAGAAAAGTGATATACATAACCTAAACACAAGAAATAAGCATAAACTAGTTGTACCTGCCACTAGGCTCCAAAAAATTAACAAATCTTTTAAAGGTCAATGTGTGCGATTCTATAATAAAATCCCAAGCAATATACAGCAATTAAGCCTAAATAAATTTAAATTAACAATAAAACGCAAGCTGTCTTCAAAGGGATATTATTCTATTAAAGACTATATGGCTGATAAAAATGCTTAGGATTAAACCGCCGTTTCATACAGGCTATTCTAATATGAATGACTTAAAGCATGAATATTGTTATATTATGTTGCATTGTATAGCGTCACAGACAAATGAAGATTGTTACTAACCAATCGATAATTTAAAAGAGCATAGCCTGTGAGTTTCTTGCCAGTTCTTCTTACAGAGCGGTGGCTCGGAACTGGCACTTAGATTCGCTTGCACTTAAATGTTTTTTGTTTTTTTAAATTATTTGGTTGCAAGTGAATCTAAGCTTCGTGATTTTAGTATAGTTATATTTTATTTGTTTTTGTTATTTTTTTATAATTTTGACGTTTTCAAGTACTATGTAATAGTTTATGAAATAAAGTATTTTTGACTTTTGACTTTGACTTGACGAGATGAGCCTTAGCCTCCTTATGGGTCCATATTTTAAAAATAAATAGTTTAAAAAGATATTTTAGCAGTTTAATAATATGTACCACGTATTCATTATGTGATAATTTTATTTTTATTTGATAAGGGTTAATAATCAGAGATACATTAACTATCCTAGTTCAAAAAAGATCTAAGCTCTAAAATAACGCAATCACAAGAAACTTGCGCTGTGTGCGTTTAAAAAAAATCTCCCCCAAATTAGCTTACAATTTTTATTGCCGTCACCAATCGCCTTTTTTACGATCCCAAATCGCTCGAATCGTCAAATCAATCGAATGGTCCCGTCACTTAGGCCAGAGATAATAAAAAAGTCCGAGTCAGCGGCCCGCCCACTGGCCGTTTGGCCTATGCTGACCATAGACAAGGGGATGGATTTACGTTATTTTTAGCTTGGTTTTGTTTGAGTGTGTTCTGGTTTTTTATTTCTTTAATATCTATTTATCTGTGCTCGAATCAAATTTTACAAAATCCAATATACCACGGAAAGAATAAGTTAACGACTTTTTGGCGTGAAAGTGAAGCGTCATGTTTTATTTTCTAAAATTGGTGATATTTTGACCTCCTACTCTTATCTTACGGGGAGTTGGAAAAGTCGACGAAGAGAAAGCCTACCGAATGATGGACAGCAGCGTCATCCTGCGTACTGGCTTGAACTGCGATCACCAACCCGCCTGCCCAGCGTGCTGATTATGGGCAAATACCCCCAATAGAATGTAATTACGTTAGGGGAAAGCTAATGGTCATTAGTTGACTTTATAAGGCTGGTTATGATGATACATAGTGTAAAGGTACTCTCAACTTTGAGAACGGAAATATCGAAAAAAATACTGATGTTTACCCGTTGATCAATGCACATAGGACATATAGGACAAGCCCAGGATGCATTTGCGTTGTGGTGTTTAATAAATGTGTAACTAAATAAATCACTAAAAAGCAGTTTTGTTTTATTTTCTAAAATTTGTGATATTTCTAAAATTAATGTGTAATAACGGTGGATTATTAACCGTTAAGTGTTTGTGAACATACATGAGTGTTGGTAAATCAAACAAAACAGTGCAACATCACATTTCAAATTTTCTCTCAAGGAGTCCATGTGAGATCTCAGTATAGTCCCACATCTTTACTGAGGACTCAAGGGGCTTGGGGGAGGGTATCTTATTTACCATTTATCATCTTTATCACCGCTCGTTCTCATTTACTATGAATTATATATTATTAATATATCACTTACTTGACACTGGCTTAATGTGCTAGACGCACGAAGCCATTATTTAAAATAAAGAAAGAAAAGAAATCACGAAGCTTAGATTTACTTACATGCAACAAAACAATTAAAAATCACAAAAATATTTAAGTATAATAAGTATGTAAGAAGAACTGGCAAGAAACTCACAGGATATTATGCTTTTTTTAATTATCTATTGATTATGTATTCAAATTACAATCATCATTTGTCTGTGAAGTTATACAATTCAATATAATCTTTGATAGAATAGTATCCCTTTCAAGACAGCTTCCGTTTAATTGCTAATATATATTTATGTAGGCATAATAATAATTGCTTTAAACTACTTGGGACTTTCTTGTAAAATCACAAACGGTGACCTTTAAATGTTTTGTTAATTTTTTGGAGCCAGTGGCAGGCACAACTAGTTTATGCTTATCCCTTATATTTTGGTTACGTATATAGCTTTTCTCACCGAATTGATCAATATCCTTATGTACATATACCAGGTTTTCATTTAATAGTAGGGCTGTAAGATCTATTTACGGACTAAGCTCACGGACAACTCTTAGAGAAAAGTTTAAAGAAATAGGTATCTTGACTGTTGCCTCTCAATACATTTATAATAGTATAATATTTATAAAACGAAACATAGAAACCTATAACAGGCGCTGTGATGATCACAGTTTTAATACTAGAAATAGAAATAAATTATTAAATCCATTTTTACGCCTGCATAAAATTCGCAAATCGTTTATGGGGCAGGGTATACAATATTATAACAAAATTCCAAAAGATATTTTAGATTTGCCTTTTGAAAAGTTTAAGCAAACCGTTAAGACATCACTTACCAAGAAAGGGTATTACACGGTTAATGATTACGTTAATGACAAAAACGCTTGGATGTAACATTTACAATGATAAAAGTTGTGTTCTGCGGCCCTCTTTACAATATAACGATTACTTACATACATTGTCTATGTAATTTTATAATTTTAATTTTTAATTAAGACTGCTTATATACGATTTTTTGGAAATTGTTTTGATGGCTGCATAGCTTAACTGATACCATATGGTATACCACTTTACAGTAACAAAATTGTGGTTTGCAGCACATTTAAAATAATTCAGTCTTCTAATATTAATGTAATTTTTACTTAAATCCTTTTATCCAGCTTGAGTATATCACGCTCACTTATATGTTTCCGCGGTGGTAGCGTCATGCGTCGGATCGTTGCGCTCCCTAAAATATGGTTGAGCGTAACGCGTTTGCTCATGTCTACTATGTTTATCCGTAATTATGTTAATATTGGTAAAAAAATAGTTCTGTCTCCCTTTTTTTTTTAAATCTTGTGACTGCAGAACACAATTGTTTTAATATTATGTATTTTAATTGTAACTGGCGGGAGAAAAAACCAACCTTGACGATTTTCTTGCCCGTTCTTTTACGATCAAGCTCCCGCCCGCAGTGAATGGGCGCGTTAGTTTATAAGTATGACATTCATAAGAGCTCTATTGAGCAAAACTTGAATAAATGAATTTTTATTTTTTTTTAATTTTTTTAATAAATTCCCCGCCATTGTCCATATACCAATTTCTTAATTTTTTTCTCTTAGTGAATGTCTACATATACTTACTTTCTGATTAATTTCGAGTAGCTTTCTTATGCAGTACAAAAATAGATTGAATACCTGCGGCACAACCCCACAGAAAAATATCATACGACATAACACTATGGAAATAACGGGTCAGAGCCCATTCGTCCCCTAAAATTCGTCCCCCAGCATTAAAGTTGTAGATTCGGCCCCTATATAGGTGCCCATTGGTCTCCTGGTAGGGGACCAATTAATATTTTAATAAAAAATATTATTTTTAAGGTACCCATTCGTCCCCTCTAATATATATACATTATAAGTTAAAGATTCGGCACCTATTCAGGTGCCTATTGGTCCCCTGAGATAAAATTAGCTATATTTTACATAAGAAACGGTTAACATAGTACACTTGTGAACAGTTTATTAACGGCATTAATTTAATAACTCATCATAACAGATCATTGAAAAAAGAGCTATGATGAATGATAATCCGTCATGATAATAATATAACCTGTCGATAGGCTTACGATGTAAAATTGTCTCACTACGAATGGCTTGTTAAAAAACGGGTTACAAATAATAGATAAGGTGTTTAAAATTGGTAAGTACTCTCCAGATGTGCGCGGGGTGTGGAATGCCGAAGCGGGAGGGGTAATTTTAGCCAGAGTATATGCGCGCGAGCAAATAACAAAGGCGTAGCCCAAAACAATAGACGCTCAATGAAAGGACTTGCACCTGATTGGCTAACACCAGTACTAGACAACTTCGGCGTATTTATTCCAGGAATGTGTTACTACATTTAGTATTTTATAATTTTTTAGATTTAAGTTATTATGATTTTGCATGTATGTAGTTGGTAAATATACAAAAAAATAAGAAGTGAGTATTTACTGTTGATATGACATATATATATATGTATATATAAAATATAACACATTGTGTTCTATTTTTTTGCATATTTTATATTTAATGTTGATTTATATGATGGTCAATCAAGGCTGATTTTTGTAAAAGAGTTGTATTTTGTTAGTTTCTAGGACATTGTGATTTTGTATGTGTTAATCTTATTTGAAATAAACATGATATCTACGGAATTACTATATTTTTTATTTTAGCCTTTTCTGCGCGACTGTACCAGGACTACTAAGCTGCAGTATACACATATACATGTACTTATATTAGAAGAATGAATAAAAATAAATATTCATCAGAGGACGAATGGGCCCCTTAAAAGTTCCAGGGGTCGAGTGGGCACAGGGTGCGAATCTTAGGGGACGAATGGGCTCTGATAAACAATAATATGATAAACAAGCCTAGCTGTTTCAACGTCTGTTTATTGGCGAATTTTTTTACCGCGAATGCTGCAGAGCTGAGTCTATTCGTCAATTTACCAATATGTGGGCCCACTGTAGCTTAGAGTCCTAATGTGACACTCATAAATTTGGTGGTACCCGCAAGGGTCAACTCATCTTCCTTTATTTTAATAGTGGTGTTTACTTGTCTGACGTAAGGCATAACGAATTTAATACATTTCGTTTTAGCCTTATTTCATAACAGATTGTTGACGTCAAACCAGTGCACCCACCTTTGAGATTGCATTGTTTACATCGTCTGAATTCTGATATCGCTTCAAAGTGAGTTAAAGAAGTCCAGCGATAAATGAACCAGTCTAAATTTTCAAGACTTACATATTTAGCCCGTTTCGCGGTAATTCGAAAATGTGCAATAATTGTTGTATTAGTGACAGATGATCTTAAGAGAATTGGTTATCCAAAGCAAGTGTGTATAGGGATCCTACCAAGACCTAAGAATAACGGCTGTCGAGGATAACTTAATGAAGCCTCATTAAGTTATCAAATTAATAATAATTCACTAGTCTGTGTATGGAGATCCTACCAGGATCTTACGATCCCAGGCCAACCTCACCTGCAAGTGGTGCACCTGCTGATCAACGGACGAGGCTCTGGCGAACATAACAGTGCCCGATAAGCGGCAATAGGCTCGCCACCTATTACGTGGGACCAACTCTATAATTGGCGAAGTGTGGGCGTATAATATGCCTCTGCCTATCCCTTCGGGGAAACAGGCGTGAATAGTTAATAGTGAATAGCACTGTTTATAAATAAATAAAATAAAAATAAATAAAATATACTTTATTGTCTTTAAGATCAACATGATCATTTAGATTCGTCAAACATTCACACACAAAATAGAAATTCGATATATTTTTTAACAAAAATGAAAGAGATATGAGCGGTACCATACTAAAGAAATGACAGCAAATGGATTCTTTGTCAGAATTTGTCAGGATTTGTCAGTTTATCTGTCTGTTGTGGTTTTTCTCAAGATTTGTCAGTCTATCGATAACTCTTATCGGGGGGATTTGTCTGTCAGCCTGTCGTGATTCTAAAGGAGGGAGGAGATTGTCCGTCAGTCAGTCAGTCTGTCGGTGACTCTAACGAGGCTTCCAAAAAGCAACGAAATTGAGAAAAATGCCTCAAGAAACTCATCTCAGCTTTTTTCAAATTATGTCTTAAGATCTCATACAATAAAAGAAATAAAATAATAAGATTTCCGCTGATCTTAAAACTAACAAAATCTAATATCTAAAGATCATATGTATCTCATCTTATCTTAAGAAAAAAAGGAGCAATTCATGTCACTTCCAGGCAGACTTGTCGTTCATAAAATCTTTCACACTATAATAAGCCTTCTGGCACAATTTACACTTTATGTAATATTTAAATTTATTTATAGATACATTAGCCGCATCATCTGGCAGCGTATTGTACATGCGAATACTGTTCCCCGCAAAAGAATTTGTAAATTTATGGAGCCTATACTTGGGCATAGCCAGTTTATTGTTATTTCTTAAGTTAAAATTATGTCTACCACTAATTTTACTCAACTAACTTTTGATTTACGAGTATGCAGTAAGTTTTCAAGTACAGTGAATACACAATCATTATGCCTATCTCCTTAAACTTATCCCTCAATGAGTTGCGAGATCTCATACCATAGATAGCACGGACAGCCCTTTTCTGCAGCACAGAGATACACTCAATATCTGCAGCATTACACCACAGCAGTATGCCATATGTCATAACACTGTGGAAGTAGCTGAAGTAGACAAGACGAGCTGTTTTAATGTCAGTTAGTTGCCGGATCTTCTTTACGGCATAGGCTGCAGAACTCAGTCTGCCCGAAACTTTCCCAATGTGAGACCCCCATTGCAACCTAGAGTCTATTGTTATACCCAGAAAAACTGTTTAAAACTAAAATTACTCACTTTAATTGGCTTTTATGCTTTGGCATTTTTGTTAGAAACCACTAGAAACTCTTCAAACGTAACGATATGGTAAATCCAAATCTGCGCCTGAGAGACAAAACTCGGCTTGAAGCACCGATGGGTACCAGTGCGTTTTTCAAGAAAATATGTAACGCTATGTCTATAAAAATATAGAACTAGTTCTCTTTTGATATTCTTTGCGGCAGTGACTGAATAAGAACTGTGTGACTGAAAACTGACGAATGCTTGTAGTATATAGGAATTTAAATAGAATAAGTCATAACATTGTGTTTTAAACTTTTGCATGTCACTGTGATGGCGATAATCCATGTGTATGCAAATATAAAAATATTTTTAAAAATACATTTAATTAGAAGGCTGTCGCAGCCTATGGTTTGATCGTTCGATCAAAAAATCTATTTTAACTAAGTTTTTTTTTCTTTTAAATAATGGCTTTGTGCGTTTAGCACATTTAGCCAGTGTCAAGTAAGAGATATATTAATCATCCATTGTAAATGAGTATGAGTGCTGATAAAGATGATAAATGGTAAGTGAGATACCCTCCCCCAAACCCCTTGAGTCCTCAATAAAGATGTGGGACTATACTGAGATCTCACATGGACTCCTTGAAAGAATTTGAAAAATAATGTTGCACTGTTTTTTTTCATTTACCAACACTTATGTACGTTCACAAATACTTAACGATTAATAATCCACCGTTTTTACTCATTAATGTTCGAAATATCACAATTTTTTTAAAATAAAACAAAATTGCACACATGACGCTTCACTTTCCCGCCAAGAAGTCGATTTACGCTTAAGCTTACAACTAGGGCTTAATGTGACTATAAACGTATGTCAAATATAAAAATATGAACGTAGCATTGTCATCAATCTTGAAAAGACACTTCCTGTTTCCTTCGAGAACATAGAAACAACAAGACTCAACTTATTTGCCAAACTCAGGATTTCCTCGATGCTACTACATACAAACAAACCATTACTCCTGTTTCCCTAAAGGGGTAGGTAGAGGCATATTACACGCCCACATTTCGCCTATAAAATTGTTGGTCCCTCGCAAAAGGTTGCAAGCCTATTGCCGCTTACCATTAATATTTGCCAAAGCCTTGTTGGCAGGTGCACCACTTGCAGGTCAGGTTAGCTTTGAATCCTATGTTGGTGGGACCCCAATATACCTCGATGCTACTGCAACCCAAATAAAACAACATATCATTGTCCATAGGAAACGATTCAGAAGCAGACGCAGAAGACTCCAGCGACACCCCGCGGGAGACAAGCAAGGCGCGGAGAAGACGAACAGCCTTCACGTCAGAACAGCTCCTGGAGTTGGAGAGGGAGTTCCACGCCAAGAAATACCTCAGTCTGACGGAGCGATCGCAGATAGCTGCTGCCTTGAAGCTAAGCGAGGTTCAGGTATGTCTCATGCAGTGCCGTAACTAGGGCGGTGCCAGCAGTGCCCAGGCACAGGGCAGACCCTGGAGGGGCGCAGAAATGATCAGACTAGTATCTAGTTTTATGTCATGCATGGTGGCTAGTAGGTACATTTTGTTTTATTGCGAACATGGTGTAGACGAGCCCTACTGTCCTGGCTTGTATTTTCAGAGCCGGTCAGAGCACTTTTCAAGGGCGCAGTTTTGAAAGCTCGGACCGGGTGCAGTTACGGCACTGGTCTCATGTTCCCATCTTAGCCCAAAGTCGTCGAACGCGAAATGACCGACAAACAACAGGTTTTCCATTTCGTCTGGTCCCAGCACTCAGCAAAAGACGATCGACCAGGATGACGCAAAGAAAAAACATAATACCATGACTCTCCACGACTTAAAGTTTGGGTTTCCTCTCTGAGGGCGTGTATTGTACAACGAGAGAGAGAGAGAGAGAGTAAGCTATATTAGAGTCCCTATTCGGAGCCAAACATACACTTGCCTCCGTCATTAAATTTTATTAAGGAAGGAGACCCTACGACCGATAGATGATATTTCCTTTAAAAGTGAACTTTGCAATGAATTGTTGTAACTATGTAAGTCCCTCCCAATTTAAACAATTTAAAATACTACCTTTACCCTCTCTATATATACTAGAAACTGCTCTTTTTGTATAAACTAATCCACATCTGTTCCAAAAACTTTGCCCCACTAGAAAAAATCCAACACGTACACAATATAAGAACCGATTATGTAATTTAATATGTAATACTGCTTTAGTAAAAAAAAGTTTCTTTGGCACTGCTCCACAAATTTACAACAAAATACATAATGTAATAAAAAGCATGACCTTGCATGAATTTAAAAAATCTTTAATGAAAATACTACTTGAAAAATGTTATTACCAAGTAGATGAGTTCCTAGATGATAAGACATTACTTTAATTTTAATTATAGTAAGTCTAATATTCTTTGTTAATGTTTGTATGTCTCAACGACTAAACATAGCGCACATATTTAGTATGCAACACCTTGATGTAAAATACCTATGTTTAACGAACCAAAAAATTCTATTTTCTTCCGTTTACATAGTTGAATTATATTGAATTACTAGCGGTCGCCCGCGGCTCCGCCCGCAGATGTCGGTTACCACTGGAAAATGCCTACCCAGGAAAGAAGCGGTCAGAAAAATGATCCCCAGGTCAATTCACAGACACCGACACTAACAAACTAAATTCCTCGCCTACTTTAGCGGAGGCTATTTTAAGAGATAATGTAAACATTTGTACAGAAGAGTTTATGTTTAATCATGTAACACCCATAGATATAATTAAGACATTTAATACTCTTAATGTTAAAAAGACTGCAGACCTCTGGGGCAATTCCATCGTAGTTACCAAGCCTATCATTGTTTCGGTGGCGCACAGTTTAGCTATAATATTTAATAAATGTATAGATTGCGGCACGTTTCCAGATTTAATGAAAAATAGTAAAATCATTCCACTATTTAAATCGGGCAGTACAGCAGACCCAACTAATTTTAGACCTATTTCAGTGCTGCCTACTTTTAGTAAAATTTTTGAAAAACTTATTTACAACCAAATGTTAAGATTTTTTAATAAAAATGGCTTAATGCATTCAAAACAATTTGGATTCACTAAGGGTCGCTCCACAACCGATGCAGGTGTTGAGCTTTTGAAACATATTTTTGATGCTTGGGAAGATTCTTTGGACGCTTTAGGTATTTTTTGCGATCTGTCCAAAGCTTTTGATTGTGTTCCTCATGAAACATTGATAAAAAAATTAGATTATTATGGAATAAGAGGCTCCGCATTGGATCTTCTTACTTCTTACTTAAGTAATAGGATTCAAAGGGTTGAAGTTAATGGAAAGCGATCTCAGGGTTCTGTAGTAAAAATGGGGGTACCGCAGGGCTCGATTCTCGGCCCGTTTTTGTTTTTAATTTATATTAATGATTTGCCACATTTGGTAAAGGAAAATCACGAGATAGTATTGTTTGCTGATGATACATCATTATTATTTAAAATAAAGCGATATCAGAACCCAGATGATGTAAACAATGCGATCTCAAAGGTGGTGCACTGGTTTGACGTTAACAATTTATTATTAAATGGGGCTAAAACGAAATGCATTAAATTCGTGACGCCTAACGTCAGACAAGTAAACACCACTATTAAAATAAAGGAAGATGAGTTGACCCTTGTGGATACCACCAAATTTTTGGGTGTTATATTAGATTCTAAGTTACAGTGGGGCCCACATATTGGTGAATTGTCGAATAGACTCAGCTCTGCTGCATACGCGGTAAAGAAAATTCGCCAATTAACAGACGTTGAAACAGCTAGGCTTGTTTATCATTGCTATTTTCATAGTGTTATGTCGTATGGTATTCTTCTGTGGGGTTGTGCCGCAGATATTCAAAATATTTTTGTACTGCAGAAGAGGGCCATACGAGCAATTTATAATCTACCATGTAGACATTCACTAAGGGATAAATTTAAAGAAATTGGTATTTTGACAGTGGCGGGTCAGTTTGTTTATGAAAACCTAGTATATGTACACAAAAATTTTGATAAATTGAGTAAGAAAAGTGATATACATAACCTAAACACAAGAAATAAGCATAAACTAGTTGTACCTGCCACTAGGCTCCAAAAAATTAACAAATCTTTTAAAGGTCAATGTGTGCGATTCTATAATAAAATCCCAAGCAATATACAGCAATTAAGCCTAAATAAATTTAAATTAACAATAAAACGCAAGCTGTCTTCAAAGGGATATTATTCTATTAAAGACTATATGGCTGATAAAAATGCTTGGGATTAAACCGCCGTTTCATACAGGCTATTCTAATATGAATGACTTAAAGCATGAATATTGTTATATTATGTTGCATTGTATAGCGTCACAGACAAATGAAGATTGTTACTAACCAATCGATAATTTAAAAGAGCATAGCCTGTGAGTTTCTTGCCAGTTCTTCTTACAGAGCGGTGGCTCGGAACTGGCACTTAGATTCGCTTGCACTTAAATGTTTTTTGTTTTTTTTAAATTATTTGGTTGCAAGTGAATCTAAGCTTCGTGATTTTAGTATAGTTATATTTTATTTGTTATTTTTTTATAATTTTGACGTTTTCAAGTACTATGTAATAGTTTATGAAATAAAGTATTTTTGACTTTTGACTTTTGACTTTGAACATCAACGACGCAGTCATTATCCGCAGGCTGCATAGATTGTCTTTATGTGGAGTGTAAAGTTATTAATAATGAAAATATTTAAATGTAATTAATACTAAGTTTCCACTCCTACCGGCAGTCCCGGAGTGCAACCCGTTGTCTTGGGATAGATAACTAAAGCGATTATTGTATAGCTTCTCTATAAACAACATTTGAAGTTAAATTATAGCCGTGCCGTGCAGCAGAAATCGTAATAATTTAATTTCGCCATAACTTCAAAACCAAACGTCCAATTTTGATCATTCCAAGACCAAATATTATTATTATTATTTATTTTAATAAGGATTAATAGCATTAAAATAAATACGTTTAAATAAAGTTCAAAAAAAAACAAGATTTTTAAATAAAAAAATGGTTGTTGTGCCTCACTCGACATAGATAGGTATAGTGTGTCGCGGACTTTTTAGTAGATATTTATAAGATCTACTATTAATTAGTACATTTTGTGGTTCTATCTTATATAGTTTAGGCAGCGTACGCAAAATGAGTAACTGTTCTGGTTGATTTTTTACACTTTGTGTCCGAAATACCCTATTTTTTTCCAAATTAAAATTTAGCCTATGTTACTCAGTGATAATAATGTAGCTTTCTAATGAAAAAATATTTATTAAAATCGGTCCAGTACTTTTTGAGTTTATTCGTTACATACAAAAATACAAATCTTTCCTCTTTCGTCTTTTATTTCTAATTTGGATTCTTGACATGAATTTATGTAATATACTAACTTTGACTTTTTTTTGAGTGAGTTTATTAACTATACCTATTGTGTACGAAATGTTAATATTATATGCGTTATATTTTATTTTTGATAATCATTGGTTTATGTTATGATTGTGACTGTAGGTAGGTGTGTTGGACTAACCTACATCGTAATATTGAATAAATAAAGTTTTTGCCTTAACCAAGCGGCGTAAATAGACGTGAGATTATATATATAAGGACACAAATGTGCGGAAAATAAAGCCACTTTACACATAACTTTTTCTTTTGTTCCAGGTCAAAATCTGGTTTCAAAACCGTCGAGCCAAATGGAAACGCGTGAAGGCAGGCCTCGCATCAGGCAGTCACTCCGGCGGCAAAAACGCAACCGGCACCAAAATCGTCGTACCCATTCCAGTACACGTAAACCGTTTCGCCGTCAGAACCCAACATCATCAGATGGAGAAACAAAGCCTACAATATAGGCTGGATAGAACGCAACCTTTACCTGGCAGTCTTCTACAATCACAATCGTCAGCATTTCTCAACACTTCTAAACTACATCAAGATAAAAGACAAGAATCGATTATGGTTAGTCCAACGCGCCACACTATGTACGACGCAAGGTTGGCAGCACTGAGTCAAACCGCCAATTTGAGACATTACAATCAAAATGGACGACCCAGTTAGGTTTTTAGGTTAGTTTTTTAGAATGGACCAGATTTTGTATAGTATATTTAATTTTAAATAAAATAGGAGCTATATTGTTTATTTATAAGATATTTGCCTAATTATTATTAAATATTATGATTAAAGACGTGTGTGATAAAAGGATTTGCATTTTTAATGTTTGAATGATCTTTAAAATAGAAAGAAACATGATTGATTTTTTTTAAAAGATGAAACGAAAATGACGTGATACAGGTTTTTTTTTGTTAATAGCCAGTA
Organism: Musotima nitidalis; assembly: GCA_949126915.1. Lineage (NCBI taxonomy): Eukaryota > Metazoa > Arthropoda > Insecta > Lepidoptera > Crambidae > Musotima > Musotima nitidalis. The sequence continues at coordinate 2,332,957 of OX421441.1, forward strand.
TTGCACAGAAAAATATTCCTACATACATACATACAAACATACAATCACGCCTGTTTCCCCAAAGGGATAGGCGGAGGCATATATTACACGCCCAAATTTCGCGATTTATATTATTGGTCCCATGAAATAGTTGGCGAGCCTATTGCCGCTTACCGGGAACTTTTAAGTATGCCTGAGCTTCGTCCGTTGATCGGCCGGTACACCACTTGCAGGTAAGGTTGTTTGGGCTCCTCAGCTCTTGGTTGGATATCCCTACACACCCAATCAAACTATGCATTTGCATGCAATGCAACCATGCATTTTCTAATCTAATTAAATTACTAATTAAACCACAGCAATATAATATGTGCCGTGTGGTACCGGCCTAGAATAGAACCACCGTGCCACCCCCTCTCTTACGGGGAGTCGTTAGAGTCGACAAAGAGATATCTTACCGGATGATGGGCAGCAGCGTCATCCTGCGTTCTGGCTGTATTAGCCAGGGCCAATTCTCTTGACCTGCTTTCCAAAGCCCAGTATCTAAAGAGTTATTGAACCTATGGAAGGTACGCTAAGCAGTTGTCACTATTAAGTGGAAGTTCTTTTGTAAAGTTACAGTTTACGGCTCGAAACATTAGGGCTTATTACAGAACGAGATCTAAAGTAACACCGGTTTTAAAACTAGTTTCTTTTTTTTGTTTTATTTAAATTAAAAAAAAAATTTTAGACTTTTTTTTCCAAATTACAATTAAATTTGAATACATTCCGCCAAACTGCATAGCAGTTTGTTGGCAGAAAAACACTCCATATTTATATTTACATTGCATGTTAAAATACAAAATAATTATTATTCACTCATTAATTCATTTATATAATTAATACATTATTATTATATTAGGTCGGGGAAAAAGTCTTTTCGCATAACGTATGTATAAACTTATTATAAATTTTTTTTGACTGTACTATTTGTGTCTGGCTGGTTTTGATAACATTAAAAAGGTTCCATTATAAAGAAAAGAAAAAAATAAAAAAAAGTTGTTTCCCGCTATTTTTCATTTGTTTTTCTCTCCGTAAAAATGAGTGAATCTAATGAAGAAATTCGATACATTTTAAAATTTTATTATAAAAAAGGCAAAAATGCAACTCAAGCAGTGAAAAAAATTTGTGATGTGTATGGACCTGATGCAGTGTCAGTAAGAGTAGCACAAATTTGGTTCAAACGTTTTCAGTCCGGAAATTTTGATGTTAAAGATGCACCTCGCTCTGGTCGCCCTGTTACGAATAAAATGGACGCCATTTTTGAAAGAGTGGAGCAAGATCGGCATATTAGTAGTTACGATGTAGCTGAAGAACTGGGAATTGACCACAAAACAGTTTTGACCCATTTGAAGAAAGCTGGTTATACAAAAAAGCTCGATATTTGGGTGCCACACGAGCTCACTCAAAGAAACTTAATGAACCGTGTACTCATTTGCGATTCATTATTGAGACGTAATGAAACCGAGCCGTTTTTGAAGAGATTGATAACTGGCGATGAAAAGTGGATCACGTACGACAAGAACGTGCGAAAAAGGTCGTGGTCGAAAGTTGGCCAGGCTTCACAGACTGTGGCCAAACCTGGCCTAACACGAAATAAAGTGATGCTGTGTGTATGGTGGGATTGGAAGGGCATTGTTTATTATGAGCTTTTACCGCCCAGCAAAACCATCGATTCTGATCTTTACTGCCAGCAACTGATGAGATTAAAGGAAGCAGTCGAGAGAAAACGGCCGGAATTGATCAACAGGAAGGGTGTGGTCTTTCATCACGATAACGCTAGACCACACACATCTTTAGCCACTCAGCAAAAATTAAGAGAGTTCGACTGGGAGGTCCTAGTGCATCCACCAAATAGCCCTGACCTTGCGCCTTCAGATTTTCCCCTGTTTCGGTCTCTGCAGAATTCTTTAGGTTACAGAACCTCAGACTTTTTCCCCAACCTATTATACTTATTCTATATTAATAAATTAAATTACTATTACATCATTTTAATGTTTAAATTATCATTCTAAATATCCTCCAATCTATTCAGTAAGAAGCGAAACAAGGAGATGCAAAAAATAAATAAATAATAAAAAACAAAAAAAAAGGGGTGAATCATTATTACTGACTAAATTATTTTGACACAAATCTATCCAAAAAGAAGTTTTTACATCTAGGTACGTTTAAGCACAAACTTAGAAAGTGCTGTCACTTTTATTTGATAAAATGAAGATAGTAACAGCACTAGTTTTAAACCCGGCTTGACTTTAGATAAATAAATAAATAAATATTTCAGACACTTACACCAATTATTTAGTTCCAATATAAGTATCATTAAGAACTTGTGTTATGGATACTAAATAACGGATAAACATAGGTTCATAAATACTTTTTTTTTGGTAAATATATACTTAATATACCTACATAGAAAAACACCCAGACCAGAACAAATATTCATATTTATTCACACAGATATTTGTCCTGTGTGGGAATCGAACCCACGACCTAAGTGGATAAGATAAGTAATAAGCCCCTTAAGCAACAGAACTGCATCCCCCAATCCTCAACCCTGGTGAATCAATTAACGCAAACAATTATGATAATTGAGCAGATACCCTTAGCAACACCCGTAGACTTCAAATTCAGAGGGTCTTGGATTTAAGCCCTGGTGGCGCAGCTCTGACTTTTCGAAGTCATGTGCGTACCGCTTGCTTCGTGCATCTGAAAGCACGTGAAAATGTTGGTCCCGGATGTCAAAAACAGTCGTTATTAGGAAGTCAGTGCCTTCTAATATCCTGACAGCTGGTTTAAATATAGAATGGTGCTTCCTTCTGGGTCGCGGAGGTCAGACGGCAGTTGCTCCATGTAATAACTGAAATTTAAATCTGGTTAAACCAGTGAGCAGACCCTGGGCCCTAACATTAAGTTTAGGGCAACCGTGACAATTCTAAAATATGATAGTGAATTAATGGAAATTCCTAAACGTGTATATTCATTTTCCTAACTTGACTATATCTCCAAACACAGTGAATATACCATACAATACTAATAGTATCACTTAGTAACATTTCCCTTATCGATAGCAAACTATTTTCCCCCATTCTATACAAATCAAACAATAAAAATGTCATATTTCATTCCTTTTGTCCGAAATGTCAAAGGGCAATCGTATTAATGGTTGTGCTTTTGACAGGAGCTTTCAAAACGTTTTCACAAGCTAAAACCTCCCCTAAGTTTTCCCATTAGGGTATAAATTCCACATTATATCAAAAATACTTAAAAGATTGAGTTTTTAATGCAATTTCAACCTAATGCCACTAAAAATAAGTGTAAAAATGACTGCAACATATGGTCTCTCGGCCGTGAAATTGATTCCAAGTTTGAAATCATACCCATATAAATGTGCTAGAGAAAACTCGTCTTAAAGACTAGTGGATAAAGTTGTAAATACAAAGTCTGTAGGTTTTAGGATACGGAAATAAAAGAATTAGATCGAGACACGCCCACAAACAGTAGCTGTGTAGAATGACCACAGATTGAAAGAAGGAAAGAACGGAATCATAGAGCAAGGAAAAAGTATTCATGCGACTCTGACAGAACGAAATCTACCTAGGAAATCTTCTGATTAATTCTAGAGCTTATAAATTTAAATGCTCTACAAAATCTTAAACTCTATTCTTGAGAGAACTATATTAACTTAGATTATCAGGGCACTACACATAGCTATAACGAAATAAGTCTACATAAATTACTGCAAAACTATAAAAATACTAATTTTTTCCATGATAAAAATTATATTCTTTCCCGCATATCCTCATTTTTATTTAAAATTAAACCCATACGGGTAAGTATAAGCTAACATAAAAAATATTGATTAATTTCCATGTGCTCGAATGTATTATCTGATATTCAGCCAAATCTGGTTAGACCAGTGAGCAGACCCTGGACCCTAAGCTTAAGTCCAGGCCACAACTAGGTTTATGCTAGCATGTTGATAATCAGGAACTAACGAGAGACTTGCTGTTAATTTCGATAATGATGTAGGGATCCAACCAAGACCTATGGAGCCCAAGCCAACCTCACATGCAAGTGGTGCACCTACCGTTCAACGAACGAGGCTTTGGCGAACATGAAGCGGCAATAACAAAATTGTGGTTTGCAGCACATTTAATTCAGTCTTCTAATATTAATAGGCGCGTTATTTTATAAGTATGACATTCATAAGAGCTCTATTAAGCCAAACTTGAATAAATGAATTCTGATTTTTTTGATTTTTTTTTTTTAATAGGCTTACTTAATAGGTTAGTAGGCCCAACTATGTAATTGGCGTAGTGTAAGCGTATAAGGGCTTCTACACACGAGCAGCACATTGACAACAGCAGAGGCGACTGCAGTCATCGTCACCTGTCGGCAGCTACGTGCCTGCAGCAGGCTGTCGAAGGCGTCTGCTTGCTGAAGAAGGCAGCTAGCTGTTGTGCTGGTCGTGTGTAAGCGCTCTAATATGCCTCTGCCTACCACTTCCCGTACCCGTACTGTAGCTAAGAGCAATATTACACAGCATCATCCGCATTTATCCCGATTTGGCACTAGACTTACGCCCAGGATCTGTTCACTGGTCTAACCAACCAACCAGATTGGACTGAATTTCAGTTTCACACGGAGCGACTGCCGTCAGACCTCCGCTACTAAGAGGGAAACATCATTCTATGGTTAAACAAGTTGTCAGGGTGTTAGAAGGCACTGACTTCCTAATAACGACTGCCATAGATGTTTATGACAGCTGGGACCAACGGCTTAATGTGCTTTCCAAGACACGAAGCAAGGGATAATTACGAAAATAACTTCGAAAACCAGGGTCCGAACCCGGGACGCTCTGAATGTAAGACCGTGGATCTCGCCACTAGACTATCGCTGCTCTCAGGGAAACTATTTGTAGTATTTTATAGTTAAGCTAGGTTTCCGGATATTCCCCCCCCGACTGGTCTCCACCTTGACGTGGTGGAGGGGCTGAGTAAAACAAAAACAAAAATAATATATATTGAAATAAACATAACACAAATTATTATATAATAATTACATATTTAATACAATAGCATGCTATAGCATTATATACATTATAATATACATTGAATTTAATAGGTATAGAATTAATTTATTTTTCAATATAATTATTACTGTATAATAAACCGATTACAATAATCTAAATATAAAAAGCTAGCATCCTCCTCTCTTCTAAGTTGCCATATCCTACAGGGTCTATATTGTATCTGTGATATTATAAATAACATCTTTGTAACATATGGAGTGCAATAAAGACATTGAGTATTGAGTACCGCTGGGAAAAAGGTAACACCCAGAGACCGACGACTCTGGGTGCCCTTAGTACTGACTACCGGGGGGGAAACTAAGAGAGACCTGTGGAGGGCGCAGCGGGCAGGCCAGGAGGGACCGTCAAGCAGCGCCAGGAGGGTCTTAGGCAGCGGGGCAGGGGGCCCTTGCTGTCTAACCATAGACCCTCCGAGAAGTCGGCCACACAAGCTATGGTCGCACAAGGAGGTAGGAGGGGCGCGTCCACTGCGCCTCTCTGAGGAGGTCCTCCCGGTTTTGGTTGGGGGGACGTTGCCCGCGGGCGGGGTGTCAGAGCTGCAACCCAGGCCCCAACTGGCCCCCGCCTCTTTTTCAACAAGCGGCGGGCGTCGTCGGAAGATTTTTAGTGGGTATTACCGACGTAAAACAAAAAAAAAAATGCACTGACTTCCTAAAAGCGACTGCCTTAGATGCTCATGACAGTCGGAAACAACACGAAGCAAGCTATATTCAAGCACTTAACTTAGATAAGGGGTCATCCATAAATGACGTCACACAAATTTCGTGATCTTTTGCCTTAAGGAGGGCTCCTTCATTGTCACAGCTGTTTACACTTGTGAGACTCCCTCCTCCATAGCGTGATGGATGTCACATATTTTGCAATTGTAAAGCAAATAAAAATTACATCAAAACAGCAGTTTCAAAGTTTTTATGGTACCTGGAACTTTGAAATGTAACGTCACGAAATATAGGATCCCTCCCATCCCCTTGTCACACCATGTCACACTTCGCCAACGCCCTCCCAACCCCTTAACGTGTGACAATCATAGTGCAACCAGGACTTGAACCCGAGATCTGAAATGGATTCATATCACTGGGCTATTGCTTTAAAACCTACCGATTACATTACATTTACAGGCGATTATAATACCACCCAATCTTTACATGCATTTATAAACATTTTGAATTAACAATAATAGTATATTCCTCACACCTTCCCGCCAAACAATTAACAAAGGAGTCAAATCCAGGGATTACAAAGCCCGCTGACAGTTCCAAGGGGCGTGGCAGCCATTTTGTACAAACGTCATTTAGTTTAGGCGGGAGGGTAAGTCGGCATTATACGTAAATTTATAATAAAAATTATAATAGTAAAACGATTATGAGATTTACGTTGCGAATATTAATTGTTAGGGATACTTTTGGGTGTTAGTTAATTGATAACTGAGCAAATGCTGCAAAACTGTAAAAGTATCAAATTTTAATTTTGTTTATGGGTGCGCTCGTAACTTTGCGATATCAACTACGTGGACGTATCGGTTATCGAAGCTTAGGCAGAGTGTACAGAGAAACAGAATTTACAGATCCGTAGAAAAACGAATGTCACTAACATAGAAATTTTTATTTTTATTGCATACGACATAGAATTTTTTATTGCAGGGCGTCACATGGTTCTTTGTTGGCTATGTACCACCTATAATTAAACTGTGATATGCAATACATACATACAATTACGCCTGTTTCCCCGAAGGAATAGGCAGACGCCCACATTTCGCCAATTGTCTAGTTGGCCCCACGTAATAGGTGGAAGGAAGCGCTCGTAGCTCTGAGGTGTTAGGTGGTCGAAAACGATCACCGAAGTACAGCAGAGTTTATAGAGGTCAGTCCTTGGATGGGTGACCGTTTGTGTGGCATTTGATATCGAGCGCTTCCGTGCTTCGGAAGGCACTTTAAGCAATTGGTCCCGGTTATCACTAAATGTGATAGTCGTTAAGCCATGTTAGAGGCCTAATGTAAAGTAAAGTAAAAGTAAAAAATGGGCGGCTTGATAAATTCTAACAGCAGGACGCCATACACCTGCCTCCGCCAATCCGCACTGGGTCAGCGTGGTGGAGTATGACCCAATATCCTCACACCTTGATATGTGAGAGGAGGCTCGTGCTCAGTAGTGGGACGTTAATGGGCTGAGAGAATATAATAGGTGGCAATGGCAATAAATAATTTGAATTTGAATTTATTCTTGGGCTTACTTCTGTGGTCTACATGAATGATAGTGAATGGGCGCGTCAGTTTTGAAGTTTACTTTCATACGAGCTTCATTGAGTCTAACTTGAAGAAATTATTTTGACTGATTTTTCGATAATTCTCTAGATTAATTAATCGTTCTGAAATAATTCTTCTTCCATATTGTTTATTCCAATTCAGGGTAACGGTAAATAAGTAATAAATACTTAAAAACATCTCACAAACTTTTTTTGTTAGTTTTAGTTAATTTTTAATGATGATAATCTGTCCATGTACCTAAATATAAATAAAGTGTTGATTAGCCAAAACTCCATCAAAGTCTGAGTTAAATACATTTATTCAAGTTTGGCTCAAAAGAGGTCTTATGAAAGTCAAAACTTATGAATTACGAAAAAGAACGGGCAAGAAAATCGTCAAAAACCTGAATCAATCGATCGACATCGATAGTTTTAAACCTATTATTTTTACTATGGAGCACGGGTAGCTCGTCAGAAGCGTTCGCCGAGTTTAATCATAGTACATAGAGATTATAACCAACCTCCAACCATTAAAAAAATACCATTTAGAGAAATGTTCGTAGCATATTCCATAGACGCTATTAAAACCTCCATCGACAGATGTGTACTCTATGCGGTTGTTAATCTGTGGGCGTGACGTGTCACTGCAACAAAATGGTGCATTGTCACTCGCAAAATCGGCGGCAAATTATTTGTGCGACTGTTATTGTTAATTGCGTTGCGCTTTTGATGGAGTGAGAAATTTACTTTTAGGGATCTCATGGTTGGAATTAGAAAATGTTTTAATGTTTTTGCTTATTATTTTTAATGAATTTATCCAATAAATAATGCTATTTAAAGTTGAATACGCTGACTGTCTGAAGGTTTTTTTTTGCGATTGTTTTTAATTGTACCCAGGTGGGTACAATAAGCAGCATTATAATAATTTATTAAACACCTAGCAGGTACTAGGCACTGTTTTTTTTTAAATTTTACTATGTTTTGTAACTAAGAACGACCTATGTTAGTCTCGTGGTGTGGCGACACAGTAAAGGATAAATGAAACGTACAGATGAATGAAGGCCAGAATCGCGCAAACAGAATTCCTTAGGCGTGTCGCTATATAGACAACACTGATATACTGACTGAATGGCCCCTGGGCCATAGCGACAGCAAAGCGTCTCCAGAAGCAGCTGGACCCCCAGTGGCTAGACAACTGGAGGATGCAAGTGAACGTCGAGAAATCCACAGCCCTCCTGACGGGCGATGCCAGAAAGATGCCCAAGAAGCTGGTCCAGGGACAGGCCACACACTGGCAGCACAAGGTGAAGTATCTCGGCTGCCTCATCGACCGCCACCCGGTAATCCGGCCATCCAATCGAGCCGCGCTGCCCGTGCCGAACTTCGTCTCATACTAGTTTCCAACCTGCCCCAAATCGCATCCCCATCCCATGCCCATCTACAAAACTTACATTAGGTCCCGACTCACCTACGCAGAACCAGAGTGGTACTCCCTCTGCTCAGCGACCCAGAAGGAGAAACTCCAAGCGCATAGCGCTCCCCATCATCACCGGGGCAGGACGCTATGATCTAAGCGCCGCGCTGCATCGGGAAAGTGCGACCCTTCGAGGAGTTCATCGGCGTGCTAGCTAAGAAGATGTTTTACCGCGCCGACCACGGGACGCACCCCTACCTACAAGGCATCGCCTCCCACCACCACCTTCGAGCGCTCACCAGATGTCGTCGTAGCAGCCCCCGTCTCGGCAACTTCCCCGCCCGACAACGAATACACATCACCATTCTGTGCTCCACAGGCCCTGCAAGTGCAGCCGCGGCCACAATCACCCAGCACCACCATCACTCCACCACAGCCACCGCCCCATCGCAGCACCAGCCAGATGGCACCTTCGGGCAACAGCCCCCTACTCTGGGCTCCATCTCAAAGAAGAAGAAGAGGAAGGCGCTGCCACGAGACCTTCTTGCGCTCTTATCGCCTCCCCCTCACACCTACCAAGTCCCCAAACCCTCAAAACCCACCCTTTTTTTGCTAGCTTGGAGGCCCCCTTCGGGATCTCACCCGGTGTCCTGTCGCGCTGAGGGCAGTGCTGTAAGCTTCCACAAGGTGAGAGCGCCACTCGTCACTCGACGGCCGCATAGCGGCACCCAGCGCCTTGAGGTAGAAGCCTCATGAGATGAAGCCCAGGGAATGAGCCCAATGGCTCGAAGCCCGAAGCCTGCCATCTGGCAAAAGATCCCGGATTAATTGACTAAATGGACTTTGAAATTGTTTAATGGCATCCCCTTGAGGTAATTGTCTAGCCTATTATAGACTTTTATGGAAACATTTAACATTAAACCCCACTCCAACGGTCCAAGGACTGACAATAGTGAACTCTGCTTTACTTTGGATATCGTTTCTCAATACATAGCACCGCGGAGATAAGCTTCAATTATAACTATTATATTAAATGAAATAATTAAACACATCATATCATATATGTTATCTATTGAGGAGGCCATGTTCAGCAGTAGACTCACAAGGCTGATATTATGTACCAGTGTATGATGTACCAGTGTATGATGTACCAGTGTATGATGTACCAGTGTATGATGTACCAGTGTATGATGTACCAGTGTATGATGTACCAGTGTATGATGTACCAGTGTATGATGTACCAGTGTATGATGTACCAGTGTATGATGTACCAGTGTATGATGTACCAGTGTATGATGTACCAGTGTATGATGTACCAGTGTATGATGTACCAGTGTATGATGTACCAGTGTATGATGTACCAGTGTATGATGTACCAGTGTATGATGTACCAGTGTATGATGTACCAGTATATTATTATGATGTACCAGTACTGATGAAATATGTGGACTTTATATTTTAAGACCTCTCGTGTATCATATTTGAAGTAAAAAGTCTGGTTTGGTTCACAATGCACTTTAAGCCGTTGGTGACGGTTAATTATGTAATAGATAAGCCTTGTTACAGACCCTATACGGACGAGGCACTGGCGAACATAACAGTGCCCGGCAAGCGGCAATAAACTCGCCACCTATTACGCCACCAACTATATTATTGGCGAAGTGTGGGCGTATGATATGCCTCTGCCTAACCCTTCAGAGAAGTAGGCGTGAATGTATGTATATATATATAAGATGTCGAGATGTATAAGATGTTGATATCGAGCGCTTCCGTGCTTCGGAAGGCACGTTAGGCCGTTGGTCCCGGTTATCACTAAATGTGGTAGTCGTTAAGTCATGTTAGAGGCCTAATGGGCGGCTTAATAAATTCTAACAGCAGGACGCCATACACCTGCTTCCGCCAATCCGCACTGGGTCCGCGTGGTGGAGTATGACCCAATACCCTCGCACCTATAGTATGTGAGAGGAGGCTCGTGCTCAGTAGTGGGACGTTTATGGGCTGAGATGATGATGATGATGATATACCAGCTGAAAACCGCTAGAACATTGGACTAGCATAATTATGCTGAGTTGGGTAATTTTTGTGCATCAAATAAACCTTTGTAAATTGTTTTTAGATTTAATTTTAGATAAAATGTTTATTGGTGCACCGTTTGTATGGTATATCATAAACATTGTTTTTATTATTTACTTACATAAAATAAAATTATAAAAGGTAACTGCAATGTTGAGAGTTTAGAATTAAAGATTGCGGAACGAACGAGCGTGGCACCCCCACGCAAGACGCGTGTCATTATTAAATCTATTTCCGTGTTATATTTGTTATGGTAATGCTGCCGTTTTGAGTGGCAACACTGGCTTTGAGCTTTTAGCTTATAGGGTTGGGACAGTGAACAGTATATCGATACTTCTTAAACACTTTGCAGAACTGTGCTTAATTTGTTTTTGGTTGTATATGGATTCTATCATAATCTTTTGAGCCCAGGCCAACCTTATCTGCAAGTGGTACACTTGCCGATAAACGGACGAGGCTCTAGCAAACATAGAAGTGCCCGGTAAGCGGCAATAGACTCGCCACCTATTACGTGGGATCAATAACTCTCTGCCTATCCCTTCGGGAAAACAGGCGTGATTGTATGTATGTATGTCCGAATTAAATACATACATATTTAAAATGTCATTGCATTTTTTTGATTTGTTTGAAATTGAGAGGGACTGAACGATGTTTTAAATAGATTTAGCGCTAAACAGAATTTGTAACCATTGTGCAAGACATCCTAAGACTTAGTTTCCCATTTTGGTACATGGCCTTTCCTGTGTGATCACATTTGAATATTGAGTTATTTAATGAGTCAACCCTTAGTAAAAGTACTCAAACGATTGTAAATTTTGTGACTCCTTTGTGAAAGTACGCATATTGGGTTTTCTGGGTCGATTTTGAAACATCTTAAAGCTTATGTGGCGATATAAAAATAAAAAAACAATTAGGTACATAACCATATAATGTATATGTTACTGTAAAAGCTCGAACTACGGTAAATCTTAAGATCAAAGTGTAAGTCTTAGGATTTACCGACACAAGACGACCAATATGGTGTGGTGGCGAGTATACCCGCATTCCACTCCTGGGGTCGTGGGTTCGATTTCCACACAGGACAAATATTTGTGTGTATAAATATGAATATTTGTTCTGGTCTAGGTGTTTTTCTACGTATATTAAGTATGTATTTACAAAAAAAAATGTGTATGTATGTTTATCCGTTAATTAGTATCAATAACACAAGTTCTTAATGATACTTATCTTGGAACTAAATAATTGGTGTAAGTGTCAGAAATATTTATTATTTACAAGTTGGTAAATGTATAAGTATTTCAGAAAATACGACGATTTTTTTGAGCTTTTACCATTCGAATTCAGTATATGCTAGGTTTTACCACTGTCCGCTGGTAGATGTTGATTTTAGGAATAAAACAATGAGTAATTTTTAATTATTTACTTTACTAAAATATTAGACAAAACAGGTACATAGTATTATAAAGGTATCATATGATAGTAATAAGTACAAACTACCTAATACCAACTTATTTAAATTATTTTGAAAAAAACATAACGTAAATAGATATCTCTGAACATCATATCATATCTCTGATCATATCTCTGAAAATATTCATGAAAAAATCACGGATTATCAGGAATCTATGTCCTTCTTAAATAAACAATACGAAGATATGAAACTGCGTCTTGATGATACAGTTGTGTGTATGAACGATCTAAAGAGGGATAATGAATTACTGAAATCTGCAGTCAAGGACCTAACAGGGCGGCTTTGTTCAGCGGAGTTGCATATGAGGGAATGTAACATTGAAATTAACGGTGTCCCAGAAAATAGATCGGAAAATCTAACCAACACTATTGTTCAATTAACAAAGGTAATAGAATGCTCATTAACTCCTGACGACATCCACCTGGCAACAAGAGTCGCAAAAATATCTAGAGATAATAATAGACCACGTGCAATTATTGCTAAGCTGCGAAATCCTCGTATCCGTGATGCACTGCTGGCTTCGCTGACTAAGTTCAATAAGAAGAATCCTCAAGAAAAGCTCAACACTAGCCACCTTGGGATAGGCGGAACTCGAGCGCCAGTCTTCGTGAGCGAACATTTGACCCCGAGCAATAAATATCTGCACGCCGCCGCACGCCAAAGGGCAAAAGAGTTTTCATATAAGTTTGTGTGGGTTCGCAACGGAAGAGTTTACGTTCGTAAGGACGAAAATCACCAAGCCATATCCATTAGGAGTGATGATAGCCTAGGTCTTATTAAGTAACCAACTATGTTAGATATATTGTATAATTACCAGTATTTAGTTACAAAAATGCTTGATATTTATTATCAGAATGTACAAGGACTGAGGACAAAAACTACAGATCTTTATAAAAATGTTTTAAGTTGTAATTATAAGGTGATTGTTTTTACAGAGACGTGGTTAAATGCAGGTATATCTAACGCGGAGTTATTTGATAGTCGATATGTTGTTTATCGCAGAGATCGCATATGTTCACAAGAAACCAAAAAAGATGGTGGTGGGGTATTGATTGCTGTGTCACGTGACATTTATTCTGCTAGAAGCTACAATTGGGAAACGAGTGACATGGAGGATATATGGGTAACAGTAGAAATTTCTATGAATCATGTTGTGAGGAAGCTATCAATCTGTGCGATCTATCTACCACCACCCGTTAAAATAAACCAATTGAGAAGGTTATTGAATTCTATAGATAATGTAATAACTAACAACAGTAATGACACAATTATACTTGGGGATTTTAATGTGGGCATAATCGACTGGAGATCTGAAAACAGTTGCACTTATATGACTCCGTTATATTGTAATGTACCTTTAGGAAATTATCTCATAGATTTTATGTCATCAAACAACTTACTCCAATTTAACTGTGTTAAAAATAGTAATGTTCGGCTTTTGGACTTAATTATCAGTAATATACCTAAGACCTATGTATCCACACCTTTATGTTTTCTAAGTAAGAGTTACCAAATACATCCTAGTCTTCTCGTTAAAATTACTTACGACAATAATGTTAAATATCTTGTTCCAAATATAAAAGATAAGTATAACTTTTTTAAAACTGATTATGAAATAGTTAATAGATAGTTAAATAGTTACAACTGGCATAGTATTTTAGATCAATGTTTGGATGTAAACGAAATGGTGACAGTGTTTTATAAAAAAGTAAGGGAAGTAGTTGCCGAGTATGTATCAATTAAGAAATCCACAAAGATGCGTAACCGCCATGGTTTAGTAGTGTACTGATTAAACTTTTAAATGAAAAAGAAAAAGTTAGAAAACGATTCAGGAAGTACAATAATCCCCGCGACGAAATAGAATTTCACTTACTCCGAAATCGCTGCCATAAACTTTTAGATATGTGTTATAAAAATTATAAAAATAAAATAGAATCTCAAATTCCAAAAAATCCTAGAGCCTTTTGGAATTATATCAAAAGTAAACGCGGTGGGCAATCGACATTACCAGCTAAAATGTATATGGACGATTCGCTTGCACAAAATGGTCATGACATTGCCAATTTATTTGCGGATCAATTTCGTTCCGTGTACTCAGGTTCGTTTGCGAATCCTGTTTCTAACAGCTTAACTGACTTGCATGACAAATATATGTCTACGTTAAAATTTACAGAAATAAGTGTACTAAATGCAATAAAAAAACTTGACGTATTGAAAGGTGCAGGACCTGACGCAATTCCACCAGTTTTCGTCAGTCGGTGTGGTCGTTCCCTTGCGTTACCACTTTCTTTAATATATTAGGTCGGGGAAAAAGTCTTTTCGCATAACGTAGGTATAAACTTATTATAAAATTTTTTTGACTGTACTATTTGTGTCTGGCTGGTTTTGGTAACATTAAAAAGGTTCCATTATAAAGAAAAGAAAAAAATAAAAAAAAAGTTGTTTCCCGCTATTTTTCATTTGTTTTTCTCTCCGTAAAAATGAGTGAATCTAATGAAGAAATTCGATACATTTTAAAATTTTATTATAAAAAAGGCAAAAATGCAACTCAAGCAGTGAAAAAAATTTGTGATGTTTATGGACCTGATGCAGTGTCAGTAAGAGTAGCACAAATTTGGTTCAAACGTTTTCAGTCCGGAAATTTTGATGTTAAAGATGCACCTCGCTCTGGTCGCCCTGTTACGAATAAAATGGACGCCATTTTTGAAAGAGTGGAGCAAGATCGGCATATTAGTAGTTACGATGTAGCTGAAGAACTGGGAATTGACCACAAAACAGTTTTGACCCATTTGAAGAAAGCTGGTTACACAAAAAAGCTCGATATTTGGGTGCCACACGAGCTCACTCAAAGAAACTTAATGAACCGTGTACTCATTTGCGATTCATTATTGAGACGTAATGAAACCGAGCCGTTTTTGAAGAGATTGATAACTGGCGATGAAAAGTGGACCACGTACGACAAGAACGTGCGAAAAAGGTCGTGGTCGAAAGTTGGCCAGGCTTCACAGACTGTGGCCAAACCTGGCCTAACACGAAATAAGGTGATGCTGTGTGTATGGTGGGATTGGAAGGGCATTGTTTATTATGAGCTTTTACCGCCCGGCAAAACCATCGATTCTGATCTTTACTGCCAGCAACTGATGAGATTAAAGGAAGCAGTCGAGAGAAAACGGCCGGAATTGATCAACAGGAAGGGTGTGGTCTTTCATCACGATAACGCTAGACCACACACATCTTTAGCCACTCAGCAAAAATTAAGAGAGTTCGACTGGGAGGTCCTAGTGCATCCACCATATAGCCCTGACCTTGCGCCTTCAGATTTTCACCTGTTTCGGTCTCTGCAGAATTCTTTAGGTTCTGTAAGGTTGACCTCAAGAGAGGACTGCCAAAACTATTTGTCCCGTTTTTTTGATCAGAAGTCCCAAAGTTTCTACAGTAACGGGATAATGTCTCTGCCCACAAAATGGCAGAAAGTTATTCAACAAAACGGTACATATATATTGTAAATAAATGTAAATAAACTTTGAAAAAAATGTCTTGACTTTTCATACAAAAATACGAAAAGACTTTTTCCCCAACCTATTATAACCGTTCCATTACCGAGGGGAAATTTCCAGATGAATGGAAAAAAGCACGTATAGTACCTGTATTTAAGAAAGGAGACCAATCAAATGTTAAAAATTACCGGCCAATATCTATACTCTCATGTTTTTCCAAATTATTTGAAGGTATTGTACATCCATCAATTGTACGTCTAGTTAATAGTAATATTTCTGATCACCAACATGGATTTAGAAGAGGCTATTCAGTATTGACAAACTTGGTTAGTTTTGTATCGGATTTGTCTCAGGATGTGAATAAGGGGTTGCAAGTCGATGCCATATATACTGATTTTTCTAGTGCGTTCGATAGGGTTGATCATGTTATTCTTATACAAAAGTTACAAGCCTTTGGTATTGGGGGAACACTGTTGGATTGGTTTAAATCATATGTGCAGAATAGACCTCAAAATGTAGTTGTGAATGGTTATGAGTCACACACCTATTATACAGTTTCTGGAGTACCACAGGGTTCTCACTTGGGACCAGTGCTTTTTCTTATATTTATTAATGACTTAACAAACCGTATCAAGCACTGCAAAATGTCATTATTCGCTGATGACCTCAAAATTTACCGCCCAATTAAAACAGATTATGATTCTGCATTGATGCAAAATGACCTAAATGAAATATTAGACTGGTGTATTTTAAACTGTATGTCTCTCAATGTTCATAAATGCTTTCACATTAAATATACTCGTAAAAAAAGAAAACTTGCTACAAGGTATGAGATTAGCGGTGTCTCTTTATTAGAAGTTAATGAAATCTGTGACTTGGGTGTTACCATCGATACTGGACTAACGTTTAATAAGCACATTGACAGGACTGTTATAAAGGCTGCTCAAATGCTCGGTTTTCTAAGAAGGAACATAGTAGGATTTAAAAAACAAGAAACGAAAGTGTGTTTATATAATACTCTTGTCCGAAGTACACTTGAATATGCTAGTTCGGTATGGTCACCATTCTACGCTGTTAACTCGCAAAGGATCGAAAGCATTCAAAAGGCTTTTACTAGAACACTTGCCTTTTCCTGTAACGGCTTCTCCCATAGAAGTTCATATGTACAACGGTTATCCAAGTTTAACATGAGTAGCCTTTATGATCGCAGACGAATCTCTGACCTTTGTT
This sequence comes from Musotima nitidalis, assembly GCA_949126915.1. NCBI lineage: Eukaryota > Metazoa > Arthropoda > Insecta > Lepidoptera > Crambidae > Musotima > Musotima nitidalis. The sequence goes on from OX421441.1 coordinate 2,349,991, forward strand.
TTCTACATAAAATAATTCATAATAAAATAAATTGCAACAATCTTCTACAAAGAGTTCAGCTATAGGTACCTTATTCTTATCCTAGACATAGAATCGATAAATTATTTCATACGAATTTTTGTAGGACCAATTTGGGTCGTAAATCACCTATTAACAGAATCCTCGATCAGTACAATACTCTCCAAAATCAAGATTCAAATGTTGACATATTTGGTAATAGGTTTGACAACTTTAAAACTATATTAAAAAATACTTTTGTTTGCTCCTAACTTCCTAGTCTTTAAATAATTGTAACACATAGCTATTGTTTGAAATAGTTTACATACACTGGACAGCAAATAAACCGGGCCACCCGCTACCTTGGAATTTTGATTCGATTTTCTCAAAAAGTATAAACCTCACAACTATCAAAGTGCGTTTCATGTTGTTTGAGAAATGACCACAAATTTATCCAAAGTACCCTCAATTCACATTGTAATCAAGCAACAAACACAATACCAACGATTTGCTCTGTTTTGACTAGAGTTTGCGATTAGCGTTCTTTTTTTCTAAATGAGGATAGTCGGATTTTTCTTATAATTTCTTTGGTTGCCATCCATTATTTGCTCCAGACGCGTGTATTTCTGCTATTTTCTTCGGTCAATAATGGATACGACGCCTCAAGAAGCAGCTTAAGCTGTAGCACTACTTCAAGCAGGCTTTTCGCCACGTGAAGTCGCTCGGAAACTTCGAATCAGCAGATCTTCGGTACAACGGGCTTACAGACGATACTTAGAGACTAGAGCATTCGATCGCCGTCTAGGTACGGGCAGACCTAGGGCTACATCAGCAGCAGATGATCGTTATATCGAACTTACTGTTTTGCGAAATCGCCGCCTCAACGCAGTTGAAGTCCAACGAAGGCTGCGTGACGAACGCCAAGTGGTCATAAGTTCAGATACCGCTAGAAGGAGACTTGCTAAACAAAATCTGGCTCCAAAGAGAGCTGCTACAGGCCCAAAATTAACCGTACCCTACCGTAGAGCACGACTCGAATTTGCCCGAGAGCATAGGGATTGGACGTTAGAGCAGTGGGGCAATGTACTCTTTACTGATGAGACCAGGGTGAGTCTACAAGGAAGTGATCGACGTCAGAGAGTATTATACGCACTTTTTGTAGGTGTAAGTTTGATAGTTGTGAGGTTTATACTTTTTGAGAAAATCGAATCATAGTTCCAAGGTAGCGGGTGGCCCGGTTTATTTGCTGTCCAGTGTAGTTTATAGTTAAATATTTATATAAAATACTTTATTATAGTAAATGTTATGTACACCGTAATTGTTAAGTATATCAGATGTAAGCCCATTAAAATAAAAATGTTTTTATAATGTGTAATATGCTTAATGTGGTTGTGCTATATAAATAAATAAATAAAAATAAACATCTCAATCTCTATCATATCTATAAAAGTAAAAGTAAAGTAAAAAGTTCTTTATTTCATAAACTATTACATAGCACTTGAAAACGTCAAAACAAAATAAACATGAAAAAAAAAATTATATCAACCCTGAAATCACGAAGCTTAGATTCACTTACATGCAAATAAATAAACATTAGGTGTAAGTGAATCTAAGTGCCAGTTCCGAGCCTCCGCTCTGTGAGAAGAACTGACAAGAAACTCACAGGCTATGCTCTTTTAAATTATTTTTATTACATGACACACACAGTGTAAATTTGATGATACTGAAAGGGTCCCCCGAAGCTGTAACCAATAAAGTAGCACTAAGGGAACCTTCCATCACAGTCAAGTAAGTATGTATTGTGAAACTGAGCTGAGCCTGTACAATAAGGGACGGTCACAATGATCTGGTTGACTTTTTATTCTAATATACACATACAAGTTGAAAATGTTAAGCCCAAGCTTGTTTATCCGATAAGTAATCATTAACAGCATAATACCCCTTTTGAAGAAACTGCTTTTTAACTACAGTTTTAAAAGTTGCCAATGGTAGATCAATTATTTCCTGCGGAATTTTATTAAAAAATCTGATACTATTACCCAAAAATGAATTTTTAGTTATGTGAAGTCGACAATTTGGCAGAGAGAGCTTATTTCTATTCCTAGTATTAAAATTATGTACTTTTGAATTTTTATCAAATGTATTAATGTTTTTGCGAACATACATTATATTATCAAATATATACTGAGATGCAACCGTTAATATGTTAATTCTTTTAAACATCTCTCTAAGAGAATCTCTGGACTTAAGATTATAGATAGCTCTTATGGCGCGCTTTTGTAGTACAAATATATTATGTATGTCCGCAGCAGATCCCCACAATAACATACCATATGACATAATGCTATGAAAATAGCTAAAATAAACTAATCTAGCTGTTTCTTCGTCTGTTATGAGTCTTATCTTTTTGATGGCATAGCATGCTGAGCTAAGCCTTCCGGACAAATCCATTATATGGGGGTTCCACTGCAATTTAAAATCAATATTGATGCCTAAGAACTTTGTGTCATTTAATAACTCGATATTCTTGCCATTCATTTTCAAGTTAGTTGAGACTTTTGTAACATTAGGCAATGAGAACTTTATACATTTAGTTTTACTTGCGTTAAGAGATAGATTGTTAACCGTAAACCAATGTAAAACCTTCGCAAGAGCATTATTTATCACGTCAGAATGATCCTTGCCTCTGTTCACTTTAAATATCAGAGATGTATCGTCAGCAAACAAAACTGTTTCGCACAGATCTCTAGTATAGAAAGGTAGATCGTTAATATAAATTAGAAACAATAAAGGGCCTAAAATCGAACCTTGTGGAACTCCCATAAGCAATGGCGCGCCAGAAGACTCGACTCTATTAATAACTACTTTTTGAGTTCTGTCACTCAAGTAAGATTTAATTAATTTTAAAGAATTACTATTAACACCATAATATGTCAATTTAGCTAACAAAGTAGGATGGTCAACGCAATCGAATGCCTTCGAAAGATCACAAAATACTCCAATCGCGTCCTGCCTGTCCTCCCAGGCGTCAAATATATGCTTCATTAGGGCCACACCAGCATCTGTAGTGGATTTACTCTTAGTGAAACCATACTGCTGAGAATGAAATAAGGAATTCAGAGAGAAATGACAAAGTAATTGATTAAAAATAACTTTTTCAAATATTTTACTAAGAGCTGGGAGTACTGATATTGGTCTATAGTTAGTAGGATCAGACTTCTCACCAGCTTTAAAAAGAGGTATTACTTTACTGTATTTCATTAAACTTGGAAATGAACCATCATCAATACATTGATTAAAAATGACTGCCAACTGAGGAGCAATAATATTAATGATAGATTTAATAATGTTGGTTGAGATTCCCCATAAATCCTCAGTTAATTTTAAATTTATTGTATTAAAATCTATCTAACTGAATCAGTACTTCTCTATTTTAAATTTAACAATGAAATACAAACATAATGCTTATATAAGCTAGTCTGACTTAATAATTATTTTTCTTTATTATTCGGTTTAGAAGAAATGCGTTTCTTCGAGAATGTTGAATAAATCGTCGTAACTAACATAATATTTGATTTCTCCATTATCTTCCTTTATTGAGCTAAAATAATTTGAATTTTATACATAGGAGATCACCCAGACCAGAACAAATTATCATTTTTATAAACAAAAAGATTTGTCCTGTGTGGGAATCGAACCCACGACCTCAGGAGCGGAATGCGGGTATACTCGCCTCCACGCCAGACCGGTCGACATTCTATTTATCGATAACACCGCGAAATAACCTCACTAGAGGGTACGCGATGCATAAAATTCATAACGCTATCCCCCGGGGACCTCCCCAGTTGCCGTTTCAAGATCATTTACATTCGCACTTAACTTTCCTTTACAATGTTTGATTGACATGACAGTGAATTGGTTTGTTAACTAACTTATATTTTGCATACGTAATACCTATTTGTATGAATGGGGATCTTACCAAATGTCCTAAGGTATAAATATTTTCTGATAATTACACCAATTATTTAGTTCCAAGGCAACTATCATTAAGAACTTGTGTTATGGATACTGAATAATGGATAAACATATATAATTACTTTTTTCTGTGAATACACACTTAATATACATAAGGGTTCATACAGACGAACTGCAAGTTGTGAACGGCAGAGGCTACTTCAGCCGTCGCCACCTGTCGACGGCTGCCGTCGACGCGTCGGCGGCAGCCGTCAATGCGTCGACGGCAGCAGTCAATGCGTCGACGGCTGCCGTTGGCAGGCGAAAACGTTTGCAGTTGGAGTGCCGCATACTAGCAGTCGTGGTCGGTACGAAAAACGCCACAACTGCAAACGTCGCTACCTGTCGGCGGCAGTCGTCGACGCATTGACTGCTGCCGTCGACGCATTGACGGCTGCCGCCGACGCGTCGACGGCAGCCGTCGACAGGTGGCGACGGCTGAAGTAGCCTCTGCCGTTCCGACTTGCAGTTCGTCTGTATGAACCCTAAGAAAACACCCAGACAGAACAAAACTTCATAGTTATGCACACAATATTTGTCCTGTGTGGGAATCGAACACACGACCTCTGGAGTGAAGTGCAGATGTACTGACCTCCACGCCATTTCGGTTGTCGAATATAATAAATAAAATACATTATCACATAAGATTTGTACATTTTGCTTTTTCTATAGGCGCGTTAGTTTATAAGTATGACATTCATAAGAGCTCTATTGAGCCAAACTTGAAAAAATGAATTTTGAAATATAAATATGCTTTAAACAGCTGGCTCTGAAACTGGGACAACCCGTGCTATAAGTACCAACAGTCTTACCAATGTCACTATCAAAATGTGTGTAAGTCTGTTAACTAAGAGGATTTGATTGATTTGATTGAATTACTTGATTTTAGATTACGGTCTACTTTATTCGACTGGCTGTGACACTCTAAAATCATGAGAGGAGATAAATGGCGCCAACGCGTAACAAAATGCTTCGAGACAATGTTTTATTTTCTAAGAGTCAATTCGAGTATTAAAGTGAAAATATGATCCCTTCTTCGTCAAAGTTTGTGATTTTCCCTGTTAATTTCAAAGCTAGTAGATACAATATATTTTAGATTCCTACATTAATTAATAATACCAACTAGTTATCTATCCATATTTTCGTCGGAATAAACCACGGGCGCCATTATAAACGCGACGAGAATTTTAAATTTAGAATCTTCAAAACATTATACCGTGGTATCTCACGACAGGTTTTTTAATGGCTCATATTTAATGTGTCATCAAAATTAATAAATTACCAACCTAACCTAACCTTTTTGTACATCAAATAATTCTGATGGAGCACCTAATCCCCTATTAGATGCTAGATCAGTATTTTTGATGATCAAAAAAGTATTTTTTAGAGGTTCAGTTTATTATATTCCTTTTTTAATCTGTATTGTTAACTTTTTTCTTGACGCTAAGGCGCCAAGGAGGCCACTTTTTAAAGGCGGTATTTAATAAGTTATTGTTGAATGGGATTGTTTTTTTTCAATAATAAGAATATGTAATAAAGTAGTTATTGTTTCATTTTTTGTGAAATAGGTAGGCCGGATTAGGGCTTTTTTGTTAGTTTGGCGCCTTGGATGTACGTGACAATATTACGTGTTTGCTTTGTAAATAAATTATAGATTTTATTGTCTATGGAAAGGGCTAGGTTTATCTTTTGCGTGATATACCTAGTTCTAACCAAATAGTTATGTTATGGGTTATTGTTACGGACCCAGGGTCTGCTCACAAGGTTGGTTAACCTAACCAGTAACTTGAATTCAGCCAAATCTGGTTAGATTGCGCTGAATTTATACATACAAACAAACTAAACAAATGACATAAATCATAATTCTGGATTATTACTACATTTGTAGCGTCTTTAATATTTTTTTAAAATGATAAATGTTTTAACAATAATAAATACTATACCAAAGTGAAATGATGTTAGATTTTAATGCAATATAAAATTACAATTTAATTTTTCATATATTATTATGATTAAATAAGTTAGACTATACCAAAGGGCACTAATATTTAAATTTATTCTTATGGCTAATTTAATAATTAAAATTTTAATTTATATGTACATATTAATATAATTTAATAAGTTAGTCTATACCAAAATGCACTAATGTTTAAATTTATTGTAATGTTTCATGAAAAAACCAATGTTCTTTTATAATTTGTAAAATAATTTTATAAGGTTATATGAATGATAAGTTTGTTTTTTATTAAATTAAATTTCTTATTTTGTTTTCATTACATTATTATACTGATATTTTTAGCATAATACGTACATTCACGCCTGTTTCCCCGAAGGGGTAGGCAGAGGCATATTCTACGCCCACACTTCGCCAATATTTAGTTGGTCCCACATAGTAGGTGGCGAGCCTATTGCCGCTTACCGGGCACTGTTTTGTTCACCAGAGCCTCGTCCGTTGATCGGCAGGTGCACCACTTGCAGGTGAGGTTGGCTTGGGCTCCTTAGGTCTTGGTAGGATCCCTATACACCCCCACATAATACGTTATTTTGTTAATTTCATTATTTTTTTACTGTAGTATAAGCTTATATTGCTATGCCCTTGCAGGATTCATCCTTACCTTTTGATGATCGATATGGTGTGGAGGTCAGAATACTTGCTATCCGCTCCTGAGGTCGTGGGTTCGATTTTCACACATGACAAATTTTTGTGTGCATGAACAAACATATTTGTTCTTTGTCTAAGTGTTTTCTATTTCAAATAAGTATCTATTTACAAATTGAATAAAAAAGTATTTTTATCCGTTGATATGGTGTCCACAACACATCAATATAAATAAAACAATTTTCTAACAATTAAACCAATTACTTAGTTCCAACATAAGAATAATTAAATAAAACTTGTGTTGTAAATATATATTTAATTTACATAGAAAAACACCCAGTCCAAAAAAAAAATTATGTTTATGTACACAAAGATTTGTCCTGTGTGGGAATCGAACCCACGACCTCGGAGCGAAATGCGGGTATATTCGCCTTCACGTCATATCGAATGCTTAAAGGAACGTCGACCCATTAATAGATAGGTCATGTTTAAGTTACGTACTTTTACATTATTTTTATTTGTTACTGAGATCGAATCAATGTTAATCAAACGTTCAAAACACAATCAGAATTACTAATTAATGAATCAGTATCAATTTAATGCGCTTACAAGTATTCTTTAAAAGATCTTCTTTTGTAATATCCCAAAAATCGTCTTTTTTAATTAAGTCACTATCTCGTCTCGTATAATCGTCGGTTGTCAAATAATTATGAATCCAAGTTCTTAATGATACCTACCTATCTTGGAACTAATTGATTGGTGTGATTGTCAATATTTTTTATTTTTTTTATTTATTTATCTTGGTTCGTAAGACGAGGCCACTGTTCAGTAGATTATGATAATATTTCATTTCATAAGTCAAAAAAAAGTCTTAATAATTTTTTCAAGTTTGACTCAATATGATAGTTAAAATAGCGCGCCCATTCACTGCGGGCAGGAGCTTGATCATAAAAGAACGGACAAGAAAATAGTCAAAGTTAGTTTTTTCTTCCGCCAGTAACATAAAAATGTAGGTACCTACTTAATAGTAAAACAATTTGACAAGTCTATAAAACCCTTGTTCTGCAGTCACTAGATTAAAAATAAAAAATAAAATAAGGTAAAAGTCCCAGATTCCGTTAAATTTTGAACTTCGTTGGATTTGAACGTCTGGTACGTTAAAATGGGTAGAGATACTAAAATAATTTTTACATGAGCATTGAATTAATTTAACATAGATTATGAATTATTCGACTTATTTTTAAATATATACATGTAAGTACACATAAATCCAAAGAAATATAAAAAAGGCTGAATTGTACCAATACCCGTTAATCGTGTAGTAGTAAGCGTTAAAAACCTTTTCAAATAAGCAATTAGGCTCACAACAATAATCAACCAGTCTCTTAAATTTTAACTCAGTCTATGAAAATTATAATTTAACTCTTTGTAACGAAAAACTGAGACCAAAGTAGTTAAAATAAGTTGAGATCATATTCAAAACCAACGATTAACAACACCTAAGAGTGTATGTAATTTTATCTGCGTAATAGTTTTAATATACCTAATTATGATGCAGATATATTTTACAGATATTGCGCGAAGTGTGTGATACCAGGTTTTACAAGTCACACATTGTATGTTGCGGGACTGTTCGCAAGGGTTACCGCGGCCTCGGTACGTAGTAGGCTCAAAAGGAGGAACATGATTGTTTTTTAGTCAGTATTAGTCTGAAAAAAAAGTCACACATTGTATCATGTCCAACTTTTCGCTGTTTTGGCATAAGCGACAATACCAATTTTTAATGTCTGCTGCTGGACTATCTACTTATTTATTCTCAGATTTTCGTTACCAGTTCCAGGCTTAGCATTTTTTGTTTTTTTATCTTTTATTTTTGTTTTATTATTTTCCTGCTTTTTCTTTGCTTTTTCCTTTTTCTGTGAAAAAATTTGCCACCCGTCCGATAGGTAGATAATTTTACTTTACTCTTTGTGCTGCAGCTAGGGGTTTCTGGCCAGAATAAAGCGCTTTTAAACGGTGTTGGCACTATCAAATCTCCACAGCATCTTGTTTTTGATTGCTCTGCGTTATTATTTGATGACTCTTGTGCGATTGGTTCGTGTGGTGGAGTGGTTTCTCGTTGTACGTTATGGGTATAGTATTTGAAGATTATTATCTGTTGGTGTGATATAAACAGTTTCTTTGCTTGAAAATTCCATTTCAGTGGTTGGTAAAGCTTGTGTCTCCGTCTGCATTAATTCGACTTCAAATTCCGAACAACTAGGTGCTGATAGCTGTAGTGTATTATTTAGCTCGACAAGACTAAGTGGCAAGACTTCTTTATTAGAATGGCATGATAATGATGTTGACAACTGTAACTTTGTGTAACTGTGATTAGATAGAAATTTATGAAGATTTTAATGGTACGTTAAAGAAAATCATCGATCTAGAAGTTCCAACTAACAAACCTGTGCCTACAAATTTTGAGAATTTAGGTCAAGTGATCCAGACAGTGGGATCCGACCCTATAAATCTCACCTCATGCAAAAACATGAGATCAAGCCAGTGCATGAGGTGAGATTTATAGAGTCGGATCCCACTGTCCCCGATCTTATCAATTTTTTAAATGTTTTTCTTCTTCTTTTGACGAAATTGTAGCCGGCCCTCCTCCATCCTATTGTATATATATATTTATTTATGTAAAATAAAAAATATACAAGGCATACAAGGCAAGGCCCACGTATTTTATCGTCTTACTTTTATACTGCCTAGATGCAGCTGAAATCGAGGCTTCTTTATTTACTGCATATATTGCCTTTAATAAGGCCTCCTGCTTTTCAGTCATGACTAACTAAAAATAAAACGTAGTTACCAATTATCTAGTCCCAAAGTAATTGTCATTAGGTGCTTGTGTTACTAGCTAATGGATGAACATACATAATATATAAATATTAGAAAATAAACATACACAACCATTACTCGAGTACAAACATTGGTATTCATCATACCAACACCTGCCTGGACCGGGATTCGAACCCGGGATCAATGGTTTCGAAGTCAGGGATACTGAACATTAGACCAAACGGCCGTCGAAGGCCTCGATGACCCAAATGATTCGCTAGTGCACCTTGTTCTATAATTCGTGCTATTGTATTGCTTGTGTCAAGCAAAGCAAAGCAAATCACCTCTGTACTTCTTTCGGTTCTGCTACTAATATGTCACATAAATTCTGAGATTTATAGAAAAGTCAATGCAATTAAGTTAAAATGACACTTAAACTGAAGTAGCTAAGAACTATGACGAATTTAGGCACACTTTTTGAACTTATGTCCCAATAAGCGACAAAACGTATGCAAAAATTTAGCAAAAATGACACTTATTGCAAGGACATATGGTGCATTAACGGTTTTTGGGGCATCGGCTACTACTAAGTAAATGCGTGTACCAAAACCCGATAAAATAGTGTATGATTTTAACGGGTATTGGGTCAAGTAGCAATTTGTATGACCTATACATGTGAAATTAATTAATAATAACTATTCAATTAAATTTACCTCGACCATTAGGTTATATCGCTGCATTATTATTTCAAATATAATAGTAAATTAAAACACTTACCCTATGATTAAAAGCAGCAGCACAGCAAGCTAAGTAAGAACACCTGATGGGTATGTAGTTTTGTAACAAAACTTTGTACAAATGATTATTTTTCGAGCTCAGCACTTTTGAAGTTTTACAGTAAAAACGCTATTACCGTTACGGTTAGGTGGTGCTATTCTAAATATGAAGAATATTACTAACAAAATGTTTCCATTCAAATAGTTAGTAAATCTTATTAGTAGAAAACAGCAAATATAAAATTCTTACTAGCTATCGGCTAATGGGACGTTAACGGCAATAGGGACATTTACCTTAACTCTTTTTTAGCTATACCAACATTAAATAACTATATAGGTACATAACTATATGAATAAATGAATAACTATAAGTTAATAACATTAAATAACTATATATATAAATGAAATGGGCTGCAAACTACAAATATTTTTGTTCTTGTAATTATCATCATATCCTAGCATTATAACGGTTCCCTTAGACTTGAGCCTAGGGCCCAGGGTCTGCTCACTTTTATCTTTTTTTTTTACGTATGTAACAAAATGCGTTTACGCATTGCCATCCGGCCAAAGGGGGACCGAAAGGGGGTACTCACCACCGGCAGACGCGACCGCCAGTAGTAATACCGCATAAAAATCTTCCGACGACGCCCGCCGCTTGTTAAGATAAAGGCAAGGGCCAGTACCTGGGTTGCAGCGTCTGACACCCTGCCTGCGGCAATTGTCCCCCGGACCAAAACTGGGAGGACCTCCTCAGAGAGGCGCAGTAGACGCGCCCCCCCTACCTTCTCGAGCGATCACAGCGTGTGTTGTCGACTTCTCGTCGGGTTCATGGTTAGACAGTAAGTAAAGGCGTTCCATTGTAGATGGCGATAGACGCGATCTACGCCGTGTTTAGGGAGATTGCCGCCGGGAAGAACTTCGTCAGGTCAGCGCATCACAACTATAGCACTGCCGCGCCGCCGGAGCCCTGCCGCAGCCAGCCCGACCGTTGCCACTGCGCGACCCACCACCACCACTGCCAGACGGCGCCACCGCGCCGCCGGCCGTTCTCCAGCCTCACCCAAACCAGGAAGAAGAGGAGGCGCTGCCGCTTGAGGTACTCTCACCGTCATCACCTCCCACCCGGTCCCCCTGCCCCTAGTTCACCTCGCACAATAACTCTCATCCTTAACTTGCCTAAGTCACCGCCTGCTCGCTGACGGCGTGCTGTGTGCCTGTCGCGCTGAGGGCGGTGCCGTAAGTCTCCCCGGTGAGAGTACCCTTTCGTCGATACCGACAGCCGCTTACGCGGCGAGCAGCGCCTAAGGGCCGATGCCCTGTGTGAAGATACCCGGGCAATGAGCCCATGGCTCGAAGCCCTAAAACCTGCCGTCTGGCAGAAGATCCCGGATGACAGTAAAGGCCCCCTGCCCCCGCTGCCGAAGACCCTCCTGGCGCTGCTTGACAGGCCCTTCTGGCCCGCCCGCTGCGCCCTCCATAGGTCCCTCTTAGTTTCCTCCCCGGTAGTCAGTAGTAAGGGCACCCAGATTTCAGTTCATTACAGCCGGGCTGTACGTGCTTTCCGAGGCACGGAGCAAGCGATAAGTACGCTACGTTATTGGTCTTGTGATAGATGTAATTTATAGCCATTCCATCTTAACATCTATTGACGACCGATATGGCGTGGAGGTCAGTATACCTGCACTTTACTCGAGAGGTCGTGGGTTCGATTCCCACACAGGACAAATCTTTGTGTGCATGAACATGAATATTTGTTCTGGTCTGGGTGTTCTCCTATGTATCCTATGTATGTATTTACAAAAAAAAAAAAAAAGTATTTATGTATGTTTATCCGTTATTTAGTATCCATAACACAAGTTCTTAATGATACTTATCTTGGAACTAAATAATTGGTGTAATTGTAAGAGAATAATTATTTATTTATATAATTATTATTCATGCTAAATAAAGTATGTTAATAAAACTTACAAACACAAGTACAGACATAACGTTTCCGTTAGGTCAATGAAACATCGAGCTCCACATTCCTGATCGATCGTTTATGCTGATTTGTCTAATATAATTTCATACAAACAATTTCAATTCCACATACAAAGTCGGCACCACTTTTATAAGTAGCCTGAGACTTATTTATCGTTAGACTACGTGACTCGCGACGACCATAGACAATCAATTAAAACCGCATACGAATGCATTAAGGATGCTACGCACAGTACAATATTGCCTCTATGGTGCACCGCCGGACGCACGTCGCATAATGCCTTCGCCTCTTTCATCGGACCGCAATTAAAAACAATAAAAATTTTACCGCGTCAGAGTTTAAAAATGGAATTTTTCTTTTTATGATGTTCCAAATTGAAATAGATAAATGGTAGGCACAGGTGTTCTCTATAAAGTTTATAGGTTATTGTTTTATTTTTAATGTCATGTTCAATTACTTTTTAACGGGCATAGAATAGAAAAAAATAGGATGTTGTAAATTTGATTTTATACCAGTAGCGTTTCAATGAAAACGGATTATAATAATATTTTACTGCTCTTCTCTAAAATAAAAAATACATACATAATGTATGTTTATGGTATAGGCAGAGGCAGATTATAAGCCCACACTTCGCCAATTACATTACATAAATAAATATTAAATACTTTCTAACAATTACACTTGCAAAACTGACGAAGCCATTATTTAAAAGAAAAACAAAACAATTACACTAATTATTTAGTTCCTAGATAAGTATTCTTAAGAACTTGTGTTTTAGATACTAAATAACGGGTAAAAATATATAAATACTTGTTTTTATAAACATATACTTAATATATAGGAAAACACCCAGACCAGAAAAAATATAAATTTTCATGCATTCAAAGATTTGTCCTGTGTGGGAATCGAACCCAAGACCTCAGGATCGTAGTGCCGGTATACTAGCCACCACGCCATATCAGTCGCCAATTTATTTTTAAATATCTAAACAAATATTTTATAAGATGACAGATTATGATATTAAATGACACATTTAACATTCATACATACTATCGCGCCTGTTTCCCGGAAAGGGTAGGCAGAGGCATATTTTACGCCCACATCGCATGCTTAAAGGAACCCATTAATAGATAGGTCAGGTTTGAGTTACGTACTTATATCGAACGAAAGTGACCGATTTCTAAATTTTGGTAAAATGAGTTAAATAAATAAAATGATTACAAAAGTATAACTGTATTTAAGGTAGAAAAGTCCAATAATGTTATACAAACGATTCATTTATTTTAATGTTGACATAATAAAATATGATTGAAGATTATGAAGAATAACGTCAGTGAGACCAACACATTTTCGTCTCTATCCAAAAATTTAAATTTTGAAATGGGTCACTTTTATTCTCAGCGTGCGATGTAGTCTGTCTATTTTTACTGAGATCGAAATTGATCGAATCAATGTAAATCGAACGTTCAAAACACAAGCAGAATTACTAATTAATAAATCAGTATCAATTTAATGCGCTTACAAGTAGGACAAGTATTCTTTGGAAGATCTTCTTTTGTGATGTCCCAAAAATCGTCTTATTTGAGATAAGTCACTATTCCATTAAGCATGCGATATTTCGCCAATTATATTGTTGGTCCCACGTGATAGGTAGCGAGATTATTGCCGCTTACCGGAATCGTTTATTTTTGCCAAAGCTACGTTTGTACGTTAAAATTACTTTATTTTTAGTTTAGTTAGTTAACTGTGGCAGGTTAAGAATGTAAATCACTGTTAGTCCTATATTAATGACGTAAAGAATGTAAAATAGTCCTATATTAACTATGACATAGAAATAATTAGTTTCTAATGGTACCAATAGATGGCACTGTGCCCAGTTAGATCGCGATGATATTTAGTTTTATCGTAAGAGACCAACAGGTTGTAAGTACATTAAAAACGAATGTTACCCTGACAGCTGCAATCTAGAGGGAAACCTCGTTATATGATTAAACCAGCTGTCAGGATACTAGAAGGAACTTACTAATGTCGACTGCCATAGATGTTTATGACAGCCGGGACCAACGGCTTAACGTGATATTCGGGACACGAAGTAAACGATAATTACGCACATAACTTCAAAAAGTCATACGTGCGCCCAGGGTTAAGCCAAGAACTTTCTGAATTGCAGTCTACAGGGGGCCTACCGCCGAATTCGATGGATTACCGGTAATCCATCTAGATCAAACTTTGTTTACGTTCATTAATTCGTACCAGGGAATCTGCCGACAGCCACCTCTCATTCATGACCTTCAGTCCGTGACAGACCAATAGGTAAATGGAGAACGCCATTTTGTTTCGGTTTCCATGAGTTCGGCGGTACGACAATATCAATTCGAAATCCATTTTGCCTTATAATCGATTGCCATCGAACTCGGCGGTAGGCCCCCTGGTCTCGCCACTGGTCGCCACTGGGCTATCACCGCTTATTAATTGCCGACTTTATGTAGCATGCCTGCCCGTATACTGAATCCTGTTTGTTGTTTTGGTTCACGAGAGGTTTATCCTGATTAGCACTCTTTTGATTGTCACCCCGACAAAGCAATTCTATTATCGAACAATGTGAATTTTTAGGTCCCATTTGCTTAATACCTACTTAAGCTAGTTACAGCATCTATTTACGTAAAATAATAAATAATCGAAGTTGTCTTTTATTAAGCAACCTAGCCTTCCCTCGACTTTACTATCTAGGACCGTAGGATACCTAGGGTTTGAACATCGTCCGTTGATCGGCCGATGCACCACTTGCAGGTGAGGTTGGCTTCGGATCCTAAGATGATAAACGTCCCACTACTGAGCTCGGACCTCCTCTCAAGAACCAAGGTAAGAGGGTATTGGGTCATACTCCACCACGCCGACACAGAAGCGTGTGTCATTCCACTGTAAGAATGTTTCACTAAAACTGACGTCACCACTTTTTGCCAATAATATTAATTAATGGTCACAAAAAAGTCTGGCTACTGTATACTACATGATAAGGAGCATTACAGTTATCTGATATTGACTAAAATGTTTGTGATAGATGTTAATGATCAAAAAGTTTTTTAGTCACAATCATTTATTTATTCATTCATTTTTGTTTTTATTGTTTTATATGTATGTGTGTCTTTCGTTGCAATAAAAAGTTTATCTATCTATCTATTCAAGATTGGCTCGATGGAGGTCTTATAATAGTCAAAACTTAAAAAATAACGCGCCCATTCACTGCGGGCGGGAGCTAGATCGTAAAAGAACGGGCAAGAAAATCGTCAGGGTTAGTTTTTTCTCCCGCCAGTTACAAGATCCAAGAAAATGTCATCATCACAGCCCATTAACGTCCCACTACTGAGCACGAGCCTCCTCTCACATATCAAGGTGTGAGGGTATTGGGTCATACTCCACCACGCTGACCCAGTGCGGATTGGCGGAGGCAGGTGTGTGGGGCGTCCTGCTGTTAGAATTTTTCAAGCCGCCCATTATTCCTCTAACATGGCTTAACGACTACCACATTTAGTGATAACCGGGACCAACGGCTTAACGTGCCTTCCGAAGCACGGAAGCGCTCGATATCAAATGCCACACAAACGGTCACCCATCCAAGGACTGACCTCGGTAAACTCTGCTGTACTTCGGTGATCGTTTCCGACCACCGAGCACCGCAGAGCTACGAGCGCTTCAGCACCGCAGAGCTACGAGCGCTTCAAGAAAATGTACTTAATAGTAAAACAATTTGCCAAGTTTACAAAGACCTGTGTTCTGCAGTCTCAAGATTTAAAATAAAAAAAAATAATAACTCATTTTTTTAGTTATACGAACACAAATACGTATAATGGCGGCACCCGTCCACGAGTAAATTGTTTTTGTACCAATAAATAAATAATCTTTATTACCCCCACGAAGTCCACTGCTGAACATAGGCCTACCCTATAAACTTCCTGTGTGACCTATTGAAGGCGGCCAGCATACATTGTGATCCTGAGACCTTTATTCCATCTTCAGTCTATCTTGTGGGGGGGACGTCAAGCCACGCCAATTATATAATCACCTTCACCACATCAGCCTCATAAAGTCCACTGCTGAACATTAACCTATCCAATAGATGACACTTTATTGGGGGTATGTGCCCATAATCGCTAAGGAGTTGGATATATTTTCAATTTCGCATGCATCATTTTTAAAATTTTAAAATTTATATAAAAATAAATTGTAGTTATTTATTGTCGGTGGATTTTTATGTTTAAAATTTATATTTTTAAATAATTTGTGTGTCTGTGTATTTTTTTGTAATTTTTTTTTTTATACTTGATTGAATATGTATGTGTGTACTTAGAATAAGCGAATGCCGTGTTCGGCTGTAAGCGGAGTGCAGGTTTAATTATACAGTGTTTAGTTTATTTAAGAATAATGATTCCTGATTTGTACTCTGTTGCTGTACCATAAATCTATATATTATATAAAAGAAAGTCGTGTTAGTTACAGCACTTATAAATGAGTATGACGTATGGATGACAATTTGATATTTGTAAGAAATCAATATTCAAACTATTTCTGACTTCTTGGCGGGAAAGTGAAGCGTCATGTCTGCAGTTTTGTTTTATTTTCTAAAATTTGTGATATTTCTAACATTAATGTTTAATAACGGTGGATATAACCGTTAGGTGTTTGTGAACGTCCATGAGTATTGGTAAATGAAATAAAACAGTGCAAAATAACTTTTCAAATTCTCTCAATAAGTCCAAGTGAGATCTCAGTACAGTCCCACATCTTTACTGAGGACTCAAGGGGCTTAGGGGGAGGGGATCTCATTTACCGTTTATCATCTTTATCACCACTTATTCTCATTTACTATAATTTATATGATATTAATATATCTCTAACTTGACACTGGCTAAATGTGCAAATCGCACGAAGCCATTATTTAAAAGAAGAAGAAGAAGTCCGTACGCAGAATGATGCTGCTGCCCATCATACGGTAGGATTTCTCATCGTCGACTCTTACGGCTCCCCATGAGATTCCAGGCCCGTACCACACTGCAGTAAATAAATAATACTGAGCCAAGTTTCATTAATATACATTCTAGCCTTAAGCTTATCAGAAGGTATTGTTAACGAAATGATTAAGATATTAATTATATAATAATATACATAAACATTACGTTCTTTAACAGTTACATACATACATTTATTTATTTATTTAATATTTATTGCACACTTAGAAGTATTACAAAAGGCGAACTTAATGCCATAAGGCATTCTCTGCCAGTTAACCTTTAAAGGCGGTTACTAAAAACTTTAAAGGCTGTAATACATAAACTAACATCCAAAAAGATAAACTACACTTATCAAACTACATAAAAATATAAATAATAGGTTGGGGAAAAAGTCTTTTCGTATTTTTGTATGAAAAGTCAAGACATTTTTTTTCAAAGTTTATTTACATTTATTTACAATATATATGTACCGTTTTGTTGAATAACTTTCTGCCATTTTGTGGGCAGAGACATTATCCCGTTACTGTAGAAACTTTGGGACTTCTGATCAAAAAAACGGGACAAATAGTTTTGGCAGTCCTCTCTTGAGGTCAACCTTACAGAACCTAAAGAATTCTGCAGAGACCGAAACAGGTGAAAATCTGAAGGCGCAAGGTCAGGGCTATATGGTGGATGCACTAGGACCTCCCAGTCGAACTCTCTTAATTTTTGCTGAGTGGCTAAAGATGTGTGTGGTCTAGCGTTATCGTGATGAAAGACCACACCCTTCCTGTTGATCAATTCCGGCCGTTTTCTCTCGACTGCTTCCTTTAATCTCATCAGTTGCTGGCAGTAAAGATCAGAATCGATGGTTTTGCCGGGCGGTAAAAGCTCATAATAAACAATGCCCTTCCAATCCCACCATACACACAGCATCACCTTATTTCGTGTTAGGCCAGGTTTGGCCACAGTCTGTGAAGCCTGTGTGTCGTGGTGGGGGGGCTGAGTACCTCCCGGTAGGGCGCAGGAGGCGCTAGGGAAAAGGTAACACCCAGAGACCGACGACTCTGGGTGTCCTTAGTACTGACTACCGGGGGGGAAACTAAGAGGGACCTATGGAGGGCGCTGCGGGTAGGCCAGGAGGGCCCGCTCAGCAGCGCCAGGAGGGTCTAGGCAGCGGGGGCAGGGGGCCCCTGCTGTCTAACCATGGACCCTCCGGGAAGTCGGCCACACACGCTATGGTCGCAGGGGGAGGTAGGAGGGGCGCGTCCACTGCGCCTCTCTGAGGAGGTCCTCCCGGTTTTGGTCCGGGGGACGTTGGCCGCAGGCGGGGTGTCAGAAGCTGCAACCCAGGTACTGGCCCCCGCCTCTTTCTCAACAAGCGGCGGGCGTCGTCGGAAGATTTTTAGTGGGTATTGCTGCCGGCGGTCGTGTCTGCCGGTGGTGAGTCCCACACCCCCTTTCGGTCCCCCTTTGGCCGGAAGGCAGTGCGTAAATGCATTTTGTTACCGACGTAAAACAAAAAAAAAAAAAAAAAGGTTTGGCCACAGTCTGTGAAGCCTGGCCAACTTTCGACCACGACCTTTTTCGCACGTTCTTGTCGTACGTGATCCACTTTTCATCGCCAGTTATCAATCTCTTCAAAAACGGCTCGGTTTCATTACGTCTCAATAATGAATCGCAAATGAGTACACGGTTCATTAAGTTTCTTTGAGTGAGCTCGTGTGGCACCCAAATATCGAGCTTTTTTGTATAACCAGCTTTCTTCAAATGGGTCAAAACTGTTTTGTGGTCAATTCCCAGTTCTTCAGCTACATCGTAACTACTAATATGCCGATCTTGCTCCACTCTTTCAAAAATGGCGTCCATTTTATTCGTAACAGGGCGACCAGAGCGAGGTGCATCTTTAACATCAAAATTTCCGGACTGAAAACGTTTGAACCAAATTTGTGCTACTCTTACTGACACTGCATCAGGTCCATAAACATCACAAATTTTTTTCACTGCTTGAGTTGCATTTTTGCCTTTTTTATAATAAAATTTTAAAATGTATCGAATTTCTTCATTAGATTCACTCATTTTTACGGAGAGAAAAACAAATGAAAAATAGCGGGAAACAACTTTTTTTAATTTTTTTCTCTTCTTTATAATGAAACCTTTTTAATGTTACCAAAACCAGCCAGACACAAATAGTACAGTCAAAAAAAATTTATAATAAGTTTATACCTACGTTATGCGAAAAGACTTTTTCCCCGACCTAATATATGATACTAAAATATGACGGCAAACAGAATCAAACCAACGATGGCTCTTCGAAACATTCACGCCTGTTTCCCCGAAGGGGTAGGCAGAGGCTATTATACGCCCACACTTCGCCAGTTACCTACATTGTTGGTCCCACGTAGGTCCACAGGTGGCGAGCACTTTTGCCGCTTACTAGGATGTTACACATTCGCCAGAGCCTCGTCTGTTGATCGGCAGGTGCACCACTTGCACCCAGGCACTGGCCCCCCGCCCCTTTTTCAACGGCGGTGGGCGTCGTCAGAAGTTTTTTAGTGGGTAGGACTGCGGTGGTGGCGTCTGCCGCAGTGAGCCCAACACTTCCCTCCCGGTCCCCCCACTGGCCGAGAGACAGTGCGTAAACAGCATTTTTTTACCAACGATAAAAAAAAGGTGCACCACTTGCAGGTGAGGTTGGCTTGGCTCCCTATTATTTACACCCGTAGTCAAATATATATAAAACAACGTCAGCAATCAATAAATAATCGATAAATACCAACACCTACACTAAAATATCCTGCTAACATCACCACACTCATCGTGATCTATTGCCTCTGGGTGAACCCGCGTGCCATCACGATGCAAGTACCGACAGCATGACAAAGCTCACAATTCTTTGAAATATATTTTTACTAGCGACCCGCCCCAGCTTCGCACGGGTGGTATGCTAATATGAATAGTTACGTATATGACATAATTACAGAATGTCTCTATATAGGCCGCGAATACCTTCCACCGCCGCAACCATAATTTTTCGATTTAGCGTAAGTTTATTCGTTTGATATCTTGTAAAGTACTGATCGAAATTACATGATGAAAGAGACAAATTTAATCTATGTCTAATGTCCAAGCTTACTAACATGTTTATTTAGATAAGAATTAATATTATACATACTTAAAATGGCTTCGTTAATAAGTTATTATTTGTAGTAAAAAGTAAAAGATAAAATTGGTTATTGTGGGGTATTCTTGAGAGATAGACATATACCATCGTGGACTTTTTTGAAGAATTTTGTAAGGTGTACAATATTGTAGTACATTATTTTGACTAATCTCGTAAGATTTGGCCAGCGTTTACAATATAAGAGCAAAAAAGTGAGTTGATTTACGACATCACATTAGAAATCTCAAAAATTGACAGTGTTCCACTACTATATTATGCATGTATTATACATATAAACCTTCCTCTTTAATCACTCTATCTATTAAAAACAACCGCATCAAAATCCGTTGCGTAGTTTCAAAGATTTAAGCATACAAAGGGACAGAGAAAGCAACTTTGTTTTATATTATGTAGTGATTTAATTCTTTTCTATTCGTTTTTTTTTAAATTTCATATATCATAACAACAATAAAATACGTTATTTGCTTCAAGTACAAGCAAAGAGCAAGCAAGATATATTAAAAAAAGTTACTAAATTACGTTGCACAATAAGCAATTTTGTACAGTGCTTGAAATTGGAAGTAGCTCAGCTTGTGCAGTAAAATAAAATAAAATATACTTATACTACTCATTTAGATTCGTCAAACTATCACACACAAAATGGAAATTCGATATATTTTTTTAACAACAATGAAAGAGATATTATTATGAGCGGTACCATAATAAAGAAATAAAAGCAAATGGGTTCTTTGTCAGTATTTGTCAAGGTTTGTCAGTTTATCTGTCTGTTGTGGTTTTTCTCAAGATTTGTCAGTCTGTCTGTGTCTCTTATCGGGGGGATCTGTCAGTCAGCCTGTCGTGATTCTAAAGGAGGGAGGGGATTGTCCGTCAGTCAGACAGTCTGTCGGTGACTCTAACGAGGCTTCCAAAAGGCAACGAGATTAAGAAAAATGCCTCAAGAAACTCATCTCGGCTTTTTTCAAATTATGTCTTAAGATCTAATTAGTCCAGTTAAAATACAGTTATCTGCCCTAGCCCTGGTTTTAAGACAATTCCACTACTCTGAGAAGTAGAGGAAAAATTTAATAAGAAGTTTGTAGCACTAGTAATTTATATTTACTGTACATTATTATGTTTGTCTACACCAATGGTGGACGCATGCGTGCGTGGGACAAAGACAACAAATAGAAGTTTTGACAAATTATTTTCTTCAATATCTCAATATTAATCAGAGAATAATAAGACTATGTCAATTAAAATCATTAATTAGTCGCTGAAAATAATGGCTTTTATATCTTATACATTACTAGCAAACGCCCGCGTGACCTGTATATTATTATAAATACAACGTTTTTGAACAAATTAATGACTCTGTTACATATTGAAAAAATAAATTAACAAAATATTTAATTACAATGTTAAAAGTTATTATTTATTTCATGACTTTCATTTATTCGATAAATGTAACAGTAATTAAATAAGACTACTATATTATTATCTCTTTTATATAAAAAAATTTGTGAGCATAAACATAAATATTTATTTTGATCTGGGTGATTTCTCTTACAATCACACCAACTATTTAGTTCCAAGATAAGTATCATTAAGAACTTGTGTTATGGATACTAAAGAACGGATAAACATACATATATACTTTTTTTTTGTAAATAGATACTTAAGATACATAGGAGAGCACCCAGACCAGAACAAATATTCAGGTTCATACACAAAGATTTGTCCTGTGTGGGAATCGAAACCACGACCTCTCGAGTAAAGTGCAGGTATACTAACCTCCACGCCATATCGGTCGTCAATACTAATTAACTAAACAATTGGTGTAATTGTTAAAAAATATTTATTATTTATTTGTTATTATTTATTTAAGAGTTAAATTGAAACATTTACAACCCTATAATTTTATTATAAGTAATACGTTTTAATTTGAACGCTATATTTATTTATTATTACTATATCAGTAAAAACTGTTGGTTCAAATAATGTAATTAATTAATTTGTAAAATATTTAGCTGTTACACTATTTTGCTAACCGTACATGGCGCGGGGCCGTCCGGTCCCTCCCGTTTTAAAGTGAACAAATCTTTTTATTATGCAAATTGCCAAACAGCCGCCATTGTCTCTTCAAGACGGAAATTATTAAGAAACTATCGACGACATTGGTGCTCATAAATTAATTAAGGCCCACCAACTGGGATTCGGGTTTGGACTTACTTCCGCGCGATGTTTCCCCGCCGGACTTCATCATCACATCCTAACATTATCCCGGTTGCCTTAGACTTTCTTTAAAACCAAGGGTCTCCTCCCCCACGACTGGTCTCCACCTTGTCGTGGTGGGGGAGCTGAGTACCTCCTGGTAGTGCGCAGAGGACGCTAGGGAAAAGGTAACACCCAGAGGTTTGCGACTCTAGGTACCCTAAGTACTGACTACCAGGGGGGAAACTAAGAGGGACCTGTGGTGGCGCAGCGGGTGGCCTAGGAGGGCCCGTTAGGAAGCGCCAGGAGGGTCTTAGGCAGCGGGGGCAGAGGGCCCTTGCTGTTTAACCATGGATCCTTTCGAGAACTTGGCCACTCACGCTATGGTCGGTGTCAGACGCTGCAATATAGGTACGGACCCCGCCTTTTTCTCAACAAGCGGCGGGCGTCGTCTGAAGGCTTTTAGTGGGTATTACTGCTGGCTACCACATCTGCCAGTAGTGAGCCCCACACCCCCTTTCGGTCCCCCTTTGGCCGGAAGGCAGTGCGTAAATGCATTTTGTCACTTGTCTAACCATTTAGGGCTTAATTTTATTACATGGAGCGAATGCCGTCTGACCCCCGTAACCCAAAAATAAACAGCATTCTATGGTTGTACCAGCTGTCAGGGTATTAGAAGGCACTGACTTCCTAATAACGACTGCCATAGATGGGATAAAACTGCCGTTTCATACAGGCTATTTAATATAACATTAACAATATTCATGTTCTAAGTCTGAATGACTTAGAACATGAATATTGTTAATGTTATATTAAATAGCATTATATAGCTACACAGACAAATGAAGATTATAACTAACCAATTGATCATTTAAAAGAGCATAGACTGTGAGTTTCTTGCTAGTTCTTCTTACAGAGCGGTGACTCGTACCTGGCACTTATATTCACTAACACTTAAATATATTTTGTTTTTAATTGTTTTGTTGCATGTAAGTGAATCTAATTCGATTTTTTTTTGTATTTATATTAAATTTTGACGTTTTCAAATAATAGTTTATGGAATATAAAGATTTGAACTTCGATGTTTATGCCAGCCGGGATCAAGTGTTTAACGAGCTTTCTGAGGCACGGAGCATGCTCTAGTTATGTCCTTTTTTTATTTAATTTTATTTACGTCGGTAACAAAATGCATTTACGCACTGTCTCCCGGCCAAACGGGGACCGAAAGAGGTGTGTGGGACTTACCACCGGCAGACACGACCGCCAGCAGTAATACCCACTAAAAATCTTCCGATGACGACCGCCGCTTGTTGAGAAAAAGCTCTGACACACCGCCCGCGGCCAACGTCCCCCGGACCTCCACAGGTCCCTCTTAGTTCCCCCCCCCCCCCACGGTAGTTAGTAATAGGGGCACCCAAAGTCAACAATCTCTGGGTGTTACCCTTTCGCCCAGCCTAGCGCCCTCTGCGCCCTACCGGGAGGTACTCAGCCCCCCCACCAAGACAAGGTGGAGACCAGTCGGGGGGGCTCTAGTTATGTCCTACGCCAACACACTAAAATCAGCAAACTTTTAGATAGAGTTGCGAAGCTAAAATGACAAGGGTACGGTGATATGATGATAGATGGACTGTGGCTCCTGTCCTGTGAAAGAGATATATTGGGTATATTAGAGAGAGAGATTATATTACCCCGAATTGTTTTGTTACTTCCCCTTGGAGAACGTTAGTAAGTCGTTTCTGTGACCATTAAGCTCTGGAATTCTCTGCCGGCTCATGTGTTTCCTTTCTTTAATCCCTGGTCTTTTAAGGTGCGTTTCCACCAGAGATAAGGTCTTTTAAGCATTTTAGCAGGTCGTCATGAGTGGATGCGCTTTGTACCGTGCTTATTTTACGATATGAAGCGCTTTCATTTTTTTATTGGACTGCATCAACTGCTTACCATTAGGCAGGATGTAGTGTCATTATGACGTGTCTTGCAGTTATTAAATTAAAAATAATAAGAACTTTTTTCAGTTAGCTGAATTTTTAGTTACAAATAAAAATAGTAGACAAACACAAATAGACCAGCTTCAAATTGAAATAAATTCGAATTTGGAATTCCTAGCCAAACGCCGAATTATTGATTGAGATCAAAGTGGCCAGTTCGATAAACGTCCAATTTCATATGTGACCTAATATTTGTGCACGCACATGGAAATGTGTTTTGATGGTTTCTATGCATTTCCAAAAAAGAAGTAAGTAAGTACCCCATAGTACAAGCACAAGCTAAGCTCAATTTGGAGCTGTGTGTGAAATAATCATCAATAGACTATTAGATGCTAATTAGTTATTTACAAAATAATTAAACAATCAAAATGGTACCATTGTACCAACTTCGTCCATAGACAATGAGGGAGCTATAGAGTGAACCATTACCAAAATGGCGGACAATTAAAGGTGATTGCGCGCCAAAACGTGGCCCGTAATAGCGCCCATTGTATGCAAAAGTAGAACGGCGTGCATTAGTTGATTGATCAGTGTATGTATCGAATGTAAATTGGTAATCAGTGACTAAGATTATGATACTCATCCACTGCTGTGCTGAAGCTATAGCTCAATAATAGCTTTATAATATTACATAGTAATATAGTTACATAGTAATATTATAAATGCGAAAGTTACTCTGTTTGTCTCGCTTTCTGCCAAAACTACAGAAATTTGGCACACAGATATTCTAGAGTCTGAAAAAGGCCATAGGTTACTTTTTAATGCAAAAGAAAATCTCAGGACCTTGGCGTGGTGGGGGGGCTGAGTACCTCCCGGAGGCCGGGAAAAGGTAACACCCATAGATTGGCGACTCTGGGTGCCCAGTGGGTGGGTAGTCAGTACTAACTAAGAGGGACCTGTGGATTCAGAAGCTACAACACAGGTACTGGCCCCCGCCTCTTTCTCAACAAGCGGCGGGCGTCGTCGGAAGATTTTAGTGGGTATTACTGCTGGCAGTCGTGTCTGCCGGTGGTAAGTCCCACACCCCCTTTCGGTCCCCCTTTGGCCGGAAGGCAGTGCGTAAATGCATTTTGTTACCGACGTAAAACAAAAAAAAAATATCAAAGCTTGTATGAAAAGTCTTTATTTTTAAAGCTAGAAGCGTAAAACTATTTTGTTAGGTATATTATTATATAGCTTAATCAATATGCGTGATATAAACGCTTTACACGCGGATTAAGTCCCCGGCCAAACACTAGTTCTTCTTCCATTTAAATAATGGCTTCGTGCGTCTAGCACATTTAGCCAGTGTCAAGTAAGTGATATAATAATTATATATAATTTATAGTAAATGAGAATGAGTGGTGATCAAGATGATAAATCGAAGATGAAATACCCTCCCTCCTTGAGTCCTCAGTAAAGATGTGGGACTATACTGAGATCTCACATGGACTCCTTGAGAGAAAATTTGAAAAGTGATGTTGCACTGTTTTGTTTGATTTACCAACACTCATGTATGTTCACAAACACTTAACGGTTAATAATCCACCGTTATTCACATTAATGTTAGAAATATCACAAATTTTAGAAAATAAAACAAAACTGCAGACATGACACTTCACTTTCCCGCCAAGAAGTCAGATATATAATTAGCGTAAAACCTTTTTTTTTTATTTACGTCGTTAACAAAATGCATTTACGCACTACCTCCCGGCCAAAGGGGGAGACCGGGAGGGGGTGTGGGACTCTTTGCGGCAGACGCGACCGCCGCATTCCTACCCACTAAAAATCTTCCGACGACGCCCACCGCTGTTGAAAAAGGGGCGGGGGGCCAGTACCAAGGAATTTGTAGTTTCTTGCACCCCTCCCGCGGCCAACGTCCCGTAAGACCTGCCACGACCACATCCAGAAGGTTTTGGAGAAAGGGCAGGTCAAAAGTACCTTAAACTGACGGGCGTGTATGTAAGGGCACATGAGCTTGAATTAAGCTTAGTAGTGCTAACTAATAACCAGGAACTAATATACCGGGATCATAGCAAGTGGAAGTATGTTATCCTCCACGGGAACAAGGCGTGACAATTTGTATTTATATTTCAAATTCTTGTCCATACTAATATTTATAATGTTAGTAATAATTGACGACCGATATGGCGTGGTGGCGGGGGTATGCTCTCCTCTGCCGCTATCCGCTCCAAGGTCGTGGGTTCGATTCCCACACAGGACAAATATTTGTGTGCATGAACATGAATATTTGTGCTGGTCTCGGGGGTTTCCCCATGTATATTAAGTACCTATTTATATACAAAAAAAAAAGTATGTTTATCGGTTATTTAGTATCCATAACACAAGTTCTTAATGATACTTTGGAAATAAAATAATTGGTGTAATTGTTAAAAAATATTTATTTATATATATTTAATTATACTTACATAGTAATTCGCATATAAAGTCACAATAAACCTACATCATCATCACCTCAGTGTACGATACAACTGGGAAGATAATAGCCCACTATTGAGTACGGGCCATTAACGCTTGCTCCTTGTCTCGGGAAGCACGTTAAGCTGTTAGTCCTGGATGGTGTGACCATCAATGACTGTCGTTATTAAAAAGCCAGTGCCTTCACATTATTCCATGGTTAAACCAACTGTCAGGATGAGCTGGCTTAATCATTGAATAATGTTTCCATCTGGGTTGCGGAGGTCAGACAGCAGTCGCTGTAATAAAGAAATTCAGACATATCTGATAAGATCAGTAAGTAGACCCTAGGCCCTAAGCTTAAGTCTAGGGCAACCAGGGCGAAACTAAACTGATGACTGAGCAAGGGCCTTCTAT
This sequence comes from Musotima nitidalis, assembly GCA_949126915.1. NCBI lineage: Eukaryota > Metazoa > Arthropoda > Insecta > Lepidoptera > Crambidae > Musotima > Musotima nitidalis. The sequence goes on from OX421441.1 coordinate 2,377,339, forward strand.
CACAAAGCAAGATTACAGGAATTCAGGTCGTACTCCACCATGGGGAACAGTATGGATTAGCGCAGACAGAGGTGTGTCGTCTTGCTGAACTTTTCAAAGACTTTTTTTATGTATGTCATAATGGCCACATCCTGCCTGATAGTAAGCAGTCGATCCAGTCCAGAAAATTAAAGAAGCAGAGCGCCCCATACCCTGGAATAAGCACGGTAACTAGTGCACCCACTCATTATGGCCAGCAAAAATGACACGCTCCGCTTAAAGGCCCGGGACTATAGAAATTGAAAAACACATGCGCCGGCAGAGAATAACAAAGTCAAATATTCTTTAACTTGGCTTTTCATACTACCAAATATACTGGGACTAACGGCTTGAAATGCCATCTGAAACAAGGAAACTTGTTCATGGTTAATATTGAAAATATTTAATATTGAAAATATTTAGTACAAAACAAATTGTCACCGATCCAAGACCGGACCTCTGTGAAATATGCTATACTGCCGTCCTTTATCTACAAAGCCGTAACTGCTAGAGGGTAATTTCTGAAATATAAACCCTATTGTATTACAGCAACGTTGAAATTCTAAAAATTTGTTACTGTACGCTAGCCGCATTTTAGCTTATGAACGGCAGTATAATTCATAGCTTTCTCACTGTACACAAACCTAATGATAAATATCAAGAAGTATTTAAAACAATGGCGGATGTATTTAATATCATTTTTATTGATTCTTAGATTCAACTTATTGTGAATATCCGACCAAGGCGGATGTCGTCTAACTTCATATTATTTATTTATTAATTCATTGCAATACATGTATTCCGAGGCCATAATAAGACACTGCGCAAACGCACACATGGAGAGGTTTTTAGGCAAAGCAATGTAAAATAAATCTTTATTTCATGTTTAGAGCTGTTTCAGTTTAATTGGAACAGTAATATAATATTAACCTATTTGTTGCGGCTTATCTCTAAAATAGCTGAACCTATGTAGACCGAATTTTCACAGCCAACTACATAGTTTAACAAAGCTACATTAAAATTGCTTTTGATTTTACTACATTATTATGATTTCACGAGTAGCGAAAATAAGGACAGACTGACAGACAGACACCCGTTCGCATATAAAACCGACCGTACAGTAAGGATAACCTGTCAATATCATAATCATCGCGATGACATCAGCGAACTGTCACGACGACAGGGCCTTTGTCGGCGCATTTGCACGAATGTCAGGGCTGCGGCCATTTTAATTGTTTGACAGAATGCGGAAAAAGACACATCGTGGCAGTTCCAGAACTTGTGTGAATTCGAGATTTTATTAGTAAATATAGTGGATAACATCTTTGGCAAGTGACATATTGGAGTGAATTAGATTATTACGGAATAAGAGGTTCCGCATTGGATTTTCTTACTTCATATTTAAGTAAAAGGATTGAGGTTACTAGAAAGCGATCTCAGGGTTCTGTTGTTAAAGTGGGGTACCGCAGGGCTCGATTCTCGGTCCGTTTTTCTCGACACGTAGCTCGCAATAATACTACATTTAAATTTGAAGATGTGAAAAAACTGCTAAAAGAGAGGATCCTACGTATCTGCTGATAAATGGCGAAATTGTGTGGATCATGTCACTAGGACACAGGACAATATTTATAGAAATATTGACAACATGATTGATAATACAATAGATAGTTTTATCATAAACACACCTGACTTGGAGTCTTCCGTCGAATCATCTTTGTCTAGTACAGACGACAGCGATTCAAATTCAAACTTTATAATAATTTATTCACATAAAAATGTTTTGAACCCCTGAAAATGTATTTACATTCTTTATCTCGTCTGGTTGGCCTTATATAAGCTTCGTGTTTACAATGTAGTAAAATTTAATTCTTTTTATTATTTAACTTCTTTTTTTATTTTTTATTTTGACGTTTTCAAGTGCTATGTAATAGTTTATGTACCTAATAAAGAACTTTTTACATTTTTTTACATTCTGATGTAAAGTAGTGACCGAGTCTATGGACGCCAGCAGCACTAGTAAAATCACTAGCCCGTTGCTGTAATCTTGGCAAAAAATGGACGTATAAACCCTTTTTTTTATTTACGTCGGTAACAGAATGCATTTGCGCACTGTCTCCCGGCCAAAGGGGGACCGAGAGAGGTGTGTGGGACTCACCACCGGCAGACACGACCGCCAGCAGTAATACCCACTAAAAATCTTCCAAACCCCGGCGCTTGTTGAGAAAGAGGCGGGGGGCCAGTACTTGGGTTGCAGCTCTGAGACCCCGGCCAACGTCCCCCGGACCAAAACCGGGAGGACCTCTTCAGAGAGACGCAGGGGACGCGCCCCTCCTACCTCCTTGTGCGGCCATAACGTGTGTGGCCGAGCAGGGGCCCCCTGCCCCCGCTGCCTAAGACCCTCCTGGCGCTGCTTGACGGGCCCTCCTGGCCCACCCGCTGCGCCCTCCACAGGTCCCTCTTAGTTTCCCCCCCGGTAGTCAGTACTAAGGGCACCCTGAGTCGCCAACCTCTGGGTGTTACCTTTTCCCTAGCGCCTCCTGCGCCCTACCAGGAGGTACTCAGCCCCCCCACCACGACAAGGTGGAGACCAATCGGGGGGCGACGTATAAACCCTGTATCAACCTTCGTGGGAAACAGGGGTTCGATGAATTCCATCTATTTCACCTAGATCTAAATTTTCAATCAATTCAAATCAATCCGTACCGGGGAATCTGCCGAAAGCCATAGATTATTCATGACCTTGGCAGACTACTGAAGCGACTAATTAATTAAATGTTTCTTATTCAAGAATAAAAAATAAATAAAAAATGAAATGTTTTTTGTTTTATAGTACAACTTGATAAAGCTTAGTATATATATATTCTTATTTTAGACCCAGCCTTATTGGTTTTTTTTTTCTTTTTCACACTGTTTACAATGCTTTCTTGCTTTGAAGTAACAATGTTAATGTCAATTGTCAGATGGTAAGTGAGTGACGTTTGTGATGTTTGTTTGGTAGTCTATGGTTTTGGCGCTTCTTGCAACGTTCCGTTTCGCACAATAATTCCATTATTTTCAGATAACTTTGATTATTGTAAACTATTTATTTGTGTTGTGGATTGACCGTGACAGTGCACTTAGGCCCCTTCGGAATACCAGCGCTATGGTTTCATAACCACAGCTTCGAGCTGAGAAGGGGAAAGGGCACCTTTTACTGGTCTACGTATTTTAATTAGGATTTTCTTTTTTTTTGTTTTGTTTTCTTTGTTTTCTGTTGGCATTACTATGCCTTTAAATGTAAGTACCTAATTGTGTGGACCAAAAAAATAATTTTATTCTTATTCTTATTCTTAAATGATTAATATTTGCGTTTCAATGACAAATTTTTACCTAAATATTAATAAATTGTAATATAATTTATAAAAACACAGATAGAGACTGTCAAAAATTATGTCAATCCTTCAAAATTTGTGTCTAAATGGAGAACGCCATCTTGTATCGAGTTCCATGTGTTCGGCGGCACGACAGAATCAATTCGAAATCGATTTTGCCTAATAATCAATTACCAGCAAGTTCGGCGGTAGGCCCCAGGCTTGATTATATATATATATATATATATATGTGTGCAATAATTATATTAATAAATAATATAATACAAATATGGGTACGATTAGAGTTTTTGGAAACCCTACCCACGCATGCAGGGCACGAACCTCGCGCCGATTCTAATGAAACCGCGATAAATCACACCGGCAGCCGTTGGCTCGTTGCTACCTCACATTAGTAATGAATGAAGTCGTAGCGGCATCTAAGAACTCCACAACCCCATGTCTTCCCCGTAGGGGGTCGTAGACGTGGAAGGCAACTCAGGGAATGGGGTCTCGTTTAGTGCTTATGTAGAAGGGCTAGTCACCTCTCACCAATTGACACGTTTCATCTAGAATGAATAAATGAATGAATGAATGAATGAACACTTTATTGTACACTACATATAAAAAAAGTAATCAAATCACATAAACTAATATATGGTACAATGAGCGGCCCTATTGCTAACAGCAATTTCTTCCAGGCAACCTTAGGATGGAGTGGAAACAATGAATAAAAAATAATCTCTGTGCTAAATAAAAGTGATCGAAGTTTTATTTGCCCGTTCTTTTACGATCAAGCTCCCGCCCGCAGTGAATGGGCGCGTTACTTTATAAGTATGACATTCATAAGAGCTCTACGGAACCAAACTTGATAAATGAATTATGATTTTGATATCTTCCTACCTCATATTAGTAACTAATGAATAAAGTGGTTGCGGCATCCAAAGATGGTGGTTGAGACCTCATGTCTGTCCGAGGGTGTCGTAGAAGGTTACTAAGGGAATGTGGTCTCGTCTAGTATTAATGTGGGTGAAGGCCAACCTCTCACGATTTGATATGTTTCATCTATCGTTGCTGAGGTTTCTGCCCACCCGAAATGGGGTATGTATGAATTGACTGTCAGTGCGTTGATATTAATTTATGTTAATATTGTAAGATTTTAATTCTGATTAATATAACAGTTTTAACGAAGACACCGTAGACTGCGGTATTATTATTTTTTTACTATTCTCAGTAGATATTAAATGCCACACACGGTCACCCATCCAAGAACCGACTTCTGTGAACTCCGCTTGACTTCGGTTATCGTCTTCGACCAGATCAGAGAGACCCCACCGAAGAATATCATACGACATAACACTATGGAAATAGCTATGATAAACTAGCCTTTAATTAACAATTGACGTCTGTTAATTGGCGAATTTTCATTACATCGAGAAACTTGGTGGTATTCACAAGGGTCAACTCATCTTTCTTTATCATAATAGTAGCGTTTATCTGTCTGACGTTAGGCGTCACGAATTTAATACATTTCGTTTGAGCCCCATTTAATTACAAATTGTTGACGTCAAACCAAAGATCGCAGTGTTCACATGGTCTTAATTCTGATTTTGGTTTGACTTAAACAATAATGATGTATCGTCAGCAAACAATATCTCATGGTTTCCTTTGACATATTGTGGCAAGTAAATATAAATCAAAAACAAAAACGGACCGAGAATCGAGCCCTGCGGAACCCCCATTTTAACAACAGAACCCTGAGATCGCTTTCCATTAACCTCAACCTTTTGAATTCTATTACTTAAATGAAGTAAGAAGAGAAGATCCAATGTGGAGTTTGTAATTCTGTGATATTCTATTTTATTATCAATACTTCATGAGGAGCACAGTCAAAAGTTTTGGACAGATCGCAAAAAATATCTAAAGCGTCTAAAGAATCTTCCCAAGCATCAAACATATGTTTCAAAAGCTCAGCACATGATTTTCGCATTATTCATGTTTATGTTAAGACTTCCCCTTCTGGATACTGTCGAGGTCTCCGATCCTTGTTCCGCTATGACCACTATGTCGTCGGGAAATCGAAGGTGTGTCATGTACTCGCCATTGATGTTGATGCCGTTGTTTTCCCAGTCAAAACATCCTCTAGAGTAACAGTTTCGGTGAAATGAAATCACCCTGTCGCACGCCTTTCTGTAGGAGGATAGGACTCGAAATGAGTAGTTCTCTAGGAATGAGAATGAGTGAGAGGTGATAAATATGATAAATGGTAAATGAGATGACCTTCCCCTAAACCCCTTAAGTTCTCAGTAAAGATGATACTGAGATCTCATAAGGACTTCTTTAGAGAATTTGAATGTGATGTTGAACTTAATTTACCAATTTGTTTGATTTACCAACGCTCATGAATGTTTACAAACACTTAACGGTTAATAATTCACCGTTATTACAAATTAAGGTTCGAAATATCACAAATTTAAGAAAATAAAACAAAACTGAAGACACGACGCTTCAGTTTCCCGCCAAGAAGTCCATGTCTTCATTTTATCAAATAAAAGTGCCAACTATTTTTACTTTGTCTATGGTGGGTAATTTGTAAACAATATCAACCTACTCTAGCACGCGATGTAATCGATGAAAAAAACAAAGACTCCTAAATAGTAAATTGGAAAGTGACAGACCAATATGTAAATAACATTATTTAGGGTTTTGCCTAGTCATCAAACCAATTTGTTGGTGCGATATACAGGCGAGGATGGAACAGAGAAACTATTGACTAAAATTATTTTTTTTAAATACTATACATATTTTTTACGTAGATAAATTGAATGAAAATTAAAGGAAAGGGTGTCTTCGTTTTAGCGTTCGTGGTGCAGACGTCTATTGTCTTGTTTTAAGGTTTACTTATTTATTACTAGCAGCGGCCTGCGGTTTTACCCGCGTGGTCTCCGTTCCCGTGGAAATATCGGGATAAAGAGTGTCTTATATTTATAGTTAGTCCAGGACTGCAGCTATACACGTACAAAGTTTCATCACAATCGCTCTAATAGTTTTTGCGCGAAAGAGTAACAAACAGCCATCCACACATACAAACTTTCACGTTTATAATATTAGGGGATGCAGCTGCCGATGCCGATGGCGTCTTGAGTTGTTGATGTATTTTTCGGGAGATTACAGTTGCGACGGAATTATGACAAAATTATTTAAAACCTTACCCTACCTTTCTTCCGTAAATGAACTCGTGAATTAATAATACACTCCACCTCTTATATCATTTTAACTTAAAGGTTATTCGTTATTTTTTTCGCTTATTATTAAAAATGTATATTAGTTAATTTTATTACTTTTCTGTGCAGTGCTACCCAAAAAAAAGTACTGGCAAGGTCGCCATGTAAGGTGGTGACTAGGCGAACAAATGGAAAGATAAACTCAGTCGTCTATTGGTTTATTAAGGGTTTACAACCTAAGCTTATATACTATCTTATAGCTACGATGTATCTACAACCTGTGTCATTTTTGAATTACAGCCGCCTGCTACGCCGACCTAAGTTCAGCAATGAACTTTCAGTTAGCTTCTTGGGAAAAACAGCTTTTTCTCAAAACAAAACCCTTCTGACTAAGAATTTATGAGTTTTTAATTGACATGCATAATATCTTTACTGAGCCAAACATTAATATACTATTTTGACTTCGACGTTGCAGCTATTTGTTAATCATTACTATATTTTAAATTAAGTAATGGAATTGTTTGACATAAATCTGTCTTTGAATGTTCATCAGTGCTTTTGTAATTGATATAGATAAATGTTTTCTAAATTCAACATTTTAAATATTTGCTGATGACAAGAAAGTTTACAAAGAAGTAAATTGTGTGGCTGATGCTCTTTTGTTACGGAGGATTTGCATAGACTTGAAACTTATTGCCTTTCGAACAAATTAGACTTCAATGTATCTAAATTATTTTTTATAAATTTTACCCGTAAGCGCAGTACAATAAATTTTCATTATTATCTTGAAGGCAAGGTTTTAATGAATGCCTCTTTTAGCAAGGATTTAGGTGTAATTCATGATATTAAATTATTTTATTTGATCAGCATATTGACAGTATCACTGACAAAGCTTTTAGAAGCCTTGGCTTTGTTATTAGGTCTTCTAAACCACTTAAATCCATGAATAATATCAAAATTTTGTACTTGGCATAAAATATGGCCAAATTCACAGGTCTGGAATCCTGATTATAAAAAAAGTGTTGAGAAAATTGTTGAACAGTGTTGAGAAAATTCAAAGGAAATTTACAAGATATCTGAACAGTAAATTTAGATTGGCCTATTATAACTATGATCAGCGATGATCCACTCTTCATCTGCAACCTTTACACTTGTGGAGGCAAATCGCAGATTTATGTTTTTTTTTTTTAAATTTGCTCAGAGTAAAATAGATTGTTCGAAAAATTTGAGTAAGGTTGTCTTTCGGTCCCCTTGCGTTACCTACGTTCTAGAAGGAGATTACTTCACACCCCATTTTCACATACTGTTGTCTAACGATTTTGATTTGGATCTCTTTTTTGGATTATCAGATAATGTTAAGGCCTTATTCAAAATTTATAAATGAAGCTAGTTTGTCAAATTCGTTTAAAGGTAATAATGTGGAAGCTTGTAATTAGCATTTAACTGTAGGTACCTGTCCCAAAAAAAAAAACTGCATCTCCGTCCAGTGGTGGGAGGACTATATGACGACAAAAAAAAATAGAAATAAAAAAAAGAAAGGAAGATGTCAATTAAAACAATTGTCGTAATTCCATTTTGCGCTGGCGGATATCCAACCTTTTCTATTACACTCGTAACGTGAGCCCTTTTTTTTTTGTTTTACGTCGGTAACAAAATGCATTTACGCACTGCCTTCCGGCCAAAGGGGGCCCGAAAGGGGGTGTGGGATTCACCACCGGCAGACACGACTGCCAGCAGTAATACCCACTAAAAATCTTCCGACAACGCCCGCTGCTTGTTGAGAAAGAGCCGGGGGCCGGTACCCGGGTTGCAGCTCTGACACCCCGCCCGCGGCCAACGTCCCTTGGACCACAACCGGGAGGACCTCCCCAGAAAGGCGCATTAGACGCACCCCTCCTACCTCCTTGTGCGACCATAGCGTATGTGGCCGACTTCTCAGAGGGTCCATGGTTAGACAGTAGGGGCCTCTGCCCCCGCTGCCTAAGACCCTCCTGGCGATGCTTGACAGGCCCTCCTGGCCCGCCTGCTGCGCCCTCCACAGGTCCCTCTTAGTTTCCCTCCGGTAGTCAATACTAAGGGCACCCAGAGTCGCCTAGCTCTGGGTGTTAACTTTTCCCTAGCGCCCTCTGCGCCCTACCTGGAGACCAGTCGGGGGGGTCGTAACGTAAGACTAAGTCGAGTACTACTAAGTTACTGAAAAAAATTAAAGTATAAAGCGACTCTATGCTACTATTGTTCCGGCTAGCGTATTGAAATTGAATGTTGTCGCAAGCCATAGACAATAACGATGGTATCGCTAACCGTTTAGCATAGAACACCTTTTGGCAAGACCAGTTTGTTTTTTAATGTAGGCATAACGCAACTCTTAAGTGATAATCTGTTACTTTATTCAATCCTGTTCGTAAAGGACAGACTCAAATAATCATCATCACCATCACTTCAGCCATTTAAAGTCCACTGCTGAACATATGAACACTTTTTCATAGACCAAGCATCCTCCTCTCATGAATCAAAATATAGTTTTTTCCTGATAATGTTTTTTTTTTATCTTAGTATATTTTTTATTATATTTTCAATATTTTCCCGTTAATATTTCTAGGGTCGGCAGACTAAAGCACATAAGTCACAAAAATATTTTTTTTAAATGACGCATCGTTCCTTGAATAAGACTTATGCAAAATAAAAATTAAAATTATTTTTGTGACTTATGTGCTTTAGTCTGCCGACCCTAGATTTAATTGTTAGATATTAAGCGTTCTTCTTGGCGGGAAAGTGAAGCGTCATGTCTGCAGTTTTGTTTTATTTTCTAAAATTTGTGATATTTCTAACATTAATGTGTAATAACGGTGGATTATTAACCTATCAGTGTTTGTGAACATACATGAGTGTTGGTAAATCAAACAAAACAGTGCAACGTCACATTTCAAATTTTCTCTCAAGGAGTCCATGTCAGATCTCAGTATAGTCCCACATCTTTACTGAGGACTCAAGGGTTTTAGGGGAGGGTCAGAGACTCATTCTCATTTACTATAAATTATATACAATTAATATATCACTTATTTGACACTGGCTAAAGTTGCTAGACGCACGAAGCCATTATTTAAAAGAAAGAAAAGAAAGATATTAAGCATTATTTTTATTATTATAATTTTTAAGTCATGCTGTGTACACTCATTATGAATTATTCCTAGCCTTATGTTTTCTTTTTTTCGTTAGTCGTAGTTAATTTTTGATGATGATAATCTGTCTATGTACCTAAATATAAATAAAAAACATAGGCCAATCGCTTTCTTCATTGAGGGTATTGGCCATAATCACCTCGCCGGACAGGCTGGCTGGTGGACGCTGTCCAGGTAGGATTTCTCTCCGCCGACTCTTACGACTCCCCGTGAGATGTGAGGGGTTGGCACTATTCTAGGCCGGTATAACACGGCACATTGTCTTATTAATTTATGAAATTGTTACATTTACGAGGCGGGTCTAGGAGCATTATTTAATTACTTATTTTGTAGTTGTTTTCGTTTACCTCTTAAGAGTTAGTTTATGTAGTATACACTTATTTTATGTTGGTTACTTTAAAATTTCCTCTCGAGTGGTTGCTGAAAGCAATGTCTTTCGAAATAAATAGGCTTAGGTAGGTTTTTTGTAGGTTGTAAGTTGGTAGGTTCAAGTGTTTTTGTAAGTGGTTTCCATTATCTTAATTGTGAACAAAATAATTACATTATTTAATAATATATTCTCCAAATTTATCAATACAATGAAAATAGATTTTTCATCAAATTATGAAAACAACTCATGCAGCAAATTTTGAAATAGAACCATAAACAGCCGATAGATGTCGCTGATAACATTTCCATCGCGCAATTATTTGTGTTTAACGAGAGAATTGGGGGTACCCAGGCTCCCACTAGAGCGTGAGCCCAGTCCTGGGAGGGATTTTTACACCCCTACAAAGTACCTACTTACTTTTTACAAAGAAATGGAACGTGTAATGTCTTGAATGACAGCTGACAACGCTTTTTCCTGCCCGTATTCATCATGGCCTCCGCCAGCCCGCACCACTAGATCCGCGTGATGGAATATGACCCCATACCCTCTTACCTTGGTTCGTGAAAGGAGGCCCGTGCTCAGTAGCGGGTGGTAATGATATTATATTACGCGATGAATTAAATTTAACTGGAGATTGAAAAATCTGCCCTTAGTCCTTTAATGGTATTATTGTGCGTTCATCTATTTCCATATTTAAGGAGAAGAACTAAAATTTTTGCTTGATTTGAATTTAGAATTTTTAATGTAATTATTTTACTGTTATTCAATCCCTTATCCATCTGAATCATGCCTCGATTTACTTTCCGCGTTGGCGCAAAAACTATATATAAATATTTTTAAGATGATTATTTAATTACTTTTAGAACTTGCACTGCCATCTATCGTCGAGTAGCTGAACTGAAGTCTAAATATAGAACATAACCTTGTCTATGGAACTTGGCAATGTATGAAGTTCAATTTTGACAGTTGTAACCAGTGGTCATCGTATTTTTTACACCTCCTTGCATTTTGATACCAAAATATTAGTTATTCGCAAAGTGGTATTACGTGTGCACGATGAAAATACGAACCCACGCACTTCACGAACGGTGGAATGCGGCCCGCTAGCAACTGTAAGTATACTATTTTCGCCTAACTATCGTCTGCAATGACCATATATATTTTTAACTGATTAAAAAGAACTGTTGTCAATTGCCTGTTAACCTTTTAACTGAAAGCGGGAGTCGTAATTTGACTCTCCGCCGTCGCTTATACCTAATTCCATTACGAATACGCTGTGTAGTCGCATACATTACTAGACATATCGAATTCAGATTCGGCGTCAATTTATACCGTATCTACATTATCATCGAATTGTTTTGTTATCTATATTATAACAAAATCTTGCTTTTGAACTGATGATTGTCCGTAAACTACCTGATAATAGCGTTAACTGATGCATTTATCATTCAATTGTAATTATGTTAAATTTTAAATGTAGTGTTCCAAAATTTTTTTCGCGCTCTGACGTGATTTAAATTTCTACCAAAGAGTTCGCTTTCGGCTTTCAAAAAGGTTAGTGTTTTTGTCTATTATTGAATCAATTTGTGTATCAATAATTCTTTAACAAACTTATTAACTAAATTTAATCCTACAGAACGATTACTAAGATATTAATCAATTTCATCTTACACTTTATGTAAATTTTTATATTATTTTTGTTTATTTTCTGCAGTAAGAAGATAAGGTAGTAAAATGTATTGTCTTGTTCTTCTTATCTTTTATCTCATCCATAGCTTTGCGTAAGAAATAAATTATTCTTCTATAAATATGTTTTCATACAACCTTTTTTACTTTTTTAAAATTTGATTATACTAATAAAGTACGCAATGGACTTTTTAGTGGGAAAGTGAAGAGTCATGTCTGCAGTTTTGTTTTATTTTCTAAAATTTGTGATATTTCTAACATTATTGTGTAATAACGGTGAATTATTAACGGTTTATTGTTTGTGAATGTACAGTGTTGGTAAATGAAACAAAACAGTACGTCATCTGTTTTTAAATTCTCTCAAGAAGTTAATGTGAGATCTCAGTATAGTCCCACATCTTTACTGGGGACTCAAGGGGCTTAGAGGGGGGCATCTAAGTTTACATTTATCATCTTTATCACTCATTCTCATCACTATAAATCAAATATTATTAATACATGTTTTACTTGACACTGGCTAAATGTGCTAACCGCACAAACCCATTACTTATTGTTATTATATTACATATGTTACAACAAAAGTAGTAATATTGCTCCAAAAATAACTAGTTATTAGTTATTAATGACAAATAATTATGTTAGCTCTGTTGTCTCTAAATTATTATAAACAAGCAGTTCCTGCAGTATTGGTCTTGTGAGCAGATCAAATTCAATCTTTATTTGCATACCAAGTGGAATACATATCAGGTGTTACGATAAAATAGCAGATACTTAAAACATAGTTACCCTAGACAGGGCATTGCAAAAATAATAAGCCTTGTAACCTCCGCTAACTGGTATGCAAAATCTTGTCAAAACTGTCACAGCAAATAGACAGTTACATTTATTTTTTATAAGTGCATGTAAATAACAAGCTTTATTTTAAACATTACAAACAGACATAAATTTAATGTGTAGATTATATGATAATTCACTTGAATATTTATGAAGGTATTGGCATGAATTAAATTAAATACAATAAATAAATATTCTCTAACAATCACACCAATTATTTAGTTCCAAGATAAGTATCACTAAGAACTTGTGTTATGGATACTAAAGAACGGATAAACATAATTAAATACTTATTTTTTTTACATATTTTTATTTACTTAATAACATAGGAAAACACCCAGACCAGAACAAATGTTCATGCATACAAAGATTTGTCCTGTGAGGAAATCGAACCCACAACCTCTGGAGTGAAGTGCAGGTATACTGACCTCCACGCCATATCGGTTGTTGTATTGTATTATGAAAGATATTTGTAATTAATATCTTAAAATTACTTAGGTCAAAGATTAGTATCATGTTTTATTCTGTTATGAATACTAAATAAGGAATTAACAGGTAAATACTTTTTTTTAATACACACATAATATACATAGGACCAGACTACAAATTAATATTCATGTGTATACGTACAAATATTTGTCCTGCATGCAAACGGAACCCACAACCTCAGGATTCTCTTTAAAAAATAAATGATCTCCACACTATATTTATTCAACATTACAATATAGGATTACAGATTAAGTCCAACACACCCACAACTCACAACTATTACATAAATAAAAAACAAAACAAAATAAATTATATTATTATTAAAGAAATTAATAAAAAAGTCATAGTTATTAAATTATATACATTGTCACTAATTCAAATTACCATGTTAGAATTTAAATTGAAATAAGTCACCTATATTCAAACCAAATCAAAATTATTTATTTGCATAAAACATGGTACAATAGTTGTTGTTACAATTTATATCTATAGGTCTCATATTTTTGCCAAGATGGCGTGCAAATGTTTTACAAATATATAAATTAATCAAAAATCATTTATTTCATAAAACTATTATTACAAAAACCTTAAAAACGTCAAATATAATGTAATTTTTTATTTTTATTAACTATACATTATAATGTAAAACAGTCTATCTAACTTTTCTATTATTATTCCAAAATATTTTTTTAAAGTATATATATATATATATATATATAATGTCAGTCTATCTATTCTATTATTATTCCAGTCATAACTTGTTATAACACACATTATTACTTGTTAAAAATATATATCAGATTATTTATTAAATCATTTGGCAGATTGGTCAAAATTACCAAAATATCTTTCTCATTGACAATTTCTTAATTAATAAAACAAGTAGTAGAAACTTAATTAGTAGTTTTGAAGCTAAAATAAGGACATCGAAATTGTTTAGCTAGAATTATTATTCTTAGGAAGAGCGGTGTCCATGGCACTCCTAGATTTAAGTGACGTTTACAAGAGCTTTAGAATGAAGCCTAGCTTGTATAAATAAATTAGAATTTTCAATAAAACATCATAACTGACTGTTCTACGACCGATATGGCGTGGTGGCGAGTATACCCGCTCCGTGTCCATAACACAAGTTCCTAAATGATCATATCTTACATCTAGATTTCAAAAAGTAGATATAAATGGCGCTAAATCATCTGGTTCGTGTATACAGATGGGAGTTCCTCAAGGCTCAATCCTAGGTTCTTTTTTGTTCCTGGTCCATATAAGGTTCCTTTCTTTGTTATTAGAAAGTGTGAAATGGTGTGATTTGCAGATGATACATCAATAATATTTAAAACTAACAATAACAAAAGTAATTAACACGATGTAAATATCGCACTTTCGGAGTTGCTTCACTGGTTTATTGTCAATAATCTTCAGTTGAATGCTAAAAAAACTAAATGTGTAAATTTTTCACTTCCCAATATAAGAAATGTTGAAACCAATATAGAATTAAATAGCCAGAGGTTGGAAATGTTTGATTCAACCTTATTTCTAGGTGTAACACTAGATAAAAACCTTCAGAATTGTTTATTTTATTTTAGCCATTTTCACAGTTTGATGTCCTACGGTCCAACGGTATTTTATTGCGAGGATCTGCCGTTGAAATTGAGACATGTTTTTTATTACAGAAACGTGCTATGCGGTCTATTTATAAACTACTGTCTAGATCATCCCTTATAGAGTTATTTCGGGAAATTGATTTTTTAACTACTAAAAATTTTATAGCTGCAGACCACAAAATTTTATTCTATAATGGTTCAGGTCGGTCTCTTATGTCTGAGGATCGTGGTTAGCATCGGAGTAACATCTGGAGCGGATGATCTGCTTCCACCGGTTCCGACCGACCCAGAGCGTCTTTCACGACCATGTAGAATTTGGAGGACGATGAGTCTTTCACTTGATCGTTCCTTCTGGTTGGTGCACGACCACGCGATCGTTTGCCTTCTGTGTTATCAGTTAATTATCCTACATATTTTTAACATTATCATTTTATGTAATCTTAACGACCCAGCATTCTGATTCTTACAGTAAGACAGATTATTCTAAAAACAAGCGTCATCCTGCGTATTGGCTGGAACTGTGATCACCAACCCGCCTCCCCAGTGTGCTGGTTATGGGCAAATACCCCCAGTAGATTGTCATCTCTTGGGGATGCCAATGTTCAGTGGACTTTATAAGGCTGATACTATGATGAAACAGTTAATATTATTATCATAACCCTGAAATCAGTATCTGTTATTACTTGAATATTTTATCTCAAGATTACTGGGCAAACCTTTGATAATATTTAACTGCTTTAAATAAAAATGTTATATTATAAAGGGTAATAATGGTGAAGTTACGTACTGTCTCCCCTTTAGTCTACACACTTTCTTTAACCACACCATCTTTTTTGTTATTTCGATTTTTGATATGGGGTTTGATTCCCACACGAACAAATCCTTGTGTGTATAAATATGAATATTTGTTCTGGTCTGGGGGTTTTCCTATGTTTATTAAGTATATATTTACAAAAAAAGTATTTATGTATGTTTATCCGTTATTTAGTATCCATACCACAAGTTCTTAATGATACTTATCTTGGAACTAAATAATTGGTATAAGTGTCAGAAATATTTATTTTTATTATTTATTACTTATTTTTTCAACTGGCGCTGTCAATTTCGAAAAGTCATATGTGTGTCACCAGGGTTTGAACCCGAGACCCTCTGAATTTAAAGGCTTGAATCGCAACTGGGCTATCGCCGCTCAATAAGTTTTACCTTGTAAAGATACAAAAAATTACTGCCTAACCACAGGACATACTTAAGCTTTAAATAAGTTTATCAACAAACAAGACTAGTATAAATTTCTAAACCGCCTTAAGCACGTTGATATACTATCAAATACCAGTTTCAAATAGAATGCTCTCATAATCTTAAATCAATGTTTTTAATGCCAATAATTATGGCAAAGTAACAACATTTGAACGGCTTGCAGTCTTAGAATAACACTGGCCACATTTAAATGTTAAGAAGACTGGTTTTAAACAACTCTCGGTATAAAATTTACATTTGAACTTCAGAAAAAAAAACTAGATTCGATTATTTAAACTGCGCGAATTACCAAAAACAAGATATACTAACTCTTTTCGTTTTTTTTCCGTTCGCTACCTACCAAAGAGTCCGGTTAAATGGGTTTGAAGAATGTCAAATTTTAAAATAGTTACGTAACTTAGATTGCTTTTATTTTTGTTTTTAATCTGCAGCTTGCTAACAGTATTATATTACTTTATATATTTAATGTTGTTAGGACTGATATATGTTACTATACATAGGTGTAAAGGGATCCTACCAAGACCTAAGGAACCCAAGCCAACCTCACCTGCAAGTGGTGCACCTGTCGATCAACGGACAAGGCTCTGGCGAAAAAGTCCCCGTTAAGCGGCAATAAGCTCGCCACCTATTACGTGGGACAATATAACTCACGAAATGTGGGCGCATAATATGCCTCTGCCGACCCCTTCGGGGAAACAGGCGTGATATGTATGTATGTATAAATAGTGGTTCACTAGCGACTTCGTCCGTATGAAGTTCTATTACGTCGCGCATCGTTTTAAGTAACTCTAAAAACCATATATAAGCTAATAATAAACCTAACAAAACAGTTACACGCTTGCAGCTTCAATAACTTATTTATTTATTATTTATTTAACAATTTATGTACACACAAAATATATAAAGGAAATAAAAATTATACAACAATGTACAATGGAGCTGCTTATTCCAAAAGGAATCTCTTCCAGCAGTCCGAAATAAGGAAAAAACATTCAACAGTAGACGACATGTGTAAACTAATTTAAACAACAGCGAACAATTTTATATGCCTATGCCTATGGCCTCATAAGGAAGCTCAAAGTCGCTTAGCGTGCAATGGAGAGAGCTATGCTCGGAGTGTCCCTACGTGATAGAATCAGAAATGAGGAATTCCGTAGGAGAACTGGAGTGACCGACATAGCGAAGCGCTCTTGCAAGCTTTAGTGGCAGTGGGCGGGGCACATAGCTCGAAGAACCGACGACCGATGGGGCGTTAAGGTTCTTGAATGGCGACCACGAATCAGCAAGCGTAGTAGAGGGCGGCCCCCCACGCGATCGACCGATGACCTGGTCAGGGCGGCGGGGAGCCGGTGGATGCAGGCGGCAAAGGATCGATCTACGTGGAAAGCAATTGGGAGGCCTAAGTTCAGCAGTGGACTTCAAATGGCGGAAAAGATGATGATGATGATTGGCTTAGGTACTCGTTAAATCCGGAAATTCTGCATTGATCGGCTGATATGATGATGATATGATAATTATGTAAGAAAACATTCTAAAATAATTAAATTTTAAGTTTAACCTTCATAAGAGCTCTATTGAGCCAAACTTGAATAAATGATTTTGAATTAGAATACGGCAAAGTCTTGGTATTAAAGCTCTAAAATAAAAAAATAAAATATTTTTATATATTTTTTATAGATATGTGCAATGTGCCAGATTATATTAGAAATTAAAACGTCAAAACATATTTTAAAGAAATTTATTGAAATCAACCAATTTTTTTCAAATCATGTAAGTTTAAAAAAAACTACAATAATATTATCCATGAATTTTTTATAAAAAATATAGTGAAACTTTAACTTTTGTGCTTCGAATGATCTTCTCGTTTTAACCGCCAACAGTAATCACCTAGTATAGTAGTGTCCCAACGGCCTTGAAATCGTTCTTCAAGCGTCTTTATATCCTGGTGAAACCTGCTCATTACTGACCGCACCAAGATTAGATGGAAAAAAAGAAAAAGTGAAGAAAGTTAGCTTTCGTATGCTTTTAACATGTCGTTCACTAGCTGTTCCGCATTTTCGGCTCTGTGGTTCCCTAAAAACCCTTTTATAACTGCTTTCAGTGACAACCAGGCATCAAGTTCCGTATTAGTAAGGGTCGGTTCATATCTGACGGAACATGCGTCGCGTATTATCGGTCGCGTAACGCCAGAGCAGTCAATTGCATAGAAAAATACTCGACCATTCACACTCAACCGATTAGGGTTCATACAGACGAACTGCAAGTTGTGAACGGCAGAGGCTACTTCAGCCGTCGCCACCTGTCGACGGCAGCCGTCAATGCGTCGACGGCAGCAGTCAATGCGTCGACGGCTGCCGTTGGCAGGCGAAAACGTTTGCAGTTGGAGTGCCGCGTACTAGCAGTCGTGGTCGGTACGAAAAACGCCACAACTGCAAACGTCGCCACCTGTCGGCGGCAGTCGTCGACGCATTGACTGCTGCCGTCGACGGCTGAAGTAGCCTCTGCCGTTCCGACTTGCAGTTCGTCTGTATGAGCCCTTATACGTATAATACGTATTATCGGTTGGGTGTGTGTGTATAATACGTATTATCGGTTGAGTGTGAATGGTCGAGTATTTTTCTATGCAATTGACTGCTCTGGCGTTACGCGACCGATAATACGCGACGCATGTTCCGTCAGATATGAACCGACCCTAAGCGTAATAATAATTGACATGTACCTCGAAAAAGAGTGAATAACGGTGAGGTGAAACGGGAAAAAGTAAGACGATGTAACCAAACCATTAGAGACTTATATATAGCCCTTTGCTTTTTGAAAACTTTTTACTAATATTCCAGTGTCTATCCTCAAAGCTTTAAATAACCATATGGTATACTACTTTTGCAGTATCTTTTGTTCTTTCAATATTAGTGAAATTTTTATTTTAGTAAAATTACCTTTATCCTGTAGTTTGAGTATGTCATGCTCACTTAAATGTTTCTGCGGTGGTGGCGTCATGTGTCGGGTCGTCACGTTCCCAAAAACATGGTCCCTGCTAGTGGGGACTGGTCTGCTCATTTCTACTATTTTTATCCATAATTATGTTCATCTTGCTAAAGATTGAGAGATTAATATATATTTTTTATCTTTTCTTAAAATTTTGTGATTGCAAAACAAAACTATGTTTTTAGTTTAAGTACCTACATTTGTAACTGGCGTGAGAAAAAACCAACCTTGACGATTTTCTTGCCCGTTCTTTTACGATCAAGCTCCCGCCCGCAGTGAATGGGCGCGTTAATTTTAAGTTTGACCTTCATAAGAGCTCTATTGGGGAGCGATGGACCGATGACCTGGTCAGGGCGGCGGGGAGCCGGTGGATGCAGCGGCAAAGGATCGATCAAAGTGGAAAGTAGTTGGGGAGGCCTATGTTCAGCATTGGACTTCAAATGGCTGAAATGATGAATGATGATGAAGAGCTCTATTAAACCAAACTTGAATAAATGATTTTGAATTTGGAATTTTCACTTGCCGACTTTAGCGGAGTATATAAAGGGGAGTCGACACAGATGGTGGCACCAATCTAGGCTGGTACCACACGGCACCAACTGCAGAGCTATGAGCTGTGTTTGGACGCTACAAACTAATTAACACCGACTATACATACCATTGGCAGACCAGTCTAGTATGTTACAAAAGAGAAACGCACAAACCAGATTATTATTTAGGTGACAATTTAAACTCTAGTTTAATTGAACTGGTTATAAGCGGTAATAGGTAGATTAGATTTTTTCGTACTTGCTTATATTATCATGGGTAGTATAACATGGATAAGCCATTTCGGAATGTCGTTTCGTTATTTTAACTGTCAATTAAATATTAATATTATTTATCGCAAAATGTTAGGTATACAAACTTTTTTAAAAACTATGAACACAGTCGCTTAAATATGTTTTTATAATGTATATAGAAATATTTTTTTCGCGCCCTTCCTATCTCCTTGTGCGACCATAGCGTGTGTGGCCGACTTCTCGGAGGGTCCATGGTTAGACAGCAGGGGCCCCTATTGCATAAGACCCTCCTGGCGATGCATGACGGGCACTCTTGGCCAGCCCGCTGCGCCCTCTGCAGGTCCCTCTTAGTTTCCCCCCCGGTAGTCATTACTAAGGGCACCCATAGTCGCCAACCTCGAGGTGTTACCATTTCCCGGCCCCTGCACCACGCCAAGTTGAAGACCTGGCCGGGGGGGTCTTATCAAATACCTGATCTAACTTTAGATCTCGTTTTGTAATAAGCCTCTGTATTTCTGAATGTATGAGTTGCATTTCTTCTTTTTTTTTGCTGTGCGATAGCTTTTTTATATTTGTGCATATAGTTTTTAGTAACTCTTTTATAAGTAATTTATTATTCAATGCAAGACATATCATCATCACAGCCCATTAACGTCCCACTACTGAGCCAGAGCCACACACATATCAAGGTGCGAGGGTATTGGGTCATACTCCACCACGCTGACCCAGTGCGGATTGGCGGAGGCAGGTGTATGGCGTCCTGCTGTTAGAATTTTTCAAGCCGCCCATGAGGCCTCTAACATGGCTTAACGACTACCACATTTAGTGATAACCGGGACCAACGGCTTAACGTGCCTTCCGAAGCACGGAAGCGCTCGATATCAAATGCCACACAAACGGTCACCCATCCAAGGACTGACCTCTGTAAACTCTGCTGTACAATGGTGATCGTTTCCGATCACCGAACTCCGCAGAGCTACGAGCGCTATGCAAGACATATAATATAATATAATTATTTCGTTTAGACTATGCAATGTTATGCTTGCGTTTCCGTTTTGTAGTGTTGAGTTCCTGATAATTGTGCAAATAGTGTGGCACAGTCGGCTCAGATCTAAGTTTACATAAACATAAACTGTTTGCTGGGCCAACCTGCCGAACCGTAGCCCGCTCAAAATCAGCCATTCCACGGACACTCAACGCACTTAATGCCATCCTGGATGCAGCACCCGACTGTGATTTGTTTGCGGATGGATGGCCTGAGATTTTGTCAGTGTGTCTGAGGTATTGTGAGAGAATGGATTAAAGAAGTTTTTATGTGTGAGATTTTAATATTATATTTAACTTTTACTGTTTTTGATAATTAGTGTAATTGGTGTATTCCGTTCCGATTAAATAAATAAATGATTTAAATTTACAATGTAATTTTTAGTATACGCTGTTTTGTTCCTAATGGTAACATTATGGTTTTCTGTAGGTGCAATTTGAGAAGTATTCATTCAAGTAAAGTAAAGTAAAAAATATATATTTCATAAACGAAAGTACTTAAAAACGTCATAATTACATATAGAAAAACAAACGAAATATTACGAGTATTGCACTGAAATCACGAAGCTTAGATTCACTTACATGCAACAAAACAATTTAAAAACAAAAAATAATTAAGTGTAAGTGAATCAAGTGCCAGTTCCGAGCCACCGCTCTGTAAGGAGAACTGGCAAGAAACTCACAGGATATGCTCTTTTAAATATGTCCATTAGTTTGGTACTAGAATTACAATCTTCATTTGTCTGTAAAGCTATACAATGCAATATAATATAACATTAACAATATTCATGTTTTAAGTCATTCATATTAGAATAGCCTGTATGAAACGGCAGTTTAATCCCAAGCATTGCACGTATAGGAGTGTTAGAGTTGCTTACTTTAGTCATTTTACAGCGGCAAGCTTGACATTTCTATGTTTTTTCAGTTCTAGTATTGAACTATTAGAGACATTTTCACACTGACTTAGAGCCCATTTTTTTTTTACGTCGGTAACAAAATGCATTTACGCACTGTCTCCCGGCCGGAGGGGGAGACCGGTAGGGGGTGTGGGGTGGTATACCCACTAAAAATCTTCCGACGACGCCCGCTGCTGTTGAAAAAGGGGCGAGGCGCCAGTGCCTAGGTTGTAGTTTCTGGCACCCCGCCCAAGCTTAAGAGCCCAGGGTCTACTCAGTGTGACCAGATTTCGACTCATTTTCTGCAACCCAGAGTGGACAATCATTCTCTGTTTAAACCAGATATCAGGTTATGAGAAGGCACTGACTTCCTAACGACTGCCATAGATATTTATTAACGTCCTTTCCGAGGAACGGAGCAAGCAATAAAATCAAAAAATAAGAAAAAAATAAAAAAAAATCTAACAATTACACCAATCATTTAGTTCCAAGATAAGTATCATTAAGAACTTGTGTTATGGATACTAAATAACGGACAAATACTTTTTGTAAATAAATACTTAATATACATAGGGAAACACCCAGACCTGAACAAATATTCATGTTCATGCACACAAATTTTTAAATTTTTTCCTGTGTGGGTATCGAACCCACGACCTTGGAGCGGAGAGCGGATATATTCGCCACCACGCCATATGGGTCGTCATATTACATATATAACTTCTAAAAGTCATAGGTGGGCCACCAGGGTTTAAACCCGAGACCCCTTGAATTTATAGGCCAAGGGTCTCCCCACTAAGCTATCGCTGCTTTGTTGCTTAGTAGTAGATCGTAGCTCTGCGGTGCTCGGTGGTCGGAAACGATCACCATTTGTGTTTGTGTGGCATTTGATATCGAGCGTTTCCGTGCTTTGGAATTCACGTTAAGCCGTTGGTCCCGGTTATTACTAAATGTGGAAGTCGTTAAGCCATGTTCTATGTTAGTGGTGCTGGTTTCCGCACTTAGTCCCTGTTATGGACCATTGTGCGTGAGCCTTTGCGGCCATATTTGCTCACTCCAGCCAGCCCACCTCTCTCCAGAAGCAGATCAGGTTTCCAAGTCCGTGCAAAGCTTCTCCAATGGAACTCGGCGAACCTAGGGTTACCTTTCGTGTGTCAGCCACGCCTGTGCATTCCAGGAGCACGTGTGCGACCGTTTCCTCGGCCACCATGCACGCTCTGCACAAGGGGCTGTCTGACTCCTATAGTGTGTAAATGTTTGTTCAGTAAGCAGTGCCCAGTGATGGTCCCCGTCACCAGGCGCAGGCTATTTCTGTCCAGTCGCAAAAGTCGCCTAGTCGTTAAGCCATGTTAGAGGCCTAATGGGCAGCTTGAAAAAATCGAACAGTAGGACGCCATACACCTGCCTCCGCCAATACGCACTGGGTCAGCGTGGAGTATGACCCAATACCCTCACACCTTGATATGTGAGAGGAGGCTCGTGCTCAGTAGTGGGACGTTAATGGGCTGTGATGATAAACGATGATGAGTATATCGTTTGCAGGTGGATATGTCGACTCGGAGCACGATGAGGGCCCGGCGCGGTCACAAGGAGCGCTCGAAGAACTTCACCGAGATGGAGAAGCGCACGGTGCTGGAACTGATCGCGCGACATCGCGACGTGCTGCGTCAGGGCCGCTCCAACAACGCCACCAACCGCAGCAAACAGGTAACCATCATCACAACTTGTCACCATGACATACTCATTAGTGTATCATCCCAGACTTACATAAAAAAGTATTGGAAGACCCATACCTTTGCGACGTGCTGCTTCAGGGCCGCTCCATAAATGCTACCAAATTGCTAAAAATAAATGCTAGCAAACAGGTAACCATCATCATACCATGTAAATAAAAAATAATTTGAAATGGCTAAAGTAGATGGTGTATAGGGATTCTACTAAGACCTAAGGAGCCCAAGCCAACCTCACCTGCAAGTGGTGCACCTGCCGATCAACGGACGAGGCTCTGGCGAACATAACAGTGCACGGTAAACGGCAATAGGCTCGCCACCTATAACGTGGGACTAACTATATAATTGGCGAAGTGTGGGCGTATAATATCCCTCTGCCTACCCCTCCGGGGTAACAGGCGTGTATGTTACCCGGGAATGTATATATTAGGTCGGGGAAAAAGTCTTTTCGCATAACGTAGGTATAAACTTATTATAATTTTTTTTTGACTGTACTATTTGTGTCTGGCTGGTTTTGGTAACATTAAAAAGGTTCCATTATAAAGAAAAGAAAAAAATAAAAAAAAGTTGTTTCCTGCTATTTTTCATTTGTTTTTCTCTCCGTTAAAATGAGTGAATCTAATGAAGAAATTCGATACATTTTAAAATTTTATTATAAAAAAGGCAAAAATGCAACTCAAGCAGTGAAAAAAATTTGTGATGTTTATGGACCTGATGCAGTGTCAGTAAGAGTAGCACAAATTTGGTTCAAACGTTTTCAGTCCGGAAATTTTGATGTTAAAGATGCACCTCGCTCTGGTCGCCCTGTTACGAATAAAATGGACGCCATTTTTGAAAGAGTGGAGCAAGATCGGCATATTAGTAGTTACGATGTAGCTGAAGAACTGGGAATTGACCACAAAACAGTTTTGACCCATTTGAAGAAAGCTGGTTATACAAAAAAGCTCGATATTTGGGTGCCACACGAGCTCACTCAAAGAAACTTAATGAACCGTGTACTCATTTGCGATTCATTATTGAGACGTAATGAAACCGAGCCGTTTTTGAAGAGATTGATAACTGGCGATGAAAAGTGGATCACGTACGACAAGAACGTGCGAAAAAGGTCGTGGTCGAAAGTTGGCCAGGCCTCACAGACTGTGGCCAAACCTGGCCTAACACGAAATAAGGTGATGCTGTGTGTATGGTGGGATTGGAAGGGCATTGTTTATTATGAGCTTTTACCGCCCGGCAAAACCATCGATTCTGATCTTTACTGCCAGCAACTGATGAGATTAAAGGAAGCAGTCGAGAGAAAACGGCCGGAATTGATCAACAGGAAGGGTGTGGTCTTTCATCACGATAACGCTAGACCACACACATCTTTAGCCACTCAGCAAAAATTAAGAGAGTTCGACTGGGAGGTCCTAGTGCATCCACCATATAGCCCTGACCTTGCGCCTTCAGATTTTCACCTGTTTCGGTCTCTGCAGAATTCTTTAGGTTCTGTAAGGTTGACCTCAAGAGAGGACTGCCAAAACTATTTGTCCCGTTTTTTTGATCACAAGTCCCAAAGGTTCTACAGTAACGAGATAATGTCTCTGCCCACAAAATGGCAGAAAGTTATTCAACAAAACGGTACATATATATTGTAAATAAATGTAAATAAACTTTGAAAAAAATGTCTTGACTTTTCATACAAAAATACGAAAAGACTTTTTCCCCAACCTATTATGTATTTATGTTACTAATATTATAAATGCGAAAGCTTGTAAGTATATTTATAGTGGGAATGGACCTTTGTAATTCTAATCCCCAGCGTTGTTTGACCTCCTTGCTTTGTCCTTGCCTCGCATTTTTGCTTACGAACTGCCTCGTGTAAAAGACTGTCATAGGACTATGTTTGATATAGACAGGATTGAATTAATTATTGTTTGCTATTTATTATTTTGGTTTATATACTGTCAGTATATCAACCATAGTTCATAACGTAAATGTATAATGAACAAATTTTTAAAATTATAAGTGACATGCGAGATATATTTAAATAACATTTCATATTAAGTCATTTATAGCGAATTCTAATGTGTATTGTAATTTAATTTTGATGGTTATTAAGTACAATGGCTATTCATATAATTTTTCGGTGAAAATAATGAGTTCTATTCTTTTTTTTATTCTATTTTAATAACATGAAATGTTCATATTTATTTTCATTTATTGTATGTCAAATTTTAAAATTGTAATTTTTAAGCGAAGCAGTGAAATCCCAGTATATACTTCAAAACGTAACGTGATTATGACGTGTCACATTAATAAAATACTATAACACGTCTATTAGATTTCGAAGTCTATGGCACCGCTCATTTATTTGTAGCATTACTAATAACACAAATTTTACAATTTTGATTTATTAAAGTTTGTGAAATGGACTCGCAAAGTCAACTTTATAATTATGTAAGTGTTTTTCAATTAAATAACTTCCATATTTCGAAAGAAAAAAAAAATATTCAGTACAAATAAACATAATAATTAAGTACACAGAAAAAACAACGATTAAATTTACACAAGCAAAATACAACATTAAACCATCTACTGAAACGGTGTCCACTTATCTTCCGTGAACACCTAGGCATTCGTATTTCGACGATTATCTTGTCCTACTGACCATTAATCTTTTACCAGGCAGTGGTTAAACCTTATGCCGTATACCTTAATTAAACCTTATGCGGTTAAGTTAAGGTGGAAAATCAATGAATAATTTCAACGTGCTCTGCCTGTTAAAGGGTTAATGACTTTATGAAGTAATGAATTCCTAAGATTTATATTGTTAATTTTATTGTGTTATATGTAATTTAATGAAGTAAGAATCTGAAAAGACATTTAGCTTTATTTAAATTTTCATAATTATTGACCGTTTATTTTTAATAATTGCATTTATATTTCTTGATTTAACTGTTTATTGACATTTTTTATTTCGTCATTATCAATTCCTAATAATATTGTGATTTAATTTAATTCTAATAATTATGTATGTTTTCTTTTCTGTGACGTGTAATGTTGTGTTACCAATAAATGAGTACTTGAGGACTGGTCCTGTGTAATGGGGTGTGTTAGTTTTTAGGTTGATGCTTTTAAAGCTAAACTACAGTAGTAGTAATATAGTTTTTAAGTGAACTTGTGAATGAACAGTGGAATGTTTAAAAAAAAAAAATTAAAATTCATTCAATTCTGGTTTAATAGAGCTCTTATGAATGTCATACTTATATAAACTAACGCGTCCATTCACTGCGGGCGGGAGCGGGCAAGAAAATCGTCAAGGTTGGCTTTTGCTCCCGCCAGTTACAATTCAAATACATAATAATAAAACAATTGTGTTCTGCAGTCACAAGATTTAAAAGAAAGGAAGACAACCTCTTTTTAGCAATATTAACATAATTACGGATAAACATAGTAGACATTGTAGTTAAGGTGGGGAGTTATGTGAGATCGCTAAAATTGGTCTTTCAATTTGATTGCTTGTACGGAAAAAATATTAGAAAGAAAGAAAGAAAATAATTTATTCTGTGACACATTGGTTTTACAAAAATACAAAAATAAAACTTAATAAAAACATGTGGCACCGAAAAGGCTTATACTCAGCATATGCCGAGGGGTCACTGTGGCCCCGCGGCGCTGGTCTTCCGTACAAGCCTAACATTACCAGAATAGATATGAATCTAGGTACATCATATAACACAGAAAGTGTTGTTAGAAATAAAATAACCTGTTTAGCTTTTCAATATTACATAAGTTAAGTTGCGTCTGGTTTTTTTTTCGGCCATCTAACTTCTAAGCTATTAATTGCAAGTATTTTAATGACTCCAGGTTATTAGTATATTAAATACCGAAGAGACCGTTTGTTAGTTTTTGCCAATTTCTTTGTTTATTATTTTTTCGCCCGTCAAGCAGCGCCAGGAGGGTCTTAGGCAGCGGGGGCAGTGGGCCCCTGCTGCCTAACCATACACCCTCCGAGAAGTCAGCCACACACGCTATGGTCGCACAAAGAGGTAGGAGGGGCGCGTCCACTGCGTCGCTCTGAGGAGGTCCTCCTGGTTTTGGTCCGGGGGACGTTGGCCGCGGGCGGGGTGTCAGAGCTGCAACCCAGGTACTGGCCCCCGCCTCTTTCTCAACAAGCGGTGGGCGTCGTCGGAAGATTTTTAGTGGATATTACTGCTGGCGGTCGTGTCTGCCGGTGGTGAGTCTCGCACACCTATCTCGGTCCCCCTTTGGCCGGGAGACAGTGCGTAAATGCATTTTGTTACCGACGTAAATTTAAAAAAAAATAGTCAAGTGAGGGGCTGGCACTATTCTAAGCCGGTACACAACACAATGTTAACTTCAAGGCAAATGAAGATTCTGTATGTTTGTTTGTGCAGCTGGTGTGGTCGACAATCTGCGAGGAGGTGAACAAACGCTGTGGTGGCGAGCGGCCGCGCACGCCAGCGCAGGTCAAGATGTGGTACGAGAACTTCAAGAAGAAGTGCAAAATGCGCGCCAACGACACTCAGGTACATCACATACAGCATCATCAACCCAGCCCAAAAAAAAGTCCATTAAAATCCCACTACTGAGCAGAAACCAAGGTGCTAAGGATTCAGGTTATACGCAAACTCAGCGGTGATTGGCTGGTAATCAGAGGGCCGCTTGTTGAGAAAAAGGCGGGGGCCAGTATTGCAGCGTCTAACACGCAGCCAACGTCCCCCGGACCAAAACCGGGAGGACCTCCTCAGAGAGGCGCAGTGGACGCGCCCCTCCTACCTCCTTGCGCGACCATAGCTTTTGTGGCCGACTCCTCGGAGGGTCTATGGTAAAACAGCAGGTCCCCCCTGCTCCCGCTGCGCCCTCCATAGGTCCCTCTTAATTTCCTCCCCGGTTATTAGTACTAAGGGCACCCATAGCCGCCAACCTCTCAGGTCAGCTTCCGGGAGGTACTCAGCTCCCCTACCACGCCAAGGTGGAGACCTATCGGGGGGAGAGGGCCTACTTAAATTCAACGAAAACAAAACTTCTTTATTCCTATCTCTTTCACTCCCTAGGTATATCATTATCGAGTGAAAGGGGTGGGTATAACGAAGTTTCGTTGTCATTGATAGAGTAGGTCCTCAGGCAGGCGTACCAGAAGCTACAAACCCAGGCACTGGTGCCTCGCCCCTTTTCAACAGTGGTGGGCGTCCCGGTCTCCCCCTTTTTAGCCGGGAGACATTGCGTAAGCAGCATTTTTTTATAGACAGGCAGTCGCAGGTACAATCGTAGACAGAAAGTGAGTAAACGCATGGGTGCTAACGTTACTCAGGTATACTGCTTATATCATCATCATTACAGCCCAAGGAAATACATAGGAAAAAAGAAAAAGTAACAAAATTGCTGGCAAACAATGAGGTATACTAATAGTAGTCGGTTCAAAAGATGGACAAGAATGGCTATTATCTGGCAGGTACAGTTTTAGACAAAATAAAGACACAAAGCGAAGGATGCTTTTGTTAGCCCCCCCCTCCCCCCTATGCCGCACTTCGATTAAGACCCGATAACGATCTCATTGTCCAATGTCATTTCTGTGGATTATAATCACATACATTATCCAGGCGCGGTCCGAAGGGGGGTCACATGGGACATGCCCCTCCCCCCTTCCCAAAACAGTACATGTCAGAGCGAAAAATGTACATAATCAAAAATAAATAATAAAATTAAATTTAATATACTTTGTAGTTCTTAAGATCAACATGATCATTTAGATACGATTTAAATTCAAAAGCTCGTTTGAGCATTGAGAAGAATTAATCATTAATATAAAATCATCTCGGCTTTTTTCAAATCACGTCTTAAAATCTATTCAGATACGTTGATCTTAAAACTAATTCATCAACATCTAATATATACTTTAGAAAGAAAGCAATTGATGTCACTTTCATTGTTTTTCCACTGAATTCCTTCAAAATCATTTTTTTATTTTTTCTACTTCAAAATCTGTTTTTGAAGACCGATATGGCGTGGGAGTCAGTATACCTACACTGCACTCTAGAGGTCATGGGTTCGATTCCCACACAGGACAAATCTTTGAGTGCATGAACATGAACATTTGTTCTGGGGGCCTACCGCCGAATTCGATGGATTACCGGTAATCCATCTAGATCAAACTTTGTTTTGCGTTCATTAATCCGTACCGGGGAATCTGCCGACAGCCACCTCTCATTCATGACCTTCAGTCCGTGACAGACCAATAGGTAAATGGAGAACGCCATTTTGTTTCGATTTCCATGAGTTCGGCGGTACGACAGAATCAATTCGAAATCCATTTTGCCTTATAATCGATTGCCATCGAACTCGGCGGTAGGCCCCTTGGTCTGGGTGTTTTTTCTATGTAATTTAAGTATGTATATGTACAAAAAAAAAGTATTTAAGTATGTTTATCCGTTGTTTAGTATCCATAACACAAGTTCTTGGTTCAACATCTTGGAACTAAATAATTGGTGTAATTGTCAGGAAAATATTTATTATTTATTTATTTAATACTGTTAATACAGAGTAGGGTTGTAACGGAACTTCGCCTCCGCATCCGCTTCCGCCTCCGTAAAATATATGCGGAGTTATAACGGAGATGTATTAACGTTAATCGGTACAAAAACGTCGACCGTCCGCCGCCAAGCTCTTGTTTGTCAAATATAATTTGCCTCTTCTTAATTTTGAATACTAGTTGATTAAATAAGTAATTAAAGCGTACTTACTATCTGATGTATGTATTCATTGAAATACAGACTTTTTTATTATACCATAAATGAATATTTTTGACGTGACAACGTCTTATAAATTGGTTTGCCGGGTGACACTTCAAGAAACTGCGTTACGCTCCGCTCACGTTATGCGCTCACAATGAGAGCGAGTGAGAGGCACGCGTCATTTAATCCTTCTTCCTACTATACGAAGGGAAAATAATTTTAATGTGAATATTCACATTAAAATTATTTTACCACTCAAAGTCGTTGTCACGTAAAACTTTCGCCCGTATACCGACTTTACAGGCAACAAATTTTTTTTTATATCCACTTTCATCTCCGCCTCCGTTAACCTCCGCGTCCGCGGAGGCAAAACTCATCGCCTCCGCATCCGCCTCCGCTGAGTAGGCCTCCGTTACAACCCTAATACCGAGTACTAAAATCTAGTTTAATCTTGCAGGCACCTGTAGAAACAGCCGGAATCTTGGATGGCATGCTGTGGCAGAGTCTTCATCCATTAGATGTTAAAGGTAAATGTATGTCACCTAGGTTCACCCCGTTATCTAGAACAAATAAAGCCAAACAAATAATAAATAAATATTTTCTGACTATAACACCAATTATTTAGTTCCAAAATTAATATTATTAAGAACTTTTGTTATAGATACTTAATAATGGATAAACATACTTAATATACATAGAAAAACACCTTATAAAAGATATAATTTAAGGTGTTAATACACGAGACATTTTTGTTAATGTTCGGCCAATCGCGACTGTGTGGACACAATTAACTCGCGAGTCAGCTAGTTCATTACTATATTATCAACTTCCAAAAGTACAAATCTTTCTACTTTATAATATAATATTATTACCTATAATGTAATATTTATTTAAACTTTTAATATTTTTATTTTATGAATTATTACTATTACTTGAAAACGTCAAAGTTTTTGAAACAACACTGAAATCACAAAGCTACTATTCAATTAAAAAACAAAAAAAATTAAGTGTAAGTGAATCTAAGTGCCAGTTCTGAGCCACCGCTGTAAGAAGAACTGGCAAGAAACTCACAGGCTCATTTAAAAATATGCTCTTTTAAATATTAATTAATAATCGTATAGAAATTCAACTGATATTTGTTAATATTGTTAGCAGAAGAAGAAGGCGACGCGGCGACCAGTTTAGACGGAGCCCACAGCGGGAAAGATGACGACTGCATGCCTGTCAATGTAAGTGTCTACATCACCCCCGGTGCTACAACGTCACTTATGTAATTTTGTCAAAATAAATGAGAAAAATTACGAATATACCAAACTGTAAGATGTTTCGTTTTACTGTAAAGTAAAGTAAAAAGCTCTTTATTTCATAAACTATTACATAGCACTTGAAAACGTCAAAACAAAATATACATTAAAAAAAATTTAATATTAATACCCTGAAATCACGAAGCTTAGATTCACTTACATGCAAATAAATAAAAATTAGGTGTAAGTGAATCTAAGTGCCAGTTCCGAGCCCCCGCTCTGTGAGAAGAACTGACAAGAAACTCACAGGCTATGCTCTTTTACAAAACACACACAGTGTAAATTTGAAGATACTGAAAGGGTCCCCCGAAGCTGTAACCAATAAAGTAGCACTAAGGGAACCTTCCATCACAGTCAAGTAAGTATGACTGTGAAATGAAGTCTGAAATAAAGGCTTAAATAATAGGTTGGGGAAAAAGTCTTTTCGTATTTTTGTATGAAAAGTCAAGACATTTTTTTCAAAGTTTATTTACATTTATTTACAATATATATGTACCGTTTTGTTGAATAACTTTCTGCCATTTTGTGGGCAGAGACATTATCCCGTTACTGTAGAAACTTTGGGACTTCTGATCAAAAAAACGGGACAAATAGTTTTGGCAGTCCTCTCTTGAGGTCAACCTTACAGAACCTAAAGAATTCTGCAGAGACCGAAACAGGTGAAAATCTGAAGGCGCAAGGTCAGGGCTATATGGTGGATGCACTAGGACCTCCCAGTCGAACTCTCTTAATTTTTGCTGAGTGGCTAAAGATGTGTGTGGTCTAGCGTTATCGTGATGAAAGACCACACCCTTCCTGTTGATCAATTCCGGCCGTTTTCTCTCGACTGCTTCCTTTAATCTCATCAGTTGCTGGCAGTAAAGATCAAAATCGATGGTTTTGCCGGGCGGTAAAAGCTCATAATAAACAATGCCCTTCCAATCCCACCATACACACAGCATCACCTTATTTCGTGTTAGGCCAGGTTTGGCCACAGTCTGTGAAGCCTGGCCAACTTTCGACCACGACCTTTTTCGCACGTTCTTGTCGTACGTGATCCACTTTTCATCGCCAGTTATCAATCTCTTCAAAAACGGCTCGGTTTCATTACGTCTCAATAATGAATCGCAAATGAGTACACGGTTCATTAAGTTTCTTTGAGTGAGCTCGTGTGGCACCCAAATATCGAGCTTTTTTGTATAACCAGCTTTCTTCAAATGGGTCAAAACTGTTTTGTGGTCAATTCCCAGTTCTTCAGCTACATCGTAACTACTAATATGCCGATCTTGCTCCACTCTTTCAAAAATGGCGTCCATTTTATTCGTAACAGGGCGACCAGAGCGAGGTGCATCTTTAACATCAAAATTTCCGGACTGAAAACGTTTGAACCAAATTTGTGCTACTCTTACTGACACTGCATCAGGTCCATAAACATCACAAATTTTTTTCACTGCTTGAGTTGCATTTTTGCCTTTTTTATAATAAAATTTTAAAATGTATCGAATTTCTTCATTAGATTCACTCATTTTTACGGAGAGAAAAACAAATGAAAAATAGCGGGAAACAACTTTTTTTTATTTTTTTCTTTTCTTTATAATGGAACCTTTTTAATGTTACCAAAACCAGCCAGACACAAATAGTACAGTCAAAAAAATTGTATAATAAGTTTATACCTACGTTATGCGAAAAGACTTTTTCCCCGACCTAATATAACTAGTTAATTTATTAAATTAAGAAGAACTATGTTTTATAACAGGATATTTAATTTGGAAACGCTGCTCCTGGAAGATTAAATTGTTTGCAGAAGTGACCGCACCGGTTAGCACCGGGGGTGCGATTATATTGGTTGCGCTATTTTTTTTCTTAGATGTTCTCACTTGTTTAGATTTATTTAATTAGTCGCCTGTGTCAAATAATTATTAATCAAGTTATTTGAAGAAATGCAGCGTTTTCAGTCCAAGTCCGTCATAGTCGAGTCAAGTCGAAGTCATGCCCAGTAAAGTGGAGACTTTACTCTTAACTTTACTCTTTACTTTACTCTTTACTTTACTCTTTACTTAACTCTTGACTTTACTCTTTACGCCTCTAGGCCTCTATGGATCATAGATCACAATTCATTATAATATGCCACTTCCCTACACTTGAGTACGTTGCTTAAGAAGTCTGAAAATACACGAATTTTACACATCAAAACACGAATGTACACTAGTGTTGGAAAATACAATAATTTCCCGCCAAATAGTCCGGCACATAACTTGATTCAAACTTTATCATCACAGCCCATTAACGTCCCTCTATTGATTACGAGTTTCCTCTCACGCTCCCAGGTGACAAGAATTTAGTAAAGAAAATATAGTGACAAGAATTGAGAAGGGTATGCTTAGTTGTTTGGTCATGTTGAGAGGATGATTGAGAGTAGATTAACGAAACTGATTTATGATGGACAAGTGATTGGAAGTGTTGGGAGGGGAAGACCACGTAAGACCTTCCATGACCAAATTCAGAAAGTTTTAGAGAAAGGGTAGGTCACAAGGGCGGTGGCTCGGAACTGACACTTAATTTTTCATTTTGCTTTACATGTAAGTGAATCTAAGCTTCATGATTCAGTGTAATCATATTCCGTTTTTTTTTATAAGGGCGGTGGCTCGGAACTGACACTTAATTTTTCATTTTGCTTTACATGTAAGTGAATCTAAGCTTCATGATTCAGTGTAATCATATTCCGTTTTTTTTTATAAGGGCGGTGGCTCGGAACTGACACTTAATTTTTCATTTTGCTTTACATGTAAGTTAATCTAAGCTTCATGATTCAGTGTAATCATATTCCGTTTTTTTTTATAAGGGCGGTGGCTCGGAACTGACACTTAATTTTTCATTTTGCTTTACATGTAAGTGAATCTAAGCTTCATGATTCAGTGTAATCATATTCCGTTTTTTTTATATACTTTATTTTGATCTTTTCAAGAGCTATGTTTTAGTTTATAAGTTAAAGAACTTTTACATCTAAGCTCTAAAAGTTTCATTAAATCTACTTCTAATACTATTTCCAGATGTCAAACGGGCGCCTCTCGAGTACGAACGATAGCGACGAGACGATACCAAACATATTAGAGCCCCACGTCCAAATAATACCCCAATCATCCCCAACACCCCCTCTAAAACTACCCAACCCCTTAGCAATACCCCATATACCCCTAACCAACCCTTTACAATCTATCGAACAAGCTAGAATACAACAAAATTTATTGAACAAGTTAACCGAGATGTCTAACACACCGCTGAATCTAAGTCATTTAGACGATGAAAGGAGAAGTCAAAAATGTCCGGAGAGCTTTGATGAACAAATTAAGCATGATTGTGGAACGGCCACTGAAGAGGAACGGTTGTACTTTACAGCTAAAAGGCAGCATGCTATTTGGGAACATGAGGCCAAAATGAAAATACTTAACATGGAACTAAGGCAAAAAGAGGAGATTTTCTCGTTGCAAAAACAGCTATTTCTCATCGAGTTACGGTTAAAAATGGACTTTTTGGAGAAAGCAAGCGGAAAGTGATGTCGGAGGTATGTGACAATAATCTGTATTAATACTACTGTTGTAATTATTATGTTTTTTTATTCTTTGTCTCTCTGTTTTTTTAGCAGCTGTGCTGTGAAACCGTATTATTGATTATAAAGAGATTTATTTTTATAATAATTAAAAAATATTTTTTTATGTGTTTTGCCGATTTTTCGAAGTTTGTATTGACGAGGCGTGTAAGTTGAACAATGAGCTTGGAAGCGCAGTAACACATCGAGTCTTAATTGAAGTGCGGCAAGGGGGGGGGCGTAACTATAGCAACGCGGCAACGTATCGCTCGCACGCATACTTTTAGTTATTTTCTATATGTTTTTCTTTAATCGGCGCAAATAACAACCATTTTTTGTCCAACTTACGTGCACTATACTTTCTATTCGTTATCGTTAATAAAACAGCTAGGCGGATTGTAAAATATGAAAGAGTTTCACTTAAGTTAACTTGGTTAAACTAACCACGTTACAAAAAAAATAAAAAATTTTTTTGCAAAAAGTTTTTACAATCCGCCTAGTCGTTTCATTCACAACTTCAAACTTCCAACGATATTATTGTACAAGATTATAGTTATAATTTTTAAACGTTTTAAGTTAATAATTACGATGTGTCATATGTTATTGCCATAAATAATAATAATAATTAATTATTTTTATTCATTCGTACCATAAAAAAATGTGCCACATTTATAAGTTACCCAGTGCCAATTAATATTTTTTTAAATTTGTTAAATAAGTATTATAGCAATAATTACAATTAATAAAAACTTCTATTTTTTTATAATATGTTTTTAAAGTTTTTATTGATATTATGTATATGACAAATTTTATTTTAATAGAGATTTTAATGGTGCATAATTTTTATTTTCTTTTTATATAAAAGAAATATTTTTGTTTTGTTTAAATAAAACATGTTTAAGAAGTAACAACATGTTTCAACTATCGGCAACTATTACAGAAAAATTACACTTTTTTGTGCTTAAAAAGCAAAGCTTATATTTTTTTATAGTATTTCTATTTTTAATGAACACCTAAGCGTTCTAAGAACGGGTTCTTTGAAGTATTAAAGACACATTAACGCCTTATTTAATTTAAAAAAAACTAATTTTACTGCCATTTTTGAAATACTTTTATTTGCGTATGTTACGTTTTTATAAAAGAATAATCATAATAAAAATCGAGACAGACTGACAGACGGTCGGCTTAAACCGTCTGGCAATCGGTTGACTGTTTTTTTTTTCTTATAGACTTGATTAAAGTAATTGCCATTGTCAAATAATTTAATAATTCAAGTTGTTTGCAACAATATGCAGATTTTTGTCATGTCGTCACAGTCAAAGTCAATACTGTTTTACTAGAAGCGTCTATGGAATTTTGGAATTCACTGTAACATACCACTTTTCTACACTAGTGTGCGTTGCCGAAAAAGT
Source organism: Musotima nitidalis (assembly GCA_949126915.1). Lineage (NCBI taxonomy): Eukaryota > Metazoa > Arthropoda > Insecta > Lepidoptera > Crambidae > Musotima > Musotima nitidalis. The sequence goes on from OX421441.1 coordinate 2,413,796, forward strand.
AAATAAGAAATAAATATTTTCGGACAATTACATAAATTATTTAGTTCCATTGAAACTTGTGTTATGGATACTACGTAACGGATAAACATAAATATTTTTTTTTAAATACATACATAATATACATACTTAATAAACACCCAGACCAGAACAAATATTCATGTTTATGCACACTAAGATTTGGCATGTGTGGGAATCGAACCCAGATCTTAGAAGCGGAGTGCGGGTTCACAAAAAGTCATGTCTAAATATCATATACACATAATTGGCCAACGTAACATACGTACTTACTTGTAAAAAGAATTGTTGTCGTAATATTTTTCTTAAAAAAATAATAATAGTACTTAGCGTTCGAAAACTTAAGTTTAGGTTTTAATAATACCCACATTTTTGGGGTCAACGTACTTTTGACATGTGTCATGTGTGGCGAAAAGCTGCAAAATCAAGCTAGTCTTAGTACCTATGTATTATATGGCAGTTGTATCAAACAGTATCATATGAAAAGACTGCCTTTTTTTCAAGTATTCGTTTATTTTTTTATATTCATTTTGATTAGATTTTAAAATAAAACATATTCATTATGAATATATTACGGGCAACTACTTAAAAACATTAATATATTTTATAACTTTTTTGTTTTAATTTTATAGCAAAATTGCGTTTGATCTATATATCCGTTGATATAACTATTCTTAACGCAATCAGAAATCAAAAAGTAAAGTCTGCAGCACATAATTGCAAGCGTCGAGAGGTTGTGATGACTATTTTCCATCAATTAGGCCGTATACTTTAGTATTTAATATTACATTGTGATATTATATTATGAAAGAAGAAGAAAAAACATCCTTTAATAATTTAAAATAAGTTTTGAACATCTGACACGGCGTCACTAGGGCCAAACTAAGCATAGCTTGTTTTATAGGTACTAAAACCTGTATAAACATACTTAATACACGTTTTTTTCTGTTAATATATATTTATAATATCTAGGGACACCTAACAACCCAACCGCACCTTAGGGTAAAAATCAAGACAAAATGTTCACATGTGTGATAACAAACCTTTAGTTTACATGGTAATCGAACACAGAACTTTAGAAGCAAGTGCAGGTGTCCTAATCTCCACTCCATAAAGGTCACTTTTAAGATTATGCTAAAAAATATGTGTTGTTGCTAGTACATGATTCTTGCTGTTTTATACAACTGCATATGTATTAAAGTGACGTGCCAATAAATAAATAAAATGTTATAGCAATTATGAATAGTTATTACATATATAAGATAGTATATAGTATAGTGTTTCAATATACGTAAATTTAAAACTAAGTAGAGATTGATGAAAATTTTAAATATTATATAATTCAACGCAATATGATATTATTAGAAATTATCGTATAATATAATAAATAACGTAGAAAGATATATAATATAAAAAACCAGTACAAATGATTTTCAAAAAAATATTACCTCAATAAGCAGTGTATTATTGTATAATATTAAGTAGATGTTATATTAAATAAAAACAATATTAATTACAGTTTTAGAACATTTTTACATTGAAGGCGTCATACACCTTCTATTTTAAGCATGTTTTTTTTGACATAATGCAATAATTGATATTATTGCAGTAGTGTGGTTTTTTTTAGTCTGGCAATTACTGAGAGATTTTGAGGTGGCAATACTGAGGAGATGTAATTTTAAAATGGCAATATAGCAGGGCCTGACGCTCTTAAAATGCATCATTTTTGATGGTTATAATAATGTTGTGAAAGCTATTTTGCTAGCTGGCAACTAAGACTTAAATTTTTTTAATGTTGCCGCATTAAGAAATGTAAACAGCGCTTGTGGCTCTGTTTTATACGTAATTTTTGATGGCCATTTGCATTATTTAATTATAGTATTGTTAAAAGTTTTTTTGTCTGGCAACATGACAGTGCTTAAAGCTTATTTTCATACCTTGGCAATAATGTTATAAATATAAGTAGTATTTAATTTTCAAGCCTGGCAACTGTAGTTTAAGGGTGGCAATAATAAGAAAACCTATTAATTAATAATAGCAAAATGACATGGCCCAAGGCCTTTAACCGAAAATACTTTTAAATAGTGACATAAATAATAAAAAAATGTGATATAATTTGCGATCTCAGTAAGTGCAGTAATTATTTTCACCAACTTGCTACTTCATTGTTTTGTGTAAAGTTTGTAAACACCAGTATGGAAATCTTTGTTTTAAAAATATTTTTTCCATAGTATTAAGACCTCTTATTCTAAATACCTTTCGTTTCTGAAAGATGGCATATAACATATTCAGAATGTATTCTAATGATATTTAAGTGTTTGACCGAAGTCTCTGTTAAATTTCGGTTCGGTCGTAATCCAAACATCTAAGGCATTATAAGTATAATTCATTATAGTTTCCGTTTGCGCCCGAAAAATTTTCGGCCGAAAACTAATAATTTACATGACATCATATCCTAGCATAATCCCCGGTTGCTTTAGGCTTTAAGCTTAGGGCCCAGGGTCTGCTCATCATGACAATTTATATTAAAATGTTAAATAGTCGTAAACATTTATCATGGCGGGGTAATATCTAGTCTAATTATACTTGACACTGTGATTGTGGTTGAGGAAAGCCCGAGTTAACCGCCTAAATTTCGGTCAAACACTTAAGGATTTTATAACACAGTTTATGTTACAATAGTTAATAAGCACCCGACATGGAGGTCAATGTCTGGTTTATTCGACTTACCAACCGCTATCGACGACCGCCGAAATTTCGGTCAAACACTTAATAATATTACAGTAGAATTCGTTCTTTTAATCGACGTTGTATCACGATGGCGTCAATATGGTATTCTGATTGACTTTTTATCATAAATCTATGGAGGATAGAAGTAAGGAAAACTGTATCTTTGAATGTAGCTGTAATTAACAATTGCAAATCTCTCAAATTTGTAATCAAGAAATGGGTGGACACTTATTTTAAATAGACCCACCTACTATATAGCGTCACTTTATAACGCTTTTTTACGGACGCTTTTGCATACAAATATTTTTTTTTTCTTACTTTTACCCTCCATACATAATTTGTTTTAATATGTTATGTACCTAATATTTAAACAGAACATTATCTATTCTGATTAAATCGTAAATGAAACGTTTTTTAATTATTATCCATGATAAATGCTAAACGCTGTTATTTTTGTTAAATATTTGTTGTAACGTTAAATTTAAAAAATACATAAAACAGAAATGGTAGAAATACCCGCTGACATTGGATATTATTAAAATAAAGAATTTATTTTCTGTTTGTAAGTATTTTATTTAAACACACATTCACGCCTGTTTCGCCGAAGGAGTACTGCCTACTGTTTAGGCATAATATTTTTTTTTTTCATTTACGTCGGTAACAAAATGCATTTACGCACTTTCTCCCGGCCAAAGGGGGACCGAGAGAGGTATGTGGGACTCACCACCGGCAGACACGACCGCCAGCAGTAATACCCACTATAAATCTTCTGACGACGCCCGCCGCTTGTTGAGAAAGAGGCGGGGGGCCAGTACCTGGGTTGCAGCTCTGACACCCCGCCCGCGGCCAACGTCCCCCGGACCAAAACCGGGAGGACCTCCTCAGAGAGACGCAGTGGACGCACCCCCCCTACCTCCTTGTGCGACCATAGCGTGTGTGGCCGACTTCTCGGAGGGTCCATGGCTAGACAGCAGGGGCCCCCTGCCCCCGCTGCCTAAGACCCTCCTGGCGCTGCTTGACGATCCCTCCTGGCCCGCCCGCTGCGCCCTCCACAGTTCCTCTTGGTCCCCCCCCCCCCCGGTAGTCAGCACTAAGGACAACCAGAGTCGCCAATCTCTGAGTGTTACCTTTTCCTTAGCGCCTCCTGCGCCCTATCGGGAGATACTCAGCCCCCTCACCACGACAAGGGGGGAGAGGCATAATATACACCAACATTTCGCCAATTATAATGTTGGTCCTACATAATAGGTGGCAAACATATTGCCAGAGCCTCGTTAATCGGCAGGTGCACCACTTACAGGTGAGGTTAGCTTCGGCTCCTCAGATCTTGGTAGAAAGCTTATACTTTATAAAATATTTTAAAAACATATAATTAAAGTCCAACAACGATTTTTGTAACTCCCGTCGGGTAGATTCGACTAATATGACCTGATCCCTCTCAACTTGGTTCTTTTGAAGGCCCGAGCTCAGAAGTGGGATGTTCATGAGCTGACATAATAAGGATGTATAAGTCTACTTTGGGGCTATCCATAAATGACGTCACACGTTAAGGGGGTGGGAGGGGGTTGACGAAGTGTGACAAGGGGATGGGAGGCATCCTAAATTTTGTGACGCCACATTTCACAATCCAGGTCTTATTAACATTTTTGAACTGCTGTTTTAATAGATAGATAGATAGATTTATTTATTTGCAAGGAATGTAGGTACAAATCATTAGGTGTTACAAACATTTAAGGATCCTTGTACATTCTACCTTAATTGGCATGCAAATTTACATTTGAACATTAATTATACGCACTTATCATCTAAGAATTCTTGTACTGAGTAATAACGCTTTTGCAAAAGTAATTATGTAACAATCTTTTTAAATTTTGTTAGTGGCTGTTCCTTAATATTATTCGGTAAGTTATTATACACAAGTGGTGCCATACAAATAACGCTTTTTCTTAATAGTGAAGTTTTATAAGCACCCGTGCTTAAAAGATTTTTATTTTGAGATCTAGTACTTATTGCCCTATTTTTAGTTTCTTCCAAGGTGGTAAACAGATGTGAATTCATTTTTACAAATATACACAATTCCAGTATATAGAGACATGGGAATGTTAATAATTTATGAGACTGAAATACAGGTAGACAGCTGTCTATTGCTTTTAGGCCAAACATAGCTCTAATGCAGCGTTTTTGAGCTTTAAAAATACTTTCTTTTTCGCTACAGTTTCCCCAGAAAATTACACCAAACTTCAAAAGTGATACAACCAGACCGTGGTAGGCAACCAACACGCTAGATAAGTCCACTTTTTTGGATAAATTGTGCAGCATGTAGGCAGCTGTACTCATTCTTTTACAAATATCCTCTGCTTGAGCCTTCCATGTAAGCTGACTGTCAATAGATATCCCTAAAAATTTTACAACATCTACTGTACTAACAGCTTGACCGTTGTGATTTATATTCATGTTATTAGGAGGAATTCTCTAGTAAAAATGCATGACTTTAGTCTTTTGAAGATTTATTATTAAATTATTAAGGTTTAGCCAATTTATAAGAGAGTTGAGTGTGTTATTAATGTCTTTTTCATAAGTTTGTTTATTGGTACATTTTATTAAAGACGTACTGTCATCGGCAAATAAAACCATCGGATTGGGTGTTTGGCGAGGGAGGTCGTTTATGTATAATAGAAACAATAAAGGGCCAAGGACGCTGCCCTGTGGGACGCCATATTTGATTACTCTATATGAAGATCTATATTTTAATTCATTTTTAGTTTTTAGACATACTCTAGATACCTCGGTACATTGTCTGCGTCCAATTAAATAAGATTTTATCAAATTATGGGCGTTGCCTCGAATGCCGTATGCTTGAGTTTTTTTAAAAGGATATCGTGGTTAACATAATCGAAAGCTTTAGACATATCTGCATAGATTGCACATGTGGGTTTCTTAACATCTACATTAGGCATTATTTTAAAAAGGAAATCGAAAATTGCCATGTTAATGTTTTTATTTTTTCTAAAGCCCATCTGTTCATCGCAAAATATATCGAAACGTGTTAAAAATGTGTAGAGTCTTTCATAGATTATTTTTTCTATTAATTTTGAGAACACAGGTATCAAAGCAATGGGTCTATAGTTTGACATATCATCTTTGCAGTTCTTTTTAAAAAGAGGTTTTACAATAACTGTTTTAAGGCTAACCGGAAATACACCGCTTTATATGCTTACGTTAATTATATGAGCTAGAGGTGAAGCTATACATTCTGAAACAAATTTAATAACTTTTATAGAAATTCCATCGTAACCGACACTTTTTTTGTTTTTTAATGATTTTACAATACGAATAACATCTTGATAGACTGCTGGATGCATAAAAACGGAATGGGGATTGCTATTTATATCTGTCATGTTATTTGGAGTTCTATGTTTTGGTATATCTGAAATTTGGTCAATAAAGTAGTTGTTGAACGACTCGGCTATTTCTTTAGGGTTTAATATAATTTTTTCGCCTTTTTTTATTTGTAATATAGGTTCACTTATTTTTTTGGAATTATTTATTACTTGCCATGTTGTTTTACATTTATTGCTAGAGTTATTTATTAAGTAATTATTTTGAGCTTTTTGAGTCAGTCTAATGATTTTTTTAAATCTTTTAGAATAGTTTTTAAATTTCTTTTTGTTTTCAAATGTCGGTTTAATTCTTTGTTGCCAGAGTAATTGTCGCTGTCTTTTGCTGCATATAAGTATGCCTCGGGATAACCATTTAATCTTTTTCTCAGATCTTATTGTGACTACTTTATAGGGGAAACATAGACAATGTAGAAGTAGAAATATTTCCAGGAAACTATCATAGGATTTATTAGGATCTTCTGTGGCGTATACCTCAGAAAAAGATAAACTCTGGAGATATGATTTAAATTTCATTAGATTTTCCTTAGAATTATCTCGTCTTAATGTTTTCCAATATTTAATTTGACAAGACTTAATGACTTTTACCTTTAATACTTGGGCTGTATGGTCAGATAAGCCGAAGTCTATTACCTCCGATTGACAGTTTTGTTTACAGTTATGGGCAAAGTTGTCCAAGCATGAATTACTGATAATACGAGTTGGTTGTTTAATTTCTAGTTTGAGGTTGTAGCTCATAAGAAAGCATTCGAAGTCTAGCGTAATCCTATTATTCTTTAATATGTCTATATTAAAGTCTCCACATAATATAACTTTTATACCTTTTTTATACATAGCCTTTTTAGTATAATATCTAAGTTATCATAAAAAATACTAAGGTTACATAACTTCGGCGGTCTATAGATGCATATAATAATCAATTTTTGAAAAGGCAGCTCGATAGCACAGCATTCTATAACTCCTGGTATCGAACATCTCATTATGTCTGGTAGATCTTTATACACTATATGGTTTTTAGCTAAGATACAGGCTCCGCCGCGTTTTTTATTAGGTCGAGCATAGCACGCTGCCAACTTGTAGTTTGGAATAAGCAATAGTTTTTCCTGTCCAGACATTATGAAATGCTCGGTAACACATATAATATCTACAGAAATATTTTTATATAACAGTTCCTGAATATGAATCGTAAGAAGGTCTGATTTATTTATGAGTCCGGCTATATTTTGATGTAGCACATTTATGTAATCAGAGAAAAAAATCACTAATTAAAGGGCTATTTTCTGTACTGATAATTAGATTTTCAGAATAAGTAGAAAAATCATTTATCATTGACAGTAGGTTTTGGAAAATAATCCGCATGCCGCGATCATTTATTTTCCTACCATACTTAGAGAACATTGTAAAATCGTAAGACAAATCTAAGTTAGAATCTAATACGGTTACATAATCATAAGTCTGTAAATCGAGATGCAATAAACTATTAAAAGTTTCTATACGCCAATTAAACATTGTTGAGTAGTTACTTAATTTGAATGTTGGAATGCATAGTAAGACATTAGTATGTTTTATTTTTTCAATTGTTTCTCTAAGTTCTATGACTATCTCAACATAGTTTTTAGTGGTTCGAAAGTCTTCCTCTCCAATCATAATTACGCAGAAATCTTCCATTGAGTAGTCAGTCAGTTTTTTGTCCAGATTATTTATAAGCTGCAGTGTTCCACAGTTTGGTGATATATAATGACATATTTGGAAATTTCGGAATGTCTCTTCAGCTATTGATAGAATTTTATTTCTTTTATTGGTGCTGACGATACATATTTTGTTTCTTGTGTGATTAGAATTTATGTTGCAATCACTTTCTTTACATACGTTATGTTCCCTTGTTATGTGTTGGGTAATAGTTGGAGTCGCGGAAGGTTTTTGTAAATGGGATGGGATGGGGTGTTTGTTATTTCCTTTTACATCTTTTACGACGAGGAGTTGTTAACTTAGGATTTTTATTTGGAGTGCTCATATTCTGAGACAGTTTCCTAGTAACCTTTTTTAGGGTCTCATGTTTGGATGACATATTGTCTATAGTTTTTTTAAGTTCGCTGTTTTCGGTGGATAATTTGTCAATTTCTTCGTGCGCAGAGTTTAGTTGCATGTTCAGGTTTTCGATTTTTTGCTTTAGTTCAATTATTTGTATTGAAGTTTCATCGGCAGACAAGTTCGGTAGACTGTTAGCAGTGTCATCTAGTGTCGTGTTGACTAAACTGTTCTCACAGGCCAACTCTGTAGAATTAGTGCGTGTCCTTCTAAGCGTTATATTTTCAAAGTAATTCATTGTAACAAATGCTTCAGATTATTTTTAAAGTTATAAAATATTTTTAGTAAATATTTGTCTTTTAGTAGCAGTTTAATAATCTTGAATAAAGAACTTGGATAGTTTCCAAAAAGCCGTTCAAGTATTGGATGTGGTTCGAACCCGATGACTTCCGAATCATATGTAGTTAAGCCGGTTGTCTGCCTTTTCGCCGAAAATTGGTTGGCTGATTATCACTTCCCAACTAACGTTTCGCAGAATGTTAATTCGCCGAATAATCATTTGCCAACTTATCATATAATTTTGTCTTATTTCCCAACCTCACAGTTACCAACTGCACGTTTGTTCTTTTTTTATTATGACACTTTTCAAAACGCCAACTTTTAAGTAGCAGTATGTTTTAGTTAGCATAAAGCGATTCGTTTCTGGCACTTCGCCGGCCGCTGCCGCGGCACGCTCGCTGCGCTCGCTCGGCTCGTGCGTTGTTTGACATACTCTAACCTAACCTAACCTACCTACTTAGATTTCTGTTGCTTAACTTATTTTTATTTTTTCAGACAAGTTCAAGACCAGGGTTTCGCCAAAAGATATGCAAGCGACATACAGTTTAATAAAGAGGTAAAGTGTTTGTTAGCACTCAGTTTTCTTGAGGAATCTGAAATATACTTACATTTCAACAGCATCCTAAAAAGGGGTGTCTGATAGTTGTCTGGCCTAGTGAAAGATTTGACAAATGATAAATGTCCCAAACGTTTTGTGTCATTATAATAATCAGCATAACAATAATTCTACCAAATGAAACGTTGTCATACAAAAATTTGACAATCGTTAGTTGTCAAAGTGAAAAATAGGCGAAACGTTGGTTGGCAAGTGATAATCGGCCAAACAATTTTCGGCGAAAAGGCAGGATCCCAGTTAAGCCGCACAGTTAATATCGCCCTCTGTTAGGTGATGTAGGAGTGTCAATAAGTGTGAATAACGCCCTCTATTGGTGGTTTTCTGAATTATCAGATTTATTCAGATTGTTGCGGTATTGGTCACTTTTGGATAACCTAGTTCTTCAATTTGGCGTAAGATGGCGTTTACTTGTTGATTTTTTCCAATGTGACTTTGTACTCTTTCAACTAAATTTTGTAATTATAGTTTAATGTACTTATTTTATCCACTGACCTTTATAATAATTTCTGCATGGCGTCTTATTAGATTATTCACAGTTAATATGAGTTGTAAAAGCTTTAATTTCACTTTTCACAAAATGTTCGTTAAAGACTTAATTTTGAAATGTTTTCATATTCACTGAATTTTTGTTGTTTTCTTCATATAGTCCTTATGAATTAGGATTATAGATTTTGATTTATGCACTTATTATGGCTCACTCTTTGTTTATTATATTTTTTATTTCACTTTTAACACGGACTCGATGTAATCATTTCTTGCTGTACAATTGCAAAATATGTGACATCACACTAAAGAGGAGGGAGTCCAACAAGTGTGACCAGGACGGAGGGGGGCGTCAAAAAATTACGGAATTCGTTTGACGTAATTTATGGATGACCCCTTTGGACTTGGAGAATGATATTCACAAATAGGGCAGTTCCAAAATCGCCAGTAAGTCCAATGACCTACCAAGTAAAGCGAGCGCTTAAAATTTTTTGTACTATGAAATGAATGAAAATGAAATGAAATGTTATTAAGACATAAATACATATAAACAAAGAACAGAATTCATAACAGTAAACAATTTTTACTAATAAGTTTAAATATAATATGCCTTTTTTTCTTTTTTTTTCGGATGGAAAATCATCAAATGACCGTCTTCCGCTGTTGGTGAAGCGGAAGGGTGTGTCAGACTTTTACTGACTAAAAACCATCCATGTTCCTTCTTGAGCCTGTAACACCAAGGCCGCGGTAACCCTTTCGAACAGTCCCGCAACCCCGGCAGACTAGGCCCCCTCCCCAGGGGCCCCTCAGTGTGCTGACATCTCTTTGAGGCGCGCGTGGAACACGAACGCGCCGTCGACGCGGCCTGTTGCCTATAGTAGGCGGACCGGCGGCGAGTTACCCATTACCCACCGCCCACAAGCTAGCGCCTACGGTGGCCGGGGATTGTCTCTTGGCTCCCGACGTCTCGGGCGTCCCCCGCGGCGGCTGGATCCGTGACGAGAGGCACTCTGCCTCTCTCGTTCCGCCGCCTCCTTTGCTAGCATGACTGCTTCGCAAAAAGAGGCAACAGCATCCCATTCCCTCTCGCTCCGGACCATAGTCTCCACCAGGGCCGAACGCGAGAGGTCGCCGCCGCCGATAGCCGCTACGAGGACACGTCGATGCGCCGCCCAAGCGGGAAATATAATATGCCTAAAAAGGACTCCACTTAGCATGTGCTGCAGTGGAGGACCACAATAGCGCTGGTCTTCCGTGAAGACCTAATAACTTTCGTGTGCAACAGACACACAAAGATGGTTCTAGTGGTGCGATTAAATTGCGTATCTTGTCGAAGTAACTTTACATTTTTTTTTTTCTCCCCAATTGGCAATTTAAAATTTGCCAGTGAACTTTACATATCATATATTTGGAAGCCTCGTTAGGCTTACCGACAGACTGTCTGACTGACGAACAATCCTCTCCCTCCTTTAGAATCACGACAGGCTGACTGACAGATACAGACTGACAAATCTTAAGAAAACCACAACAGACAGATAAACTGACAAAGAACCATTTGCTTTTACTCCTTTATTATGTTACCGCTCATATTTCTTTCATTGTTGTTAAAAAAATATATGGAATTTCCATTTTGTGTAAATATTTGACGAATCTAAATGATCATGTTGATCTTAAAGTCAATAAAGTATCTATATTTATTTATTTATATTTTCACGTATCAGTAGTGGAACGTTCATGAGCTGACATGATGAGGATGTATAAGTCTACTTTGGACTTGGAGTATGATATTCACAAATAGTGCAGTTGCAGAATGAGACCTCGCAAGTAAGTCCAATGAGCTACCAAGTAAACCGTGCGATCAAAAATTTTTTTTAATAGTGGTTCGCTCTCGACTTCGTCTGCGTGATATTTGATTATATTGCGCATCTTGTTGAAATCACTTTAAATATCATATAGAGTTTTGAGTTAATTTGTTTGTAGCTAGATTAGTAACGTTCATGTTGCAATAAAAGTTGATTACACTTATGACTTTCTTTTATTATTTTACAGGGTTGTAAGTTAGGTGTTCCAATTTAGCCCACCTTCCCCTAATTTCATGCAAGATTTTATTTGTATTTGACCTATGCCAATGTAAAGTTGTCTGGATTCCGCGGTATGTCACATGTCGATCTTCCTCAATCAGCTTACGCACAGCATCAACGTTTTCTTGGGTGACTGCAGTTTTTGGACGACCTTGACGGGAATCATCACTGACCTTGACACGTCCACGCTCAGATCAAGTTTTTTTACTTGATCTACGTTGAAATGCAGCAAACCAGCGATAAATTGTGGTTTTGGATGGGGCTTCATCACCAAATGCAGAAATCATCCGGTCAATACACTGTTTTGTGTTAAACCACTTCGAAAGTCATAATAAATCATCGCTCTTGGTTTTTCTCGTGTTGTAGTTGATCGCGTCTAAAGGAAGTTTACGAAATATCTGGCATTCAAAAGTCCTAATTTTAGCTATCGCAGCACATATACCCAACGCTTAGCTAAATTCCAACTAATGTCTCTTGGGGATCGCCGCAAAATGCTGGACCTGATGTTTTTGACGTGACAACGTCTTATAAATTGGTTTGCCGGGTGACACTTCAAGAAACTGCGTTACGCTCCGCTCACGTTATGCGCTCACAATGAGAGCGAGTGAGAGGCACGCGTCCCTTCCACTCGGGCATGGTTAGCCCGCCTAAGAGCGAGAGAGACAGACATAAAAAGTGAAAGGCACGCGTCCCTTCCACTCGAGCACAGTTAGCCCGCCTAAGAGCGAGAGATTCTTTATATAAATTAATGTTTTAAATATAATTCTTTGTATGAATAAATGTTTTAAATTGTTACTATTATTTCATCCTTCTTCCTACTATACGAATGAATATTCACATTAAAATTATTTTACCACTCAAAGTCGTTGTGACGTAAAACTTTCGCCCGTATACCGACTTTACAGGCAACCAATTTTTTTTTATAAGACGACTAGTGGTGCAATCGATTGTCAAGATATTCTTTGCACTGTTGGACTCAACGTGCCTAGGCCCAACTCGCGTAGGAAGGTAATGAATACATATATTGTTCCTCAAAAGCGAACTAACCTCGTTAGACATGCCCCATTGCCGAGAATGCTTAGCCATTACAACAAAGAGAGTAGCGAAAGCGATTTAGATATTTATCACGACTCTCTTGGGAAATTTAAATTTAAAATTCAGTAATTCTGTCACTTCTTTCACGTCTTTGTTTGTTATTTGTCTTTAATATTATATTTCGTACTTTTCTATTATCTTTTGTTTTGATGTTGTGTTTACCTGTAATTGGGTTGCATGCTAGGTAAACTCCTATAATGTATAATTTTAAATGTAATCATATGATCTGTTGATGTACGAAATAAATAAATAAAAATTGAAAACTTCTTGACGTTGATGTGAAAGTAGTCATTCAAGACGACCGATATGGCGTGGAGGTCAGTATATCTGCACTTGACTTCAGAGGTCGTGGGTTCGTTTCCCACACAGGATAAATCTTTGTGAGCATGAATATGAATATTTGGTTCTGGTCTGGGTGATTTTTATGTATATTAAATAAATAAATAAAATAAAATAAAATTCGTTTATTTCGGACCAAAATCCATAGTGTTAGTAACAATAAATCTTAAAAACTATGTTAGTATTACAATACAATTTTATAATTAATTAAGTACATAACAGGATACCACCATTACACATACCGGTTATATGTAATTGTGGCATCCTTGGTTATGTGAACGCGTGTCCAGTGCTGCATAATAGCACTGTCCACATCAAGCCTATTGGCCACAGTTTTCAGGAGGCTGTTGGAACTGCCACGGACCCGCTGTAGCAGCGACGCTATTCTCATTCTGATAATAGCTGAAAAGCTATCAACCCCAGCCGAGGCCAGCATTCCTGAAGCACTACAGTGGCGTCGCAACCCCAACAGCGCCCTGAAGGCATTATTATATTGGGTACGCAGGGTCCTGTATACTCCCTGAGTATAATTCATCCACAGGCCGCACGTGTACAATGAGTGACAATACGCTTTGAAAAGCGTGATTTTAGCTTGTTTAGAACAGCGTGCAAACCTGCGGGATAGCATATTTGCTCGAACACACAGGGCCCTGCGCTCCCGTTCCATATCCATGTCATCCCTAAGCGATTCGGTGACCCAGTGCCCCAGGTACTTAAAGCTAGTAACTTGTGCTATCGGAGTCCCATTGAGCGTTACTGGAGGTACTTCGTAAGACTTATTACCAGCCTTGAACACAAGAAGTACACTTTTAGATGTATTATACCTAAGACCATGAGCCACAGCGAATCGCTCACAGATACCCATAAGTTTTTGGAGAGCACTTATTGATGGACACAGCAGCACCATATCGTCAGCGTAACTTATGTTGTTGACAAAGGTACCGTCAACAGAACAACCAACTCCAGCGCTGCTGAGCTCATCAATCAGTACATATATGTTAAAAAGGGTAGGTGAAGTAATTCCCCCCTGCCTTACTCCACATTCTAAGCTGTAAGAGCATGAAATACCTCTAGACCATTTCACATAATTTTTCTGATGTGCATACCAATATTTTAATAAAGATATAAATTCGTGTGGCATGTTCGTGTCCTCATAGAGTTTTTTCCACAGAATATTGTATTGAACCAAATCAAAGGCTTTGGACAGGTCTAGAAAAACAGCATAAACAGGTGTATTCCTGGTTGTATAGTACTGGACAGTCTGCTTGAGACACAAGATAGCGGCTTCAGTAGAAAGACCCGGTCTAAAACCAAACTGTGCATCATTAAGCTTTATGTTGGAGCCAAGCTGCAGGTCCAGCAGTCTGTCCAGCACCTTAGCCACTATGGTTGCCAATGATATTGGCCGGTAATTGGATTTATCACTAATATTGCCAGTTTTATTTTTGACTATAGGAACGACTAATGTTTTTAACAAACTATCTGGCAAGTAGCCGTGATTCAAGCAAAGGGAAAAAAGCAAGGCTAGAACTCGTGGCAGGTGTACGCCAGCATGTTGCAAATGTTCTATACTTAAGTGATCATGACCAGGGGACTTCCCCTTAGTCATCTTTCTCAACACAGATCTTATATCCTTTGCTGTAACCACAGCTAGTTTTCCGCTAGTGCAATGTATGCCAGAAAAGCCAGTATTTTTACTATCAGGTGCACCCAATGGTGATTGAACCTTAAACTGATCTTTAAACATTTCAGCTATGAGCGAGGGATCACTTAACCCATTCACATTTGCAGGAACACTAAGTTTAGGGTTTATTCTTCTAGTATGTTTCCAAAAATTTGAAAAGTCTTTATTCGAGTGATGCATAGCCAAAATGTCCATTTTGATCTGTTGTTCATTTGCTTGACACCATTTAAGTTTAGCTTTAAAGTTCTTTTTTGATTCAAACATTTTATCATATAAATATCCAGCTCGAGGTTTATTATAAAGAACCCAGTACTGAAACCAAAAACGAGCTTCACTATGCGCTTCCTTTACATGTTTGTTCCACCCACATATGTATTTATTTTTATTGACAGAACATTTCTCTTTAGCACTATAAATAGAAGCCTCAGTAAGAATGTTAACAATTTTATTATACATATCCAACAAAATCTTATGATGACTTGGATTATTACACAAAACCTCAGCACAATTTCTACAAATCTCAGGTAAGTCAATATGTTTTAATTTTTCGTTACAATATTCTGTGTACAACATTAATTGAGAGGCATCTCTTTCACCCCACAGAATTAAATTAACATTATTCTCGTAACAGTTGTCAGAGTTTACAAGTTTATGCCTTATTATATTAAGGTCACATTGTAATTCAAGTGGAAAATGATCAGACCAAAACATATTATAATTAATTGACACATTAACAATTGTATGTTTAGTACCTTGAGTCACTAGACAATGATCAAGCCAGCTAGTTGTACCGTGACTATCACTCACATAAGTGTATGAGCCCGAAGACGAACCAAGCAGTTCAATGTCTGCACAAAACCAATCTTGGAGTGTACAGAAATCTCGCAGTTCATTACCAAACCGCCTACCCGGATGAGCATTGTAATCACCAAGTAAGTAAACATATTCTACATCGCAACTATCAATAATGGCATTCAACTCACCTAGGCAATGTGTAAATTCCACTAAATGCATTGGTTCATCCGTAGGCATGTAAACCGAAAACACAAGAAAAGAGCACTGAGCCAGAGTAACTTTAACGGCAATAATGCGATCACTAGAACACTGCACTGACGTTATAGAATCAAAGACGTTTTCCGCCACAGAATAGCCACCCCTCCATACGGACGACCACGCAGTACACCCGCCGACGTATCAACAGCTGATTTGCCGGTGTAATCGAAATCGATGTTCACGGATCCCAGAAGAGGAATATCGTGCGGTAACAGACACGTCTCCTGTAATGCATATTAAGTATCTATATATTTACAAAAAAATAAAGTATTTAAGTATGTTTATCCGTTCTTTAGTATCCACAACACAAGTTCTTCATGATATTTATCTTGGAACTAAATAATTGGTGTGATTGTAAGAGAATATTTATTTATTTATTGTTACAATAAAATTCACTTCAATAGTACGGCATCGGAAAGTTCCATCCCAAATATGGGGCCCGCCTCCAGTAACCGAGGCGAATGCCCAAAGTCAGGGTCACCATATACGGGGTACGTAGGGAGATAATTAAAACGATTGAATGTTGAAACAGTCGTGTATTATAATAATAAATTGGTAGGTTAAGTACATTGGGAGTTATACCCTGATAGCACATACATATTTGAATAGTTTTACACAATTGGAATCCCATCTGCGGGACAATGAGCAATTCCTGTAACTAAATTAAGTATATGTTTGACAAAAAAAAAACGACTTATCGTGGATCTAAAATTGTATTCCTATTAAAATTATTCTATAAGATCTATTATTTTGAAAGACTAACATTGAACTTCAATTAAAAAAAGAACGCTGTAATGAAAACAATACATTGAGAATATAGAGTCTCATACGATGAATAATATGGTTTAAAATACTTTAGCTGCCATTAAATACGGCTGTATCAGGTATCTCCTTGCTGTCTTGCTCACACATGTACAAATTAGATTCAGTGTCTCACTCTCACAGCAGCTCTTTTATATTTTATAGCTGGTAATAGTTGGATCTCAGTCCATCAAGGTCCGACTACTGAACACGGACCTCCTCTCACAATCCAAGGTGAGAGGGACTCAGTTTATACTCAGTCACACGGAGTGAGAGAATGGCGAAGGCAGGTGTGTGGCGTCCTGATATTAGATCAGGGTATTTCAGCTGCCATCAAATCCAGTTGAAACTACACCAGGGGCCCTACCGCCTAACTTGCAAGTAATCGAAAATGCAAAATGGATTTCAAATTGATTCTGCCGTACCGCCGAACACATGGAACTCAAAACAAAATGGCGTTCTTAATTTAGACACAAATTTTGAAGGATTGACGTGATAATTATATTTGACAGTCTGTATCTGTGTTTTTATTTAATTATATTACAAATTATTTATATTTCCGTAAAAATGTGTGATCAAAACGCAAAATACCATCATTAATTCAATTATTTACTTCAATATTTTAAATATTGGTGTGTCACGGATTGAAGGTCTTAAATAGGTAATCTTAGGCTTTCGGTAGATTAAATAATTTATTGATTCAGGCGTTACTTTGCGGAAATCCATTGTAAGCAAGTGATGGATTAAAAATATCTTTGTAACAATTCCCGCGCTACTATTTCCCGAAAAATCGAGAAACTATTTAACACGACACGTGTTTCGCCCTTACACAGGGCATCTTCAGGTAAGAAAGGAGCCTCAGAACAACGATGTCTTCACGACCAACGCTGAAACGAGAGTCGTGAGCGTAGAAGTAGCGTAGCATTGCTTTCGGTAGATTCCCCGATACGGATTGATGAACCTCAGAAAATGTATACCTATGTATGTAATGTATATATATGTATATTAATGTGTATATATGAAATAGCTGCAATTCATCGAATTAGGCGGTAGGGCCCCCGGTCTATCCTAATGTATTTTTACGTGAGTTTTCAACGCGGATGTCTTTCTAGAGGCCTGTCCATACACATACGCCCACTACACACCTCTCGCCCGGTAAGCCAATGGATGTGTAAGACCAGGTTCTGACGCTGGACGAAGGCCTTCTATTACCGAAAGCATGACACAAATTGATAGGATATCAATAAACGTTTCAATACTAAGAAATAAAATAATACAGCTAGACAAGAAAAGTTTGCTTGCCACCAACGGCACCGGTGGCAGACAAAAAATAGGTATACGCAAATAGAGACAAAAACACAGCACTTGCTCACACATGTGCAAATTAAATTCGGTTTTCTCACTCCTGTCATTATTACACTTTTATACTGTCCTGCTGTCAGATCAGCAAGTTTTAGCTGCCATTAAATCCAGCTGACACAATTCCAGCGTCAGGTTTGTCCTTATGTATCTTAACGTGAGTTTTTAACCCGGATGACTTTCTGAAGGACTGTCCACACACGTTGCACGCAAACGGCCTCTCGCCGGTGTGGCAGCGGATGTGGGAGACCAGGTCCTGGCGCTGGACGAAGGCCTTCTCACAGTACGAGCATTGGTAAGGCTTTTCTCCGGTGTGGGTGCGTCTGTGGTTTTTGAGGGTACCTGTAATATTATGTAATCATATTTTACTCGTATTAAAGTTAATTAATGACTTTTAAGTAAAAGATAGTCGGTAATAGGTAAAAGACAAAATACAATAATAATATCTGACGACCAATATGGCGTGCTGGCGAGTATACTTGCACTCCACTCCTGAGGTCGTGGGTTCGATTCCCTTTCGATAAAATAAGAATCACCGTTATTAGTTTTTAATTATTAAGTGAAAAGACACGTGTAATAAATTAATTTCTAGTTGTATTTTGTTCTTTTTTTACAAAAAATTCACTCCTGATTCCTAAAATACCTTTATACCTTTTTAATAAATGCAAATCCCGCCGACAAACTGTTAAGCAGTTTGGTGGGTTTAAAATGTATATATAAGGTTTTAAGTTTCAATAAAGATATTATTATTATTATTAAAAATACTTTATTGTCTTTAAGATCACCAGGATTATTGAGATTAGTCAAATATTTACACACAAAATGGAAATTCAATACATATTTTTAACAATGAAAGAGATATGAGCGGTACCATAATCAAGAAATAAAAGCAAATGGATTCTTTGTCAGAATTTGTTAAGGTTTGTCAGATTATCTGTTGTGGTTTTTTCTCATGATTTGTCAGTCTGTCAGGGGCTCTTATCGGGTGGATCTGTCAGTCAGCCTGTCGTGATTCTAAAGGGGGAGGGGATTGTCTGTCAGTCAGTCTGTCGGTAACTTTAACGAGGCTTCCAAAAGGCAACGAGATTAAGAGGAATGCCTCAAGAAACTCATCTCGGCTTTTTTCAAATATGTCTTAAAATCTAATACAATTAAAGAAATTAAATATTAATACGGCAATAGTCTCGATCGTCCTCTTACATACCAAGGTGTGAGGGTATTGGGTCATACTCCACCACGCTGACCCAGTGCGGATTGGCGGAGGCAGGTGTATGGCGTCCTGCTGTTAGAATTTTTCAAGCCGCTCATTTAGGCCTCTAACATGGCTTAACGACTACCACATTTGGTGATAACCGGGATCAATAGCTTAACGTGTCTATAGGTCAGGTTTAAGTCACGTACTTATAGAGTCTTTCTATTTCTTACAGAGATCGTATCAATGTTAATCGAACGTTCAAAACACAGGCAGAATTACTTATAAATAAATCAGTATCAATTTAATGCACTTATCAGGACAAGTATTCTAAGATCTTCTTTTGTGATGTCCCAAAAATCGTCTTTTTTGAATCACTATTTCATTAAGCATGCGAAATGTCACACAAACGGTCACCCATCCAAGGACCTCTGTAAACTCTGCTTTACTTCGGCGATTGTTTCCGACCACCGAACACCGCAGAGCTACGAGCGCTTTATCTTGATTACTATTGGGTAATCGTTAACCTAACTTATAGGTCCTTGGGAAGCCATTACGCACTTGGATCGCGCGATGCATTATAACCTGATTCCCTTTCAGCTTGGTTCTTCAGACATTGCCCATATCTGATACTAGAAAATTAAAGAGCTGACTAAACTGAAGAATATAGATTTCTAATCAGAAAATTACTGAAAAAACCAATGATCACCTGAAGCAGAAAATTTCATATGGCACAGATCGCAGGCGTAAGGTCGCTCTCCTGTGTGGATTCTCTGATGCTTCACCAGAGAGCTGGATGTGGTGAAGCCATTACCGCAGACCCCACAGAGGAAGGGATGTGCTCCGCTATGCGTTCTCTCATGAGCTACCAACTCCCCTTTGGACACGAATCTGGAAATAAAAATCAATCCTACCATTCTACTAATCGTACTATAATATTATAAACGTGAAAGTTTGTGTGTGTGGATGGATGTTTGTTACTCTTTCCCGCAAAAACTACTGGAGCGATTGTGATGAAACTTTGTACGTGTATAGCTGTAGCCCTGGACTAACATATAGGACACTCTTTATCCCGATATTTCCACGGGAACTGGGCCCACGCGGGTAAAACCGCAGGGCGCTGCTAGTTACAATATAATAATCATTTCATGCCTCGGAAAGCACGTTAAGCCGAGCGAAGCTCTCATGAACATCTATGCAGTCGTTACTATGAAGTCAATACCTTATAACATACTGACAGCTGATTTAACCATAGAATGATGTTACACCAGTTGCGTAATATATGCGTATAATATACCTCTGCCTACCCCTTCGGGGAAACAGGCGTTATTTTTATGTATGTATGTAAAGCAAATATTTCAATTGAACATTGTATGCAAAAACGACCTTAAATAAGAAATATAAAAAAGAAATGTGATGATAGAAAGAATCGATTCAGGCTACCGTGGACTGGACTTTTTTTTAGTTAAAATTTAACTATTGCACTGTATATAGTATTGAAAATGCAAAAGTTCCCAGTTTAAAAAAAAATATTTTTATACTTTTTTATTTATTTTCATATTCAAGAATATCTGGATCTTATTTGAATAACTGAGATTTTTTGGATTACTCTTCACTCGAAATAGCAGAATAAAAAGTAGATCTTTTTATTAATTAATTATAAATGTCGTTAAGCTAAAAGTTCTCCATAAATTGATTGTTACCGTAACACAACTAACAAATTCGACTTCAATAAACACTGTTGGTATAAAGTCGAATTTGAAGATGTTAAATGTAAAATGTCAGTCATGTGCTACGCCGAAGACAACGCACTACTCTTTCCGGGTGGCGATTGGCGCGAGTGTTTTCAAAATGTGGAAGCGGGGTTAGCAAAGTTTCAGACTCGTTACATACTAGTCTACTAACCCTAAATGTCTTCCTGCCGGGGTTGCGGGACTGTTCGCAAGGGTTACCGCGGCCTCGGTACGTAGCAGGCTCATACTCAATACTCAATGTCTTTATTGCACTCCATATGTTACAAAGATGTTATTTATAATATCACAGATACAATATGGACCCTGTAGGGTATGGCAACTTAGAAGAGAGGAGGATGATAAGAAGGAACATGGATGGTTTTTAGTCAGTAAAAGTCTGACACAAGAGCGGGGGAAGGTCATTTGATGAATTTCCATCAAAAAAAAAATACCCTAAATTTCTTAAAAACACTTTGCTTCCATAAAACAGCTGCGTCGGCTTCAGTTGAGTTTCCGCCTGTTAAGTTTGCTTGCCTGCTGTTAAGGGTGCGCAAGTTGATCCATACCATGAAGCTGCTTAGAGCTTACGCTGACAAATCACTCTTGAAAACTGTTTATTTGGCTTATGGCTGTATAGTGGTGTGGGGCAATACTGCGTCCTGCCCCCTGATTAAGCTTGAAAAAGCACTATGAGCTGTTTTTAAGGTGATGTTGCAAGTCTTTTTATTTTCCTACTGACTTGTTATATGGTGCGGCGCAGGTTCCCGTAGTTTGTAAACTTTATATATATTGAAAGTTGTCACGAATATGCACAAAATTGTTATTACTTCTCTGGGATATCAGGCGATGCTCAGCAGACGAGTTTTCAGGGTTCGATCGTTATTTGTTAAAACCACATTTGATCAACGTTTTAAACATTTAACTTTTCCATTTATCTACAACTGTATTCGGGAGCTTTGTGATATTGAGAAATTTTTTTTGGGAATTGTGAAGCTCAAGATTCTCTCTTTTATGTGGAGTTATAGTTTTCCTTTAGAGAGGTTATAAAGTTAAATAAAAGATATAATTTGGAGAATTTGAAGATAATATTTCTTTCTTTTTAATTTCATTTTCTTTAAATAAATTAATTTAATATTTTATGTTTATGTATATTTATTTCCACCGTTCTCAATATTTTTCATTGTTTTAATTTATTTTGTAATTTTTATTCCTGTTGGCACCCGCTCAACTTTTGTTAGTGCACACTTGACTGCCACAGGACAGGGAGTGCCTAGTGTGGGGTTAATAATAATCGCTGCCTCATGCCACATATTGCTTATTTAAATCTTGATTGAAAATTTGTGTAATTTTTGTGAAAAGTATATTGTGAGCATTTTTTGAATAAATATATCTGAATTTTTTTTTGTATTTTTAAAATAAAATATAGTCTTTATTCAACTCACCTTCTATCACAGCTGTGGCATTTAAACTGCTTTAAACCAAGATGTCTTCTCGTATGCTGAAGCAAGTTAGTTTTCTGACTGAATCCTCGACCACACACTGAACACAGAAACGGTTTTTCCCCAGTATGTGTTCGCATGTGATCTGTTAGTGTCGATAGCATATTAAACGCTTTTCCACACACACTACAGCGGTGTTTTTTGTCATCCTTATGACTTTTCTTGTGTTCATCGCACTCTTCTTGGGTTGAGAATGTTGCTATACAAAATTCGCATGTTAATTCTTTATTGTGAGTTGCTAAATGATTCTCCAAATGCCCTTGATGTTTGAATTCTCTTTTACAAGTGCTACAAGTGAATATAATACTGTTTTTCATCTGGTGATGTTTCATGTGAGATTCTAATGATGATTTCTTTTTAAATTTCCTCATACACTCTGAACATTGATAGTATTCTAGGTACTCTGCATCTTTTTCTGTGTGTTTGTGTTCTTTAAATGATTTCTTGCTTAAAAATACGCTGCCACATGTTTCGCATGACAATGGTGTTACGACTTTCGTGTTATTACTAATTGGTATGTGTTTAGAATTAGCATTATCTAATAATTCACTATTTAATTTATAATTTTCATTTGCATAATTGGAACACCTATCATATTTGTCTAATTCGCTCTTTTTTACGATTGTAGTGTCAATGCTGCTCGCGCCATCTACGTCCATGTCGTCATCTAAATAATCTGAGAGCTCATACTTAATTTTCTCTTTAATTTCCAAAACTGGTATTAATTTAATAGAACCTGTTATGTTTGGTTTCTTATCTTTCATACAATTTACCAGTTTTCTGTCATAACTATAGCTAGTGGGGTCTGATACTTCATCATTGGCTGCCGTTTCGATTTTAGTAACAGTGTGAGCATCGGCTGAAAGTTCTGAAATACACGTCTCGAATATTTTTGTTAATACATCCTGAGATTCGATCCAAAGCCGTTTGAATCGCTCTGCTTTGCATAGCATTCTTTCACAATCACTGCATATATTTTTTGGAAGTTTTTCGTCAGTTTTTAATGATTTATCAGCAACAAAAGAAATTACGTCGGCAAGTGTGCGTTGATTATCGAAAATTGACGTTGTTAGTGGCACCATGTTGGGAGATTCGGCCAAACATGACCTGCAGAATATATTTGGATTTAATCTAATAGCATCTTCCATTGTAAAATGTTACAGAGCAGCTAGTTATTTATCATTTAACTAAGTTTTGCAAAAATATCTACATCACAACAAACAAGCCAAATTGACGTTAAAGAGATTGACAGTAAGTGACAGTGACTGAACAGTAGGTTTTTTTTCATTTGGTACAAGTTAACCCTGTACCTATGATCCTGCCTAGTTATCAATTTGTTTCCAAATTATAATAATTTCCCTTTTCGCATTGTTTTATAGACAGATATTCTAATACCATTACAATTCTTCTATTGAAAATGGGTTCTCTCTCAAAAGACATGGTGAATGATAACTGCGACTCATTACCTGCTTTGCCACATCATAAGTATTATCACTATTTGTGTTATTCGTAAAGCAATTTTAGAGGTCCTATTAAACAAATACAATTTTTTCACAACTTGACTTACCCTATAAGCCATTCCGTACTAGATTTTTATCGGAACGAATCCTTCTTTTCTTAAATCGCGAGGACTGGTCAATAGTTACATGATAAAGATTATTATTTGTTAAGTTTGTAATTTAAATCTATCACATTAGTTAATAGCCCCGCAAACCCCTCGTAGTAAGCTTAAGGCGCTTGTGTGACAGAAGTGTTACGGTGAGGTTTGAATTAAGAACCCACTGGTAGACAGAATGCTGAAAAAATAGGCTACAGCTGCCTCACTAAAAATAAAACTTACATTGATAAACATAGGCGACCCCAATATAATAATAATTCTTTATTTGACTAAAGTACACTGGAGAAATTAGAATTAAAACTCCTATAGCTTGACATATTCATTAGTGACACTTCCGTGGTCCGCGTGGC
Organism: Musotima nitidalis; assembly: GCA_949126915.1. Lineage (NCBI taxonomy): Eukaryota > Metazoa > Arthropoda > Insecta > Lepidoptera > Crambidae > Musotima > Musotima nitidalis. Next base: position 2,438,209 of record OX421441.1, read on the forward strand.
TGATGGGAGACGTAATAATCTATGACCGTTATACAAGGTACGAATTACGTTACGAATATGTCTAAAGATATCCCTAAGGAATATCTTTCATTGCCTAAATTAATAGAATTTGTTTTTATATAACTTGCTTTGGCCCGCGACATCGCTCGCGTTTTATTAAAACTACTAATTTTGGAAAAATATAAAAATAGGAGCACTGTACCTCTTCAAAGTATTCTTAAATACTCCCGAGAACAATCTTATATACCTACCATTTTCCTTTAAGTTAGCGTTTATTTTTCTGAAGGTAGGGACTTCCTTCTTAACGGTGTAATATTGTGTTATTTTCCTCCGAATAATACCTTCAGCAAAGTTATCAATTATAATACGTTTCTTTGCAATTTTGTTTTTTGTTGGTGATATGAAAGTAGCAGTACCATCATTTTCACACAGCAATTTTCCTTGGCGAACAATATACCTCACTGTAGTATTCGATAAGCCTGTTACATTAGCCACTAAGTTTCGCCAAATTGACATCATTTTGAAATTCAGACGAATTTGGATCACCTTTGCGATTTTTAAAATAGTTATACACCTACATTGTAAGTATTTTGTTAAGCTTGACGTCCAATAACTTTGCCTATCGGCGGACTCATCTTCATATGTTGATATCGTGTGCGTTTTGTTACGTGCGACCGTTGTCAATACGTATTGCCGTCAACACCGACGGCCCGCGACTGAAGACATCCTCTACCCCGCGCTCGTCTCTTACCACCCCCCGCTGCCATTCGTTCCCAGCGCCCGCAGACCATGGGAGTGTCACGAACGAATATGTCGGGCTATAGGCTAGGCCTGTATCATGGGAGTTTTTAAAGAGGTACCTAACTTTAAGTATGAATTGGCTTCTTGGCGGGAAAGTAAAGTGTCTTATCTGCAGTTTTGTTTTATTTTCTAAAATTTGTGATATTTCTAACATTAATGTGTAATAACGGTGGATTATTAACCGTTAAGTGTTTGTGAACATACATGAGTGTTGGTAAATCAAACAAAGTAGTGCAACATCACTTTTTAAATTCTCCTCAAGGAGTCCATGTGAGACCTCAGTATAGTCCCACATCTTTACTGAGGACGCAAGGGGCTTAGGGGAGGGTATCTCATTTAACATTCATCATCTTTATCATCACTCATTCTCATTTACTATTAATTATATATTATTAATATATCACTTACTTGACACTGGCTAGATGTGCTAGACGCACAAAGTCATTATTTAAAAGAAAATAAAACGTTACATCCATATTATGTCTAATACGTACGTAGTATGTTTAATGATTTTGAGCCAACTATTTGAAATAAAAAACAAATTAAAATATGATAAATACCTTTATTACAAATTGCTTTCTTATATTAACTTACACAAATATGTTATGTAAATATAATTATGCCATACGTACCACTCTTCGCCTATTTCCATCTTCAGAATGTTTTTAAAAATTAAAATTAAGTTTAAAAATGACTAACGTTCATATTACAAAAATAAATAAGTGCCTAATTAAGTACTTATAACTTTAAAAATGCCTAAACAAAGACTAAGCCAAACTAGTAATACCGAACAAATTTAAAATAAATAATTTAAAGATTTTGAAGAATTTTGTAACAAAAAATATTGTACATTCATTGCAATAAATAAATAGTTAGATCAAACATCATAAATTGACACCCGTCTTGTCAGAGCTTTGTAGTGACAAGATTGTTTTAATTTTTTATTACAAAACTAGATCTAAAGTTTAAACAGGTTTAAAACTAGTGAGGTCACTGTCTCCATTTTATCAAGTAAAAGTGACAGCACTAGTTTTAAACCTGGTTCAAGTTTAGATCTTGTTTTGTAATAAGCCCCTACAAGTCTATACTTCAACTTTATGTTAGCATACTCATAACTAAATAGCGGCGGCGCATAAGTTGAACAATAAGCTTGGAAGCGCAGTAACACATTATCAGTTTTAAATCGAAGTGCGGCATGGGGGGGGGGCATAACTATAGCAACGCAGCAACGCATTGCGCTTGCGCAGTTCCTTTTAATTTCTGTCCCTTTCTTTATTTTATCTATGATTTATGCGCAGACTAATGCCAAGTTTAGTTAAATAACATGTCGCCAATTTGTTTGTTATATATCACCATCATTGCAGTCATTTGAAGTCAACTGTTGAATATAGGCATACCCAATTGTTTTAAACATTTATCAATTTGTGCCGCTTGCATCCACCGGCTTCCTGTCGCCTTGACCAGATTAACGCCCTTTACTGCGTTAGCTGGTCCGTGGTCGCCATTAAAGAACCAACCTCAACTAAGTATCATTTTGACAAACTATGCACTCCTAGAACAACGGGTAAAGATAGAATTAAATAATTTACCCTGATACGACGCGAAACGACGAAACCAAGAAATTTTCGTAATAAATGGATCGTTTTTCTAAATAATTTGCATCAAAACGACATTGCACACCACAATGACTAATTGGAATAGGTAATGTAGGCCCAAGTAAGTCAACCTCACCTGCAAGTGGTGTACCTGTCGATCAACGGACGAGGCTCTGGAAAACATAAATGTTCCCGATAAGCGGCAATAGGCTCGCCACCGCCACGTGGGACCAGCTATATAATTGGCGACATGTGGGCATATATTATGCCTATGCTAACTACCCCTTCGGGGAAACAGGTGTGATTTTATGTATGTTTTTATGGAATGTAGACTCAGTGTCTCAAGACGAAAGTCTTCGACCGGTGTGTGTTGCCAGCGATGACGTATGGGACTGAGACGTGGTGCCTGACTATGGGCCTCATAAGAAAGCTCAAAGTCGCTCAGCGTGCAATGGAGAGAGCTATGCTCGGAGTGTCCCTACGTGATCGAATCAGAAATAAGGAAATCCGTAGGAGAACTGTAGTGACCGACTTAGCAAAACGCGCTTGCAAGCTGAAGTGGCAGTGGACGGGGCACATAGCTCGAAGAACCGACGACCGATGGGGCGTTAAGGTTCTTGAATGGCGACCACGAATCAGCAAGCGTGGTAGAGGGCGGCCCTCAACGATATGAATCGATGATCTGGTCAGGGCGGCGGGGAGTCGGTGGATGCAGACGGCAAAGGATCGATCTTGGAAAGCAATTGGGCAGACCTATGTTCAGCAGTGGACTCCAAATGGCTGAAATGATGATGATGACGAAAAAAGTGGAAACAAATGGCAGTTGTTATTTCGTAAAACGAGCCCAAACTGAGTTGACTTACAACTTAGTGCTTTCGAAATTTGCTGATACGCCAACTACTTCCCGTTCGCCGCCTTAGAAAGTTTTAAATAACTATAAATTTCACCTCAATTTAAAACATGTAAAGGAATCGTAAATTTATCTTTGAAACAAACAAATGTTTGCGGAAACATAATACTTAATATGAACACAATCATTATTTAGCAATAATTTTATAACTGGTAACATTTTTTTTGAACACACAAAGTTGTCTATGACAATACAGGACGAAATAAAATCTAAAAATAAATTTTGGTATGTGATAATTATTTTGACCATATATATCTTTTTTTTACTGATTTGATCTTAAGTCGCCTGCATCCATCGGCTTCCCACCGCCTTGACCAGTTCATGGAGTGAATGACCATAATATGCATTTTGTTAGAAATATTGAATTTATTATAAATAACGTTTAAAATCAATCGTCGATTCGATCTTACATCTTAAATGACTTATAGATATTTAATATAGTATATCGTTTCCCAATAGTTAAATTCCATATCAACTAGTATTTAAGGTTTAGGGCGGCCCTACATATAAACCTTCCTCTTGAATTACTTCTTTTTTTTAAACCTTATTAATGTCTGGTGCTTAGTATTGAAAATTAAGCATATATAAGGACAGATAGAGGAAAGCGATTTTGTTTTGGGTTTTTTTTTGTTTTCTGTTGGCATTATTATGCCTTTTAAACTACATGAATAAATGTAAGTACCCAATTCTGTAAACCAAATTAAAAAAAACGTGTGGCACTCGGAGACTGCCGCGGTAAATGCTATTGCATAGCATTATTTATCAACTTATGCAATTATAAATATTTAATTATTTTATTTATGCAGTATTTTTTCTAAGCAAAACTTGAAAGTCTAAGCAGGCATGAGTCACCAGATTGCGGGGCGAAGAAGGGGATTACGCATGCGCAGTAACGCCGATACAACCAATGCCACCTAAAGACGGGTGCCTGAACTAAAGAGACCAGCGTGATATATCAAAAAGTCATTAAAAGTTCTGCTTTTTATCGATAGATGGAAAAACAAAAAAGTATCACCGCTGTGCCGGTCGGAGTAGGTTAGGTTTTTTTCGTTACGGAATTTCTGGATTCAGTCTCCACGCTCAAGGACCGCGATAGAAGCTATGCAATAGCTTAATAATTTTATTCTTTATTCTTATTCTTTTATACCATGATATTGATAATCCCGAATTTAACGATCGACCTACGACATATTCATTTAGAGTCACTTCATATTCACTTCACTTGCAGTGCGGCGAGTTTTTTCTTGAGATCAAGCAATATATTCACTTCTGGCTGCCAGACGGTTTTGTCTTTTGTGGACCCTTTAAGTTTCCTTACTTTCTCACCCTGTGAAAAAATCGCAGTTATTAGTTGAGCTATGTTAAGCAATAATGTGTTAACCCATAAAAAAACAAAGTTCTGTTAGTGACATCTAGTAACCCGGGACAGTACTACTCAACGCTCGAAAAAATTACCAAACCGGTACATATAAGTGCGGCACTGAAAATTTCGGGAATCAAGGACTTCCCCGTACAGTCACTAACAGGAATTTTGTTTTTTTGTGGGTTAACACATTATTGCTTAACATAACAGAGTTATAAATACTACAACTTTGACGAGCGATGTGGCGTGGAGGTCAGTAAACCCGCACTCCGCTCCTGAGGTCGTGGGTTCGATTCCCACGCAGGACAAATCTTTATGTGCATGGATATGAATATTTTTCTGGTTTGGGGATTTCCTATGTATATTAAGTATGCATTAACAATATGGTATACAATAAATGTATATAGACGTATGTTGACGCATCTAAATGATCGTGTTGATCTTAAAGACAATAAAGTGTATTTTATTTTATTTGTTTATTTTATTTTATAGGGCTTCTACCAAGATCTGAGGAGCCCAAGCTACCTCCAAGTTGTGCACCTGCCGATAAGCGGCGATACGCTTGCCACCTATTACGTGGGGGTGATTATATGTCTGTAAGTTAAATAATACCTGTGCAGCAACGGCTTTTTCTAATTCGGCGACGCCATCTTTGTTGCCGCCATCTTTCTTGGCGTCACTTCCCGCCTGTGCGGTGGCGAGCTGTTTCTTGAGATCCAATAGTTTGTTCACTTCCGGTTGCCAAACCGTCTTGTCTTTGGTCGATGCTTTTAGTTTACGGACTTTCTCACCCTGTAAATTAAGTAATTATAACAATTTTCTTTACCGGTAAGAGTATTTACAAAATAGTTAAATTAGTAAATCCAGCGTTGTAGTAAAAACAATAGATGCTTGCTGGCTTGCGATACCGAAAAAATGCAATAAGAGGGTCTTGGGTTCAAACCCTGTGTCACCTATCGCTCATTTGATGCAACAATAGCATAATTACACTTTAACGCAATGTTTCGGTCAATGTTTCTCCGGGTGTAATTATACTTTTCGAACATAATGACATATTTAACTAATTTTTAAAAAAATATGTAGTTACGACGTTTTTGCACCGAATGAGCACAAACTCGTTTGTTTGATAAGTAGAATTGTGAACTAAGCGTGGCCCCCTAGCACATATTTACCACAAGTACATCTTAGGGGACAGTGGTGGCTGAAAACCAGCGCCGTCTAGTGTGTATACGCTGGACAGCACGAGCTGAGCCATCACCTTTTGCTCTCTGGACCTTCGTAATTAAATTAAATTAAATTCTGGTTGTAATTTTAATATGTTGAAACTTTTTTTTTAAACGTTTAATATAAATTATGTAAAGAAAGGAATAAATGATTTATTATTTATTATTTATGTATTTTCGAAATGATGAACTATTGCTAAAGTTTTTAATTATCACTGGCAGTCGTTTTTAGGAAGTCAGTGCCTTCCAATAGCCTTAATAGCTGGTTTAACCATATAATGTAATAACAGTAATTCAGACAAATCTGGTTAGATCAGTGCAGACCCTGGGCCCTAAGCTTAGGTTTAGGGAACAAATGGGATAATCATCATCTTAGCCCATTAACGTGCCACTACTGAGAATGAGCCTCCTCTCACATACCAAGGTTCAAGGCACGCTGACCCAGTGCGGATTGGTGGAGAATGGGATAATGAAGGAAGGAAAAAGGCTTCCTAGGCTGATGATGACGTATGTATGTATGTTTCTATGGTTATGTATGTTTGAATGTATGTTTGTATGTAAGTATGAATGTTTGAAAGTACGTTTGTATGTAAGGTTTTATGTGTGTTTGTATGAATGTTTGTATGTATGTTTGTTTGTATGTATTATAATGTAATCTTGACTTTAAACTGTTTGTAATTCTACTGCAGTTTATAATCCATATTATTCAAAATAATGTTTTTCTATTAGTTAACATTATACGTATGTAAATATTATTTATTTGTATAACCTTTCGGCGCTATGGACTTACTCTGTTAGCCGACATGAACAATACTACATAGTATGCTTCATCATATCCTAGCATTATCCCGGTTGCCCTAGACTTAAGCTTAGGGTCCAGGGTCTGCTCACTTTTTTTATTTTTTTATTATCGTCTGTAAAAAAATGCTGCTTACGCACTGTCTCCCGGCCAAAAGGGGGAGACCGGGAGGGGGTGTGGGGCTCACTGCGGCCGACGCGACCACCGCAGTCCTACCCACTAAAAAACTTCAGACGACGCCCACCGCTGTTGAAAAGGGGCGAGGCACCAGTGCCCGGGTTTGTAGCTTCTGGTACCCCGCAGGGTCTGCTCACTGGTTCAACCAGATTTGACTGAATTTCAGTTATATCGCGGAGCGACTACCGTCTGACATCGGTAACCTACAACCAACATCATTCTTTTCTATGTTTAAACCAGCTATCAGGATGTTAGAAGGCACTGACTTCCTAATAACGACTGCCATAGATGTTCATGACAGCCGGGACTGACGACCTAACGTGCTTTCCGAGGCACGGAGCAAGCGATAATTACGCACATAACTTCGAAAAGTCATAGGTGCGCCACTAAGGGTTTGAACTCGAGACCCTCTGAATTTAAAGGCAAGGGGTCTCACCACTGGGCTATCGCCGATGCTGTCACTATGTATGTTTAGGTCTTTTAGAATATGCAACGGATTTTGATCAGTTTAGATAGCGTGATTCATGAGAAAGGTTTATATGTAGGTCATACGGACGAAATCGCGTGCGGTTGCTAGTTAATTATATAATAAACAAAAAAATTCTATACCTGTGCAGCGATAGCACTCTCCAACTCTGCAGTGCTTGAAGCGCTAGATTTGTTAGTATCTAGCGCTTTCTGCTGAGCTACTGTCAGTTGTTTCTTCAGTTCCAGCAACTTATTGACTTCCGGTTGCCATACTGTTTTGTCTTTAGTCGATGCTTTTAACTTTCTTACTTTTTCACCCTGTTTAGAAAAAAAAGTTAACCACCTTTTTATTTTGAATTGATATTTGGGACTTCTTGACGGGAAAGTGAACCGTCATATCTGCAGTTTTGTTTTATTTTCTAAAATTTGTGATATTTCTAATATTAATGTGTAATAACGGTGGATTATTAACCGTTAAGTGTTTGTGAATATATATGAGTGTTGGTAAATCAAACAAAGCAGTGCAACATCACTTTTCATTTTCTCTCAAGGAGTCCATGTGAGATCTCAGTATAGTCCCAAGTCTCTACTAAAGACTCAAGGGGCTTAGGGGAGGGTATCTCATTTACCATTATCATCTTTATCATTACTCATTCTCATTTACAATGAATTATCCATGTTATTAATATATCACTTACTTGACACACAGGACAAATCTTTGTGTGCATGAACATGAATATTTGTTCTGGTCTGGGTGTTTTCCTATGTATATTAAGTATGTATGTACAAAAAAAAGTACTTATGTATGTTTATCCGTTAGTATCCATATTACAAGTTCTTAATGATACTTATCTTGGAACTAAATAATTTGTGTACCTGTCAGAAAATATTTATTTATTTGCTTAAAAAATGAACTTCAGAAGGTCAGATATTAATTCAAATAAATGTTACCTGTTCAGCAATTTCTGCTTCTAACTGTGCCACTGATTGGGATCCTTTAGCATTGTCGTTCTGTAAAAAAGTTTTATTAGGTTTAATAATGGCTCTAATCAACTCTGGTCAACATAACAGTGCCCGGTAAGCGGCAATAGGCTCGCCACCTATTACGAGGGACCAACTATATAATTGGCGAAGTGTGGGCGTATAATATGCCTCTGCCTACCCTTTCGGGGAAAAAGGCGTGAATGTATATATTTATGTAATAATAATAAAAACAAAATTAAAACCGTGCCGGCTTTTGATACACAAATACAGACACGAAGTATTTATAAAATGACAAAATAATTTCATAATTTAGTTAAGTTTATTAATAATAAGTTTGTTTTGCTAATTTCATTAAAAAAGTACTTTATATATTGTTAATTTCTTAGCATAATACGTTATTATCTTAATTTCATTGAATTATTGTACTATATAAGCTAATATTGACATGCCCTTGCAGTGTTCATGTGCTGTACTAAATTAAATATTTCGTAACATCCTATACGCAAACCACATGTAACGCATTAAACTATTCGAATTTGGCAGTGCTTAATCATTGGTGCATCAAACTTATTAATTAACATGTTCAGATAATTCATCAATTAATTTTATAGAGGATGAAATAATATCGCAAAACGACGACCGACATGGCGTAGTAGCAAGTATACCCGCACTCCGCTCCTGAGGTCGTGGGTCGATTCCCACGCAGGACAAATCTTTGTGTGCATAAACATTGTTATTTGTTCTGGTCTGGGTGTTTTCCTATGTATATTTAGTATGTATTTACAAAAAAAGTATGTATGTATGTTTATCCGTTATTTAGTATCCATAACACAAGTTCTTAATGATACTTATCTTGGAATTAAATATTTGGTGTAATTGTCAGTAAATATTTATTTATTTATTTAAAAGAATAACCAAACAGCTACGCAAAAGCTTCTTGAATAGTAAATGAGTTAAAAATATTAGAAAATGGGCGTTACCACATTAGCTCTTTCGCTCTGCGTCCCAGCGTACTTCAACTTCATCTTCTCCAAAAGCTCAGGTTCAATTTTCGTGAAGAGCGGTTCGGGCTTGCCCAAAACGTGGCCATCGGGCAGATACTGAACGAATGATGGGTTTCTGTGAAAATGAATAATAAATAAGTGATATATTCACAAGAGAGTGAGAGAGTGGACTCTTGTTTTAGCGTTGGTCGTGAAGACATCGTTGTTCTGAGGCTCCTATCTTACCTGAAGATGCCCTGTGTAAGGGCGAAACACGTGTCGTGTTGAATAGTTTCTAGATTTTTCGTTTTTCGGGAAATTATAGTTGCTTACAATGGATTTCCAAAGTAACGCCTGAATCAATAAATTATATATAATAAAAACATTCTCTTACATTTTGCACAGCTGCATTTAGCCCTGAACTAAGCGAGTTTACACTATGGATTAATTGCTGTTAGCAATAAGGCCGCCCATTGTACCATATATTTGTTTATGTGATTTGATTACTTTTTTATATTTAGTGTACAATAAAGTGTTCGTTCGTTCATTCATTCATTCATTCGTTCATCATATCAGTCTTATAAAGTCCACTGCCGAACATTAGCCTCCCCAATAGATTACATTTTATTAGGGTATTTGCCCATAATCAGCACCCTGGGCAAGCAGGTTGTTGATCGCAGTTCCAGCCAGTACGCAGGATGCTGCGGGACTGTCCGAAAGGTTACGGCGGCCTCAAGACGTAGCAGGCACAAGAAGGAACATGGATGGTTTTTAGTCAGTAAAAGTCTGACACACCCTTCTGCTCCACCCACAGCGGGGAAGGTCATATACACACACCCTCACACATATACACACAAACTCACACTTACATACACACACTCAAGTTTTTTTATCTGTTCTTTTTTAGTTAGGTAATTCACAACATAAATTTTTTATTTTGTAATTTTCATTATTTTAATTTCAAGTGTTTTTGTAGTTATGTATATCAAAATTATTATTTATTTTTGTTTGCTCAAGCTTTATTTTTACAATTGGTAACTGTGGTCTGGTCTCTGCGATACAAGCTTAGCTTAGTGCAGAGCTCGCTAGATATAAGTTTTATGTATGTAAGCTTTTTGGTAAATAAATAAATAAATAAATAAATAAATAAATAAATAAATAAATAAATAAATAAATAAATAAATAAATAAATAAATAAATAAATAAATAAATAAATAAATAAATAAATAAATAAATAAATAAATAAATAAATAAATAAATAAATAAATAAATATAATAAATATTCTCTTACAATCACACCAATTCTTCAGTTCCAAGATAAGTATCACTAAGAACTTGTGTTATGGATACTAAAGAACGGATAAACATACTTAAATACTTTTTTTTTCTGTAAATACATACTTAATATACATAGGAAAACAATGATTTATTATTATTATTATTACTTACATCATCTTATTTGCTGCAATGGCGAATGTAGTATTAGAAAACTGTACTTACGTAGGATCGATCCTGAGCGCGGTGTCGTCGACGTTTAGCTGTTTGCGCAGTTTCCTCGCTGTGTCGGGCATGTAGGGAGTGATGAGAGCGCACAATAGTGCCACTAGCTGGCAGCACAGGCCGATTGCGGTGGAGCCGCGTTCCCTGAAATAAACATAAATAAATAAATATTTCAGACACTTACACCAATTATTTAGTTCCAAGATAAGTATCATTAAGAACTTGTGTTATACATACATACATACATAATGTCACGCCTCTTTCCCGTAGGGGTAGGCAGAGATCACATCCTTTCACTTGCTACGATCTTGGCACACACTTTTAGCTACATTCACACTCATTAACCTCCTCATACACGCCCGTCGTTTTATTTTTTGTATTTGGTCATAGAAGGTCTTACGTGGTCTTCCCCTCCCAACACTTCCATCCACTTGTCCATCATAAATCACTTTCGTTAATCTACTTTCATTCATCCTCTCAACATGAAACTTGTGTTATGGATACTAAATAACGGATAAACATACATAAATACTTTTTTTTTGTAAATACATACTTAATATACATAGAAATACACCCAGACCAAAACAAATATTCATATTTATAACACACAAAGATTTGTTCTGTGTGAGAATCGAACCCACGACCTCTGGAGTGAAGTGCAGGTATACTAACCTCTACCCCATATCGGTCGTCCGGTCGTTCGTCGGTACATATTAAGTATAAGACTAAAAACACCTTAATTTTTTTTTTAATATGACACGTCATAATTACCACGTCCTGCCTGATGGTAAGCAGTCGATGCAGTCCAATAAAAAAATGAAAGCACTTTATAGCGTGAAATAAGCACGGTATAAAGCGCATCCACTCATGACAGCCTGCTAAAATGTCGTTTCACGCCCCGCTTAAAAGACCCGGGATCATAGGAAATAGGAAACACATGAGCCGGCAGCGAATTCCAGAGCTTAGTGGTCTTGCTCAGAAACGACCACCCAAATTTCTTGGTTCGAGTGCTGATAGTCTGCACAGTATGTGGATGGTTTCTAAGACCAGTACGTGTAATTTGGTTGAGGAAAGGAGAGGGCGGGATGAGATCGAAAAGCTCCTTAGAACACTCGCCATAGCAGTTCCGGTAGAAAACACAATATTGGTTTGATTGATTGGGTATGACTTTGACTCAACTTGGCTTGAATTAAACCGTGACTTGATAAGAACACTGCACATTGTTGCAAATACTACTTTAACTTTTAATTTCATTGTATTTTGTGGTTTTAAATATTTTGTTTTTTTGTTAAGTTTCTGCCTTTGTGTGACTGTTGCACACGAAAGTTATTAGGTCTCCACGGAAGACCAGCGCTGTTGTGGTCCTCCACTGCAGCACATGCTGAGTGGAGTCCTTAATTGGCATATTATATTTAAACTTATTTGTAAAAATTGTTTACAGTTATGATTTCTGTTCTTTGTTTATATGTATTTATGTCTAAATAAAAAATTATTTCATATCAAATAGCTTGGCACATACTCTTATCGAGTGACTCCACACAAAAAAAAAAGAAAGATTAATATTTTATAAACTAAACACTTTGGACTTCTTGGCGGGAAAGTGAAGCGTCATGTCTGCAGTTTTGTTTTATTTTCTATAATTTGGATATTTCTAACATTAATGTTTAATAACGGTGGATTATTAACCGCTAAGTGTTTCTGAACGTACATGAGTGTTGGTAAATGAAATAAAACAGTGCAACATCACTTTTCTAATTCTCTCAAGAAATCCATGTGAGATCTCAGTATAGTCCCACATCTTTACTGAGGACTCAAGGGGCTTAGGGGGAGGGGATCTCATTTACCATTTATCATCTTTATCACCACTTATTCTCATTTACTATGATTTATAAAATATGTTATTGATATATCTCTCACTTGACACTGGCTAAATGTGCTAAACGCACGAAGCCATTATTTAAAAATAAAATTCACTTACTTGTCATCATCAGACCCCTTGAGCAGCACCCAGGGCTGTTCCGATTGCATGTGCTGGTTGCCGATCCGCGATATCGAGAGCACGTGCCTCAAAGAGTCTCGGAGACGGCCCCTTTCCATCTCGTGTACGTACGCTGGAACAATATATACTTTTAGTCACATAATAATACATACAAATATGGATAACTATAGGTATATAGATCCTAAGATCTAAGGAGTCCTTTTTTTTTACGTTGGTAGCAAAATGCGTTTACGCACTGCCTTCCGGCCAAAGGGGGACCGAAAGGGGTGTGGGACTCAACACCGGCAAACACGACCGCCAGCAGTAATACCCACTAAAAATCTTCCGACGACGACCGCCGCTTGTTGAGAAAGAGGCGGGGGGCCATTACCTTGGTTGCAGCTCTGACACCCCGCCCGCGGCCAACGTCCCCCGGACCAAAACCGGGAGTACCTCCTCAGAGAGACGCAGTGGACACGCCCCTCCTACCTCCTTGTGCGACCATAGCGTGTGTGGCCGACTTCTCGGAGGGTCCATGGTTAGACAGCAGGGGCCCCCGCTGCCTAAGACCCTTTTATTTTTTTTTTGGGATGGAAAATCATCAAATGACCTTCTCCCGCTGTGGGTGGAGCGGGAGGGTGTGTCAGACTTCTACTGACTAAAAACCATACGTGTTCCTTCTTGAGCCTGTAACACCAAGGCCGCGGTAACTCTTTCGAACAATCCCGCAACTGCCTAAGACCCTCCCGGCGCTGCTTGACGGGCCCTCCTGGCCCGCCCGCTGCGCCCTCCACAGGTCCCTCTTAGTTTCCCCCCCGGTAGTCAGTACTAAGGGCACCCAGAGTCGCCAATCTCTTGCTGTCACCTTACCTTTTCCCTAGCGCCTCCTGCGCCCTACCGGGAGGTACTCAGTCCCCCCACCACGACAAGGTGGAGACCAGTCGGGGGGGGGGAGAAAGTGTTAGCCTATATCAGCTCTTGTTATGTAACTTTAAGACCAAATTTGTACACCTACGCTATTGAAAGAAAATCAATATTTTATCTTTAATTCTTTCATTCGTTCTTTTTTTATTTATTAATTCCGTTTTTCTTTAATCATTAATTCGTTCATTCTTTAATAGTTCTTTTATTCATTCTTATTTATTCGTATTATTCATTTGTATTAGTGACACGGGTCTGGCCCAATTACAATAACTAACTCAGTGAGTAATTTTAAATGCATATATAGTTAAAAATATAATTAAAGAGGACATAAATATTCACAAAAAGACGACAATTTTGCCTGGATTGATTCCCAGCTATCTACGAATATGTCACAGTCAGGGTACTGACTCAGGGAAGCATTAAGGCCGATGTACATTCGGGCGATCGGGGAGTGATGGTGCGCAGCAGTTAGTATTTATATTTATTATTTCGTTCACTCTTTAATCATTTATTATTTATTTAAACGTTCGTTCTTACTTTATTAATCCACACTGAACTTGTGAGTCCCTGTAGACGAATGCCAGTACATTCTGCCAATTTCAGAGAATTGACCAAAACTGTCGTTTACACGAAACATTCGTTCAATCTTTTATGATTCACCCGATCCATTGTTAAATAATACACACTAACCTTGTAAGTCCCTGTTGACGAGTGCTAAGACCGTCTTGCTTGTCTCAGTGAGTGCTGTGTGTGGTATCCTTCCCTGAAAAGCCGTTGCGCAAAAACTCAGCGAGCGATGACAGAAGTTACCCAGGTTGTTTAATAACTCCGAGTTGTTTCTGTAAAAAAAAAAAAAAAATTTACTTTCTAGGCTTTCGAATTTACTAGATACGACTTCCTCTAGTGCACTCTTCAAGGACGTTTTGAACGCCACATTTATCTCCTCTTGAATTATATTTCTCATATCCTTGGCTGATATGTGTTCCACCCCAGACAAATCATCAGAACACTTTCGGCGGCGTGAGTTTGCGTTACGCGATGTAACATTATCTATCTCAGGCGACATGTTAATGGTCGAACGGGCTGGAGTGTTACTATTGTCCTTTTTCGGCTCAGCGCTGCGACAATCAGGACATCGCCAATTCTGCCTGCTTTCAGGTGTCATGAGATTAAATCTCTTGGCAGGCACACTAGCGCATTCTAGATCAAATTTTGAATCGCAATTCAAACATTTCATAAATTGTCTATTTGTAATAATGCTACGACAACCCGCGCAAGCAAAACTCGGAGGCGACATTGTATTAAAATAATGGTAGCTCAATAAAATCAATCTTCCCACCCAACGTAAGTCTCCCCAAAAATAAAAATATTTGCCTTTGGCAACACTGGTAAAAAGTCACTTTCAAAATAGTTGCTGGTAATATGAGATATTTGCAGGTACTTTAATAATCGATGTGACAGCTCTGTTTTTAAGTAAAAATTGCGGGTATAAAATTCTCACTTGTTTTTAAGAGTTTTCTGCGCTTGTGGCCGCTGATATTATTTGATAACAGTTCCAACTGGTGTTCTGACGAAGCACTACACTGTAAGAATTTCTTCACCACCGTTAATTAAGTATGTTATTGTACATAGTAAAAACTGATAGGAGCTTAAGTGTTTACCGAATGAACGAATGAATGAATGGTTTGGTCAATTATGGTCAATTATTTAGTTCCAAGATAAGTATCATTAAGAACTTGTGTTCTGGGTACTAAACAACGGATAAACATACTTATATACTTCTTTTTATTTGTAAATACATACTTTATATACATAGGAAAACACCCAGACCAGAACAAATATTCATGTTCATGCACACAGAGATTTGTCCTGTGTGGGAATCGAACCCACGACCTCTGGAGTGAAGTGTAGGTATACTGACCTCCACGCTATATCATTCGTAAAAAAATATGATATGTCTTCCACGCCATATCGGTCGTCAAAAGTTCATCAAATCATCATATTCTTAGAATTTCTTTACAATTTCATGTATTATAAGGAGTGATTGCCGTCTGACCTCCGCAACCTAGAGGGAAACATCATTCTATGGTTAAACCAGGCACTGACTTCCTAATGACGTTGAAACATCATTCTATGGTTAAACCAGGCCCTGACTTCCTAATGACGTTGAAACATCATTCTATGGTTAAACCAGCTGTCAGGAGACACTCGCTTCCTAATAACGTTGAAGGCCATTAATGTGCATGTAGATAGAGCTTCTTAGATTTTGGATACCAAATTCTTAGGAGTCCAAGCCAACTTCACCTGCAAGTAGTGCACCTACTGATCAACAGACGAAGCTCTGGCGAACGTAACAGATCCCGGTAAGCGGCAATAGGCTCGCCACCTATTAAGTGGGACCAACAATGTAATTGGCGAAATGTGGGCGTACAATATACCTCTGCCTACCCCATTGGAGAAATAGGCGTGATTGTATGTTTGTATGTAAGCTTATGGAGTGCAAAAAAGAATTGAATTGAGAAAAAATTAAGTACATACCTAGTCCCAAGTTCGACCCAACTAAAGCTGGAATCTGAACACTCTGGTCTGATAGACGCCAAGTAGAACCTCCAAACATCAGAAGGTATACCGGTGTCCTATAATAAATGTAAAAATAACGTTTATAAATATTATTTTTTCTTTAAGGTTTTTTGGTGCGTCTAGCACATATAGCCAGTGTCAAGTAAATGATATATTAATTATATATAATTTATAGTAAATGAGAATGAGTGGTAACCAAGATAATAAATCAAAGATGAAATACCCTTCCCTAAACCCCTTGAGTCCTCAGTAAAGATGTGGGACTATACTGAGATCTCACATGGACTTCTTGAGAGAAAAATTTAAAAGTGATGTTGCACTGTTTTGTTTGATTTACCAACACTTATGTATGTTCACAAACACTTAACGGTTAATAATCCACCGTTATTACATATTAATGTTAGAAATATCAAAAAAATTGGAAAATAAAACAAAACTGCAGACATGACGCTTCACTTTCCCGCCAAGAAGTCCAATTCAATGTTTATTGCACTCAATAATGTTTTTTTTTATTTATTGTACAAAATATATTAACATTATAATTTTTGTTATTAACCACTCACTCAAAATATATATTTTTAGATATTAAGTTATTTTAATTGTATTTTTTTATGCTTCTTTATTTTATGGGCGTGGGCCCTGACAGTTTTTGTTTAATAATGTGTGTAACGGGGGCGGCTGAAAACTAGCGTTGCTCGGCGTAATCTAAGCTGAGCCACTGCCTTTTGTTTTCTATTGTTCTTTTAAGTCTATTAAGTGTCTTATCCTTTGATTTTTATTTCCTTTGTTAGTTTTTTTATTCATGTTTAAAATTTTTTTTTCATTTGTTTAGGTTTAAATTTTAATATTAAGAAAACTTATTTATTTTAAACCACCACGGTTTTTTTGTGACGGTCTACATAAGATCTTAAGTTACAATTATGGACCCTTCTCGAACTCTTAGTTGTACAACCGAGCACTTACGTAAGTCACGTACGGCACGTCATTCTAGTGAATGACACATTTTCAAATTAGCGACAAGCGTCCCTAGCAGTGTCCATGGTTAGTTCTAACTGTAAATTTAAGTTCACACAACAAACAAGTTTATTAAACTATAGAATGCATGATGGGCACGGCAAACTTAGGAGAGAGGAAGCATACTAGGTCCTGCCGGATGGAAAGAAGTCGATGCACTCCTTAACAGCTCAATATCGTGGGAAAAGCACAGTAACAAGCGCACCTACTCATAACGGCCTGTATGAGGGACTATATGAGGTCTTATTTATTTATTAAGGAACTCCAACAAAGGATACACAGTACATGCAATATTATATAAAGTTGTGAGAAGATTTGTGCTCCTTCAGTTACAGGAGAACACATCATGCAAACATCATCTTTTAAACATAATTTTTAAATGTGTTTATTTAAACACAATAAAATAAAATTCAAAATAAAGTAAACAACACAAATTAAAAAACATTTAAAATTAAAATACGGAATATTATCTTAAAATATTATACAGTCAAAATTAAAAAAAAACAAACAAACAAAACCATTACAATAAAATAAAACAGGAAACGAATAAAATTTTTAGACATTTCTAGACATATTATCATATTTTTTTACGAATGATTTGGCGTGGAGGTCAGTATACCTGCACTTCACTCCAGAGGTCGTGGGTTCGATTCCCACACAGGACAAATCTTTGTGTGCATAAACATGAATATTTGTTCTGGTCTGGGTGTTTTCCTATATATATTAAGTATGTATTTAAAAAAAAGTATTTAAGAATGTTTATCCGTTCTTTAGTATCCATAACACAAGTTCTTAGTGATACTTATCTTGGAACTAAACAAATTGGCGTGATTGTAAAAGAATATTTATTTTGTAGCTAAAGTTGGCCGGTTCATATGGTTTTTTTTGTATTAAGCCCATTTGTGGTCTAATTGTGACCCAAACCTTTATTTTTATTGAACAATTGTAGATTTAAATACAGTGAAAATTTCAAATACCTGTGCATCAGTTCCAAAGACGCCGACTCCTCTTGATTTTGAGAATTTCCCTTCTTCATAGTTTAGATATTCTAGAACAATAAACATATCTTTATTAACTGTCAATACTTTTAATGACACATTAAAACAAAACTAGGGATTCGCTCGCGACTTCGTTCACGTGAAATTCGACTTTATCCCGCATTTTGTTGCAGTAACTTTTCACTCCTATTTCCCACAAGGGATAGCCAGAAGCATATTATAAGCCCACATTTCGCCAATCATATAGCTGGTCCTACGCGATAGGTGACGAGCCTATTGCCGCTTACCGGGAATTTATATGTTCGTCAGAGCCTCGTCCATTGATTGGCAGGTGCACTACTTGCCCCCCCCCCGATTGGTCTCCACCTTGTCGTGGTGGGGGGGCTCAGTACCTCCCGGTAGGGCGCAGAGGGCGCTAGGGAAAAGGTAAACTTTATATTCTCTCAGATACTTTATTGTAAATACAAGGTGCTAAGCTTAGTATGCTTGTTCAAAAGAGAGCTGTTTTGCATAGCGGCATAGTTAACATTTAAGCATGCTGTACTCTTGTAGGGTGTATTTAGTTTTGGTGGAGAACAGTATGGACTTATTATGTAATCAAATCAAGTAATGTCCTTATATAGGTTGTAAAAAGGTTGGGCCTAGGGTCTGCTCACTAGCCACTTGCGTAATTTTCAATAAAAATTATATGTAGTTGCATATGTGTAGGTATTTTATATGTGTATGTGTAAGAGTGTGTATGTGTAAGTGTCCGTACTTGTGTGTATGTTTGCTGTGGGTTGAGCCTGTGTATTTTAACGTTCGTATGTGCGTGGGTTTATACATGCAGGCGTAATTGCGTGGAAGAGTAATAATAATAATAATTTATTTCAAAACTTTGGTTTACATTCTCTGAACAGTGACCGAAGTCACCTTTTAAGCAAAAAATGCCTGTTTGTTTAAGCTCGTACATAGGTAATTGCGTGCGTTCGCAAAACACTTGCGTGTTTGCGTGCACGTGTACGTGAATTTGTACGTTCATGCATTCTAGTGTGTATTCTAACGTATATATCTCCGTACCCATATAAAAAGAAAACTAACCTGTAGCGAATAGATGTTGCACCAATACATGTCCCTCGTTGATACCCATCAGCGTCGCCGGGAACATGATGGTATGGAATGGCACGTTGTCCTTTGCCATGAACTGGTATAGCTTTACCTGGACATTAGAAAATAGTCTTATTTAACGTGTCACCTCAGTTTACAAGTTGGCAAACCCAGCCTCCATTCCTTATTAGGTGCTCGTATTTTTGATTCACAATTATACATACATACATTACATTCACGCTTGTTTTCCGAAGGGGTAGGCAAAGGCATATTAATACGCCTACACTTCACCAATTATATTGTTGGTCCCACGTAATAGGTGGCGAGCCTATTGCTGCTTATCAGGCATTGTTACGTTCGCCATTGCCTCGTTCGTTGATCGATAGGTGCACCACTTGCAGGTGAGGTTGGCTTGGGCTCCTTAGGTCTTGTTAGGATCCCTATGCACCCCTATTTATTCACATTAATTTTATTGCACTCCATAAGTTATAAAAATGGTGAAAATATAAAAAAGTACATATATGCATCAGTACCATATGTACCCTGCAGGGCACGGCAAGTAGGAGAGGCTAGAGGCCTAATGGGCGGCTTGAAAAATTCTAACAGCAGGACGTCATACACCTGCCTCTGCCAATCTGCACTGGGTCCGCGTGGTGGAGTATGACCCAATACCCTCACACTTTGATATGTGAGAGGAGGCTTGTGCTCAGTAGTGGGACGTTAATGGGCTGTGATGATGAATAATTTAAACTTACATCTATATCTTTGTCCGGTTTCCACCATTTCTCGTACTGCTTGGTAGCGTTCTGGGTGATGCTCAAGTATCCGATAGGAGCGTCAAACCACACGTAGAATACCTGGGACATTAAAAGTTTAAGGTTATAAAACTTTCAGGTAATTCTGAATATCATGCTCGCAGTAAGTATATTGTTGTACGTCTCCACTACATTCGTGATAAGTTCAACTCTGGTGACATCCGCATCGATTAACATACATACGAGGACATACCTTCAAATTAAAAAATATTTATTTCATAAACTATAACATAGTAATTGAAAACGTCAAAATTAAATATAAAAAGCAATCAAAATATTATTTATTTATTTATTTATTTATTTATTTTTGGATCTCCAACAAGAAATACACATTTCCAATACATAAAATCAATCAAAATGTTAACTGGCCCCGTGTTTTCTCAGTTACAGGAAATCACATCATGCATTATTGATATTAATTTTACATTTTCCTTTTATGAAAACCTAGATTTACAATTCAAATATAATGTGATATATGACATGAAACAAAAAGATTTCTAAAAAAATTTTAAAGTCAATTTCTTTACAATAAATTAGTAAGTTGAGTTAAAATTATGAAAATCACACCAAACAATTAAATTAAATAAAACAATCAAATTCAAAATTAAAAAAAAAAAAAAACTATCACTAGCAATACACAATACAAATTAAAGAAGACAATATAAATGAAATTTTTAGAAAGAACCCGTAACAAACAAACAGGTAACAATCAAATTGAACTTATTACTAAATGCGTGTACGTCGACACTCACACTTTTAAGTGCTTTAATATTAAATCTTTAAATGTTTTCAAATTGTTATTAAATATGTCTATGTCTCCCGAGGCACTGGATAACTTATTATATTGTTCGGACAATCTAATAAGAGGTGAGTGTTTACCAAGATTCGTACGATGTCGAGGCATACCAAAAAGAGAGCAAGGATAGCGCGGTAGTCTATGAGGTACATTGATACAGATCTTGCCGAGCAGATCCGGGCAGTCAATTTTATTATTGACTAGCTTGTAAAGAAAACTTTAGTCTAAGATCGTACGACGTGATTGAAGCGATTTAAGTTTAAAGTATGAAAGTCTTGCCTCGTACGACTTTAGGGAGTACCCTACTTTAAATCTAAATGCCAGATGACGAACGAATCTTCTTTGTACACTCTCAATTCTATCAATATGGGTCTGATATGTAGGATTCCAAGCCGTGCTACAATACTCCAATCGACTACGCACAAAACTGTTATATAAAAGCACTGTGGTTGAGAAATTTTTAAATTCCTTTGAAGATCGGAGAACAAATCCAAGTGCCCGATATGCGGCATCAATCATTTTATGATAGTGTTCTGTAAACCGCAGTTGGTCATCCAAAAAAATACCCAAATCACGAATAACGGTATTTTCATTTAGAGGGTTACCTTGTATCGTATAACATGTCTCAATTTTTTGCCGTTTTCTAGTAAATTTAAGGTGATAACATTTGCTACAATTAAGATACATTTTATTAACTGTACACCATTGATCAAGGCCATCTATATCTAGTTGAAGCAATCGTGAATCATGTTCATTTTTAATTATGCGGATTAACTTTAAGTCATCTGCAAAAAGATAAGCAGAAGAGTGTTTAAAGGTTTCGGAGATGTCGTTAACAAAAATATTGAAAAATAAAGGTCCCAAATTAGACCCCTGCGGTACACCAGATGCAGCAATGTAAGGAGCTGACTCTTCTCCATCCACTACAACTGAAGAAGGTCTAGCACAAAGATAAGATTTGCACCAGCTTAGGGCCGTATTGGTTATGCCTAATGATTGTAGTTTTCTTAGTAGTGTCTCATGGTTGACCTTAGCGAAAGCCTTGGAGAAGTCTGTATAGACTGCGTCGACTTGAAACCCCTGGTCAACAGCTACTGCCAAGTTAGAAATGTAACTAACCAGGTTAGTGTTAGTTGACTTTTCGCTCATAAAACCATGTTGATTCTCAGATAAGTATCTTTTGACGTGACTGTAGAATATTGGATAAACAAGTGACTCAAAGATCTTAGAAAAAGTTGAAATAATGGAAATTGGTCGGTAGTTAGAAATCACATCACGTTTACCGCTCTTAAAGACTGGCACAATTCTGGCTTGTTTCCATTTATCAGGGAATATACCAAATTTAATGGAAGCATTAAATATGTACTCGAGTGGGACAGAGAGGTGACGAGCACAACGAGAACAAAATATAGGAGGTATATTGTCGGGACCAGCGCCTTTTGTTAGATCAAGCATCGAAAGCTTTTTCTGTATAGACTCCCTACTGATGTAAAAATCACCAATGTCCAGACCTATCAACCTTGGCAAGTTATTATTGATCGAATTAGTGTCGTGACTAGATGGTTCATAAACTGACGAGAATTGCTTAGCAAATAGGTTAGATATGTCTTTAGTATTAGCTGCAGTCACACTATCGAGAGTCATTTCCAGCGGGTAAGAGGAGCTTGCCTTATGAAGGTTTTTAATGTGGGTCCAAAAAAACTTTGGATCCTTTCTTATCAGACTTTCCATACTTTTTATGTAATCATTATAACACATTTTAATGAGCAGCTCACATTCTCTTCGTAGGTAGGTAAATTCCATTACGTCTAGTGGATTGTTGTATTTTTTAATCTTAATGTGACATTTCAATTTTTGTTTAAGCAATTTTATAAGTCGACGGCTGTACCACAGTGGATACTTACCTCGGCAGTATACCATTTTGGGTACATTTTTTTTGATAATCTCCCGAATTATGGTGTAAAACTTACCAACCATATTATCCACATCTATGCATAACGAAAACTCTCTGTTCCAATCCACTCCATCAAGTGATCTAATTATAGCTTCATAATCCGCCCTATAATAGTTAAACTTTATGATCGTTTTAGGTTTTGTTTTATTTTTTATTAATACATTAGGGGAGAACTCAATTGCCGGGTGAAATTTATCTACGCTCCGGATGGGATGAAGACATTCGCTGATATTCACTTCGTTAATATCAGATAGTAAAAGGTCAAGTAATTTGCCTTGAAAATTTCTTACCCAATTAAACTGTTTAAGATTGTTAACAGCCAAAAAATCAAGAAGAATATCGTACAGAGAGGAAGAGGAGTTGTCGTTAGAAGCTGTACAGAAACAGTCAGTGTCACTTTGTACCCAGTCCAAGCCGCTCATGTTAAAGTCCCCAACTATGAGTGTTGAACTGTCAGAGCCAGACCCCATTACATTGCTGCAATTATCAATAAAATGTTCCAGAACTTCACTGCGTACTGGTGGTGAAAGATATACTGCACACAATTTTATGAAATTTGTACTATTCGATTGTGTTGTTTGTATTGTGACCCAGATGTCTTCACAGTGGGATTCCCATTCAGGTTTGCGGGTTGAGTTAATGTGCTTTGATACTGCCACCAACACCCCACCTCCAATCTTTTTATGATTGTTATAACTAGATGATTCACGATCCCTTCTGTACACCATAAAATTATTACCGAACAACTCGGAATCAAAGACGCCATCACAAAGCCAAGTCTCGGTAAAAACATAAACATCGTACTCACGGTTGTGTATGTGTCGACGCACCTCTGAAAGGGAACCGCGTAAGCCCCTCGTGTTTTGATAATAACATTTAATGGTATTGAATTTAAACTTAAAACTCACGTAACATGCTCCAATTACATTTTAATGGGTTTAGATAGAACACTATTTACGACAAACTATCTAGTTTTTTCAAACCAGTAACAACAACACTAGGTGATGATTCATCCTTTTTTGTGAAAATTCTACCGTAACGTACCCAAACAAACTTGTATCCTAATTCTTTGGCCCGAGCACGAGTGGCCGCATGTAGTGCCTTATTGTCAGCTGACAGATGTTCAACAACAAATATAGGTGATGGGTCATTCATAGCTATTCCAATGTGACTAGAGTTCAGCTTTTCCCTAGGATTGTTTTTGTTGTATCTAATAGCTGCGGCTAGGAAAGTGTCACGAAGTCGAGGGCTGCTTAATTTTACCAATATAGATCTAGGTCTTGCGCTTAGACTATCCTTTTTAGCAGTTCTGGTACAAATTTGAATATCGGTTTCTTTTATACTGCACTTAATCACTTTGCCAAGCTGAAGGACGGTGTTGACCAGGTTCTCCGATCTATGTTCTGGTACACATTGTATTTCCACATTATTAGATCGAGCATGTTGTTCCAGTATATTTATGCGCCTTGTTATTTCGCTAAGTGAATTCTGAAGTAAACAGTTTTCTTTTTCTAATTTCGTAATGCTAGAGGTGTTTTCATTCAAATTTGTTCTCATTTCCTCATATTTTGTGTCGTAAAACGAGAGAGATTCCTTGAACTCTGCAATTATGTCATTAATTTTCTTGTAATGAGCGTTGGTTATGTTTCTAACTGTATCTTCTATAGCCTAACTGATTTCTTGCCGAATTATTTCCCTCAGAGAGTCAGTCGAATGATCAGTTGATTGACTGAGTGCTTGCCTGCGGAGCGTTACGTTGGTTTCAGCAGGGCTGGGGCTTCGGTTAACATTTTTAGGACTATCCGGGCGGGTCGACCTCGCAGGCGTATTAGAATTATCTACTTTTGGTTGTTTGCTTGTACAAACTGGGCATTTCCAGGCATTTCTATTTTGGGCACTCATTTGTTTATATCGCCCTTCGGCTATATTAGCACAAAGTAAGTCGTACCATTGCTGACAGCTTAAACATTGTAGGCCTTTACCGCGCTTAAAGGCAGTTAAACACCCAGCACAGCTAATTGTTGACATTCTTAGAAGTGAGGTTCAAATATCAACACTTATAAGTTCCAAGCGACTTAATCAATTTATTTCAACGTAAAATAAAGTTGCTAACTGCAACTTTTAATCTGGATAAACTTTATTAATTGCTATTTATAATCTTTTTACCAATTTGGGATTTTATCCGTCAGTATGGTATCACAAATTTCATATAAATGTTTTTTATTCAGTGGCAACACTATTGCAAGTATCACTATAAGTCAGATAGTATTACACTACTCCCCGCAGTGTGGCGCTAGTTGTGGTACTTCGTTAACAATCAGGTTGTTTTTCACAATGGTAACCCTTAAGTTAAGTGTCAGCAAATGTCAATTACTGTTCATCTACTCGACACGGGGGGCGTTAGAAGTGGTACAAAGTTCACTTTTAAATAAAATATGTTCTCAACGGCTCAATGTTAACTTGTTTTATGATAGTTCATTAAATAATTTCAATTTCCACTACACTAATGTTAAGAAAAGCATTTTCCTAGGTTTCAGCTTTATTTGTTCTCCACTAACACCCACTTACTGTTTATATATAGTATATTGAAGTTTTCTTACTATTTTATTTTAAACACTCTTTTGTTTCATTATTATTGGTCACCAACAATTTCACCTATAAAGTTCGATTTCCACAGTATACTGCACTATGATACACACTATTTAAACTTTAAATTCCAATTAATTTCTAAGTTTTAATACGCGGGCGTTGTTTACTACACAAGCCAGGGTTGCCAGTGCCGATTATTACACTGAAATCACGAAGCTTAGATTCACTTATATGCAACAAAACTGTTGGAAGGGAGTAACTTCGTAATAACGACTGCCATAGTAGGGGACGTCCATTAATTACGAAAGGTGTTTTTTTTTAAATTTGGACCCCCCCCTCCTCCTTGGTGAGATGTGGTCGAACCCAATTTACCCGAGATTTACCCAATATTTTTTTAAATAATTTAATTTATTTGATTTGTCTTCTATGTACTACATTTTTCTGTGAAATAAGAGGAGAATAATGATACCACGTTTAAGGTGCACTATAACGAATGATGACCGGTGTTGATATTGTAGTATAAAATTTTACTGTGGTATAAAATGTATATTAAAAAGTTGACGTGACATTTTTATTGACCAGCGCCCCCCCCCCCCTTGGTGAGTAGTTTTGGTGAGATGTGGTCGGACCCCCCCTCCCCTATTTTAGACTCACGTAATTAATGGACGTCCCCATAGATGTTAATGACAGCCGGGACCAACAGCTTAACGTGCTTTAAAACGCGGAGCAAGCGAAAACTGCAGTATATTTTTCTCGCTACTCGGCTATCGAAGCTTACTACCTTTTAAACTGGCTGTTTTATCAAATTTTAGCTGCTTATTATCTTTATATGGGCTCACCTTATCCTCATACCCGGGTAAAGGTACAGGCACCCCCCACTTCAGGTCTCTGGTCACAGCCCTAGGTCTGAGCTTCTCCCGGAGCCATGCACGACAAACGGCACGGGCTGCTGATGACCAGTTCTTCTCACTGTTACCTATCCATGTGCGGATTGAGGGTTCTAGCTGAAAAGAAATATTTATATTGTAGGAAAACTTTTCTTTCTTTTAAATAATGGCTTCGTGCGTCTAGCACATTTAGCCAGTGTCAAGTAAGTGATATTAGATCGGGGAAAAAGTCTTTTCGCATAACGTAGGTATAAACTTATTATAAAATTTTTTTGACTGTACTATTTGTGTCTGGCTGGTTTTGGTAACATTAAAAAGGTTCCATTATAAAGAAATGAAAAAAATAAAAAAAAGTTGTTTCCCGCTATTTTTCATTTGTTTTTCTCTCCGTTAAAATGAGTGAATCTAATGAAGAAATTCGATACATTTTAAAATTTTATTATAAAAAAGGCAAAAATGCAACTCAAGCAGTGAAAAAAATTTGTGATGTTTATGGACCTGATGCAGTGTCAGTAAGAGTAGCACAAATTTGGTTCAAACGTTTTCAGTCCGGAAATTTTGATGTTAAAGATGCACCTCGCTCTGGTCGCCCTGTTACGAATAAAATGGACGCCATTTTTGAAAGAGTGGAGCAAGATCGGCATATTAGTAGTTACGATGTAGCTGAAGAACTGGGAATTGACCACAAAACAGTTTTGACCCATTTGAAGAAAGCTGGTTATACAAAAAAGCTCGATATTTGGGTGCCACACGAGCTCACTCAAAGAAACTTAATGAACCGTGTACTCATTTGCGATTCATTATTGAGACGTAATGAAACCGAGCCGTTTTTGAAGAGATTGATAACTGGCGATGAAAAGTGGATCACGTACGACAAGAACGTGCGAAAAAGGTCGTGGTCGAAAGTTGGCCAGGCTTCACAGACTGTGGCCAAACCTGGCCTAACACGAAATAAGGTGATGCTGTGTGTATGGTGGGATTGGAAGGGCATTGTTTATTATGAGCTTTTACCGCCCGGCAAAACCATCGATTCTGATCTTTAGTGCCAGCAACTGATGAGATTAAAGTCGAGAGAAAACGGCCGGAATTGATCAACAGGAAGGGTGTGGTTTTTCATCACGATAACGCTAGACCACACACATCTTTAGCCACTCAGCAAAAATTAAGAGAGTTCGACTGGGAGGTCCTAGTGCATCCACCATATAGCCCTGACCTTGCGCCTTCAGATTTTCACCTGTTTCGGTCTCTGCAGAATTCTTTAGGTTCTGTAAGGTTGACCTCAAGAGAGGACTGCCAAAACTATTTGTCCCGTTTTTTTGATCAGAAGTCCCAAAGTTTCTACAGTAACGGGATAATGTCTCTGCCCACAAAATGGCAGAAAGTTATTCAACAAAACGGTACATATATATTGTAAATAAATGTAAATAAACTTTGAAAAAAATGTCTTGACTTTTCATACAAAAATACGAAAAGACTTTTTCCCCAACCTATTATATTAATTTTATATAATTTATAGTAAATGAGAATGAGTGGTGATAAAGATAATAAATCGAAGATGAAATACCCTCTCCTAAACCCCTTGAGTCCTCAGTAAAGATGTGGGACTATACCGAGATCTCACATGGACTCCTTGAGAGAAAATTTGAAAAGTGATGTTGCACTGTTTTGTTTGATTTACCAACACTCATGTATGTTCACAAACACTTAACGGTTAATAATCCACCGTTATTACACATTAATGTTAGAAATATAACAAATTTTAGAAAATAAAACTAAACTGCAGACATGACGCTTCACTTTCCCGCCAAGAAGTCGTAGGAAATATTAAACAAGGCCATTTAGTTCAATAAATGTAAAAATACTTCACCACGCGGACCCAGTGCGACCCAAAAAAAAAAGGTGTGTGGCGTTCTGCTGTTATATTTTTTAAGCCGATTATTAAGTTTCTAACTTTGCTTAACGAATACCATATACAATAATAACTAAGATATACAAGCTTATGCACAGAAGCTCATAAGCACTCGATATATATTTTTTTCTCTTACAATTACACCAATTATTTAGTTCCAAGAAAAGTATAATTAAAAGTAAAAAGTTTTTTATTTCATAAACCATTACATAACACTTGAAAACGTCAAAACAAAATATAAATAAAAAAAACTAAATATTATTACACTTAGAACTTGTGTTATGGATACTAAATAACGGATAAACATACTTAAATACTTTTTTTTTTGTAAATTCATACGACTTAGTATCATAGGAAAACACCCAGACCAGAAAAAATATTCTTTAGACACACAAAGATTTGTTCTGAGTGGGAATCGAACCCACGACCTCAAAGTGGAGTGTGGGTATACTCGCCACCACGCCATATCGGTCGTTATAGTATAGGTGTATAGGGATCCTTCCAAGATTCAAGGAGCCCAAACCAACCTCACCTGCAAGTGGTGCACCTGCCGATCAACTCTGGCGAACAAAACAGTTCCCGGTAAGGGGCAATAGGGTCATGATAATGAGTTGATGATGATATACTGATAATGATGATCACAAATAGAACACATCTACCGTAACTGTAAAAACAGCTGCTCGCTAGGTTTTATTGCTGGCGCATAACCGCACTCTTTACACTTGGGGTCGATGATGGGCTGGTAATAATGATGAGCAGTCGATGATGATGATGAGTTGATGATGACTTTACACTTTGGGATGATGATAGAAAAACACTAAATGGAACTCACCAACTGTTAACTGTATAAACACCTACTCGCTAAGGCTTCTCTGCGGGCGTAATTACATTTGGGGGTCGATGATGAACTGATGATTAAGATGGGCTGATAGTGTGATGACTGATGAATGATGACTATGCGCATGTAATGATAAGACACTTAATGGAACTCAGCAATTGTAATAGGCTGATGACAATAGGCTGTTGGTGATGATGGACTAGTGATGATGAACTGGTGATGATGAAGATATTACACTAAATTGAACTCACCAATTGTAACTGTATAAACAGCTGCTCGCTAGGTTTAACTGTGGGCGCGTGACCGCACACTTTACACTTGGGATCGACCAGCTCAATCGCGTTAATGAGTTTTCCACATTTGTCGCACTGGTCGCCTCTAGCACTCTCGTAAAGGCAACCTGGATGAGGGCATGTGCCTTCTACGAACCTAGAAACATGAATCTACTATACATATGAGGTCATCCATAAATTACGTCACACGAATTTCATGATCTTTTGACCCCCCTTGTCACAGCTGGTCACACTTGTAAGACTTCCTCCTCCTTAGTGTGATGTCACATATTTTGCAATTGTACAGTAAAATATAACTACATCAAAACAGCAGTACCAAAATTTTCATAGTATCTGGTTTTTCAAATGTGACGTCACGAATTTTAGGATCCCCTTCAAATCATGTCACAATTCGTCAACCACCTTAACGTGTAACGTAATTTTTGAATAGCCCCATATTTACAAATTACACTTAATTAAAACGGCGCAATTCAATAATATACTTTAATACAAGTGTTTAAACCAGCGCCACCTATTCACCACTCACGGAACGTCTGCAAACGTAATTAGAAAAGCGCTATCTAGTAATAATTAAGTAAACTTCATTACACGTTTCTCAACAGCGACATCAAATCTTTATACAAAGTAAACTAAGGACTTAAGGGTCTCAAGCATTCCTTTAACAATGAAAACCGGCATTACAAAGTAGATATACGTTAATTAGTAATTCCTTAAATATTTTTATACTCCCGTATCCACTTTTCGCCTGTCGTCAGCCTAGATGAGGGCATGTGCCTTCTACAAACCAACTATTAACATGTTACAGAGACAAGTTATATGTTCTGAATAAGCAGTTAATAAAGAATCATGCTTTATTATTTAGAATAGAAAATAGAATTTATTAATTTGTTAAACATAGGTATTTTACATTAAGGTGTTGCATACTAAACAATAAAAATATATATATATATATACAATATTTAGTAACAACTGAATAAACTTTCACAGAAGTTTTTAAAATAGCGACATCTAGGCACAACATATGGAACTTCTAAAGACATAATTATAAGAGCGCCATCTAGTCACCACACACGGAACTTCTGCAAACATTTTTGAAATATTGCCATCTAGTCATAACTTGTTGAACTGCTACAATCATTTTAAAATAACGCCATCTTTTCTCACTCACTGAACTTCTACATTAATACATATATATTATCATTATAAATAAGCTTATAGAAATTGCCATGTTAAAATTAAACTAGCACCTGTTTCACAAAGTCCGAATATAAGATATAGATTGTTAATTCCACGATGCCGTATGAATTGAGCAATATTGAACTCTATATATTGGTGTTAAGAGCGTCGCCATGCATCTTCGCGGAGTGGACTGGCCATACTCGACAGGTAACTTGACAGTTTTATATAATAACAGTCAAGTAAACGCTAATGGGACTTACAAAGTAATTGTGAAAGGCCCTCAAAATATAGAAATCTTACCTATCAGCCAAGAACCGGTTGCAGTTGACACACAGGAGCTGGTCCACAGACTGGGCCTCTACAAAACCATTCTCTTTCAGTTTCAAGAACATCTTCTGTGATATTCTGTAAAAAAAAACAAAATTTATTAGTTTACAAAGTTTGTACAGTTCTCAAGTATTTTGACAGTTTTAAGGCTGAATCCTAGTTTTAAGGGAGGTCTTAAAACAGGCACTTCAAGTATTTCAATAAGACCCAAGTGTGAGTTGAAATTTGAGGATATATTTTTAATTTTTTATTAATATTTATTTATTCAACAGTCAGTAAAGAGTCCCACAAAACTATTTACACAGTTTTCTTTGGGATCACGCGTGTCTAACTTACTAAATAAAAACTTAAATATTTAGCGAAGTTTGCTGAAAAATACTTTTAATTCATAGTGCTATGAGCCACGATTTAAATCCTTTTGATTTGCTTTAATTATGAGGTTCTAAGTTCATCTAAATAATTCTTTATAACATATTTCTACTTGGTGCTGAAAAATTCTTTCCCAATACAAAACTTCAAAGACTAAAAATCTTAATTTTGTTAATTGGTATATTGTATAGCGATCCTACTAACATCTCAGGGGCTCAAGACAATATCAGCTGCAAGTCAATAATAATATCATTAATTTCATCGTTAATCATCACAGCCCATTAACGTCCCACTACTGAGCACGAGCCTCCTCACACATATCAAGGTGTGAGGGTATTGGGTCATACTCCACGCTGACCCAGTGCGGATTGGCGGAGGCAGGTGTATGGCGTCTTGCTGTTAGAATTTTTTAAGCTGCCCTTTAGGCCTCTAACATGGCTTAACGACTACCACATTTAGTAATAACCGGGACCAACGGCTTAACGTGCTTTCCAAAGCACGGAAGCGCTCCACATCAAATGCCACACAAACGGTAACCCATCCAAGGACTGACCTCTGTAAACTCTGCTGTACTTCGGTGATCATTTCCGACCACCGAGCACCGCAGAGCTACGAGCGCTATAACAAAAAGTGGTAACTTAATGCATAGCGACATATAAAACGTTCTAATAAACGAGCATATCCTTTGAGTTTCTTGCTAGTTCTTCTTACAAAGCGGTGGCTCGGAACTTAGATTTACTTACACTTAAATATTTTTTTGTATTGTTGCATTAAGTGAATCTAAGCTTCGTTATTTTAGGGTAATCATATTTCGATTGTTTTTAGAATAAAACTATTTGAAGTTTGAATAATATAGTTTACTTAAAGCGACCCGCGGTGTAAAGCGTGCAAAGTTATATACAAATGTTCAGTAGATTTACGCGAAAAATATACAGGTAATTAGGTTATTTTTCTTGTTTTATTTTTAATTTGGTGTACAATAGAGAATTTTCTATCTATCTATATACTTTTTTATATTAATAGTAGGATACATTAGAATAACACATGGCCTATTTATATTTAAAAAGACACATTGTCAATAAAGCCCCAAAAAAGTCGATATATCGTATTTTTATTCTACTCACTCTGTCTGCTCCTTAGTGCTGGTGCGACCAAAATAATCGAACCCAATGTTGAACCAACGGTACACCGAGTTGTGGATCTCGAAGTATTTGTCGCAGATCTGCTTGGGTGATATACCTTCTTCTATTGCCTGTTACAATGTTTTGTCATTTAATAAGTATACTAAAAGGGTGTATAGGGATACTGCCAAAACCTAAGGAGCCAAAGCCAACCTCACCTGCAAGTGGTGCACCTGCCGATCAACGGACGAGGCTCTGGCGAACATAACAGTGCCCGGTAAGCGGCAACAGGCTCGCCACCTATTACGTGGGACCAACTATATAATTGGCGAAGTGTGGGCGTATAATATGCCTCTGCCTACCCCTTCGGGAAAACAGGCGTGAATGTGTATGTATGTATGTATGTATGTATAAGTATACTAACCAATTCCTAATAATATTGTGATTTAATTTAATTTTAATAATTATGTATGTTTTCTTTTTTGTGACGTGTAATGTTGTATTACCAATAAATGAGTATTTGAGTATTTAACTTGTATTTATGTTTTAAAATGCAGAAGCGGGTATAGCCCAGTGCCGAGACTACTAGACATCTTATTCAGAGGCTCCCGGGTTCCAATCCTTAACACGTATGAAATTTCAAAGTCATGAGCGTAAATATCGCTTGCTCCGTACCTCGGAAAGCACGTTACTCCACCACGCTGACCCAGTGCGGATTGGCGGAGGCAGGAGTATGGCGTCCTGCTGTTAGAATTTTTCAAGCCGCCCAATTAGGCCTCTAACATGGCTTTACGACTACCACATTTAGTGATAACCGGGACCAACGGCTTAACGTACCTTCCGAAGCACGGAAGCGCTCGATATCAAATGCCACACAAACGGTCACCCCTCCAAGGACTGACCTCTGTAAACTCTGCTTTACTTCGGCGATCGTTTCCGACCACCAAGCACCGCGGAGCTACGAGCGCTTCGGAAAATATCAATTCAAAAAATAAAATTAGCAAAGTCATGCCCTGTGGTATCAGCAGAATAGTGCCAACCCTCTCATCTCTCGGGGAGTGAAATGAAAATGAAATGAAAAATTATTTATTTCAACATCACAACATAATAAATAAAAAAACAATACATAGGACACGTATAGGTTGCATGATATCGAAAAAGGCCCCCGCTCAGTATTTGCAGTGAGTCTGTGAACAAACCCATTGCACTTGAGTTTTTGAGTCGACTTAGAGAAGTCCTACCGGGTGATGGGCAGCAGCGTCATTTATTTAATTTAATTTATTTAATTATGGACAACCAGTTATTTCTTACATTATTTCTTACATCTAAACATCAAATTACACTATATAAAAGTTAAATGTACAGCATTTTAAGGTGCACCAAATGTTTTGTAGTGAACCAAAAAAAAATAAAGAAAATAATTTAAAATAATAGAGAAAAATATACCTAAATCTTGCAATAATTACAATTCTAAACTAAATAAAAATAAAAATAAGTAATTACAGATTACACACAAACATGACTTAAGCAAAGATTATGAAAATCAGAATTCAGTTCTCTTAAAATCCAGCGTAATGGCTGGAACTGCATCACCAACACCCAAAAACTCTCAATAGAACGTAATTTGTTGGGGAGGCTAATGTTCAGCAGTGGACTTTATAAGGCTGATAATAATATGATGAAATCCATGACTAGTTTTTTTTTCCTTTTAATGGCCTCGTGCAGTTTGCACATTTAGCCAGTGTCAAGTATATATTAATAACATAATAATATAAATTATAGTAAATGAGTGGTGATAAAGATGATAAATGGGAAATTAGATTCCCTCCCTTAGGGGAATTTAGGGGCCCCTTGAATCGTCAGTAAAGATGTGGGACTATACTGAGATCTCACATGGACTTCTTGAGAGAATTTGAAAAGTTATGTTGCACTGTTTTGTTTCATTTACCTACACTCATGTACGTTCACAAACACTTAACGGTTAATAATCCACTGTTATTACACATTAATGTTCGAAATATCACAAATTTTAGAAAATAAAACAAAAGTACAGACATGACGCTTCACTTTCCCGCCAAGAAGTCCCATGACTAAAGATAAATAGTTTTTTTTTTAAATTGTTTTATAAGACCTGTGAATAATGTTAAAAAAAAAGGTGATTTAAAGAAAAATATAGTTATAATACTATAAATACTTACTTTAGTTTCCGTAGCGGTACCATACTCGTCAGTTCCGCATATATACAGGATGTTGTGCCCGCACAATCTACAATATCTGTAAAAAAAATAAAAAAACATATTAGCGTTATCCCGTTTGCCCTAGACTTAGGGTCAAGACCCAGGGGCTGCTCACTGGTCTGCCAGAATTGGCTGAATCCCAGAAATTATTTCTTACTGAGATCGAATCAATGTTAATCAAACGTTCAAGACACAAGCAGAATTACTAATTCATAAATCAGTATCAATGTAATGTATTTACAAGTAGGACAAGTATTCTTTAGAAAATCTTCTTTTGTGATGTCCCAAAAATTGTCCCTTTTGAGTTATGTATATGTAAAAACAAATGAATTTGACTAATAACAACCGAAGATGGCGACGACGGGCGGTTGAGCGGGGAACATGAAGTTCAACCAATCAGAGCGCGAGGTGCGTTCTGTCGCATGCCATTTTACAATCTGACGGTTTGTCTTCGACAGATTATAATCTATCGAAAAATAATGCGTTAAATTGTGAGCGGTTTGTTACGGATTACAATTTTTCGACAGATTACAATATCGCGGGATAGATTATAATTTAACGTTATTTACAATTTTACGGTGACATATATAATCCATTGAGCATGCGATATGTACTTTATAACTTTTTTTTAAATTAATTCTCTCGTGTGTTGTAAGTATCATGGGTAAGTACTTAGTACTAAGACTAAGTAAGTAAGTAGTAATAACTAAGTAAAGTAAGTAACTAAGTACTAAGACGGTGCATGGTTGACTTTTAGAAGCCTAGCAAGACGTCTCCGTGCCTGCGGCAGAGGGGATTCCAGATGGATTTCGTGCATCAATTGCATGTAATAATTCATCAAAAATAATAAATAAAGAAATTAGCAAAAACAACCAAACGGTCTCTTCGGTATTTAATCTACTAATAACTTGCGATTAATAGCTTAGAAGTATAACTGCCGAAAAAAAGACGAGACGCAACTTTACATATGTAATATTGAGGATCTTAACAAGCTATTTTATTTTTAACCAAACGTTCTCATGTGTTATGTGATGTAGATTTGTGTCTGTTTTTTTCTTGTTATTACCGTTCCAAATGACAAAGAACAATCAATCAAAGTGAAAAAGCTCAATTTTAGCGATCTCACATAACTCCCCGCCTTAAGTATGTTCATTCGTTGTATACTACCATAGCTTAACTCAGTTTGTGGCTATTAAAATCTTCATAGCTATCTATAGCATACCTATGTAAAAATCTAAATAAATGAACTAAGAAATGAACTGTGAATCTTGAATTAACGACCGATATGGCGTGATAAATACTTGCACAAAGCTGCTAAGTTCGTGGGCTCAATTCCCAGACAGGGAAAATATTTGTGTGCATAAACATCTACATTTTTGCTGGCATGGGTGTTTCCTATGTAAATAAAGTATAAAAAAAAGTAATTATGTTTGTTTATTCGACGACCGAAATGGCGTGGAGGCGACACTCCGCTCCTGAGGTCGTGGGTTCGATTCCCACACGGGACAAATCTTTGTAAGCATAAACATGAAAACTTGTTCCGGTCTGGGTGTTGTCGTATGTATGTTATTAAAAAAAAATATCCGTTATTTAGTATCCATAACACAAGTTTTCGATAATACTTATCTTGGAATTTAATAAGTAGTGTAATTGTTAGAAAATATTTATGAATGAACTAATGGGTATAAATACGCTCGAATACGCTCAGCTGCTCATACCCATTCAGCTAAGGCTCTCGCCTTCCAATACAAGCCACCTAGCCTTCCGCTTAGCGTGCACTCATCCGACAAGGCTTCCCGCCTTCTAACACACGCCACCTAGCCTTCCGCAAAGTGTGCGTCTTTCAGTCAAGGCTTCCCGCCTTCCAACATGCGCCACCTAGCCTTCCGCTTAGTGCACGCCGCGTCGGTGCCTCCCCAGGCGCCGATCGCTTCAGATGTCGCCTTCATGGTAGAAATACTAAAGGCTATTACAGGGAGAGGTTTAGTCGGTTCAAGTCCGACATAAACACACATCGGGTGTGTGGTATGCGGGGGCATTATCTCCCTCCTCCCACCGTGGGGGGTAGTTCCAAGTAGGGTTGTTGTTGGTTTTCTGGAACGCAAAAAAAAAAAAAAAAATCAGCTGCTCACTCTCGTTTCAGCGTTGGTCGTGAAGACATCGTTGTTCTGAGGCTCCTATCTTACCTGAAGATGCCCTGTGTAAGGGCGAAACACGTGTCGTGTTGAATAGTTTCTCGATTTTTCGGGAAATAGTTACGCGGGAATTGTTACAAAGATATTTTTAATCTGCATGCATTTTTAATGCTGTGCATTCCTATAATTGAGGGAGTACACATAATGTTACAGGATGTCACGTATTATTGTATTTTTGTCGTGTTATTTAATAAAGGGTGTTATTTAACGTGTCTTCAAAATTAATAAATTGCCAACCTAACCTAACCTTTTTGTAGGGTGTTATTTAACATGTCTTCAAAATTAATAAATTGCCAACCTAACCTAACCTTTTTGTACATCAAAAATACTGATTGAGCACCTAATCACCTATTAGATGCTCACTCAGTATTTTTGATGATCAAAAAAGCTTTTTTTAGAGGTTTAGTTTATTATATTCCTTTAATAAATAAATAATCCATCACTTACTTACAATGGATTTCCGCAAAGTAACGCCTGAATAAATACATTATTTGAAATGAACTAACCTTGCAAAAATATCAGCGGACAGTACACATCCGATGATGTTCCCAAGATGAGGCACGTTGTTCACGTAGGGCAGAGCTGACGTTATCAGAATGTTCTTTCGACCTTTCACTGGTAAGCTGAAGATAAAAAGAGTATATGGAGGACAGCCCTTGCAAGCGGCCCATAGCCTTCAAAATCAGAGAGTATCGGGTTCAAACCCTGGTGGCTTTTCGAAGTTAATTGCGTAATTATCGATTGCTTCGTGTCGCGGATAGCACTCTCTCTAGGCTTCTAACATGGCTTAACGACCACCACATTTAGTGATAACCGGAACCAACGACTTAACGTGCCTTTCGGAGCACGGAAGCGCTCGATATCAAATGTCACACAAACGGTCACCCATCCAAGAACTGATCTCTGTAAACTCTGCTTTACATCGGTGATCGTTTCCGACCACTGAGCACCGCGGAGCCAAGAGCGCTGCCTCAATCAAAATAGATTAGCATAATACTTACACAACTTTTTCATTTTTAACTGGCGCTGGCAGCTTTTGCACTCCATTCAGCCAGCTTTCGGAGGCAGCCTCCAACTCATCTGCAGTTGGTCCAGAAACTACCTCGTCTGGTGAACTGTAATAATAAATATGTATTTATGTACATACATAACGCTGGTTTAATGGAATATTGAATTAATTCGAAGAGATGATTTTTGGGACATTATAAAAGAAAATCTATTTATGAGGACTTATTCCATTTGTTGACGCATAACATGCAAAAGCGATATGTTATTTAATAGTGTTTCTTGTCTTTTGAACGTTTGATTAATATGGATGAAATCTCAGTAAAAAATGAAAAGACTGTCTGTACGTAACTTAAATCTGACGTGTCTACTAATGGGTCTACGTTATATTAAGCCAGCGATAATCTCAAGAACATAAATCTTATTTGGGTATGGGCAAAATCTGCCTACAACTATTTAAATTGTATCTACAATCACTAGCAAACGTTTGGAATCGCTTACTTGAAATAAGTTCCTACCGTACGAAGTATGCGTCTTGAGTACGAAGTAATGATATTGCCTTGATTTTAGTAAAGTACTTAAGTTAAGTTTTAAAAATAATATATACCAAATCTGTTATTTAATTCATAGATATGAACTTGCAGTGAGCAGTACAGTTTTACCAATGCTTTTTATACCAAAGGACATTCAATAGGATATCTATGAGCCTGTAAAAGGATACAAAATACAATTGAAATGTTTTGCGACTTATCGAAAGCTTTTGATTGTGTCGACCATAGGACCTTTAGAACCATAGAAGCCTACTTTTATGGCGAGAATGATAACTCAAAATCTTACTTCCAGAATAAAAAGTTAAATTCGGTTCTTATCTACAGACTGGAATCCCACAAGGCTGTATTTTAGGTCTTGTTTTATTTCACGTGTGTACAAATGATCTTCTTTTCTGCACACACTACATACACAACACTAAACAATATTGAAAACTGACAGAATGTCAATAATAATAATAATATTTTTATAAATAAATTAACACGTGTTACGTATCGGTGCTAACACGTGCCAAAGGCCAGCGACCTCAATAACTACACATGCCTCGAATCAGCATTTCCTACTAAATCTGGCACGAGGCGCTGCATCAGCATCGACATCATTTACGGGCTGCAGTTATTACGCAACTAGATGAAATTATTTCGGAAGCATATATAAGGCATCTGCAGAGACGGAGAGGCAGAGGTTAGGCATCGCGCCTAGTATTAGTTAGTAATTAGTTGTATGTACAGATAGGATGTAGTTCTCACATCGAACTCATTCATCTTTAGGTTAATTTAGATTAATAAATGTCATTTTAAGTTATTCTCGTTTCCTTCTTGCACCCTCCGACATGTGGAAAACATAATTGGCGCAGTCGGTAGGATACTCGCGGGTTAGTTAGCTAGCTAGATCGTGGACATTTCTTTATCGTAAAGAAGACACATCAACGGCAACACTACAACCTGGGGGACTTTCAAGTCGCCGCTCCGAGTATCCAAGAATCAACTTGAAGAAACATGCATCGGAGGTTATCCAGACATTGATACCGCAAAAAGAACAACAGAATTAAGTAAGTACTCTAGAATCGTTCTCGAGTTGCGTCCCCTTATTTTTAGAACCCTCCTCATAGATTTTCTTTTATAGATAAATCGAGGATACCTAGATTAGGATATATTTAAGTAACTACTCTAGAATCATTATCTTTAGAACCTCCTACTCAGATTTTCTATCGTAGATAATCAAGGATACCTAGATTAGGACATATATTTAGAGCTTGCATAGATTCTACATATTAGAATGCAGTCTAGTGCAGTAATTGGACTCCTTTAGATTGCAAAATATATTTTTGTAGTATAGATATTAGTTAAGATGTCGAGAAAAATTATTAACGCGATTTATTACACTATATAACCAATTTTACTCATAGATCAATAAATTACAGGATGTATTATTTTAAATTATTACCTAGAACGTTAACGTGATACTCATATGATTCTTTCTCTTGGATAACATTAAAATATATGATATATTCAGAAAACAAGATGGATAATTAACTTAAAAGCTAAACTTTTGTACGATAGTTAATTAACGGAACTGTAAATGAAATTATATTATTATAATATTTGATTTGTTTTTTTTTGAGTTACATATAACAAGGTAAATAAATCAATTATATTTAAAAGAAGGAATAATTTGTGGTTTTAAATTACCTTAGAGATGAATAACCAACAAACCTTTGTTTTTGTCGTATATGACCATGTATAAGTTACGAAATTGAAAGCGATTAAATACGTCGTATTGAATTATTTTAAGGATATAATACTACTTAGTGCCTTTTATATTTATACAGCTTACAGTAGTTTAAAAACGTCGTATAAGCTTCTATACAACTGTTCATGTGATTATTACACGATTTATAGTCATAAACCAATTCTGTCGTATTAGCAACGACTATGCAACTCTTACACCGACATATAATAAATAAGTAATAAAATAAAATATTATATATCTAGATATTATTATATAATCTGTCTAAAGTAAAACTATCTATTCAATTTTGTGTCTAAGATCATAATATTTTCATATGGTATTTTGATTCTTTACAATAAGCATGCTCCACTCAAACGAGTTAGAGTTAGGTATAATCCTGCCCCTTGGCTGACTGATAGTATAAAGAAGCAGATGGTTCTTCGTGACAGAGCAAAGAGTAGGCTGAAGCGTTTTCCGTCAGACCTCAATTTGGTATACTACAAAGAACTTCGTAATTACGTTGGTCGCTTGTGTAGGGCTGCAAAGAGGCAGCATTTTCATGATTCCCTGCTTAATCGTAGTACTTCCGATGTCTGGAAGTTTTTGAAGTCTGTGGGTGTGGGCAAGTCTGTTCAGTGTGAGTCTTTGGGTTTCAACATCAGCGATTTAAACTCTTTTTTCTCTCGGCCGCCTGAAGCAGTTAGCACCGCACTTAAGAGTTCCACCTTGTTGCAGCTTTCTCATAGATCCCGGCCTGATTGGGCTGTGTTTCAGTTTCGTACTGTCTCGCAGTCGGATGTCCAAAAATCCATTTGCTCCATATCGTCTGATGCGGCTGGTGAGGATGGCTTGTGCTCGAAAATGATTACATTGATTCTCCCACAAATCCTTTGCATCCTTGCTCATATTTTTAATTTCTCTTTCTCCTCATCTTCTGTTCCTTCTATTTGGAAAATGGCTCATGTTATTCCTTTGCCTAAAATTTCGTCTCCTTCTTTGCCTAGCCATTTCCGTCCCATATCCATTTTGCCTTTCCTATCTAAAGTTCTCGAGCACTTGGTACACCGACAATTTTCGGCTTTCGCGTCTTTGCATACTCTTATTAGCCCTTTTCAGTCGGGTTTTCGTGTTGGCCAT
Organism: Musotima nitidalis; assembly: GCA_949126915.1. Taxonomy (NCBI): domain Eukaryota; kingdom Metazoa; phylum Arthropoda; class Insecta; order Lepidoptera; family Crambidae; genus Musotima; species Musotima nitidalis. The sequence goes on from OX421441.1 coordinate 2,479,523, forward strand.
ACTGTCTCTGCACTCGTCAATGTCACTGACGACATTCGCTGGGCTATGGATAACAAACTTCTTACGGTTGTAGCATTGCTTGATTTCAGCAATGCTTTTAATTCAGTCGATGCTGATATCCTTCTTGCCATACTGGAATCCGTTCACGTGTCTGATCTAGCTCTAGGGTGGTTTAAATCCTATCTTTCAGATCGCACGCTGTGTGTTCGCCATAATGATGAAGTCTCTGATTGGTGTAGTATTTCTTCAGGTGTGCCGCAGGGCGGAGTTCTCTCCCCGTTGCTTTTTTCTCTTTTCATTAATTCGATCACGGAGGTCATTGTTACTTCTCGCTTCCATCTGTATGCAGACGATCTGCAAATTTATGGCCACTTTTCGTTGCTCAATGCTGATGATGGTATTGCTGCCTTGAATGCAGACCTGTGCCGCATTGGTGAATGGGCAGAAGCCCATGGTCTCCGTTTGAATCCGGTCAAATCTCAAGCTATTGTAATAGGTAGCCGTTATTTTGCTACTGGTGACATTATGCAGAAGTTACCTCCTGTGGTTTTGGGGAGTTCCTCTATTGCGTATTCCGGTACCGTTAAGAACCTTGGTGTTCAGATGAATAGCACTTTATCTTGGGGGACGCATGTGAGCGAGTTAAGTCGCAAGGTATTTTTTACTTTTCATTCGCTGAAATGTCTTCAGGGTTATTTACCTGAGGCCTCAAGGGTACTCCTTGTGCAGGCCCTGGTCTTTCCTGTATTGGATTATGCGGATGTCTGTTACTTAGATGCCACGGAGGAGCTCCTAAATAAGCTTGAGAGACTGCAAAATGCGTGTATTCGTTTTATTTATGGCTTGAGAAAGTATGATCACGTGTCGAGTTATCGCAAAGCTCTGAATTGGCTTCCCATTCGAAGGCGCAGAGACTCTCGTATCCTATGTTTACTGTACAATTCTCTTTTTAATCGTATCTTCGTGAGCGGTTTTCTTTTATTCATGCGCCTGGTTCCTCATGTAGGTCAAATCTCCTTTTACTCCTGAAATTCCCCTCTCATAATTCCGATTTCTTTTCCTATTCGTTTTCTGTGCATGCGGTTAGGCTGTGGAATGCGTTGCCGGTCATTATTCGCACTTCCAAAAGTATTTCCATTTTTAAGAAGGCAGTAAAGGAACACTTCCTTGCTGCCTGCTGCTAGCTGTTTCTTTTTGTCTAATTGTTTAATTTTAATATGTTATTGTTTGATTTTAGTTTTTATTTTTGTTTTATTTTAGTTTGTTTTGTTACGTATTTTGTGCACGTGTCTACTTTGTATATGTTTTTTCCTTTTTTCGGTCTGCTGGAAGAAATTCCTTTTAGGGATAAGCAGTGCCGTTGTACATGTCTTTCATAACTTCTATCTTTGTGTATGTTCCGTATGTGCATAAATTGTTAAATAAATAAATAAATAAATGACTTAAGTTCAGAGACTTACATTTACTGCCTGAATTAGGTAGGATAACTGTGTTTCATGTTATCCTAGACTATAATATTACATGATAAATCTACATTAAATTCTGTGAGGTCAAACTTCATTAAATATTACATTAAACGCAAACTCATAAAAAAAAAATTAAAATTAGATAAACTAAAGTAGTAAAGTATTTTATTACTATCAGCGAATTTTCTGTATCTACATTATGTTAAAGTCTAAGTATTGTGTTACAACTATATTACAGTCTCTATAGTTTGTACTACTTAAATCTAGTAATTTATCTAACTCATTGTACAAAAATGGTCCTGGAAGCATGAAAAAGTCTATTCATATAAGCATATTTACTTTTACATTGCTATTTAATAGTTAGATGTCCCATAAAGTAAATTCCATGCCTACATTAGGATAGTCACAAGCTATAAGAAGTTCTAAGAAAAATAAAAGGGTATAAAATTTGTGCAATAGGTACTTATTACTAATACGAAGTAAAACTAGGACAAGCGAAATTGTTTATAAAATGATAGGTAGACATTTTAAGCACCTATAAAACTAAAACGTAATTAATAAAATAAACAATGTCATTTAAAATTGCTGATTATGCGAATCGCGAAAAATTAAATTGCAGTGTCAGATTTATTGCAGTATACATTAATTATGCATAGAAACGATATCGAATGATATCACTAATACGGGTTCTATTTAAAGGAAAAATATCATGTTATATAAATAGTTGACTTTAAGATATATATAATACTTTGCTTACTTAAAATTTTAGCGGTACCTAAAATTATTTTACAATAAAGCTTAATGCGATTTAGGTGCAGTTATAACAGAATTAAAATATAACGTATTTCGGATATTAACTTTGCTGGGCACTCAGTGTTACCTGTCTTACTATTCCATGGTTAATTATCAGAAATGCACAACCATGATTTGCAAGTTTAAAGTTGTTACAGATCATAAGCCCTTGCAGCGGATTATGAGCCTTAAAACCTAATTGTAATAATAAGACTTACAAGATGGCGTTTGAAATTAACTGAATACGATTTCACCGTTATAACTAGAAATTCATAACCGTTGAGATTAGTTCCATAATAGCAAATCCCTCGGAAAACGAACTATCCGTTGATGACTCTCGCACTCTTACTTCTTCAGGAGCCGCAGATAGTTCTATACAGAAAATCCCATCTTGGAAGTTCCTATTTCTGTTGAACCTTTGAACAAATTTGCTACAACAAATAGTTTTTACACAATTATCAGAATCCAATATCGAGGAGAACGTTATAAATGTAATACAAAAAAATACGTTCACCCTAAAATTAAGACAGACCTTATTAATTAACCCAACTCTAACTATGTATACTATTAATCACCAAGCACTAATTAAATTCACTAAGGTTCTAGATAATCTAAGAAGGAATCCTAAATAAAACTATTAAATAAATAGGTATAGATAACTGTTTTATAAGTATTAAAAGAATGCTTAAGCTACAATTTACAATTGTTGCATTCATTTGCTATTTCGCAAATGTAAGCAGATTCTCCGTATCACTGTTAGGTAGTCAGGGTTTGAACATGCTTAGTGAGGATTATATTACATTGCCTATAATCTAAACTATAAATAATTAACATTTTTATTTTTCTATTATCTATTCTTATACAAACCAGATCTTTCCGTCTCTTGTTAATTAATTCTTTAATGGCTGACAGAGCAAGAAAAAATAATTAATTAAATTTGTTTCCTATAGGCAACCATTAACACGTTCATTATATTGATAAAATTAACCTATATTAACCGATAGTATTAATTTCCCAACACTTTTATGTACCTCAGCATAAGTTTTGAAGATGTAATATGCATATATACCAAACTAAATGGCTTCTTTAAAAGCAATATAAAATATAACTGTTTGGTTCTATAATATCTATTTTTATTCACGTTTATCTATCCTGGATATCAAAAACCCATATAAAAATCGTATTGAAATAAACTCGGTTTCGATAAAATGTCATAAAGCAGCGGTAATAGTAACCATCATTACGTAATGAAGTGTAATTCAAATTCAAATAATTTAATTGTAGATCATAGGTAGAAATACAGACGTTTGCTTAAATATAATAATAAAGTTCGTTATGTCTTGCCATAAGCGGCGTACAAATGGAACACATCCAGTAAAGATATAATATATATAGTAGCAGTAATACATATAACAACAATTTAATTAAATTGTGTAACAAATATCTAAATTTTATGTTTAAAATTTGTCGGTTAAATATTCATGTACATTGTAATACGTTTTTGTGTATAAAAGATAAATAGTTTTATATATTGGTGTACATCACGACACCTATTAATGATCACTATACAGACATATTAGAGTTTATACGACTGTTTAGTGACTCCAGCACGGTACCAATTCGTACAAAATAGGCCTTTCTCATTGGTTTTAACGCCTCTAGTTAAAAGGAAAAATTGAAGCGACCTATTAAATGTTTGTTGGATAAAGTAAAATTGGTTATAAGAAAACAGATTAGTTAGTTAGAACAGATAGTTATAGTAATAGAGATAATGTTGCAGATAGCCTTACCTAGAAACCTATATGTATGTAATATAAATTATCCACCATAAACTGAACCTATCCTCATCCCATATAGCAATTCATGAATATCTTCTAAGTACATAGTGACAGAAAGTCTGAAATAACCTTTATGGTATCCCTGCCACGTATCAAAGATGTAATGGAACAATGGTCTTCGTGAAGATAATCTGGACTGCCAGTCATCGAGTCACAACGCAACATCCTGCTAAGTTTATGAAAAAAAATTATATAGGAAACACATGAAAAAGAAAAAAGAAACTACAACTGAAGTTAAGAATTTTTTAAGAAATAGAGAAAATTACTCAGCTGACACCACCACTGGGTCATCCATACCTTCGTGAGTGACGAAAGAGGTGGTATCTATACAGGTATACCACGACGCGTTAACGAACACCCATGTAGTGCCATCATTACAATTCACTAGGTAACCGTGTTCTGGACGTAACCGGCTCAGCATCAGGTTGACATCCGGTATGGCCATGGAGATGATCCACGGCACTGCGTCGTAGTGAGCCAGCTTATCCTCGCCAATCCCCAGAACCATCATCACGAGAGCAGCGCCACGGAAAGGACAGCGCAAGGCAACAACCGGATACACTTCACAATCTTCGAAGTCGATTATTTCCATCATTAGAAAGGAGGAAAACAATATATACGTATAGTGCCTGGGCAAGAGAATGCAAACGAATGCAACACAATTTACCTATCCACCGCTATATTATATTACAAAAAAGGAATAAACTATAAAATGCAGTATAAGCAAAACCTAGGAATATTAACATATGCAGAAATCTATTGCATAGATCAGCACTATTCTCAACTTCGTTTTCAAATAGTTGCTGTTCTAAGGGTGGAGGTGTTACGTATCGGTGCTAACACGTGCCAAAGGCCAGCGACCTCAATAACTACACATGCCTCGAATCAGCATTTCCTACTAAATCTGACACGAGGCACTGCATCAGCATCGACATCATTTACGGGCTGCAGTTATTACGCAACTAGATGAAATTATTTCGGAAGCATATATAAGGCATCTGCAGAGACGGAGAGGCAGAGGTTAGGCATCGCGCCTAGTATTAGTTAGTAATTAGTTGTATGTACAGATAGGATGTAGTTCTCACATCGAACTCATTCATCTTTAGATTAATTTAGATTAATAAATGTCATTTTAAGTTATTCTCGTTTCCTTCTTGCACCCTCCGACATGTGGAAAACATAATTCGTGTGATGCTATTTTCCTTGTCGTTTAAAAAAAACTATGAGGTAAATAGTGCACTTTTACATTGGTAATGCTAGTAAGATTGACTTACCCAATGGGCGATAGCAAACTGGATAGCTGAGGAATGCCCAACACAGAGGTACTGGCGAAGGGACCATTTGGGGATCCATTCCATTGTTTGAGGGCATCCTGTCAATAACATGTTATTTTTAGATTGATTTTTGATATATGATGATTGACGAAGCGCAACTCCGTGGTACTAGGTGGTCGGAAAGGCCGGACGATTACAAAAGTTAAGCATAGTTCACAGAGGTCAGTCCTTGGATGGGTGACCGTTTGTGTAGCATTTAAAATCGAGCGATTCCGTACTTCGGAAGACACAGTAAGCTGTTAGTCACGGTTATCACTATATGTCGTAGTCGTTAAGCCAAGGTTATTAGGCGACAGGCCGCGTCGACGGCACGACGGACCTCAAACGCGCGGGTCTGTTCGAACGGGTTACCACGGCACCAGATCATGGTAGACTCGAGAAGGAACATGATTGGTTTCTGATTTTCCATTCGAAAAAAAAAGTTCTTTTGAAAATATCGAAGAACCAGTACGATAGTGCCTCCGTTAATCTGCACTGGATCCGCGTGGTGGAATAATCGAAATCTCTTTTGCCACGGTTCATTTTTATTTATGTCACATGTCATAGTGACAGTCATCCTGCCTGATGGTAAGCAGAGATCATGACACTATTATGGGTTTATATTCATTTCTTTGCATATAAGGGGGTTATGCAATAAAATAATATTTATCCAAGGGTTTGATTCCCACACAGGACAAATCTTTGTGTGCATGAATATGAATATTTGTTCTGGTCTGGGTGTTTTCTATGTATATTAAGTATATATTTACAAAAAAAAGTATTTGAGTATGTTTATCCGTTGTTTAGTATCCATAACACAAGTTTTTAATGATAATTATCTTGGAACTAAATAATTGGTGTGACACGTACTGATTGCATGATAACGAATGAGGCTCAGTATTTGCAATGCGTCTGTGAACAAAACTGCACTGGTTTTTAGCAAGAGCCAGGTGAAGATGGCGCTGAAGATGGAAGGTTCCACTAACCTGCACTGCCTTAGCAGAAGCCAACTCATCGACCCATCGTGCAATATTCTTAAACTCTGCGGCGTACGGCTTCAAGTCTGTGCTGTAGTGGAGGGGATATACTGTGCTCCATATTGATATATCGGCTGCTGAAAGCTTTTCCTGTAAAGAGAGAAGTTTTCTTATTTCAAAATTAATATTTTGGGTGTATAGGGATCCTGCTAAGATCTGAGAAGCCCTTTTTTATGTTTTACGTCGGTAACAAAATGCGTTTACGCACTGCCTCCAGGCCAATAGGGGGACCGAGAGGGGAGTGTGGGGCTCACTACCGGCAGACGCGACTGCCAGCAGTCCTACCCACTAAAAAGCTTTTGACGACCCCCACCGCTGTTGAAAAAGTGGCGGGGGGCCAGTGCCAAGGTTTATAGCTTCTGATACCCCGCCCGCGGCCAACGTCCCCCGGTTCAGAACCGGGAATAGGGATCCTACCAAGATCTGAGGAGCCCAAGCCAACCTCACCTGCAAGTGGTGCACCTGCCGAACAACGCACAAGGCTCTGGCGAAAAGAAAAAAGTTCCCGGTAAGCGGCAATAGGCTTGCCATCAAGTAGGACCAACTATATAACTGGCGTAATGTGAGCGTATAATATGCCTCTGCCCGCCTGCCCAGCGTGGTGATTATGGGCAAATACTCCCAATAGAATGTAATCTATTGGGGAGGCCAATGTTCGGCAGTGGACTTTATAAGGCTGATATGATGATGAAATAACCAATTGCCGAAACCAGTAATGAGTGATTTTTGACTCTTTGATGGCAGATATGGCGTGGAGACGAGTATATACGCACACCGCTCCTGAGGTCGTGGGTTAAATGACAATGACAATTACACCAATTATTTAGTTCCAAGATAAGTATCATTAAGAACTTGTGTTATGGAAACTAAACAACAGATAAACATACTTACATACTTCTTTTTTGTTGTAAATACATACTTAATATACATAGGAAAACACCCAGACCAGAACAAATATTCATGCTCCTGCACACAAAGATTTGTCCTGCGTGGGAATCGAACCCACGACCTTAAGAGCAGAGAGCGGATCTTAACGCCACAAAGCCATATCGGTCGTCATGAGTTCGATTTCGACACAAGACAAATCTTTGTGTGCGTAAACATGAATATTTCTTCTGTTCGGGTATATTAAGTATGTATTTACGATTATAATTATTTGTATATGATTATCCGTTATTTAGTATCCACATATATCACAAGTTCTCAATGATACTTATCTTGGAACTAAATAACTGGCGTAATTGTTAGAAAATATTTATTTAAAAAATAATTTCCATTTATTTTATTTATGATAAGAGAATTAAGTGCACCCATTAAGACCACGAATCAGCAAACGTAGTAGAGGGCGGCCCCCAACTTCATCTGGCTGAAATGATGATGATCATGATGAATTAAGTGCAATGCGACTCACCCCCAATATATATTTATGTTTGGCGAGCAGTTTGTCTACAACAGCCAGGCTGGCTTGTAGAGCTTGCTTCAGGTCTGGTGACGGGGACTTGGTGGAGATGACCGCTGCCACCACAGGCTGGAGCCTAGTTGCTTCCCACTCCTGCATTTGTTGACTGGAAAAAGGAAAATAATAAAGATTAAGTGCGTCTTAATAGAGGGAGTAGACAAGAAAACACATTAAGCAAGTGATGGATTAAAAAGAGTGGAGTATCTCTAATATCTCTGAGTATCTCATAATTATTATTATTATCCCGACAATTACGTTCAACAAAGGGCTTGTCGTGAACGCCGCTTGTTTGCGCCACCCACGTGTCGCACTGCTGCGCACTATCACACCCCGATCGCTTGAATGCATATCGGTCTTAATGCTTTGTGTCAGCACCCTAACTGTGACATATTCGTAGATAGCTGGGAATCAATCCGGGCAAATTGTCGTCTTTTTGTGAATATAAATGTCCTCTTTAATTATATTTTTAACTTTATGCATGTAAAATTACTCACTAAGTTAGTTATTGTAATTGGGCCAGACCCGTGTCACTAATACAAATGAATAAATAATCTCTCGTTTCAGCGTATGTCGTGAAGACATCGTTGTTCTGAGGCTCCTATCTTACCTGAAGATGCCCTGTGTAAGGGTGAAACACGTGTCGTGTTAAATAATTTCTCGATTTTTCGGGAAATAGTAGCGCGGGAATTGTTACAAAGATATTTTTAATCCATCACTTGCTTACAATGGATTTCCGCTAAGTAACGCCTGAATCAATAAATTATTTAAGAAAACACATTATACCATTTGCAGTATTATATGTCATAACACATATTTTGAGCAGTGTTGTACTTGCGCTAGCAGCAAGCGGCAATAGCCTGGTGGCGAGACCCATAGCCCTCAAAATCAGAAGGTATAGGGTTCAAACCTATCGCTTTTCGAAGTTATGTGCGAAAAAAAAAAAAAATTATCACTTGCTCCGAGCCTCGGAAAACACTTTAAGCCGTGGTCCCGGCTATCATGAACATCTATGGCAGTCGTTATAAGAAAGTCAGTGCCTTTTAACATCCTGACAGCCAATTTAACCATAGAATGATGTTCCCCTTTGGATTGAGGAGGTCGCTTCATGTAATAACTGAAATTCTTGAGTATATCACGCTCACTTATATGTTTCCGCGGTGGTAGCGTCATGTGTCGGGACGTTGCGCTCCCTAAAATATGGTTGAGCGTAACGCGTCTGCTCATGTCTACTATGTTTATCCGTAATTATGTTCATATTGCTAAAAAGAGTTTTGTCTCCCTTTTTTTTTCTTTTTCAAATCTTGTGACTGCAGAACACAATTGTTTTAATATTATGTATTTTAATTGTAACTGGCGGGAGAAAAACCAACCTTGACGATTTTCTTGCCCGTTCTTTTACGATCAAGTTCCCGCCCGCAGTGAATGGGCGCGTTAGTTTATAAGTATGACATTCATAAGAGCTGAGCCTAACTTGAATAAATGAATTTTTAATTTTAATTTTTTAATTCAGTCATACCTGATTAAACCAGTGAGCAGACACTGGGCTATATTTTATTAGGACAGTCGACCGGTTATCCGATAAACGTGTTGCTGGGCAGTGTCGAACTATCGAATTTGTCGGATTACAGATAACTACCCCAAATACCTCATAGTAAGGATTTTTTTGATAAAGAATACCTTGCAATTCGACAAATTACAGCTCAAAATTGAAAGATTATCATGAAGTGGTGCGTACAAGTTGCAATCTGTTTATCATGCATCAGCTTTATTTGTGAAGATTTTCCAAAACAATGTTTGTGTTCCTACATTCAACAGTGATAAGCACGTCGGATTACAGGGGGCGGCGGATCAGACAGGAGCCGGTTTACCGGGGGTCCGAGAGGGGGGGGTATTTCTAATTTAAAACGCAATCAAAACTGGGACACAGCTAGTTATGTAAATATCATCTCACCATTGCCCATTGTCAGACAAATCCAACACAGGGAACAGGTACTGGGCGGCAGCATTGCTAGAGAAGAAGCCGAGCTGATCATCCACCTCGAGGTAAGGCAGCGACCGAGGGCCTGCGAATATATCGTCTGAAACAGACACCACTCATTATGATGGCACAGGTTAGTATGAAGCTTGTTGTTAGTTAAGGAATGGCAAAAATAAATAAATAGATGCATACAAGTAAGGTAAAGTCGTGGTAAGCAGCAAACGCTCGCCACCTATTATGTGAAATCTACATATAAATGGCAAAAAAAGTAAAATAATAAAAACTTGAGAGGTGTCAAGGGACACCCGGATGGAACGAAGTTCCTTTCGATTAATTAGTGAAGGAATTGTAATAAAATTTTAAAAATTACATTGAAAAAAAATATTTTATTTTATTAAAAAACAAGAAAAAAAATACAAACAAATCAATAAATTAAATAATAAAACGCTTAAAAAGAGGAAACAAAAACCCCTCCTGGGTGAAAGCCAGGTATCCTAGCCACTAGACCGTGAAAAATGTCGTGACAACTTTTCTTAAGATTTTATTCCGTCTAGCCCCCTTTTTTTTTTTTTTTTTTTTTTATTATCGTCTGTAAAAAAATGCTGCTTACGCACTGTCTCCCGGCCAAAAGGGGGAGACCGGGAGGGGGTGTGGGGCTCACTGCGGCCGACACGACCACCGCAGTCCTACCCACTTAAAAAACTTCAGACGACGCCCACCGCTGTTAAAAAGGGGCGAGGCACCAGTGCCCGGGTTTGTAGCTTCTGGAACCCCGCCCGCGGCCAACGTCCCCCGGATCAGAACCGGGGAGACCTCCTAAGGAAGGCGCAATTTGCAGCGCCCCCCCTACCTCCTTGTGCGGCCATGGCGTAACTGGCCGACTTCGGGGGGGGTCTATGGCGAGACGGAAGGGGCCCCCTGCCCCCGCCGCCTAAGACCCCCCGGGCGCTGCCTGACGGGCCCTCCTGGCCCGCCCGCTGCGCCAACGGCGTAGCCGGAGAGAGAGCGGATCCCGCTCCCTCTCCCGCTCCGCGGCCTCCTTCTGCGACATCACCACTTCGCAGAAGGAGGCCATCGCCTCCCATGCCGTCTCGCTGTCGACCATCTTTTGCATGATGGTCGGCAGCGAGAGAGCCACCCCACCCAGGGCCGCGGCTAACGTCGACCGCGGCCCCGCCAACGCAGGGCACGCCACCAGAGTGTGCTGCGCATCATCCATCGCGCAGTCACAGTGGTGGCAACACCGGGTCGACTCCCCCCCGGCGACGTCACACAGATACTTCCCAAAGCACCCGTGCCCGGAAAGTACCTGTGTGAGCCGGAAAGTCATCGACCCCCACCGACGGCCGACCCATCGCTCTAAGATGGGCCCGACCGCCTCGAGGATACGGCGCCTCGATCCTTCGGCACGTAGTTCGGCGCTCCTGTGTAGTCCGTCTAGCCCCCTTTCACAACGCGCGATAAGGAACTTCGTTCAAAAAAAGTTCTATATTTCATAAACTATTACATAGCACATGAAAAGGTCAAATTAAAATATAAAAAATCCTACACTGTAATGTCACAATGCACTAGAACAGGCATTAATACGATATCGAACAAAATTACACTACAATGGATCAAAGGACATAGTGGATTAATGGGTAACGATGCAGCTGACGAACAGAGCATAACACACACACAATCCCAAGGGTTGTGGTCCTATATTCCAGGTTGCAAGCAGTCCAAGGAAGCCATGCCGTCACTAAGACGTTAAACTAACTAGGCGACTTTTACGACTGGACAGAAATAGCCTGCGCCTGGTAGCAGGGACCATCACCGGGCACTGCTCACTGAACAAACATTTACACACTAGAGGAGTCACAGACAGCCCCTTGTGCAGAGCGTGTATGGTGGCTGAGGAAACGGTCCCACACGTGCTCCTGGAATGCACAGGCGTGGCTGACATACCGGAGGTAACCCTAGGATCGCCGAGTTCCATGGCAGAAGTTTTGTACGGATTTGGAAACCTGATCTGCTTCTGGAGAGAGGTGGGCTGGCTGGAGTGAGCAAATATGGCTGCAAAGGCTCACGTACAATGGTACATAACAAGGACTAAGTGCGGAAACCACCACCACTAACATAGAACACTGAGTGAAATGTGGGAGTATAATCTGCTTACCCTGCAGCGAAATAGGCATTATTATATATAAAAGGAATGACTGGAATAATCCAGTATACGCTGAATGCAGAAAAATAGTTAAAATAATGATAGAGCTAGCTTACTTCATAGAAAGCTGACATTTTATAATTTTCTTAAATATTTTGACGAAGAACAATGCTTATATAATATGGACAATCAACCCTGGCCCAGCAAATGGAATATACTACTACTGGCAAATTACTGCTGATAATGAATGCATAGGGGCATTGCCAAAATGTTTTTTTTAATGTGTAGTTGCTATTCAAGATCTGCAGGAGTTATATTAATGTTTAGGTAAAATAATAATTAAATCCCTAAAATGGTTGTTTAAAAGTGAGGAAGTTAAATTTACTATGAAGGATCATCACTAAAATATTTATATAAGTGAAACTGCTATTAGTATTTTTGCAGGGAGTTAAAATAATATATTTTTCTTGTTTATTAAAAGGATAATCAAATCACTAAAATGGGTGTGATGATAACTTCAACCATACAGGATGATTGATGACATCTTAAAATCTGGCCCAACACAAATAATAAAGTACACTCATCACATGAGAACAGCTACCCAATATCCTCTGACCTTGCTTTTATTGCAAATATCGAAAAATAATACATACATACATTCACGCCTGCTTCCTCGAAGGGGTAGGCAGAGGCATATTATTTACGCACACTTCGCCAATTTATATAGTTGGTCCCACTTAATAAGTGGCGAGCCTATTGCTGCTTACCGGGCACTCTACTATAAATTTACAATACATCTGCCAGGTTTGAGTAATTTTTGCATTATTCTTTTATAATATCTTCATCATCATTTTTATAGCTATATGAAGGCCACTGCTGAATTTAGGCCTATAAATCCCCAAAAGATTTCCACATTTATTTATGAAATAATGATAGAGCTAGCTTACTCCATAAAAAGCTGACATTTTATAATTTTCTTAAATATTTAGACCAAGAACAATGCTTATATAATATGGACAATCAACATATGACGACCGATATGGCGTGTAGGTCAGTATACCTGCACTTCACTCAAGAGTCGTGGGTTCGATTCCCAAACAGGACAAATCTTTGTGTGGATGAACATGAATATTTGTTCTGGTCTGGGTGCTCTTCTATGTATCTTAAGTATATATTTACAAAAAAAAAGTATTTATGTATAATTATCCATTATTTAGTATCCACAACACAAGTTCTTAATGATACTTATCTTGGAACTAAATAATTGGTGTAAGTGTAAGAGAATATTTATTGAATGATCATGTCCCACCTACGTCCACTTCATGCCACCTTGACCTACTCGTTACCCCATTGGGTATGAGGCTGTCCTTTACGATGTTTGCTGGTTTTCAGTCACAAAAAAATGATTATTGACTTTAAATTTACTAAATGAGCTTTTCAATGGTATACCAACTCTAGTAAATCATATTGAATAAGTCATGAACACCAACATAATTGTACAAGTAAATTATAATTATCATTTGAGGATAATGTCATGAACCGCATATAAATAGCCACATTTTCTCATACAATTAAAAAATTTCCAAAGACAATAATTTTGCTGTTATATATTTACAAAAACTAATATTATAATTTAATTGTTATATTAAAAATAAAGGAGAACTTGGTTTTGTTTATAGGGTAAATTTCTGAAACTAAGGGACAAAAAATTATAAATTAATTCCCCTATGGAAAACATGTCTCTTATTGATTTGTGCAAAGCTAAACATTTATTTAAAACATGTGAGATAAAGATCAAAATAATCAGATTGTAAAAGGTGAGACCAATCAGAAGATATACTAAATTTGGCAGTATGAATTGTTATGCACTAATAAGGTACTGGTTTCTGCAGATAATTATTTATATTAATATTTTTTTCATTTCAATATTTCCTAATTCTGAGTTCATAGGAAATTAAATGCATGGAAATTCCAGTTTACTTGGATTTATAATAGATCAGAACTATGTTTATCCTTAGTTTTATCAGCGGTGTAAAATCTAGGCGGAAGCTAGGCACTGCAATTATTGTATGACTAATCACATAGGTACATTCTTCATAGGAACTGATGCAACATGAGGAAAATCAGAAAAAACCTACCTACGATTTTATTAAAATCCACAAATAAATTCACATAACTAAGGCAAAAAACGTTTCAGTTATATTATAAGACAGCTAAAGGGTTTGGAAACTACAGTTATGATATTATTTAATGAGAATTAAGCGGAAAATAATAAAAATATACTAACCAGTAAACGCCGCGGTCTGCAGTTGCACACTTTTTTCAGCCAAATTGGCAGCTATTAGCAACTTTAACGTTGAAGTGTTATTAGGGTTCGTAAATATCTTCATTTCACTGAATTTACACTCAGTATTATTTTAAGCTATTACAATTTATAGGTAAAATAACCTTAAATTCCACCTGAGATTCCAACTTACTTGACTTTGACTACAACTTTGACTGACGTAGCAGCTGTCGGACTTGCTCACGGTGACATGACAGATGTCTTTTTTTTCTTTTAACTAATGGCTTTGTGCGTTAAGCACATTTAGCCAGTGTCAAGCTATATATAATAATTATATTTAATAGACAGTAAATGAGAATGAGTGGTGGTAAAGATGATAAATGAGATGCCCTCCCCTCAACCCCTTGAGTCCTCAGTAAAGATATGGGACTATAATGAAAAAATAATAAAAAATAACATATACTTTTTGTCTTTAAAATCAACATGATAATTTACATTCGTCAAACATTCACACACAAAGTGGAAATTCGATATATTTTTTAAACAACAATGAAAGAGATAAGAGCGATACCCTAATAAAGAAATAAAAGCAAATGAGTTTTTTGTCAGAACTTGTCAAGTTTTGTCTGTTGTGGTTTTTATCAAGGTTTGTCAAGGGAGGGAATTGTCCGCCTGTCAGTCAGTCTGCCGGTGACTCTAACGAGGCTTCCAAAAGGTAACGAGATTGATAAGAATGCCTTAAGAAACCCATCTCGGCTTTTTTCAAATTATATCTTAAGATCTAATACAATTAAAGAAATAAAATATTAAGATTACCGCTGTTCTGAAAACTAACAAAGTCTAATATCTAAAGATCATATCTCAACTAGTCTTAAGAAAGAAAGGAGCAATTCATGTCACTTCCAGGCAGACTAATTGTCGTTCATAAAATCTTTCACACTATAATAAGCCTTCTGGCAGCGTATTGTACATGCGTATACTGTTCCCCGCAAAAGAATTTGTAACTTTATGGAGCCTATACTTGGGCATAGCCAGTTTATTCTTAGTTCTGAAGTTAAAATTATGTCTATCACTATTTTACTCAACTTACTTTTATTTTTATGAGTATGCAGTAAGTTTTCATAAATGCACTGTGAATACACAGTCATTATCCCTATCTCCTTAAACTTATCCCTCAATGAGTCGCGAGATCTCATACCATAGATAGCACGGACAGCCCTTTTTGCAGCACAAAGATACACTCAACATCTGCAGCATTACCCCACAGCAGTATAGTCCGGTCATTTTAGACATAAAAATAGTGATCAAATAAAGAAAATTCCGACAGAGCCAAATCTTCGTAGAGACCTTAGGTTTACCACAAGGAATAAAGTGTCAAAAGTCCCCATCAGTCCCATGTGAGCTTAGGGACTTATTCGGGGCCCAAGGTCAAAATTTTAGGTTTTTTGGATTTTAATCGAAAACGGTAAGTTTTATCGAAAAAATACCTCAAAGCAAAGTTGTAGATCTTAAAATTCTATATAAAAATGGTTTATGATTTTTTCTCTAAGACCCACTATTTCCCAGATACTGCGCTTGTAAGAATGACGCTCTACATAATATGCACACATTTCCATACCACCTGTGAGGTAGTGTACTCGGCGCGTTTTTTGATTTGTGATACCTGTATACATACATACATACAATCACGCCTAATTCCCCCGGAGGGCACAGGCATATTATACGCCCACACATCGCCAATTACATTATTGGCCCCACGAAAGGGAAGCCTCGGAAAGCACGTTAAGCCCTTGGTCCCGTGTCATGAACATCAATGGCAGTCGTTATTAGGAAGTCAGTGCCTTGTAACAGACTGACAGCTGGTTAAACCAAATAATGACGTTTCCCACTGGGTTGCGGATGTTAGACGGTAGTCGCTCCACGTAATAACTAGAATTCAGTCAAATCTGGTTGAACCAGTGAGCAGACCCCGGGCCCTAAGCTTAAGTCTAGGGCAACCGGGATAATGCTGGGATATGATGACCGTGAGTCGATTTAACTGACGGATTTTACTTGACTTTACCTGTGACTAAATTACGAAAACGCTGCATTTATGCAAATAACTTGATTTATTTAATTATTTGAAACTAGCAAAAACTCCAAACGAGTGAGTCCATATCGGAAATAAAAAAGGAGCAACGACCCTCTTCATTGAGGAGACGTATACGTAGACGACTTCAATAGTAGACGCTTGTAATAGATACATATAGTCACTCGAACTGCTCGTTCAACACTAAAAGAAGCAGGTATACGTGAACGACACCACATGGACAAAAGAATAGGCAGATGTTATTCAAGTAGAGGGGATTCGGTAAGGGACCGGCGGTCATTTTAGAGTAAATTTTCTTAGAATAGTATAATGTATTGCATAAAAGAGACACGAGTAGGCATTTTTGCTTGCTTGAGTACCTAAATATGTATAGACGTGGCATATGTGTGCATATTATGTAGAACGTGATTCTTACAAGCGCAGTATCTGGGAAATAGTGGGTCTTAGAGAAAAAATCATAAACCATTTTTATATAGAATTTTAAGATCTACAACTTTGCTTTGAGGTATTTTTTCGATAAAACTTACCGTTTTCGAGAAAAATCCAAAAAACCTAAAATTTTGACCTTGGGCCCCGAATAAGTCCCTAAGCTCACATGGGACTGATGGGGACTTTTGACACTTTATTCCTTGTGGTAAACCTAAGGTCTCTACGAAGATTTGGCTCTGTCGGAATTTTCTTTATTCCAATTGTCTAAAATGACCGGACTAAGTAAGCCATATGTCATAACACTGTGGAAGTAGCTGAAGTAGACTAGACGAGCTGTTTTAATGTCCGTTAGTTGGCGGATCTTCTTCACGGCATAACCTGCAGAACTCAGTCTGCCCGGATTTTTCCCGATGTGAGACCCCAATTGCAACCTGTAGTCTAGTGTTATACCCAGAAAAACCGTCTCATTTACTAATTCTATTTCATCGTCTCTAACCCTAACACTGGTTTGAGCAAGCCGCACATTAGGGAAGGTGAGATCTCACATGAACTTTTTGAGAGAATGTGTCAAGTGATGTTGCACTGTTCTGTTTAATTTACCAACAATATGTTCACAAACACTTAACGGTTAATAATCCACAGTTTTGACACATTTAATGTTCCAAATATCACAAATTTTAGAACATAAAACCTGACAACAAATTCCCAGATCAGTAGGATGAGCACCGGCTACGTCGGATTATGGCTTTTTTCATTGTCTTCTCCTGTAATTATGAAGTGAATTGTCCAAAAGAACTATAAGACCTAATCGTTTCATGCTCTAAAAATCCCGCCCTCTTCTGAATTTGTACAACTACAAGAAAGATTTGTACAACTATACTTAGTTGTACAAATCTGTATAATACATTGTACATTACATTTACATACATTTTAGATATATTCTCTGAAGGAATATATCCAAAATTAAAAATCGGTGTATAGGGATCCTACTAAGACCTTAGGGGCGGTAACTTTATGCTTTGCGTATTTTCTTTTAAATAATATTATTAAATAGTTTGTCGTAAAAATGTAACAATACGGTGTATCTTTTATTCAAAATTGTGAGAAGACTCTCCAAATGCGTCTCGAACTGAAAAGTAAGGGGCCACCAAGGCCTGATATTGCACTTACTCAAAAGTGTAATACGAAAACTAGAAAAACGGTTAAGTAATTCATTGATTTTTACAAGAATGTGATTGATGTCTTTGCTCGCCAAAAAGACCTGCGAATGGATTCCCTATGCCAATAAAATAAATTGTAAGCTCTGGTTTTTTTTTGTTGTGAACACCCATCAAAAAACGTCACGAGCCGCCTCTGCACGTATCTATCTGGTACACTCAGCCCCATGCACTGCAGGGCGACCGGGTTATGTGCACATCCTCGCATCAGTCCTACCACATAAATGAACACAATTCGTGCTTGTCTAAGGAACTACTCTTACACTGTGCAGACCACCTCAAAGAATTTGAGTAAGGCTTTGGAATAATCTGAGGGCGCATTTTTTTTTCCTATTAAATAATGGCTTCGTGCGTTTTGTAAACACTTATATTTATGCAAATAACTTGAATTATTTAATTACTTGGCATAGGCAAATACTCTGAACGAGTGAATCAATATCTAAGGAAAAAAGGCCTTGAATGTGTTAAGTAAATGAAAAACAGTTTTACAATTGAAATAATTTATTTATAAAAATTATTCATTTCTGTCACCTAAAATCTTCTACACTATAAATCACTATTATAGTCAACAACGATTTGGAATATAAACTTAAAATTAAAAGACACATATACAAAATGCAAGTGAGTACATAATAATAATATTATTTAAATAAATTATGAACTAAATTTCACTTTTTTTTTTATATTTTGAGGCACAAGTATACTATTTATACAATTTATATTATTATTGCTTCATTCTGTTCTATAAAAAAAAATATGTTATTTAATTTAGGCTTTTTTCACACTAACAATATTATGACATTTATTTTAATGACCTAAAAATAAAACACGACACATTATTGAATTAATTAATTGGCACTGTTAAAACAAATAGGTAGGATTGTATGATGATTCAATTATTAGTCTTTCAACATAAAACGTTTTTAGGCTAATTTTAATATGATTGAAGAAATTTTATTTGATTTTAAAACATTGCATTCAAGGAGCATATCATTGGCACTGTTGTATAAAAACAATGTGTATAGGATTGTCTACAATATTTTTAAGGGTTGTTCAACACAAATCGATATTAGACGACTGATATGGCGTAGAGGCGAGTATACCCGCACTCCGCTCCTGAGTTCGTGGTTCGATAAGTATGTTTATCCGTTATTTAGTATACTTCAGACAAGTTCTTAATGATACTTATCTTGAAACTAAGTAATTGATGTAATACTCACAAAATATTTTATTATTATGGTCAATTCGCTTGTATGATACAACAAAAATGTCTTGTATTATTTGACGTTGAGCCTGAACAATTTCAATAGGCAGACTAAACAAGCTCATACACAATCAAAGCTATTTATTTTTCTTTTAATATGTTGGAAGTTGCACTCCACAATTCATTTCCTACTTTTTCAGATTTTTCAATAATTACACATACAATCAAAGATACTTTACAATCAATTAGTAATTTATTTTTTATTTAACCTAAAATTTGATACTAATCATAACATACCTTTTTTAAGTAATTCAAAATCACAATAAGCTTTAATAATTCATTTAAAACAAAACGAATTATAGAACTTCTTATCATGGAGATAGAGGTAAGGAGAAAAGCTGTAAATAACAGTTCTAAATCCCTACATGATACTAGAGTAAGAGAATATGACTTAAACTGAGGACGACAAATGTATGGACAAAAACCGTATCCCAAAGTATCACACCGCAAACTATTTATCCAAAATTTTAATTTCGCAAGAAAATATTTGTCAAAATAACTTTTCACATAATTTCTTTTTGTCAAACGGCTTTTAGATAATTTCTTTTTTTTTCCTGTAACCTGTGTTCGCAATAAATTATTTGATTGATTAGAGTTTCACGTAGTGAAGTGTGCTGAGTGGGTGAAAATATTGGCGCTTGCTTTAAACGACCCCCACTCTAGATAAACGCCTATTGACGACTTTTGCACGCACAACGATGCGTTTTCAATACTCAACGTACTCAACATATAATTTTGAATTTACATTAGGTATTATTGAATATTAACACAAAGTTCTGGATATCCCTATCCTGCATATCTGTTATATTACGAGAATGGTTCTCCTTACATCTACCCTCCATGCTTGTTACCATTCTTTATTAATATTTGTTAGAAAATAAACGTAAAATTCGAATAAAAAGAGTTAATAGATATGCATTTTGAATTATAGATACTATAATAGTTTATTTAAATTTACCTGCCTATTTTTATCACACACATATAATATATATATATATATTGTGAGGGCTTGCCTTCTAAAGATGAAAGAAAAATAATATTTAATCTAGTTCGGGTATTGATTTAAACTATATTATGTTAAATAACTTATTGATACAGGCGTTACTTTGCGATAATTCATTGTAAGCAAGTGATGGAACAAAAATATCTTTGTGACAATTCCCGCACAACTATAATTTCCCGAAGATTCGAGAAACAATTCAACAGGACACGTGTTTCGCCCTTACACAGGGCATCTTCAGGGTAAGATTTCAGACAGCCTCTGAACAACGATGTCTTCACAATCAACGCTGAAACGTGAGAACTCTCACACAAAAATATTTTATTTTATTACTTGCTTAAATTATGTAAAATTATAATTATAAAATTACTAATAATTCTTGAGACCTGCCTCTGCCAATACGAACTGGGTCTTTATGGTTGAGTCCTATGCCCTTTTTACCTTGGTTCGTCAGCTTGGGCTGACATTATAATGACATGAATGCACACGTCAAAATGGCGGCCAATATTCTTTATCGACATCAAATCATAATGCCTATTGTATTAAAGTTCATTTTTCCAATATAATTAAACCAAACTTTTCACTGGTGCTAGCACGCTTTTTAAGCTAAATTTAAATAAATTATATTGCATTTTCAGCTATATATAATTAAAAGTTTTTAAAAATATATGTAGTTTTATTTTCGAGCTACGAAATGGATTGAAAATAAACATAAAAACTACTTTAGTTCAGTACTGTTTTGGCGTAAATTTTAACATTAATCACATTATCACTTAACTGCTATAATATCACATCATAAAAAAAATATATAATTAATCTAATTACACACGGAAATAATTACAAATAAAGGCTTTCTTTTGTATAACTAGACTAATAACTCATTTTTTATAATTTGAATTATTTGAAATCACAATGCAATAAAAATAATAAATAATAATGTCTCCTACAATCACACCAATTATTTAATTCCATTATAAGTATCATTAGAAACTTGTGTTATGCATACTAAATATCGGAAAAACATACATAAATACTTTTTATTTTGTAAATACATACATGCACTCAAAGTTTTTTCCTTGGTGGAAATCGAACTAAAGACCTCTTGACTGCAGGTATACTAACCTACGTGCATAATAGAATAATACATTAACAAAATAAATATGTTAGTAAGTCTCGGCAATAGGCTTGCCACCTATTACGTGACACCAACTTTGCAATTGGCGAAATGTGGCGTATAATATGCCTCTGCCTACCCCTGCGGGAAACAGGCATAAATGTTTGTATGTATGTAGTTAGTCTAGATATACAAAGTATTTGCAAATAAATTAGAAATGTGAATATTAATGTAGATGTCTACATATATTTTAGTAGCTTACTGCTATGGGATATTTAAACTTAGGTTTTAGAAATGATTTAGTGCTTAACTTGTCGTAAACAAAGCAGGGCCTATTATAAAGAAATATCTAAAGTTAAACCAGGTTGAAAACTATTGCTGTCACTTTTGTTTGATAAAATGAAGACAGTGACTGACTTCTTGGCGGGAAAGTGCAGCGTCATGTCTGCAGTTTTGTTTTATTTACTATAATTTGTGATATTTTTAACATTAATTTGTAATAACGGTGGATTATTAACCTTTAAGTGTTTGAGAACATACATGAGTGTTGGTAAATGAAACAAAACAGTGCAACATCACTTTTCAAATTCTCTCAAGGAGTCCATGTGAGATCTTACTTAGTATAGTCCCACATCTTTACTGAAGACTCAAGGGGCTTAGGGGAGAGTATCTCATTTATCATCTTTACCATCACTCATTCTCATATACTATGAATTATCTCTTTTACTATTGATATATCATTTACTTGACACTGGCTAAATGTGCTGGACGCACGAAGTCATTAATTAAAAAAAAGAAGATAAAGACAGTGACAGCACTAGTTTTAATACTGGTTTAACTTTAGACCTTGTTTTTTAATAAGCCCCAGATAGTTCCAAATTAGTCATGCTATTTTAACAGCACATTTTGATTCTGATTTGACAATTTTATGGGTTTTTTATAATGGTTATAAAATTGTAACCTCAAATTAACTAGCCTTGACGTTTCGTGCCCTTTCTTTTACGATCAAGCTATTCTAGCTCCCGCCCGCAGTGAATGGGGGCGCTAGTTTTCAATATGACATTCATAAGAGCTTTATTGAGCCAAACTTGAGTCAACGAATTTGACTTTGACCAAAAATTTTTGTTTAAAATACGACTCAGTCGATAAAGTTCCAATTCGTAAAATGCCAAAATAGTAACAAAGAGCAGCTAGTATGTTTTTATGTGTTTTCCTATGAATGTATTTATGTATTTTGAAGCGTTGTTTAGTATCCATAATACAAGTTTTTAAAGATACTTATCTGGGAACTAAATAATTGGTTTCATTATCAGAAAAATATTTTTTTATTTACAAAATAACCTTGCATCTAATCAATTTCGTGTCAATTTGCTAAGTTGGTAATTTTGCGAATAAGCCATTTTTCGAATTAACCAAAAATACACATTTATCCCAAGATCATATCGCACCTTCGGTAAGACATGGGCATAATTGTCAAAAATTGAGAAAATTTTGTTAGGTAGGTATGCAAAAGTGTTTTAAAAATGCCTTTTCAACTGGTAGGATAAAGACACCATAATATTATATAGTTTATCTTATCGCGGGGGCCACATTTTGACCCTTATGTCGGATCTTTTGTGCATCCTCTTGCCCTTCACTCCAAATCTCCAAATATTGTTACCATCATCTTTATGACAGTCTTTGCAGATTGGAGCCCATAGTCTCTTGGTTGTGGGTAGGCCACCCCCAGGAGACTCATTCGGCAAGCAGCCAACGAGTCACAGGTACACAGCAGGTGTTCCATAGACTCGTCTTCGTCACCACATCTACGACATAGCGGTGATTGCACTAGTCGCATCCTGTGGAGCATTTTGTTTGCGGCATAATGCCCTGTTAGAGCCCCAATTATCAGTCTGGCTTGATTATATAGTTAACTTTATGTATAGGAGAATTACTTTAGAGTAATATTACCTAAACAAGATCGCATTGTGCGCAAAAAACATCTTAAAGTGGCTCTCCTGTAAAATTAAATACTGCAATTATGCACTTGACTTTCCGAAGGTGCGATATATTTGTCTCATTTGGGTGGGGAAAACAAAAAATATAAAAATGGCAATTCATAAACACAATCATTATAGCATTCAACCCGGTCGTTAGATTTACGCTAAGAACCCAGGGTCTGCACACTGTTCTAGCCAGATTTAGCTTCATTAATTATTACACTGCCGATTCAACCTAGGGGAAACATCATTCTATGAATAAACCATTCTATTATTTTTTATTAAGACCTCCATGTACAACTAAGCTGCAATAAAGATATTTGAATTGAAACCAACATCAGTATCAATAAGTGCGAAAACAGCTTGAACAATTAATAACATTCTTTACATTTGACGAGTTGGGACACTTAACCATTCAATCTATTCTTTAAAATGGTTATTTTATGATACATATAACGTATATTGTAACAAAAAGAACGCTTAAAACTATCTTATAAAGTAATTATTGAAATTTCAATCCATTTATGGTCCATTTCCATCATACAACCTCCAAACGCAAAATGTCACTTTGACAGATTTTTTTTAAGGCAAACACGACTAAAACTTATACAGCCTTACATAATGTTATCACTGGGAAAAATATGTGATTATTCAATAAATATTTATTTCATATGATTTATACAGGCATTACATATAATTATGTACTTTAATAAACAAATTATCTAATGATAATGTGAGATGTAGAAAAATATTTTTTAAGTTACTATTTCGATTATAGTATGTAATTGTCCAGTTATAATAAACGTTTTTAAACCTAGAAAAATAATGTGAAGAGGCAAAACGACTAAAACATACAGCCTACGTTCGATTAACAACTAAAAGGGTTTGTACCTGTTGTTTCTATACTATATTATTCAACGAAGCAATAAGCTAAATGTAAACAATAAAAAATGGCGACTGTATAACCCGACCTTGACAAAAATTACGTACAACATAATAATTTACATAAATTGGTTACATTTACTGATCATCAATAACACTACTCAACACTTTAAAAATATCTGACCCAATTCATATTATTTCATAATAAGCTTGACCAATATAAAAATACTGTATGCATTTTATTTCGATATCACATCTGGTTATAGAGATAAATATTTTTTTATTTTTTTACCTACCTGAAAAAAATATGCAAAGAAGGTGCGGCTTTCCAGTTTCTCAAGGAAAAGTTTCCCAAGCTTAGTGACGCGAAAATTAAAGAGGGTGTTTTCGTAGGTCCAGACATAAAAAAGCTGATTTAAGATCCATCTTTTATATCTGCTCTCAATAATATTGAAAAACAAGCATGGAACGCTTTTGTCGATGTCACTAACAATTTCCTTGGTAACAAGAAATCTGAAGATTTTCGCGAAAAAATAAAAGTTTTATTGGACTGCTACTATAAAATGGGATGCAATATGTCACTTAAGTTGCATTTTCTTCACTCGCATTTGGACTTTTTCCCTGAAAATATGGGATCAGTCAGTGACGAACATGGCGAACGCTTTCACCAAGATGTTGTTGCATTTGAAAAGCGATTTCAAGGCAGATGGGAGCCTGCTATGCTCGCGGATTACTGTTGGAGCCTTATTAGAGAGACCCCTGCTACTGAGTACAAGAGAAAAGCCAGCTACTCCAAAAAAACTACGCCATTTCAATTAAAATTACAATAAAATTATGGAAAATTCGTGATTTCGGACATGGATGTTTATCTGGACATTGAGATGTGATGGTGTGTGTATATTTGCATATTTTTATTACTTTAGTGGCAAGAAATAGTAATCACATAATGCGACCTCAGATAAAATCAAAAGTTGAAAATTTGTTGAGTAGTGTAATTAGTAATAAATCTACCTAAGCTTTGAAAAGACTTTATTAGAGTTTAATTTTACTTTTTAACATATCAATTTTTTTATTTATTAAAAATGTAAGTCGTCTTACACTATGAATATAAACTGTGTTAATTTTAGTAACTAATATTTAAAATGTCAACCTTATGAAGTCCCATTTTATAATTTGCTTACATTAAAATTGTTACTTCGCTGAATGCACTAAAGTATTAACTCTTCGTGTCTATAGTTTTGTTTCAATCTGCAGCCCATAAGTTGAACAATGACGTTAGATCAGGTCTTAATCAAAGTACGGCGTGGGGGGGGGGCGTATCTATAGCAACGCATCGCTCGCACTTATGCATTTGAATACTTTCTGTCCCTTTCCTAAGGACTCATGCTAAGATATACCCATTTCGGTTTTTACGGTTCTTTTTGTTGTTAACATGCATCATAGTATCATAGAAAGGTATCTTTTTTTTGTGCTGAATAAAAAGTATTTCTTTCTTTATTTTGTCTACTATTGTTTGCGCATTTACATTTTTTGTAGCAAATGTATTTAAATTTTTTTGTTCAACTTACACGCCGTCGATTATACCGCCATCTCGCTCTAACTATAGACTGTGCGACAGAGGCGGCGATAGGGGGGACACCTTTTCCCTATTCCGGTTGTGATTGCTAGCTGTATGTAACGAGCCAGACCAATCGGCCAACTGCTGCACTGGTTTGTAGAACTTGGTCGAAGTACGATTGAATATTGGTAGGAGCTCATTGGCTTCGTTTGAGAGTGCCTGTAATCAAATAAAAAAAATATATAAACACATAATTTTATTGAAGAAAGAGTCGTCTACTAATATCTAAAATCTGAGGAGCCCAAGGAAACCTTACCTGCAAGTGGCACACCTGCTAAGCAACAGACGAGGCTCTGGCGAACATAAATGGGTGCGCTAGTTTTTAAGTTTTGACCTTCATAAGAGCTCTTTTGAGCCAAACTTGAGTAAATTATTTTGAATTGAATTTTAAAAGTTCGTAGTAGGCGGCAATAGACTCGCCACCAACAATATACTGCCGAAATGTGGGCATATAATATGCGTTTTCCTACCCCTTTGTGGACACAGGCGTGATATAATGTACGTATTTAAAAATTATCATATCATATCCTAGCATTATCCCAGTTTAAATTTCAGATGGATAATAGTCAAATGGCCGTCTCCCGCTGTGGGTAAAGTAGAAGAAAAAGGCTCTTTATTTCATAAACTATTACATAAAGTAAAGTAAAAAGTTCTTTATTTCATAAACTATTACATAGCACTTGAAAACGTCAAAACAAAATATACATGAAAAAAATTTATATCAACCCTAAAATCACGAAGCTTAGATTCACTTACATGCAAATAAATAAAAATTAGGTGTAAGTGAATCTAAGTGCCAGTTCCGAGCCTCCGCTCTGTGAGAAGAACTGACAAGAAACTCACAGGCTATGCTCTTTTAAATTATTTTTATTACATGACACACACAGTGTAAATTTGATGATACTGAAAGGGTCCCCCGAAGCTGTAACCAATAAAGTAGCACTAAGGGAACCTTCCATCACAGTCAAGTAAGTATGTATTGTGAAACTGAGCTGAGCCTGTACAATAAGGGATGGTCACGACAATGATCTGGTTGACTTTTTAATCTTATATACACATACAAGTTGAAAATGTTAAGCCCAAGCTTGTTTATCCGATAAATAATCATTAACAGCATAATACCCCTTTTGAAGAAACTGCTTTTTAACTACAGTTTTAAAAGTTGCCAATGGTAGATCAATTATTTCCTGCGGAATTTTATTAAAAAATCTGATACTATTACCCAAAAATGAATTTTTTGTTTTGTGAAGTCGACAATTTGGCAGAGAGAGCTTATTTCTATTCCTAGTATTAAAATTATGTACTTTTGAATTTTTATCAAATGTATTAATGTTTTTGCGAACATATATTATATTATCAAATATATACTGAGATGCAACATAGCACTTGAAAACGTCAAAACTACATATGTATACAAAAAAATCTAAATATTACTACACTGATATCACCAAAGATAGAATCACTTACGTGCAAAAAAATTAAAATTTTGTGTAAGAGACTTAGATTCACTTATACAAAATTTTCTGAGCCAGTTCCGAACCACCGCTATGTGGGAAGAACTGACAAAAAACTCACAGGCTATGCTCTTTTAAAAAGCTGGTGAAGCGGTTGTTCTGACTAAAAACCATCCATGTTCCTTCTCGCTTTACGACATTATATTTACCTTTAAATAAATAACGGCGTCTGTTCCATACCCCTCGCAGGACATCAGCACGAGGTCTCCGTGGAAATATCTCGCGTACAGGCGAGATATAGGCAGACCGTAGCCGTAGCCTGAAACACAGGAAAATGATAAATGCTTCATAATAATACCAGATTACATCGTACAAAGTTTTTCCCCAGATGTTACAGCATGGGGATTTTTATGAAGGGCGTGAAACGGGTTTTAATGGGTCGACAACGAGCTAGTGATGCTACTGGTGTTTCAAGCCTCCATAGACTTCCACCACCACCACCACCATTTTCTATCAGGGGGGCCGCATGCTTTAGTATGGTATAAAGGACCATAGGTTCTGGAGAAAGGGCAGGTCAAAAGTACCCAATACCGGGAAGTGTTTAAGAAGGTTAAGGTAGAGAGATATGTGAGATCGTTTAAATGGTTTTTTTCCATTTGATTGTTCTTTGTCATATTGTACGGAAAAAATATGGAAATAATAGACATAAATCTACAATATATAACACACGAGAACGTGTGGTTGAAAATAAAATAACTCGTTTAGTTTCTCAATATTACATATTCAAAGTTACGTTTCGTCTTTTTTTTCTGTCATTTCACTTCTAGGCTATTAATCGCAAGTATTTTAATGACTCCAGGTTATTATTGGTTTAAATACCGAAGAGACCATTAGGTTGTTTTTGACAATTTCTATATTTATTTCTTTTGATGAATTTTATATGCACGCGATGCACGAAATCCATCTGGAATCTCCTCTGCCGCGGGCGCGGAGACGCCTTGCTCGGCTTCTGAAAGTCAACGACAGCTACCGTCCCCTTAACGAGTGTGGGTGAAGCTAAAAGTTTGTACCAAAATCGTAGCAAGTGGAAAGATGTGTTCTCTGTCTACACATCCGAAGAAACAGGCGTTATGTATGTATGTATGTATACTGTACCAAAATCGTAACAAGTGGAAGGATGTGTTCTCTGTCTACACATCCGAAGAAACAGGCGTGATGTATGTATGTATGTATACTGTACCAAAATCGTAACAAGTGGAAGGATGTGTTCTCTGTCTACACATCCGAAGAAACAGGCGTGATGTATGTATGTATGTATACTGTACCAAAATCGTAACAAGTGGAAGGATGTGTTCTCTGTCTACACATCCGAAGAAACAGGCGTGATGTATGTATGTATGTATACTGTACCAAAATCGTAACAAGTGGAAGGATGTGTTCTCTGTCTACACATCCGAAGAAACAGGCGTGATGTATGTATGTATGTATACTGTACCAAAATCGTAACAAGTGGAAGGATGTGTTCTCTGTCTACACATCCGAAGAAATAGGCGTGTTTGTATGTATGTATACATATTTCAGTACGAATACATACCAGCCAAAGGCACATTTTGCGAGTCAGATTTGGAAGGTTGTGGCGCCGTGCTGTACATGTATTTGAAGAGCAGATCCGTGACGCTGCGGGGAATACCACCACCACGGTCCGTCAACTGCAATAAAAAATATATATTTAGATCTCTTCATCATTCTAGCATAACCCGAGTTATACCCTAAACTTAGGGCCCAGGGTCTGTTCACTTAGTAACGCCATGGCCGCCGGGGGGGGCGCGACACACTGCGCCTCTCTGAGGAGCTTCTCCCGGTTCTGATCCGGGGGACGTTGGCCGCGGGCGGGATGCCAGAAGCTACAAACCCAAACACTGGCCCACGCCCCTTTTTTAACAGCGGTGGGCGTTGTCGGAAGTTTTTAGTGGGTAGGACTGCCAGGGTTTGAATTCGAGACCCTCTGCATTGCAGTCTACTGCCGGACCTACCTAACTTGTTATTGAACAGCTAAAAACAGCTAAAACCATGTCATACAGACGGAAGATACGTTAAGCCGTAGGGACCGGTTATCACTATATGTGCACCATACATGCAGAAAAGTACTGCATACCCTAAGCCTATGCAATAAAGTTTTGACACCTACTTTAGCTTAACTATTTGGTCTCACAGACCTTTTTTTTTGGATGCAAATCATCTGATGACCTTCCTTCGCTGTGGGTGGAGCGGGAGGGTGTGTTAGACTTCTACTGACTAATAACCAACCATGTTCCTTCTTTTGAACCTGCTACCGAGGCCGCGGTAACCTTTGCGAACAATCCCGCAACCGCGGCAGGCTTGACCCCCGCCATGTAGGTCCCTCAGTCCCTCAGTGCGCTGACATTTCTTTGAGGCGCGCGTGGAACACGAACGCGCCATCGACGTACTACACTGCATATCCTATCCCAAATCTACATGGATCACTGCTCTTACCAGATTTGGCTGAATGTCAGTCATTGCTGTCGCCACTGAGCTATCATCATCATCATCTCAGCCATTCACTGCTGAACATAGACCTCCTACATAGATTTCCACATTGAGCGATCCTGAGTCGCCTGCATCCATCGGCTTCCCGCCGCCTTGACCAGATCATCGGTCCATCGCATGAGAGGCCGTCCTCTACTACGTTTGTCGGTTCGCAGTTGCCATTGAAGAACCTTAACGCCCCATCGGTCGTCGGTTCTTCGTGCTATGTGCCCCGCCCACTGTCACTTCAGCCTGCAAACTCGCCTCGCTATGTCGGTCACTCCACTGGGCTGTCGCTGGTTCCAAATACTAATAGGGGATGCTTACAAGTAAGAAGTATTCAGAAATTGACAAACCTTGACAGCAACATCCTCCTTGCCGTTAATGAGGTTGACTTGTATAGGTGGCGGTGCGCTCTCGTGGTGTTCCATGACGGCTCTCATCGCGTTCTTGAACAGCTCAAACAGCATATGGTACAGGTGGGATGGCACGTAGACTATCGGCATTGGTCTCTCGCTGTGAACTGAAAAGAAATGTTTAGTTTAGGAGGCGTTTATTTAATCTTTTCTGACTGTACGGTCCGTCTCAAGTTCTTAACTTAGTTCGTGAGAGGACGCCTGTGAGAGATGGTTCTGACTGTATGGAGGGAACCATTAAGTCTTTATACGCTAAGTCACCGACAAACAATAGATTTTCTATCGTTTCCGAGACCGCTGGCGTTCAATGTTTTCAGTGGGCAATAGAAACTACATGGTACCTTCAAAAAATATAACGGATTAAAGGTTTATCAATTTAAAAAAAAAATATTTATTATCCAGATGAATAGCCACTTAAACACCGTTCAATTCATCACACCTGCATCCAATGCCTGTTTTTTATTAATGTGACGCGTCATAATGACTACATCCTGCCTGATGGTAAGCAGTCGATGCAGTCCAAAAAAAAATTAAAGCGCTTCATATCGTAAAATAATTCACTCACTCTTGACGGCCTGCTAAAATGCCGTTTCACGCCCAACTTAAAAGACCCGGCATTATAGGAAATAGAAAACACATGAGCCGGCAGCGAATTCTAGAGCTTAGTGGTCTTACTCAAAAACGACTTGGTTTCTAAGACCAGCACGTGTTATTTGGGAGAGGAAAGGAGAAAGAAAGGCCTTGACCAGATCTCCAGTTTATCGAGTGGGAATCCGTCCTCTACTACCATTTTACCCTGATCCCATAAAATTAAATGTATAGAGAGGGAACATAGTTTCTAGGTAAATCGTTGAGAATCTGAACATTGATGGATACAAGTCACCGCCCATTTGCTTAATCCCCAATTCGGACGAGGCCAGGCCAGACCTATCGCACAGTAACCTAGCGTTTTCGTGGGCATCCTTCAGCACTGCCGCCGCGTCACACGCAGGGTCAATGGAGCCGTCATAAATAGCCCATGCCTAATTACCTATGCATACTCTAGCAGCTAGAAAATGGCTCATTTGATGGAAAGTGGTCTGTGAAGCCTATTAACACTTGCAGCACAAGGGGTAATCACGAGCGCGTTGTCTGCCGACCCTTTAAAACTTTCACGCTTTTTTCTTTACGGAAAACCTTGCCAGGGAGCTTATTTTATATGTATTTTGATACGTACTTAGTAAATTATTTAGAATCTGAACATTGCTGGACACAACTCACCGCCCATTTGCATAAACTCGGGCAAGGTCAGGTAGTACCTATCGCACAGGACCTTGGCGTTTTCGTAGACATCATTTCCCAATGCCACCACATTACTCGCGGGGTCTATGGAGTCGATGTGAACTGCTGTCGCCTATGTCTACTCTAGAAAACGGTCCATTTTAATGGAGAATGGTCTCTGAAGCCTTTAGACGCTTGCAGCACGTTCCACGTTCTTTATGAAGAGCTTATGGAGAATCTTTCTTTGGACACGAACCACAAAGAAATATATGAGAATATGAACATTGCTGGACAAACTCTTTAGAGTCGTTAGAGTCACCGACAGACTGACTGACTGACGGACAATCCCCTCCCTCCTTTAGAATCACGACAGGCTGACTGACAGATCCCCCGATACGAGTCACCGACAGACTGACAAATCTTGAGAAAAACCACAAAAGACAGATACTTACAAATTCAATACAAATTCTGAAAAAGAACCCATTTTCTTTTAATTCCTTATTATGGTACCGCTCATATCTCTTTCATTGTTGTTAAAAATATATACATCGAATTTCCATTCTGTGTGTGTATGTTTGACGAATCTAAATGATCATTTTGATTTTTATTTTCTTACTAGGAACACACAACAGTTACACAATATATATTACTAACAACACTTAAAACTAGTGTACAGCATATGACTCAAATGTATTAAATAATTGTATAACCAGTAACATTGTTCACATATTACTCTAAGCTTTAGAATGCAAAACAGAGTTGTAAGCAATCAAAAAGAGAAATAAATCAGAAACAAAACACATACAAATTCTTAAGTTAACAGGTGTCTTAATAACCTGGTAAAAGGCGTTTCTTTATATTTTTACATATAAATACATACACATATATATTTCACAAAATTTCATTTCAGCAGCAAAAAAAAAAAATCAAATTCAAAAAAAAAAATTGATCCTAAAGATAATAATTTTATTTTTTACTCACCGCCCATTTGCATAATCTCCAACTCGGGCGAGGCCAGGTAGTACCTATCACACAGGAACCTGGCGTTTTCGTAGGCATCCTTCACCACTGCCACAACATCACACGCAGGGTCAATAGAGCCGATGTGGCGTCCACCTAAACCCATGCCGTTCACTGATGCTTGCTTTGCGCCCATCTGTTCGGCGAAGAGTAGTGCTGGAATGATTTATTATATGGTCAAGGTTTGGTCAAATTAATTACCACTAGTATTAAAACTAGTTGGTATTCAAGACCTAAGCAAAGCTAAGTAAATGATGTTTTAGTGCTAAATCTATTTAAAACATCGTGCTGTCCTTCTCATCTTCAAACAAATGACTGAAATGCAATTTAATTTTAAGTAATTTTTTGCTTAAATCAAGTTTCCGCCAGTCTTAATCTTACATACATAATTCACGGCCATTTATCCGGTTTGTGATAAGCACTTAGACAGAAACCTTAATCAGCATCATCTCAGCCCATTAACGTCCCACTACTGAGCACGAGCGTTCTCTCACATACCAAGGTGCGAGGGTATTGGGTCATACTCCACCACGGGACCCAGTGCGGATTGGCGGAGGCAGGTGTATGGCGTCCTGCTTTTAGAATTTTTCAAGCCGCCCAATTTGGCCTCTAACATGACTTAACGACTATCACATTTAGTGATAACCGGGACTAACGGCTTAACGTGCCTTCCGAAGCACGGAAGCGCTCTATATCAAATGCCATACAAACGGTCACCAATTCAAGGACTGACTTCTGTAAACTCTGCTTTACTTCGGTGACAACCGAGCACCGCGGTGCTACGAGCGCTTCGCTATCGAAGTGATGGGTTAATACACTCATTCAAATCTATATCGGCAGGTGCACCACTTGCAGGTGAGGTTGACTCGGCTCCTAAGATGCTGGTAAGATCCCTATACACCCCGCAATTGGTGCATCTGCTGATCAACGGACGTGGCTCTGGCGAGATATCCTCTACACCAAATCCAGTCAGGCTGTCTCATCCGACCTATCTTTAAGGTCATAATTGTTTGTTTTTTGTGTTACTTTAAATAAGTAGTTACTTAATAGATTACTTATTGACGTGACAACGTCTTATAAATTGGTTTGCCGGGTGACACTTCAAGAAACTGCGTTACGCTCCGCTCACGTTATGCGGTCACAATGAGAGCGAGTGAGAGGCACGCGTCCCTTCCACTCGGGCATGGTTAGCCCGCCTAAGAGCTAGAGAGACAGAGCGAGATGCGTTTTAAATATAATTCTTTGTATAAATAAATGTTTTAAATTGTTACTATTATTTCATCCTTCTTCCTACTATACGAATGAATATTCACATTAAAATTATTTTACCACTCAAAGTCGTTGTCACGTAAAACTTTCGCCCGTGTACCGACTTTACAGGCAACCAATTTTTTTTATTTACTTATCTTACTATGGTATGTACTAGGGTTGTAACGGAACTTCACCTCCGCCTCCGTTACTACGGAAGCTCTGCAAGAAATCGTACCTCCGCATCCGCCTCCGCCTCCGTAAAATATATGCGGAGTTATAACGGAGATGTATTAACGTTAAGGGTTCATACAGACGAACTGCAAGTCGGAACGGCAGAGGCGACGGCAGCCGTCGCCACCTGTCGACGGCTGCCGTCGACGCGTCGGCGGCAGCCGTCGACGCGTCAGCGGCAGCCGTCAATGCGTCGACGGCAGCAGTCAATGCGTCGACGGCTGCCGTTGGCAGGCGAAAACGTTTGCAGTTGGAGTGCCGCGTACTAGCAGTCGTGGTCGGTACGAAAAACGCCACAACTGCAAACGTCGCCACCTGTCGGCGGCAGTCGTCGACGCATTGACTGCTGCCGTCGACGCATTGACGGCTGCCGCCGACGCGTCGACGGCAGCCGTCGACAGGTGGCGACGGCTGCCGTCGCCTCTGCCGTTCCGACTTGCAGTTCGTCTGTATGAACCCTAATCGGTACAAAAACGCGCGAGCAGCGACGCTCGACGACGACCCAACCGTCCGCCGCCAAGCTCTTGTTTGTCAAATATAATTTGCCTTTTCTTAATTTTGAATACTAGTTGATTAAATAAGTAATTCAAGCGTACTATCAATGTATGTACCTATTTCATTGAAATACAGACTTTATTTTATTATACTATAAGTGAAATTTTTCTATATCCACTTTCACCTCCGCCTCCGTTAACCTCCGCGTCCGCGGAAGAAAAACTTATCGCCTCCGCATCCGCCCTCCGTTACAACCCTAGTATGTACCCATGTCACTAAATTAACTAGGTACTTTTCTATTTCTCTTAGTCTTAAGTGATCTTTATAATAAGCCTTGTATTTGATGTAACACGTCTTTTATCCTGTTTTGCTTATTACACAAAATTTGAATTACAATCTAGATTCTGTACTTTAGTTCTTAAGATTTTTATTTGTAAAATTGTAATTTGTCGTGTGTATTAATCCTACTAATATTATAAACGTGAAAGTTTGTATGTGTGGATGGATGTTTGTTACTCTTTCACGCAAAAACTACTTAAGCGATTGTGATGAAACTTTGTACGTGTATAGCTGCAGCCCTGGACTAACATATAGGACTCCTTATCCCGGTATTTCCACGGGAACGGGGACCACGCGGGTAAAACCGAAGGGCGCTGCTAGTAAATAAATAAACATAAAAGTTCCCGGCAAGCAGCAATAGCAGTGAGGTCAACGGGAACCTCTAGCAAGACATGAGGTGGCAGATATCTTTGAAGATGCCGCTACCTCACGGCACTAAAATGCTAGATATGGGCAAATGAATGATAAATATTTTTATTATGCTGATTTATCAACATCCTGATTAAATAAAAAATATATTATTCAGTTGAAATAAACATAGTAAGTACACGATAAGAAATGATTAAATTTACACATGCAAAAAAACTACACGCAGATACAGACGCACTGCGAGTTTTTATACTATACTATATTTGATGCGAATATAAATTAATTTATATTGCGTATATTATCTACACTTACTGTATGAATGAATTTCATACCTATTTTTGTAAAATGAAATTTAAGTCAATAATTTAGTATAGGTAACTATACTATATTTGATGCGATTAATTATAAATTACATTGCGTATATTAACTACACTTATTGTATGAATGAATTTTATACCTATTTTTGTAATATGAAATTCAAGTATTAATTTAGTGTACCTACATGTAAGCGAAGAGTACTATGAACAGTTATCCATGTGTGAAATCATCATCCACAAATGCAGGAAACAGTACAATCCTGTATCGATAGCATGCCGCGTCGGATTAAGGCTCTCATAGCTGCCAAAGGTGGCTCAACGACATATTAAAAATGTCACAAATATTTTCATTTTTAATATTTAAAAAAAAATTTTTTTTAATTATTTACGACGTTTTATTTGTAATATTATCTCTGTTTTTATGTTTACCATACTTCTATAATTAATAAAAAGACGTGTAGCACTCGGTGACTGCCGCGGTAAAGCTATTGCATAGCATTTTTTATCAACTTATGCAATTATAATTATTTATTTATTTTATTTATGCAGCATTTTTTCTCTTTGATATTAATTCAAGTTACACTTTGAACGTGGTGACCGATAAGAAAACAAATTTTAGTCACCCGATACAACCAATGCCACCTAAAGGCTGGTTGCTGAACTAAAGAGACAAGCGTGAGATTTTAAGTCATTAAAAATTCTGCTATTTATCGATAGATGGAATAGCTAAAAAGTATCACCGCTGTGCCGCATGCCGGTCGGAGTAGGGGGGTGTTAGGTTTTTTCGTTACGGAATTTCTGGATTCGGTCTCCACCCACGCTCAAGACCCGCGATAGAAGCTATGCAATAGCTTAATATTAACCTTTACACTGAAAATTTCAATTCTGTAGTACGTCTAATAAATTCGACAGGGACTGTATGTACTATGTACTGAAACGCTATCCCCTCAGCACACTGTCGGACACCACAGGATATCACGACGCTCATCTTCCGTGGACACGTAAGCATGTAGTATTGCTACGCGCAGCGTTTGTGAAAATTATCTATTAAAATTATATATAAGCATAAAAAATAATTTGTGAAGATTTATTGTGTCCTGTGGGGGAATCGAACCCACGACCTCAGAAGCGGAGTGCGGGTATACTCGCCTCCACGCCATATCGACCGTCAAAATATTAGAGAAATGCAGATAAACAAATATCGAAGTAAGAATGTAAACCATGAATGATACAATATAGAACCTTTCTAAGAAGTAGACTACACTACATCTTAGAAAGCCTTACACTTTGAAGGAGCCGCTATGGGCTCTAAAGGTGGGTATAGTCTACAACATTTTCTGGAGCATTTCTGTGTAATGTAACGTTCTTACGAATGGTACAATACAGGCAAAAGCTCAGTTTCCAAAGCATTTCCATGTAATGTAACGCTCGGCGTTATGTTACGGGTAAATGCGGACCGCGTGCGTCTTTCGTCCCTCTCCCTCCGCGTCACCCCGCAACTGCGCATCGCCCGCACTCGTGGCTCGACGAAATGTTACACTAATACGCTCGACGCCGAGCGTGCTTGACGTTTAGTTCGGAAAAGGATGATACACTAAAACATATTATAGAGCGGCTCGATGTTCTGTTACAAGTAAATGTTGTAGTCTATACTCATCTTAAGATTCGTCGACTCTTACGACTCCCTATACAAGGGGGTGCCACTATTATAGGCCTGCACTACAGAGCTATGATGATAAAATACTCACTATGCTGATTGATCAACATCCTGATAGAAATCCGGCTCATGTAGAATCTATCCAGGAAGTACTGTATCGAGTTCTCGGTGCCTGGGTCTACCTCGTGGGACTCTTTCAGCTCCAACACCCCCTGGGCCATGGTCTGAACAACGTCGGCGTGACGGTTTCTTATGTGAATTAGTCGTTCGCAGAACCTAGGAGGAATAACTAATTTTTAATTGTTTAAATAATTTATTGATTCAGGCGTTACTTTGCGGAAATCCATTGTAAGCAAGTGATGGATTAAAAATATCTTTGTATCAATTCCCGCGCTACTATAATTTCCCGAAAAATCGAGAAACTATTCAACACGACACGTGTTTCGCCCTGACACAGGGCATCTTCAGGTAATATAGGAGCCTCAGAACAACGATGTCTTCACGACCAACGCTGAAACGAGAGTTCACTCTTTAATTGTTTATTTAAATGGGTGTATGGGGATTTTACCAGGACCTTAAGGGGCCGTTCAAATATTACGTAAGCACTATGGGGGGTGGGGGTTTCTTTGTTTTGCTTATTTTGGATGACATGGGGGGGAGGGGAGTCTAGATTATGATTACGTCATCGCTAATTATTTACTTTTTTACACGAATGGCAACCCTTACATTGTCTATGCTTGAAAACGAAACGCATTTTTGGGGATTCCCGCAAATAATGTATCCGTTTAGGCACTCGCTTTAAAACCGTAAAATCTGCTTACGATATATTTGAACGGCCCCAAGAAATGGAGGAACTCAAGACCATCTCATTTGCAAGTGGTGCTTCTGCTGATCAACGAAGAAGGCTTTGGCACACCTTAGGCCCACCAAAGTCACCAACACTTACATTACGTAAAATCAACAATATGATTGGCGTATAATATGCGCGGGAATAACTCAATTACAAGACCTTTATATTCAGAGGGTCTTGGGTTCAAACCCTGGTGAAGCACCTATGACTTTTCGAAGTTATGTTGGTAATTATCGCTTGCTTTGTTGACTCTTTCTAAGCCGTTGGTCCCGGCTATCATGAACATCTATGGCAGTCGTTTTTAGGAAGACAGTGCCTTCTAACACCCTGACAGCTGGTTTCACCATAGTGTCAACATCTAATGCAAAAATTGACTTACTGCGTCAGAACTGGTGGTTCCGGTTCCATCTTCTCGAACTCAATTATCTCCTCGAAAGACCTCTCGTACCACTGGTTCACCATGCCCACTGATGGCATCCGGAGAAGGTTGTGCGGCAGGAGTGCTATCTCTTTCATTATGTTCGCCAACCTGGGTAAAAGAAAGGGATGGAGTTATTATAGGCCACACATTCTGGCGATGCTGGGAGTGGTGGTAAAGTTTTGAGCAGAGAATAGTATTGGATTTATGTCTAGAAATTAAAATAATAAATTAATTAATAATGTCTAACAATCGTCTAAAACGTATCCTCTATATACTCAACAGTTTACCTGCAGACATTAGAGATGAATTAAACTAAATAAAATTGAAACGTTTATATATTAAAATTTAAAAGCTACCATAGACGCTCTCTGTAATTATAATTCATATATTCTACTTGTAAAAAAATATATTCATATGTTAATAATCATAGTTTATAGTAATTGATCTAAAAGATATAGTTCAGTCAAACTGTTTGGACATATTTTTAACTTATATGTAATACAATATACTTTGTAAATAAATAAATAATAATAAGAAATCTCACCAGTTATTTAGTTCCAAGATAAGTATCATTAAAACCTTGTGTTATCGATACTAAATAACGGATAAAAATACTTAATTTTTTTGTGTAAATACATACTTAATAAACATAGGAAACACCCAGACTAAAAATAATATTCATGCACACAATGATTTGTCCTGTGTGGGAATCGAACCCACGACCTTAGGAGCGAAGTGCAAGTATACTGACCTCCATGCCATATTGGTCGTAAATCAAAGGCTTATAAACCCATATTTCTTTTAGAGATAAAGAGTAGAGTAATTATTTTACTAAAACTAAGGACTTGGACCAATTCGAGGGTGGGATCTGCTTGATTTATGTGATTATGTTATTTATCTACCTATTGTTTGCAAGTGATGGATTAAAAATATCTTTTTAACTATTCCCGCGCTACTATAATTTCCCGAAAAATCGAGAAACTATTCAACACGACACGTGTTTCGCCCTTACACAGGGCATCTTCAGGTAAGATAGGAGCCTCAGAACAACGATGTCTTCACGACCAACGCTGAAACGAGAGTCCATAGTAGCGCGGGAATTGTTACAAAGATATTTTAAATCCATCACTTGCTTACAATGGATTTCCGCAAAGTAACGCCTGAATTAATAAATTATTTACCTATTGTTTGTTTCCTTTTCTTATTTGTAATAGATTTTTGAATTTCATTATTGACATTTTTCGTAACATTTTTACATTTACATCTTTGTGTGCATGAACATGAATATTTGTTCTGGTCTGAGTGTTTTCTTATGTATATTAAGAAGTATACATTTACAAAAAAAAAGTATTTAAGTATGTTTATCCGTTATTTAGTATCCATAACACAAGTTCTTAATGATACTTATCTTGGCACTAAATAACTGGTGTAATTGTCACAAAAAAAATATATTTTGAAAGAGCTAGTTCCACAACTCAAGCGTACGCGTGATATGTATTTTGAAACGCGCCGTACTTGTTTTCTGTAGAATTAATTTCTAAGTAAAAAAATAAAAAAATAACAGCTAGCTAGAATGACAAAGCATTAGACTATATTATATTCTTGCAACGTAACACACGCTACAAAATAATTATGCGCATATTGATAACTATGTCGCATGCATTAATTACACTTAGGATGTTCCAATTTATAAAAACAATTGTTTTGTGGTGTTTTTAATACATCAAATGAAAGTAATTGTTTTGACCTACAATTAATTGGTCTAGTTTTTCACGCTTCCTTAAAACAAATATAAGGATAATTGTTATTTATAATGTATTTATTTAATTGTTTAAGTACACAGAAAAGTCATGTTATGTACATGATTGAGTTATAAAAAAGAAAAATCTTTTAAAATGGAACTCTCTCGCTTCGCTTTAGTAGATATTTCTTAATATTTTTCATCTCATCAGTAACTTTTCTGTTATTGGATAACAGATGATCTAAAATTGTACCTTGTGAAAAACCCTTTCAAATTCCAGTAAAGATTATTCGAAAAAGTTTACACCGCAATCTACATATTTGTGCTGAACCACAAAGAAATACATACATCGATAAATAATAATTGTTTTGTTTCTTTAAAACAAAAGTTGTTGTTGACAACTTCAAAGGCCTTACGTAAATCGATGATATGTCAAGTTTCCGGGTATTGCGGAACGAGCGCTTCTTATGAATATTTTAAAACAATAACTTAAACAAGCTTTTTAATATTGGCCAAAATATTTTAGGCAATTTGTTACTTTTATTGTAAGAACCAAAAGACAAGCAATTACACTAATGTCGTCAGCAGTTGTAACATAAAAGGAAGCTAATAGTCAGCTACTGGTCTCAAAATAAACTGAATACAAACATAGTTATCATAATTTATCCTCGAGTCAAGAAAACATAAACAGA
The DNA here is from genome assembly GCA_949126915.1 of Musotima nitidalis. Lineage (NCBI taxonomy): Eukaryota > Metazoa > Arthropoda > Insecta > Lepidoptera > Crambidae > Musotima > Musotima nitidalis. Next base: position 2,520,488 of record OX421441.1, read on the forward strand.
TAACGAGATTTACACAAAACTGTTCATTTACAAGCTCATTGAAATTGCTCATTGGTGTATGGAGATCCATTTTTTTATTTACGTCGGTTACATAGTGCCTTTAGGCAATGCTTCCCGGGCAAAGGGGGACAGGCAGAGGAGAGTGTAGGGTTCACTGCGGTTGACGCGACCACCACTAATGACCCCCCCCCACCACCCCGCGAAAAAAGGGGCAGAGGGCCAGTGTGAAGGAACCAGGAGGATCTCCTCAGAGATACGCAATTTAAAGCGCCCTCATTGTGTGGCCATGGCGTAGTGGCCCTCTTCTGGGGGGGATCTATGGTCTAACGGAAGAGGCCCCCGCGTTAATGGGGATCCTACCAAGACCACGGGAACCCAAGTCAACCGCTCCGGGTCCGGGTCCGCCTGTCGATCAACAGAAGAGGCTCTGGCGAACGTAAAAGTTTCCGGTAAAGGGTATTATTCTCGCCACCTATTACGTGGGACCAAAAACGTAACTGGCGATGTGTGGGCGTATAATGTGCCTCTGCAAATCCCTTCGGGGAATCAGGCGTGACTGTAAGTATGTAGCTAAAAGTCTCATTCATTAACCCATGAATCTTTATTGTCCGATAAAAGTAAACGAAAGCTTTTCCAAAGGAATAGGCAGAGGCATATTACACGCCCATCATAATATGCCATACATACATAAGCGAAATGTGGGTTTATAATATGTTCCCCCTTCCACCACAAAAACAGAGGTACATGGCGTGAAGTCGCGAGGCGAGTCATATTTGCCCATAATTAAATGTACACACCACAATAACTACGACCATTTTGGCAAGAGCATTGCAAAAATGAAGAAACCTACACATTCGGATTAACAGGCATGACTATTATGATGGCTTATCGGAAATAATGCCATCAGTTAAACACAAAACAACATCTGCTCTTTAGATAAGAATAGCTCAATGTCATTTTGATATCACACTGACATTCGAGGCCATCGATAAATTACATTACGAGCATATCTTTATGAGCAGCAATAACAATACTGGTGGTCAGACTAAAGAGGCTGCAATTTAGAGGATGGGGGGTGCAAATTTCGTGACGTCACACTTTAAAATCTTTATCCTTAGATTGAAAATAACTTATTGATACAGGCGTTACTTTGAGGAAATCCATTGTAATCAAGTGATGGATTAAAAATATCTTTGTAACAAATCCGGCGCAACTATAATATCCCGAAATTTAAACAGTTCAACACGACACGTGTTTCGCCCTTACACAGGGCATCTTCAGGTAAAATAGGAGCCTCAGAACAACGATGTCTTCACGACCAACGCTGAGACGAGAGTGACGAGAATGAGTAAAAGTTAGGGCGAAACACTTGGCGTGTTGAATTGTTTCTCGATTTATCGGTAAATTATAGTAGAGGGGGAATTGTTACAAAGATATTTTTAATCCATCACTTGCTTAGTTTGAATCTTTTCTTTTCTGTGTAAGACCATTTTGGGAGCTTGATTTGTTTGTATCTATCAATATTATATTCTTATAAAAGACCATTGTTGCCGTAAGTGTTTCCCAACTTCTAGTCCCTATAGTACTTAGTAACATACATTCACGTCTTTTTCCCCGAAGGGGTAGGCAGAGGCATATTATGCGCCCACATTTCGCCAATCATGTTGTTGGTCCCACGTTATAGTATGTAATAGTAAGTGGATTATAGCAAATAAATTATAGAAGAATTTAAAAAAAAAATTAGAATAAATTATTAGATTTCATTTAAAATAAAAATAGTAGAAGTAAGTGTACTAACCTGACCGGCAACTCCTTCCGTAGAAACAGAAAAGATTTTCTCTCACAAGCGTTCAACCCTGAAATCAAAGAAACAATCTATAAATTTTCACTCACTCCTTTAACGTAAAAAAAGTCTACAAACATTAAACTTAGTAAATCAGTGTTTACAGAGGCCAATCCTTGGATGGGTGACCGTTTGTGTGACATTAAATATAGATCGCTTCCGTGCTTCGGAACACGTTAAGCCGTTGGTGCCGGTTATCAGTATAACCTCATTAATAAATCAGTACAATTTGATGGGCTTACAAGTAGGACAAGTATTCTTTAGAAGATCTTCTTTTGTGATGTCCCAAAAATCGTCTTTTTTGAGTTAAGTCACTATTCCATTAAGGCCTATTAATTAGAGGCCTAATTGGGCGGCTTGACATATACTAACAGCAGGACGCCATACACCTGCTTGGTGGTGTATGACCCAAGACCCTCTTACCTTGGTATGTAAGACGAGGCTTGTGCTCAGTAGTGGGAAGTTAATGGATTTAATAAAAATTTGCCACAAAACTTAAAACAGAGATTATATTTCAAAAACTAAATCTAAAAAACTGCGATTGTGAGCCATGATTTTATATTAACCAGCAGAGCTTGTCTAGTTTAACATTTATACAAAAGACTTTTGTATAAAACGGTGCTATTATTCAGATCGATGAATTGGAAAATAGCTACAATGTGAACAGACAGATGCGTCCATAATGATTGGAGTCCTTGGCAAGAGTTCTGTTGACACGATAGATGTCTAGTATTAAATTTTCTAAATTGAAAGAATTGTGTTCAGTTAGTGGAAAAAAAAATGCTATATAAAATTTGAGCTTAATGTCTCACCAGCACTGCAGCAGCAGCAGTATTCAATACTCAATACTTTATTGCGTTCTACAATGGTTTTATAAGGTGGTGAATATTACAATTTGGTCCATTTGTGGACCCTGTCGGGCACAGCATAGTGTAGGAGAGAGGAGGAAGGGCGCCGTATAATTCAATGAAAAAGAAAATGTTTCTTCAAGGAGTATTCTCTTGATAAAGTGTCAAGCGTGTATATATCATCATCTCAGCCCATATACGTCCCACTACTGAGCACGAGCCTCCTCTCACATATCAAGGTATGAGGGTATTGGGTCATACTCCACCACGCAGACCCAGTGCGGATTGGTGGAGGCAGGTGTATGGCGTATTGCTGTTAAAATTTATCAAGCCGCCCATTAGGCTTCTAATATGGCTCAACGAATACCACATTTAGTGATAACCAGGACCAACGGCTTAACGTGCCTTCCGAAGCACGGAAGCGCTCGATATCAAATGCCACACAAACGGTCACCCATCCAAGGACTGACCTCTGTAAACTCTGCTTTACTTTGGTGATCGTTTCCGACCACCTAGCATCGCAGAGCTACGAGCGCTTCGTATATATACCTACATGTATATGTGTATCAAAGTACCATTACGCTGATGAATCGCCCTTTTGACAGGTAACATTGCCTATGTTGTTGTTATTGTTGTTATTTTGTATTTGTGTTTTGATTTTTGTGTATGTAATACTATATGATCTAAATTTAGTATAATGTTATTTTGTCATTAAAAAATATTGTTGTTCTTATTAAATAATAAAAACCCACAAAAAATATATACATTGGACCCCCGGAAAACAGGCCCCTCTCTGATCCGCCGCCCCCTGTAATCCGACGTGCTTATCACTGTTAAATGTAGGAACACAAACATTGTTTTGGAAAATCTTCACAAATAAAGCTGATGCACGGTTAAACAGATTGCAACTTGTACTTCATGATAATCTTTTAATTTTGAGATGTAATTTGTTGAATTGTATTCTTTATCATAAAAATCCGGACTCTAAGGGATTTGTGGTAGTACTCTGTAATCCGACAAAGTCGATAGTGCGACACTGCCCAACAACACGTTTGTCGGATTACCGGGGGTCCACTGTATACATATATAAATAAATATAGAAATCCATGTCAAAAATATATTTCAAGAGAGTTTTAGCTATATGTCTATTTTCTTTTTGTTAGTTTTATATACATATCTATATTTGTTAGTTTTATGTATCTTTATTTATTAGTTTTAAGAATTTTGGGAATTTTTAATCTATAACCTGTTTAAAGTGAAATGTACAGAGCTCAGTTCTTGGAGAGCTGACCGTTTGTGTGGCATTTAATATCGGAGGACTCTAGGCCTCATTGAAGTAGTAATTTGAATAAGAATTTTACCCTTAACCATAACATTTAACTTTAACAATAAAATTAAATTTTAACAATAATTTTTAAATTTAACAATTATATTTTATTTTACTAATGATATTGTAATGATAACAATGATATTTTAATTTCAATAATAATAATCTAATTATGTTTAAGGTTTGCATGCCTTTTTATACGGCCAAATAGGTTAAGCTCCTGAAATTGTAATTTTAAGACTAAATTTGTTTAAATAAATAAATAAATATTTTCAGACAATTACACCAATTATTTAGTTCCAAGATAAGTATCATTAAGAACTTGAGTTATGGATACTAAACAACGGATAAACATACTCAAATACTTTTTTTTTGTAAATACATACTTAATATACATAGGAAAACACCCAGACCAGAACAAATATTCATGTTCATGCACACAAAGATTTGTCTTGTGTGGGAATCGAACCCACGACCTCAGGAGCGGAGTGCAGGTATACTGACCTCCACGCTATATCGGTCGTGAAATGAATGTGAAAACCACGCAAGATTCTCGTTAATAATTTATACTGCAATGCCAATGACGTTGAATAGTATGGAAATACCTGGGCAATGCGTAAACCCAGAAATTTGGAAACGATCCAACTATAAAATTTACCTAAAAATATATAGTACTTAACCTTAGACTTCAATCGCACTGGGTGGAGTATGACCTGTATCCATCTCAACTTGGAAGGAGGCCCGTGTTCAGTCATCATTTATTAACCTTCGAAGTCCACTGCTCATTGGCCTCCCCGATAGATTATTTCTGTCAATTGAGGGTATTTACCCAAAATCACCACACTGTGCAGACGGGTTGGTGATTACAGTTTAAGCCAGTACGCAAGATGACGCTGCTAACATCTTTGTGTGCTTGAACCTGAATATTTGTTCTGGTCTGGTTGTCTTCTATGTATATTAAGAATGTATTTACAAAAAAAAGTATGTAAGTATGTTTATCCGTTGTTCAGTATCCATAACACAAGTTCTTAATGATACTTATCTTGGAACTAAATAATTGGTGTGATTGTAAGAGGATTTTTTTCTTTCTTATTTATAAATTATTATTCAAGTTATATGCATTAATGCAATTTTCGTTAATCAGTACAGTCAAATCCGCCATAGTCGAGTTAAGTCAAAGTAAAATAATGGAGACTTTTAACTTCACTTGAGGATTCTAGGGATTTTTGAAATACATACATTCACGCCTGTTCCCCCGAACCGGTAGGCAGAAGCTCACACTTCGCAATTTACATTGTTGGCCCCATATAATAGCTGTCGAGACTATTATTATTTTTTACGACGAAACTAAATTAAACTTAATATACTTCATTAAAAATTCTATTTTAGTCTCATTGAGTGTCTTTATTTTGCAAATCTCGTAACGACGTAGATATTAGAAGAGAAAACCTCTTATTTAAATTTTTTGGCATAATCCAGTGAAATAATGCATTGCAAAAATAAGTCCTTTTTATCATTCAAAGCATTATAAACTTAGACGAAATTATCTGTTTTTTTTCGTTTCCTGTAAAGTTTGGATTTCTGGATATACGAGGTTATCATTCTACAGCGACAATATATAGGATTTTTTTTTCTCCTTTTATTTATTTATGTATATAAGTAGGTTTATATATCTAATATGTATTTTGTATCATATTTTTGTGTATGTATATGTGTAATGTTATCATATTGTAGTGTTATATTAATGCCCGCTAACTATCTCTCCCACTTCAGTTAAGGTTGACTGGTAGAGATTTCTTTTAGAAATAACCCATTTTCACATTTTGATTAACGAAGCTAGTTTGTCAAATTTGTTTAAAGCTAATATGTGGAAGCTTGTAATTAGCCTATAATTATAAGTTTGTTATTTTGTAAAAAAAAAGCTGTAAGCTTTACAAATAAAATAAAATAAGTTATTTACTTCGTTCTTTTTACTTAAGGCTTTTTTTTGTTATCGTTTTCTGTGAAATAAAGAATATATGTTTCCCTGTCTTTGTGAGTGTTATATAATTGACTATTAATATTATGGCTTAAATTAATGAAAATGTATTGTTTAAATTTGTATTGTTTTTGTAAAAAAATATTTTTTGAACGTTTCTTAATTGTTGACATGATTTTGATGTATTATGTACCCACTAAATGCAATATTATTGTCATATTTGTACACCAGTTATGGTAAAACATGTTAAAAATATGTACCTACTTTATATCTTAACATCCTAAAATAAAAATAATCTATCCATCCTAATTATATAGTTAAAATTAAATATATATAGACGATACATGTACGGAGAATCAGACCCCGCAGTTAAACCGTAGGTACTCACGGTTTTGTGGGACTATGTTATAAATAAGTTGCTATAACCTGTACTTACTGAATAAATAAATAAATAAATAATAATAATAAGCATTAATATGTATGTTTTATTATTACCAACTCATGTTTTGACAAATAAATGAATCTTTATCTTTAGACGTCAGACGACAGTCACTTCATTTAATTACTGAAACTCAACCAAACTTCGTTAGGGCTGCGAGCAGACCCTGGACCCTAAGCTTAAGTCTAGGGCAACCGGGATAATGCTAGGATATGATGTTATAAGTAGAGGCACGTAAGTCTGGCGATGAACAAAATTTAGAAGGGATAGCTGCGCATAGAGTGAGTGAGAGAGTACGACTGGAGAGCCAATGAGCGCTTACGCACGCCCTTTGTCTCCCCTTGCGATACCTTATTTTTGACTACTGAGCATAAACGGTCAGCGCTAGACTTTCGTGCCGCCTATTATATGAACACTTAATAAGTATAACTACACACAAGACTTCTTGGCGGGAAAGTGAAGCGTCATGTCTGCAGTTTAGTTTTATTTTCTAAAATTTGTGATATTTCTAACATTAATGTGTAATAAGTATAACGGTGGATTATTAACCGTTAAGTGTTTGTGAACATACATGAGTGTTGGTAAATCAAACAAAACAGTGCAACATCACTTTTCAAATTTTCTCTCAAGGAGTACATATGAGATCTCAGTATAGTCCCACATCTTTACTGAGGACTCAAGGGGCTTAGGGGAGGGTATCTTATTTACCATTTATCATCTTTATCTCCACTCATTCTCATTTACTATGAATTATATATTGTTAATAGAGCACTTACTTGACACTGGCTAAATGTGCTAGACGCACGAAGCCATTATTTAAAATAAAGAAAGAAACTACACACAATGGCCTCCGCTATCAGGCGGCTACTAATAAGACTAGCATAGGAAGTGATAATTATTTATATTTTCCTGGTAGCCTATAGTTATCTACTATGTCTAGTACAGACTGCATTATGTAAAACCAGATATAACTAGATAATTATGGATATCATCTCATCTTGCTGGATCTGGCTATTAATACCTCCGTATTTACGTAAAAGATGTGGTTAACTAAAATATGATGTTGTAGCGGCGATAGCCCAGTGGACCTCGAAATCAGATGGTCTCGGGTTCAAACCCATTGTTTCTGTTATATTTATTTTGTGTAAATTAATGTGTGCTCTGTAACGACAATGTTGTGTACGCCTGTAATCGGTACTCATGTGAGTCCGGAACCTATACCTTTACTAATGTTAAAGTATGCATGTGAACTTGTTGGTGTACCTATTTAAATAAATAAACTCTGGTCGAATATATGTGCCTAATTATTCATTGCTTCGTGCCTAGCAAAGAATGTTAAGCCATTGGACGGGTCCAATAAGCTAAGCCGGGGTTTATATCGTTGTTTCCTGTGGGCACCAAAATCTCCTAAGATAGTTTGTAATAGCATAAAAAATTACAATGTATAACCTTGTGCAATATGTAGGTACATATAAAGTGTTTTACATTAACACAAATTACATACTATTGTATGCTAATTACCTCCGGCGTTGGAGCACAAGAATAGGACATTAAACAAATAATTGTATAACTTGACGACCGATATGGCGTGGTGGTATACCCGCTCTCCGCTCCAAGGTCGTGGGTTCGATTCCCATACAGGACAAATAGTTGTGTGCATGAATATGAATATTTGTTCTGGTCTGAGTGTTTCCCTATGTATTTTAAGTATTTATTTACAAAAAAAAAATTGTATGTTTGTATATCCGTTATTTAGTATCCATAACACAAGTTTTTAATGATACTTATCTTGGAATTAATGATTGATGTAATTGTTATAAAATATTTATTTTTTTATTTACATCTCAATGTACTATGTACTATACATTAGTAAGTAGTCACTACTGCCAAAATATGCATACATATATAACGAAAACCGGCAAAATACTTTACCCAATTTTAGCGATCTCACATAATTCCTCACCTTAATGGCACTATGTCATCAAGCATAGAGACGACAATTCAGCCAGACTCGTATGATGACTTCACGTGTGAATAAAAGGAAAGAAACAAAAGACAAGCTTTGATAAATGTTAAAAGAGATATTGGTCTATTTCAATCATTACGTCAATTGCGATAATTGTCTAACGTTTGACAGATGTGACATTGAGCAATTTTAAAAGGATTTTTATTTTCTTAAATTTTCCGCTCTATTTCCTCAATTTTCACAACTATACAAACTTGCCCCGGTCATAAAGAACACAATAAAAAAAGATAAAATAAGACGTTAAACGTACGGCTATACATATATATAGTTGCTGAATGCCAGTCAGGAACCCAAGGAAACCAGGTTCCTGGAGGATGAGGAGGAATGTCTGCCATTCAGCAACATTTGGTCCTTCGAGCCAGATCAGAAGTTGCTGAATGGCAGTCAGGGAGCCTAGGATCCTGGATAATGAGAAGAAATGACAACCTCGGAAAACTAATGATAACTATTTTTTTTAGTTGTTTTAAATTAAAAATAACTGTACAAAAAAACCATAAACAAAAATAGGTTCTAATTAGGAACATATGTATTACATATATATGTATACGGCTATATGCTGGCTGGGAGTGTATAGGGATCCTGCCAAGACCTAAGGAGCCCAAACCAACCTCCCCTGCAAGTGGTGCACCTGCCAATCAACGGACGAGGCTCTGGCAAATATAGAAGCTCTATCGCTATAGCGCATACGCTATCGACAAAATCTTAAAATCCGAAAAAAGTGGACACAACACATTTTAGTTTGACAACGACGTACGTTAAACAGAAGTCAGAATTGTAACGCTATAAGGATTAAGAGATAAGACAGATAATACTATTCACGTTTGTTTTTTAAACAACCGGTTTCTTGACAAAGTTCATTAACTTCAAGAAGGTCGGCCATGTTTACTATCTCATAATTGTTTGGAACGAAATGACATACATACATTCACGCCTGTTTCCCCGATGGAGTAGGCACCTGTTTCCCCGTAGGAGTAGGCACCTGTTTCCCCGAAGGAGTAGGCATATTATTATATTACCATTAGAAGTGATTACCAACCCGCCTACCGAGGGTGGTGATTTTAGGCATATACCCCCATTATAATCAACTATAGGGGAGGACAACGTTCAGCAGTTGACTTTATATTAGACTAACCAGTTTCTATTGTTGTCGCAATGTATTCATTCACTCGCAATGAGAATCAATCAACAAAGAAATGCACCCCTTGCCGTAACACAGTCTGGACTATAGTCCGGCAATCTCGTGCGCGACCGTCCCGCGGAGTGACAGACGGTAGCGGGGACGAGGTGCGGGGTGACAGAGACGGTGGCGGCGACGAAGTGGGGCGGGGACGTTTCCCTTCCCCGCTACCCCACCCGCTACCCGCTGACATCTTGTTTACCTCGTCCCCGCCACCGTCTGTCACCCCGCGGGATGGTCGCGCACGAGATTGCCGGACTAGGGCGGGGACGTTTCCCTTCCCCGCTACCCCACCCGCTACCCGCTGACATCTTGTTTACCTCGTCCCCGCCACCGTCTGTCACCCCGCGGGATGGTCGCGCACGAGATTGCCGGACTATAGTACGGGGGCAAAGGATTTATGTCATTGTACCCACTTTGAATGATTATAAAAAAGTAGCTTACCTGTGAACCGTGTTATGTCATATATGGCTGGAATAAAATCTTTCTTGATCACGTGAAGAACGAGATTCCAAAATATCTGGTATCAATCAGCGTTGGTCGTGAAGACTTTGTCACTGTTCGGAGGCCGTCAGATATCTTACTTGAAGATGCATTTGTGAGGGGTCGAAATACGTGTCGTGTTGAATTATTTATTACAGTACAGTTGCGCAGGAAATGTCACAAAGTTATTTTAAACCATGGCTTGCTTACAATGGAATTTTGCAAAGTAACGCCTGAACCATTTTATTTTACTTGTAACAATGACACCAATTATTTAGTTCCAAGATAAGTATCATTATGAAGTTGTGTTATGGATACTGAATAACAGATAAACATTTTTTGTAAATACATACTTAATATACATAGACCAGAACAAATCGATACCTTCGATCTCAAAGGATGTAAAGGACATAACATAATATGTCCTTTACGTCCTTTGAGATCGAAGGTATCGAAATATTCATATGTGTGCTATTAAAGATTTGTCCTGTGTGGAAATCGATCCCACGACCTCAGGAGCGAAGAGCGGTAGATTAAATTTATAAGCACAAGAACAGTATGTATTATTATTTATTATAAACACGACGTATATTATTAGCAACCAGCTCACGTTGCACTAACCAATGCGGATTGCAAACGCCGTTTCCGGTTCCCGTTGCGAGCAGCTCTATAAATAGCGCGCCCTTGACCGAACCTTCGGGTAGAATTACGTCAGCGAGTCTAGAAACGGGGTTAGTTCCTGTTTGTAATTTTCATCGTGCGATGCAGTTTAAACAAATGAAGGCGCTTTACACCGTGTACCAAAGAGCACCCACTCATGACGGCCTGCTAAAATGCCGTTTTACGCCCTGCTTAAAAGACCCGGGATTATAGTAACTACAAAATCCGTATGAGGACTGGAGTGACCGACATAGCGAGGCGAGTTTGCAGGCTGAAGTGGCTATGGGCTCGGCATATAGAACGAAGAACCGACGACCGATGGGGCGTTAAGGTTCTTCAATGGCGACCGCGAACCGGCAAACGTAGTAGAGGACGGCCTCCCATGCGTTGAACCGATGATCTGGTCAAGGCGGCGGGAAGTCGATGGATGCAGGCGGTCTAAGTTCAGCAGTGGGCGTCAGATGGCTAAGATGATGATGATGAGTGCTGATAGTCTGCACAATGTGGGGATGGTTCCTAAGACCAGCGCGTTTTAAAAATATCGGGAGAAAACACTTGACCAGTTTCTGGCCTTTTTCTCAAATCAAGCAAAAATTATTGTCATGATATCCTAGCATTATTCCGGTTGCACCAGACTAAAGCCCAGAACCCAGGGCCCAGGGTCTGCTCACTGGTCTAACCAGAATTGATTGAAAATCAGTTATTACCTAGAGCGACTGCCATCTGAACTTCCATAACTCAAAGGGAACATCATTCTATGGTAAACCAGTTGTCTGAGTATTATAATAAGGCACTGACTTCCTAATGACGACTGTCATAGATGTTCATGACAGCTAGTATAGCCCAGTACTTTTAATAGGTTTTTAATAGGGTAGACCCTCTGAATTAAAAGTACTGGGGTTCAAACCCTGGTGGCGTACCAATGACTTTTCAAAGTTATGTTGGTAATTATCGCTTGCTCCGTGCTCGGAAAGCACGTTAAGCCGTTGGTCCCGGCTGTCATGAACATCTATGGAAGACAGTGCCTTCTAACATCCTGACAGCTGGTTTAACCATGGAATGATGTTTCCCTCTAGGTTACGGAGGTCAGACGACAGTCGCTTTATGTAATAACTGAATTTTAGCCAAATCTGGTTAAGCCGGTGAGCAGACCCTAGGCCCTAAGCTTAAGTCTAGGGTTCCAATGACTTTTCAAAGTTATGTTGGTAATTATCGCTTGCTCCGTGCTCGGAAAGCACGTTAAGCCGTTGGTCCTGGCTGTCATGAACATCTATGGCAGTCGTTATTAGGAAGTCAGTACCTTCTAACAGACTGACAGCTGGTTTAACCATAGAATGATGTTTCCCTCTGGGTTGCGGAGGTCAGGCGGCAGTGGCTTTATGTAATAACTGAATTTTATCCAAATCTGGTTAAGCCGGTGAGCAGACCCTGGGCCCTAAGCTTAAGTCTAGGGCAACCGGGATAATACTAGGATATGATGTTATGTTTTTGTTAATGTTTTAATAAATTTCTAATTGCAGTTCCACAAAATTGAATCTGCGGAGTTAGGTATAATAATAAAGAGCTTGTCTAAATCTGCGCTAAAATACATAGAGTAACCAACAAAGATGTAAAACATTATTCATTTTGTTTTCAACGCAGAAACCATCTTATACAATGATGTTTTTAGGTTGAATTTAGATTATTTTCTTATCTGCTGTTCACAATGAATTACACTTCGCCTCGCCTTGAAACAACTTTCGATCTTACTGCAACAGATTTACAGTTCAAAGTTCCCAGAACTGTGCTTTATTAATACAATAACCTAGCTAAAATTAGAAAATCTAAAACTCTGTTAGTAATTTCCATTACAACAATATTGCAAAAAGTATCTATTTGAAGCAAAAAGCTGCTCATATAAAAAAGGTCGACACTGACGTTTAAAGTACCAAGTCATAATTATATATTATCCTTTGTGTCTTGATATTAACTAAAATTCATTTTTTTTATAATTAAAGTTTTGCTTCAATTGAAGCACTTGGGATCGTCACTTAAATCTAGGAGCGACTGTTCTCTAGAGCGGGAGCCTGCTAAGAGAAGTCGTAAGATGTTTAAGGTCACAAAAACTGATTTTTGCAAATATCTTGCTTCATATCGTAAAGCCTTGTGTTATTTATGAAGCAATGTCTTATAAAGCTATGTTCTATGAAACTATGTTGTATGCTATTTATTTGTAACAGGCGTGAATTTATGTACGTATAACTATCACTCAAAGCTCTCCTGGATAGCAATCCTGAGGGCCTACTCTAATTCAACGAAAACGAAACTTCGTTAGACCTATCTCTTTCACTCTTTAGGTATATCATTATCGAGTGAACGGGGTAGGTATAACGAAGTTTCGTTTTCGTTGAATTAGAGTAGGCCCTCTGAATACGACCTGTTTGCGGATGAATGGTCGAAAATTTTGTGGGACTGCCTGAGTTATTGTGAAAGAAAGGTACGAATGTAACTTGTGTCTATTACAGTTAATGTTATTTTAATATTATCTTATTCATTTGTTTAAATTTTATCTGATTAATTTAATTATAATGGCTGAGTTTATTTTTGTAAGTTCTGAATTGTATTTTTGAAAAAAATAGTTATCTTTAATTACTGTAATTGGTTTTGTACACCGTTTTAATTAAAGTTAAATAAATAAATAACATTTTCTACAAATTTTGCATCAAATATTGTTTGTTGTTAACTATTTTTACGCGACGGGTCGTCATGCAGTGCGTCTAATAGTTATTTCCACAGATAAAATAATATATATATATAACATAGATAACGCAAATGCATATACTTCGCGTGTCCGAACCCCGATTAATCGTCGGGGTTGATCGCCGCTAATTACAATACGCGCGCGTCTGTTATTGTTTTTTAAATACCGTAACATGAAAGTTTTCACGTATAAAATATTTATCATCAGCGGCATCAGTATCGATGAATCAGTTTGGATTTCTCGTCACTAAACATCTGCAGTGACGTCACATTAGGTGTTCAAAAGGACTTCTTGGCGGGAAAGTGAAGCGTCATGTCTGCAGTTTTGTTTTATTTTCTAAAATTTGTATTATTTCTAACATTAATGTGCAATAACGGTGGATTATTAACCGTTAAGTGTTTGTGAACATACATGAGTGTTGGTAAATCAAACAAAACAGTGCAACATCACTTTTCAAATTTTCTCTCAAGTAGTCTATGTGAAATCTCAGTATAGTCCCACATCTTTACTGAGGACTCAAGGGGCTTATGGGAGGGTATCTCATTTACCATTTATCATCTTAATCACCACTCATTCTCATTTACTATGAATTATATATTATTTATATATCACTTACTTGACACTGGCTAAATGTGCTAGACGCACGAAGTCATTATTTAAAATAAAGAAGAAGGTGTTCAAAAGTTTTAATACAAATCTTTATATGTACTATCTATTCTACATCTGTCGTCATACCACTATAATTATTGGAATAGCTCTACACTACACTATAGTAACTTCGCGACAAAAAATGACGTATCCATGTATCTGTAAACAAAGATGACCTTGAATGACTCCCGCCAACACATTAAATGTTTTGAAGTTCGAACATTACGGAACTACGTGACGTTTCACCAATGACGTTAACTTCCGAACCTTTCTGATTGGCTACACAAACGTTCGACTACGTTTCTATTGGCTGCTAAGACGCGACGTCACGGGCGCTCTGTTTAAAAAGGTCATATGCCAACTTGGTAACTCATAGAGAAAAGTTTTTATTCATTAGACGCTTGGTCAAAGTCCAAGCGTGTAAGTAGGGTTGCCAACAATTTTACATGAAATATTAAAATCATAGCGGCTTATTACAAAACGCAGTCTAAAGTTAGACTAGGTTTATAACTAGTACGGGCGGGGTACCAGAAGCTACAAACCCCTCGCCCCTTTTCAACAGCGGTGGGCGTCGACGGAAGATGTTTAGTGGGTAGGACTGCGGTGGTCGCGTCTGCCGCAGTGAGCCCCACACCCCCTCCTGGTCTCCCCCTTTGGCCGGGAGACAGTGCGTAAACAGCATTTTTTTTACCGACAATAATAAAAAAAAAAGTTTAAAACTAGTGCTGTCACTGTCATTTTTTATGAAATGAAAGTGACAGCACTAGTTATAAATCTGGTCTAACTTTAGATCTCGTTTGGTAGTAAGCCCCATTATCTCCGCCAATTCACACTGGATTCGAGTGGTGGAGCCCCAAAAACCTCTCACCTTGGTTCATTAACTAGGCCCGTATCAATCAATATCATCTCAGTCAATTAACGTTCCATTTCACGTACGGACCTCCTCTTATTAAAAAACCGGATTCATAGTTCTAACATAGCTGTTATTCAGCCAAATCTGATTAAACCAGTGAGCAGACCATGGGTCCTAACCTCGTTTAGGACAACCGGGATAACGCTAGGATATGAAGATGATGATTTAGTTCATAACCCACCACGTCGGTCCCTACATATTACTATTGGCTGAGCCAACTTCGAGCGCTGCTAAAATGTTTTTTTTTGCTAATATATAATATTATTAAAATGTACTAGGTTAAGATTAGGATAAGATGAAGCTGGATCAAATATATGATCAAAGCTCCTAAAGAAATAAAGAGAAAAAAAGAAGACGTGTGGCACTCGGAGACTGCCGCGGTAAGGCGATTTTCACACTGCCCCGCATCATGCTGCATTTTGCGTGTCGACGCACCTACGCGCGTTCCTGCGGGAGTGCAGATCTGCATCATCGTGCGGGTTTTTTGCGCACTCACGCGCGTAGGTGCGTTTTGTAGATTCACGCATGGCGCCGTTCTCTGTGGTGGTCGTGCAGTTATGAGCATCACGATAGTTTTGATAAAAATAGTTAATATTGTGGAACTCATTCAGGACGCTGCCATTATACTAACTGTTTGGTTTTTGTACGGTCAAATTAAAAGAAATCGTGCCTATAGAAGATACTGGGTACAACTTTATTTACAAACAAGATCTTAGAAAATATGAAGAGAAATTCTACACGAATAATACGAACTACACTTCTTCATATTCCAGATAGCTGGGTGGTTTTTGATTTCGAATATAAATCGACCGATATCGAGATCCATTTTCAAACAACGCCCATTCAAAATCACGCGCGGCACTGCGGGATTTGATGTGCCATACCTTGCGTCTCGCCCCGCACCTACGCGCGGGGGTGCATGTTTCTCCGCGTGTATGCGCGTGATCCGCATGAACGCGCGTGGATGCATTTTCTGTGTGTTAGACTGTGCGTGTTTTCCATACAAACGGAGATACTTACAAGCAACGGAAGAACACGCATCCACGCGCTACGCTTCATCATGCGGGGCAGTGTGAGAATCGCCTTAAGCTATTGCATAGCATTTTTTATCAACTTATGCAATTATAATTATTTATTTAATTTATTTATACAGTATTTTTCCTAAGCAAAACTTTTAACTCTAAGCAGGCATGAGTCACCAGACTGCGGGGCGAAGAAGGGGATTAAGCATGCGCAGTAACGCCGATACAACCAATGCCACCTAAAGGCGGGGTGCTGAACTAAAGAGACAAGCGTGATATTTCAAAAAGTCATTAAAAGTTCTGCTATTTTTCGATAGATGGAAAAACTAACGTGTGTCACCGCTGTGCAGGTCTGGGTGTTAGGTTTTTTTCGTTACGGAATTTCTGGATTCGGTCTCCACGCTCAAGGCCCGCGATAGAAGCTATGCAATAGCTTTAAAAAAGAAACCCACCACGGGGACCCGGTGTGCAATGACTGCAATCAGTACTGGGACCTAAATGGGCTGAGATGACGATAATAATCACCAAGCCCCAGGTTCGAAAGCCCTATAATGACTAGAAGAGGAGGTGAAACGTCTGCCAGCCCAATTCATGAGTCGATGACACAAAAGTTCAATTGGACAGATCATAATATGTCTACGGAGACCCAGACGGTATAACAAGACTATGATTGGCACTATAAATTGATGGCCTACGAGTTAATTTTGCTGTCATTTTTACTACTTTTCGCCCGCTGCTTTGCTCTTGCAACCTACAGCTTGTGTCTCATAGACACGACGCAATTATGAGTAAAGAATTTGCCCATGTTTTAAAAAGTTATCCCATGGTATAACCTTTTTTTTATCATCATCAACAGACTATTTTCGTGCACTGTTGGACTAATGCCTCTCCAGTGGATACAGTGATCGATCTTCAGCTCTTCGTCTTCAACGGCTTGCAGTGAAGCCGTTTTGCTTACATCGTCGCTCCACCTAGCTGGGCGTCCTACACTATGGTTTGTAAGACGTGGTCCTTACTTTATCAAAACCAGCCGTTGATTTATTGCAAACAAAACTAATTTCCCGTGCAAAAATAAGGTTTCATCATCATCTGATGATGAAACCTTATTTTTGCTTTTATAAAGTCTTTGGACGCCAAATGACACGACAAAAAATAGATTTTTTGTCGTGTCTGGGACCGTTCAACGTTCTGATTACTAAAGAATTTCTATATCAATTTCACAGGTACCTAGACCGAAATTCCACCATAGAAATCTAGATAATATAACAATAGAAGTGCTGTGCGCGCGTAAAATCGCTGTCGTACTGGTGTATCGTATGACACTAGTGCATTTCTGGATGCACTGGTGTCATACATATACTGGTGTCATATCATACTGGTGTGATATTAAATATGACGGCGCTTTCGTTATTGTGGTCATAGATAAACGATACCAGAGACATTAAAGCATAGTGAAGGTAATGTCACTGACAATGTTGGCGGCATGGCGCTAGCTAGCTGCTGATATGTAAAAACTTGAGAGGTGTCAAGGGACACCCGGATGGAACAAAGTTCCTTTCGATTAATTAGTGATAGAATTGTAATAAAATTTTGAAAATTACATTGAAAAAATATTTTATTAAGAAACATGAAAAAAAAATACAAACAAATCAATAAATCAAATAATAAATCGCTTAAAAAGAGGAAACAAAAAGTTCCCGGACAGGGAATCGAACCCGAGCTTCCTGAGTGAAAGCTAGGTATCCTAGCAACTAGACCGTGAAAAAATGTCGTGACAACTTTTCTTAAGATTTGTTTTCCGTCTAGCCCCCCTTCACAACGCGCGATAAGGAACTTTGTTTCAATACGTTTGCAGCCGGCCTAGGCGTCACCGTTCTGAGGAACGTCTTGATTTTCGCGTAATATCTTATGCTAGCTTCTTAATTGTAATTTGAATTCGGTGGCAAAGTGACTTATTTGGATATTAATTGTAATTGCAAAATAATACTGTTGATTTACAACACAGTGTTCAATTATGCCACGCCGCCCCTTGGCATAAATGAAAATCCCCGATAACACCGATACTGTCCAATTCTCTATAAATACATTACCAATAGAGTTCGTTATATTTAAATCGTACCCCATTACAAACAATCAATGTACTGTGTTTAAGAATAACTTGTAGTCTGTAATTTATGACAGCAACGAAAATCTCGAACAAAAAATTTCAAATTGGCGACATGCGTTCCTTTTCAAAATGGCGACATGTGTTCCGTTAGTTTTACGCGGCACATACAATTTCTAGAGTCTTATTATCTAGATTTCTATATCCAGTACATATTAATGTGTGGAGTCCAGCAGTACAATTTTTGAAGCGGCGCCATAAAAGCCTTTAACTTGTATTAACGACTACCCCTAAAGCAATAAATGGTACCAACAAGGCTAGTCGTAAGGATATTAAATTCCACATTTACGATTATGCAAATGACTTTTTCACTATGTGAACTATTCTTAACTACATAAAGGCTTAGAATAATAACACCTAGATCGATAGTTCCCTCCAAAGCGGTCTATCAAAAGCGAGGCAAGAATAAAATCTATGTGTGCGTAAGATACTTGTATTTACGCTCGACAAAACGCACACAGTGAAAAAAATCATGTTGTCATTTCATTCAATTTTCCCTAAAAGTAGGGAAGTTGAAACTTTTACACTTTAGCTTAGCTATTTATTGCATTTCGTTTATTCAAAAAACCACTTACATTATAAATTCATTAAAAATGTATATATATTTATCCTGCCTGGGGTAAATAATTTTTCACTAATTATTTATTTAATATATTTCGAGCTATGAAACTCTTAAATTGTTATAGTTAGTCAAATGTTTTATGTAGATAGACCAGAATCGAATAAAACTATTACACCTTTTTAAGATGTGATTTATGCCATATCAATTGAAATCAATCAATCAATGAAAAAATAAAGATATTTGTGTTATCGTATATTAAAAAAATTATTCCACGCGAACAAAGTCGCGGGCGGAAGGTAGTAGCAGATAATTGTCAAATAACATTTTGTGCAATTTAATTATTGTCTAATTGTAACAAAATGTAGGAGATTTTTTCCCCTTAATGGCAACATTTTCATCAACTGTCACGTAACAAATATTGAAATTAATTTTTTCATTTTAATGAATATTTTACTTAATAATCTAAGTTCAAACGCATAATTTACCCGTGTAATTTTATGTTAATAAGTTTCTTGTGCTTTTCCGACGTATTGTGATATCCGTTCATAGCGCAAACCGTCATTTTTAATAAAAATATCAGGAGTAGTTTTCAATACGACACGACCTTGAGCACTGACGGGCCGCGTAACAAACTTAGCCAATATGGCTAGGTTTGAGTTGCCTCACTTTGACGACGCGTACTGGGCTTCTAGGTGTAATTATTCTAAGCATATAGGGTACGATATCGACCACCTAAGAGCTATGAACGATACTCTATAACTTGTAATTAATAAATTCGTAATGGGCTGCGATGATTAAAAAACCAATTATGCTCGAACACGTTACTGATTGGCTGATTGATTTGTTTTTGATTTACTTTACTGACATCTAGCGGCATCTAGCTAAACTAAGTAGCAAACAAGAAGTGGGCGGGACCTTGTATTCCGCACGCCGTTTTTTATTCCTTAAGATTTCTGATGCATTACTGCCAAATTTTATATCGAATATTGTGTGTAACAACTGGTTCACTTCACTGACATCTATCGGAAGCTAGCTGAACTACGTAGCAATGTAAAATTAGTAGGCAAGTTGCATACATAATAGGTTGGGGAAAAAGTCTTTTCGTATTTTTGTATGAAAAGTCAAGACATTTTTTTCAAAGTTTATTTACATTTATTTACAATATATTATTATATGTACCGTTTTGTTGAATAACTTTCTGCCATTTTGTGGGCAGAGACATTATCCCGTTACTGTAGAAACTTTGGGACTTCTGATCAAAAAAACGGGACAAATAGTTTTGGCAGTCCTCTCTTGAGGTCAACCTTACAGAACCTAAAGAATTCTGCAGAGACCGAAACAGGTGAAAATCTGAAGGCGCAAGGTCAGGGCTATATGGTGGATGCACTAGGACCTCCCAGTCGAACTCTCTTAATTTTTGCTGAGTGGCTAAAGATGTGTGTGGTCTAGCGTTATCGTGATGAAAGACCACACCCTTCCTGTTGATCAATTCCGGCCGTTTTCTCTCGACTGCTTCCTTTAATCTCATCAGTTTCTGGCAGTAAAGATCAGAATCGATTGTTTTGCCGGGCGGTAAAAGCTCATAATAAACAATGCCCTTCCAATCCCACCATACACACAGCATCACCTTATTTCGTGTTAGGCCAGGTTTGGCCACAGTCTGTGAAGCCTGGCCAACTTTCGACCACGACCTTTTTCGCACGTTCTTGTCGTACGTGATCCACTTTTCATCGCCAGTTATCAATCTCTTCAAAAACGGCTCGGTTTCATTACGTCTCAATAATGAATCGCAAATGAGTACACGGTTCATTAAGTTTCTTTGAGTGAGCTCGTGTGGCACCCAAATATCGAGCTTTTTTGTATAGCCAGCTTTCTTCAAACGGGTCAAAACTGTTTTGTGGTCAATTCCCAGTTCTTCAGCTACATCGTAACTACTAATATGCCGATCTTGCTCCACTCTTTCAAAAATGGCGTCCATTTTATTCGTAACAGGGCGACCAGAGCGAGGTGCATCTTTAACATCAAAATTTCCGAACTGAAAATGTTTGAACCAAATTTGTGCTACTCTTACTGACACTGCATCAGGTCCATAAACATCACAAATTTTTTTCACTGCTTGAGTTGCATTTTTGCCTTTTTTATAATAAAATTTTAAAATGTATCGAATTTCTTCATTAGATTCACTCATTTTTACGGAGAGAAAAACAAATGAAAAATAGCGGGAAACAACTTTTTTTTATTTTTTTCTTTTCTTTATAATGGAACCTTTTTAATGTTACCAAAACCAGCCAGACACAAATAGTACAGTCAAAAAATGTTTATAATAAGTTTATACCTACGTTATGCGAAAAGACTTTTTCCCCGACCTAATAATTTATTAGACAAACTTTGTTTACTCCATAGAATACAATTGTCTATAAGAAATAGAAATCAATTGCAATTCTATCAAACCACTTTATTAAATGAAGGTTGTAAGGTGAACGACTGCAAAGCGCCACCATTACATGCACGCGAATCAATTTGCTTCTGGAATGACTTCATTTATGCACATTACCCTGATAAGTTTTTCGATAAATTCTTATCCGATTTTCCAGACTTATCCTATCAGCCGAACAACATACTTTTCTGAACTTTGCTATCACAGTGATCGATCCTGCACAATCCTTAACCAATCGTATTCCCGAAACTTAATAGGTATTTTACAATAACTCTCGGCCGAAAGTAATGAAAAGCTTATAACCTATGGTCGGACAATGGCTACTTTTTATCCCGAGAACTCACTAAGTTCCTGTGTGTAATAGGGATTTAAAGTTTTAGACAGACGCTGGAAAGGCAACCTTGCTTATGCGCCAAATTTGCGATAATTAGTTTTATATATCATTAGAATCGCCTGATTTTTTCTATCTGCAGATCTCGGTTTCATCCAATACTGACCATTATTGACATTCATTTGACTGACATTCTGACAAAAAACAAATTTATTTATATGTTTTTTGGAAATTTTCATTCTTTGAATCGCTCTCCTGTAAAGTAGCCAAATGGTGCATAAGCAAGGTTGCCTTTCCAGCGTCGATAATATCCTTGTAAATTCGCCACAAAAAATCCACTTTAAGAATCTGACGCACGACCTTGCTGAGTACAAGTATACTGACCTCTACCCTATATTAGTGGTCTTATCAATTATAAAAGCAAAACTAGCGAGAAACCCTCGTAAATGCTCACAAATTAGGTAATACAGTTATGTTAAATTGAGGAATTTCCATCGTGAACCCTACAAAGAAATTCCTATAACATAATGTTCTGTCAGTTAGTACCGGCCTAGAATAGTATCACCCACTCTCGTATCATGGGCAGTCGTAAGAGTCGACGAAGAGATATCCTACCGGATGATGAACAGCAGCGTCATCCTGCGTACTGGCTGGAACTGCAACCACCAACCCGCCAGCCCAACGTGCTGATTATTGACAAGTACCCCCAATAGGAAGTTATAAAAAACTTTATAAGTACGTAACTCAAACCTGACCTATCTATAAATGGGTCGATTTAAGCATGCTAAATGTCAATAACAATTTGTGTTAGAGGTCAGAAAGAAACTTATTTAAATTTATGAAAAGTCATACAAGCATGCCAGTTCCAGCAATGCCATAAATCCTACCTATCCTGCTTCCTAGCTGGAACATGCACAAGCATCCTGCCATCAGTGGAGCAATCATTTAATCTAGTTGCAACGTGAATACTTCCTTCTTTTTGAACCTGACTGCCGTTTATACTATCAGGATTGTTTTCTCCATAAAGCCCTGACGTGGTGCGATGACGCTATATGATCAAAATGTGGACATCTCTCTCTTTTTTATTTATTGAAAAAAGATGCACGATCACATATAATTTTACACTATCAATTAATAACACACACAATGAAAAGTTAAAAGATATGCCTCTACAGGAATATAGATAGATAGATAGATAGATATACTCTTTATTGGCTAAGAAACTTAAAAACTACAGATTACAATATTAAGAGAAAAATTAAATTTAAAGCCAATCTAGGCGGTCTTATCGCTAAAAGCGATCTCTTCCAGACAACCCGACGCAAAGGAGAGAACAGGATAGCAGTAGGCAGAGCACAATAACTTTAAAAAAATAATAAACACTAAAACTATTTGTTAAATATGAATAAAATACACAAATACATAAAATATATATATATATATCTATATACATATATCTATATACATATATCTATATACATATATCTATATACATATATCTATATACATATAATATTTTAAAAAAACTGATACAAACAACTAATCAGATATATTCAAAAAGTAAGACTTCACCCGCTCCTTAAAAGAGTTTAATGTCTGAGCCTGTCTAATGAAAACAGGTAAGGAATTCCAAAGACGGATAGCCTGAAGGGTAAAGGACTCATGATATTTTTTGGACACATGTGCAGGGACATTAAGGCATAGGTTTTCAGAAGAACGCAGATTACAGGAATGAGTAGAGGATACATATGTAAAACGAGATTTAAGATATGAAGGAGTGCACGGATGGAAAAGAACGGAGTACAACATGGAAAGGATATGAAGGTCTCTACGCCGACGTACTGGTAACCATTTAAGCTTATTGCGATACTCAGACACATGATCGAACTTACGCAAGCCAAAAATAAAGCGAATCGCAAAGTTTTGCAAGCGATTAAGTTTATCCAGCTGATCACTTCTGAGATCTGGGTAAACTGCTGTTAGCGTAATCCAAAATGGAAAGAAGGAGGGATTGAGCCAACATAATTTTAGTAGATGTAGGTAGAAAGTTTCTAATGCGTCTAAGAGATTTACCTGCAGCAAAAATCCTCCGGCTTACCTCAGTCAATTGATTATTCCACGATAGAGTCCTATCAAAAATAATTCCTAAATTTCTCACCGTATCACAAAACGGGATATCCGCACCATCCAGTATTAAGGAAGGAGTATTACTATAATTGATTTTTTGTACAGACTTATGACCACCGATGATAATAGCTTGAGACTTGGAAGGGTTAATCTTGAGACCATATGACTTACTCCAGTCTGAAAGAACTGACAAGTCATTATTGACAACATTAATTACCTCCGGCAAACTGTTTATTGTTCCATGGCTATATATTTGTAAGTCGTCGGCAAACATGTGGTAGGCTGAATTTAATTTATTAGAGATGGAGCTAATAAAAAGAGAAAACAGAAGTGGTGAAAGCACACCACCCTGGGGAACACCAGATAAAATATTGCGCCACAAAGAATAAGACTCATCCACATGAATACGCTGCCTACGATTATATAAGTAATTGTAAAACCATTCCAATACTGCAGGAGATATGTTAAGAGAGCCAAGCTGAGCAAGCAGGATGTCAAAATCAGTAAAGTCAAAAACAGTATTAAAAGCATTACTAAAATCTAATAGCGTTAATACAGTAATCTGACGGTCGTCAATGGCACAACGGATATCATCCGATATTTTAATAAGTGCAGTAGTCGTGCTATGACTGGAGCGGAAACCGGATTGGTAAGGATTCAGAAGATTATTTTTAGACAAAAACTCATTGAGCTGCCTATAAACAAGACGTTCAAGAACTTTGGAAAGAAAGAAATATACAACATTGTAGAATAAACACACATAAAACAAATCCACTAAAAAAGCTTATCGTCACATCATTATCTTATCAGCCTTATAAAGTCCACTGCTGAACATTGACCTCCCCAAAAGATTACATTCTATTGGTGGTATTTGCCCATAATCACCACTTTGGGCAGGCGGGTTGGTGATCGCAGTTTAAGCCAGTATATAGGATGACGCTGCTGCCCATTATCCGGTAGAATGATGTTGATTTCTAAGCGCCAGATTCTTAAGCATGACCTTGAAGCAAGGACCTTAAATGTACATACAAAAATTTATGCCTGTTATCCCGAAGGGTAAGCAGATACATATTATACGCCCATGATTATATTGTCGGTCCCACGTAATAGGTAGCGAGCCTGTTTGCGGCTTAGAGGGAACATCGGAAACATCCTCAAAAAATTCAAGGTATACAGGGATCCTAGCAAGATAAATAAATAAATATTTGTCAGAAATTATTTAGTTCCAAGATAAGTATCATTAAGAACTTGTGTTATGGATACTAAATAACGGATAAACATACATAAATACTTTTTTTTTGTAAATACATACTTAATATAAATACATAGAAAAACACCCAGACCAGAACAAATATTCATATTTATGCACACAAATATTTGTCCTGTGTGGGAATCGAACCCACGACCTCAGGAGTGGAATGCGGGTATACTCGCCACCACACCATATCGGTCGTCAAAAGAGGATCATAATCATAACTCTTTATTGTTTCATTTGGTGTACAATTAGGTCTTAAAAATAATATTTTGTCCTCAAATGAACCCTGCAAGGGTATCACAATTTAAAATAGGAACAAATTTCTTCCTTATATCATAATAGGTTGGGGAAAAAGTCTTTTCGTATTTTTGTATGAAAAGTCAAGACATTTTTTTCAAAGTTTATTTACATTTATTTACAATATATTATTATATGTACCGTTTTGTTGAATAACTTTCTGCCATTTTGTGGGCAGAGACATTATCCCGTTACTGTAGAAACTTTGGGACTTCTGATCAAAAAAACGGGACAAATAGTTTTGGCAGTCCTCTCTTGAGGTCAACCTTACAGAACCTAAAGAATTCTGCAGAGACCGAAACAGGTGAAAATCTGAAGGCGCAAGGTCAGGGCTATATGGTGGATGCACTAGGACCTCCCAGTCGAGCTCTCTTAATTTTTGCTGAGTGGCTAAAGATGTGAGTGGTCTAGCGTTATCGTGATGAAAGACCACACCCTTCCTGTTGATCAATTCCGGCCGTTTTCTCTCGACTGCTTCCTTTAATCTCATCAGTTGCTGGCAGTAAAGATCAGAATCGATGGTTTTGCCGGGCGGTAAAAGCTCATAATAAACAATGCCCTTCCAATCCCACCATACACACAGCATCACCTTATTACGTGTTAGGCCAGGTTTGGCCACAGTCTGTGAAGCCTGGCCAACTTTCGACCACGACCTTTTTCGCACGTTCTTGTCGTACGTGATCCACTTTTCATCGCCAGTTATCAATCTCTTCAAAAACGGCTCGGTTTCATTACGTCTCAATAATGAATCGCAAATGAGTACACGGTTCATTAAGTTTCTTTGAGTGAGCTCGTGCGGCACCCAAATATCGAGCTTTTTTGTATAACCAGCTTTCTTCAAATGGGTCAAAACTGTTTTGTGGTCAATTCCCAGTTCTTCAGCTACATCGTAACTACTAATATGCCGATCTTGCTCCACTCTATCAAAAATGGCGTCCATTTTATTCGTAACAGGGCGACCAGAGCGAGGTGCATCTTTAACATCAAAATTTCCGGACTGAAAACGTTTGAACCAAATTTGTGCTACTCTTACTGACACTGCATCAGGTCCATAAACATCACAAATTTTTTTCACTGCTTGAGTTGCATTTTTGCCTTTTTTATAATAAAATTTTAAAATGTATCGAATTTCTTCATTAGATTCACTCATTTTAACGGAGAGAAAAACAAATGAAAAATAGCGGGAAACAACTTTTTTTTATTTTTTTCTTTTCTTTATAATGGAACCTTTTTAATGTTACCAAAACCAGCCAGACACAAATAGTACAGTCAAAAAATGTTTATAATAAGTTTATACCTACGTTATGCGAAAAGACTTTTTCCCCGACCTAATATATAGAAATTAAATACATTATAAATTAAATAACCATAAAAATCAATCAACTATGTATAATGTATACATTACATTTTTACTAATTGTGTAAATTTTACAAACTGTGCAAATAAATATGACCTAGAATGCGCAAATGTATCAACACAACGTTTTCGTAATACATTAACGAAAGAACATAGGAAAAACTGGAAATGTCAATTGTGCAAAAATAAAATACCAAAGAGAGACAATACTGATACACCTCTACGATTACAGCCTTCAGCAACCGATGAAAATGAGATGATAGCGTCAATTTGTACAGAACAACATAAAAAAGATGATGCCTACAACATAACACTTAGGAAAAAAAGCTTTAAAAATAGTCAAATGCTATCTTCGTCCGAAGAAGATATCTCTAATATCCCTGGAGATACTATTTATATTGAAAACAACCCAGTCTGCAGCATGGAACTCAGCCTACAGCCCGAGACTATACTAGAAAAATTAAAGAAATTTCTCGATGAAAAATTCGATTGCAATAATCGCTCTCTTGTATGCGAGTTAAAGTCGCTAATAAAATCAGAAATCACCAAAGCAATCTCTGAAACTCAACAAGATACAACTGATAAACTTAAGTACATTAATAAAACACAGGATATTTTACTTTGATTTAAATAAAGATTATAGAACAGTTACTAGGTGACAACAGATGCAAAACCTACTGTTTGTGAGTTTCTTGCCTGTTATTCTTACAGAGCGGTAGCTCGGAACTGGCACTTAGTTTCAGTTACACTTAAATATTTTTTGTTTTTTTAATTGTTTTGTTGCATGAAAGTGAATCTAAGCTTCGTGATTCTTTTGTAATCATATTTTAATTGATTTTATATTACATTTTAGCGTTGTCAAGTGCTATGCAATAGTTTATGAAATAAATATATTTACCTACCAACAATAAGCAATAACACGAAGCATTAGCTAGCGTAACAAATCAAGACCCTTATAACATCTAGTATTTAGTATTCACTTAGTGATTATTTCCGCAAACATTGTTGCATGTTACACTAATGACACAGCCACAAATATAGATAAAGGATGTCTCAGTAAGAGAGCACTTATTAATTTTAAAATAAAAACAAGTATTTTATGACATAGTTGTGGTATTTTTACTGTATTATAAAGAAGACATTTTCCGGTTATGGAATAAAATATCCGTCAAATGACCCCCAAATACTTACTCTTTTCATGAAATTTTACATGACTTTTGCACAGAGATTTGCTGCTGACCTGCAACCTGAAACCACATGTCCCGAAACAATTCCTGAGCACAAAGTAATGGCCTGTCATTGCAGACGTGGGGGTCATTTTTATTCCATACTTAATCGGAACATGTCTTCTTTACAATACAATAAAAATATCACAACTCTGTCATAACGTACTTGTTTTTATTTTAAAATAAAAAAGTGCTCTCTTATTGATATACCCTTTACAATAGATAACGCAAGTATCACTATTTGTATCGAAATCAGGCGTGCCGACTTTATAACACCTCTTGTAAAAATAAAATATACTTTACTGCCAACAGGATTATATAGATTCGGCATATTATTATAAACAAAATGGAAATTTAATAAATTTTTAACAACAATAAAAGAGATATGAGCGGTACAATAATCAAGAAATAAAAGCAAAATGGGTTCATTGTCAGAATTTGTCTATTGTGTTTTTTTCTCAAGATATGTCAGTTTGTATCTCTTTCATTGTTGTTAAAAAAATATATGGAATTTCCATTTTGTGTGTGAATGTTTGACGAATCTAAATGATCATGTTGATCTTAAAGACAATAAAAGTATATTTTATATTTTTATTATATTTATGTGGACAAACCAATAATCAACATCCAGTCGTGGATATATTATCTTAGTTGGGTATAACCATCACCATAATTTCAGTCATATAAAGTCCAATGCTAAATGTTGGCCCTCCCAAAGCTTTTTTCCATTGGAGTATTTGCTCATAATCACTACGTTGGGCACGCGGGTTGGTGCTTGCCAGTACGCAGGACGATGCTGCTACCCATCATCCGGTAGGATCTCTCTCCGTCGACTCTTATGTCTGCTGTCACTTTTATTTGATAAAATGAAGACAGTGACAGTACTAGTTTTAAAGCTGGTTTAACATTTTAGATCTTGTTTTTTAATAAGCTCCTTAAGTTTTCAAAGTTGCAGGTTGATATCAGGTCGCAGAAAAAGAAAAATGGCCGTATTTTATTTAAGGGCTACCGCTGACTTACATTCAAGTCCACCACAATTTATAAAACAACATTTTATGAAACAAAGTCGCTTTCATCTGTCTGTCTGTGTATATGCTAAAAAAATCTACTTCATAGTATTTTATATAATATTCAAAAGTTAAAAGAAAATTAAAGACTAGTAGAATTATTTTCCATATTTATGTTAGATATTAATAAGTAAAGGGTGTAAAGGGATCCTACCAAGACCTAAGAAGCCCAAGCCAACCTCAACTGCAAGTGGTCCACCTGCCGACGGGCGAGGCTCTGGCGAACATAAAAGTTCACGGTAAGTGGCAATAGGCGCGCCACCTATTACGTGGGACCAACAACATAAATGGCGAAGTGAGGTCATATAATATGCCTCTGCTTACCCCTTCGGAGAAACAGGCGTGAATGTATGTACATATTATTATATCCAAACTAATATTATAAATGCGAAAGTAACTCTGTCTGTCTTTCCGTCTGTCTGTCTTTTCTTCACGCCTAAACTACAGAACCGATTTGTGCGAAATTTGGTACAAACATAGTTTGAAACGCAAGAAAGGACATAGGATAGTCTTTATCCCGAAAATCCCGCGAGAGCGAGAACATCTCAAAAATCCCACGAGATCGGGAACTATGTGAGTAAAACCAAAAATCTGCCGGAAGTCACTATTCCACGCGAACGAAGTCGCGGGCCAAAGCTAATATGTTATAAGTTAAGATTGCTCTTAGTTAGCGTCCCTTAGTTGCTATGCCCTCGCAGGGCGTCACATGTAGACCTTTTATTTGTACCATCTATGTGTCATACAATGTGACATGCTATAAATGACTTTATTTGATCTATAAAACTACGCAACGGATTTTAATATGGTTTTTAATATGTAGGTTACGCGGACAAAGTCACGGACGACCGCTAGTGTACCATAAAACAGTGCTTATCCTTGACTACAGATCGTTGGTGCTAATTTAAAAGTCTATTTCCATCAATATACGTAAATAGCAAAAATAAATTCATTATGTGACGTCACACAATCACGAACGGGTTAAACCAGACTTCAGTTTACTTTATATGAGAATGTTTGTAAACAAACTTTATTTTAATACTTTATCTTACCTTGAATAACTATTCCCATACAGGACAAATCTTTGTGTGCATGAATATGAATATGAATATTTGTTCTGGTACTGGGTGTTTTTCTATATATATATTACGTATATATAAGTACAAAGAAAAGTATTAAAGTATGTATATCCGTTGTTAAGTATCCTTAAGTTCTTAATGATACTTATCTTGGAACTAAATGATTGGTGTAATTGTCAGAAAATATTTATTTCTTTTCCATACAAATAAACTTAATAATATGTCGTCACAGACTGACGGACGGGTTAAAAACAATCATACGTTCACCTTGTAACCAACTGTTTGTAAACACACTAGTATATTATGGAGTAACAAACATGTTTTCGGAGTTGAATTGTTTTTTCTCAATATTACGACATGATTACTTTCTTTATTATGTTTGTTTGAGATATGAGCTTATTATCGAAACGCTCGTAGCTCCACGGTGCTCGGTGGTCGGAAACAATTACCGAAGTAAAGCAGAGTTTACAAAGGTCAGTCCTGGGATGGGTGAGCGTTTGTGTGGCATTTGATATCGAGCGCTTCCGTGCTTTGGAAGGCACGTCCGGTCCCGGTTATCACTAAATGTGTTAGTCGTTAAGCCATGTTAGATGCCTTATTGGGCGGCTTGAAGTAAAACTAACAGCAGGACGCCATACACCTGCCTCCGCCAACCCGCACTGGGTCCGCGTGGTGGAGTATGACCCAATACCCTCGCACCTTGGTATGTGAGTGGAGGCTCGTGCTCAGTAGTGGGACGTTAATGGGCTGTGATGATGAGCTTATTAAAGTTCGCTAAAAAAAAGGTTTTTTCTTAACGTTGTGATTTGTTAATAATTAAAATTCAAGGTCCTATCTTCTTGAATTTAATATCAATTATTTAGTTCCAGCATAAGTATCATTTAGAACTTGTGTTACGCATACTAAATAACAAGTAAACATACTTAAATACTTACTTTGAAAATACCTACTTAATAAACAGACCGGAATAAATATTCATATTCATACACATAGGTGTATAGGGATCCTAGCAAGACCTAAGGAGCCCAAGCCAACCTCACCTGCCAGACATATAATCCATAAAGACAAAGACTTTTTATTTCACATGGAATATGATACATATCGCATGCTCAATTGAATATAGTCATAACTCAAAAACAATATTTTTGTGACATCACAAAAGAAGATCTTCTAAAGAATACTTGTCCTACTTGTAAGCGCATTAAATTGATACTAATTTATTAATTAGTAATTCTGCTTGTGTTTTGAACGTTTGATTAACATTGATTCGATCTCAGTAAGAAATAGAAAGACTGTATAAGTACGTAACTCAGACCAGAGAGACCTATAAATGGGTCGATGTTCCTTTTAGCATGCGGTATGTGGTCTTAAAATTTAATAAAGTTTGCATATTTCACTAGTAACTGGTACGCAAAAATATAATCATAGGATTCTAATATCACAATAATAAATTTATTTTACAAAATATTTACTCAGTGAAGAAAACTTCTATACATTAAGTATGTATTTACAAAAAAATATATATTTATGTATGTTAATCCGTTATTTAGTATCCATAACACAAGTTCTTAATGATACTTATCTTGGAACTAAATACTTGGTGTAAGTGTCAAAAAAAAAACTACTGTTTTTAAATCACCTTTAAATTTGTTTTATGGCATCAGCTTAAGGTTATTGTCGAGCCTATTATAGACTTTAATGGACATGACACAGCTGTTCTTCGCATAAGATGCAGTAGACATGATTGGCAAAGCCAGCTTATTTGGATACTTACTTTGTATCTCTACGTTCTTTTTGGTACAATTCGGGATGTAACCGAACAAAAACAACACAAGATATACAACACAAGACAAGACAAGAATTGAGAAAGGTATGCTTAGATATGGTTTGGTCATGTTAAGAGGATGTATGAAAGTAGACTAACGAAAGTGATTTATGATGGTCAAGTGATTGGAAGTGTTGGGAGGGGAAGACCACATAAGACCTTTCATTACCAAATTCAGAAAATTTTGGAGAAAGGGCAGTGCAAAAGTATCCTAAACCGACGTGCGTGTATGAGGAGGTTAATGAGTGTGAATGAAGCTAAAAGTGTGTGCCAAGATCGTAGTAAGTGGAAGGATATGATCTCTGCCTACCCCTACGGGAAAGAGGCGTGACATTATGTATGTATGTATGTATGTATATGTCACCGTAAAATTGTAAATAACGTTAGACTACTTATAGATTATAATCTATCGAAAAATAATGCGTTAAATTGTGAGCAGTTTGTTACGGATCACAATTTTTCGACAGATTACAATATCGCGGAATAGATTATAATTTAACGTTATTTACAATTTTACGGTGACATATACAACACAATACATACAATTCTATATTATGACGAAGTTGAGCCCGAGGTCAATATTCAAACCGAATTCGAGTAGGGATAATCGCATTTATATAACAGCATTAACACCACACTCGAATACACGTGACTTGCCAAACAAAGCGTGCAAAGTAATATTTGTATCAATAGATAAAAATATATACATACATAATCTCACGGCCAAATATCCCAATTTATCATATCAGCATTATAAAGTCCACTGCTGAACATTATCCTCCCCAATAGATAACATTATATTGGTGGTAATTGCATCACACCGGGAGTCGTAAAAGTCGACGAAGAGAAATCCTACCGGATGATGGGCAGCAGCGTCATCCGGCGTACTGGCTGGAACTGCGATCACCAACCCGCCTGCCCAGCGTGCTGATTATGGGCAAATACCCCCAACATAAAGCAAATTATTGGGGAGGCAAATGTTTAGCAGTGGACTATATAATATTACGGCTAAAATGACGATACAACAATGCATTAACACCACACTCGAATACACGCGAGTGAACAAAGCATGCGATGAATGTTTGCAAACTAAATTTCCTGATAAAAATTTATCGCCTGTCAAATCAATAAATTACGCAGCTGCATGTTATACAACGTCATATACAGGCTCATAATGTTTTATTTTATTGGTTCAAATATTTTTTTTTTTTTTTGTGTGATTAATTTTGCATCGTAGGTATAGGTTCAAATTACCTCAGGATATTGTGATCTTAGGGTTACAATATCCGGCCTAGTTAAGAACTATGTCTTAAGATGACAGGGTTGCGGCTGGAAAGCCTTTTAACACCAGCGGTCTCAGACACAATAAAAAGATTTATTTATTTACCATTTGGGTTACCAACATAAGTACAGCTAATTTTAACAAAAAATACAATGAACTTATATATATTTTGGCTAACTGCACTTACAATTACAGGTCAACCACATCATGCAATTTGAGTACACCTTATATCTTATAAAACATATGTAGACAAATTATATATACATACATACGTAATACCTAAATAAAACTACATTCAATCTAAAGTACGTCACCAATAGATAGATATAGAAAGATATTGCTTGTCGGTCACTTTTTAAAGACTTAATACGATTTTACAAGGAAAAGGTCAGAATCAAGATCGCGTCTTATGCGGGACAGGGTAAATGTAAGTAGTATGTTCTACTAATTTCGTGAAGTGCATCATCATAAGCCCAATACTGGCTAGGGCTTCCCTAATAACGTCCAACGTGACCGACTGCAGCCTGCATTCAGCGGGATGATGCTATCTTTTTTCAATTTGCGTTTTATCCAAACGCTACGTTTCTTGTCAAAAGTTCTCCATTCCAGACCTTTTCTGCCCCAAGGGCCATCAGTTTATTTCAATCCGAAGCATGTCACACAGAGTAGATTTTGTATATCAGCTAAGTTAGGCTTCAAGATCTAAATAAATACTGTGTACAAAAGTGGCTTAGGAAAACAACCTTCTATTTATTTTACGCTTATTTTATTTTCTACATTGTTATTTATTTCGACAAAGGTGAAACGATAACTTATCTATATATAATGTTGTAGCATTTGTTAAGGCCCCTAACACGTTACCTTGAGGGAAAGTACAAGGTCAGATTAAGCTTCACTTTGATTTATTTTTTATATAATAATTTTGTTTTAACATACAAACTATATCACAACCGAAAATAGAATATATTTCACAATAAACAACAATGATTACTAGGCTCGTTATCGTAACATAAAAAAACAAAGCCAAACCATGACTGTATCAAAGGCCTTGCAGAATTAAAAACATGTTTCGTATCGTCCCTTGCGTAACTTACTTGCGCAATTATTTCTATTTACTATCACATTGGAGAGATAGCGTTGTGTTTATGAAGCTCTTGTTTTGTTTGTGATATTGTACACTAGAATTTTGCACGTATTATGTCACATTTGTTAAAAAATAAATATAATGTAATTTTCTCACAATCACACCACTTATTTAGTTCCGAGATAAGTTTAATTAAGAACCAATGTTATGGATACTAAGTCACAGATAAACATACTTTTTGAGTACTTAATATACCTAGAAATTAAAATAAATATTATTGTTATTCTGTTCTCTTTGTAATAGGACGCTTCGCTCCGGCTTACAGAAGTTGGACTGCAGTTGCAACTGATATTCGGCCAAAAACGGGTTAGACCAGTGAGCAAACCCTGGGCTCTAGGACAGCCAAAATTGCTCGTAAATGAAGATTATGCAACAGAAGACACTTAAGTATTTATAAAGCTACAAAAAAGGCGATTAGGTTAACTTTGTACTGGATAATTAACTATTTAAAAAGCGATTAAAACAATTCCAAACTTTATTACTACTTTTAGCGGAAAGTATTTGGGAAATGCAAAGGTAAAAATAGAAACAAAGAAAGATATACATACAGGTATCTTATCTTCACAGCGCATCAACGTCTCACTACTATTTGCCAGGCAAACAATTGACATGTTTGCCTGGCATTTTAGTATCGAGCGCTTCCGTGCTTCTGAAAGCACGTTATATCTTGTCGTTCTTCTGAAAATAGGCAGAGCACGGATCTCCTTTCACGAAGCAACATGAATGGGAATCAGTCATACTATACGAAGGCAGTTGTGTGGCGTCCCGTCCTCTAGTGTGGCTTAACGACTAACACATCATCTTCAATTCAGACATACAAAGTGCACTGCTGAACATTGGCCTACCCAATAGTATCATTTATGAGGTTTCTGCCCATAATCATCACGCTGGGCAGGCGGCTTGGTGATCGCAGTTTCAGCCAGTACGCAGGATGACGTTGCTGCCCATCATCCGGTAGAATCTCTCTTCGTCGACTCTTACGACTCAATGTGATAATAATGTGAGGGAGGGTGGCACTATTCAAAGGCAAATACTACACCGCACATTTACTAGATATTTAGACTTCCATAAACGATCATCCATCCACTGACTGACCTGTGTAAACTATGCTTACGTTACCGACGACCACGTAGTACCGCGGGGCTACGAGCACTTCCGAATATTAACGAACATAACATGTGGCATGTTTGTGTTGTTTATGTTATTTTCCTTCTATAAGCCGGTTTGCGAATTTAAATCATTGGTGGCCTTGTTTCCAAACGAGTATAGACTTTGCTTAAGAAATTATTAAACGGAAGTTTTAGTAGTTTTGGCACAAATGGCTTGTTTAGTTTCACCGATCGGTGTTTTAGTTGCTTTTGGGAAGTTCTATGCGGCGTTTGAGTGGGGAGCGTTTTTGGTTGCATAATCTTTTTAGTCATAACATAATAAAGTTTTCGTAAATTTATCTCGCATAAATTATGATACGTATAGTTTTATGAAAGTTGAATGGTAATTAATATTGGCTCAATATTTACTTACTCTAATAATTTTAATAAAATAAAAGGATACTGTTTTTGGGTGTAAAAAGATAATTTATTATAAAATACGAAACAAATATATAGTCCGGTACCACTCGGGTATAATATGGCGAGGTAGAATTATTTTATGGTGCCACTAACACACGGTGTAATTACATAATCATCATGTCAGTCATATAATCAATGAATAACAAAGTATCGTCTGTAACTAACTAACAACAAATTGTGAAGAGTTAATGTTGTCCGCAGTTAATGAGCGCATGATTTCTGACAGCTTAGTTACGTAATGATGCTCTGAACCTACACGTCTCGATTGTCTGCACTATGCACCTTTATGCTTTCCTGGCTTGCCTGCTGCGTCCTCCA
Organism: Musotima nitidalis; assembly: GCA_949126915.1. Taxonomy (NCBI): domain Eukaryota; kingdom Metazoa; phylum Arthropoda; class Insecta; order Lepidoptera; family Crambidae; genus Musotima; species Musotima nitidalis. The sequence continues at coordinate 2,556,627 of OX421441.1, forward strand.
CAGGTCTATCTTAGTTTCCTTACACGGTACCCGGTAGTCAGTACATACTAAGGGCACATTAAATTGTCGGCCTTTGGGTGTTACGTACGACCTTTTCCCCTGAAGCCTCCTCCACCCTATCGGGAGGTACTCAGCCCCTCTCCCTCGTCAATACTCCGGAGGGGATGGACATTTGTCGGAAGTTTTTAGTGGGTAGGACTGCGATGGTCGCATCTGCCGCAGTGAGCCCCACACTCCCCGCTCGGTCCCCCATTGGCCGGGAGGCAGTGCGTTATCAGCATTTTTCTACAGACGATAAAAAAAAAAGAAGTAAGGTCATAATTTGTTTCTCATGTATTCTGATTTTTTCTCCTTTTGATTGCTTAAGCATCATCTAAACTTCTTCCGTTTGCTTTGTCTTTTGTGCTTATGACATGTCTCACTTTATTTTATCTCATCATCACCCACTTGCTCCCAACTGGGGCTCATATTTTACACAATGTCATGACAAATGGATTTAAGCTTTATTGTATCCATCAATAAAATCCCAACTCGAACAAAGGCATCAGCTACTAAAGTACTACCTTGAGTAAAATTTTATGACACAGCGGATTTAACGCGAGACTCTATAACATGTTTAATGACGCTACGAATACTCAACCTTTTTGCATTATGTAGTGTAATAAAAGATCTAAAAGATATAGTTAGAACTAGCCATGGACCATGGGCACAACAATATTGGAGCGGGGAAGGAACTATTATGTTCATATATTTCTTATTCATCATCATACATATATTCATGCCAGTTTCCCCGAAGGGGTAGGCAGAGGAATAACATACGCCTACACTTCGCCAATTATATTGTTGGTCCCATGTTATATGCAGCGAGGTGGCGAGATGGCGAGTGTACGTTGGCCGCGGACGGGGTGCCAGAAGCTACAAACCCAGTCACCAATGACTGCCCTTTTTTCGCCAGCGGTGGGCATCGTCGGAAGTTTTTTAGTGGGTAGGACTGAAGGCGGTCGCGGTGACCCCCCCTCTCTTGGCCGGGAGGCAGTGCGTAAAAGCATTTTGTTACCGACGTAAATAAAAAAACCGGCCAAGTGCGTGTCGGGCCACGCGCAATATAGGGTTCCGTAGTCACCCTTTGCCATAATGTCGCTATATGAACAGGTTCAGCTATTCCCCGATAGATATCACTACTACGGTATGAATGAAATTTTAATACATTTAATACAAAAATTTATTTGATTGTCGTCCATTACTCGAAAACCAGTAAAGCCTACTTAGCCGTGATAGTTTTCCTTTTAACTTCATTATATATACTACTATTGTGAATTTTTTCAGCCACTCTGAAAGTACCGTTTACCTGGTGGGGGGGGCGGATACTGAACTCTATCAATTTTTTCCACTTTAAAGCTTAATGTTTCGAAAACGGATCCCTAAATCGAAAAATGGTTTTAAAAAACTCGTATTACTTTTGAAAGACCTTTCTAACGATACCCAACATGATAAGATAGACTCGAGAAAAAAAAATCATTCCTACTTTACGAGTAGGGGAGGTACGTTACAAAACAATATTTTTAAAAATTTTATTCTACAGGTTTGTCGACGTGATTAATATGTATACCCACACCAATTTTCAGCTGTCTAATGTTAATAGTCTCTGCGCTAACCCGCGGACGGACGGACGGACGGACGGACATGGCGAAACTATAAGGGTTCCTTGTTTACTACGGAACCCTAAAAAGGATACCTTTACCCTATATCCTATACCTATTTATCATCATCTCCGTACCTAAACGTCCTACTACTGAGCACGGGCCTTCACGCACAACCCAAGGTAAGAGGGATTCAGGTATTCCACCACCACGCGAACCCAGTGCGGATTGGCCAAGGCATTTTCTATTAAGATGGTTGAAGAAATTAATGTTTCAAGAATGAAATATCGCGAGGATGACGTCAATCATACAGGAAGCGAGATGAACAAAGATATTTGACTTTGTTTCCTCGTGAACTGAGAGACATTCGGAATAATGAATAAAACAAAATGTGCTTGACCTACAATGCTCAGATTAAATAACGTCAATGTCACTTGGGTACTTGACTATATCTTTTTAAGTTTCACAGGAATAGGAACATTTGCGAAAGACTCTATCCTTTGGTGCTTATTATAAAACTAAGTCTAAAGTTAAACCGGGTTTAAAACCAGTGCTGTCTAATGAAGACATTGACAGCACCAGTTTTAAACCCGGTTTAACTTTAGATCTTGTTTAGTAATAAGCTTTTTTAAGTTTAGGTTTTAAACTCCTCAAGATTATATATCTTTTAGAAAAAGATAGTTTAAGCGTTTTCTGCTACGGATCTTGTCATAAAGGTTCTAACAGGATGTTCTCTTGAATTGAAATAGCCAGAGTGTTATTTGCCAGAATAAATTGACTGGGTAAGAACACACACACATACATATATTCACGTCTGATTCCCCGAAAGCGTGTATGTATGTATTTTATTTTTTATTTTATTTTTATTTATTTGGAACAACAAACAATTACATAATATTTGCTTAGTTCTAAATCTTAAGGTATACACTTACTTATTATGTAACCAACAACGTTATTCACAGAGTAATATTTAACGATTAGTCTTAGTATGTATAAAAATATTTATAAAAAAAATTTAATTAACAATATGAGTTACTTAGAAAAGAATTATTATTTGTCCATATCATTATCTTTAAGTTGCGATAGTACACTGTTTCTAAATTGGTTTAGTGACATTCTGAAGAGATCAATATTCCCCGAAGGGGTAAACAGAGGCATACTTATACGCCAACACTTGCCAATGTGTTGTTGGTCCCATGTAATAGGTGGCGAGCCTATAGCCGCTTACCGGGAATTTTTATGTTCGCTAGAGCTGAGAGAGGTGAGGATAGTTTGGGTTTCTAAGACCAAAAAAACCGTAATCAAGTAATAACATCACATCACGGATTTATAGCGCAAATTACTACAATGGAGTAAGATTAATATCACTGAAAGATAGATAAACAGACCATTACTGTATAGCACTTACTATTTTTGTAAATCAACAATACAAATGGTCTTAAATTAGGATAGTTGGATCAGTGTGTTTTGTTTGTCTCAAGAGACATTGAAAAAAATATTTGAACATGCAAGTAGGGATCATTCATTCATCATTTGTCACCATCTATTGTAACATTATGGAATGCAGTAAGTATTGAGTATTAATATATTAACAATGAAAATTTAAACATTGATGTTTTTATAAGTCGTATTCTTTTGTTGTAGAAGATATTTTTGTGTCGCAAAGTCGCAGGTCAAAAGTACCCTAAACCGACGGGCGTGTATGAGGAGGTTAATGAGTGTAAATGAAGCTAAAAGTGTGTGCCAAGATCGTAGCAAGTGGCAGGATGGGATCTCTGCTTACCCCTACGGGAAAGAGAAGTGACATTATGTATGTATGTATGTATATTTTTGTGTCATGTTCTGGTATTTCTATCTGGTATTATCTGGAAGATATTTCTGTTGTAGAAGATGGTTTAAATACATATAAGTACTATAATATAAATTTAATTCAATAGGTATAGAATTAATTGAATTTTTTGTGCAATAAAGACATTGAGTACATAATATCACGTCGGTTTCCCCGAAACGGTAGGCGAGGCATATTGTATGCCCACATATCGTGAATTATATTGTTGGTCTCACGTGGGTGGTGAGCCTATTGCTGCTTATCGGAAACTTTTGTGTTCTTTAGAGTCTCGTCCGTTGTCCAGGCAGGTGCACCACTTGCAGGTGAGGTTGGCTTGGGCTCCTCTTATCTTAGTAGGATCCCATCCCATCCCATAGATTACAGGTCAACCACATCATGCAATTTGAGTACACCTTACATCTTATAAAACATATGTAGACAAATTATATATACATACATACGCAATACCTAAACAAAACTACGTTCAATCTAAAGTACGTCACCAATTTTCAATAGGTTCCTAAACTTAGGAAGGCTTTGAAAATGAATGTCGAGTTCCGGCAACTAATCGGTCAAATTATTGTACAGACGAGCCAAACGAACCACTGGTGAATTGCGCCCCATCCTTGTTCTACAAAATTTACTTTTAAACAATTTGCATGGGTGTCTTGGCATTCTTGAGGGATCATTAAAAATGCTAGGAATCTATCAACACCCCCCCAGAAATGACAGGAGCTCGTACGGCTCGTTTCGGATGTACTTGGTTTGTGGAATAACACGATGACGAGGATTTCTCAGGTTACAGCATGGTGCAATTCAAAAAGGGCATGATACAGTTTAAAGGTTGACAACGCGCTAGGGCCGCCTGGTATAGCAAGCGCCTTGAAGGTAAGGAGTTAGGTGAGATCGCTTCAATTGGGCTTTTTCAATTTGATTATTCTTTGTCATCTTGTACGGATAGATACAGATATCTACATCATATAACACATGAGAAGGACTTTTTGGCGGGAAAGTGAAGCGTCTGCAGTTTTGTTTTATTTTCAAAAATTTGTGATATTTTGAACGTTAATGTGTAATAACGGTGGATAATTAACCGTTAAGTGTTTGCGAACGTACATGAGTGTTGGTAAATGAAACAAAACCGTGCAACATCACTTTTCAAATTCTCTCAAGAATTCCATGTCAGATCTCAGTAGGTATAGTCCCACATCTTTACTGAGGACTCAAGGGGCTTGAGGAGGGCATCTCATTTACCATTTATCATCTTTATCACCACTCATTCTCATTTACTATAATTTATATGATATTAATATATCTCTTACTTGACACTGGCTAAATGTGCAAACCGCACGAAGCCATTATTTAAAAGAAAAAATAAATACATGAGAACGTGTGGTGCAATTTAAAATAACCCGTTTATTATCTCAATATTACATGTGTAAAGGGGCGTCTCGTCTTTTTTTTCGGACTTTTTATTTCTAAGCTATTAATCGAAAGTATTTTTTAATTACTCCAGGTATCTACTAATAAAATTAAATACCGAAGAGACCGTTTGTTTGTCTATGCCAATTTCTTTATTTATCCATCCATCTGGAAAGTCTCCTGCCGCGGGCGCGGAGACGCCTTGCTAGGCTTCTGAAAGTCAGCGACATCCCTTGCCCCTTAACCCTTTGACAGGCAGAGTACGTTAAAAATTATCATTGGTTTTCCACTTTAAGTTAATCGCATAAGGTTCAATTTTTGATGGTCATTTATTGACAATTGCCTGGTAAAGGGTTAAGGCCATCCCCCCGAACAGGTCTCCACCTTGGCGTGGTGGGGGGGCTGAGTACCTCCCGGAGGCCGGGAAAAGGTAACACCTAGAGACCGACGACTCTGGGTGCCCTTAGTACTGACTACCGGGGGAGAAACTGCGGGCGGGCGGGCAGTGGGGGCAGGGGGCCCCTGCTGTCTCACCATGGACCCTCCACCCACCATGGTCGTCCGTTTAGTGGGTATTACTGCGGGCAGTTGTGTCTGCCGGTGGTGAGTCCCACACCCCCCTTTCGGTCCCACTTTGGCCGGAAGGCAGTGCGTAAATGCATTTTGTTACCGACGTAACACAAAAAAAAAAGGGTTAAGGCCATTTACGGTATGGATCTCATTGTTTTTCGGACAGCATTGATTGCTTACCATCATCCAGGAAGTAGTCAATATGACGAGTCACGTTAAAAACATGCCAAAACAAGACTAGAGCTGAATCTTGCTCACAAATTTAACGCCGGATAATTAACAGGAAGCGCGCATGAATAACATTTTTGACATTATTCCAAGAACATTTGCAAAATGTTCGCAGACTCAAATCATCATTACACGACTGTTTTTTTGAAATTTAATAAATAAAAAGCATGACCTTGCATGAATTTAAAAAATCTTTAATTAAAATACTACTTGAAAAATGTTATTACCAAGTAGATGAGTTCCTAGATGATAAGACTTTACTGTAATTTTAATTATAATACATTATTAGTTTAATATTCTTTGTTAATGTTTGTATGTTTCAACGACAAAACATAGCGCACATATTTAGTATGCAACACCTTAATGTAAAATACCTACGTTTAACAAATTAATAAATTCTATTCTATTCTAAATAACTTGGCCCAACGACTATCCCATAATAACCGGGACCAACAGTTTACGAAAGGGAATCCCCCTTTTCATATTAATCTTTAGCCATATATATTTTCTCTTATCTCACGGGGAGTCGACGAAGACAAATCCTACCGGATGATGGGCAGCAGCGTCATCCTGCGTACTGTCTGGAACTGCGATCACCAGCTCGCCTGCCCAGCGTGCTTATTATGGGCAAATATCCCCAATAGAATGTAATCTATTGGGAGGCGAATATTCTGCAGTGGACTTCTTAAGGATCATATAACAATCATAATTAAAACACCTCTACCCACAACAAGCAGCCTCTGGTATAACATAAAGTAGCAGACAATACATTGACAAGGTTCTTAAGTAGTCTGGAAGGTTCAAGGTCGAGTGGTTTGCCCTCTAGTGAACTTGGGAAAATCGATCAAGTCGAGCCCCTTACTCCAATTATTGTCGAGCTCTCTTAGCCTTATTATATTATTGTGTAGATTCCTGTGTGATTAATGAATCCTTACCAATATTATAAACGTAAATTTTCATCATCACATCCTAGCATTATCTCGGTTGCCCAAGACTTAATCCCAGGGCTCAGGGTCTGCTCACTGGTCTAACCAGGTTTTTGGTTGGTTGGTTTCAGTTATTACATAGAACGACTGCCGTCTAACCTCCACAACTCAGAGGGAAACATCATTCTATGTTTATACCAGTTGTCAGAAAATTAGAAGGCACTGACTTCCTAATAACGACTGCCATAGATGTTCATGACAGCCGGGACCAACGGCTTAACGTGCTTTCCGAGGCACACAGCCAACGATAATTACGAACATAACTTCGAAATCTTATATTGTGTTTAACTCGTGGAGATTTGTAAGGGCAATAGGATTAAGTATATATTGTAAACCATTTGGAAATTAGACTGTAAATCTTCCTAAGAGAAATTAAATAAATAAAAGTCATAGGTGCGCTGGTCACCAGGGTTCGAACCCGAGACCCTTCGAATAAGAAGTCTAGGCCAGTGGGGCTATCGTCGCTCTAAATGCTCTGTAAACGCAAAGTTTGCATGTTTGAATGTTTTTACTCTTTCTGTTTGTTTTATATTATAGCATTTATTTATTTGCCAGTCCTAGATCAAAGTCTGGACTCTATCAGAACGTTAGGTAGGTAACGTTGTGTAGAGAACATTAATCTCGTATTCAGTTATCACATGACGATGTAACAACTTGATATATTTATCAGCTTCAGGCAATCAGGCTATCATAATTATCATTATCACCTATTGTTTGATGGATTTCAGTGAAACCGGGTGGTCCCTGAGTTTTCCCGCGAAACTAACTGCCTAATTAGATGATAAGATTAATGTAATATCGTTTCTGTAGAACGAAAAGTCACTAAATAGTTTTTAACGTGTTTTGAGTGAAGACTGTTTAAGTTTTATAAAACAAAAACATCATAAAGTGGTTCAAATTTAATGGTTGGACTTCTTGGCGGGAAAGTGAAGCGGCATGTCTGCAGTTTTGTTTTATATTCTAAAATTTGTGATATTTCGAACATGAATGTGTAATATTTAAATGAGTGAATATTTTCAAGAATAAATTTATGATATTAGAATCCTCTGATTATATTTTTGCGTACCAGTTACTTACTGGTGAAATATGCGGTACACTCAATTTTAAGACCACTTATGTACACTTATTTGGACGCTTTAGGTATTTTTTGCGATCTGTCCAAAGCTTTTGACTGTGTTCCTCATGAAGCATTGATAAAAAAATTAGAATATTACGGAATAAGAAACTCCGCATTGGATCTTCTCACTTCATATCTAAGTGATAGGATTCAAAGGGTTGAGGTTAATGGGAAGCGATCTCAGGGGTCTGTTGTAAAAATGGGGGTACCGCAGGGCTCGATTCTCGGTCCGTTTTTGTTTTTGATTTATATTAATGATTTGCCATATTTTATTAAAGAAAACCACGAGATAGTTTTGTTTGCTGATGATACATCATTATTGTTTAAGTTAAAACGAAATCAGAATTTAGACGAAGTAAACAGTGCGATCTCGAAGGTGGTGCACTGGTTTGACGTTAACAATTTGCTATTAAATGGGGCTAAAACGAAATGTATTAAATTCGTGATGCCTAACGTCAGACAGGCAAACTCTACTATTATGGTAAAGGAGGATGAGTTGACCCTTGTGGATACTACCAAGTTTTTAGGGATTACTTTAGACTCTAAGCTACAGTGGGGCCCACATATTGGTGAATTGTCGAGTAGACTTAGCTCTGCAGCATTCGCGGTAAAGAAAATTCGCCAATTAACAGACGTTGTAACAGCTAGGCTAGTTTATCATAGCTATTTCCATAGTGTTATGTCCTATGGTATTCTTCTGTGGGGTTGTGCCGCAGACATTCAAACTATCTTTGTGCTGCAGAAGAGGGCTATTCGAGCAATTTATAATCTCCCGTGTGGACATTCACTAAGGGAAAAGTTTAAAGAAATTGGTATTTTGACAGTGGCCGGTCAATTCATTTATGATAACCTGGTTTATGTACATAAGAATACTGATCAATTTAGTAAGAAAAGCTGTATACATAACCTAAACACAAGGAATAAGCATAAATTAGTTGTACCTGCCACTAGGCTCCAAAAGATAAACAAATCTTTTAAAGGTCAATGTGTACGATTCTACAATAAAATCCCAAGCAACATACAGCAATTGAGCCTAAATAAATTTAAATTAACCATTTATTTATTTATTTATTTAAAAAGGAATGCTTACAGCTAAACATATAGATATTCTCATAACTATCATTTACACGTAACAGGTTTATATATGCAAGCCTTTACTAGCATTCACAGCATTCTTGCAACAACATTATAATCTAAAGAAAAAATATATATATAACTAATCTAAAAACTATGCTATTCACTAAATTAACAGTTATTATTTACAATACGTTTGTCGTGCGGTCAAGCAGCATCGATACTACAGTTTTCTTAAAAACACTCTGAGAACCGTCAAGCACGTCCAAGTCCAATGCCTTCGCATTCATATTGTTGTACGTATTACAAACCCTAGCCATAGGATGATGACGACCTAGGTTTGTCCTAGAGGGGGGTATAGTAAAAACTTTAGTAAGACGTTTTCGTGGATATCGTCGAGGAACGGTTAGATTGATGCAGGCTAGCAGGTCGGGACACGAAATTTTACCATGAAGTATCTTGTGGAGGAATAACAGATCCGAGACAGTGCGACGATCCCTAAGAGATATCATGCCGAAGAAAGACAATCTCATCTGATACGGAACTCTGTGGTAAATGCCTGGTGAGACGTAAGCAAGGTGTCTAGTAAAAGCTCGTTGTATCGTTTCAATTCTTTGCGATGAATTAGTGTAAACTGGGTTCCAAGCAACAGATGCAAACTCAAGCCTACTGCGGACGAGACTGTTGTACAGGATTATCCTGGTCTCCCTCCGCTTAAATCCGTGTAGGTTTCGTTTTAGAAAACCGAGCATTTGTGCTGATTTCTTAACTATGGCGTCAACGTGATAATTAAATTTTAGTTTACTGTCTATAATAACACCTAGATCTCTAACCCTGTCAACTTTTGTAATAACTTTACCATCCAATGAGTATACTGAGTTAGTAAAGTTAATTTTTTTAGTGAAGCTAATGTGGAAGCATTTGTCGGGGTTTATAGTCATTCCATTATTTTTGCACCAGAGGTTAACACTATTGAGATCGTCCTGCAAACGTTCCACGTCTGAAGAATCTGTTATGGTTAAGTACATTTTTAAATCGTCAGCAAAGAGCGAGACGTTACTGTGCTTTATGTAAGTCGTTATATCATCAATGAAAATGAGAAATAAGGTAGATCCCAAGTGCGATCCTTGGGGTATGCCAGACAGAGCATAGTATGCATCAGAGTCGTATCCAGCCACACTAACCACCTGAGGTCTTTTTGTTAGGTATGATCCAAACCAGGTTAGCAATGATCCTCCGATACCAAAGGATTTCAACTTTAGCATTAGTACGGGATGGCTCACTTTATCGAACGCGCTGCTGAAATCAGTATATATTGTATCCACCTGTCTACCTGCATCAACGACTCTTGAAATATTAGAGATCATAGCTGCTAAGTTTGTATCTACCGATTTCCCATGTCTAAATCCGTGTTGAGAGGTTGATATGCCATCATCCACTAGGTTACTGATATGAGGAAGGATGAGAGACTCAAACATTTTGGAAAAACATGATAACATGGAGATAGGTCTGTAGTTGTCCACATGAGTTTGGTCGCCCTTCTTGTGAATTGGCACGATTCGGGCTCTTTTCCACTCTTCTGGAAAAATTCCTTGCCTTAGAGAAATGTTAAACAGGATTGTTAGAGGCTCCGCGAGTGATCGCCCGCATCGTTTTATAAATAAAGGTGGTACATTGTCCGGACCGGATCCCTTGTATTGATCGAGAAGTTTTATGGTTTTCAGGACATCTCTCTCCGTGAAATATAATTTTGATAATGACTTTCCTGTCGATGATTCGGTAGTCAAGAGATTCGGGTTATAAGAGGTACTATACACGGAGGAGAATTGATCTGAAAAGAGTTTGACGATTTCGGGGCCCGAGGAAGCGGTTGAATTACCTTTTTTCATTATATTTGGAATCGATGACCGGTTATTTCGCTTGTCTTTAATGTATGTCCAAAATAGTTTGGGGTTTCTGTTAATATTTGACTCTATATTATTTTTATAGTTACTCTTGCATATATTTACTAGTTTATGACAACGTTCGCGAAGTAAATGAAATTCGATTTCATCGCGAGGGTTACTAAATTTACGAAACCTCTTTCTAATCCTGTTCTTTTCAGCAAGTAATTTTATCAGTTGCTTACTGAACCAGTTTGGATACTTGGTAGAACGAGCCTGACGTTCGGGGGTGTATTTTTTAATAATATTGAACAATGTACTATAGAATACCGAGACCGCCTGGTTCACATTTACATTTCCAAAATGTCTTATCCAATCGACATCTGAAAGTTCAAACCTAATCGAGTCGTAGTTAGCTTTGTAAAAATTGTAACCTATTCTCTTACTTGGAAATACTCCGTGGATAACATCGAAATGGACAGGAATAGTCAACAGAACACATGGATGGTGATCGTCTATCTTACTTAATAAATCTAGAGGTTTAGATACATATGCAGACTGTATATTGCTTAATACCAAGTCCAAAATTCTACCAGATTTATTTAGAATATTATTAAATTGGTGAAGTTCATTTAACGCCATGAAATCAACTAATGAATACCCAAGGTTTGTGTCATAATTCTCTGGTAAAAGATAGGTTATCTTATCTTGAGGTTTCGGATGAACCATAAAACACAAGCTGTCTTCAAAGGGATACTATTCTATTAAAGACTATATGGCAGATAAAAATGCTTGGGATTAAACTGCCGTTTCAAACAGGCTATTCTAATATGAATGACTTGAAAAAATAAATATTAAGGTTATGTTATATTGCATTGTATAGCTTCACAGACAAATAAAGATTGTAATTCTAGTACCAAACTAATGGACATATTTAAAAGAGCATAGCCTGTGAGTTTCTTGCCAGTTCTTCTTACAGAGCGGTGGCTCGGAACTGGCACTTAGATTCACTTACACTTAATTATTTTTTGTTTTTAAATTGTTTTTTTGCATGTAAGTGAATCTAAGCTTCGTGATTTAGTGTAATATTATTTCGATTGTATTTTTTTTTCATTTGTAATCATGACGTTTTCAAGTACTATGTATAATAAATAGTTTATGAAATAAATAATTTTTTTACTTTACTTTACTTTACCATATTTCATGTGAAATAAAAAGTCTTTGTAATAAAGGTGGATTATTAACAATCATCCATATCCTAAATACCATCCATATTCCTTCCTGAGCCTGCTAAGTACCGGGGCCGCGGTATCCCTCCAACAGTCCGCAGCATAGAGGTAGAACCTGGTTTTTACTCTTTTGTCCCAGACTAGAGGAGACTTGCCCAGGAAAGAGAGAAATGGCAACAACAGAGAAATCTTTTCCATATACATACATACATACATAATTTCATGCCTCATTTCCCGTAGGGGTAGGCAGAGATCACATCCTTCCACTTGCTACGTTCTTGGCACACACTTTTAGCTTCATTCACACTCATTGACCTCCTCCTACACGCCCGTCGGTTTAGGGTACTTTTCCATATAGGTTAATTAAAAATGTATATACAGTAAAAGCTCTTTATTCGCGGGGTATATGTTCCATAAATATGCCGCGAATACAGAAACCGTGAATACGGAATGGTAATTTATATGGGATTATAGGGGATACGTTCCTAGGTGACAAAAAAAAACAACAAATATATAAAAAAATATTTTATAGAAGTTTTTTAAAAATTTTAATTAATTATTTTTTTAGCGGCTTTTACTATAAACGGAACAACAACATTTAAAAATATACTTTATTTATTGAGTTATAATAAGGTTGCTTTCATTCTGTTTGTTTACATTCTCAAAAACACCGCTCGCGGCGAAGGCGGCTTGTGTCAAAGTCCTCGGCGATATCATTTAACAACATACTTTTGGTTACGTAGTAATAAGATCTATTTTACTTTTTTATTAGTCCATTTGACAAGGATATTGTGTTGGATACTTATTGGAATAATTTTATTATTATTACCTATGTATGTACTTATTAGATCCGCGAATAAAGAAATTTTTAGTCGCGAATATAGGAATTGGGTAGCATTTTTTTAATCCGCGAATAGTGAAAACGCGAATAAAGGAAGCGCGAAAAAGGAGCTTTTACTGTATATGTATGTGTGCATGTGTATGTTATATCAATGTGTATTATTATCTTCATCCCAGCCATATGCCGTCCACTGACAAATATCAATTAATCAACCAAATGCATAAGGTGATTATTAAAGTGACCACCAATTAATCAATTAAATGCATGAGGTCAGGTCAACAGTACCCTAAACCGAAGGGCATATATGAGAAGGTTAATGAGTGTGAATGAAGCTAAAAGTGTGTGCCAAGTTCGTAGCAAGTGGAAGGGTGTGATCTCTGCCTACCCCTATGGGAAAGAGGCGTGACATTATGTATGTATGTGATTAATATAAAGTGACCATTTGAGTGGGTTCATGTCCATAGTATATCGGCAAGGTTTTAACTGAATTTAAACAGATATGATAACATAAACATAAAAATAAAATTTAAACAAATGTGATAAGGTTGTTTGTTTATTGGATACCAAAGGAAACCAATGTATTTAAAACAGCTGTTGATTTGTTAATAAATAAACAAATAACATAAAAGTACAGACGTATAGGTACTTGGCATTTAATGATATTGGCTTAAGAATCTACCTCTTGATTATCACTATTTATCACAGTGACCATTGTCAATTTGTAGTTACTTAGCACTTGCAAAAATGAGGACATTCTAGGGTTGTCAAATTCAAGTTAATATAATAACACATGTCGATAATTACTACGGCGAATGTTCTGAAGAACTCGTCCTTATCCTCTCCACCAACCACCACCACCACCCTCATCTGCCGGGGTGGCGGGACTGTTCGAAACGGTTACCGTGGCCCCGAGCCATAGCAGGCTCGAAAAGAAACATGGTTGGGTTTTTATTCCGTGAAAGTCTGACACAACAGGGGCAGAAGGTCATTTGAAGATTTTACATCCGAAAAAAGACAGGACCACCCTTATACTGTGCAGCATATTAGCACTCGAACCAAAAAAAATTGATAAGTCGTTCCATTATACTAGATTATACCATTCGGCTTTGTAAATCTCTGCCGGCGCATGTGTTTCCTCCTATAGCCTCGGGTCTTTTAAGTGGGGCGTGAAACGGCATTTTAGCAGGCTGTCATGATTGCGTGCGCTTGTTACAGTACTTTCCGACAATATGAAGCGCTCGTACTTTTATGAACTACATCGACTGCTAGCTTACTTTTCTTCAGGCAGGATGTGGTCATTTTGACAAGTTACAAAATATCAACCTTAATTCGCAAACCCGCAATTATTATATTAAAAATATATTTTCGCAAAAATGTGGAATTGGCTGGTTTTCGGACTTAAGCTTAGGGCCGAGGGTCTACTGGTTTAACCAGATTTAGCTGAACTTCAGTTATTACATGGAGCAACTGCCGTCTGACATCCGCAAAAGAGAATCATCAATCTATGGATAAACTAATTGTCAGGAATTTAGAAGAACTGACTTTCTAACAACGACTGTAGGTGATCACGACATCTAAATAATTGTTTATAGCACTTAGATGAACTTTTTACTTTTTAGTAAAAAGTTCCTTAAAATTTTAGTAAAAAGTTCCACTTAAAAGTTCCTTGAATCGTTTTTTACGTTGATCGACTTTTCACCGCCTTTACCAGATTGGCCGTTTAACAGGTGGGAGACCTATTCGTTTGCTAGATCGAGGTCGCCATTACAGAAACTGTATGACCTATCGATCGTCGGTTCTTTGGGCTATGTAGGTACTATATCCGTCTTGCTACGTCAGTCACTCCAGTTCGAAATGGAATTCCTCATTTCCGATTCTATGAAATAGGAACACTGGCGTGATATTATTTATGTATGTAAGATTTTAATTCAATCAATGAATAGTTATTAGTAAGTGAATCTCTGAATGAATGACTCTCCTAGGATTAAATCGACAGTAGCAATTAACAATGGCGTAAGTAAAAAGTCGTTTCATGTAACAATATCATAAGTGATAAGTCGTTACTTCTTACTTACGACCTTGTTTAAAGTAACGGCTTTTCACTTACGACATTGTTAATTGCTACCGTCGAAATGACGTTTAAAAGTGCTTCGGAATGAAGGCAAGCTTGAAAAAATGATTTTGAAATAAAAATTAGAACGCAATTTGACTATATATAGTTTGTATATAAAAAAAATTCAATTAAGTAGGTAATTAACTTAAAAGTTAACTTTTGACAACCCTATCTTGACAAACTGCAAATGAGGTCAATTGTCATACAACCAACCACTCTAACCAGTCAGTAATACAATATTCTGCACAGCCCAGTGTAATTGAAACCCTGATAAGATCTTAATGTGCACTCAGATGTAATGTGCATGAAGTGTGTTTGTGTATGTGAGTGATAATTGATGAATGCATGATGTTAACCAATGTTCTAGAATGTTTCAAATAGCTTTCTTTAGTTTAAAGCTGAGCTGAAATATATCTATATTGATAAATAAAATTGGTGTGTCTGTTTGTAATATTAAAATAACCTCTTTTTACTATATGAATACTTTTTACTTCTTATTGTATGGATGTATGGTACATATACCAATATATTTGTATTTATATTTTTGTTTTGGGTAATCTAAGGCTCTTAAGCGGCAGATGCCTGATGTAATATAGGCTACTTTACATTATTGTGTGAACAAAATTTAAGTATGTGAACAATTTGTGGACAAAGTGACAAGGGGCTGATAGTCCACAGTATTTGAAATATACAATATTTCCATATTTATGTATTGTATTAAATGTGTCATCAAAATTAATAATAATTTGTTTGTTGCACCATTGGTGCCATACATAAAAAAAAATCTATAGTTTATCAGTAATGTCAAAGTACATATTAATATTGCAACAATTGCAACATATAAATAATTAGGTATATAGGGTTTTAAACAACTATTTATTGAATGGGTCATTAAAATTAAAAATTTAAAAAAAGTGTTATTAAATTAAACCAAAAACATATTCAATACTAATTACATACATTCACTCCTGTTTTCCCAAAGGGGTAGGCAGAGGCATATTATGCACCTACACTTCGCCAATTATATAGTTGGTCTCACATAATACGTGGCAAGCCTATTGATGCTTACCGGGCACTGTTTCTTAGAGCCTCTCATAGGCTTTCATCAAATTGGGTGCTTTTCACATCTATTTCAACACATTTAACAAAGGGGTTTGAAATATACAAAAAAGCTTTTTAATGGATAAAAAGCCTACTGTAATTTTATTAATAATTGTTTTAACGTAATTTTCGAAATTACATAACATAACTAATTGTAAATAATTTTTTCAAACAAAATGAGTGTTGAAATATTTTCGTTCCAAAGAGGAGTTAAATGATTAAATTAAGTTTATATAAAAAAGTAATTGTAGCCAGGTAGATTTTGTGGCTAATAAGTAATTAGTACATTTTTTTTATTTTTTTTTTATTAAAGACAATTGTTTTTAAATATGACTTCAAAGTCAAATTATTTTATGGTTGTGAGAAAATAAATATTGTATTATGTTTATATGTTGCAGTTATAAAAATAACATTGACACATACAAAATTCGAAAAAATCTAACTAAAATATTGTACAGCTATTATACCTAATATTTTTGTTTTTTTTTTTTTACTATTGGCTGTAACTTTTGTTTTAAACACAGATCTCACAGTAAAATAATTGGAATTATTCTGTGCTGAAAAATATTGTACATTAATTAAAGTTTTAGGGCGAGACGAAGATAAATAAATGCAACCATTCGGAAATTTTACTGTTCAATAGGATTACGTGTTTTGATTGCAAAAATATAAAGAAGCACATACTCTCTGACCGTATAAAATGTAAAGAAATGTATTTAACTTACCGAAATCAATAAACTGCTTTATTGAGAGCGGGGATGGATTAAATTGTGAGTAAAAGTCCAACATTTTAGTAACATTCGTGAAAATGGCCCCTGCCAATCTCATTTTGATGGATTTCACTAAACACTTTCACAACAAAATAATAAATGGCCCTTAGATCTTCGAGTGCTAAATGATCACAAGTTGTTAGATAATATAACACATGTTTATAGGCCCACGATTAATTTTATTTCACAAAATCAAAGTGCACACGTTCGGGCACGTAACGAACACCTGCTTTACTGACTGACCATGACAAATATGACAATGACAATCGACAACTGTGACAATACAATTGACTTGACATTACATTTGACATTGACAGCAACAAAATAGACTTACTGAGTTTTTTTTAATTATGGCTTTGTATTTACATATTTAGCCCATGTCAAGTAAGAGATAATATTATACTTCGTGCCAGATAAACGTGCAATAAAAGTCACTCACCCCAATTGTACCAAAAAGTCGTCGAACTTTGCGATACAGATACTAAACTGTCGCTAAAATGGAGTCCAGGCGTGCACTTCATTTTGCATGCTTATTATTTGGAGTCATAAAGAGAAAATCGCCGCCTTATTTGTATGAGAAGCTTACTTTTTCCCTGCGAAGGGTGAGGCCTGCTTTTCGCTTAATGCATGTTAGGCACAGCACGACAGCGTTTCGAGGCAGCTTTCGCTATTCTGCTACTAAATGCTGGAACAACATTCCGCCACCTATTAGAAACTGTCTCACTGTTGGATCTTTCCGATGCAATTATAGGAAATATTTATTGAACCAGCAGAAATGTCTATGAATATGTATGTGATCGTTATCGGTTGTGCTTTCCTCTCACTTTTGCTACTTAGGTTCCCTGCAAGGTTATGTGTTATTTGTATGCTACTGTAACTGAATGTATGTATTGTGTTTTACAATGTAAGGAATGAATGTGTCATAGCAGTGCTCTCACAAACGGTATCTACGGAAGACCAGTGTCGAGGCGTTTTTGTGACCCCTCGGCTTTATGCTAAGTGGATACCTTTTCTGTGACACTCTATAAGTAGTTACTTAAATATAATGTATCTGTTTTCTTTGGACGTTGTAACAGAATAAATTATTTTTCTTTCTTTCTTAAAATTACGTCAGCCGTGTTTCATAATATCATATGTTGAAGTGAAAATTGTGATTTCTAAATTTGTCTAGGAGTCTTGAATATTAAAATCTATTGATTACTTACTTAGAAATTCGATTCAGATTTTTTTTCTACATCAAATTGTACAGTTATTATCGATTTATTGTTTCAAAAATATTATAACATTGCATGCCATGAATCATTATTTAAAATATGGTTTAAAGTTTTTAATAAAACTCTTAATTTTTTTAATAACATTTTTAAAGTTTTTTTTCTTTAATCTAATACTCTTACATCGAACTTATTACCTACATAAGATATGTAGTTTTCAATATGAATATTCCTGTCATAGGAAATATTTTGTTTCACGCGCCGGACTGTGTCGATGTTTCTCTTTCGCACTCATTGAATGCAGGGCATTATACTAAACTTTGATTTATAGGAGCGCAATCACTGGCGCTCCACTCGCTACATGAAACCATTATCTTAGAGAACGAACATTTACCGCGTTGTGTATTGTATAGGCATCGTAATATATCTAATAAAATAGTGTGTGTGAACGTAAATGAGTGATAGTAAATGAAACAAATTAGTGCAAAATCACTTTTCATATTCCCTCAAGAAGTGCATGTGAGATCTCAGTATAGTCCCACATCTTTACTGAGGACTCAAGGAGCTTAGGGGAGGGCATCCCATCTACCATTTATCATTTTTATCACCACTCATTCTCATTTACTTTGATCTATGTATTATTAATATAGCTCTTACTTGACACTAGCTAAATGTGCTAAACGCTCAAAGTCAATATTTAAAAAAAAAATACCTTCCAAAAATGATAGTGAAAAGTTTTCGATCTAAGAAAAGTTGTCATTCGAGTTTTCTATGCATTCGAGTCAATTGTCAAATTAGTTTTCTTAATGTTGGGCGCAGATTTTTGAATTTAGATTGTGAAATTGTCTGAAAACGCTGTTTTTGTATGTGCTATCAGGTGTTGAAAAACATTCATGCTTATCTATTCAAGGGTTTTAAATTTTTCAATCAGTAATATTACTATATCGTTGTACAGAAATGTAAGTTTATTCAAAACTTTATTTTTGCGAAGTAATAAATAAAGTTGGTACTTTTATCATTTCAATTTTCAATACGTTCATTGGCTAGCATATATGTCATATTACTTGATACAGCAAAGATGTTGAACCTCTTTTAATTAAAATATCATTGTAGTACTTTCGAAATAATTGCAAAAGTCCCAATAGAAATTTAGTTTTGTATTATGTTGGCTATTATTATGGAATAAAAGGTATGTAAATTTTTAAAAATAGTAGTTAATCGACTTTTATAAACAAAATTCAATCATTTAAATAGTACTTAAAATTTAGTGTTAAACAATGAATAAATTTGTAAGTGTTAGAAAATATAGTAGAGATGAGTGACATCTTGTTGCTTATTATGTTTATTTTAAAGGTCTCCAAAGCCTCCAATCACACTTAAAGTATGAAAAAACCTTTTTGCAAAAATAAACAATGTTTTATAGATTATTACCAATAGGATATTTAAAAGTTATCTGAAACTCTTTTGTGAGAAATTGTAAAAGTGTAGATATATTTCAATTCCTTATAAACTAAATTGGTATGATGCCCAACAGAGACCATGTTATAGTAGCGCTATTTAGAAAAAAATTTGCTACTATAACATTAAGATCTTTTGTTACACTAATGCTACATTCTATGTTATACTTATGATTGAGTATCTTGTAGCAAATAATTTTAGTGCACACTATATTTTTTATTTTTACCAGAAAAGTTGCATACTAGCTATGTTTAATCTTAAACAAACAGACAGCTGTAGGCCATTTTTCATTAGACACAGGATAATAACTCTTCCAGCACTTTATATTTTAGGGATCGCAGTGTTCGTAAAGACGAATCCCGAACTTTTCCTGCGGAAAGCTGATACTGTAATACGTAACAGGCGCGATGACAGTAAGCTCTGTCTACAAACAAGCCACACAACGCTTATGCACAATAGTGTTTTTTGTATGGCACCAGTTATTTATAATAAGCTTCCCAAAACATTGAAAAATTTAACAATACATCTATTCAAGAAAAATCTTCAAAAATTACTGTTAGACAAATGTTACTATCACATTAGCAATTTTCTGACCGATACACCTTATGATTAATTGTTAATAGGTGTTTACTGACCCCGTTTTTTCTTGTAATTTAATTTAGTTGACATCATTTTCTTGTAATATATTTTAATTTTATTGTTATTGTGTAATTTTAGATAATTAATTTTTGATCATAAATAATTATACTGACATTTAATGGGGAATCATAAAACTGACATTTGCATACCACAAAATGGTAAATATGTTGAGACTTGATCGAAAGACTTTATTGTAATACCATATTTTGTTAAGTACACATGTTTGAGCAAATAAATTATTTTGTATTTGTATTATTTATTCTTATGCTGTTTTTCAGATGAGTCACAAGGTATTTGTCTATGGCACATTGAAGAGGAATGAACCCAATCACCATTGGCTTACAAACAAAGAGCATGGAATAGGCAAATTCATTAGCGATGGTGTCACAAAGACCAAGTACCCATTAATTATTGCCACTAAGTACAACATCCCATTCTTGTTGTATAGTCCGGGAACTGGGTTTAATGTTAAAGGTAATAATAAACCGAATACAATAATCTAAATTTAAACTAATCTAAATATAAAAAGCTAGCATCCTCCTCTCTTCTAAGTTACCATACCCTACAGGGTCCATATTGTATCTGTGATATTATAAATAACATCTTTGTAACATTATGGAGTGCAATAAAGACATTGAGTGTTGAGGTAAAGAAATAGGTTATCAGTGATACCAGCTGGTATAATATTTAAAATATAGCTATGAAGCGAAGCGAGGGCATAATAATATTATGCACCTTTCATTCTATAGGGGCCCAATTCGATAAATCATAATTTTTGGTAAAACATGTTTAAAAAATTTCGAGCCCCTATATTTTCACAAAATCGATCAACGAAATAATTTATTATTTTGAGATGAACCCCTATAGTAGAAAAACTGTGAATTATGTGCATATGAGGTGAAAAGATGCAGATTATTTGATGTGATAGAAGAGTACTGTGTGATTTTATCTGGATCGTGAAGAAAAGGGCTGATTAAGTGATGGATTTTGTGTGATATAATGGAACATAATGTTTAGAACATATCAGGGCAGTTTCTTTACTGAAATATAAATTTTATAATTATTGTTAGAATAATAGGTAGTTTTATTTATTTATTATTTGACAACCAATATAATGAGGAGTTCACTACACATGCACTCCGTTCTTGAGGTTGTGGGTTTGATTCCCACATAGGACAAATATTTGTGTACATGAACATAGTTATTTCTTCTGGGCTGGGTGTTTTCTAAGTATTTGTCTTCAGTATTTATGTGTGTTCAATAATAATAAATTAATAATAATAAATATTTTCTGACAATTACACCAATTATTTAGTTCCAAGATAAGTATCATTAAGAACTTGTGTTTTGGATACTAAACAAGGAATAAACATACTTGAATACGAGAGAGACTCTCGTTTCAGCGTTGGTCGTGAAGACATCGTTGTTCTGAGGCTCCTATCTTACCTGAAGATGCCCTGTGTAAGGGCAAAACACGAGTCGTGTTGAATAGTTTCTCGATTTTTTGGGAAATTATAGTAGCGCGGGAATTGTTACAAAGATATTTTTAATCCATCACTTGCTTACAATGGATTTCCGCAAAGTAACGCCTGAATCAATAAATTATACTTAAATACTTTTTTTTTGTAAATACATACTTAATATACATATAAGAAAACACCCAGGCCAGAACAAATATTCATGTTCATGCTCACAAATATTTGTACTGATGAGACAAATGAGTGAAGTGTAGGTATACTGACCTCCACGCCATATCGGTCGTCAAATATGCCATAGGACCATTAAGGCCCGGCGCCCACTGCCGGGACGGCACGGCATGTCATGGCAAAGGATTTTAATACTAATTAAATTATTTTGAATCTTATTTCAATAAGTTTAAAATTTATGTTACTTTATTTTGATACCACGATGCCGCGACGTGCCACAGGATGCCGCGGCATGACGCGACACGCCGCAGCATGCGGCGGTATGACGTGTCTTGCCTTTTCATTAAACAGGATTCCGCGGCACGCCATTGCATCCCGTGAGACGTATGGGTCATTTTGGGGTCGAGGAATTATGATTGCTAGCTAGTTGAAATAAGGTTGAAACTTAAACAGACGGGGTAGACGTGTTCTGCAGTGACGATCACGTCTCGGTAAGCGCAGTGTAGAACGCCCTCCGGATAGGTGGAGCAAGGACATACGCAAAACAGCTGGCAGCAGTTGGAGACGAAGAGCTGAAGATCGAGTTCAGTGGCGTGCCATTGGAGAGGCCTATGTCCAGCAGTGGACAAGTATGGTGATCATGATGATTCATTATTTAGTCTGCATAACATCAGACAATGAAGCGCTCGTAGCTCTGCATTGCTCGATGGTCGGCAACGATCACCGATGTACAGCATAGTTTAGAGAAGTCATTCCTTGGATGGGTGACCGTTTGTGTGGCATTTAAGCGCTTCGGAAGGCACGTTAAGCTGTTGGTCCCGGTTAACACTAAATGTGGTAGTCGTTAAGCCATGTTAGAGGCCTAATGGGCGGCTTCAAAAATTCCAACAGCAGGTCGCCATACACCTGCCTCCGCCAATCCGCACTGAGTCAGCGTGGTGGAGTATGACCCAACACCCTTACACCTTGATATGTGAAAGGAGGCTCGTGCTCAGTAGTGGGACGTTAATGGGCTGTGATGATGAACATCAGTCAAGAAAATAAGGTGTATAGGAAACCTACCAAGACCTAAGGAGCCCAAGCCAACTTCACCTGCAAGTGGTGCACCTGCCGATCAACGGACGAGGCTCGCCTCTTATTACGTGGGACCAACTTTATCATAGGCGAAGTGTGGGCGTATAATATGCCTCTGCCTACCCTTTCGGGCAAACAGGCGTGAATGTATGTATGTATGTATGTAAGAAAATAATTAATTGGTGCTGCTGTGATAAACAGGCAGACAACACGAATGAAACTTAATATATATTGTGTATATTTACAGGTGAAGTATATGATGTGGATGACAGTATGCTTAGCAACTTGGATATATTGGAAGATCACCCTTCGTATTACGTGCGAGAATTAGATGGCATTAATATTACGAAGCAGTAAGTATTTTTTTAATGTTAGACAATAATAATTATGCAGAAAGCCGCTATCCTAAACACATGTCGAACTGTAAGGAAGTTTCTTCAAGAAGATTCCTAATAAACGATTCTCACTTGTCTTAGGCCCGTGAGTCTCGTTAAACACCAGAAAGTAAGATTTCTGAGAAAAAATAAATATTCCAAAATAATAATAATAATAAATGTTATTCTCACCATAGTTTTACAATGTATTCTTAAAATAATATATTTAATCTACCTATCTAATAAAAAAATTAAATACATTTAATCCGTCGTGAGTGGATGCGCTTTATAGCGTGCTTATTTCACGTTATAAAGCGCTTTCATTTTCTTATTGGAGTGCATCGACTGCTTATCATCAGGCAGGATGATGTAGCATTATGACGTGTCACATTAAAAAAAAAATTTGAAAAGTGCAAACAATAGTTATATTCTGTGCTAAAGTATACGACTATGCTGCCCTCTGCCAATGGAAATAAGAATTATCCTGTCCTACTCACTCTTTCCCACTTCTTTGCTTGCTTCAGAAGGGGGGCGAAACTTTCACATAATGTGGATTGTCATACATAAATTGGCATAATAATCAAATAGCATAACACTAATGTCACATAATTTTTCCTTAGTATTAGCATAATATATTAAATCCCTAATTTAATTTGGCATAATATTTGGTAGTCCTGAATTTCTTTAGCATAATTTAATTTGCCATAACTAAATAGACACAACTTATTTTATTTGGCAAATTATAGGTGGTAAATAAAGAAATCAATAGTCGTAAAATTTTTGAACGTAAATTACTGTGTCATAATTACTGAAATACCCAATTTTATATAGTGTAAATTATGTAGTCCTTAATTTTATTGATTAAATCGAATAATCACTCAGATTCGAACTAGTGCACCCCGACTTCACGTGGTCCGACCTTGCCCTACACTAGAGTGTAATTTAAACCCGCGTAGGCGCCATGCATGCTGTTAACAAAATTATTCGTTGTGCTTATTATGATTACAACAATTACGCTTTTAAAAATTATGCGTCATTTTATTATTCCTTGTGATTAGTATGCCATGCATTAATTATGCTTTAAACAAAATATGGGTTAAGATAATATTCGTTGTGATCATTATGCTATACATTGGTTATGCCTTTTAAAAATTCTGCTTAAAATAAATGCTAAATTGAAAATTAAATTAAAATTTAAATTAAAATCATTTATTAGTTCACTTTTTGTCACGTTGTTAGGTTTTTGTTCTTTGTGTACACTTTATGTTACTATAGTTATTGTAATTTTGTTTGTATCTGTCTTCGTTAGTAAATATATTTTGTATTTTTTTTCCTTTTTGTGATGTATAATTTTTCTCTGTGTTTATATTATAATGCACATGCTAGCCTGTTTTACCTTAAGTTTTTCCTATCGCGGGTCAGCTGGAAGATATTTCTTTCTGGAATAAGCTGTGCCCTGTACCCAATGTTTCTTAGTTTTTAGTATTTATGTATGTATATTTCTGTGTGTGTACTAAATAAATAAAAAAAATAATAAATAAATTGCTCAATAAATAAAATGTATTTATTTGCAGAGGAAGTGAAGTGCAAGAAATGAAATGTTGGGTATATTTCTTGAAGAAGTTCAAAGGGGAGCTATTGAATCGGCCCATTCTTGAGACATACTCTTCGAGGGGAGGGCATGGACTGCCCTATATGGAAAGGTCCAAACGAGATCCTAGTTACGATTATAGAACTGAGGTCACGGGTTAGGAGGTAGGCCGGTCAGACGTGAGATTATGATGAGGTGAAACGGTTCAAGTGGTGAAAGGAAGACAAAAACAGTAGTGGCAGTAAAATGGGTAACGGAACAAAATAGATTAGGAACCACTACAAAGGGGTACACGGTTTTACGTCGGTAACAAAGTGCTTTTGCGCAGTGCCTTCCGGCCAAAGGGGGGCCGAAAAGGGGTGTGGGACCCACCAATGGCAGACGCGACTGCCAGCAGTAATACCCACTAAAATCTTCCGACGACGCCCGCCGCTTGTTGAGATATGTTCTCCCGGGAGGACCTCCCCTTCTATCTCCTTGTGACCATAGGGTATACGGCCGAATTATTGGAGGGTCTATGGTTAGACAGCAGGTGCCCCTTGACCCGCTGCTTAAGTCCTCCGGGCTCGCTCTTGGTTTCCCTACCGGTAGTTAGAACTCTTAGAAGTTGTCGACTCTGGGTGCAACCCCGGCCAACGTCCCCCGTGCCAAAACCAGAAGGATCTCCTCAAAGAGGCGCAGTGGACGCGCCCCTCCTACATCCTTGTGCGAATATAGCGTGTGGCCGACTTCTCGGATGGTCTATGGGGCCCTCTGCTCCCCCTGCCTAAGACCCTTCTGGCGCTGCTTGAGGGGCTTCTGGCCCGCCCGCTGCGCCCTTCACAGGTCCCTCTTAGTTTCCCCCTCAGTAGTCAGTACTAAGGCCACCCAGAGTCGCCAATTTCTGGGTGTTACCTTTACCCAGCCTCCGGGAGTTACGCAGCCCCCCCACCACGCCAAGGTGGAGACCTGTCCGGAAGGGGGCACTAGGGTATACCATCATCTTATATATAAAATTCTCGTGTCACAGTTTTCGTTCCCATACTCCTCCGAAACGGCTTGACCGATTCTCGTGAAATTTTGTGAGCGTATTGAGTAGGTCTGAGAATCGGCCAACATCTTTTTTTCATCCCCCTAAATGTTAGGGGTAGTCCACCCAAATTTTTTTTTTAATGAAATTACTTGAAAGTTATTTATATGGCAAAATAACAATTACCGGGTCAGCTAGTACCTAATATAAAATAATGATAAAGTTTACCAAGCCACGTTAGTTTTAAGCAACATTTTACACATGTGAGATTAGGTGTTCCATAAAAGCAGTGATTAAAAAATATTTTTAAGTAAATTTAATTTTATTACTTTATAGTATGTCAGAGACCTATGTGCCATTTTAACACCTTTAACATGGACGTATAAAAAATGGCTAACATACATAGGGACCGTCCGATTTTTTTATACGTCCATGACCATTATATCTGTGGTGTCAAGGAAATAGAGATGAGCCAAAAATAAGATTTTGCACCTATTAAAAACACATAGTAAAGTTGTTTTGACTAACCTCCTCTTTGCCGTCATCATCACAGCCCATTAACGTCCCACTACTGAGCACGAGCCTCCTCTCACATACCAAGGTGCGAGGGTATTGGGTCATACTCCACCACGAGGACCCAGTGCGGATTGGCGGAGGCAGGTGCATGGCGTCCTACTGTTCGAATTTTTCAAGCTGCCCATTAAGCCTCTAACATGGCTTCACGACACGACATTTAGTGATAACCGGGACCAACGGCTTAACGTGCCTTCCGAAGCACGGAAGCGCTCGATATCAAATGCCACACAAACGGTCACCCATCCAAGGACGGACCTATATAAACTCTGCTGTACTTCGGTGATCGTTTCCGACCACCAAGCACCCAAGAGCTACGAGCGCCTCTTTGCCGTGACACATATTAAAGTTTTGTTTATACCTATTTTTATTTATAAATTTTTTGCACCTATTTGTAGGGGCAAAAAATCATATTTTTATTTTTGTCATCAATCAATGACATCACAGATATGTCATGTTTTTTTAATTGTGACTTAATGCTATAAATTTTACAAAATAGTTAAATCGTATGTTTCATGTAGCTTTTAAAACACTGAAATAGTTAATAGTAATAAATTCCAAATTTTCAGATTGTCGAAAAAAACGAACTCTGAAGAGTTCATGTCAATTATACAATGAATACGTATATTTTTAACAATTCACGTATTATATAAAAAGATCTTTTAGTTTTAACTCAAAGTACGTTAGTAATAAATATGCCTATTAGATTTTTGTTAAGATTTATTTTTAATAAATATTTTTATAGTTTTTTCTTCCTTTCCCAAAGCAACTGATGAGTTTTTTTTGGAAATAAATATATTTTATCTTTTTTTTTCTTACAGCAACAATGAATCGACTGTGGACGATCTAGATGATGTTTTGCCAAAAACCTAATGCTGTTTATATTATTAGGAGCTGTGATAATAATTAAAATGTATTTTGTGATAAATTTGATAAACGTTGTTTAAGTATGAGTTTTATATTATTTTTATCGCCATCAAGTCATTAAGTCTTATTACTCATCTCATTCAAGATAGATAATACAAGATATAAATCGACAAAAAAAAAATCTATGTAAAAGTTTGTATTAAGTGAGCACTCTCTATAAAAATTAAATATACATTTATTAATTAGTAAGAGGTCTAAAACAATTTTAAATTCAATATAACGGTAAATCCGGATATTAATAGTTAAATGCAGGCTCACTCAGTCCTCACAGGGGGGAAATCGGATCCTCGTATATAATAAGTAAAAATACTGACGATTGATACGGCGTGGTGGCGAATATACCGGCACTCCACTCCTGAGGTCGTGGGTTCGATTCCCACACATGACAAATATTTGTGTGTATAAATATGAATATTTGTTTTGGGCTGGGTCTTTTCCTATGTATATTGAGTATCTATGTATGTACAAAAAAAAAATATTTATGTATTTATTATTATTATCATTATCACAGCCCATTAACGTCCCACTTCTGAGCACGAGCCTCCTCTCGCATACAGAGGTGTGAGGGTATTGGGTCATACTCCACACCACGCTGACCCAGTTGCGGATTGGCGGAGGCAGGTGTATGGCGTCCTGCTGTTAGAATTTTTCAAGTCGTCCAATTAGGCCTCTAACATGGCTTAATGACTACCACATTAAGTGATAACCGGGACCAACGGCTTGACGTGCCTTCCGAAGCACGGAAGCGCTCGATATCAAATGCCACACAAAATCACCCATCCAAGGACTGACCTCTGTAAACTCTGCTGTACTTTGGTGATCGTTTCCGACAACCGAGACCGCAGAGCTACGATCGCTTCATTTATGTATGTTTATCCGTTATTTAGTAACATAACACAAGTTCTTAATGATACTTATCTTAGAACTAAATAATTGGTGTAAGTGTCAGAAATATTTATTTTTTTATATCATATATGGTTTTGTTTTTGTGAAAACTAATTCGCTATGGTCCTTCATTTCAGATTGTCATTGAGCCCTTATTAAATAATTACAAGTTATTCTTTGTGCTCACTCAATGCTCAAGCTGATTAACCCCCAAAATTCCTCGAACAAACGACAGAAGCGTATTTGATCATATGCCCGTTTATGTAATCACTGAAAACAATTTCTTATCACATAATAGGATACGCTATTACGGGGTGCATTTTCTAGTAATATTTTTTTAACAAAGTCTTACTCAATCCTCTCATTTTCCAGAAGTATTATATAATCAATGTTTTTCTCGTGCTAGAATATTAACCCTAAAGCCTGGCTGATAAGTTGAAATTTTCCTTTGGTTTTCTACCTTAAATCAACTGTCTAAGGTTTGATTTGAATATATGTACCACTGCCTTGCAAAGGGTTTACATATGACTTTGAGTTGTCTTAGAAATCTTAGGTGTGTGTAGAATACAGTGTTAAAAGACCCTGATTGAAGCTGAGAGCTACGTAGACTGTACAGCATCAGATTTTTTTGAGACTATACTTGAGATAACGATAACCTCCAGAGTTATTGCAGTCTTTAAATGAGTGAATGTTTGAATTGAGTGAAAAAAAAACTATTGTCATGATTTTTTTATTAAAACTAATTTTAAGCGTCATTTGTCGACCTCCAGAGTTATTGAAGTCTTTAAATGAGTGAATGTTTGAATTAAGTGAAAAAAAAAACTATTTTCATGATTTTTTTATTAAAACTAATTGTATGCGTCATTTGTCGAGTATTTTTTCTTAAAATAGCGTCAGCACGGTGTAGCGCCACAGAAACGCGGTCTCTTGCGCGCATTTCATTGTTTGCTACTATTTGCAGTTTCTTTAACAACATAAATAGGTAACTATGGTAGGCAGTATAGACAAAACTTTAGCCTTTATTTTTTAAGACTAATCAAAACATGACATCAATGTCAAATTCAGACAAAATAATTCCATGTGTGCCTGTTTTGCCCCTGCAATTTTTAGGTTGCAATGTTTATAATATAATAGTTTTACACTTTATTTATTATTTTAGTGACACTATTGTTTGATTAGTTCGCGATAACTATGGACTTTGCAAGAAAACAGTTAGAAAAGTACGGCTGGACAGACGGTTGGTTGTGCTTACGAAACTTTTCCCCTTACTGTTTTTCCTAAGGTTTTGTTTAAAAGATGTTATTTTTATTTAGGTAAAGGCTTGGGAAGGTATGAAAATGGGATATCGACGGCATTAAAGCCTAAACTGAAGCGCAGTGTCGCAGGAATTGGACACGACGCAGCTGCCGATTTTACTGAGCACTGGTGGACTCAGCTGTACAACAAAGCCGCGAGTAATGTTGAGGTACGATTTATAAACTGTACACTATTGTTTCTAAATTTATTATATTTAAAATAAGAAATCGTTTGCTCCTAAAAAGTGGCTCCAAAAAACTGAGCTACTTAGCTAATCCAAGCAGTCTTATTGACTGTTGACAGTGAGTTAAATGGCCATTGAGCTGGTTTATGCAAAATGCCTTTGATACAATAAAAAATCATTGATTTTCTGATGTGATTGTATTTGCAGTATACAATAGCATACAAAATACAACAAAAAAAATTATTACGTTCCAGTTTAATCAGTTTATTAAATATGTATAATTTTATAGATAAAATATTTGAATTCCCATACTCATATGTAATTACAATCATTTTTCTTATCTTTTAATAACGTCCATATTTCAAATTTTAGGTAGAAAACAAAAATGGCAAAACCAAAAATATTAAAACAAAAGACCAAGAGGAATTCGAGATAACCAATAACATATGGAAAATGAAAAAAAAGAAAAAAGATAAAAAAGAGTCCAGTGAACAGTATTCAGACTTCTTTGTTAAAAAGGCAACTTTAACTAATGGAGGATCTAAGGTTGAAGATATGTCTAACAGTGACTCTGATGATGAAGTTGATAATGTGGGAGTGTCAAAAATGACAGACGAGGAGCTGTTTGCTGCTTGCGGTGGAAGGACAGCACACAAGTAAGTTTTAATAATTTTTTGTGAATTTGTGAAAAAAAAAATGGGATGTATGGGAGTATGGTGTATAGTGATCGCAAGCCAATCTCACTTGTGAGGGGGGAACGTGTATCAACCTATGAGGCTCTGGCAAATATTACTGTCTCTTATCTCATGGAGAGTTCACAAGTAAGTCAGAGGCAACAAAGAGAAATGCTACCAGAAAATATAGATCCTATCTACTGGCTTGAATAATAAGCTGACATGATGCTGAATATAATATATTCAAATCAATCATATATTTCAATTGACGACCGATATAGGGTGGAGGTCAGTATACCTGCACTTCATTCCAGAGGTTCTGGGTTCGATTTCCACACAGGACAAATCTTTCTGTTCATGAATATGGAAATAAATATTAATTTATGTTAAATATATAATTACAAAAAAAAAGTATTTAAGTATGTTTTTCCATTCTGTAGTATCCATAAAATAAGTTCTTAATAATACTTATCTTGGTCAAACTCAATAGTTGGTGTGATTGTAAGAGAATATTTATTTTTTTAAGTGGAGGGCACTTATGGTAAAAGTTTGTAGTTTTTCTCTTGTCCTATCCCATCTATCTCTATCCAGCTTTCCCAAGATTCATCATCATCTCAGCCATATGAAGTCCACTGCCAAACATAGGCCTCCCCGATTTACACATTGAGAGATCCTGACTTGCCTGCAAGATTTGTGATAGCATTAAGGCTGCCCAATGTACAAATAATTTAATTGTAAGTTTCCTTTTTAGAAGGAGGAAGCATTTGATATGCCCAGACTGGTATACATTGAAGTGTTAATTCATTTGTTATTTTCATTCCTCATTGCATGAGGCTGGCTGAATTATAATAAGCATAAAAAATTGCTTTGATATTCATAAATAATTTTTTTTCATTATAGAGGTGCCCGACATGGACTGAAAGCAACAGGAAAATTAGCAAGAATAGCTCAACAAGAGCAATTATTACTAAAACAACCACAGTATGAAGGTTACTCTCATACAAAAAACATATCAAAACAAAATGAATCAAATGAAGTAGAAAGAAAACATGTAAACAGTGAAGGATATAATGTAAATAATAAAAATAAGAGTAAGAAGAAAACAAAACATTTTGTAAATAATGATGAAAAGGCTGAATGTAATATTTCGTTGCCTAATGATAGTGTCAAGGAAGACAATATAGCCATAGATAATGTTGAAAGCATAGACTCAAATATTGAACTCACTGAAGATGTTTGTGAGACTCAAATTAAAGAAAAGAAAAACAGAAAAATTAAATTAAAAAACGCTAACGTAACTGAAATAGAAGAAGTTGATGATAAAAATAGTTTAAAATCTAAGAAAAGAAAGAAAAATAAATGTTTATAATGTTTTTGATATTTTTTATTAATAAATTATGTTTCTACACAATTTTTTTTATTGTAACACGATAATAAGGTGCATTATTTTATATCTGATATATTGCTGTGTGGCTGGCCAAGACCCCCCCCCCCTCTTACGCGGGGGTGATGCAGTAGCGCCATCCCGCGTACTGGCTGGAACTGCGATTATCAACCCACTTGCCCTGCTTGGTGATTATTGACAAATACCTCAATAGAATGTAATCTATTGGGGAGGCTAAAAAAAAAGTCAAAATCATATATTAAAGTTTGGCGGGAAAATGAAGCGTCATGTCTTCAGTTTTGTTGTGTTTTCTAAAATTTGTGATATTTCAAACATGAATGTGTAATAACGGTGGATTATTAACCGTTAAGTGTTTGTGAACGTACATGAGTGTTGGTAAATAAAACAAAACAGTGCAACATAACTTTTTAAATTCTCTCAAGAAGTCCATGTGAGATCTCAGTATAGTCCCACATCTTTACTGAGGAATCGTGTTAGGGTTTAGTGGGAGTGCATCTCATTTATCATCTTTATCACCACTCATTCTCAATTACTATAATGTATAGTATTATGCTATTCATATCTCTTACGTGACACTGGCTAAATGTGCAAACCGCACATTTAGCCAGTTTCTGGGGGCACGGTAGTGCCCCAGCCAAGTCTCGAGCAAAACGGGCACGGCCGTACCATCTTTTCTCGAAGCGATTCGCGGCTGTTACGCCACCCTATATCTTCGACGTGGACATAGCTATACTTGATTCACTTCGCCTTAAGACAAAATGTAAACAAATAACAAAAAAGGTTTTTTAATGTGTCACTTTTAACTGTAAATTATAAAATTAGCCAAAATAATAAACGAAGTAGCCAAATTTTGATAAAACAATATATTTCTTATTGTTTGGAATTGAAAGTCCAAATTTATTTATTAAAATATTGAATTTAAATGTGCAACATTTCTATATCTACTTATATAAAAATAAAATTAATTAATTTATAAAATTATATCTAAAAAAACCTTAAAATGTAGCGATTCCCAAAGTTGGAACTTATTATAATACCATTAAATGAAAAGTACGGCTAGTACAAACGTTTTACAGCGAAATGTATCATTTTGTTATATGTCGGTTTATATCCGCCATTTTTACACTCTGTCAACTTTGTTTCAGTGTTGCCAACTTAGCTACTTTATAGCTAGATTTAGCAACTTTTTGATGTCAGGCAGCTACAATTTCTTTTAACTTGTAGCTAAACTTTTTAGCTACATTTTCTAGCAACTATTGATTTTGATATATTTTTACAAAGATGCACGCACTATTGGTAGCGGCATACCCGACAAACAAAAGTAGTATACATACATACATACATAATGTCACGCCTCTTTCCCGTAGGGGTAGGCAGAGATCACATCCTTCCACTTGCTACGATCTTGGCACACACTTTTAGCTTCATTCACACTCATTAACCTCCTCATACACGCCCGTCGGTTTAGGGTACTTTTGACCTGCCCTTTCTCTAACATTACTAAAGCAATATACTTACGATACAGCATTACAATATACGACTCACTTTAAATCAGTGCAGAATAACTTTGGGAATTGTAGGGATTCTCCTAAACTACTATTCATAGACTAAGTGTTTGTTTTTATTTTCTCTCTTACAATCATGAGTTCAATAACTCTGAATTTTGTTTTATGCATAAAAGATTCGCTCAGGAAAAGCGGCCAGTGCTGTCACAATTACGTTTTTCCTAAAGCCGTACTTGACAAAATGGGTACTATGGAAAAAAATCCAAATCAAGCGCAGCGTAACCTTCTACATCTTCTTCTCGTACATAATTAGGTAAGTATAATATTCGGTAGATAATCAAAATATTGACTTCATTTTTTTGTTAATTAAGTAATCACAGTATAAAAGTTTAGTTAATTAAATTTTAGCTGATTTATTAACTGCAGTGTTTTATTTCTTTAGTATTTTATTCACTTCGGAATTCAGCTACTTCTAGCTACTTTTTAGGAAGAAAAAAATACTTAATCTAGCACCTTTCTGTTAAATTATTAGCTATAAGCCTTTGGTAGCTGTTGGCAACACTGCTTTGTTTACCCTTTGTCTCAAGCCTACGTGAATAGGGTATAGGAGTTTAGGTTTTCGGTGAATAATAGTAGGCATTAGAACAAGCTTAAGTTCGAAATTACATGTCAATTAAATCAATAGTTTAGGAGTTACGGTCGATCAAAGTTGCACCATTTTGTCGCTCACTGACTCACTGACCGATTATCAAAAATCTAAGGTACTTCTAGCAGACTTAGAAACTTCAAATTTTGCACCAAAATAGGTCACCAATAAAGGAAAAATTATAAAGACATTAAAAAAATATATACTATAGAAGTATATAAATATATACCGTACAAGTTTATAATTCACTAGCTGTTACCCGCGACTTCGTCCGCGTGGAATAGTATCTTTGGGTAGCATTTACAACCCCCTTTTCGCAATAAAAAGTAGCCTATATCCTTCCTCAGGGTCTAGACTATCTGTATACCAAATTTCATTTAAATCCGTTCAGTAGTTTTGGCGTGAAAGAGTAACAGACAGACAGACAGAGTTACTTTCGCATTTATAATATTAATATTATAGTAAGGATTAAATTAATAAAGCTAAAACTCCATTGTATTACGATAAATATTGTATGCGCGCTCGATAGATGGCGTTGTACCTGTCTGAATCGCGCTATCGTTTCGTTATAGAGCGCAGTCTAAGTAGTACTTTAAAATAATTTGATAATTTTCATTTCATAGCGCTCTGAAAAACCATTTCAAAACTAAAAAAATATTGTAGTGATATTCGGAGAACTTAAGTTAGCGGTAATGGGTTCCAAGCAAAGCAGTAGGCGAAGTCCAAGTAATTATGAGGTCACCTAAAAAATAAAAAACAGAAATACCTACACTTACCAAAAAATAAATGAGATCCCACCAAAAACAATAAATGTTAAAAAATGCCAAGTCTCGCGATGCAGTCTTTCCATTGTAAAAAGGTTTGAGATCTCATAGAAGCCAAGTCCTATTCAAATTATTTTGTATTTCTAAATCAACAATTAGTAATTGTATCAATAGTTTTCTTTATATTATAATTATAGTGACATGGCAATGTGCACAAGAAGAAACAAATAAAACGGCATGTTTGGAGGAGTTGAAAGTTACACACCGCATGCGTCAACATTAATATCACAAAATTTAATTTCTTTTGGTTTATCTGTGTCGTCCCAACCGAATTTCAGCAACGGCAGTCAGTCTAATCCAAGACTAGTAAGCTGCGCAGGACATAAATTATTATAGTGCACAAGTGTGTACGCAAACACTAGTGTTAGTGCTCTCTCGGTTCATTTACTTTCATAAAGCGATGGCCCATAAGGTATTCTTAATTATTGTATTGGGGCATGTAGTCGGTAGTGACCATCATGATTCACACAAAACAAATAATCTGATCACAGGTCTCGTCAGTAACATTTGCACATAATTCCAGGCAGCAAGCATCTTTTAATTTGTGCTCATCGCCAAGTCACTATATTTATAATATTAAAAAAACTATTGATACAATTTTTTTTTTAATCTTAAAATATTTAGGGACTTTTGTCGTTATTCGACCATGCCAGTCCCATCATAACAATTCTATGTACTAAACAAATAAAACATATCTCTAGCCATCTTTGTTGTCGGTTTTGCTAGGATTGGGTGATACATGCCTATATCCCACCGATTCATCTATTAATCTTGTACTGTGTACAAAAGCGAAGCCTTCTGCTCGCGTATTTTACACATTCCATCAATAAATGCTGCAGGTTTTCGAAGGTGTTACACAAATCGCAATTAGGGGATGGCACTTTGCGCATTAAATATGCAAATGAGTTCAAAGGAAGGTGTCCAGATCGCATCCTAAAGGCTGTGACTAACAGCGATCTGTTGTACTCAGTATTTATGAACCACGGTATATGAAGAGGCTCACATTGGATACTTTTATACCATATTTCTTTGCTTCTAGATCTCTCATTAAAATAAGTTTTCCATTTATCATAATAGGTTGGGGAAAAAGTCTTTTCGTATTTTTGTATGAAAAGTCAAGACATTTTTTTCAAAGTTTATTTACATTTATTTACAATATATATGTACCGTTTTGTTGAATAACTTTCTGCCATTTTGTGGGCAGAGACATTATCCCGTTACTGTAGAAACTTTGGGACTTCTGATCAAAAAAACGGGACAAATAGTTTTGGCAGTCCTCTCTTGAGGTCAACCTTACAGAACCTAAAGAATTCTGCAGAGACCGAAACAGGTGAAAATCTGAAGGCGCAAGGTCAGGGCTATATGGTGGATGCACTAGGACCTCCCAGTCCAACTCTCTTAATTTTTGCTGAGTGGCTAAAGATGTGTGTGGTCTAGCGTTATAGTGATGAAAGACCACACCCTTCCTGTTGATCAATTCCGGCCGTTTTCTCTCGACTGCTTCCTTTAATCTCATCAGTTGCTGGCAGTAATGATCAGAATCGATGGTTTTGCCGGGCGGTAAAAGCTCATAATAAACAATGCCCTTCCAATCCCACCATACACACAGCATCACCTTATTTCGTGTTAGGCCAGGTTTGGCCACAGTCTGTGAAGCCTGGCCAACTTTCGACCACGACCTTTTTCGCACGTTCTTGTCGTACGTGATCCACTTTTCATCGCCAGTTATCAATCTCTTCAAAAATGGCTCGGTTTCATTACGTCTCAATAATGAATCGCAAATGAGTACACGGTTCATTAAGTTTCTTTGAGTGAGCTCGTGTGGCACCCAAATATCGAGCTTTTTTGTATAACCAGCTTTCTTCAAATGGGTCAAAACTGTTTTGTGGTCAATTCCCAGTTCTTCAGCTACATCGTAACTACTAATATGCCGATCTTGCTCCACTCTTTCAAAAATGGCGTCCATTTTATTCGTAACAGGGCGACCAGAGCGAGGTGCATCTTTAACATCAAAATTTCCGGACTGAAAACGTTTGAACCAAATTTGTGCTACTCTTACTGACACTGCATCAGGTCCATAAACATCACAAATTTTTTTCACTGCTTGATTTGCATTTTTGCCTTTTTTATAATAAAATTTTAAAATGTATCGAATTTCTTCATTAGCTTCACTCATTTTTACGGAGAGAAAAACAAATGAAAAATAGCGGGAAACAACTTTTTTTTATTTTTTTCTTTTCTTTATAATGGAACCTTTTTAATGTTACCAAAACCAGCCAGACACAAATAGTACAGTCAAAAAAATTTATAATAAGTTTATACCTACGTTATGCGAAAAGACTTTTTCCCCGACCTAATATAATTTGTTCTTATATTTACTAACAAACTCAGAGAAATGAGGCACATGATCGATTGGTTGCCCTTGTACAACGGCTGCTGTTGCCAGTCTATCAGCCCTTTCATTACCTTCAAGACCTATGTGTGATGGCACCCATTGCAATATTACAGTAATGCCCCTGTCATTAAGTGATTTAATTTTGCATAATATTGTATAAGCCAATGAAATTCCTCTCTTGCCATGTGTACATTTTATAATATGTTGTAAGGCACTTTTGCTATCTGTAAAGATAACAATATTTGTGTGCGGCGAGTTGAATGTATATGATATTGCTTTACATATGGCAAGGAGTTCCGCTGTCATGATAGAACAATTACTATTACTAAGTTTATACATTCCATTATGCTGATAATAAGAATCGTAAAATGCAGCACCCAACCCGTCTTTACCTTTAGATCCGTCTGTGTACAAAGAATACCAATTTTCATATTTGAGACGCAATTCTCGCAAAACGTCACCTCTAAGATTATTAATTTCATATGATGACTTAGCCCTTTTAATTGAATCTAAATTAGTTTTAACTTTTTCTGAAATATCTATGTACGACACCCATACATTTAGAGAGAACATTTCTAACTTGTCCGCACAGAATACATGGTCGCTCTGAATTGTCCTATAAGCTTGAGTTACCAATGTCTTTTTTTTATTGTTCCAGTACCTTGAATTCTCTAACGCCATAAGATCAGTCACGTATTTTATAGTAGGATTTGGCGACACTGATTTAGCTTTTAGGCAGTATTTATAAGCAAGATATTCTTAGACTTCTTAGTGTTAAAGGTGGCAGACTAAGTTCACTCTCCATGACATGGATAGGTGTCGTTTTAATAAATCCTCCTATAATCCTAAGACCTTGGTTTTGAATTTTATTTAGTTTGTCAATATGAGTAGATGCTGCACATTGATACAATTACTAAATTGTTGATTTATAAATACAAAATAATTTGAATAGGACTTGGCATAGATACATATACCATTACTCGAAAACTTAAGACCTTACAATTATTTCCTGAATTATCATTTAATTATCTTGAAGACTACTTTCTGTTTGTGTCTATCTATATATAATCAGGCATTTAATATAACATTTACAGACAAAAA
This sequence comes from Musotima nitidalis, assembly GCA_949126915.1. Classification (NCBI taxonomy): domain Eukaryota; kingdom Metazoa; phylum Arthropoda; class Insecta; order Lepidoptera; family Crambidae; genus Musotima; species Musotima nitidalis. Next base: position 2,594,846 of record OX421441.1, read on the forward strand.
AAGTTATATTTATTTTGGCAGTTACCTACTTTACTTAATGACAGTGACAGTCTGACAGTTCACAATATTTTTGTCGTAATTCGTATAATTTTTCCGTAAAATGTCCCTCGCCAAATATTTAGCGTTGGATAAACTAGCAAATTTGTTCACTATTCTTCGTCAAAACGGTGGTATAAGAGCGTCTTTGTATAAACTGTACAGGTAATCAAATCGCTGTATAATTATTATGTAATTTGTAACCTAGGTTAGATTTCCAAACACTTTTAGTTATTTTGCACAATTTCAGTAAAATGAAAATATTAGAGTATGTATATGATTTGCGTGTGCTAAGCAACATCTTCCACTTTCTCGACCTGCATATATTATATTTGACACAACAATTTATACAAAACATTTTAAGATACAAAACTATGTTAAAATCAATTTTTGAAGTAAAGTCTACCAATTATTTAAAATTTGTATGTGCTTACAGGCAAGATGAGTTGAAATACGGTGAACTAGTCGGCGAAGACAGTTTCGGAAACAAATACTTTCAAAATCCAAGTTACTTCTACAGCAGAAACAGATGGGTTGAATATTCGGACAAGTACAACATGAACTATGATGCTAGTCAGGTAAATATATCGTCATCATCATTTTACCAATTCAAAGTCCACTGCCAAACATAGGCCTCCCCAATTGTTTTCCATGTTGAACAATCTCGCGCTACCTGTATTCTTCTTAGTAGGGAGGAAAAGTTATAACAATTTACTTGCCATAAATCTGGATATGGAAATCCATTAAGACAGCCCGACGAAGAAACGGCAGAATCGGAGCTGTCAAAAACCAGGAGTTGAAAAGAAAGAAAGAAAATAATTTATTCCGTAACACATACACTGGTTTACAAAAATAAAAATTAATAGATACATGTGGCACTGAAAAGGCTTTTACTCATCAAATAGATAATTCTAGCATTATAAACACAAGGATGCCAGACGAATGCCGGATGAACAACAAAAGTAGGAACAAATCAAAAAAGATTATAAAAATTAATAGATGCATAAAAAGGGCAGAAAAATCATTAAAAAATTATAATAGGTGTATTTTTAAAAATGTTGCACTAACAAAAGAAAGGAAGGATTTCATAGACTCCTTAGAAATTTATGACTCTAAACTGCAAGAGAGTAGGAAGATGTATGATCGGGACACGAAACAGTTGCAGTTAGATATAAAGAACTTGCATAATTCCCTAGACTCAATTAATAAAAAATATTTATTGGCACAGAAACAAATTGCTGAACATATATTGTCAGCAAATGAATTGATTGACCTATGCAATTATAATGAAGAAAGGTTTGACTCATTAGTAAATAAGACATGTTCAAATTGCCTTTGTGACCCTGTCACTTTGAGACCAAAATGCAATGTTAAACTCACCGACCATACATTGGCCTCACCCTCGCAGGAACTATTATTAAAAACCTCACAGAATGTAAAAAGTAGTGCTGAAATATATGGATCAATAATGTTTTGTGATGGTTTGGGAAAAGGTTTAGGTTCCCTTGTTAGTGGTAAATTAAATAAAAAATTTAAAAACTATTGCACACCAGGCAAAAAAATTAATGAAATCATAAGTAATATAAAAATCCAAGACATTATTGATGCAAAAAATGTTATTATATTGTGTGGTGACAGTCAGTTGGTAAAAAAGAGAGATATTGTCCAAAGTATTAGTGATCTGACTCAGTTACAAATGGATACTAATTGTAAATTTATTATAAGTGCATTTCCTTATGCACAAAACTTAACCTGGGAACAAAACCAGAAAATATTTAATTTAAATTTATTAATTTATAATTTGACTTGTTATAATTCTAACATTTCATTTCTTGAAATGAATAATTTTATTAAGAATTTTCAATTGACCACAGATACTATGTACCTACCATGGAGGTATAAAAATCAGACAGCTACTCTGTTAGCTTATACTTTACAAGATTCTGTTATACAGATGACTAGTTCTAATATTAATCTTATACAAAATGTTAGTACTGTTACTAATAATAATTTTTTGACTTCTCCCATTTTAAACTGAGAGGCAAGACAAAGGCCAGGCCCTTGGACCTAAACATAATACACCAAAACATCCAGGGCCTGACTGGCAAAGACCTTGATTTTGAACTGTTTTTGGAATGTCAGGATACATCTGTCATTTGTATTACTGAGCACTGGCTTAAAAGCAGTGAATTAAATTTTAACATAAATAATTTTAAATTAATAAGCTTTTTTGTACGAAAAACCGCTATTCATGGAGGATCCATGATATTTGTCAAGAACAGTTTAAAATGTAAAGATCGATTAGACATTGTAAATCTTTCTATAGAGCGTAATATTGAATTGTCATGTGTGGAATTGGAAAAATTTGTTATAGTATGCGTGTACCGGCCACCATCTGGCAACTTTTCTACCTTTGAATTGGCTATGGAAGATGTATTAAAAAAATTAAAATCCAAAAGTAAAAACATTATAGTTTGTGGCGACTTTAACGTTAATCTTCTTGAAAAAACAGTGACAACCACACGCTTAATTTCATTATTTCTAAGCTTTAATTTAAGAAATCAGTTTTTAGAGCCAACCAGGATAACAGCACATAGTGCAACTTGTCTAGACAACGTATTTTCGGAATGTAACCCGTCTTTTAAGGATCTATTGAGTTGCCTACCGTCTGACCATTGCGGGTTATTAGTGTCATTTAAATATAATCAGCCGGAAGTTCCTAAGTTAATAAAATATAGACCAATAACAAATAATCGTTTGGAGTACTATCAAAACAGTATAGATAAAAAAATAGGTTCAGTCCCATTTTCGCACAGCGATCCGGGTGTTCTTTATGCTAATGTTTTTGGTTTAATTAAAAATGAGTTTAATAATGTTTTTACCCTTAAGTCTACTAAACGTTTTGAGAAGCTTCAATTTTGTGAATGGGCTACAACAGGTGGCTTATTCCACTTTTCCCCGTTGGATGATCCCCATTGATGGGGATTAGTGAACTTTTTGTTCACTATTCCCCGTTGACCCAAAATTTTTATTTAATGGGGATAAGTGAACTAAAAAGTTCAATAATCCCCATTAGGTAGGTACGTTAAAAAAATAAAATATATGAATCATGTTACACTTATTAAATTAATTAAATATATAATTTTTTTATACCTAATAAAATCACAGATTGTACAATCATTAATTTAAAATTGTAGCATGAAAATATTTCTTTCTTATACCTTGTAAAATCAAAGATTACAATCACTTAAGTTTTTCTAAACAGTGCCCAATCGTAATTTCACCATTAATGAGTTCCATTTGGACCTCCTGTATATAATTATCGCGATTGATGCTTTTTTTTGTTTTTTCCGCTATACCTTTATTTTCAGAAACCCCCAATGCAAGAACTTCGTAATACGATGCATCTTCAGCCAACGCTGTGAGGAGCTTCATAATGTTGGGTTTCTTTATTATCACACGCTTTTTTATTTTATTATTCCATGCTTCGACTAAATTCGTAGTGCGATGAGTCTGTCCAAATACACACCACGTTTTAATAAAATCATCTTGTAGCCATTGTCTGAGCATGTAATTTCTAAACTCCTTGCTATTATCGTCATTAGGGCTTTGAGAGGCAACATAAAACCAACCCGCAATGATTTTATCTGATGGTAACAAAGCCAAAGCAGTGCTAAGTGCAACTTGTCTTCTGGTTAATTTATCTTTTGTTAGTTCGAGTTGTTTTCCTTTCTTCCATATTGCCTGGGTGAAATGGAAATAACAGCCGCTAATAGATATATTTACAAAAACATTTCGAATTGCGTTCATCGGAGCCACTTCATAGTCACATTTAAATATTTCTGTATAAGAAAGTTATATTTTTTATTTTAAATTAATAATTGTACAATCTGTGATTTTACTAGGTATAAAGTAATATTTTTTATTTTAAATAATAATTGTACAATCTGTGATTTTACTAGGTATAAGAAAGTTATATTTTTTATTTTAAATTAATAATTGTACAATCTGTGATTTTATTAGGTATAAGAAAGTTATATTTTTAATTAATAAGTGTAACATGATTCATATATTTTATTTTTTTAACGTACCTACCTAATGGGGATTATTGAACTTTTTAGTTCACTTATCCCCATTAAATAAAAATTTTGGGTCAACGGGGAATAGTGCACAAAAAGTTCACTAATCCCCATCAATGGGGATCATCCAACGGGGAAAAGTGGAATAAGCCCAACAGGTATATATAGGAGTAGGCGGCGACTTTATGAATTGTACAACTTAAAGAATTGCAATCATAATGCAGGTTTTATTGAATATGTTAAAAGATATTCTAAGACATTTAAAAGGGTATGTATTGCAGCAAAATCCGATTTCATAAAAAATAAAATAAAGTCGTCGGATAGTAAGATCAAAACAACGTGGAATATTATAAACCGCGAATCTGGCAGGCGTGCGCCCAAAGATGATACCTTTGTCCTTAAAGATAATGATATAACTGTAGAATGTAAAGCAGAAGTAGCTAAAATATTTGGCGACTTCTTTGCGAAAATACCAATAGAGACAACTTCAAGTCTAAATTCGTCTCCTTTAGTCGCTGTATCACTTCTTTCGGAATATGTACCAGTCTGCAATTCCATCTTTGAATTTAGATATATCACATATGTAGATATTTTAAAATCCTTTAAAGAAGTAAAAATTAAAAATACGGGTGATTTTTGGGATCTGTCCACTAAAGTAATTCAATCAATAATACATTCTATTGCCCCATACCTTGCGTTCATATTTAATGAATGTATTAATCAAGGGTCCTTTCCGGACTTAATGAAACTGAGTAAGGTTATTCCTTTACATAAATCCGGTTGCAAAGAGGACAAAAGTAACTATAGACCTATTTCAATCTTACCAGTTTTAAGTAAGGTCTTTGAAAAAATTATTCTTAATCAGTTAACATATTACTTTAATTCACAAGATCTTCTACATAAAAAGCAGTACGGTTTTAGAAAGAGCCGTTCTACGGCAGATGCTGGTGCAGCTTTAATGCAGCATATTTTTGAAGCTTGGAAGTTATCGCAGAATGCTCTAGGAGTTTTTTGTGATCTGTCTAAGGCTTTTGACTGTGTTGACCACCAGACTCTAATTCTTAAATTAAAATACTATGGTATAGGAGGCTTAGCCCAAAAGTTATTGTCATCATATCTTTGTTCACGAATTCAGACGGTAGATATTAACGGAACTAGATCACCCGGGTCGTCTGTGCGTATGGGGGTCCCTCAGGGTTCAATTTTAGGACCATTTCTCTTTTTAGTTTATATAAATGATTTGCCATTTTTTATGAGTAGGCGTTGTGAGATGGTATTATTTGCTGATGATACTTCTTTAGTATTTAATATTGATCGACATAAAAAGGACTTTAGCGATGTAAACGATGCCCTTGCAGAGCTGCTTCGTTGGTTTACTGTTAACAACTTACAGCTAAATGCTAAAAAAACGAAATGTATTAAATTCACTGTTCCAAACGTAAGGAAACTCGAAACAAATATCATTATTGACGGTCAGAAACTAGATTTAGTAGATTCTACTGTTTTCTTGGGAATAACTATAGATGAAAAACTTCAGTGGGGTCTACATATTGATACTCTTGCTGGCAAACTTAGTTCCGCAGCTTATGCTATTCGCAAAATTCGCCAATTAACAGATATTGATACGGCAAGAATGGTATACTTTAGTTACTTTCATAGCCTAATGTCTTATGGTATTCTTATGTGGGGACTAGCAGCAGATATAGAAACAATTTTTATTTTACAGAAACGGGCTGTAAGATCTATTTACGGACTAAGCTCACGGACAACTCTTAGAGAAAAGTTTAAAGAAATAGGTATCTTGACTGTTGCCTCTCAATACATTTATAATAGTATAATATTTATAAAACGAAACATAGAAACCTATAACAGGCGCTGTGATGATCACAGTTTTAATACTAGAAATAGAAATAAATTATTAAATCCATTTTTACGCCTGCATAAAATTCGAAAATCGTTTATGGGGCAAGGTATACAATATTATAACAAAATTCCAAAAGATATTTTAGATTTGCCTTTTGAAAAGTTTAAGCAAACCGTTAAGACATCACTTACCAAGAAAGGGTATTACACGGTTAATGATTACGTTAATGACAAAAACGCTTGGATGTAACATTTACAATGATAAAAGTTGTGTTCTGCGGCCCTCTTTACAATATAACGATTACTTACATACATTGTCTATGTAATTTTATAATTTTATTAGTTCTGTCTCCCTTTTTTTTTCAAATCTTGTGACTGCAGAACACAATTGTTTTAATATTATGTATTTTAATTGTGACTGGCGGGAGAAAAAACCAACCTTGACGATTTTCTTGCCCGTTCTTTTACGATCAAGCTCCCGCCCGCAGTGAATGGGCGCGTTAGTTTATAAGTATGACATTCATAAGAGCTCTATTGAGCCAAACTTGAATAAATGAATTTTTAATTTAATTTAATTTAATTTTAATTTAATTTACTCAGCATATTACGAGGGGTCACTATGGCCCCACGGCGCTGGTCTCCCGTACAAGCCTATAAATACTACGTAAGTAGGACAAACTTGAAACTATGCGCACCGAAGTTAAATATTTTAACATATAAATTTTGCATACATACAACAACAAAACACCACTTTAACATTAAATAAAAATATTTAAATAATACGGTTCTAACAAAAAAATCAAATGAACAAGAAAACATTACAGCAAACGAGACAACTAAAAAAATTTAACTAAATACCCTTCTGGGTACATAATAAATGACTTCTATAAAGCGAACGTAACAATCTCAAAGTTTTACAATTTCTAATGGACATATTATTCCAGCATTTCGTGGCTGAATAACGGAAGCTTCCACGAAATGCTGCTGAGCCGTGTCGTGGACAAATAAGTCTAGATGCCATCCGAATCTTGTGATGAGAGAACAGTAACTTGGAGTACAGGTAGGAGGGTGACCCAGTTTGCACAATGCCAAACAGTAGACAGGCAAAGTGAAGAGAGCATCCAGACCCCATATTTAATAGATTTCTCCGATTAAGGAAAGGTGTTATATGAGCTCTACGAGGGATGTGAAAACAGAATCACGCATAATAATTCTGTATTCGTTGTATGATCTGTTTTTTTAACCAAACATGTGCCCACGACCGTGTCCGCGTAACTAAGTGTCGACTAGATATGACATTTAAAATCAATGCACAATACCTGCATTACAGCAAATAAATTATTCGATTTAAAGAATTAAGTAAGATGCTAATGTTTATCTTACCAAGGAGTGAGAGATTAATAAATATATTTTTTCTTTTCTTCAAATTTTGTGGCTGGGAAACACAAGTTTTTCTTTTTTTGTAAACTATGTTTTTAGTTTAAGTACATTTGTAGCTGGCGGGAGAAGAAACTAACCGTGACGATTTTCTTGAACGGGCAAGCTCCCGCCCTCACTGCGGGCGCGTTAAATTTTAATCTTGTCCTTCATAAGAGCTCTATTGAGCCAAACTGGAATAAATTATTTTGATTTAAAATTTAATAAGTCTTGTCAATATGGAACGTAATATGCTCGGCATAACCCTGCTCGAAGTGGGAAATAAAACGCCAACGTACCAAAGTAAAAGATATCGAGGGTTCCGTGCTCAAACCCGATAAGTGTTTTTGGGCTTAAAACAGTACTTAAAAGAATTTATAATAATAATATAATAAGCCTCTTATCCTGAACTGAATTCTACTTTCTTTGTATTGTAATTGTCTCTTATGTTATAAAATGTCTCTCAGTTCAGTGTGCCTCCTGGCAAAGGCCTCCTCTAACAATTTCCACTGTACTCTGTCTCTAGCAACCCTTCTCCATTTTGGGCCTGCCGTCAGTTTTAGTTCGTCTTCCCATCTCTTGCTTTGTCTTCCTCTGTTCCTTTTTCCATCTCTAGGGTACCAGTCTGTAGTCGTGTTGCTCCACTTCTCTCGAGTACCGCGCAGCATGTGCCCAGTCCATCTCCATTTCAAACTGTCTATTCTAGTGAGTATGTCTGTGACTCTTGTCTTACTTCTTATCAAGGTGTTTCGTATCTTATCTTGTTTCTTAATACCTATCATACTTCGTTCCATAGCTCTTTGGCAGTGTTCTAGCATGTTTCTGTGATTTTTTGTAAGAGCCCAGGTTTCACATCCATATGTAATACATGGGAGAACGCAGGTATTGAAGACCTTCCTTTTGATACCAATACTAAGATCTGTGGATTTCATGATCTCTTTCAGTGACCAATATCTTTTCCATCCATTAGCTATTCGTCTCTTGATTTCTTTTGTAGTAGGATCTGTATGTGAGATGATTTGTCCTAAATAGATATATTCATCTACATATTCAACAGGTTGGTTCCGATAAATTCTTTTCAACCAACCTGTTGAAAAGAATTTATCGGTTAATTAAAAAAAATAAAACTTAAAAGGTTTACTTATTGGATTATGAAGTTCTCAGTTTTCAGTCTTCTTTTCTGAAATCGACTTATCTGATAATATCACAAGAAAAAGCGGCAGAAATTATGTATCTGATGTTGTCACTTATCGGGTTTGAGCACGGAACCCTCGATATAGGCCATAGAGAAGAAACGTAATTTGTTGCTGTTGAAAGTTGGGTGCTGTTTATATAGCAAAGAGCTTGAGGAATTTCGTTTGCGCGATTCAGGATTTCATTCATCCTTTTCGTTTATTGCTTGTACGGTGTCGCTACAAAACTTTACTAAATATTGTTCATAATTACAGCTATTTAACTTATTTAAATTATTTCTTTTACAGATTCCAGCTGAATGGTACGGGTGGATGCACTACAAAACTGACCTTCCACCTCATAGGGTGAGAGCATAATTATTTAATTTCACTCCAAATTGATGGTTTGGACCATTGTGGCACAAAGGATCCTAAATCTAGTCCTGTTCTTTTCTCCCAAAGTTTCAGCATCAATATCCTTCTTCTTCTTCTTCAACTTGCGTTTTTAATAAAAAAAATTAAGTATTAATTTTTTATTATTTGATTATTATTCTATTATGTAAAGTTCTTAATTGTATGTTGGTCATTTGTGTTAAGCTAAAGTAATTTTATTTCTGATGATGATAAACATACATAAATACCTTTTTTTTTGTAAATACATACTTAATATACATATGAAAACACCCAGACCAGAACAAATATTCATATTTATACACACAAAGATTTGTCCTGTGCGGGAATCGAACCCACGACCTCAGGAGTGGAATGCGGGTATACTCGCCACCACGCCATATCGGTCGTCGTAAAATTATAAGTATATTTATATTACAGGACCCCAGCCGCCCTAAATACAAATGGATGACTGTGGGTAACGAGAACCTCTCCGGTACCACTGCCCAGTATACCCCATACAGCACCACCAGACCCAAAATCGAACCCTGGGTTCCTAAGGGACCTGGTCAGTAGATGGATGACCTGCAAGGAAACAGAGAAACTACGCTTTAGTTTAAGTAGAAAATGTAATAAATGTTATTTATCATGCAGCTTTATTGTATTTCATTTATAAGATAACATAAGTATCAGTAAGAACTTGTGTTATAGATAGTAAATAACGGATAAACACACATAAATATTCTTATTTTGTACATACATACAGGTCGCGTCATGTAAAAAGAACGCTGGAAGAAAGTGGAGGGGGTGTGTTTGCGCATGGGTCGACTGACGAACCAATCGCGCGCCGTATGGGTCGACTGACGAACCAATCGCGCGCCGTCTAGCATGCGGCGCGTGACCCGCCCGCCCCGCGCCGCACCTCATACCACCAAATAGACCGATAAATCGCCTAATGCGCAGCTTGACCGCCAGCGTTCTTTTTACATGACGCGACCTATACTAATATACATAGGAAACACCCAGACCATAACAAATATTCATGTTCATTCTAACAACTTATTCCCCTGTTTGGGAATCGAACCCACGACCTTAGGGAGCGGAGAGCGTGTATTCTCGCCACCACGCTATATCGGTCGTCAAAATAAATAAATGTATATAAAAAAATCTTATTATTTCAACTGCACAGCGGACTACTTACTACTATATATATAAAAAAAAAAAGGTATTTGTCCAACCTCACCTACAAATGGTGCAAATGCCTATCAAAAGAAGAGGCTCTGGCGAATACAAACGTTCCCGGTTAGCGGCAATAGACTCGCCACCTATTACGTGGGACCAACAATATAAATGGCGAAGTGTGAGCATATAATATGCCTCTGCCGAAAGAGAAAAAGGTTTTTTAATAAACCTGTTTTCCCTGCTATAGAAAAAAAAATGCCTAAATGATTTTGAATGATCTCTTTCCCTTACTTTCTTCCTTGAATAACAAAAACAATGATTAAAAACCAATAATAACTAAGTATTCAAAATCACTAAATAATTACTTCTGAATTAATAGATTACCTTTCCTTCTTTCCCACTTCCTTGAGAAAGAAACACGGTATACAAAACCAAAATGAGTTAATTCATATCATAGCAGTCTTGTTATTATTTCAACTGAGCCAAACCTGTTTTGTTGGCGCAGCGGACAGCGGCGCTCAAACTTGCAATAGACGGTGAAAGCAAGGACCGCTGGACGCGAGTGACGCGACCACACACGTTATGGTAGATGTTTTTTGGTGAGGTTTCATATGTTTTAATTATATTTATGCTTTATTTTTAATGTACATCTTTTTCATAGTTTTTGTCCTAGTATATATAAATAAATAAATATTTCTGACACTTACACCAATAATTTAGTTCCAAGATAAGTATCATTGAGAACTTGTGTTATGAATACTAAATAACGGATAAACATACATAAATACTTTTTTTTGTTTGTTAATACATACTTATTATACAAACACCCAGACCAGAACCAATATTCATATTTATACACACAAATATTTGTCCTGTGTGTGGGAATCGAATCCACGTCCTCAGGAGTGGAGTATATCTGTCAGTCAAATAAAGATAAGAAATATAACTTCTTTTAAAGTATTTAAATTGGAGACAAGCAAAGACATTTAACTATTACTATACTATATTAAATCTCTTTGGAGACAAGTAATGTTAATAAACAGTCATCATGTGTATTATATTTAGTGATATTTTTATAAGATTATAATTAGTATGTAACAGAACTTCCGAATAAAACTTATTTTGGATGCGAACTTTGCAACTAATTGCAACTTTCATAATACCTTTTTATTAATTTTCTTAAAATTTGCGTCAAATAAAAACTTTCCCTGCCGCAGGGTTCTGTGCTCTGAACTACCCTATTTTCTGCATATTAATGACATATTGTCCTTGGGCAATATTCACTGTTATAAAGATGACAGTACGGTACATTATCGGCACTTGGTACATCCTGCGACAAAGCCGATATTCTGGTGCAAAGGCATGACCTGGTTGCCAAAGTGAACTCGACTTTGTCTGTCAGTGAGGATCTGAAAACCTGGCCGAGTTTAATGCCACCAAAACCCAGGTTTTTCTATTTTCGTCCAGGGTTACTTTCATTCTTACTCCTCCTTCTCTTCGGAACTCTCCGTTGTCTATTTCGGTGGACCTCAGCATTGTTAACATGTACATCGGCCTGGACCTAAACCCGAAATAGTACATTGAGGGCGTTATTTTAACTGCCTCCCGTAAGTTAAGTATCCTTAATAATTGAGGCGGTTTTTCACTCCCGAACAGCCCTTGAGTGTGGAGTATTGTTCCTATCTTAGGGACTGTTCTGCTAAGCACCTCATCGACGCACTTGATAGACTGCAAAGGCGAGTCATTCGCATTATAGGGGACGCTGAGGTTACAGCCTCTCTCGAGGATTTACAGCTACGTAGGTACATTGCCTCTATCAGTGTCTTCTACCGGAACTAGTGAGTGCTGAGTGTTCTGAGGAGCTTTTCGATCTTATCACGCCCACTCCTTTTCTCTACGATGAAAAATAACCACATTTTCATCAAAATCAGTTCAATAATTATAATGTGAAATTATAACAAACACAAACATTTGAAGAACATAATAAATATAAATATTTAATGACATATATTTATTATTTTCTTATAATTAATAAATTTCTTGAATAAAACTTCTTGAATTATATAATTAATAAATATAATTCAAGAAGTCCTTTACATAAATAAAATCAAAATTTTGACAATCATTGTCTTTGACCAACTGCCCAACACACTGCTCTACGAAAGCACAACACAACTTAAATTCAACTTTAAGCACAGAGCAAAACCACTCATAACTGCATTGTCTTACAGTATACTTTCATTTAACACGCCGCAGATGCTTGAACACTAATGCAATTTTAACTAGCCAAGCTAATTTAAACTTTAAAGTAAAGCGTCTAAAGTGGATTATGACGTATGAAGAAAGTTAAGCTTTACGGAACTTTTTGCCTTCACAGGTAAAAATATCTCGAACTCAACTTCAATTCAGTTAAGAAGCGAGATGCGTCGCCATAGCACGCGTATTTTGTAACCGTTACTTTATTAAAGTGTTCTAAAATACAGTATTTAACAGAAAATTAACTAAAATGTAACAGTTTGAATCAATCTCCATAGTCGGAATAAAAACGCGTCAGTGAAAAGTGATCCAAAGAGTGTTTATACCTACTTTTGTACTCTCTGTGCGTGCCAAAAAGGTTTTAGTGTTTCAAAAAACAGGATTCTACTTTATGGTAAGTCGAAAAGTCTTTTGAGGACGTTCGGAGATTTCGATCTAAGATTTTAGTAAGTTTAACTATCGCACGGAGGCAGAACAAAGACTTTAGTTAAACTAGTTTGAAAGTAGGAGGATTTAAGCTAACTTTTGTTGCTTAGGCCCATGAGAAAGGATCGTGTGGCTTTATTTTTGGAAAAAAAAGTTTGCGTGGGCTAGTAGGGATAGTGACGTGTTTAATATACTTTTTGAATATCGATAAAAGTGATTTGTGCGTTTTCTTCGGTATATATATTGTAATATTATTACTAGTATTGTATAACAATAGGCGTTGAATTCTGGCAATAGTGTAGCAAGTAATATGAGGCACAATATTATATAGAAAAATATCTTAGTGTAAATATTGTTATAAAACATTATTCATTGTGAATCTTCATCTTTATTAATTGTGAGACGTAATTATTTATCTACCTATTCTATTTTAAGAGATCATATTTATATAAAGTAAAATCTGTTTGTTTGTCTTATGAAATCTATTAATTGTCATAATAAACCTGTTGAATTATAAATTGTCTTTAAAAGAAAGTACATAATTTTACAGATAGTTTAGCATCTTTTAAAGTGGCAATTCTACAGTTTGTGCTATTAGCTAGTTAAGTGGACAATTTCAGGAAATATATAGTAGTATACATAGTTCGCTTCACAAATTTTATTTTATATTATTACTGTCAGTTAATAAATTAAATTTAAAACAAAAAAAACATCTTTGTGTATATAGACTTGTTAATCCATTGTTTTACGATAAATTTATATAAGCAACGCAATTTTAAAGCCTATTTTTTGGACTAAAGTTTTAAATGTCTTTTAAATTTTGTCTTTTATATGACAACTAACCATCACAAGGTTGCGAAATCCTTTTGTTACCAAATAAAAAGATTTTGACATAGGTATGTATGATTTGGTGGTTGATTCTACATCTTTACTTTTTAAAAACTTGACAAAATATATTTTGCGTAACAACTCATAATTGGATCCATTTATGCAAACAAGAACCAACCCACAATTTGAGTGAAATCGAGTTAAGTACATAGATGGCGTTCAAATCAAGTATTCTATCTTCCTAGAAAACACTGGTTCCTTTATAGCGCCTAACAATAGAGATACAGCATTACACTTGTGGAACCAACCCATTTTGACCTACTTTTAAAAATCTGTAAAGAACTATACAGCTTGGTTCCATAAACTCATATAAAACTTATCATTAAATAGACTCATGAGGCTTGGTTCCATTAGACCTAAATAATTTGCCTCTCCCGAGAATACCCACTAACATTATTTTTTATAAAAGACAAGTATGGCTATATAATTTAGGCATCCATACGGGTAGTAACGACCAAGCGTATTGTAATATTTGGGTGGAAGGAGAGGCCGGTAGAGGATCGCAGGAAGTAGGTTCGTGTCTGATAAAACATATTACAGAAAAATTAAAAGAAGGGGTAGAGACATTGTTCCTCTGGAGTGATTCCTGTGGAGGTCAAAATAAAAATATTAAGCTTACGCTAATGCTAAAAGCATTACTGAATGACCACCCTACTTTAAAAGAAATTCATCACCGATTTTTAGAATCGGGTCATAGCTTTTTACCCAACGATACGGATTTTGGCCGGATAGAGTGCGCTCTGAAGCACCAACAACGTTTGTATGTCCCAGAAGATTACATAGAGATAATGAAAAACTGTCGTAAAGTTAAACCAATGACTATCACAAGGCTTGCCAAAGATGATTTCTTGTCTTCGCGTAATTTAGAGACAAAAATCACAAACAGAAAAAAAGCAGAAGATGGTTCCAAAATCAGCTGGCTAGATACGAAAGAAATAGTCCTGAAAAAAGAAAAAATGTACTCGATTTTTATGAGAAACAACCTTGACGATGATTTTAAGGAAGTAAATATAAAGAAAAATATTAGGAGCCAGAGCGTTTTAGCCAAGAGGAATATGGACTTACTTTGGCCTACAGGCAAACCCATCTCTGAGGCTAAACTAACGGACATAAAAAGTATTTTGCACCTTATACCGAAAGATGCACAATCTTTTTATAAAACGTTGAAGGGCAGCAACATTGAAGACGATATCGACGGTTTTACCGGACCTATCGATTTTGAGGTAGAAGGTGACAATGATGAATAGTTTTAAGTATGTTTTCCTTCATTGTTCTTTTAAATTTTTTAATGTTAAATGTTCCAAAATAATTCTCAGTAGTTCTAGGTCTATTAAGTTGCAATAAAACGTATATGTTGATTACAGAGCGATTGTTTTATTAATAAATATCTAATTATAAAATCTTACCACCATCATACAAGAAGGAACTAAGCCACAAAATTGGTTTTTGCAATAAAGAACCAACCAGGTTTTTAATGATTTAATTAATATTACGACTTTCTAAAGTTTATAAATTTGATATTTCTAGATAGGCTACAGTATCCTACATAAGTTTAATCAGTATTTATTCATTAATATACCGTGTATTCATTTTGCAAATTCTGTTTACAAATGTCTCGTTTTCTCAAAACCTATCTGATGTGGGTTGGTTCTCGATTGCATAAATGGGTCCAATTACAAACAGCAATAAATTTAGAAACTTCTCCATAAAGGATTATTTTTGTGTATACGTAATGGTTAAATCGTACAATAAATGTGTAAACGGACAAACCATATATTTTCTATTATTTACTGGGAACGATGGCCCTCAACGTGTTAAGCTATGTCAGAGTCCCTAACTGAGCAGCTTGAAAAATTCTAACAACAAGACGCTACACACCTGCTTCCGCCTGGGTGTCTTTTTCTTGTAAATCAAGATTTAGTTCAAACTTGCTTTGGGTTGTGAGAGAAGGACTTATCACAGTAGAAGGACGTTATTTTTTTCTATTTACCGATTTGTTTTCTTAAATGCATTAGAATTTAATTTATAAATCATCTTCAATACTATGGCAGTTGAACAATTAAAATTTATTGTGTTTCCATTAAAGTATTTTTTTTATTCAATTTATTTCAATTACATGCATATTTTTTTTTATATACCAATTTGTTTTCTTATATGCATTAGAATTTAATTTGTAAATCATTTTCAATACCATGGCAGTTGAACATTTTAAATGTATTGTGCTTCCATTAAAGTATTTTCAAGCGAATCAAACATGAAACTAAAAAAATAACATAGATATTCACGTTTTACGCACTACAATAATAAGCGCTGCGTGCTCACCGCCCTGTAAAAACCAAAACCTTGAAACAAAGTACCAAAAATAGCAAATAACACAAGCTAGGGGTTAACGGAATACCAAACTCAATACCTTTATTGCTCTCCATAAACAGTTACAGATCTTTGTGGACCCTTTCATCGCAAGTAGAAGGTCTCACTATTACAAAACATACCTACTTATTAAAATTGTATTTCATACTTTTGTTTAAACTTATCAGTAACATATAGTGAACAGAGACAGTATTACTTAAACAATCTAGTACCTATATCATATTAATGTCAGTAGCAAATTATTAACAACCTGTAGTAACCACACGAACTAATGTTATCGCAGCACTTGCTAATTTCCATCTTCACAAGTAAACAATTAACATGTAAATATCTCCATTTGTCCGTAAATATTGTTGTCCGATCGGAATTTCTCCCACAGTTCGATAATTAAACGTTTTCTTACTGTGTATAACCAATTTAACGGTCACTGACTCGATAGCCAACAAAATACAACACTAGACCTTCTGTCTTGATGTGTACGAGAGTAAATAAAATGACACGAACATGACTAGTTAAGAAGTTTAAGAATACGTTATGGAAGCGATAATTACAGATGTATTATCAAGTTTTTAGTAGTTGAACAAGGTTTGACTAATCTAATGGCCAAGTAACTTGATAATTTCGATAGTCTTTTAAATAACTATCTGTTACAAATTACACAGAAGATTTGTGCCGTTATCGATTGTTGAGAACTTTACCAAAGAAATTCAATTTGTTGTAACAATTTGGTCGCACCATTCTGATTTGCGGTACAGGTACCTACTTGGTATTTCCTTAGTGCATTCATCGTCTTTTTTTAAATGAAATACAACGGACTCTTAAAAAAGCTGATTTTACTATACTTAAATAAACTTATTTCCATATTCCATATATGAATATAAGGTTTATGAATATAAGGTTTATGAATATAAGATTTGTGAATATAAGATTTATGAATATAAGAGCCTTCATATTATTACTCTTCTGATGACCTACATTTTCTGCATACAGTGATGATAGATTTGTACGTGTTAGTTTTAAATCTGTTTTTTTAATATGTAGACATGGAACACTTTCTTTCTTTCATTGATTCAGCCCACTCTTTAAGTGTTGTATCGATAGACAATAGGAATCTGCATTCAGTGACTGTTCTACATAACCTATTAATATTATTAATGTGTAAGTTTGTACAATTGTTTGTTGAACACGGCTTAGAAAGCGTGTAATTTTTTTCTATCTTCTAACTTATGAAAGAGTTATAATATTAATATTTTATTTCATTAATTGTATTAGATTTTAAGACATAGTTTGAAAAAAGCCGAGATGAATTTCTTGAGGAATTCTTCTCAATTTCGTTGCCTTTTTGGAAGCCTCGTTAGAGTCACCGACAGATTGACTAACAGACAATCCCCTCCCCCCTTTAGAATCAGGACAGGCTGACTGACAGATCCCCCCGATAAGAGTCACCGACAGACTGACAAATCTTGAGAAAAACAACAACACACAGATAAACTGACAAATTCTGATAAAGTACCCATTTGCTTTTATTTCTTTATTATGGTACTGCTCATATCTCTTTCATTGTGGTTAAAAAATATATATTGAATTCCATTTTGTGTGTGAATATTTGACGAATCTAAACTTCGATCACTAATACAAGATCGAAGAATCTAAATGATCATGTTGACCTGGAAGACAACAAAGTATATTTAATTTTTATGTTAGTTAAATAATTCGTAAACTTAATGGCCTCCCACACGATGGACCGATGATCTGGTCAAGGCGGCGGGAAGCCGATGGATGCAGGCGACTCAGGATAGCTCAATGTGAAAATCTATTTGGGAGGCCTATGTTCAGCAGTGGACGTCAGATAGCTGAGATAATGATGATGATGATGACTCATGGTATATATTCCCCGAAAGTCGAGGTTAGTTACCTAAAACAAGGGTCAACTGTATCATGCATGAGATACAGGAATGAGATATCGACACGGATCGGTTCCCGCACAAAGGAGAACGCCCGGCGTCTTGGGAACAAAGTCATTGATACTTTTGAGAGAGATCATTCAACATTATAATTGTAAATTTGGCTCCATTGATCAATAAACATTTCAAGACTTACTTTAAAAATAATATACAATCAGTGTGTCAATATAATAAACATACATACATACATTTGACAGAGATCATTCAACATTATAATTGTAAATTTGGCTTCATTGAACAATATACATTTCAAGACTTACTTTAAAAGTAATATACAAGCAGTGTGTCAATATTATAAACATACATACATACATTCACGCCTGTTTAAGGGGTAGGCAGAGGCATTTATACGCCCACGCTTCGCCAATTATATAGTTGGTCCCACGTAATAGGTGGCGAGTCTATTAGAACTGGAGACCAGAACAAATATACAAAGATAAAATACAAAGATTTGTCCTGTGGGAATCGAACGCCCGACCTCAGGAGCTGGAGTGCTGGTATACTCGCCGCCACGGCATATCGGTCGTCATACTTAAATATAACATGTGTAATTCCTGTATTTTTCCCAAAAATAGGTTAATCCAAATAACATTTAAAAACATACAAATCGCATGCTCTACAAAATATAGACATAACTCAAAAAATACTATTTTTGGGACATCACAAAAAAAGACCTTCTAAAGAATACTTGTCTTACTTGTAAACGCATTAAATTGATACTGATTTATTAATTAGTAATTCTGCCTGTGTTTTGAACGTTTGATTAACATTGATTCGATCTCAGTAAGAATTAGAAAGACTGTATAAGTACGTAACTCTAACCTGACCTATCTATTAATGGGTCGATGTTCCTTTAGGCCTGCGAAATCTGAATAACAATTTGTGTTAGGGGTCAGAAAGGATTTTTACCCTCAAATCTTAACGAGCTGATTGATCTCTCCATCGTTTTAGTCAAGTCCCACGCTACATCGTGTGACATAAATTCGCCAATTGACTCTCAAGACTGACTCCGTAATTGACCTAACACTTGCATTGCATACTAAGAGTTAATTCTAATTGAGCGTATGAGAAACATTTCCTTGGACTTTCGTCTATATAAAGTTGAAAAGTTGAAGAAACATGAAGTTTAAACATTATTAACTACTGCATAGAATGTATCTCTAATTTGCCTTCAATGATAATTTTAATCATATTTAAAAAAATGTAGGAAAACTGTTAGCACCTATAATTAATACACACAAACAGAACGCCTTGTTTAAAAAGGAAAAAAGAACATAAATTATTATTGTTCATACACGCATTAGATAATACAATTAAAATGGATGATATCCAAATAAAAAGATCAAATAAATAATAAAAAATAACCTAAATTGAAAAAAAATGTTTCAAAACTCATTTTTTTAAATTTCATTAACTATTACATATTGTAGTGCTTAAAAACGTCAAAATGAAATATTTAAAACAATTGAAATATGACTACACTGAAATCACGAAGCTTAGATTCACTTGCAACAAAACAATTAAAAAACATAATATATTTAAATGTAAGTGAATCTAAGTGCCAATTTCTGAGCCACCGCTCTGTAAGTCTAAGAAGAACAGGAAAAAACTAACAGTGTCACAACATGTAGGTATTCAGGAATAAAAAGTATCCTATGTGTTAATTTAGGTTATAAACTACCTTTTCGAGACTGTTCGAAAGGATTACTGCGGCCTAGGTACGTAACAGGCTCAAAAGAAGGAACATGGATGGTCAGTAGAAGTCTGATACACCCTCCCGCTCCACCCACAGCAGAGGAAAATTAGGATAGGTTAAAAAAAAGGTTATAAACTACCCATGAGCCAAAATTCATCCGAATCCGTTCCGGAAATACGATAGAGTTATAATCATCGATACTCCCAAACTTTCGCACTCATAATGTTAGTAAAAGGTAAGATATGCAATACAAAATTATTCTTAACACTTCAACTGACATTAAAATTTATTCGTGACAGTAACATTTCAAATCATTTACAAACCATTATCTAGCCATTAATATTTTTAACGCACATCTCACGCACTACGAAAGAAACATATCAGTTCATCTAGTGTAGTGTAGTGAGTGTCGACAAATGACCATAGACAAAACTATAATATTTATAACTGTACAAATTATACATTATGTTCACCTTTATAATCGACGTACATTAGACGCATTACGTGACTGTTATAACTTGTAAAACGTTTAGAATGTTTATAAACGACAAGGCACCGCCTGCGGTTTTGCCCGAGTTTATTTGAGGATAAACCCTACTATAATATATTTCAATAATTGATCACGCAGCTCATCATCATATATCCTAGCATTATCCCGGTTGCTCTAGACTTGAGGTTCAACCAGATTTGACTGAATTCCAGTTATTATATGGAGCGATTGCCGTCAGACCTCCGCAAAACAGAGGCAAACATCTAGATATTAGAAAGGCACTGACTTCCGAAAAACGGAAGGCATAGCTGTTCATGACAGCCGGGACCAACGACTTAACGTGCTTTCCGAGGCACGGAGCAAGCGATTATTACATAACTTCGAAAATTCATATGTGAGCCACCAGGTTTTGAGCCCGAAACCCTCTGATTTTAAAGGCCACTGGGCTATCGCCGCTCCTGTAGCTCATGCAGAACAATAATATTTCTTGTTTTTGCAATTTTTCATTAATGCTACTAGGAGTGGTCCTAATAATCGCAGTTATAGATCTATGTTATATAGCTTAAAATCTTCCCAATTAATTATATAGCCAATTCAAAAATATTTTTGTCATTTTAAAAACATATCTTGTCGTGTCGACGACAAATCAGTTTTATGCTGATGCCTATACTTTGTCAGCCCGATACGCTACCACCACAGCAATAGCACGGGTGGAAGCGCTCATCAGGTTCTCCCGCGAACATTTTTCCGGGCACAGGTGACAAGAGATTAAGTGGGCGGGAACGCCCCACATTCGCAACTCAGAACTGCCTCGTCTGCAAAGCCATCCTGGACCTATTGAGCCGTATTGCGTGTTCATCCAAACTAACAAACAATCTCTTCAGTTTTATAATGTAAGCATAAAGTATCGCGAAAGCCCCGATAAAATCGATACAACCAACAGACAGACAAATATATCTTAAACAGTTTTTTGTTTTATAGGCCTCATTACTTTCATATACACTTAACAAACTGTTATTTTAACATTACAAACAGACTATGCAATTTTATTTATTTGTATAGAATGTTTACACGATTTGAAGTGAAAGTACGACCGACTAAAATTCTCCCATGAAGTAAGACTGTTAGATGCAACTTAGTTCTCATAGTAACAATTGACGTTTAAAGATGGCCGGTGTCAGCGAAAGTCTACTTTTGTCTCACAAAAAAAGTATGAAATAAATTTCAAATAACATGGTTTATTATCGTAATCTACCAATTTTTTTATCGATGTTTGTTGGTGGCTGTTATTGTCATGTCACATCACTATTAAATAAGATATTTAAGTACATAAACAAAAAGGTTTAACTTAAAATTTTAATTTAATAAATAAATAAATATCCTTGCAAATCTCACACAGCGTCATCTGACTCTAAATTAAGCATCGTTTGTACCATTAGGTAGGTACTCGAGAACGTATAAATATACATAAATACTTTGTTTATAAATATACCAGCAGCCGCCCGCGACTTCGTGCGCGTGGCCTACTAAAAAATATATTATTAAAAAAAAATTGTTTTAAAGATCTAAGCATACGGCTTCTTGGCGGGAAAAGGAAGCGTCATATCTGCAGTTTTGTTTTATTTTCTAAAATTTGTGATATTTCTAACATTACTGTGTAATAACGGTGGATTATTAACCGTTAAGTGTTTGCTAACATTCATGAGTGTTGGTAAATCAAAAAAAACAGTGCAACATCACTTTTCAAATTTTCTCTCAAGGAGTCCATGTGAGATCTTAGTATAGTCCCACATCTTTACTGAGGACTCAAGGGGTTTAGGGAGAGGGGATCTCATTTACTATGAATTATATCTTATTAATATATCACTTACTTGACACTGGCTAAATGTGCTAGACGATTCGTGCCATTATTTAAAAGAAGAAGAAGAGAACTTTGTACAATCTAAGAAAGTTCAGAGCAGTTGCGGCACCAAAAAGAATTTATTTACCAAAAAGTTTTATAATAAACAAACTACGAAGGTTCGTAGCAGACACAAACCTTATCTACCTGCTTGTAAAGGAGGTCGAAAAAAAAGTGCATGTCCCTTTCTTTCATCCCAAATTATATTTACGAGCCTATTTCTCTACCTGCTTTGAAGCTTAGCCCAACTATCGTAGCATACCCATAAAATTCGAGCAAAACTGCTTTGTGGTTCACAAAAATAACCGCCAATTCACTTGTCGCTTTAAAAAAAAAACTGTTTTCAATGTAGGTATTCTTTATTGTCATTTTGTGATGAATGATTTCCTTATGTCCATTTTATTATTAGCAATATTGAATGCTCGCCTTTTACAATCTTATTCATAAGTATTGTCGTGATAGTTACAATTGGCTATTTGGCGGTGTTTCATTTTGCATATTATTATTATACAGCATATAAGAAAGTAAAGGAGTGTGAATAAAGCTAAGAGCGTGTGAAAAGATCGTAGCAAGTGGAAGGATGTGAAGAAGGATTGCCTGCCCCTATGGGAAAGAGGCGTGACTTTATGTATGTATAAATAACTTATTATTATGTTTTAAATAATTTGGCCATGACTTTCATATATTACGTCACACGCTCTGAACTTTTGACCCTTGCTGTGACAAGGACGGAGGGGGTTCCGTCCTTGTCACAGCTGGTCACACTTGTGAGACTCCCTCCTCCTTAGTGTGATGTCACATATTTTGCAATTGTACAGCAAGAAATGATTACATCAAAACAGCAGTTCCAAAATTTTCATAGGACCTGGATTTTGAAATGTTGCGTCACGAAATTTAGGACCATGTCAGACTTCGTCAACCACCTCCCACCCCATTAATGTGTGACGTATTTTGTAGATAGCCCTCTATACTTATGCACATTAATAACATCCAAACCACGGACACAAAGCGGACTCACGTCACGATTCAACATTCTGTCTGTGATGCTAGTCGTCGGCTGTGGACATTGCGACTTCCAAAACCTAGCAAGGGACATTTTATTAAAACACGTTTTAAGTAAGTGATGGATTAAAAATATCTCCGAGAAATAATAATATCCTTTAAACAAGAGTCTCGTTTCAGCGTTGGTCGTGAAGACATCGTTGTTCTGAGGCTCCTATCTTACATGAAGATGCCCTGTGTAAGGGCGAAACACGTGTCGTGTTGAATAGTTTCTCGATTTTTCGGGAAATTATAGTAGCGCAGGAATTGTTACAAAGATATTTTTAATCCATCACTTGCTTACAATGGATTTCCGCAAAGTAACGCCTGAATCAATAAATTATTTAAAACACGTTTTGTAAATTACTACTCGTTATCATTTTGGAAGAATTGATTTTAGAAAACGTGTCTTAAAAAATATACCTCTTGCTAGGTTTTGGTTTTGTACAGCCGATTGGTCGGTGTGAAATTGGTCGATTTGGTCGGGTCAGGCGTGAGCGTGACCGGCACGACTTTGGTCGATGACGCGTTGGGTTTATTGTCATCCTGGTAGCGACCACAGCAGCGGCTGTCGCTTCTTAGCTTCAGCCTACGGCAACCGGGATAATGCTAGGATATAATGGGGAGTAGCGATCAAAGCACCTTTCAGAAGATTGAAACTCCGATCCTCACAACCTTAAAAGATCGCAGAGATCGGGGAAGATCTCCTGATCAGATCGTGCGTAAATACTACCTTCTGTAAAGGTGCCCACGGAGGATCAGCGTCGTGACTCTCGTCATCTCTGTGACGTTCGATAATACTTTCGTGGGCACCATTTTAATAAAAGTTGAGTTCTTCTTTCACTTAAGTTTTTATTATTCTGTTCCTGATTTGTGTTACCTATATTTTGTACTTATTTTATGTTTTTTTTTTGCAACTTGTATGGAATAAATATTTTTCTTTCTTTGAAGGACTTCTTGGCGGAAAAGTGAAACGTCATGTCTGCAGTTTTGTTTTATTTTCTAATATTTGTGATATTTCAAACAGAAATGCGCAAAACGGTGGATTATTAACCGTTAAGTGTTTGTGAACGTACATGAGTGTTGGTAAATGAAACACAACAGTGCAACATCACTTTTCAAATTCTCTCAAGAAGTCCATGTGAGATTTCAGTATAGTCCCACATCTTTACTAAGGACTCAAGGGGTTTAAGGGAGGGCATCTCATTAACCATTTATCATCTTTATAACCACTCATTCTCAATTATTATGATTTATTTATTATTAATATATCTGTTAGTTAGACACTGGCCAAATGTGTTAAACGCACGAAGCCATTATTTAAAAGAAAAAAAACTTATCTGACCCGATGGCTGAAATTAGAACTAAGCGTAAAATTGTGGAAATTATTTAACAGCAATACTAAATTCGATGACAGACAGCGACACCGTCACTTAATAAGATAAACTGTTGCAAGCGCTTTTATTATTTTCAACCAACTTAGTAATATTTGCATATGTGATGTGAAGCGTTCAATATTTATACAGAAACATATTTCCCACGCTAAGACAAAACAAAACATTGTTTTAGTTGACATAAGACGCTTCGCAGTAAGTGCATTGACCGCCAACGAACTATCGCTCACTTTTCCCTTTGGATAACAAATAAACAGATAACATATTGGGTCTTAAAACGGCTTATTACAAAATCTAGTTCTGTCACTTTTATTTTTTATATTTATTTCATAAATATGGTTGAACTTTTGTAATAGGCCTCCTTGTTTGCACCTCATTGAGCATCGGACGGTTGAGTTAATATTTCTGATGTACGTTAAAGTTAGGTTATGTTGGTAATTTATTGATTTTGTTAAAACGTTTTAATATAAGCTTAATCGTTTTAATTAAAAACAGCAGGGTTTTGTTTTAATTTAAGATATTATAATTACATAATCTCGACCTTACAGATCTCCCGCAGTTTCGTGCAAACAAACACATACCTACTAGGATAAATGTAAACTAACAAAAAATTGAGAGAAAATATACAAATTGGATAAAAACCATTAAAAACAAATCATTTCTATTTTCATATAAACCAGCTGTACGCAAAAAGTTCCAAAAAGTCGTTGTTAAGGCTGTGTCCCCAGTAGGCAAACTGTTAGCGGCCGACTGAGTTTGCGGCGTACCGATTTAGTACGCCCTTCCATATATTTGAAATGGAGTGTCCACAGCTTGTCCACAGTCTGCTAGTTTTGCGCTCACTTGTCGGTCTCTCAGTCTTGCAACTCACTCGGCCGCTAACAGTTTGCCTACTGGGGACACGGCCTTATTGTTGACCCATAGGCCATAAATAACGTGTTCACTCCTACACACGCTTTATTAATTTAATTATTTACAAGTTTAAACAACGAAGTCTCGCCGGAAAGCTAGTCTTAAAATAAGAATTGAATTTAATATTGTTTGACGGCAATTGTTTAAAATTGTAAAGCCACCCTTCATAAATAGGGCATTTAATTCAAGGTTTAATAAATTTGAAAATCCATAAAGGCTGTGTAAATAAATACCTAAAAAAAAATACCTCTTTAGATTTTTGAATTGAAACAGCTGGCAGGAAGAAGCCGATGTGCGGGCGAACCAGCTGGCCGATGCCATATTGTTTTTGCGACACTACATCATTATCCAATTTTCAACGCTATTTTTAACTTGCGAAGGTGGTAATTGCAACTGACCACTTGGACAGGCTTGACGTGACCATAGACAAGAATATACTCAATTAACGGTTGTTGAGCTTGACTATGGTATGTTAGAGATGCATCATACTTAATTGCCGTTATATCGTTTTATCGAGTCTTGTATTTTTTTACGATTAAATAATGCTGCGTAACCAATTTCTTTTTTAGTTTATGGTGTAAATGAAATATATTTCTACTATGAAATAAAATATGCAATTATTATATACAATGCAATCCTCGTAAACTAATGAATTAAAAATCAATGAATTCTGAGATACACCAAAACATTATTATATTTTTCAAAATAGAGTTCTGCTTGTTATAAATTGCTATTTACTTATTAAATTACTATATATATATATATAAAAAAAAAAGTATATTGAAAATACAGTTATTCACAGCGCTTGCTTAAGTTGATCTACTTATGTATTGCACAGTTTCAAAGTATTACAAAATATACGATATAAATAAAATGTGAACATGAGACAGCGGTTTATGAAATGCCACACAAACGGTCACCCATCCAAGTCCTGACCTCTATGAATCCTGTTTTTAACCCCTGACGCAAAATCGACGGGGTGTTATAAGTTTCACGTGTCTGTGCGTGTGTGTAAATGTGTATGTGTCTGTCTGTGGCATCGTAGCTCCCAAACAGATGACCAGATTTTAATGCGGCTTTATGTTATTTTTGGTGTCCGTTTCCGACCACGTGGGACTGCAGAGCAACGAGCGCTATTTACTTATATACATAGTTTTATAAATATTGCTTCAGTCATTAATTAAACCCCATACAATCGGTTACCCATCCATTCAGTGACCTCTATGAACACTGCTTTATTTCGGTGCTCTTAACCGAACACCTGATATGGGCGCTACTTACTTTAGTACTCAGTCATATTAATATATTGCTTAAGTTATTTATAAATACATGTCACTTTTCCACCCGCACGACCGCATGTTTTACACATTGATAATATTCTAAAAAAAAATGAAGAAACATGTCTGCGGTTAGTTACTGCTTGTTAACGTTGATATTAATTATAGTGTGCTTTGCGATGCACATTAATAATATTCTGCAAAATTCAATGGCTCACAGTTTTCTATATGACTTTCATGTTAACTTACCTTCTTTTTCATTGTCTTGGTGTATTTACGTCGCGGTTCAAAGGATTATGAATACATGTAGTAGTAGTAATCATTTACAAAGAAGAATAGTCTTTTTCAAAAATGCAAAAACCGTATTATAGAAGTTTGTTTCTGCCGCGTTAACTATTAATTGTTATTGTTACTGTTAATTTAGTAATTAACATAGCATAGTAACATAACATAGTTATGTAAATAGTTATTGTTAATTTCTGTATAATAACTAGCCTAATTGCATTATTTTACGAACATAAATTAAGTTAGTAATGCAGTTATTTAAAGTGTTATCTACATAAACTAAGTAAACTTGATTACTTTTGTGTCTTGCTACAAATAACAATGGAGTGTGCTTACGATATAGACGTTTTACCGAAATAAATGTTATTATCTTATTTTGTTATATTTCCTCTCCCGGAGTGCGACATGCGCTGGTCTTAGGTACTACCCTCATACTGTACAGACTATTAGCACTCAAACTAAGACATTTGGTAAGTTGTTCCTCAGTAAAACCCGTTCGGCTTTGTATTTCTCGGCGCATGGCTTCACAGTTCATTTATTCCCGGGTCTTTAAAGCGGGGCGAGAAACATAATTTATGCAATCCTTCATGTGAGTCCTGCTTGTTACCGTGTTTTTGACGTGACAACGTCTTAAATTAGGTTGCGGCTGGGAGTCACTTATGAAAAAGTGTAACGCTCGGTAACGTTACGATGAGTCACCGAACGAGAGAGAGGCCCGGCGAATGCCTTGCGTCTCTCTCCCACTCAACTATGATCGGTCTGCCGCGCGCGCAGCACTAGTGTACAATGTTTTAGTAAACAAAATATATTTCTATAGTTAAAATTTGTGCAATTCTTATTTTCATTCAATTCCTTGTTCCTATTGTGCAATTTAATTATATTCATATCAATAAATATTCTACCGAGAAAAAGACGTTGTCACGTAAAATCTTCGCCCGTAAAAACGACTTTACAGGCAACCATTTTTTTTTCTATAGTATTGAGAGCGCTCCTCTCAGTTAATTAGACTGCATCGACTGCTTACAATCAGGAAGAAAGTGGTGATCATGATGTGTCACACACAAAAAGAGAATAACGAGACGTCAGCGGAATTCTTAACAATACTTATCTAATATTTTACATACATAAACTCACGCCTGTTTGTCCGAAGGGGTAGGCAGAGATATATATTATACGCCCACACTTCGTCAATTGTGTTGATGGTCCCACGTAATAGGTGGCGAGCCTATTGCCGCTTACCGGGCACTTCTATGTTTGCCAGAGCCTCGTCCGTTAATCGGCAGGTGCACCACTGGCAGGTGAGGTTGGCTTGGGCTCCAAAGATGATGGTAGGATCCCTATATAGATTTTTAATCTATCTGTAGCAAAAACGGAAAACATAATATGTAAGTATGTTTTTTCCACAATAAGATAAGATAAGATAATAATTTATTTGAATCACAAACACACACATGCAGAAATATACAATATAGACATAATAATCAAATAATATAATAAAAATACACAAACAAGAACAAAAACATTTAAAAAATTAAAATTAAAAAAAAATAATCCACATAATTAAGAAGTTTGCCTTCCATAGCATGTGTGCAGCAGTGACGCAAAGGGACCAAAGCTCAGTGATATTTTGCCCTCGATGAGAGCAAACACTGATTTTCAGCTTTCACCCAAGGGAGTTGCAGCTTTACGCAGAGTTTGAGCGAACGCGACAATCCCTTGCAAAGAACATCAAACAGCGGTAACAGATTCATAATCCACTATCAACCACAAAAATCTCAGCTTTAATTTTAAACCCAAACCTAGGCAGACCCAAAAAAAAAAAGACAAACAAATATAATATAATATATATAATCTAGTAAATAAATATCCCTGTGCCAGTTGATATGACAAAGCAAGTATGTCTCCCCAACGAGTTCAAGGCCAACGACACTGTAAGGCCATTTTGCAAAGTCCGCTTTACGGTAGACCATAGCTAATATAGCGATTTGTTGATTGTTCCTACAATTCAAATGTTTGTAGTGGTGTGAAATTGTTTTGCAAGTATTGATGTCGATAATTGTTACCTTGCTTGTTCTTGAGGTTATGGGGTTAATTACTGAATTGACACACTTATTTTTATACAGTCTGAAGCTGATCGTAAAATTTTATCGTGACTTTAATTTTTTTAGAAATTTTTGTATTTTAATATTTAAAGGATAGTGGATTCGCAACTTCATTCTTTTCTAATTAAATATTCGATTTATATGATATTTTATACCGTGTAGGTCGATATATCTGCACTTAGATTCTAAGGTTGTGGAATAGACTTCCACAAAAGATAAATGTTTGCATGCGTTATCATGAATATTTGTTCTGATATGGACGTATTCTTTAAAGTATGTGTGTACAAATACATATTTATATACTTTTTATAGAAAGAAAGAAAGAAAATAATTTATTCTGTGACACATGATACATTGGTTTACAAAAATAAAAAATAAAAATTAATAAACACATGTGGCACCGAAAAGGCTTATACTCAGCATATGCCGAGGGGTCATTATGGCCCCGCGGCGCTGGTCTTCCGTACAAGCCTTATAGTACCCGTAGTACAAGCTTAGCTGTATGATTTAGGGCTAGTTGGCGCTATGTGAGATGTCCATTAATATATATTCATTTATTTCTCTTTTTTACCCATTAAACTATAAAACACATGGATGTTTAGGTTATTGAGTAATTAATATATTGTTTAGAAATCTTATGCTAGTATTAGCGTACTAGCAAGCGTTAGTTAAATGTTTTAATTGGAGTCTTCCGAGTTAGTCATTAGCTTCGTAACAAGTAGGTAGAAAAAGTTCCGACATGTGTATCATTCTTGTAACAATCACGCCATCTTTTTTTCATCTACAATATCATCATCTCAGCCCATTAACGTCCCTCCTCTCACATACCAAGGTGCGAGGGTATTGGGTCATACTTCACCACGCGGGACCAGTGAGGATTGGCAGAGGCAGGTGTATGGCGTCCTGCCGTAAGAATTTTTCAAGCCGCTCAATTAGACCTTTAACATGACTTTAGAACAGCCACAATTTTAGCGATAACCGGGACCAACGGCTTAAGGTGCCTTCCAAAGCACGGAAGCGCTCTATCTGCAAAATAGTGAAGTAAAATGTTTATGTCATCATCATCATCACAGCCCATTAACGTCCCACTACTGAGCACGAGCCTCCTCTCACATATCAAGGTGCGAGGGTATTGGGTCATACTCCACCACGCTGACCCAGTGCGGATTGGCGGAGGCAGGTGTATGGCGTCCTGCTGTTAGAATTTATCAAGCCGCCCATTAGGCCTCTAACATGGCTTAACGACTACCACATTTAGTGGTAACCGGGACCAACGGCTTAACGTGCCTTCCGAAGCACGGAAGCGCTCGATATCAAATGCCACACAAACGGTCGATCGTTTCCGACCACCGAGCACCGCAGAGCTACGAGCGCTTCGCAAAATGTTTATGTGCAACTTCTGAATTATCAACCAATTTTGTTGTGGTTTTCTGAGCGCCTATCGTTTTTACTTGTTTTACCAGCTATAATTCAAAAGTATATCTTAATTTATTTTTTTACCTTTTCTTAAGATTTTTAATGAATTATGGTCATAACATTAAGTATAAAGTGCTGTAAAAAATATTTGGTGGCTGCATTTACAGGCAAGCTTAAAAATGATAACGTGTGTGTGAATGTCATCCCATTAGAAAGATGTGAAGCCTCCGTAATAGCCATCTCTCGGCTTTAGGCTTCGTCTTTGAGTCGCGAATGCTCAATGCTAAATGAGTATTAAATTCATGCTTTTTACAGTGACAATAAGGTTCTTGAACCTTAGTTACCTTTTTGGTAGGTCTCACGACAGCCCGTAAACGTGACACTTCTTTCAGAGCGATGTTTGTAATCGTTATTTTCCTTTTTTTGCAGTAGTTCCGGGTATTAAACAGAGATGTCGTTGGCGGACGTGACGTCTGCGCGCAGTTCGCCGACGCCGGAGGCATGTCCTGAGTGTGATACTAGCGCATCTGTCACATCTGATTTGCACAAGGTATAAAAGTCAACATTGTTTAATTAATTTACGACCGATATAGGGTGGGTTCGGTATACCTGAACAACGCTCCTGAAGTCGTGGGTTGTATTCCCATACAGACCAAATTTTTGTGTGCATGAATATAAATATATGTTCTGATTTGGGTGTTTTCTACGTTTATAAAGCATTTATATAGTATTTTTATACGTTCTTGAGAATACATAACACAAGTTCTTATTGATACTTATCTTGGAACTAAATAATTGGTTTAAGATAATATTTATTATTTATAATAAAGCTCATATAAAAGTATCTAACTAACTTATTTACGACCGATATAGTATAAAGATAATTAATCTTTTTACAAACAAGCCGCTTTTTACAAACAGAATGGACAATTTTTTTATTTTGTACTGAATGATGATTGAGATAAAAACACACCGACAATAAAGAATGTGTTTTCCTTGTATTAATAAGAATATATTTGCAAAAAAGTGCATATATATTCGCTTTCTAGTACACAATTTAACTATGGCACTTTGTGAGATATTTAAGCTGGGATATTTACTTTTTTTAGACTGTATTATTTAACAAGCAAGCACTTTTAAAACT
The DNA here is from genome assembly GCA_949126915.1 of Musotima nitidalis. Taxonomy (NCBI): domain Eukaryota; kingdom Metazoa; phylum Arthropoda; class Insecta; order Lepidoptera; family Crambidae; genus Musotima; species Musotima nitidalis. The sequence continues at coordinate 2,626,545 of OX421441.1, forward strand.
ATAAATGTACCTAGATGTATATGATTTGATGTGACACAAATTATCGGAGAAAAAAAATGTCGATAAACTTTTTTTATATTTCACAACACTTAGAAAAGATTCACATTACATTCTAAATTTCTAAACAACTGCATCATTATAAGGCTCCCAGTTTATTCGAATCAACTAACCGCTATCAATATAATCTCATCCCTAATGCTTATAAAATAATATACATTTTACATCCAACAGAGAGGAAACTCTTAATCCCAAAAAAACGAAAAAGGTTTAGCTCATTTCGATTTAACCTTTTTTTGCTCAGTATAAATCAAAGAGTTTCTAAATTCGTTCCAAGTTTGAATTATGATGGCGAGGAGATTCTTAAAGATTCTATAAATGTTTTTGCTTCCGCACGCCTATTAGTTCGTGAAAAGAACTGAATCTAATTTAGTAGTAATACATTTATTATAAAAATTTCAAATAATCTGATTAGTACATACCTCTTTTTGGATCAATAAAAAGAACTGATTGTACAATTGATGACTTATTATTAACAATCTAATAAAATATTTAAAATGCCGTATGGAAATAGTATTTGGACAATAACACAAGATACCAATAGATAATTCAAAGTTCCTATGAGTCAGCTAATATATATATCAAACAATATGTTTAAGTGAAAGAACAATTTTATTTATTAGCTAGCAAGATATCGTTAACAGCTTATGTTATTGCAAATATATTCAACAATATAAATAAAATACCAAGTCTCTTTAAAACCATTTCGTCGCTCTTGCTTATTATAACCCTTTAGAACATTACACAACTAAATAAAAAATCCCTTTTTTATCTCTCCACAGTATCAAGTGGCGTGCACTTGCAAGCCCGCCTCGGTGCAATACGCATGCGCGGACGACCCGGGCCCCCCTCCCCCCGCAAAGACCGACACCCCACCCGCGCTGCCCCCGCGGCCGCCTACGAGTGTCCTAGCTGCTACTAATAGAAGGAATAATGGTAATTTGTTCTTCCTTTTAATGTGAATTGGTTTGTATTAATATTGAGATAAGAATATATCTGTTTAAAGCAGATAAGTACGTGTTGAAACGCCCTTGTATTACAAGATTTTATGCTGCCTTGTATTTTAAAAAAACGGACTACAACAAAATCTCAAAAGTTGTAAAATTCTGACATAATGACGCCTGCATCCTGCAAACCGCACCAGGTCTACGTGTGGTCTACTAGGTGATGGAATAAAGACGAAGTCAAAATGATTTTATCAAGTTTTGCTCAATAGAGTTGGAAGTCAACTTAAAAACTGACGCGCCCAAACTGAAACTCTAATACCAATGTTTGTGAGGAAAGGCCTGAGCCCATTTGTGGGATGTTACTGAGCTGGTATGATTTAAGTACTTTCTATAAATTTACTTTGGTACATAAATCCAGTTCTAGGAGCCAAGAGAAGTAACTATGGGGCTATCCATAAATTACGTCACACATTAATGGGGTGGGACGGGGTGGACGAAGTGTGACACGGTGTGACATGGGGATGGGAGGGATCCTAAATTTCGTGACGCCACATTTCAAAATCCAGTTTCTATAAACATCTTGGAACTGCTGTGTTAATGTAATCATTTCTTGCTGTACAATTGCAAAATATGTGACATCACACTAAGGAGGAGGGAGTCTCACAAGTGTGACCAGCTGTGACAAGGATGGAGGGGGGGGGGGGTCAAGAGTTCACGAAATTCGTGTGACTTAATGTATGGATGATCCCTTTGTTGAAATATTAGCGGGTGTATAATAATAATTAACACCGCTGGTGGGCATAATGAAACTAATTGTTATGCCATGTACAATGCTCAACCACAGGCGATAGTTACTATTAATAGGCTACATTACTATTCATTATCATCAGCCCAAGGATGTTCACTGCTAACATTAAGCTTTCAATGTCACCTATTGTAGGCGGCCTGCATCTAACGAGATCCTGCGAACTTTATCAGATCGTCAGTCCAGCTTACGGCCGGATGTCCCAAGCTACGTTTTCTGTCAAAGGGCCTTCATTAAAGTATATGTCTGCCCCAAAATCATAAATAATAAAAATAGTCCCAATAATGCATAAAAATCTTTTGTCCCATATGAGAATATAACATTGAAAACCAGGCCATGTATTTAAGGCAGGTGTTTCGAAAAAAACCAACCTTCCCACGAACCGAAATGAAATGTCGCAATTGATATAAAATCCATGCATCCTGTGTGAAATGAAAACTTCTTCATGAATTTTATACAACAATGGCTATTACGTCTACCTGCTAGTTTAACTGCGAAGGTTTCAATTGTTACGAAACTTTTTGCTGTCATATGTGCTTCAAAGCGTATTGCTTACATTATCTGTGGCATGACATTTACGCGGCAAAATCTATAAGTCAACATCCAAAATGTCCGACTTTTCTAAGGTTTTACTTCTACCTGTACTCGATGAAATGAAGTACCCATTGCTTCTGCGCGGTCCAGCCATTGTTAAAACATAACCTAGTCATGTAAACCCGAAGTATTTCAACGAATACAGGTTTTGAGATTGTAAATAACGATTCACTAACAATAAAACTGGTGTTGAATTTTACAGCTTTTTGAAACAGTTCGATAATTTGTTGAAAATATTGTGAGAATTGAATAAGCTATGGAAAACAAAATCGAGTGACATCAAAGAGTATTTTCAAAATAAGAACAAATTAGAATATGAAAAGAATGTTGTTTCTTCTTGCTGTTAAATACGAAAAAGCGACATACAGCCAGTGATTTTAATACATAAATGTGTTCAACATATTGTTATATCGTAAAGAGGTCAACGTACTTCGCGTTACTATGACATAAATATCGATTAAACTTCTGTTGGCGCGAGTTTCAAAAGTTTCTTTAAACAAAGTGCTACGATGTGTTATTCTTAAAGTTATTTTTGTTACTTTTGTTCATCAAAAATAATGGTTTATATTCGAACGCGTAGTGATGTGGTTCTGTTAGTGGATTAAGTAGACAATGCAAGTTATGCAAGTGGTACAGTATCAAGTATCGACACCTCAATCGGCGATCGCTGCTGATGTGGCACAACACTATGTTCCACCACCGCCATATTTTGGTAAATTTTAATTATTTAAAAATATTTTTCACTGCATTTAAGATTTGAAAATTTCGAATCATAAGATTATTTTTTAATTTGAAGACACTAAAAGCTAATGCTCTTTTTTTAATGAAATTTTTACAAATCAGTAAATAATTTCAGTAAAACATTTTTAGTTCTTTCGCACCTTAATATTTTGATAACTTTTACAATAGTTTGTCTGAAAGAGATTACTGATAGCAATAAGGCTGCGTTTCCCGACTTCTTTGTTTTATATTTGGTTGTTGTAATTTATTTGTATGTAGGTAATATGTAAGCATTGTGAATGTTTTTGTTCACCTTCACCTCAAACAATTTTTTTACTAAATCTTTACATTTTAGCAATTTATTTAAGCAAATGCTTTCCCTATTTTATATATTCCCTTTCCATGATTTACTATATAATGTACCACGCAATAAATGACTGACTTAAAAATAATTTATAAGTCAGTATATTTGCTCGTATTTTCTAAAATGATTTCTACTACCCTATACTAAGTATATACCCATCCGATCATGTATGTATGAACATAAATATTTGTTCTTATCTGTGTGTTTCTTTTATATTAATTAATATTTACGTTTAAATAATATAGAACAGTATCATTAAAAAAGCGGCAAACGTAGTAAAAAACATCCTTTCACCCAATGTCCCGTTGATCTGGTTAAGGCGGCGGGAGGATAAAAGATGCAGGCGACTCAGGATCGCTAAATGTGAAAATCTATTGGGGAGGCCTATGTTCAGCAGTGGACGTCCGATGGCAAAGATGATGATCTGGTATAATTTGTCAATGTAATAATGTTTACTATCTAATATTTTGTGTGTTGAGGTAGCCTGTAATGAAGGCGTTAATTTTGAATGTATTTCGTAAATTAAGTTCTCTTAATTTAAGCAATCTTTTGTTGGTTGTCAATTCAATTCAAAATTATTTATTCAAGTTTGGCTTAATAGAGGTTTTATGAAGGTCAAAATTAAAACTTAACGCGCCATTTAAAATTTAACTTCATTTGTTGTAAAAGAAATGAAATAATTATTTATTTAATATTACTTCCAGCGGCAGTTGGGTGCAATAACGACGCGACATGCCGCCGCCGCAAGTACGCGTGGTGGTGCGTGGGCTGCGGAGCCCTCGCCGCGGCCCTCGGAGGCCTACTGGCAGCTCAGCACATCCTACTGCGGGCCTACACCGCTTCGCCCCAGCATCTGGAGACGGTTCCTGCCGCTGTACCTGCTGCTATGGTATGTTTTGACTTGTATTTGTGTCAATGGCTTCCCCAATAGTTAAAGTGGTGGAAAGTATTAGCCCATTATCACCACCTTGGGTAGGCGATTGGAGAACACAGTTAAAACCACACATTTAGATTCGTTAAACATTTACACAAAATGGAAATTCCATATATTTTTTTAACAACAATGAAAGAAATATGAGCGGTAACATAATAAAGGAGTAAAAGCAAATGGGTTCTTTGTCACAATTTGTCAGTTTATCTGTCTGTTGTGGTTTTCTCAAGATTTGTCAGTCAGCCTGTCGTGATTTTAAAGGAGGGAGGGGATTGTCCTTTTAACGTGTTACAAAAATAATCTAGTCTCAAGTAATACCTGTCTGAATTGTGCGTTAGAACCATTATGAGATCCAACAGCGCTTCTAGCTCCTACCCAAGCAGAGCTTGTTCGTCTTTTATTTCGCAAGCTAACCGTATTGTACCTGCCAATGGGTTCAATGGTCATAGAGCAATAGCTGAATTACTTTATTTATTAAAAAGAGGCCGTTACGTAGTAGTGGCATGCTCATGGGCTGAGATGAGACGATAATTATTTTTTAAGCATATTAAATGTTTAATTTCACATATAATATTGTTCTAGTCGCTTGTTGCAGTCTCTCTCTCTCTTTCTTATATACAAACACCTACCGCTACATATATACTACTATAATATTGTTTATATTTTGGGGAGAAACTGGTTGCTAAATTATTTAACTAGTTTAGGTTTGAAAGCCAGAGGTGTGTTAGAAAATAGTCTGATATTTATTAATTTATAATTGCTACATTATCAATATACATGTATTAAAATTTTAAAACATTTTCACCAAAAGAAGTTCTTATATGTATATCTCTTGAAAATATACACAGCATTCGAACGAATAATATTCTTAATTACAGTTTAATACATATTCACACAATCAAAATATATAAAATTACCTTAAATATTAAAATTTTAACATTAACATTAATTAAAATATTATAAACTTTAATTAACTTAAATAAAAATATTAACAGAAATAAACTAAAATATTAAATAACATAACTCTATTTATTGCAACATAATTGTACTACTTAGAGTTAAACAATTTAAAGGAGTCTAAATGGAGGTCAAAATATTATAAACTTTAATAAACTTAAATATAAATATTAACAGAAATAAACTAAAATATTAAATAACATAACTCGATTTATTGCTAAATAATTGTTCTACTTTGAGTTAAAATAATTTAAAGGAGTCTAAATGGAGGTCAAATAGAATAAAGAATTATTATTTATACATGAACATATTTGATTCGCAGCTGGTCCTGACTGGAGTGTGCATCATGAGCCTGGCCCGACGCCGCAACCGATACAGCTATATGGTAAGAAAAGTATGTTATACCATCACTCATTATTCTTTGCAAGCATCTTTTTATTTTTATTTTATCACTAGCAGCGCCCTGCGGTTTTACCCGCGTGGTCCCTGTTCCGGTCGCAATATCGGGATAAGGAGTGTCCTATATCGAGGGTTCCGTGCTCAAACCCGATAAGTGACAACATCAGATACATAATTTCTGCCGCTTTTTCTTGTGATATTATCAGATAAGTCGATTTCAGAAAAGAAGACTGAAAACTGAGGACTTCATAATCCAATAAGTAAACCTTTTAAGTTTCATTTTTTTTAATTAACCGATAAATTCTTTTAAGTACTGTTTTAAGCCCAATAACACTTATCGGGTTTGAGCACGGAACGATCGATATGTTAGTCCAGGACTGCAGCTATACACGTACAGAGTTTCATCACAATCGCTCCTTTAGTTTTTGCGTGAAAGAGTAACAAACATCCATCCACACATACAAACTTTCACGTTTATAATATTAGTAGGATGTACGCTTAAAACTGCTTTTTCTTTATTATCATCACCATCATAGCATTGTTATAGTTGTTTCCTGGCTTACGTTTAGGGCCCAGGGTCTGATCACAAATATGGCAAAATTTCAGTTGTTTCGTTTCATCTCTTTCGTTTTAACTGCTTTATCTTTATCATCACCATAATGACCTAAAACTACATAATTATTTGATAGAGGGCTGTTTCGATTTAATTAAGGACTACTTTCAGGGTAACCATGTAAATCTTTAGTGTTTGGAATGTAGAAATGATAATTTTATGTAATAATAATATATATATATTAAAATTAAATTTTAATAAATCGAAAAGTTGTATCTTTTCATTCAAAAAGAATTTTTAACCTCTACACACTTAAATATATAGATTTTGTTGATACAATTTACCTGTATAAGACCTTTATGTAAGCACGCAAAAACAAAGCATTATCCAGGGCTGGTCTAACCGGCAAATTTCAGTTATTTTAATTCATCATCATATTATGAGAGTTATCCCGGTTACTTACGAGCCTGGGTTCCGCTTTGGGACATATTTGCACGATATATCCACATCGCACGGTCTTCGGCATCCTTTGTAAAGACATCTTATTCCACTTTTTAATTAATAAAGTTATTTGCTGTGTCACATAGACAGGGATTTTCCGCACAAATCACACACTCAAACACACACATAATTTGTTTTTCATTATTCTCAATATTGCTCAATAAATCTTTTTTGAATTTAAAATCAAACTAAGAATAATTAGTCAAGTTTTGGTATCCCGCCAGTTAAAAAAATACTAAATTAAAACATACTTTCTGGTCTTGTGCTCTTTTATCTAGTTCCTTTCGGCTGCTTTATAAAATCTAAGTAATCACAAAGACACTTCAACATTCCTTCCTAGATTTCCATTCCAAAGTCTTTTTTCCTCTTCTACCACCCGAAGACTGGGTGGTAGAACATATTATAAAGTGGCCGGCCCATTTCTACTCTTGCTTGGCCATACGCTTTCACCTAATAATGATACAAATTAATATAAATATTAATAGTTTGGCGTTTGACCTCCTACTTTGATCACTTGTCATTAGAATTGAATTCAACGTGACTTCAAATATTTTTTTATTTTTTATTATTATTGTGTTTTTCCATTTTTCATCTTACAAAACTCACATATGGTTATACATTTTATGTAAAATGAATTTGCATGTGTAAATCTAAACTTTATCTCTTTCAGATAAAGGTGGTCGGCGTTTGCTGTCTCGTTTGCGCTTTGACTTGTGTACTAGTCACAATTACCACCACAGTGATACATATGAATAAGTAAGTAATTTAGTTCTTTACTCATATAACTTGACGACCAATACGGCGTGGTGGCGAGTATACCCGCATTCCACTCTTGAGGTCGTGGGTTCGATTCCCACACAGGACAAATATTTAAGTGTATAAATATGAATATTTGTTCTGGTCTGGGTGTTTTTCTATGTATATTAAGTATCTATTTACAAAAAAAAAAGTATTTATGTATGTTTATCCGTTATTTAGTATCCATAACACAAGTTCTTAATGATACTTATCTTGGAACTAAATAATTGGTGTAAGTGTCAGAAATATAAAAAAAAAAAAAACTATGCTAAATTTGTAGGACACCATCATTAGTTGCTATTTAAAAAAAATCTTTACATAATTTTTTTTCATATTGGTACGCATTGTTCTATGTGTTGTTAAGATCTTGACATAATAATTATATAACCGTTGTTGTACTTCAGTACGGCAGTATTAATAAAAAACAATTAAACGAGTGCCATAGAATTTTAACTATAATAACTTTTTGGGTATTTTTGCGTTCAACAAAAAAAACAACACGGTTCTAATCCATATTAATATTCAATCTACAGTTTTATCGATAATGATTTGAAAACAGCTTATTCACATCACTCAGCTGTCAAATGATATTATTCTCATTCGTTCATGACAATCATTCGTTCTCACGTCCCTGTAGCGGCCTCTATTGTCACAAAATTATTTTAAATCTTCACTTTTGTTAGATGTGTTTTATTTAAATAAAATAAATATAAATATTTTCTGACAATTACACTAATTATTTAGTTCCAAGATAAATATCATTAAGAACTTGTGTTATGGATACTAAACAACGGATAAACATACTTAAATACTTTTTTTTGTAAATACATACTTAATGTACATAGGAAAACACCCAGACCAGGACAAGTATTCATGTTTATGACACAAAGATATGTCCTGTGTGGGAATCGAACCCACGACCTCTGAAGTGAAGTGTAGGTATACTGACCTCCATGCCATATCGGTCGTCAAATCGCTTTCGGTGTTTTATTTACTATGTCTTTATTTGTAAGTAATGATTTAAAATAACTTTGTGACAATACCCGTGCAACTGTAATTTCCCGAAAACTACACGAAAAAATTACAATTGCCCGGGAATTTTCACGAAGCCATCACTTACAATAGAAGGGCTATGTACAAAAACAGCAAAAATGGCAGTGAAGTAACGCAATATCTTATTATTTTTAGTTTGTTTATAAGGAGTCATTACCTCATCTTACCGGCATCCGCAGAATACCAGCGTCGTGACAACCTTTGTTGCGACATTATGCTGAGCGGAGAGGCCTTTTTGGTACTATTTTAAGATGCTGTTAGCTTTAAGATTTTTTATTTTTATTGTAATTTATAATGTACCAAATAAACGTTTTTATTTTTATTATTATAATAACGGTAATTTAAGCGCTCGTAGCTCTGCGGTGTTCGGTGGTTGGAAACGATCACCAAAGTACAGCAGAATTTACAGAGGTCAGTCCTTGGATGGGTGACCGTTTGTGTGGCATTTGATATAGAGCGCTTCCGTGCTTCGGAAGGCACGTTAAGCCGTTGGTCCCGGTTATCACTAAATGTGGTAGTCGTTAAGCCATGTTAGAGGCCTCATGGGAGGCTTGAAAAATTCTAACAGCAGGACGCCATACACCTGCCTCCGCCAATCCGCACTGGGTCAGCGTGGTGGAGTATGACCCAATACCCTCACACCTTGATTTGTGTGAGGAGGCTCGTGCTCAGTAGTGGGACGTTAATGGGCTGTGATGATGATGATGAATTTAATAATAGTAATTTAATAATAATAAGAATTATACGGCGCCCTTCCTCCTCTCTCCTACACTATGCTGTGCCCGACAGGGTCCACAAATGTACCAAATTGTAATATTCACCACCTTATAAAACCAGTGTGGAACGCAATAAAGTATTGAGTATTGAGTATATTATTAAAAAAAAATTCAAGTCTTTTTAGTGACACTTTGATTTAGAAATAACATATTATGTATTTAAATTGGGTTATAATCATAGTATATATTTTAAGTGTCTTCCATAAAAAAATGCTAAAAAGTAGCTTGTACAATTAAATTTTTTAGGTTTTTTTTTTGTAATCAATATTAAATTAAGATATTATGTTGTTTTTGTAAATAACTTTTTTCGAGGCGACTTCGTTCGCGTGAAATAGTGACTTCCGGCAGATTTTTGGTTTTACCCTCATAGTTCCCGATCTTGCGGGATTTTTGAGAAGTTCCCGTTCCCGCGGTATTTTCAGGATAAAAACTATCCTATGTCCTTTCTCAAGTTCCAAACTATGTCTGTACCAAATTTCACACAAATCGGTTCAGTAGTTTAGGCGTGAAGAAAAGGCAGACAGAGATAATTTTGCATTTATAATATTAGTGTGGACTAGCGTCTGCTTGCGACTTGGTCCGCGTGACCTACATATAAACCTTCTTATGAATCACCCTATCTGTTTAAGAAAACCGCATCACAATCCGTTGCTTAGTTTTTAAGATCTAAGCATACATAGGGACCGACAGGAAAAAGAAATAAAATTAAAAAAAAAACTTTATTGTCTTAAAGATCATTTAGATTCGTCAAATTTTTAAACACTAAATGAATATTCGATATATTTTTTAACATCTGTGAAAGAGATATAAGCGGTACCATAATCATGAAATAAAAGCAAATGGATTCTTTGTCAGAATTTGTCAAGATTTGTTAGTTTATCTGTCAGTTTGACGACCGATATGGCGTGGTGGCGAGTATACCCGCTCTTCGCTCCAAGGTCGTGGGTGCGATTCCACACAGGACAAATATTTGTGTGCATGAACATGAATATTTGTTCTGGTCTGGGTGTTTCCCTATGTATATTAAGTATTGTATTACAAAAAAAATTTATTTATGTATGTTTATCCGTTATTTAGTATCCTTATCACAAGTTCTTAATGATACTTATCTTGGAACTAAATGATTGGTGTAATTGTTCGAAAATATTTATTTATTTATTAATTAGTTGTGGTTTGTTCTCAAGATTTGTCAGTCTGTCGGTGACTCTTATCGGGGGGATCTGCCAGTCAGCCTGTCGTTATTCTTAAGGGGGGGAGGGGATTGTCCGTCAGTCAGTCAGTCTGTCGGTGACTCTTATCGGGTGGATCTGTCAGTCTGCCTGTCGTTATTCTCAAGGGGGGAGGGGATGGTCCGTCAGTCAGTCAGTCTGTCGGTGACTCTAACAAGGCTTCCAAAATGCAACGAGATTGAAATGAATGCCTCAAGAAACTCATCTTTGTTTTATACTATGTAGTGGTTTGATTTTGTCCACAGGCTTCAAACCTTAAAGTTCTGCAAGTATACTGAACGTACCAGAACCTGCACGTGCTTCTCTCTTCCACCTGACAGCCAGCACAGCAACAACGACGATGATGGTAAGATCAGATCAGATTAACAGTCCATTTTAATAAACATGAAAATCTACCTATCAAGTCAGCCCATCGTCTCACTATTGGCAAGGGCCACCTTTTATGAATCAAGGTGAGTAAGATAGTTCAAGGTGGATGATGATGGTGGCGGAATGTGACCTGGGTCCACGCCACGTGAACCCAGTGCGAATTTGCGCAGGCAGGAGTGGGTGTGTAGAGATTATACCAAGACCTGAGGAGCCCAAGCCAACCTCACCTGCTAGTGGTGCACCTGTGCGATTAACGTACGAGGCTCTGTCAAACATAAAAGTTTCCGATAAGCGGCAATGGGCTCGCCACCTACCGTGGGATCAACAATACAACTTAACTTGCTTTCCGAGGCACGAAGCAAGCGATAATTACGCACATGACTTCTAAAAGTTATAGATGCTGCTATTAAGTTTTAAATTATAGATTATTTTTCCATCATTACTATGTACCACATTAATTACAAATAAAATTTGATTCATTAATTAATATGGCTGAAATGACGAGGCTATCACTGCTTCATTGAAGACATTAAAAGGCTGAGCTAACAGCTATTATAGTAAATCTCTTATCCCCAGGAGTTCGGTGCGTATTCGAGGGTGTCTCGGACTGCGAGGTGGTTCACGGAGCCCTATACTGGTGTCTGCGTGGAGTGTTCGCGCTGAGTGTTAGCGCCGTACTAGTCTGCATCTTTAGCTGCATGCTCGCGTACCAACTGCTCAGGTGAGTGATAGATGTCGCTGTAGGGAGTTGAATCGCGCAAGAGAAGTTGGTGTGGAATATGTATATATACTATGAAACAATATTTGTTTACATAACATGGTTACTTACACTATATGTATATTTTTATATTGATATAACCATTATATAATTATAATTTATAGCATGAAGCGCTCGTAGCTCTGCGGTGCTCGCTCGGTGGTCGGAAACGATCACCGAAGTACAGCAGAGTTTACAGAGGTCAGTCCTTGGATGGGTGACCGTTTGTGTGGCATTTGATATCGAGCGCTTCCGTGCTTCGGAAAGCACGTTAAGCCGTTGGTCCCGGTTATCACTAAATGTGGTAATCGTTAAGCCATGTTAAAGGCCTAATGGGCGGCTTGATAAATTCTAACAGCAGGACGCCATACACCTGCCTCCGCCAATCCGCACTGGGTCCGCGTGGTGGAGTATGACCCAATACCCTCTCACCTTGGTATATGAGAGGAGGCTCCTGCTCAGTAGTGGGGACGTTTATGGGCTGAGATGATGATGATGATGAACCATTATAAGTTTGAAAGTCTCAATTTATCAACAAATGTTATCCTTTAGTTTTAACTATCATATCATTATCTTAACTTAAGCTATTTTTTATCATGTTAGTGTAAGCCATCTCCAATGCTCTACATTCTGCTCTATTTTAAGCTGTTTTGATGAAGAATAAGATTATAATAAAGTTTTCTTATTCGTACTGTCTCATACTTTTCTGCTAACCCAAAGGTTAACTGGTAGAGAATGCCTTGCAGCATTAAGTTCGCATTTTGTACATTTTAATTTTAATTTGTGCGATAAAGTTAAAATAAATAAATAAATAAGATGTAGTCATTATGTCGTGTCACATAAAAAATAAATCTGCTGTAGGATTCGAGCGATTAAAAATGTTCAGCAGTGAAGTCGTGGCTGAGATGAGTATTTGAAGTGTTACTTCAAAGAGCTGCTTCTAGCTTTTCTATATCCTTAACACAGTATCTTGTAAAAAAGAATCATCATCATCATCTCAGCCAATATAAGGGCCCACTACTGAGCACGAGCCTCCTCTCACATACCAAGGTGCGAGGGTGTTGGGTCATACTCCACCACGCGGACCCAGTGCGGATTGGCGGAGGCAGGTGTATGGCGCCCTGCTGTTAGAATTTATCAAACCGCCCATTAGGCCTCTAACATGGCTTAACGACTACCATATTTAGTGATAACCGGGACCAACGGCTTAACGTGCCTTCCGAAGCACGGAAGCGTTCGAGTTCAAATGCCACACAAACGGTCACCCATCCAAGGACTGACCTCTATAAACTCTGCTGTACTTCGGTGATCGTTTCCGACCACCGAGCACCGTAGAGCCACGAGCGCTTCAATATAAAAGAATCTAAACATTTAAAAATAAACCCTCTTTATTAATAATAATAAGCAATTTGACTCATAAACTAAGAACAATACATCAAAAAATAATCACTAACTTAAGCTCACTGGTGAAATATCGAATTCAATTTCTTATTCAGAGATGTCAAAGCGATCTGTTGAATATGCACCCTGTTTCCCAGCAACCTAATGCTGTGCTTCAAATCCGTCACTTCAGATTTCACGTACACATAATCCATTATATCGGGGACTTCATAGGCTAATCTGACTTTTTTGACATCATCAAATTTAACTGAGAGGCTATCAGCTTGTACTTTGATTATAACTCTTTCTTTATCCAAAGCTATAGTTAACCTCTTTTTATCTTTAATTGTATTTATAACTGTTGTTAAATAAGAATTTTGTTCCATCATATCCTTTTTATGTATTGCCAAATTTAAATTAGCATCCCCTGTCATTTTCTTAAGCTCTTCTAGCTGTACCAATTTCTTTTCTATAATCTCTGTGCATTCGTCGTTTTCTATTTTTAGCTTTTCAAAGTCAACTGGACGTAGACTCTCGCTAAGTTCCGCTTTCACTTTGATCTGTCCTTTCAGTTTGCTGAATTGTGTGTTGTATGTGCTGGTTCGCAATCGCAATTTTCCGATTTGGCTGTCGCAAATTTTTACCCATTCTGTCATGTTTCTGAAATTAAATCAATTAATAAATCAGCACCTTTGTACTTGTTTGATTTTAATGTAATGTTTCACTTTGTATAGGTCTGTTTAATTTGGGCTCTTAGGCGGGTAAATAAACAGGAAAAGAATAGGGCTAAATATCAGGAATAAAAATCGGGGGAAAAACGGTAAGTTTGGGCTCCCGCAAAATCAGATGTTTTTTTTATTGAAATTAAAGAACTGTATGAAATGAAATTTAAAACACTTACGCACGTAAACACAAAACATAGGACAAAGTACTGTAGATTGTTACTTTATTTTACGCAGACCCTGATGGTAAATATTCCATGCCATACAGTGAACAGAATACTGATAACATAAGACCAATAAGATACATCTTTCAAATGTATTTGAATTGCTTAATAATTATTGAGTTCCACACACTTCCAATATAACATACCTGATCCATATTTCTGCCGGTATCCTCTGAGCAATTTTATCCCAACCTTCAACAATAACTTCTTTGTTGAAAGCCAAACTAGCTTTCTGTATATCATTTTCTCTAACATCAATTTCTTCCAACTGAGCTTTGAGTAAAGCGTGTTTTTTAGCTGCTTTATTCCTAGCCCTTTCCATACTCTTGATAAGTATCTCCATCTCTGTTGAGACCAGTTCGGCACGTTCTAGGACATTAATTCTAGGTCCTGTGCCAAAAATAACGGTCCCACCGAGTTTGGCAGAAGATTCCACCCTTCTTGTCGAAACTTTCGATGGACTCGTTAACATTCTTGAAGGGCTTGTTAGTGAATCTAATCCAGCAAATTTGGATGTCTGAGACTTGACAAAGCTTCCAACATTTAAAGAAGTATTGCTTGCTAGCTTGTTAGCATATTCCAAAGCCTGCTGCACTCCATGCATTAACGCTGGTTCTAATCTCATTATAGTCTTCTCTAAAATCTCATTCTCCAAAGAAACAACTTTTATTTGTTGCTTTAAGTCCTGAACGTGTTTTATTAACTCTGAATCGCATATTTCGTCCAAATCGTTCAGCTGGCTCACCGAGCGTGAATTCTGGCTAGTGCTGCTTCGTGGTTGGGTCTGTGACATAATATATTAACAATAAATTCCTCAAAAATAAAATCCTTCACTGGAAAAAATCTGCGAATATAATGACAGTTTTGCGAAAAGTCAATTCTTTTAGTCGCCTTTAAGTGTATTGGGGTAAAGTTGTCAGTTGTAGGTGTGAATTTAAGGTGTTGCTATGGTAGTTAAGGTGGTTTCCATGGTGACCATTGTTATTTCTGCTTCGTTTTTCATGTTCGAAGTGTCTGAAGTGAAAGGTCACGCGAGGTTATGACACTCTTTGACAGTTTTTGAAACTTTATGATTTCTTTTTTATGTGTTGTAAAGTAGTGGTTTTAAGGCGTTTTATGTGGTTCACTTGACGCGTTTATGGGTCTATGAAAGTAATAAGTTTAAGGTGTTAATTTTTAGATTTTGCAGCGTAGTATTCATATATAGGGTGTAAAAAGACCATGATGAAAGCCGATAGCTACGTATTCTGTCCGGCATCAGAAATTTTTTTTTTTGAGACTACCTGAGAAAGCAGATATAGAAACAATTTTTATTTTACAGAAACGGGCTGTAAGATCTATTTACGGACTAAGCTCACGGACAACTCTTAGAGAAAAGTTTAAAGAAATAGGTATCTTGACTGTTGCCTCGCAATACATTTATAATAGTATAATATTTATAAAACGAAACATAGAAACCTATAACAGGCGCTGTGATGATCACAGTTTTAATACTAGAAATAGAAATAAATTATTAAATCCATTTTTACGCCTGCATAAAATTCGCAAATCGTTTATGGGGCAGGGTATACAATATTATAACAAAATTCCAAAAGATATTTTAGATTTGCCTTTTGAAAAGTTTAAGCAAACCGTTAAGACATCACTCACCAAGAAAGGGTATTACACGGTTAATGATTACGTTAATGACAAAAACGCTTGGATGTAACATTTACAATGATAAAAGTTGTGTTCTGCGGCCCTCTTTACAATATAACGATTACTTACATACATTGTCTATGTAATTTTATAATTTTAATTTTTAATTATATTATATACGATTTCTTGGAAATTGTTTTGATGGCTGCATAGCTTAACTGATACCATATGGTATACCACTTTACAGTAACAAAATTGTGGTTTGCAGCACATTTAAAATAATTCAGTCTTCTAATATTAATGGTATTTTTACTTAAATCCTTTTATCCAGCTTGAGTATATCACGCTCACTTATATGTTTCCGCGGTGGTAGCGTCATGCGTCGGATCGTTGCGCTCCCTAAAATATGGTTGAGCGTAACGCGTTTGCTCATGTCTACTATGTTTATCCGTAATTATGTTAATATTGGTAAAAAAAGAGTTCTGTCTCCCTTTTTTTTTTCAAATCTTGTGACTGCAGAACACTATTGTTTTTAATATTATGTATTTTAATTGTAACTGGCGGGAGAAAAAACCAACCTTGACGATTTTCTTGCCCGTTCTTTTACGATCAAGCTCCCGCCCGCAGTGAATGGGCACGTTAGTTTATAAGTATGACATTCATAAGAGCTCTATTGAGCCAAACTTGAATAAATGAATTTTTAATTTAATTTTTAATCATTAAAAAGTAAAAAGTTGTTTATTTAATAAACTATTATATTAGCTTTATACTTTTTTTTCATGATTTTTAATTAAAAGGTTTTTGTCTTAAAATAGCGCCAACACGCTTGGGCCACATAGAAAAGCGGTCTATTGAACGCATTTCATTGTCTGCTACTATTTGCAGTTTTTTAACACCGTTTTAAAGACGTTTAACTACTATAATTTTTAGTTAATGTCTCTTGTTATAATGAGTAGATTGCGTAGCCTTTACCTTTGATTAAGGTTTTTTTAATGTGACACGTCATAATGACTTTATCCTGCCTGATGGTAAGCAGTCGATGCAGTCTAAAAGATAAAAATTAAGGCGCTTCATACCGTGAAATAAGCACAGTACAAAGCGCACCCACTCATGACGGCCTGCTAAAATGCCGTTTCACGCCCCGCTTAAAAGACCCGGGATCATAGGAAAAAGGAAACACATGTTTCTTTTTCATTTTAAACATACTGCTGTATTTTACTGCTGAATTTCATTAACATCAATAATTAAGATGACACCTAACAATTTTATTTGTTTTTGTAATAATAATAAAATTCATTTATTTGCACAAACCAGTTTTTAAAAGCTAAAAAGCGTTTTGTTGGTTAATTATAATCTAAGAGTCAAATAGTCACATAACACTGAATCTTGTTGCAGCCATGAACGTAAGAAGATGTACTGGGAGCAGTTAGAGTTGAGATGCCGTTCTCTGTACCGACCACCCTCCGGACAGGCAGCTCCAACTACCGGTAGACAAGTTCAGGTAAACATGGAGTAATTTAATGATTTTGCTCAGGTCTGGCACTCGAATCAAAGGCGAAAAAATTGTAAACGTAAATTTGCATCAAAAATACTAAATTAGGACCTAATTTCTGGTATATTTGATGCACAATATGGTTGGGTTCGGTTGGAAAATTTATAATTTTGATTAACACGCCATATTCAAGTTAAATATAATTAATGAAAGTAAGAGCCCCGGACAGGCCGCTCCCACCACTGAACCAAGTTCAAGTCAAAATTGACTAACTGTATGATGTTTTGATGTATGTGGCTGGAATCAAACACTTTTTTTGTAAGAAAGATTCTTGCATTGTAGTCTAGGTGTCTTCTATATTGTATCTAAAAGAGTGCCTTGCCATGTGTCCTCTCATCTGACTGGGAGTCGTAAGAGTCGACGAAAAGAAATCTTACGGTATGATGGGCAGCAGCGTCATCCTGCGTACTGGCTGGAACTGCGATCACCAACTCGCCTGCCCAGGGTGGTGATTATGGGCAAATGCCCCCAATAGAACGTAACCTATTGGGGCGGCTAAAGTTCAGCAGTAGACTTTCTAAGACATGATGATGATATAAAATAGAGTTTTCCTGTAAATTGTAACTATTGAGTATTAATAATACACAATGTAAAATAATTTTTTCACTAGTTCCCAAACGACTCCCATTCAATATTAACTGTAATTTTGGTTAATTGTAAATTTCACTCATTATACATTCGTTCTTTCACTCTTCCTTCATTCTTTTACGCTTTCTTCATTCGTTCTTTCACTCTTCCTTCGTTCGTTCACTCTTCCTTCGTTCTTTTACTTATCATTCATCGTTTATTTGTTTCTTCAATTACTGTTCGCTCGTTTTTTGACACACTGTTTATTTGTTCTTTAGGTAATCGTTAATTAATTCGTTTAATTATGTTTTTTTGATATTTCAGGGTAACTGCAGCTGCTGCGCTCAATGCCATCCTACTCAAGCTTGGGATATCAGCCTCCAGCACAGGTTTTGGGCCCCAGGTAAAGTTTTACTTGATATTCCAACCCTTTACAAGGTTTACAAAGAGATAGATATAACGAAGTTTAGTTTTTCGTTGATTTCTAATTCATTCATGATTGGCTTTACACCATAAAAAATCACTTTAATCTAAGAGAAACTCAGCAAGGTGCCGTCTTTTGCCTAGATATTTTACCAAGGTGTTAAGAATATAAGAAAGTAAAAGACTTACTTTCTAAAATGTCTCGCAAGAGACCGAAACTTACAGACTTTCTCTTAGACTTATGTGATTTTGATTTTTAATGAAATAAAGCCAAGTTGAATGAATTAATTAAAATTTTAGATATTATAATTGCAAACAAACAAAAATGACGTGTTATGTTATATATATACATAATATTGTGTGTTCACAGGACGAATAGGTAACTTGTATTCACCGAATCCTGGAGCTGGTAGAAAAACATCTGCATGGAGTTGGTTCCCCTGGCCCAGAGGGAATAGTCAAAAGTAAGATATTTACATAATTATTTTATTTTATTTGGGATAAAAAACAATTATTCAATACTTATTTTGAAGTATTCATTCTGACATTATATACAGAAAGTTATAGTTATCAAACTTAATTTTATAGTAATACATACATACATACATATACATACATTCACGCCTGTTTCTCCGAAGGGGTAGGCAAAGGCATATTAAGCGCCCAAACTTCGCCAATTATATAGTTGGTCCCACGTAGGTGGCGAGCCTATTGCCGCTTACCGGCCACCGCCAGAGCCTCGTCTTTTGATCGGTAGGTGCACCACTTGCAGATGAGTTTGGCTTGGGCTCCTCAGGTCTTGGTAAGATCCCTATACTGCCATATATACCATGTTAAAAGTATTAATTAAGTATAATTTCTTATTCCACTCAGTTCCCGCTGCAGAATGAACGGCGTTCCTCAATCCGGCGACAGCGCATACGGTTTCTGTGACACAGATACAGCACCTACACAAAACCCTAACACATACGACGAAAGGCTCCACACATTGCACCGTCAGAATCAACAGTTTGCTCAAAGTCAGCAGTTTGCGCAGAGTCAGCAATTTGCGCAGAGTCAGCAGTTTGCCCAAAGTCAGCAGTTTGCTCAAAGCCAGCAATTTGCTCAAAGTCAGCAGTTTGCTCAAGCTAGTTATCAGGAAGGGTTTGGGGAGGCTAGTGGTAGCTTTGATGCTCAGACTGGGGTTTGGGGACCGCCGCCGCCCTATAGTCCTCAAGGAAGGAGTGGAAGCAGGTATTTTATTTGATTATTTTGGTTTATTTTGGACTACCATTGCAAAGGTAATGGCCCATTTAGTGTGAAAAATATACCCACGGCGTACAGAAATAAAATACGGCGGGAATCAAAGACAAATGATTATACTTTTCAATGATAAGTGGCGCATTACTGTGGCTCATGGGGATCATGAAAGAATAATAATAAAAAAATGTAATCTACCTAGTATGAAAACTTAACTTATAACTTGTGGTTTTAGGGAGGAGAAAATAAAATACATTTTTTTTTTGAATGTTTATTCAGCCCCATCAATGTCCAAAACATTGTCCAAGAAAGCCGCAGGTGTTTCAATATTTTCTTGATGTCTGGCCCAGGATAAAAAGTACACTATGCTCACAATATGGGCACAACTTCCTATAGTGCGGCGGCCGTGAATGCATGAGCAGTAGTATCCCTCGATACTCTCTCGACCATGTCGTGTTGCATTCACCAAAACATAAGTATAATATTGTTTACTCCTGACATGTCGAGACTGTATTCTCCCTCTAATTAATATTTTGTTGTCAACCAACGTGCGGTGTCTGTATACTTCTAATGTGTACAGACCATTTGGTCGCATGTGCTCGTGGCAGTAAGATCTGGCTATTATATTACCTGACGGAACGAGTTTGCTTTATGTGTGATGATATTTTTATTTAACAAAACAATGGCAAAATAAGTTTGTTTGTTTCATTTTCAAGTCTAAACCACTGAACCGATTTTGATTAAATTGCCGTGTATAGATATATTTTTTGATTTGGAGTCAGACATAGTATACTTTTTACCCAAGTGACATGTTTTCATGGATAAAATAATTTACAGACAGGCGAAACCGCTAATTATTATCCAATTTTTATTGGTCTGCTGCAAGATTTCTCCAACGAATTATTTTTATCTTTTTACATATAATGAAAAGTGGGTTATGCTTGCATTATTTACCACCATTTTCGTTTTTGTACAAAAACATTTTTGAACCGGGTCGGATTATGGGCCATGACCTTTGTTATTAGGCTTTGCATGTACCTGTATTTACAGCCGATCGAAGCTAATTTAGCCAGTTGTTACTGAGTTCAAAACCTCACTTTTAAACTATTGACTTGATCTTTCTTTCCACGTACCTATGATGCATTTATAGCCGATCGTAACCAGGTTAGATATAGTTTAAGTTGTAGAAGTTAGTTGTTCGACTTAGAGCCAGTTGCCACAGAAATCTGTAATGCAAGTTACACCACGAGAAACTATTGTAAAGTGATATTAATAGTCTTAAAAACAAAACTCTTAGATAATATTTGCAATAAATAGCTTTAGACATCAAATATTTCTACAAAAATATAACTTGTAAGACTTTTTAACGTACCTTGTTACAAAAAATAAATGCATCTATCTACAAGGAGCCACATTATTTTTTCAGGCATCATCTCCACCACCAGGACCCCGCCGCAGCGACATTACTCCACCACCACCACATAGACGCCCACCGGAATTCCGTACACGAACACTCAATCCAACCCCACACATGCAGAAACTCATACATGTCCCAAAACATGCCAGAATTGGCAAGAATCAACCCGGAACTTGCAAGAATCAATCCAGAACTTGCAAGAATCAACCCAGAACTCGCAAGAATCAATCCAGAACTAGCAAGAATCAATCCAGAACTTGCAAGAATCAATCCCGAACTAGCAAGGTTGAATCCTGAAGTTGCAAGATTGAATTCGGAGCTAGCAAGAATGAATCCCGATTTAGCTATGATTAACTCCGAATTAGCAAGAATAAATCCTGAATTGGTAAGAATTAATGCAGAATTGGAGAATAATATGCAAATGTATCCAAATGAGACAGAGTTGTCTAGAATGCAAGCTGAAATGCATATAGCCCCTGATGGAAGGTTCAGCACCTTAAGGGGACATCTGGTGCCTTATAGGTCTTGCCAACAAAGATCTTTGGGCATGAGTGCTGGTAATTTGCACAGGGATTGTAGATTAGAAGATAATGCTGCTATAGAATGTATACATTCTAGTAGTTCTAGCAAAGGTTAGTAATATAGTAAATAGCACATATATACAAGCAATGTTTCCCCGAAGGGGTAGGTAGAGGCATATTACATGCCCACACTTCGTCAATTATATACTTATAAATAAATAAAATAAATAAATAAATATTTTCAGACAATTACACCAATTATTTAGTTCCAAGATAAGTATCATTAAGAACTTGTGTTATGGATACTAAACAACGGATAAACATACTTAAATACTTTTTTTTTGTAAATACATACTTAATATACATAGGAAAACACCCAGACCAGAACAAATATTCATGTTCATGCACACAAAGATTTGTCCTGTGTGGGAATCGAACCCACGACCTCTGGAGTAAAGTGCAGGTATACTGACCTCAACGCCATATCGGTCGTCATATACTTGGTCCCAGATAAAAAGTGGCGAGCCTATTGCCGCTTACCGGGCACTGTTATGTTCGCCAGAGCCTGGTCCGTTGATTGGCAGGTGCACCACTTGCAGGCGAGGTTGGCTTGGGATCCTTAGATTTGGTCGGAGCCCATACGGGTGTATGGGAATATAAGAGAAATTATAATTAACACATTTTATCTATTTACATCGCAGATCAAAACTGTTGATGAATGGCGATCTTATTAATATTGTGTGTTTTTTATAAGTAAATTTTATATTATTAATATACATTAATTTATTTAATTTTCAGATCAAACTTCAGAACCCTGCAAAAAGCAAGGAAAAGAGAATCTTGGATTCCAGAATGACAAACACTCCCCTATAAGGTAAGATATGATAAACGATACTTTTATTTTCTTTAATAAATATAGAAATAAATAAATTATTATCATCATCGCAGCCCATTAATGAAGCATAACATGAATCCCTCACGAACCAAGGTGAGAGGGATTCATTTCAATCATTCATTTATTCATTCATACATTCATTCATTGGCATTCTGCTGTTAGAATGACATATTAGAATAAAAATCGCCCATTTTGTATATTTGTGAATGTAAATGTGGTTGTTTTTAAATTTATACCAGTTCACATTTTTACCAGACCCACAGACACTCCGTGACTACGTCTCTGTAAGATATCTATTACTTTATAAAAATAAAAATGTATTTTAAAATAACCAATACCAATAACTTGTGCTTAATGAAGAGTGGCCTACACGGGTCCATCTGATCAATGTTGGTTAATATCTTTATGCATTTTTTTTGGAGGATAAATACTTTATCAGCATCACAGGAGTTCCCCCCAAAAAAAAACACCATAACAAAGTCGAGAATATGCATAAGCATAATATGCTTTTTTTTTGGATGGAAATTCATCAAATGACCGTTCCTAGCTGTGGAGCGGGAGGGTGTGTCAGACTTCTACTGACTAAAAACCATCCATGTTCCTTCTTGAGCCTGTAACACCAAGGCCGCGGTAACCCTTTGGAACAAAGCATAATATGCTGTGAGTGCAATTTGCAGACACATATTGTTTAAAAGCTTTTGTATATTACTCTTCCAATTCAAATGCGTGTCTAGTTCCAGTCCTACCAAAGAGGTGGAATCAACAGTTTTTACTAGTTTATTTTTATACTTGTATAGATATTGTTTCTCGGAAGCCCTCGTAGCTCTGCGGTGCTCGGTGGTCGGAAACGATCACCGAAGTACAGCGGAGTTTACAGAGGTCAGTCCTTGGATGGGTGACCGTTTGTGTGGCATTTGATATCGAGCGCTTCCGTGCTTCGGAAGGCAAGTTAAGCCGTTGGTCCCTGTTATCACTAAATGTGGTAGTCGTTAAGCCATGTTAGAGGCCTAATGGGCGGCTTGATAAATTCTAACAGCAGGACGCCATACACCTGCCTCCGCCAATCCGCACTGGGTCCGCGTGGTGGAGTATGACCTTGGTATGTGAGAGGAGGCTCGTGCTCAGTAGAGGGACGTTTATGGGTTGAGATGATGATGATATTATTTCTAGGGAAGTTCTTTGATACGGTTATAATTGGATTTACTACCAGTTAACCAGTTACGTCGTTTCCCGAACGTTCAATCGGACAGATCATGATATGACCATTTCATAAAATGTCCCTTCTTTGAAGATTAATTCTCGACAGATTCAGTCTATGCTGACAAGACTAGACATTATTAAAGTTGTTTTTTACATACATACATACATACAATCACGCCTGTTTCCCCGAAGAGGTAGGCAGAGGCATATTATAAGCCCACATTTCGCCAATTTCATTATTGGTCCCACGTATAGGTGGCGAGCCTATTGCCGCTTACCGGGTACTTTTATGTTTGTCTTGTCCGTTGATCGGCAGGTGCACCACTTAAAGGTAAGGTTGGCGTGAATTTCTAAAATGTGGGTAGGATCGGTTGTATTTTATGTTTAAAAAAATAACCCTGAACTAAAAACACTAGTTGGTTGCCGTTTATTAGGCATGCCATACGGTCTAGCCAATTCAAAGATCGGGCAACCACATATCGCATGCTTAAAGAAACATCGACCCATTAATAGATAGGTCAGGTTTGAGTTACGTACTTATACAGTCTTTCTATTTCGTACTGAGATCGAACCAATGTTAATCAAACGTTCAAAACACAAGCAGAACTACTAATTAATAAATTAGTATCAATGTAATGCACTTACAAGTAGGACAAGTATTCTTTAGAAGATCTTCTTTTGTGATGTCCCAAAAATCATCTTTTTTGAGTGAAGTCACTATTTCATTAAGCATGCGATATATAAAAATAGCGTAAATGATACAAAAGTTTAATTGTGATTTTTTTGATTTTTTCAGGTCTTCAATGCAAGACTGCCATAGGGGGGCGCACCAACACGCCGAGTCTGAAGTTTACTTCGCTGACGTGTCGAGTTGTTGCAACGTGTCAGTTAAGGTGAATATTTACTTATTTAATTATTATTATTTAGATTTTTCACTTTATGTCATCAAGTCAAGAAATTCAGTCATTTTATACGTTGGTGGAATTTATATTTATTACATTTTTAGATGGACAAACAGCTTGCTAAACAAATAAATAAACATCTAGGGGATTATTACTAAACAAGACCTAAAGTTAAACCAAATTTAAGATTAAGGCTGTGACTGTCTTCATTTTATCAAATAAAAGTGACAGTACTAGTTTTAAACCCGGTTAAACGTTAGATATTGTTTTGTAATAAGCTCATTAATGACATAGTAGGCCCCTACTAATAGATTATATTGAGGATAAAATACGTCAATAACGCCTAGAAGGGCTTCTGCAGCGTTCATGACAGATGTCATACAGACAGTCATCCATTTAATTCCTCTATACACGTTGCTTTACTTTAGCCTGCTTTGGAACTGACCTTCACATATAAAACAGTAGCCTGTGAGCTTCTTGCCAGTTCTTACAGAGCGGTGGCTCGGAACTGGCACTTAGATTTACTTACACTGATATATTTTTTGTTTTAAATTGTTTTGTTGCATATGAATGAATCTAAGCTTCGTGATTTCAGTGTAATAATATTTCGATTGGTTTTTATATTTATATTTATTTTTGACGTTTTCAAGAACTATGTAATAGTTTATGAAATAAATGATTTTTAATTTTGAGTATGTTTACTGGTCGTTTTGCCAATTTAGTGTCAGTGTTTAGGCCTTTTTTATGTGAATTTATCTCTTGTCGTAATTAATATTACTTTGGAGATACTATCTTCTTATAATTAGATTGTACAGGAGATAGAAAAACACCTATAAAACTAATTTTATTTCTTTAAATTTCCAGGCGGATTGTTGTATGAACCACAACGTATCAGCCCTAGTAGGCACTATTGAAAACCACCCGGAATCCACTTCAGAATCTGACACAGGATCTTTTACCCTCACGAGGCAACAACGTCCTCAGCCACAGGTTGGCTCAAAAAGAAGACCTCGCCAAGAAAAACACGTCAAAAACCAAGAAAAAAACAGAGATTTAAACAATAGCTTGAGGCTGACTGAACAACAAATAGAACAGCTAAACAACTCAATGAGAATGTGTGAACGAATGAGTGACACAAGACTCAGTGATAGAATGAACGATACACGCTCAAGCGGACGCATCGACTCAAGAGACAGAGTGAACGATTCCAGAATAGAATCTCGCGATCGGTTGAACGAATCTAGAATCGAACGAGTCAATGAATCTAGAATCAGTGACAGAATGAACGAATCTAGAATCAGCGACCGAATGAATGAGACACGCTTGAGTGAACGAACGAACGATTCTAGAGAATCACGTGTCAATGACAGTAGAAGCGAACGCTTAAATGATTCTAGGCTGGAACGAATGAATGATTCAAGATTGAATGACTCGAGATTGGAGAGAATGAACGATTCAAGAATTGAACGAATGAACGAATCTAGACTTGAAGACAGAAGAATGTCGGATTTGAATTCTAGTATTAGAATTGAAGGAAGTCCTAAAGTTAGGGCTCACATAAGTCCTTTGCGAGTTCTAAGATCCAGTCCTAAGAACCTGCCTAAAGAACATCCTAGGCAATCCAGTTCAGATTCTGGAAAGCCTGAATTTTTCGTTCCACCACCCCCAAATCTGTCGCCCCTGTCTCCTAATACTGAAGAATCTTTATTATCTGATGATGACAGACAGGACACAGTATATTCTAATGAGCCAGAGACTTCTAAATGTCTAGGACCTGACTCACAATATGAGCCAGCAAGAGAGGAAAAGGAGGAAATATTAAAAACCAACCATCATCATTGTTACAGCGACACGAATACAATGGATTCTGGTTGGCAAAGTGGTTCTGAGAAACAGGTTACAGACTAAATATTTCACATAGATTAACAATAAAAAGTTGAATACATAAATTACATTTGACAACTTTTATGTTATATGAATGAATGACGGAATGATTGATTAAATGAATGATTGAAATTAAACGAATGATTGAATGAATGAGCACTTTAATGCGCATTAAACATGAAAACTATTCAAAAATATACCATCTACGAGTAGTATTTATGAATGTTTATCCGTTATTTAGAATCCATAACACAAGTTCTTAGTGATACTTATCTTCGAACAAAACAATTGGTGTGTTTTTAAAAGAATGTTTTAATGTTAAAATTACCGTGTGGTAGCATCGTTCAAAAAGTATTTAAGTATGTTTTGCCGTTATTCAGGATCCATAACACAAGTTCTTAATGATACTTATCTTCGAATTAAATAATTGGTGTGATTTTAAAAGAATTATTATTATTACCTTCCAAGAATTTTTCCACCCCATATCTAGGCCGGGGTGTCGTAGAAGGGGATTAATGGAATGGGCTCTTGTCTTGTGTCAATCTGGGCAAAGGGCAGGCCACCTCTCATCTTTTAACACGTGTCATCTAGAGACTTCTTGGCGGGAAAGTGAAGCGTCATGTCTGCAGCTTTGTTTTATTTTCTAAAATTTGTGATATTTCGCACATTAATGCGTAATAACGGTGGATTATTAACCGTTAAGTGTTTGTGAACGTACATGAGTGTTAAATATGATAAATGGTTAATGAGATGCCCTCCCCCTAAACCCCTTGAGTCCTTAGTAAAGATGTGGGACTATACTGAGATCTCACATGGACTCCTTGAGAGAATTTGAAAAGTGATGTTGCACTGTTTTGTTATATTTACCAACGCTCATGCACGTTCACAAACACTTAACGGTTAATAATCCACCGTTATTACACATTAATGTTCGAAATATCACAAATTATAGAAAATAAAACAAAACTACAGACATGACGCTTCACTTTCCCGCCAAGAAGTCCATATAATTTTTGTTTAAAACAAATTTTAAGCGTTAAGTCTCGAGTGTTCCTTTTTTAAAATAATGTCGCTTGGTCTTCCAAAGTGGGCGGTAACGCCCCTCTGTGGGCGCTGCAGGTCTCAAGGGGGGCGGTAAGAGACCCAGAAAGAAAATGGGGACGTTGTATAGAGGCCTGGGGGTATTTAGTAATTTTAAAAAAGTATTTATTCTCAAAGTGGGCAGTAAACAAAATAAGTTTGGGAACCACTGGTCTACACAGAAACGCGCTCCGTTGCGCGCATTTTATTGTATGCTACTATTTGTAGCTTTTTTAACACCAAAAATGAAATTCGTTTCCCAATGAAAATTTTTAAGAATGTCTCTTGCTATGTTGTGTAGAATGCGTACCTTTTGGATTTTATGAAGGTCTTTTTACATTTTTTTTTTCTAACAATCACACCAATTATTCAGTTCCAAGATAAGTATTACTAAGAACTTGTGTTATGTATACTAAACAACGGATAAACATACTTAAATATTTCTTTGTGTAATACATACTTAATATACATAGGAAAACACCCAGACCAGAACAAATATTCATATTCATGCACACAAAGATTTGTCCTCAGTGGGAATCGAACCCACGACCTCTGGAGTGAAGTGCAGGTATACTGACCTCCACGCCATATCAGTCGGTATTCTGTATATATATTACGCAAATTAATCCTGACATAATTGAAACAGCACCTAAATATTAAAATGGCGTATATTTTATAAGGACGTTTTGAGCTGCTAATTATGTAATCCACTTTTTAATTGTACATCTATGTAATTTTTAGTGTTCTAAAATTTTTTGATGACGTAGATTGTCAAGACAAAAAAAAAGTTGTGCCAATTTTTTTTTCTTGCCATTTTGGACTCCTACTTAAAGTGAAAGGAATTGTAAAAGATTTTTAACATAGTTTAATAGTAACTTTTAAACTTCAAATGAAAATAAACGATATTATTAATTTACAAAAGACGTTTGTAAATATTTAATTGTAATAATTATTAATATTCGTATTATAGAAAGTAATTAATTAATCAAGTGTTCTGTAACAATAATTGGAAGTAGTTCATGTGTGGTACCTAAAATAAGTGAAAAAGTACGTAAATGACATAGAATTTTGACAAAAAATACATTTTTCTTAGATTTTGTTAGTGTTTGACAAAATTCTATAAACCTTTCGAAGCCAATGATATACCATAAAGTATATATATATATATATATATATATATATATTTAAAATACTTAATATATTCTGGTTTAATTTTTAATGTGCTTTAAAGACAACATGTTAGAATATGTATTTTAATTTAGTCTTAATACTATCATTGCAGTTGTTTAACTAAAAAATAAATTTTCGTCGAATCACTGAAATTTGCGTACGAATTATTCATTTAAAACGTTCAATATTCCATTTATCTGTAATATTTAATATCATTGGCTGAGATGAATAAAAAATACTCTTTTTCGTATAAAAAAGTCTATTTCTACATAACTCATCCTTGGTTGAAAAGGTCTTAAAAAAGAAACTTAAAATTAAAAGTGTACCTTGATACGAATTTTAAATTAGAATTATTGTTGTCCTAGTATTATGTAACATAAATATTAAATAATATTAAATTAGTTTAGTAGAAGTTCCTCAATTATACTCAATGTCCAATATTAATAATAATGTGATTATAAAATAAGTACTCATTTGTCTCTGTCTATTTTTATGTATTTATATCAGTTAAGCAGTAAGGCTGAAATGTAACATAACATCGCCACCATTATATCCTATCATTATCCTGTTTGTCCTAGACTTAAGCTTAGGGAGAGTCTGCTCATGTCTAAGTAGATTTGGCTGAATTTCAGTAATAAACTAGCACTAATTAACATCATTATGTCTCTTAACTTATCAACGTAATGCTCAAAACTGTAACGTTACAGTTTGCGCACTATAACATAATATTATCTTCAATCACCAAAGTAATACTTTAATCTATCTTATAACACGTTACGCCAATCGATTTTTGACTAACTCACTAAGGAAATGCTCAAAACTGTAACAGCACAGTCCTGATGCGCACTATTTTTTTTATTTCCCCTAACTCATCAACGTAATGCTCAAATTAATAACATTACAGTTTGCGCACAAAAATGTTTAGGTCCTAATTTCTCAGCAAAGCCAAAATCTCTAACATTGCAGATTGCACACTATAGTGTTTGAGTCAACATACTCAATTTGGTAAGATTAGAGGTTGCGCATTATATTTCAAGACCATCTTCACTCACCAAAGTAATACTCAAAACTATAAAATTACACATTGCGGCACTATGTTTGGTTCGCTATACTCAATAACATAATGCTTAAATCTGTAACATTCTAGGTTGCGCACTATAATCTTTCCTCCTTTACTGATGTAACACTAAAATTTGTTATGTTACATTACAGACCTACGAAAACACTTTTATGTTACTTATGTGATTTTATGGCATTTAAAATAAAAAAAGTATTTTTTTCATGAAAATTATATGCTGAGATTATTGTATGTATGTAGGTAATTAGTTTAATTAATTTTTTAAATGAGGTGCAATTTTTTTCTGTCACGTTAATAAACTAATAACACTGAACGAATGTATGTTTGCAAAGTTTTTAGTAATTGCTAGCAGCACTAAGTCTTTCTGTCTACTATGGATTAATTTAAAATATTTTTGTCTTAAAATTTTGTATTTTAATTAATTTATTATGTAATACGTATTAAAATATAACTTTGTTTGTATTTTCTAGTAGGAACGATAGTAAAAATCATTTTATCAATTTCTATACCGCCCTCTTTACTAAATAATATTAATTGTGTTGTATTATAATTATATTTGTGTCTATGCGCAGGGGATTGTTAATACATTGTTAAGTTCTGTACATAGTATCAATTCATATTTTTCGACAACGTAGACCTATCTCTTTACGTTTCTTTTAAATAATAGCTTCGTGCGTTTAGCACTTTTAGCCAAGTGTCAAGTAAGAGATATATTAATAAATTATAGTAAATGAGAATGAGTGGTGATGAAGATGATAAATGGTAAATGAGATGATCTCCCCCTAAACCCCTTGAGTCCTCAGTAAAGATGTGGGACTATACTGAGATCTCACATGTACTTCTTGAGAGATTTTGAAAAGTGATGTTGCACTGTTTTGTTTCATTTACTAACAATGATGTACGTTCACAAATACTTAACGGTTAATAATCCACCGTTATTACACATTAATGTTCGAAATATCACAAATTTTAGAAAATAAAACAAAACTGCAGGCGTGACGCTTCACTTTCCCGCCAAGATGTCCGTCCTATCTGTTGTTATTTATGAAGGCTGAATATGCAGCTTATGAACGTTTGCAAAACCAAGGAGGTAGTTTGCGCGTGGCTGACTCACTCAAAACCTTCACATTATTAAAAAAAACTCTATGCTGTTGTACTATTTTTATCGGAAAAATTGGGACATGAAGCTATCTTTCTTTTCAGTCTTGCCAGGCTATGAAGAGCTTTCATTTTGTAATGAGCTAAATCAGCATTACCGTAAAAACATCTATAAAACGATAGAATTTTTTTTCCTCAAGATTAATTTTTAACTCATATTTTATTTATATTAATTTAAAAATAACGTGACTATTTACGTTGACTTGAAATATGAATTGACAGATTTAAAAAATAAGTATAATTAAATTCTGATAAGTTCTTTTTGCTAACCAAATTATATATTATCTATAATAATAATAAAAAAGTTTGTATGTTTGGTTGAACCTACAAAACTCAAAACTCAACTCTGTTCAAGCAGACATTATAATTGCATTGCAGTTTATTAAATTAGTTATGAATTTAAATATTGTTATTATTTTGCGAAAGTAAATTAACAGAATTGTTTTATTCTATTTGAATGATAAATTAATAATTTAATAAAATGCAATGTGTAGTATAATTTGGTTATCATAAAGTATATTATTTACGTTTTAATTCAGTGTAACTATTATTGTACCTATTAAAATATTAATAATATTGTTAGTTCGATCAGTTACTAAATAATGGTTCAATTAAAAGACTGAAAATATTGGTTAGTATTATTTTTTAAGCTATTGCATAGCTTCTATCGCGGGCATTAAGCGTGGAGACCGAATCCAGAAATTCTGTAACGAAAAAAACCTAACACCCCCACTCCAACCGGCACAGCGGTGATACTTTTTAGTTTTTCCATCTATCGATAAATAGCTGAACTTTAAATGACTTTTTGAAATATACGCTGGTCTCTTTAGTTCTGCAACCCGCCTTTAGGTGGCATTGGTTGTATCGGCGTCACTGCGCATGCGTAATCCCCTTCTTCGACCCGCAATCTGGTAACTCATGCCTGCTTAGAGTTTTAAGTTTTGCTTAAAAAAATATTGCATTAATAAAATAAATAAATAATTGTAATTGCATAAGTTGATAAAATTGCTATGCAGTAGCTTTACCGCGGCAGTCTCCGAGTGCCACACGTCTTTTTTATATTTGTCCTAATTGTATATAATCCTCTGCCGATGCGAACTGGGTTCGCATAGTAGAGTATGACCCTCTTAATAATAATACTCTTTCACCTTGGTTCGTGAGAGAAGGCTCGTGTTCAGTAGTGGAACGTTAATGAGCTGAAATTATGAAATAACTAGCTGTTGCGAATTTTGGTTTACCCACTTAGTTCCCGATCTCGCGGGATTTTTGAGAAGTTCCCGCTCCCGAGGGATTTTTGGGATAAAAACTATCCTATGTCCTTTCTCGAGTTCCAAACTATGTCTGTACCAAATTTCACACAAATCAGTTCAGTAGTTTAGGCGTGAAGAAAAGACAGACAGACAGAAAGACAGACAGACAGCGTTACTTTTGCTTTTATAATATTAGTTTGGATCACTCACACGGTGAAAGGAGTCTCATGAAAGGAGGCCTATGTACAGCAGAGAGGCGTTCATTGTGTTCAAATTGTATATAAATATTAGTTCTTTAGTATATCAAAAGATGTCACTAAACGTATTTAGATCTCGCAAGCGTTATTTGTTTCCTGGACCCATATAAGTCCGGCAGTTGTTTTCTTATTTGCTTTCTATTCAATACAGGTTTAATCCTTCTTGGCCTTTTTATCAAGGTTTGTTCACATTGGCTGAGAATATGATGATAATTTATTGATGTTCATTGGTATTTGTGTAACAAGCGCTTTGTAATACAGAAACCCTAGATGTCAAATGATTCAAGTTTCATATCTTTATTTGAACCATGTTGTCCAAATAATAGACCTTAATAAATATTAACACCTATTATTAACTACTACATCTATACTAATATTATAAAGAGGAAAGATTTGTTTGTTTGTTTGTTTGTAATGAATAGGCTCCGAAACTACTGGACCGATTTCAAAAGTTCTTTCACCTTTGGAAAGCTATATTATCCCCGAGTAACATAGGCTATATTATATTTTTTTAAAAATTTGGGATCCTTACTAAAATCCAATAATGTAACCCAAGGTGTAAAAAAATGACCTGAAAAATTTCTTACGTAGCGTGCGCAGCGAAAACTATTGATGATAGAACAAAATCATGTACTACGACTTTGCAGAACTCATCATTATCTACAAAAAGTGTCGCGACAGCATATGTCTAAATAATATAGTTACGTCACAGTAAGCGGTTTTTTATTCTAAAAATTTAATTTATATGCCGCCGCTTGAAAAGGCTCTATATTTGTACCTTGGTATTAATCCTTATCAAAAAAAAATAACTTTATATTCAAGACGGCTTCAACACCTTTTTATAACTTTTTGAATTATTCAATTCGGACATTTCATTTGGAAGATATCACGAGTTTAAAAATGCAAGTATTAGAAAAAAGTCGCGTGGTTGCCGCTCACCGCGCTCAGCTAGCCAGCATGCGATGTAGGCTCACTGGGGTAGGGGGAGGGGGGGAGTCAATGTAATAATATTATAAAGAGGAAAGATTTGTATTTTTGTATGTAACGAATAAACTCAAAAAGTACTGGACCGATTTAATTTTTTTTTTATTAGAAAGCTACATTATTAGTGAGTAACATAGGCAAAATTTTAATTTGTAAAAAAATAGGGTTTCGTAAGATATATGGGTTTTTCGGACACAAAGTGTAAAAAATCAACCAGGACAGTTACTCATTTTGCGTACGCAGCCTAAACTATAAAAGATAAAATAAATAAATAAATATTCTTTTACATTAGATAGAACCACAAAATGTGCTAATTAATTGTAGATCTTATAAATATCTACTAAAAAGTCCGCGTAAAAATACCTATCTATGTCGAGTGAGGCATAACAACCATTTTTTTATTGTACTACATTTAAACGCATTTAATTTACTTATGTTATTAATCCTTATTAAAATAATCTATTTCATCACTAAGTGCAGTTTATGTAGATATTTAGTCTTTGAATGATCAAAATTTGACGTTTGGTTTTGAAGTTATTACGATTTCTGCTGCACGGCGCCCTATCACGGGTCGAGGCTCCCGGCCATCAGTTTATATTGTTACCTGAAAATAATTTTACGTCAAATGTTTTTATAGAGAAGCTTTACAATAATCGCTTTAGTTATCTATCCCAAAACAACGGGTTGCACTCCGGGCCGGTAGGAGTGAAAACTTAGTATTAATTACATTTAAATATTTTCATTATTAACAACTTTAACATCCACATAAAGACAATCTATGCAGCCTGCGGATAGCCTGTGTCTGTGAATTGACCTGGGAATCATTTTGCTGACCGTGTCTTTTCTGGGCAGGCATTTTGTAGCGGTAACCGACATCCACGCGGGCGGAGCCGCGGGCGACCGCTAGTTAGTAATAAGAATATAATAAGAATTGCTTTAAATTTTAATGCAATTGTTATAGACCTCAAGATCTTCTTTTCTTTTCTTTCTTTATTTTAAATAATGGCTTCTACGTCTAGCACATTTAGCCAGTGTCAAGTAAGTGATATATTAATAATATATAATTCATAGTAAATGAGAATAAGTTTAGTGATGATAAAGATGATAAATGGTAAATGAGATCCCTCCCCTAAGCCCCTTGAGTCCTCAGTAAAGACGTGGGACTATACTGAGATCTCACATGGACTCTTTGAGAGAAAATTTGAAAAGTGATGTTGCACTGTTTTGTTTGATTTACCAACACTCATATATGTTGACTTGACAATGTTCACAAACACTTAACGGTTAATAATCCACCGTTACTACACATTAATGTTAGAAATATCACAAATTTTAGAAAATAAAACAAAACTGCAGACATGACGCTTCACTTTCCCGCCAAGAAGTCCGACCTCAAGATCTCTTACTACTTTTACTTTTTTTTTCTTTTTTCTTATTGGGTTCACATTTCTCAAATAAGGGCTTATTGCTAATAAGATTATGCTTAATAAGAGAAAAGTTTTCAAAAATTACTATTGAGGTCTAACGTGAACGTTTCTAACGTACCTACTGAGCGATCATTTCACGTGTATAATCAGATTATACATAAGATTATTATAATTATATTATACGAGATTCTCGTCTCGTAGATAAATAATGCCATTAAATAAATAAGAAATATTAATATTCTCTTACAATCACACCAATTATTTAGTCCCAAGATAAGTATCATTAAGAACTTGCGTTATGGATACTAAATAAAGGATAAACATACATAAATCCTTTTTTTCTTGTAAATACATACTTAATATATATATAGGAAATACCCAGACCAGAAAAAATATTTATAGTCATGCACAGAAAGATTTGTCCTGTGTGGGAATCGACCCACGACCTCTAGAGTGAAGTGCAAATATACTGACCTCCAAGCCATATCGGTCGTCAAATAATCACTAAAACTACCGACCTTCAAGCAGAACATCTGAATAAAATCGGCAAACGAAATAAAGCACTTAAAGCGAACTATTCGGTATGTTTAAATGAATAGAATAGAATATTTTATTTGCACTTGATTGAGGTACATTACAGTTCTTGTA
This sequence comes from Musotima nitidalis, assembly GCA_949126915.1. Taxonomy (NCBI): domain Eukaryota; kingdom Metazoa; phylum Arthropoda; class Insecta; order Lepidoptera; family Crambidae; genus Musotima; species Musotima nitidalis. The sequence continues at coordinate 2,661,971 of OX421441.1, forward strand.
CAATAAAATAAAGCTCCTCTCATTCAGCCAACAACGGTGGCATGCATATTATAATTAAATTACACATCAACTTTTAAAAGAAAACTATACTTATAAATCATTAAAATGTCAAAAATGGGAATTATCAACTAGACATAATTAAATTTTTAAATGTGAAAATTGCGAATTAGCAACTAAACATTATTGATGTCAAAATACGGATACCCACAAGTCATTCATAAGTACAATCACAAAAATAATAATAATAAAATCGAAATCATGTCACAAATGCGCAAAATATTAGTCAAACTAAACATAGATAGAAACTTTAACCTCTTAGGGTAAAAACACTACAAGTATCACAAATGTGGTAGCGAAGCTAAGCTAGAAGCTTAATTGAGCGGTTTGAAACTTTCTAACAGCAGGACGCGACACACCTTGTTTTACAAGAAAGGTTTACTTCGGCCCCAGGACACAGCAGGGTCAAGAAGGAATATGGATGGTTTTACCTACAGCGGGAGACAGTCGTTTGATGACAAAGAACACCACACACCCGCCTCCGCCAATCCGAATACAGACTAGGCCATTCCCGATCGTATTAATTAATTATTATTATTATAATTATTATTGTTAATTATAATATTCAATCATATACCAAATTACATAAAAAAATACTCTTCCGCTTTTTACTAAAACTTTAAAAACATTCCTAATTAAAAAATGCTATAATAATATGCAAAACTTTTTCGATGATAAAATCAATTAATCTATATTAATAAATATGTATATTGTTATTCTTCGCGCGCGCTCGTAGCTCCGCGGTGCACGGTGGTCGGAAACAATCACCGAAACAAAGCAGAGTTTACAGAGGTCAGTCCTTGGATGAGTGACCGTTTGTGTGGCAATTGATATCGAGCGCTTCCGTGCTTCGGAAGGCACGTTAAGCCGTTGGTCCCGGTTATCACTAAATGTGGTAGTCGTTAAGCCATGTTAGAGGCCTAAATGGGCGGCTTGAAAAATTCTAACTGCAGGACGCCATACACCTGCCTCGCCAATCCGCATTGGGTCAGCGTGGTGGAGTATGACCCAATACCCTCGCACTATGGTATGTGAGAGGAGGCTCGTGCTCAATAGTGGGACGTTAAAAGGCTGAAATGATGATGATATTGTTATTCTTTAATGTCTTAAATTTTTGTAATTCACCTAGGACGCAGGCACTTAGTAGGTCCTCTGTTATGTTGCTATGCCCTTACAGGGCGTCACATTGTATCTATCCATATTTGTTGTTACAACCTACTATTGTATTTGTGTTATATAACTTCTACTGTCAAAAAATAGGATCAGGTAAATAGGTATTCAAAATAAAAATACAAGTAAATTGTAAAAAAAATGTATTCATTTTGTCACTATTTTCATTTTTGATTTAATGTGAACTCAAATATTTAGTAATAAATCAAAATTACTTTAAATTGACATAAAATACCAAAGATGAACAAGTAAATTAGAGGTAAGTAAGTATTGAAAACAATAGTTTTATTATTATTCATTGAAAATTGAATAAGTTTTTTTCATTTCATATTCATTTTACTACTATGTTACTCCGAAAATATCAAGAAATGGATCGATTAACTGAGGCAAAACTGACTTTATAAGTCAAAGAGGTTAGGTTTGTTTTTTTTTTTATAATCTAACCTAAAATAATTACGTGCCAAATTCAGTACCTTTTTTCTAACATTGATGATTGGTGTAGCGAAATGCAGAAATACAGTTTTAGAACACATTAAAACTTCTTTAGTATTATGTGACATACTAGTGCATCAACCATAATAAAAAAAGATTATTTTATGCTATCGGTACTTTTTATAAGTGAATAATTATTATAATAATATTGATTCAAAATAGTATCAGTTTCAAAGTTTTTTTTATGAAAATAAAAAGTAGTATTTTATATAATTTTTCACAAAATAATATGTTGAAGTAGAGATCTTACCAAAGATATTAGATGTAGATAGATATTACGTTCGTTGTCATTGAAATATAAGTTTTACTTAGAAGAACATTTTGGTTTTGCATTTCCCAAACTTGAACTGCCAAAATTTTACTTTGAAGCCCCTACCACCAAACCATATACGCAGTAATAATTGAGCAGTTTTGAGAGATATTTCTTACAATCTTTCGAGTCTAATACCCTTGTTCTATAGTTCCCAAGTCATCACAACATTATCCCGGTCAAAGGTCTGACCAGATTTTGGCTGAATTACTTATTCAATGGAGCGACTGCTGTCTGACCTCCACCACCCAGACGGTAACATTATTCTATGGTTAAACCAGGACTGCAAAACGTTCAGTAGTAACAAGTTTAGCATGAATTTCTATGCCATTACTTTCCCTGCGTCATCGTACTACATTGGTCCTTCAAGCCGGATATTTTTTTTTTTTTAAAAGTTAGATCTACCTATTGAGTTCAGTAATTTATTTAGCGTATTATTTTTTATTTAGGCACTTAAAATAACATTAATATTAAGTATTTATTAAATCACTTTATCTTACATCTAAAGGTTACTTAATGCTAATGGGTCATTCATTTCTAATTCTTACATATTTAGTTAAGTTATTGTAATTTGACATTACGAGTGGAATGTTATAAAGACATTATTAGAAAAACATTGTTTTTGACTACTCTAACTTCAGTTTGACATTTTGTCAATATTGGTAATAGGCGTAAAGAGTTTTGACATTTTACAACACCTTAAAAAAGAAAGAAAGATACAATTTAATAATACTTGCAAAAGAAAGCTGTATAATGATGCATTTATTTATAAGTATTTCTTTTATTGATTGCATATAACCTTTATAACAAAAGTTCATATTGCTACGAAAATGGTTGATAAGTATTCAACTCATTTCAATTTAGTGCCACAAAAGATTTATTACAAATCTAAGACAGACAACATACTTAAATTTTGGTATGTATTTTCAATTACTCAATAACACTTAAGGGCAGGTCTATAAAATGATTTAGAATAGGTATTGTGAAATGCCGTTTAATTGGCGTTTAAGTAAATGTTATACAAGGTTATATATTGGTCGTTTTAATTCTTAATAGGAAAGTAGTTACATACATAATGTCACGCCTCTTTCCCGTAGCTGTAGGCAGAGATCACATCCTTCCACTTGCTACGATCTTGGCACTGACTTTTAGCTTCATTCACACTCATTAAACTTGACCTGCCCTTTTTCCAAAATTTTTTGAATTTGGTCATGGATGGTCTTAAGTGGTCTTCCCCTCCCAACACTTGTCCATCATTAATCACTTTCGTTAGTCTACTTTCATACATCCTCTCAACATGACCAAACCATCTAAGCATACCTTTCTCAATTCTTGTCACTATATCTTCTTTTACACCAGAGTCGACTACTATCACTTCATTTTTACACTATGACAGTTAAACTATTAATTTAACATTGCAACCATGTGGTTTTATTAATGTAGAAAGCCTAGTTTTGGAGGAAGCTCTATGACTGTCTGTGAGGGGATCCCATGTCTTTATGGATGGCTTATGCCTATAGAGAAGGGCTGTTTGTAGGTATTGAAATTTAAATCATCCTAAATTCTACAACGATGGTGTTTGGACTGTAGCACCAGATTGTTTCCCGGTATCACAATTCCAAAAGTCCAAAGTTCAACCAAATAATCTAAGATAACGAAATGTAGTAAGCTCATTTCGTGTGAATACAAACGTGTGTAATAATAAATGTTTTAGTCACGGTAGTTTTAAATTTGTAACTTTGTCTATGGGGCTCCTAGTATCTTCCCGTGACCACGAATGACTGTAAAGTAATCAAAACGTCAGGCTAAACATAACATACATACATACATCTTATCTTATCTTATCGCGGGGGCCACAGACTGACCGTGGCACACATTGACCCTTATGTCGGATCTTTTGTGCATCCCTTTGCCTTTCACTCCAAAGCTCCAAATATTGTTACCATCATGTTGATGACAGTCTTTGCAGATTGGAGCCCATAGTCTCTTGGTTGTGGGTAGGCCCCCCAGGAGACCCATTCGGCAAACAGCCAACGAGTCACAAGTACCACATACATACATAAAATCACGCCTGTTTTCTCCAAAGGGGTAGGCAGAGGCATATTAAACACCCACTTTTGTCAATTACAAAGTCTAGCGAGCCTATTGCCGCTTATATTTTTGGCCGGGAACTTATATTTTTGCCAGAGCCTCCTTCGTTAATCAGCAGATGCAACATTTGCGATGATGTTGGCTTGGGCTTCTAAGATAAATAAATAAATAAATATTCTCTTACAATCACACCAATTCTTTAGTTCCAAGATAAGTATCACTAAGAACTTGTGTTATGGATACTAAAGAACGGATAAACATACTTAAATACTTTTTTTTTTGTAAATACATACTTAATATACATAGGAAAACACCCAGACCAGAACAAATATTCATGTTCATGCACACAAAGATTTGTCCTGTGTGGGAATCGAACCCACGACCTCTGGAGTGAAGTGCAGGTATACTGACCTCCACGCCAAATCGGTCGTCTAACTGTTGATGTCGTCGTTGATGTTGTTGTCGTCGTAGATGTTGTTACGATACTTTTATAACTCCATAAAATGTGTTGTAGTGAGATTAAAACAACCAAAATGTAACCGTACACAACAAACGCCTAAAAACACCGGTAACTTAGACAATTAAAGCTAAAACAGAACTAAATGCCAATACTAGACAGCTGTACGTCAATATTGACGAGGCGCTGTATATGATGTCTACGTCTGAGGGGAAGTTTTGTGTGTGTGTCTGTTGTGACTGAGATGAGTCATCTTGGTCTCCCAGCATTTGGTTGGCAGCTTGTAGGTTCTTTATCCGGGGTAGGTCATCTTCTGTAATAAAAAAAAAAGAAAAATACATCAATAAATATTTTCTGACAATAAAATTATATTAAACTGATAATTACTACGAGCTAAGTAAATGCAATGAGTGAGAACGCGCGGCGTGATAAATGTGGCGTAACGAACTGATTCAAACAATTAACACAATAAATGTGAATAATGGAAATGAGCTGATGGGACAAAACTGTACGGGCTTACGGCTCGTACAAACACCAATTATTTAGTTTTAAGATAAGTATTTTAGCGTCCGATTCGCACCAGCCTGTAATAGTCCACCGGGGTCCTGCTGTTTGACCAAAAGTACTTACAAACGTACATAATATCACGCCTGTTTCCCCGAAGGGGTAGGCAGAGGCATACTATACGCCCACACTTGACCATTGGTATTGGTACACGTAATAGGTGGCGAGCCTATTGCCGCTTTCCAGGCACTTTTATGTTCGCCAGAGCCTCGTCCGTTGATCGGCAGGTGCACCAATTGCAGGTGAGGTTGGCTTGGGGTTCTCAGATCTTGGTAGGATCCCTATACACCTTAGTAAAATTATTACTAATTAATTACCTTGGCAAAATTACACTTCACAAACAATATTAAAATTAAAATTACTCGCTTTTCCAAATGATCATCACGTTACTTTACATTTTATAAATAATTATTTAACATAATGAACATTAAGCAACTGAATTATCAGACAAAACTACTATTGCTCTTAAAACGTTTGATAATAATAATATATAATATAATATTCTCTTACAATCACACCAATTCTTCAGTTCCAAGATAAGTATCACTAAGAACTTGTGTTATGGATACTAAAGAACGGATAAACATACTTAAATACTTTTTTTTTGTAAATACATACTTAATATACATAGAAAAACACCCAGACCAGAACAAATATTCATGTTCATGCACACAAAGATTTGTCCTGTGTGGGAATCGAACCCACGACCTCTGGAGTGTATATGCAGGTATACTGACCTCCAGGCCATATCGGTCGTCATAATAAAATATCCTTTAATCTGTTAAATATAATACATAGGTTGAGTTTTTTTTTATGAACATCAAAAAGTATTAATTTTGACCTGTTTTGATTGTCTATTGTCACAACATATTTTGGACAAATGCTTAATTTGCGAAACAGATTATTTGTGTGCTGGTTAGGGGCAGATGTTCAGCAGTGGACTTAATAAAGCTGATATGATTGTAAAAAATCGCCTGTGCGTGGAACTGGGCAGATCATAGCAAGCTAACTTCATTAACTCCAAGGTAGTGTTTTTGTTATTTCTTTAAGTAGTATTTTATATGCAAAATAAGCAATTTTGGACCTACATACTAGTTGATCAGGCGCGAATTTATTAGGCAATATTAGGTATGCGCGCTAGTTTTTATGTTTTGTTATTTTAAACTTAAATAAATTAATTTGACTTTAACTTTGACTTTAATCAGACTGAAGATAAAGACCAACTCATAGCAATACATAATTAAAGGAACTCCTTACCCGTTTCTTGTTCAAATTTTTTTTTCTTTTAAATAATGGCTTCGTGCGTCTTGCACATCTAGCCAGTGTCAAGTAAGTGATATATCAATAACATATAATTCATAGTAAATGAGAATGAATGATGATAAAAATGATAAATGGTAAATGAGATCCCCTAAGCCCCTTGAGTCCTCAGTAAAGATGTGGGACTATACTGAGATCTCACATGGACTTCTTGAGAGAATTTGAAAAGTGATGTTGCACTGTTTTGTTTCAAATATCAACACTCATAAACGTTCACAAACTTTTAACGGTTTAATAATCTACCGTTATTATTATATTAGGTCGGGGAAAAAGTCTTTTCGCATAACGTAGGTATAAACTTATTATAAAATTTTTTTGACTGTACTATTTGTGTCTGGCTGGTTTTGGTAACATTAAAAAGGTTCCATTATAAAGAAAAGAAAAAAATAAAAAAAAGTTGTTTCCCGCTATTTTTCATTTGTTTTTCTCTCCGTAAAAATGAGTGAATCTAATGAAGAAATTCGATACATTTTAAAATTTTATTATAAAAAAGGCAAAAATGCAACTCAAGCAGTGAAAAAAATTTGTGATGTTTATGGACCTGATGCAGTGTCAGTAAGAGTAGCACAAATTTGGTTCAAACGTTTTCAGTCCGGAAATTTTGATGTTAAAGATGCACCTCGCTCTAGTCGCCCTGTTACGAATAAAATGGACGCCATTTTTGAAAGAGTGGAGCAAGATCGGCATATTAGTAGTTACGATGTAGCTGAAGAACTGGGAATTGACCACAAAACAGTTTTGACCCATTTGAAGAAAGCTGGTTATACAAAAAAGCTCGATATTTGGGTGCCACACGAGCTCACTCAAAGAAACTTAATGAACCGTGTACTCATTTGCGATTCATTATTGAGACGTAATGAAACCGAGCCGTTTTTGAAGAGATTGATAACTGGCGATGAAAAGTGGATCACGTACGACAAGAACGTGCGAAAAAGGTCGTGGTCGAAAGTTGGCCAGGCTTCACAGACTGTGGCCAAACCTGGCCTAACACGAAATAAGGTGATGCTGTGTGTATGGTGGGATTGGAAGGGCATTGTTTATTATGAGCTTTTACCGCCCGGCAAAACCATCGATTCTGATCTTTACTGCCAGCAACTGATGAGATTAAAGGAAGCAGTCGAGAGAAAACGGCCGGAATTGATCAACAGGAAGGGTGTGATCTTTCATCACGATAACGCTAGACCACACACATCTTTAGCCACTCAGCAAAAATTAAGAGAGTTCGACTGGGAGGTCCTAGCGCATCCACCATATAGCCCTGACCTTGCGCCTTCAGATTTTCACCTGTTTCGGTCTCTGCAGAATTCTTTAGGTTCTGTAAGGTTGACCTCAAGAGAGGACTGCCAAAACTATTTGTCCCGTTTTTTTGATCAGAAGTCCCAAAGTTTCTACAGTAACGGGATAATGTCTCTGCCCACAAAATGGCAGAAAGTTATTCAACAAAACGGTACATATATATTGTAAATAAATGTAAATAAACTTTGAAAAAAATGTCTTGACTTTTCATACAAAAATACGAAAAGACTTTTTCCCCAACCTATTACATTAATATTCGAAATATCACAAATTTTAAGAAATAAAACAAAATTGCAGACATGACGCTTCACTTTCCCGCCAAGAAGTTATTGACACTACTTACCAACTTTATGACACTGACAAATGACTTTTAATGTGTTTTTTTTTCGTTTGTGTCGAGTACAAAAGTATGAATTTATAAATTAAAGCAAATAACTAAATACTAACCCGCCTCCCGGTCGCCGTCTTTCCAGTCTACCTTCAGGAAGGTGGTGAGCGAGACTTCGTACACCCGTTTGGATTCCGTCTCCCCCACGGAGCGGCGTCGTCTGCCGTACCCCGTCACTCCGTTGCTGCATTGTACCTTGGTCAATTATACACAATGAGTACCACCAACTTTCCGAGACACGGCGCTGGCAACAACTACGCACATAGGTCTTAAGGTCTTCGCACATTACACCGACTCGACGTCATCTAAACTCCAACTTAACTCACAGTGTGGCATTGAAATGTAAGTTTTATGTTATGTCGCCTAAGAGTAAATTCTTTAAATTGTAGCTTGGAAGCTTACGACGTGTGTACGACGCGGTCGTTTCAACTTATAATTTGACGAATTCACTCGTAAGTCACATAACATAAAGCTTACATTTCAATGCCACATTGTGAGTGTGGTGGAGTGGAGTTGGCGTCGAGTCGTTGTAATGTGCGAAGACCTTTAACCAGATTTGAACCCAACACCATCTGTATTGTCGCATTGTCTCTCCACTGGGCTATCTGGTTCTGTTGGGTCCTCGACCAGATCGATCAACGTTAAAAGCTATTGGCGAGATCTACGTTTAGCAGTGGACTTCATAAGGCTGAAATTATGAATCCGTTTTCTACTCACCCCAGGGCAGGTGTCCAAACAAACGGTGACCGTGCCGATGAACATGACGTAGGTGGTGTCGGGGAACTTGAAGGCTCGGAACTTGGCCACCAAGAGATCGCCGTCAGTCGTCTCGAAGTTGTTAAACAGGGTCGCGTCCAGAGAACAACTGAAACAGTCATAGTATTATTGGTTATAATCGTAATTTTAGTTAAATCATAATCTTTGTTATGATAATAATTTAAGTTATAATCATAATGTAAGTTATAATCATAATCTAAGTTATAATCATAATCTGAGTTATAATTGTAATCTAAGTTATAATCATAATTTGAGTTATAATCATAATTTGAGTTATAATCATATACTAAGTTATAATCATTAACTAAGTTATAATCTTAATCTTATTCTCAAAACAAGTCGTCTTTAGTTGTCTCGAAATTGCTAAACAGGGTTGCGTCTAGAGAAATGCTGGAAAAGCCATAGTCTCGATCTAAGTTATAATTATAATCTTAGACATCATTAAAGGGAATCTCATATACTATGATGATAATGATACTATGATAACTACGATGTGAAATAAAATATGTATTTGTATATCTCTAAGGTGAATCGCAGTGTAATACAAAACTATGTAACATATCTTACTAAACCTTTGATTTATAACGATCATTAATTTATCTCATTAAAGGTGTAGAGGGATCCTACCAAGATCTGAGGAGCCCAAGCCAACCTCACCTGCAAGTGGTGCACCTGTTGAACAACGGACGAGGCTATGGCGAAAATAAAAGTTCCCGGTAAGCGGCAATAGGCTCGCCACCTATTTATTACCTGGGATCAACTATATAATGGGCGAAATGTGGGCGTATAATATGCCTCTGCGTACCCCTTCGGGGAGACAGGCCTGATATTATGTCTATTAATTTATTTATTGATTAAATCCTTTATTCATAAATTTATTAATTCCTTCATTATTTACCCGTTAAGAATGATGGTCTCCTGCTGATGGTCGGTGTTAGTGGCGTACATGTAGCTGAGGAAAAGGCCGTATACTGGCGCTGATGTGGGGTCCAGGAATATCTCCATCGTCAAGTGAGTGCCTGGGCTCACTGAGTCGTTACGAGGAACACTGCAATCAAGAGATTTACAATCAAAAATCACATAAAAATCTTAGAATTTCAGTAAGGATTTAGAAATTAAAGTTAGTTAGAAATACTTACAAGGAAATGTTATCATAGTGATATCTTTAAATTTTATTGTAATTATTGTAAAATTCATTTGGCATCAAATCACATAAACAGTAAATTTAATTAATAAAAACAATTAAAAAAATTAATTGGGTATTGACTAGATTATTGTTATAAGTCAGAGTAACGTAGACTCAGAGTAACGTAATGTCGGGTCAACGTAAACTCTAAGTAACGTAATGTCGGATAAATGTAGACTCCAAGTAACGTATTGTCGGATTGACATAGACTCTAAGTAACGTTATGTCGGATAAGTGTAGACTCCAAGTAACGTAATGTCGGATTAACATAGACTCTAAGTGACGTAATGTCGGATAAGTGTAGACTCCAAGTAACGTATTGTCGGAATAACGTAGACTCGAAGTAACGTTATGTCGGATTAACATAGACTCTAAGTGACGTAATGTCGGATTAACATAGACTCTAAGTGACGTTATGTCGGATTAACGTACTGTAAAAGTAACGTTGGTCTCATTTTAATATTAAAATATTTATTAAAAAATAAAGAACTTACGGAACACCATTCTTCTTGACGACAGCATACAGCATTGGCTCGGGCGCATGGCCCACTTCGTTGCGAGTGATGTTCAGGACGCTGTAAATTTAAATAAATCATCATCATCATCATTTCAGTCATATTAAGTCTACAGCTAAAAGTTGATCTCCTCATAATTATATCATACTAGCTGTTACCCGCGACTTCGTCCGCGTGGAATAGTATCTTTGGGTAGCATTTACAACCCCCTTTTCGCAATAAAAAGTAGCCTATATCCTTTCTCAGGGTCAAGACTATCTGTATACCAAATTTCATTTAAATCCGTTCAGTAGTTTTGGCGTGAAAGAGTAACAGACAGACAGACAGACAGACAGAGTTACTTTCGCATTTATAATATTATTATAGTAAGGATAGTAAGGATTAGGAGTATTTGCCCATAATCACCACGCAAGGCAGGCGGGTTGGTGATCGTATATTCAGACAGTATACAGTTCTGCAGTTCAAGTGCTTAACTTAAGATTTTTATTACAAATTTGTGGTTACAGCATTACGTTTGAATCTTTGTCATATTGAGGCGCCATTTTAATACATTTCAGATGTTTATGTATTTACTAGGAAAACCAACAAGGTATTATAATTATTATTTAATCATTGGTTACAGTATGCAGATTTATTCTGCTGCCCATCATCCGGAAGGATTTTTTTTATCGCCTCTTGTGGCTCCCCATGAGATGAGAGAGGTGATGATGATGAGAGGTGGTGGATAATTCTAGGCCGGTACCACACGGCACATAAGTATATTCTGGAGCTAGGATCAGGAATGGCACTAACGTAAGGACAAATACCGATCTTGTAGTGATAACTCCAAGAAACAGCAGCAAATCGACACACAACCCTTACGCTCTCAAACTTAATTCCACTTAATCAGGTATGTTAAAGTCCAACGTTAATGGCGAGACCTCTCGTCTGTACGAACACCATCCAAAGTGTCTGGACAACGAGCAGTGGTCTTATAGCAAACCAACACAGTCTCCCAGTCGCCTCTATTTTAAGAAATATGACCTAATGACATTGTCATGTCTGTATATTTATGAATGTGCTCTATTTATTCACAATAATATGGAATTATATGTTTTTATGTCCCGCGCTCGACATAACGATAAACTTAACGCAGTCAGTTGCCACACAGCTCTATTCAGAAAATCTTTTTTTGGAAGCGCATCAAAAATTTATAACAAAGTACCTAAAGAAATTCGTTCCACCAACAGTGTTAGTCTGTTTAAAAACAAACTTCGCGACTTCCTTTTGAAGAAAGGTTATTATAGTGTCACAGACTTTTTAAATGACAAAACCTTATGACATGACTACTAAGGCAGGGTTCTTTTTGTTACGAATTTTGTATAATGTAGAATTAATGATTATGATAGATTTGATTATATTATTTTTTTAAATGTGTTCTTAGTTTCTAGTTTTTAAGTTAACACAATATTGTACGCCCATGAGGTAAAACACGGCAAGAAATTTATTTTTATGTACCTATATAACAACCTGTGTTTTGACAATAAAATGATTTGATTGATTTGATTGGCCATTTAGTTCTATCATGAATTCCACTTACTCAGGTCAGACTTGTTAAAGTGGTTATTATAGCGAGACCTCTTATCTGGACAAAGACTGGTGCAGTCCTAGAAATCATACAGTGAATCAACTTCCAGTCGACCAACACAGTCTCCCAGTCGCCACTTAGTTTTATCATGAATTCCACTTACTCAGGTCAGATTTGTTAAAGTGGTTATTATACCGAGACCTCTTATCTGGAAAAAGACTAGTGCAGTCCAGAAATCATACAGCGAATCAACTGCTTCTCCCAGTAACTAAACGCGCTCTCAAACTGGTTTTACTCATTCAGGCTCATTGAAGTCCAAAGGGTACGTTTGAAATCTTTTGGACAAATACCAATACATTAACTCAATGTACCCAGAGTATACAATAATTATGGTGACAGGACTATAAAAAAACGGCTTCCATACCTTTTAAATAATAGTATACCTGAAGCCATTAGAATGGAAACAAACAAAAATAAGTTCAAAACAAATTAAAAAAAACACTATAATACTAAGTGAAAAATTGTAATTTATTTATTTATAAAATTAGTTGTAATGTATAAAAGAGTATAAAAGAGACTGTGACCCACAGACAAACCAGTCAAACGGTTTTGTGGGATATGTTTTTATATAACTTGTATTATTTAAAGGAAATAAACGTTTTATCTATCTATCTATCTATTCTAGAAATCATACAGCGAATAGTGTTCCAGTCGTCACTTAGCTCTAATTCCACTTACTCAGGTTCATTGAAGTCTAATGGAAACGGCTGGACATCTCTTCTAGACAAAGAGCGATGTTTCCCGGAGACCATACAGCGAACCATCACCACCTCACGGTCACCATTGAAGCTCTCAATCACCACCTTGTGGTAGTATGTGCGTTTGCCCTGGAATCATAGTCAAATTAAGAATAAGAATATTTTTTATTGACAAAATAACATTTCATAAACAATTAGATCAAACAGTTACAAAAAGACGTACACAAAAAACAAAACAAAAATATATAAAAAAAAATAACAATAATAATATCAACAACATAGGTAATGTTACCTGTCAAAAGGGCGATACATCAGCATAATGCTGCTGCATCTAATAATACAGCAGCGCTGGTGTTGCTGCACCGCCCTTTAGAGGTAGAGTGGCGTAGAAGATAGGTTTAAGAAAGTGGTTAGTCAGGCTTGGGTAGGTAGGGGAAGTGTGGGGCCGCTGTCGACGTTGGCCGCGGCTCTGGAAGGAGTGCCTTTCTCGCTGCCGACCATCATGCGAAAGATGGTCGACAGCGAGACGGCATGGGAGGCGATGGCCTCCTTCTGCGAAGTGCTGATGTCGCAGAAGGAGGCCGCGGAGCGGGAGAGGGAGCGGGACCCGGCTACGCCTGCGGTGGTCGCGTCTGCCGCAGTGAGCCCCACACCCCCTCCCGGTCTCCCCCTTTGGCTGGAAGACAGTGCGTAAATGCATTTTGTTACCGACGTAAATAAAAAAAAAAGGTAGGGGAAGTGTTATCCGCAGCTTTTTCATCATACTATCCTAGCATTATTCTGGTGGACCTAAACTTCAGCGTAGGCCTCAGGGTCTGCTCACTAGTTTAAACAGTTTTGGCTGATTTCAGATATTATATGGAGCAACTGCCATCTGCCAGCCAACCCAGAGGGAACCATAATTCAATGGTTAAAGCAGCAGTCAGATTATTGCAAGGCCTTGACTTCCTAATAACGACTGTCAGAGATGATGACAGCCGAGACTAACGGAATAACAAGCTTTTCACGTAGCAAGCGATAACTGCGTACATAACTTCGAAAAGTCTTTGGTACACCACCAGGGTATTTAACCCTCTAAATGTGAAGTCTACAGGGCTCGCCCCTGGGCTATCGCCGCTTTAGCATTCGCACATTTTGACGTGACAACGTCTTATAAATTGGTTTGCCGGGTGACACTTCAAGAAACTGCGTTACGCTCCGCTCACAATGAGAGCGAGTGAGAGGCACGCGTCCCTTCTACTCGGGCATGGTTAGCCCGCCTAAGAGCGAGAGAGACAGACATAAATATAATTCTTTGTATAAATAAATGTTTTAAATTGTTACTATTATTTCATCCTTCTTCCTACTATACGAATGAATATTCACATTAAAATTATTTTACCACTCAAAGTCGTTGTCACGTAAAACTTTCGCCCGTATACCGACTTTACAGGCAACCAATTTTTTTTTTAATCGAGCAAAATGAGTCGATTACCATGTTTTCTAGGAAAGGTTTTAGTCGGGCGTGGGAGTAACCTTTAGGTTTCCTCACACCTTTTTCAGTCACCCGAGAGAATTCTGAGGCAGCACACATGTTTCCTACTGTGCCATCGCCCAGGTTGACAAGGTTGCCCATCATCAACAGCCCACATTCGACAATGCTTAACATAGGCCTCTTCAATTCCCTCCCGACTGGTCTCCACCTTGTCGTGGTGGGGGGGCTGAGTACCTCCCGGTAGGGCGCAGGAGGCGCTAGGGAAAAGGTAACACCCAGAGACCGACGACTCTGGGTGCCCTTAGTACTGACTACCGGGGGGAAAACTAAGAGGGACCTATGGAGGGCGCTGCGGGTAGGCCAGGAGGGCCCGCTCAGCAGCGCCAGGAGGGTCTAGGCTTCGGGGGCAGGGGGCTCCTGCTGTCTAACCATGGACCCTCCGGGAAGTCGGCCACACACGCTATGGTCGCAGGGGGAGGTAGGAGGGGCGCGTCCACTGCGCCTCTCTGAGGAGGTCCTCCCGGTTTTGGTCCGGGGGACGTTGGCCGCAGGCGGGGTGTCAGAAGCTGCAACCCAGGTACTGGCCCCCGCCTCTTTCTCAACAAGCGGCGGGCGTCGTCGGAAGATTTTTAGTGGGTATTGCTGCCGGCGGTCGTGTCTGCCGGTGGTGAGTCCCACACCCCCTTTCGGTCCCCCTTTGGCCGGAAGGCAGTGCGTAAATGCATTTTGTTACCGACGTAAAAAAAAAAAAGGCCTCTTCAATTGCACACCACTATAATAACCCAAGACAATCTGAATTTGGAGTCTATCATATCGCTTCGCTCCTTGGGAAAGTGCGTTTACCACTAAAAAAAGGTTTAGAAAAATAGTTGAGTGTAACGTGGTTTGGTAATTTATGAACATAGCTTGAAATGTATAATTATAATATGACCTTTCTTTTGTATGATTAGAATTTATTGTGAGACATTTGAATGCTACTAATTTTAATGGCCGAACAAGCAGAACTTGTTATACTTACTGTTAACACATAACACAAATTTGTTGTAGTAGTCTGTAAGGTGGTGAAACTGGGAAAAAGAAATCTATACACACAATCACGCCTATCTCCCCGATGGGAGACAGAGGAATAATATACGCCCACAATTCGCCAATTGTGATGTTTCCTAGTAATTGGTGGCAAGCCTATTGCCGCTTACCGGCAACTTCCATGATTGCCAGAGCCTCGTCCGTTAATCGGCAGGCACCACTTGCAGGTGAGGGTGGCTTGGGCTCCAAAAATGATGGTAGGTTAAAAAGGTGTATAGGCCTTTTTTTTTTCTTGATTTACGTCGGTAACAAAATACATTAACGCACTGTCTCCCGGCCAAAGAGCGAACGAGAGAGGTGTGTGGGACTCACCACCGGCAGACACGACCGCCAGCAGTAATACCCACTAAAAAATCTTCCGACGACGCCCGCCGCTTGTTGAGAAAGAGGCGGGGGTCAGTATCTGGGTTGCAGCTCTGACACTCCGCTCGCGGCCAACGTCCCCCGGACCAAAACCGGGAGGACCTCCTCAGAGAGACGCAGTGGACGCGCCCCTCCAACTCCTTGTGCGACCATAGCGTGTGTGGCTGACTTCTCGGAGGGTCCATGGTTAGACAGCAGGGGTCCCCTGCCCCCACTGACTAAGACCCTTTTGGCGCTGCTGAATGGTCCCTCCTGGCGCGCCCGGTGCACCCTCCACAGGTACTCAGCCAAGGTGGAGACCAGTCGGGGGGGTTCCCTGTACACCTGAATTAAGTCTGTGGCTTCAAAGTATGATACTTACAGTAAGCTTGTTGAGTACTCTCGTCACTCCGCACTTGGTAGGATCCTGGAGGTCTAACACGAACACTGCAGAACCCCCTTCTATATCCGGCTGGCATTTTTCATATTCTGCAAAAGAATGACGAGTTTAATATTTTTAACTTGACGTAAATCATCTCAGCTCATTCATGTTCCAATACTTTGACGACCGATATGGCGTGGTGGCGAGTATACCCGCTCTCCGCTCCAAGGTCGTGGGTTCGATTCCCACACAGGACAAATATTTGTGTGCATGAACATTTGTTCTGGTCTGGGTGTTTCCCTATGTATATTAAGTATTTATTTACAAATAAAAATGTATTTATGTATGTTTATCCGTTATTTAGTATCCATAACACAAGTTCTTAATGATACTTATCTTGGAACTAAATAATTGGTGTAATTGTTGGAAAATATTTATTTATTTATTTATACTGAGCCTGGTACGTGTGATACCGGTCTAAAAGAGTGCCATCCCCTATCATCTCACGAGGAGTCGTGAAAGTCGACGAACCGGATGATGGGCAGCAGCGTTATCCTGCGTATTGGCTGGAATTGGTTACAGCATCTGGGAACCCTATAAGTATAAGTTTTGAAATAAATAACTTTTTACTTATTTATTTATTTATTTATTTATTTAAATAGGTACACCAACAAGTTCACATGCATACTTTAAACATTTAGCAAAGGTATAGGTTCCGGACTCACATGAGAACCGATAACAGGCGTACACAACATTGTCGATACAGAGCACACATTAATTTACAAAAAATTAAAATAACAAAATCAATTAAAATAAATGAGATGTGACAAAAATGATGTGCAATTAAATTCAACGGAATTGATTACAAATTATACAAATTATAATAATATAAAAACAAAAAATATTCATATATATAACTGTTAATTACTTATATTTAATTTGTTCCAGCACTTTGTGTTTGAATTCCTTTAGACTATCCTTAAAGATATCGATTTCAGCTAACTTATTTATGGTATTATATGCGGAACAGATTCTAGAAAGCGGATAGTGCAGCCCCAAGTTAGTTCTACTGCCAGGAACATGAAATATCGCAGTGCACGCGACTCGCGGATATGTGTGAGGAACCCTGATGCAAATTTGTTGAACAAGATGACAGCATTTAGTTTGACCGCTGATAACTTTGTGAAGAAATAGCAAGTCTGACACAGAGCGGCGCTCACGCAAAGTAAATAACTTAAAAAAAAGCGAGTCTTATGTTATAAGGTTGCCGGTGGTTTATTCCGGGTGTGATAAAAGCCAAATGCCTTGTAAACGCACGTTGTATTGATTCAATTCGTTGTGAAGGTGCGCAATATACAGGATTCCATGCGACACTGGCAAACTCAAGTCTACTGCGGACCAAGGCATTAAACAGAACCATTCTAGTTTCTGGCCGTCTAAATCCACCTGTATTGCGTTTAATAAAACCGAGAAGCTGAGCTGCTTTTTTAGTAACCGCGTCAATGTGAGCAGTGAACTTTAGCTTTGAATCGAGAATCACCCCCAAATCTCGTATTTCATTGACACCTGGCAAAGCAAAGCCGTTTAGATGATAACTAGTGGCAAGTGGATTTCGTTTTTTGGTAAAAGTTATAAGGAAACATTTACTAACATTAAGTGACATGTCATTTTTATCGCACCATAATCCTATATTCAGGAGGTCTCGTTGCAAAAGCTCCGAATCATATGAACTGCCAATGGTTTTATAGATTTTTAAATCATCAGCAAATAGTGAGATATTGCTATGGCTTATGTATGACGTTATATCGTTTACGAACAATAGAAATAATATGGGTCCGAGATGTGATCCCTGCGGAACGCCAGATTTGGCATGGAAAACCCTTGACACATATCCCTTGCAAGCGACAACCTGGGGTCTGTTTGAAAGGTATGACTCAACCCAGCTCAGTAAAGGTGAACCCAGTCCACTCTTTCTAAGCTTGTTTAATAGTATTTTATGACTAACCCTGTCAAAGGCGCCGCAAAAATCGGTGTAAATCGCGTCTACCTGCAGTCCTTTGTCGACCTCAACAGACACAGCAGACACAAAAGATACTAGATTAGTCTCCACAGAACGACCAATTCTAAAACCGTGCTGGAAATCCGAAATGCTATCATCCAGGTGGCTGTACAGTAAGGGATAAACGAGGGATTCAAACAGCTTTGGAAAACAAGACAATATGGAAATGGGTCTATAGTTTTTCACGTTTGATTCATCACCCTTTTTGTGTATAGGAACAATCCGGGCCATCTTCCACACGTCCGGAAACTGACCAGTAGCTAGCGAATGGTTGAAAATTATAGTTAATGGCAATGCTAGCACTGATGCGCATCTTTTAACAAAAAGAGGTGGTATGCTATCAGGTCCAGATCCCTTGGTTGTGTCTATAACTTTTAGTCTCTTAAAAACCTCACGCTCGCTAAAATTCACTGTCGCGAGATGGCGGTCCGATGTACCACTGTCACTGTTAACAGACGGGTTGCTCACAGAGTAGGATGACTCAAAGTGAGTCGCAAAAAGATTAGCGATATCATCACCCAAATGAGCATGTACACCATTTAAAGACAATTGCGCTGGCATGTCAGACCTGCCATTTCGTTTGTCGTTGATAAAACGCCAAAAATGCTTAGGGTTTTTGCGTATATTGGATTCTGTAGCAATCATATAACTACTATTACAAATGATCAGTAATTTGTGACAGCGTTCACTGAACTGCGATCACCAACCCGCCTGCCCAGCGTGCTGATAATGGGCAAATACCCCTAATAGAATGTAATATATTTGGGAAGCCAAGGTTCATGATGATGATAACTAAGCACAGGCCTTTTCTCAAAAACCATGGTGAAATGCATAGGTCATCAACACTACCCAGTTTATAACCAGGACCAACATCGTAACGTCTTATCAGCATTTGATTGCAATTCCGAAGCACAGAAGCGCTCTTTTTCACACCCATCCAAGGACTGACCTTTTTTATTGTTTACATCAGTAACATACGACAGCAGTTACACTCATTAAAAATCTTTTAACGACGCCCTCCGCTTGTGGAGAAAGGAGCGGGGGGCCAGTACCTAGGTGATGACAGATGCATAATATATGCCCACAATTCGCCAATTGTGATGTTTCCTAGTAATTGGTGGCGAGCCTATTGCCACTTACCGGCAACTTCCATGTTTGCCAGAGCCTCGTCAAAAATGGTGGTAGGTAAAAAAGGTGTACAGGCCTTTTTTTTCTTGATTTACGTCGATAACAAAATACATTAACGCACTGTCTCCCGGCCAAAGAGCGACCGAGAGAGGTGTGTGGGAATCACTACCGGCAGACACGACCGCCAGCAGTAATACCCACTAAAAATCTTCCGACGACGCTCGCCGCTTGTTAAGAAAGAGGCGGGGGTTAGTATCTGGGTTGCAGCTCTGACACCCCGCCCGTGGACAACGTTCCCCGGGCCAAAACCGGGAGGACCTCCTCAGAGAGGCGCAATAGACGCGCCCTATCTACCTCCTTGTGTGACCATAGCGTTTGTGTGACTTCTTGGAGGGTATATGATTAGACAGCAGGGGTCCCCTGCTCCCAAACCCTAACACCCTCCTGGTGCTGTTTGGCAGGCTCCTTGCCCGCCCACTGTGCTTTCCGCAGGTTCCTCTTAGTTGCCCCACCCGATAGACAGTTCTAAGGGCACCCAGAGCGGGCTCCTCCGCCCTACGAAGTACTAAGACCCCCCTCCACGACAAGGTGCAGACCAGTCGGGGGGAACCAAAGGATTAACCTTAGTGAACTCTGCTATGAAGCGACTGCCGTGTTACATGATTCTATGGTGAAACCAGCTGTCAAAAAATGTAAAGAATATTTATTTCTTACCTTTCATTTGGTCTAAATAAGATATTTTTCTGTCGCCGTCCATTGGTACAGTCACCTTCATAATCTCTTGAGTACATTCTGTCAGCGCTTCAGATCCTGAAAACAAGAAAGGGTTGTATTTAGTTGTAAATCTACTAACATTATTGATTTTTACACAAAAATACTAAAGTACAACTATAAATAATTACTTACAAAAAATACACAGTATAGCGTCATGTTTTCAGTTATGTTTATTTTTTATAAAATTTGTGATATTTCGAACATTAATGTGTAATAAAGGCTAAGTGTTTATGAACGTACATAAGTGTTGGTAAGTAAAACTAAACAGTGCAATATAACTTTTCAAATTCTCTCAAGAAGTCCATGTGAGATCTCAGTATAGTCCCACATCTTTACTGAGGACTCAAGGAGCTTAGGGGAGGGCATCTTATATACCATTTATCATCCTTATCACCACTCATTCTCATTTACTATGATTCATATGTTATTAACATATATTTTACTTGACCCTGGCTGAATGTGCTAAACGCACGAAGCTATATTTAAAAGAAAACAAAACAAAAATACTACACATAAATTTCTAAGGCGGATTTTCTTTTATTTTCTAAAATTTGTGATATTTCTAACATTAATGTCAAGTGTTTGTGAATATACATAAGTGTTGGTAAATCAAAAAAAGCAGTTTATCACTTTTCTTATTCTCTCAAGGAGTCCATGTGAGATCTCAGTATAGTCCCACATCTTTACTGAGGACTCAAGGGGCTTAGGGGAGGGTATCTTATTCACCATTTATCATCACTCATTCTCATTTACTATGAATTATATATTATTAATATATCACTTACTTGACACTGGCTAGATGTGCTAGACGCACGAAGCCATTATTTAAAAGAAAAAAAAAGTTTCTATGGTAATATCACAAAGTGAAAACAATTTTAGAGCAGTTACAATGATAAAATGTTATATTACAGAACTCATACCTTGCAGTTTCTATAACATGACTGAAACATTGCCATGTATCTTGATGACAAAGCAAAAACCAGTTCTGATGACCTTTAAATATGTGCATTTGGTGACTATATGTACTTGAGAAATAATACCTGAGATGTATGACATCATACTGTTTGTGTAAAATCATTCGGAAGGTCAAGTGCTTAACTTAGGATTTTTATTACCAATTTGTGGTTACAGCATTACGTTTGAATCTTTGTCATATTGAGGCGCCATTTTAATAAATTTCATACGTTGATGTATTTTCTAGGAAAACGATTATAATTATAATATTATAATTTTTATTTAATCATTTATTACAGTACATACAAAATCAAAAATCAAACCAAGAAATTTGGAAAGTCGTTTTTGAGCAAGACCACTAAGCTCTGGAATTCGCTGCCGGCTTATATGTTTCCTATTTCCTATGATCCCGGGTCTTTTAAGCGGGGCGTGAAACGGCATTTTAGCAGGCCGTCATGAGTGGGTGCGCTTTGTACCGTGCTTATTTCACGGTATCAAGCGCTTTCATTTTTTTTGGACTGCATCTACTGCTTACTATCAGGCAGGATGTAGACATTATGACGTGTCACATTAAAAAAACAACAATACGCTTATTTTGTGGTTCAATGCAAATGCAGACTTAAGTAATGATTAAAGTAAAACAAATAATTGGACAGTAAGTAAAGTAAGTTTCATACAGGCTATTCTAATATGAATGACTTAAAGCATGAATATTGTTATATTATGTTGCATTGTATAGCGTCACAGACAAATGAAGATTGTAACTAACCAATCGATAATTTAAAAGAGCATAGCCTGTGAGTTTCTTGCCAGTTCTTCTTACAGAGCGGTGGCTCGGAACTGGCACTAAGATTCACTTACACTTTAATATTTTTTGTTTTTTTAAATTGTTTGGTTGCAAGTGAATCTAAGCTTCGTGATTTTAGTATAATAATTATATTTTATTTGTTTTTGTTATTTTTTTATAATTTTGACGTTTCAAAGTTTTAATAGTTTATGAAATAAAAAGTATTTTGACTTTGACTTTAAAGCAAACAGATTGAGTGTTAAAGTGCCGAGGTGAGAAAGCTTACAGTAAGTATCAGCGCTGCGTAGAGTAGCCTACTCTGTGCAGCATAAGCTGAGCTTACTCCAGTTGCTTTTAGGATTATGACTATTTTTAATTTTATATTTTGTCATGTTAATGTATTCCTTAAAAGCAATAAATGATTTTTTATTTATTTATTTATTTATCATACTTTGAAGCCACCGACTCAATTCAGGTGTACACGGAACCTACCATCATCTTAGGAGCCCAAGCCAACCTCTCCTGCAAGTGGTGCACCTGCCGATCTACGGACAAGGCTCTAGCAATCAGAAATGTTCCCGGTAAGCGGCAATAAGTTAGCCACCTACATGGTAACAACATTATTACTGGCAAAATGTGTTTTTTTTATATGCCTCTGCCTTTGAGTAAACAAGCGTAAATGTTTGTATGTAACCCCCCCATTTTTACGATGGTCAATATACCGTGGGACCATCAGTTCTTGAGACCTGAATGTATTGTTTTATGTTTTTGCTCACACTGCTAGCTGACCGTCTCGCTTCCTCAGCTCTGACATAGTAAAAACATATAAGTACTACATCTTCATACATACGCACCGAACACAGTTTGAATATGAGCGCTCAAACGTATGCGTCAGCGCACGCACATTTTGATCAGCTTTTAATTAATGAAAATAAATATCTAACTAGCCTTTGCCCGCGACTTCGTTCGCATGGAATAGTGACTTCCGGCAGATTTTCGGTTTTACCCACATAGTTCCCGATCTCGCGGGATTTTTGAGAAGTTCTCGCTCCCGCCGGGATTTTCGGGATAAAAATTATTCTATGTCCTTTCTCAAGGTCCAATCTATGTCTGTACCAAATTTCATACAAATTGATTCAGTAGTTTAGGCATAAAGAAAATACAGACAGACAGAAAAAGTTACTTTCGCATTTATAACATTAGTACACAATAAAATTTATTACACACACTACAATTTGTTACATAATAAAATAAAAAAATATACCTATCCACTTATTAATATTCGCTACATTAAGGTCGGCTTTGGTGTACATCTTATAATTTATGAACTTATTTGTATGAACAAATAAGCAATTAAAAACTTTTGAATTTTTCCAAACTAAAGGTGGGTATAGACTACAACATTTTCGGGAGCATTTCTGTGTAATGTAACGTTCTTACGAATGGTACAATACAGGCAAAAGCTCAGTTTCCAAAGCATTTCCATGTAATGTAACGTTCATGCGAACGCTCGGCGTTATGTCACGGATAAATGCAGACCGCGTGCGTCTTTCATCCCTCTCCCTCCGCGTCACCCCGCAACCGCGCATCGCCCGCACTCATGGCTCGACGAAATGTTACACCAATATGCTCGTTGGTTTATAACAAAGAGGCGAGCGAGCTTGACGTTTAGTTTGTTAAAGGATAATGCACTAGAACGGCTCGTTATTCTGTTACAAGTAAATGTTGTAGTCTATACTCACCTTTAGGTAGTCGTGGCTACGCCGCAGTGCGTAAAACCGCTATGACTATGCATATCGCATGCTTAAAGGAACATCGACCCATTAATAGATAGGTCAGGTTTGAGTAACGTACTTATACAGTCTTTCTATTTCTTACTGATATCGAA
Source organism: Musotima nitidalis (assembly GCA_949126915.1). NCBI lineage: Eukaryota > Metazoa > Arthropoda > Insecta > Lepidoptera > Crambidae > Musotima > Musotima nitidalis. The sequence continues at coordinate 2,685,793 of OX421441.1, forward strand.
TCAATGTTAAGCAAACGTTCAAAACAAAAGCAGAATAACTAATTAATAAATCAGTATCAATTTAATGCGCTTACAAGTAGGACAAGTATTCTTTAGAAGATCTTCTTTTGTGATGTCCCAAATATAGTCTTTTTGAGTTATGTCTATATTCCATTAAGCATGCGATATATTGCGTTTGGATAAACTGGGTGTATGGGAATCCTACCATGACCTTATAAGCGTGCGCTAATCTCACATGCAAATGGTGCACCTGCCGATCAAAGGACGAGGCTCCGAAAAACATTACAGTTCCCCGTCAGCGGCAATAAGCTCGCACCTATTACGTGGGACTATAAATATTACTGGCGAAATGTGTGCATACAGTATGCCTCTGCCTACCCCTACGAGGACACAGGCCTGATTATATGTATGTATATGTGGACAGAAACGGGATGGTTAGTGATTATTGAGGGAGGTCTATGTTCAGAAGTTGGTGGATTGATGTATATAACTCAAGAATCACTGAACGCTAAAAATTGGCGGGGAGGCAGCTCAGATTTCGAATTAATTCTGTCGTACCGCCGAACTCATGGAAATCGAAACAAAATGGCGTTCTCCATTTACCTATTGGTCTGTCACGGACTAAAGGTCATGAACGAGAGGTGGCTGTCGGCAGATTCCCCGGTACGGATTAATGAACGTAAACAAAGTTTGATCTAGATGGATTACCGGTAATCCATCGAATTCGGCGGTAGGCCCCCTGAACCTGGAGATGGACATATGATACAAGATATTTTCGTCCCGTTCCCGTGAAACAAAACGCAACTGACATAATTATAATAACTAAACGAAAACTTTCTACTATATATAGCTGAAGTGAATAAATATTTTCAGACAATTACACCAATTATTTAGTTCCAAAATAAGTATCATTAAAAACTTGTATTATGGATACTAAATAACAGATAAACATACATAAATTCTTTTTTTCGTACATATATACGTAATATCCTTAGGACCAGAATCCAGGCCATAAGTTGCAAACAACGTTTCATTTTTCCACGGAAAATTGATTTAAAGAAGTATCTGTAAGTCACCCGAACAAAGTCGCAGGAGAGCGCTGGTATACGAATAAACTCCAAGCTGTGCGGTTATTATGAGATGGTCTACTTATTTGTGTCTACTATGACAATGGTCGCGTGTGAATTTCTTTGGCCGCAGCCTGCTTCATCTTCAAAGCAATACCAATTCAAATACATAACATTGGTGTTGTACCTAATACATAATCTTACGGCCTATATCCAAATTATTGATGGGCACTTTCAAATCATAGGCTTTGACTTAAGTTGTATTTACCCAGAATACGCATCTACCTTTAAGGAACTATTTTCTGTAAAAAATGTTGGAAAAAATGTTGACTTAAGTGGTTTTTGAAATGAGCGATTAAAACCACAACAGACGGATAAACTGGCAAACCTTGACAAATTCTGACAAAGAACCCATTTGCTTTTTATTCTTTATTATTGTAACGCTCATATCTCTTTCATTGTTGTTAAAATAATATCGAATTTCAATTTTGTGTGTGAATGTTTGACGAATCTAAATGATCATGTTGATCTTTTCTTTCTTTCTTTTAAATAATGGCTTCGTGCGTCTAGCACATTTAGCCAGTGTCAAATACGTGATATATTAATAATATATAATTCATAGTAAATGAGAATGAAAGATGATAAAGATGATAAATGAGATACCCTCCCCTAAGCCCCTTGAGTCACCAGTAAAGATGTGGGACTATACTGAGATCTCACATGGACTCCTTGAGAGAATTTGAAAAGTGATGTTGCACTGCTTTGTTTGGTTTACCAACACTCATGTATATTCACAAACACTTAACGGTTAAAAATCCACCGTTATTACACATTAATCTTCGAAATGTCACAAATTTTAGAAAATAAAACAAAACTACAAATATGACGCTTCACTTTCCTGCCAAGAAGTCCACATACATACCTATATAAAGTTTCTGCCAACCCCAAAGGTAAAATATTTTCTTTTGTTTCGAACTTTTTTGAATTTTTGTTTTGAAATTTGATTGGAAAATTTGAGACAACAATTGAAATAAAAATAAAAATTACATATACTTTATTGTATTTAAGATCAACATGGGAGTTCTTGGCCGGAAAGTGAGGCAGTTTTGTTTATTTTCTAAAATTTGTGATATTTCGAATATTAATGTGTAATAACGTTGGATTATTAACCGTTAAGTGTTTGTGAACGTACATAAGTGTTGGTAAATGAAACAAAACAGTGCAACATCACTTTTCAAATGCTCTCAAGGAGTCCATGTGAGATCTCAGTATAGTCCCACATCTTTACTGAGGACTCAAGGGGCTTAGGGGAGGGTATCTCATTTACCATCTTTATCATCACCCATTTTTATATACTAATAGATTATCTCTTTTACTATTGATATTACACTTACTTGACACTGGCTAAATGTGCTGGACGCACGAAGCCATTATTAAAAAGATAGAAAGAAACATTTGATACAACTATTTACATACATACCATGTAAATAGTTGTATCAAAATTCATTTTTAGCACACAGATCTCTGGATGAATCATGTCAAAAGGTGAGAACCCCTTAGTCACCTTCTACGACAATCTTGGACAAGATATCATCTTCTTAGCCCATAAACGTCCCACTACTGAGCACGAGCCTCCTCTCACATACCAAGGTGCGAGGGTATTGGGTCATACTCCACCACGCTGACCCAGTGCGGATTGGCGGAGGCAGGTGTATGGCGTCCTGCTGTTAGAATTTATCAAGCCGCCCAATTAGGCCTCTAACATGGCTTATCGACTACATTTAGTGATAACCGGGACCAACCGGGACCAACCGGGCAAGGTATGGTGGTAGAATTTTTAGGAGATAGTGTTACGTATGCGACACTTGGATCAGACAGTGAGCTGATGGGGCGAAGGATATCGAAATGTATTTATCAGTATTTATGTGTTTTGTCAATCGTCAAATTCAGCTCGATTGGGTTGCGTTCGGGAACCTGTCCAATATCTTCTCGTCAAAAATACCTCAGTGTCTCAAGAAGAAAGCCTTCGACCAGTGTGTGTTGCCAGCGATGACGTACGATACTGAGACTTGGTGCCTGACTATGGGCCTCATTAGAAAGCTCGAACTCGCTCAGCGTGCAATGGAACATTGCAGGCTCAAAAAGAAAAATGAATGGTTATTACCGACCAATATGGCGTGGAGGTCAGTATACCTACACTTCACTCCTGAGGTCGTGGGTTCGATTCCCACACAGGACAAATCTTTGTGTGCATGAACATGAATATTTGTTCTGGTCTGGGTGTTCTCCTATGTATATTAAGTATGTATTTACAAAAAAAAAAGTATTTAAGTATGTTTATCCGTTGTTTAGTATTAATTACACAAGTTCTTAATGATACTTATCTTGAAACTAAATAATTGGTGTAATTGTCAGAAAATATTTATTTATGTATTTATTAGTCAGTACAAGTCTGACACACCCTTCCGCTTCACCCGCAGCGGGAGACGGTTATTTCATGATTCCATCCGAATAAAAAAAGGAAAAACATGAGCCGGTAGCGAATTCCAGAGCTAATGATCTCACTCAGGAACGACGTGCCAAATTTCTATGAGCTAAAAGTTAACTATGCTACAACTATAGATAGATATATACTTTTTATTGACAAAAAGGCAAAGACAAAGTCAAAAGTTATGTATTTCATTACTTGAAAATGTCAAAATTAAATATAAAAATCAATCAAAATATTATTAAACTGAAATCACGAAGCTTAGATTCACTTATATGCAACAAAACATTTTACAAACAAAAAATATTTAAGTGTAAGTGAGAAATAAAACATACCTAAGTGCCAGTTCCAAAACCACCGCTCTGTAAGAAGAACTGGCAAGAAACTCTGCTCTTTTAAATTTATCAATTGGTTTGGTACTTGAATTACAATCTTCATTTGTCTGTGAAGCTATACAATGCAATATAATATAACATTAACAATATTCATGTTTTAAGTCATTCATATTAGAATAGCCTGTATGAAACGGCAGTTTAATCCCAAGCATTTTTATCTGACATATAGTCTTTGATAGAATATTATCCCTTTGAAGACAGCTTGCGTTTTATTGTTAATTTAAATTTATTTAGGCTTAATTTCTGTATATTGCTTGGGATTTTATTGTAGAATCGCACACATTGACCTTTAAATAATTTGTTTATTATTTGGAGCCTAGTGGCAGGTACAACTAATTTATGCTTATTCCTTGCGTAAAAAAAAATAAAAAGAACTTGAAACTACCGGTACAAATAATTATTAATCTGTTTTACATAGTTGTAGTAGGTTTTCAGTCTACCCCAAATGGGATTACATGTATCTATACATAAGATCATTTATGTGTACATAAGATCATGTGCACTCTACGCATAAATCTTGGTTTCCTCAAATCAGTGAGCATTCTTCATGACTTTAATTACATATAAAACAAAACGAGCGAAACCACAGAGCGTGACTAGTATGTTCCTTGAACCGTGAAGGAGCCAGACGGTTTATTAAGTGCTAGTTTATGCATGCTTTTGTTTAGTCATCGATTTAAAATGATCTAGGATAGTGTGTGTACGAAGTAAAAATTTAAAAAAGTTTAGATTATAGTTTTATATGATTATGATTTATGACTGGCGGTGCCGCGCGCGCGCACGCAGCTGCTGAGCAAGTCGCCTCTCACGCATACGCTTCACACCCTCAATAACATAGCTGAGCAGTTAGATATATTTCAATGTTCTCTGGGCGAATTTCTTCGAAATTTACGCTCTTTTATATGTGTTATAGTGTATAAAAATTTATTATTCATATATTATCTTGTCTATTGTATTGGGCCAATACCTGTAAAAATAGATTTAAGTTTGGAAATAAATAAACAATTTTTTTAAATTTTACCACAGTTGGAAGACATCTTCTATTTATAGTTTTAAGTTAAGGTAGTTTATTTAAGTTGTTTAGGTACTATATATTTTTGCTGTAAATAAGACTATTGTATTAAATAAGAAAAACATAAAAATTAAATTATGTTTACAATATAACTGAAATTCATCCAAATCTGGTTAAGCTAGTAAGCAGACCTTATTTTAACAAAACGTATTTACGCAAAGCCTGAGGAGTGTGTGCGACTCAGCAGCTGCAGACACGACCGCCAAAAGTAGATAGATAGATAGAAAAAAGAATTTGTACACAAAATTAAAAATAATACAAGAAAACAATTGCAAAAGAAAAGCAATTGGCGGCCTTATCGCTTACAGCAGTTTCTTCCAGACAACCTTAGGATGGAGAGTGATTAAAATTAAATAAAAACCGGGGGTGTAGAAAAAAATAAAAATACATAGTTATATTTTGATGAACAAAAAAATAAATAAATACTATTACTTAAATAAAATAAACCTACATACATAAATACGTACATGACATAGGAACACTGAGCAGCAGGACATTACTTCTGTGAATGGAAAAGCTTCTTAATCTCAATTTTGAACACGTTTTAATGATTGCGCTTGTCTTATAGTAACTGGGAGAGAATTCCAGAGACGAGCAGCTTGTACAGGAAAAGAAGAATCGTAAAAAGAAGTGACATGTGGCGGAATCCCAAGGCTCAGACTCTCTGATGACCGCAATTAACGCGAATGTGAGCAGTGAAGGAGGTGAAAGTTTTCTTTAAGATAGTGCGGGTAAGTGGGATTGTGCAAAATGTTAAAAAGAAGAGATAGAATGTGAGTATTCCGGCGGAGACGAATAGGAAGCCACTTGAGAATAGAACGGTAATAAGATACATGATCATATTTGCGCAAGCCAAATATGAACCTGACACAAAAATTTTGAAGACGATCAAGTTTATTTAGCTGGTCCTCCGTGAGATCAATAAAGCAGGCGTCGGCGTAATCAAGAACGGGAAGGAGCAGAGACGACAAACCCTCCCGCTCCACCCTCAGCGGGAGAAGGTCATTAAAAGATTTTCGATCCAAAATAAAAAAAAAGACCCTGGGCAGAAGCCCAGGATGCATCCAGAAGGATGTTGAAGGATTTGAAAGAAATAAAGAAAAATATTGAATCAATACAAGTTGCTTGATAAAAAAAATAACATAAAATAAGTACAAAATATAGTTAACACAAATCAAGAATAATAAGAACTTAAGTGAATGAGGAACTCAACTTGTATTGAAATGGTGCCCACTCAGCATATTGTCGAACATCACAGAGATGTCGCGACGCTGATCTTCCGTGGAATTTCTGAGATTATTTATTATTTATTTATTTAATACACACACAGAACTACACATATAGAAAAACTAAAAACTAAGAACCATTGGGTACAGGGCAATTCAATTCAATTTTTTTTGTTGCACTCCATAATGTTTTACATAAGGTCTTACATCTACACAAGTTACAATTATGAACCCTGTTGGGCACGGCAAACTTAAGAGAGAGGAAGCATACTAGGTCCTTTTTTACAATTTTACGTAAAGATTAAATAGTTCACAACACACAGCTCATTCCAAAAAGAAATATCTTCCCGCTGGCCCGCGATAGGAAAAACCTAAGGTAAAACAGGGGGCCTACCGCCGAATTCGATGGATTACCGGTAATCCATCTAGATCAAACTTTGTTTTCCGTTCATTAATCCGTACCGGGGAATCTGCCGACAGACACCTCTCGTTCATGACCTTCAGTCCGTAACAGACCAATAGGTAAATGGAGAACGCCATTTTGTTTCGATTTCCATGAGTTCAACGGTACGACAGAATCAATTCGAAATCCATTTTGCCTTATAATCGATTGCCATCGAACTCGGCGGTAGGCCCCCAGGATAGCATGTGCGTTGTAATATAATAAACACAGAGAAAAACTATAGTAAACTATAGTAACATAAAGTGTAAACAAAGTAAAAAAACCTAACAATATGACAAAAAGTGAACTTTTAAATGTTTTTTAAGAGAAGCAACGCTAGGGTAATTCTGAACGTGCAAGGGCAAATCATTCCATAACCTGACTGCATGAACTGAGAAGGAATTACCCACTATTAACATTTTTTTTAGTTATTAGTATACTGAAGAGACTGTTTGTTTGTTAATGTCAATTTTCTTTATTTACGGTTTTTGATGAATATTTATGCGCAATCGATGCACGAAATCGAAGCGCTCGTAGCTCCGCGATGCTCGGTGGTCGGAAACGATTACCGAAGTAAAGCAGAGTTTACAGAGGTCAGTCCTTGGATGGGTGACCGTTTGTGTGGCATTTGATATCGAGCGCTTCCGTGCTTCGGAAGGCACGTTAAGCCGTTGGTCCCGGTTATCACTAAATGTGGTAGTCGTTAAGCCATGTTAGAGGCCTAATTGAGCGGCTTGAAAAATTCTAACAGCAGGACGCCATACACCTGCCTCCGCCCATCCGCATTGGGTCCGCGTGGTGGAGTATGACCCAATACCCTCGCACCTTGGTATGTGAGAGGAGGCTTGTGCTCAGTAGTGGGACGTTAATGGGCTGAGATGATGATGCACGAAATCAACCTGGAATCCCATCTGCCGCGGGTGCGGCTACGCCTTGCAAGGTTTCTGGAAAACAGCGACATCCACCGTCCCCTTAATGCATGGCCATTACAATTTTTTTAGTACTCACGTCTGCGCGAGTTTTATCTAATTAATATTCTAAAAGCATTCTTAAGTCACACGCCGCCATATTGATTTTAAAACTGTTTTTAGGTTATGCGCTGGGAGTCATTTATTACGTTACGGCTCTAAATCGACTTGTATAGTGTAATCTCAGCCCATTAACGACCCTCTACTGATGTCGGGCCAAGGTACAAATACAAAATATTTTATTTCATCAAAAGGTGAGAGGGATCCTGGTCATACTCCACCACGCAGACCCAGTACGTGTGGCGTCCAGCGGGTGGGGTGCCAGAAGCTACAAAACCAGGCTCTGGCCCCTCGCCCCTTCTTAACAGCGGTGGGCGTCGTCTGAAGTTATTTAGTGGGTAGGACTGCGGTAGTCGCGTCTGCGGCAGTTAGCCCCACACTCCCCTTTCGGTCCCCCTATTAGCCGGAGGCAGTGCGTAAACAGCCAGCAACGAAAATTAAAAAAAAAGTGTTTTGGCGTCCTGCTGTTAGACCTTTTCAGCCCATGTGTTCTTATATTTGCTTAACGACTACTGCATACCATATCGAAGCACAGAGGCGCTAGATAACAAATGTCACACAATCGGTCACCCATCCACGGCCTGACCTATATGAACAGCACTTAACTTTATTGATCTATTCCAAACACATTCTCTCGCGGCGCTATGAGCTATAATTAAAAATTCCAAGCTCATTGTATCATAATTAATTAATTATTATTCTCTAGTCGCCCGCCATATTGATTTTAGAACAGTTTTTTAGGTTATGCACTGAATGCCATGGCCGACAGTCTGGGTGATGTCACTGCGTCTGCTTAAAATGTATTGTGTAACTTAATTTTCTGGAGTTTTGGCGCTGGTGTGGCGCGTGGCAGTATTTATTTATATATTTATTTATTCTTCATTGAATAAGAAATTTATGATTGTTATATTAGAATCCTCTAATCAATTTTTTTCGTACCAGTTACTGGTGAAATATGCGAACGGTATTAAATTTTAAGACCACTTATGTACCATATTTCATGTAAAATAAAAAGCCTTTGTCTTTCATAAACTAGTGGAAATTCGTGTTTTTATATTAAAGTTATAGTAAAGTGGATAGGAATTCTCCTTGTTTTCTACTCACCTTTATACCCTAATTTTCAATTACATATTATACAATGGCTTGATCCGTGCCTCGGAAAGATTAACTTGAGTTAACGACTACCACATGAGACAAATCTTTGTGTGCATGAACATGAATATTTGGTCTAGTCTGGGTGTTTCCCTATTTATATTACGTATGTATTTTTTACACAAAACAAAAAGTATTTATGCATGTTTATCCGTTACTTAGTACCTATCCATAACACAAGTTCTTAATGATACTTATCTCAAACTAAATGATTGGTGTATTTGGTGTATTTCTTAGAACATGTCAAAAATTATTCAAAAGTATTTAAAAGGGTGTGTGTAATGGCCAAATCCTTGTTCACAAAAAATAAAATATTGACATCCAGTAACAAAATTAAAGCAACTTGGAACGCTATAAGTCGCGAATCAGGAAAGTGTAAACCACGTGATAATAACTACGCTCTTAAGGAGGATCAGGGAGTCGTTAATGATAATACAGCAATTGCAAACATATTTGATGAATACTTTGCTAAGATTCCTGCACTGACCACTTTTGAGCTGAAATCTTCACCGTCCACTGCCTTAGCTGTGCTTGAGAAATCCTTGCCTAATTATAGTTCCACATTTAAGTTCCATCATATTCATCAATTAGACATAATTAAAACTTTTGGATCTATTAAGTTAAAGAATACTGGCGATCTGTGGGATATGTCTGTTAAAGTTATTAAGACTATCTTGGATTCTATTGCTCCTTATCTAGCAGAATTATTTAACAAGTGCGTCGATGAAGGGACTTTCCCCGATCTTATGAAACTTAGTAAAGTCATACCTCTGTTTAAGACTGGCTCAAAGGAGGATAAAAGTAACTATAGACCAATTTCAATTTTACCAACTTTAAGTAAAGTTTTTGAAAAAATTATCTTAGATCAGTTATCTGCATACTTTTATGTAAATGAACTTTTGCACAGTCAACAATATGGTTTCATGAAGGGTCGTTCTACAGCTGATGCTGGTGCTGCGTTACTACAGCATATTTATGATGCCTGGGAGAGGTCGCAAAACGCCATAGGAGTGTTTTGTGACTTATCGAAGGCTTTTGACTGCGTTGACCACGGTACCCTTATTCTTAAGCTTAATTTCTATGGCGTGTGTGATTTGGCTCAGAAGTTGATAGTTTCATATCTTACATCTAGATTTCAAAAAGTAGATATTAATGGCGCTAAATCATCTGGTTCGTGTATACAGATGGGCGTTCCTCAAGGCTCAATCTTAGGCCCATTTTTGTTTCTGGTGTATATAAATGATCTTCCTTTCTTTATTAGTAGAAAGTGTGAAATGGTGTTATTTGCAGATGACACATCAATAATATTTAAAACTAACAGAAATAAAAATAATTATGACGATGTAAATAGTGCACTTTCAGAGTTGCTTCACTGGTTTACTGTTAATAATCTTCAGTTGAATGCTAAAAAAACTAAATGTGTTAATTTTTCACTACCCAATGTAAGAGATGTTGAAACCAATATAGAATTGAATGGTCAGAGGTTGGAAATGGTCGATTCAACCTTATTTCTAGGTGTAACACTAGATAAACACCTTCAATGGGGCCCACATATCGAAAGCCTTTCTGGTAAACTGAGTTCTGCCGCATATGCGATTCGAAAAATTCGTGAGATAACGGATGTCGAAACTGCTAGAATTGTTTATTTTAGCTATTTTCACAGTTTGATGTCCTACGGTATTTTATTGTGGGGATCTGCCGCTGAAATTGAGACTATTTTCATTTTACAGAAACGAGCTATACGTTTTATTTATAAACTACGGTCTAGATCATCCCTTAGAGAGTTGTTTCGGGAAATTGGTATTTTAACTACTGCCTCGCAGTTTATCTTTAACTGTATTTTGTTTGTGCGGAAAAATATAAATAATTATTCTAAGCGCTGTGAACGTCACAGCTTTAACACACGAAATAAAAATAAACTGTTAAATCCATTTCTAAGACTCCAAAAAATTCGGAAGTCTTTTATGGGGCAAGGTATGAAATACTACAACAAAATTCCGCATGATATATTGGATTTGCCCTTAAACAAATTTAAAGTAGCTATTAAAGAAACATTGATTAAGAAAGCATACTATTGTACGCAAGATTATATAAATGATAAGACGGCATGGCTGTAAATTGTATCTATCATAGAACAAACAATTTTGTGGTCTGCGGCTGTTTGATTTTTATAATATTATTGTTATTTCTGCTACTTTAATAGTACAAATGTGTACAAATATTTTTATTTTGTGGCTTGAGTATGTCATGCACACTTAAATGTCTCTGGGGTGGCGGCGTTATGCGTCGGGTCGTTACATTCCCTAAAATATGGTTGAGTGAAACGATGGCTGGTTCATTCGTCATACTCGTGAACGAGTGCTGCTTGTGGGGACTGGTCTGCTCTTGTCTACTATTTTTATTTGTAATTAAAGATTTAGCTAACTGAGAAAAGTTAATATTATTTTTAATCTGATAGCTGCACACACAATTTTTGTTGTCCTATCATTCTCCTAAATGATGTTTTTGATTAGGAACGCATAGTATTGTTCAAATGATTATATAGATATTAAGACTGAATTGCTGTAAATGATATCTTTCATAAGACCAAAAATATTTGTGGTTTGCAGCACATTTAATTAATATAATGTTATTTTTGTTAAAATTTGTTTATCCTGTAGCTTGAGTATGTCATGCTCACTCAAATGTCTTTGCGGTGGTGGCGTCATGCGTCGGGTCGTTGCGTTCCCTAAAATATGGTTGAGCGAAACGATGGCTGGTTCATGCGTCATACTCGTGAACGGGTGCCACCAGTGAGGACTGGTCTGCTCATGTCTACTATGTTTATTCGTACTCATACTCGTATAACTTAAAATAAAAAGTTATTTTCTTCTTTTATTTTAAATCATGTGACTGCAGAACACATGTTTTTGTAGATTTGTCAAATTGTTTTACTACTAAGTACATATTCTTGTAACTGGCGGGAGAAAAAACTAACCTTGACGATTTTCTTGCCCGTTCTTTTACGATCAAGCTCCCGCCCGCAGTGAATGGGCGCGCTAGTTTTTAAGTTTTGACGTTCATAAGAGCTCTTTTGAGCCAAACTTGAATAAATGAATATGAATTTGAATTTGAATTTATGTGTCAGAAAATAAAATGTAGGGATGGTAACCGAATTCAATATAATAAGTTACCAAACTCAATGAGAGAGCTTAGTTTACCCATATTCAAAATAAAACTACAGTTATGGCTTAAAACTAAATGTTTTTATTCATTCGCAGAATATTTTAACACTAAAATTGTAATTATATAATTTGATATTATTTGTTATTTTGACATAAATTTTATTTTATTATGACTATTACAATGACTTTTTAATTCTTCTTATTGACATTCACACGCCCTGCGTTTGGCAAAATAGATGTTCTTTTATATACGAAAACCACCTCATGTTACTCTTTTTTATGTGAATAAATTATTTAATTTAATTTAATTTCATTTCATTTCAAATTCAGCAGGTCCCAGGTGTCAGCCCTAGTGCACCTATGACCTTTTCAAAGTTATGTGCGTAGTTATGCGCCTCGGGAAGCACGTTAAGCCGTTGGCCCCGGCTGTCAAGAACATCTATGGCAGCCGTTATTAGGAAGTCAGTGCCTTCTAACAGACTGACAGCCGGTTTAACCATAGAATGATGTTTCCCTCTGGGTTGCGGAGGTCAGACGGTCGCTCCACGTAATAACTGAAATTTAGTCAAATCTGGTTGAACCAGTGAGCAAACGCTCCCCCCCGAACAGGTCTCTTCGAACCTTGGCGTGGTGGAGGGGGCTGAGTACCTGAGTTTTTTTCAACAAGCGGCGGGCGTCGTCGGAAGATTTTTAGTGGGTATTACTGCTGGCAGTCGCGTCTGCCGGTGGTGAGTCCCACACCCCCTTTCGGTCCCCATTTGGCCGGAAGGTAGTGCGTAAACGATTTTATTACCGACGTAAAACAAAAAAAAAAGTGAGCACATCCTGGGCCCTAAGCTTAAGTCTAGGGCCACCGGGATAATGCTAGGATATGGTAACTATGACTTTCCGTGTGGATCCTAGTCAGCTCACCTGGAGACTTCAATTACATATTATACAATGCAATCGAATCACTTATAAGCGGTGACGACTCGCACTTGACTGGTGTTTTCAATGTCATCTAAGTTAATACTCACGACACGTAGCCCGCCAGACGGCAAGCGGTAATTTTGCGACCGATATGGCACGACCTGAATTCGATTCCCGCACAGGACAAATATTTGAGTCCATGATTATTTAAGTCTTTGTTTTGCCTATTTGCTATATACTTCATACTCTGCGTTTTTGATTATTAAGAGGGAAGATTTGTATTATTAAGAGGGAAGATTTGTATTATTAAGAGGGAAGATTTGTATTATTAAGAGGGAAGATTTGTATTATTAAGAGGGAAGATTTGTATTATTAAGAGGGAAGATTTGTATTATTAAGAGGGAAGATTTGTATTATTAAGAGGGAAGATTTGTATTATTAAGAGGGAAGATTTGTATTTTTATATCGTCAGTTTAATTTACAAACTGCGTAACTCCAAAAAATATAAAATTCAACTTTTCATGCCATCTAGTGTAAAGTTTCAAGATCTATCGTTTGGAATATCTCTCGTACATATATACATACATACATTCACGCCTATTTCCCCGAAGGGGTAGGCAGAGGCATATTATACGCCCACACTTCACCAATTATATTGTTGGTCCCACGTAATAGGTGGCCTAAAGTAAAGTAAAGTAAAGTAAAAAAAATATTTATTTCATAAACTATTATACATAGTACTTAAAAATGTCATAATTAAAATTAAAAAAAAAAAAATCGAACTATTATTACACTAAATCACGAAGATTAGATTCACTTACATGCAACAAAACAATTTAAAAACAAAAAATAATTAAGTGTAAGCGAATCTAAGTGCAGTTCCGAGCCACCGCACTGTAAGAAGAACTGGCAAGAAACTCACAGGCTATGCTCTTTTAAATATATCCATTGGTTTGGTACTACCTATACCTATTGCCGCTTATCTGGCACTGTTATATTCGCCAGAGCCTCGTCCGTTGATCGGCAGGTGCACCACTTGCAGGTGAGGTTGGCTTGGGCTTCTTAGGTCTTCGTAGGATTCATATCTCTCATGTCCCATGAATTAATATGTCATCAGTTATGAATGAATTGGATTAACATCTATATTCAATTTCTTGCATAACGGAAGACCAGCGCCGTAATGGACCTCAACTGCAGCATATGCTGAGTGGAGAAAGAGTCGCCGGCCTCTGGGTTACCTTTTGCCCAGCGGCTCCTACGCTGTACCGGGAGATACTCACACCCCCAACACTTCAAGGTGGAGACCAGCCCGAAGGGAAGGGGGCTTTTCACCTTCGAGTGGTGACAATTGTTTTACCAGTGCGGAGGGGAAGTGATCTGTATCATTGGACCTTCTAGTCACACTCGTATTTGAACACATATGTATAATAAAGGATAATAATATTAGTAAAGACAGATAGAGAAATCCAGGAAACGGAATGTTCGTATCGCATGCCGAAGTCAGTCACGCAATAGATGTTTAATCATTTATTTACGTCTATTTTGAGAATATTCGCAAGGTCCCAACGATAATGCCTATATTCGGATAAGCCACAACACATCATTGTTCAGGCGATGGTTGGTCTAATTCATAAGACTGCAGCGAGATTACACTTAAGTGTTCATTAACGTCTTAGTACTCTCCTAGTCCTCCTCTCTTCTAAGTTGCCATACCCTACAGGGTCCATATTGTATCTGTGATATTATAAATAACATCTTTGTAACATATGGAGTGCAATAAAGACATTGAGTATTGAGTATAGTAATAATAATATTTTTGACAATTACACCAATTATTTAGTTCCAAGATAAGTATCATTAAGAACTTGTGTTATGGATACTATACAACGTATAAACATACTTAAATACTTTTTTTTTTTTGTAAATATATACTTATAAAATAATATATATATATATGTCACCGTAAAATTGTAAATAACGTTAAATTATAATCTATCCCGCGATATTGTAATCTGTCGAAAAATTGTGATCCGAAACAAACTGCTCACAATTTAACGCATTATTTTTCGATAGATTATAATCTATCAAAGACAAACCGTTAAATCACAATCTATCGCGCGGTAAATTGTCAACTGTTTAAAGCCTGTCCATAATTGGCTGGTCTTGCCATCAAGACCAGCCAACCACTCTCTTTTTTATTATTTAACTGCACTTCTTTAGGTTATCACAGGTCCGTTAACACTCCCTACAACTTATAATAATACAATGCGTTATTATTATTAACACGAAATCTGTTTTAAATCACCAAAACACTGTTTGTTTACATTTCACAACAAATGAATTTGACTAATAACAACCGAAGATGGCGACGACGGGCGGCTGAGCGGGGAACATGAATTTCAACCAATCAGAGCGCGAGGTGCGTTCTGTCGCATGCCATTTTACAATCTGACGGTTTGTCATCGATAGATTATAATCTATCGAAAAATAATGCGTTAAATTGTGAGCAGTTTGTTTCGGATCACAATTTTTCGACAGATTACAATATCGCGGGATAGATTATAATTTAACGTTATTTACAATTTTACGGTGACATATATATACACTCCTGAGGTCGTGGGTTCGATTCCCACACGGGACAAATCTTTGTGTGCATGCACATGAATATTTGTTCTGGTCTGGGTGTTTTCCTATGTATATTAAGTATGTGTTTACAAAAGAAAAAGGATTTATGTATGTGTATCCGTTATTTAGTATACATTACACAAGTTCTTATCTTGGAACTAAATAATTGGTGTAAGTGTGAGACATATTTAATATCTATTACTCGTCGACCTAGACTGATCGTCATAGCAACACAGATTTGCAAACTGAAGTGGAAATAAATAAATAAAATATACTTTATTGTCTTTATAATCAACACGATCACTTAGATTCGTCAAACATTTACACACAAAATGGAAATTCGATTTATTTTTTTAACAACAATGAAAGAGATATGAGCGGTACTATAATAAAGAAATAAAAGCAAATAGGTTCTTTGTCAGTTTATCTGTCTGTTGTGGTTTTTCTCAAGATTTGTTAGTCTGTCGGTGACTCTTATCGGGGGGGATCTGTCAGTCAGCCTGTCGTGATTCTAAAGGAGGGAGGGGATTGTCCGTCAGTCAGTCAGTCTGTCGGTGACTCTAACGAGGGTTCTAAAAAGGCAACGAGATTGAGAAGAATGCCTCAAGAAACTTATTGGGCGGGGCACAAAGCACGAAGAACCGACAACCTACAAGGCGTTTAGTTTTTCAATGGCGACCGCGAACTGAGAAACTTAATAGAGGCCGGCCTCCCACCCGATGATTGCAGACAGCTCAAGATTAATCCACGTGGAAAGCAATTAAGGGCAATAAATAATAAATAAATTATTCTAACACTTACACCAATTATTTAGTTCCAAGATAAGTATCATTAAGAACTTGTGTTATGGATACTAAATAACAGATAAACATACATAAATACTTTTTATTTTGTAAATACATACTTAATATACATAGGAAAACACCCAGACCACATCAAATATTCATATTCATGCACACAAAGATTTGTCCTATATGGGAATCGAACCCACGACCTCTGGAGTGAAGTGCAGGTATACTGACCTCCACGCCAGATCGGTCGTCAGTGTTACTGATGATCTTCAAATCAGACCCTAATAATGAGCATTTAGATTTTTATCTAATTAAGCTTTTGCTTATGCCTTGTACCACACTCCTACATACTAAACCTTCCTCACTAAAGCCGGCCACAAGCTCGGGTGATAAATCTCGCAGACTTTTAGTGCTTTTAGAGTCGCACTTCAATACTGAGTATTAATTGAGTGAGCCTCTGTACAGTAGCCTCTTTGGTTCCCTTCCGCGTTGTTTGGGAGTCCACACTGTTTTATGTCTGTGGGATAAATAGTGAAAAAGGAAAAATACAGTTCTCTGAAGAAATTAAAAAAAAAATTTCGACTCAGCTTTCGTTTATTGTACAGTCAGCTCTAAATAGTTGACAGCACCCATAGCGTGATGTATATCGAAAACCGCTCTACCGCTCTTGACAATAGAGACGTGTGTCGACTTTTTTTCCGCGTTGTTTGAGAGTCCACACTGTTTTATGCCTGTAAGATATATCGTGGAAATGTTATTATCCAACACAGACACTTTATATTCTATCTATATTAATTAAAAGACGTGTGGCACTTGAAGACTGCCGCGGTAAAGCTATTGTATAGCATTTTTTATCAACTTTTGCAATTATAATTATTTATTTATTTTATTTATGCAGCATTTTTTCTCTTTGATATTAATTCAAGTTACATTTTGAGCGTGGTGACCGATAAGAAAACAAATTTTAGCCACCCGACGCAACCAATGCCACCTAAAGGCGGGTTGCTGAACTAAAGAGACAAGCGTGATATTTCAAAAAGTTCTGATATTCATCGATAGATGGAAAAACTAAAAAGTATCACCGCTGTGCCGGTCGGAGTGGGGGGGTGTTAGGTTAGGTTAGGTTAGTTGGTTCGTTACGGAATTTCTGTATTTGGTCTCCACCCACGCTCAAATCCCGCGATAGAAGCTATGCAATCGCTTAAAATGGGTATAGGGTTCCTACAAAGATCTTAGGAACCCAAGCCAACCTCACCTGAGAGTGGTGCACCTGCCGATCAACGGACGAGGCTCTGGAGAACATAAAAGTTCTCGGTAAACGGCAATAGACTCGCCACCTTCCCCGAAGGGATAGGCAGAGGCAAATAACACGCCCCCACATAATAAGTGGCAAACCTATTGCCGCTTTCCGGGCACTGTTATTTTCGCCAGAGCCTCGTCCGTTGATCGGCAGGTGCAGATCTTGTTAGAATTCCTATACACCTTTATCATGGTGTATACACGAGAGTGACTAACGGCTAAATATCGGAAATGGTTCTTAAGGTAGGGGGAAGTGGGAACAGCACCTTATAAAGAATCGGGGCATTGGCCTCACACTGAAGTGGAATAGGAAGCCAACACAACCTGCCCCTGTCATCAGGCACATGATCAAACTTACGCAACCTATAAATACATTTAATAAAGAGATTCTGATTATGCAAACGCTCGTGTTTGCGAAGGAGCTCCTATTCTATAATAAAGAGTAAATTATTATTATTAATTTATTGAAATGCCTACCAATTGAATTTATTGAAATGCAATTTTGACGTGACAACGTCTTAAATTAGGTTGCGGCTGGGAGTCACTTATGAAAAAGTGTAACGCTCGGTAACGTTACGATGAGTCACCGAACGAGAGAGAGGCCCGGCGAATGCCTTGCGTCTCTCTCCCACTCAACTATGATCGGTCTGCCGCGCGCGCAGCACTAGAATTCCTTGTTCCTATTGTGCAATTTAATTATATTCATATCAATAAATATTCTACCGAGAAAAAGACGTTGTCACGTAAAATCTTCGCCCGTAAAAACGACTTTACAGGCAACCATTTTTTTATTTTTATTTTGCATAAGTCTTATTCATAGAACGACGGACGCATCGTGAGATGAGATGCAAAATAAAAATAAAAACTATTTTTGTGACTTATGTGCTTTAGTCTGCCGACCCTAGATATGTCCATCGTTTAAAGTACAGCTTGGTCACCTTACACAGTGATGAAAACGATGGCAGATAGCAAACTATTGCAAGTAGGACATACCTTGGGTTAGGCAGCTCTTCGACCCTTAGAGGGGCAATCTCATTAAAGACGCCGTAAAGAACGCAATAACATGCCGGTTATAGCAAACGATTTCTATATCTCCATCGGGATTGTCGGCAATAATACATATTATTGGACTAAAAGGAGGGTGTGAATGTGTATTATGAATACTATATTTACAGGGTTTAAAAAGATCTTGATCAAATCCAAACGCAACGCATTGTGACAATTGACATTTACATTACATTGACAATTAACAAACAAGTTACATAACAACAATGACAAGCTAAAGCGTTTCTTTGTGTGTGTGGCACAAGTGTGTCAACGCTATTTTCAGAAAAAATGTGTTATATTGATATATTATAGGACTTCAAGGGATATACGGTAGGGTATGAATGTGTAATTTGGACACTATACTATATAGGGTGTAAAAACGCCAAGACTATCGCAAAGGTTACGCATTCTATATATCGTAACAAGTGACATAACAAGGCACAACAGACCGCGTTTCTGTGTGTGTGTGTGTGTGTGTGTGTGTGTGTGTGTGTGTGTGTGTGTGTGTGTGTGTGTGTGTGTGTGTGTGTGTGTGTGTGTGTGTGTGTGTGGGTGTGTGGGTGTGTTTGTGTGTGGCCCAAGTGTCCTCACGCTTTTTTCAGGAAACTATCATCATCATCATCATCTCAGCCCATAAACGTCCCACTACTGAGCACAAGCCTCCTCTCACATACCAAGGTGTGAGGGTATTGGGTCATACTACACCACGCGGACCCAGTGCGGATGGGCGGAGGCAGGTGTATGGCGTCCTGCTGTTAGAATTTATCAAGGCGCCCAATTAGGCCTCTAACACGGCTTACTACGACTACCACATTTAGTGATAACCGGGACCAACGGCTTAACGTGCCTCCCGAAGCACGGAAGCGCTCAATATCAAATGCCACACAAACGGTCACCCACCCAAGGACTGACCTCTGTAAACTCTGCTTTACTTCGGTAATCGTTTCCGACCACCGAGTATCGCGGAGCTACGAGCGCTTCACAGGAATAAGCAGGAAACTATATTCTACACAATATCATAGGTATAACAAGAGACGTCGTTACGATTTATTATTTTTGGAACCCAATTTTTTTTGGTGTAAAATAAAACTGTTTTTAATAGCAAAAAAAAATTGAATAATTATATAATAACCAACATAAACAGCATAAAACCTCTCCCAAGGGTGTATAGGGTTCTTATCAAGGTCTGAGGAGCTCAACCAACCAACTCAGCCAACCTTACCTGCAAGTGGTGCACATGCCGATCAACGGACGTGGCTCTGACGAATATAAAAGTTCCCGGAAGCGGCAATAGGTCCGCCACTATTACGTGGGACAATCTTTATCGTATAGTATGCCTCTACCCCTTCGGGGAAACAGGTGCTCTCACAACAACTGCTCTCCACATGCTGGAATTCATCCACACCCCCCAAAAATGACAGGAGTTCGTACGGCTCGTTTCGGATGTACTTGGTTAGTGGAATAGCACGATGGCGAGGATTTCCCAGGAGGTTACAGCATGGTGCAATAGTAGAGTAAAATTGGGGGACCTGGATCAAGGAGATCCAGGTCACCCCAATTTCACTATTCATTTCATCAATATTCAAATATTAACTCATACTTTCAACTTACTATTAGTTTCATTTATAATTTTAATTCACAATATCGTTCAAAGTGTTGTCTATTCATGTAATATATTAAGTAACTGAGTAATGGAAACCCGCAATTTTCACCGTTCATTTTAAAACCATTTCAGATACTTACAGGAATTCAATATATTCTGACTTGACTAGTAAGTGGTCCTTATTACTGAAAACCCTCTGAACTGACCTGGATGAAATTGAATACCTATCTATAGGCTACTTTTTATCAAGGTATAAGGTTCCACGGACGAAGCTGCTGGTAGTAGAAAATGAAACAAGATGTTTTTGACATTGTTTAATTATATTTTGTTGCTAGAATACATTCTTGACGGAGATGCCTGTATTAGTTACATATTCGTTTCCTTTGACAGCATTCAAATAAAAACATTTAGGATAGTGTATAGCATGTTGCATCCAAGGATCGTCATAAATCTCCCAATCTTCTATGATACCCCCGCATGAGAAACATGCCGCTTTATCATTAATACTATTTCCACAATAAAAGAATCCAGCGTCAGCCATTTCCATCACTAATCTTTTCTTCGAATTCATCGTCCCCCAGTAGCAACGGAATGAAAATTCACGCATTTTATGTGAGTTATACATATTATATCGAGGTTTGTATTCAACAAGAAACATTTTCTATTTCTTTACTATCTAATTCACTGACACAGATAATTATTAACTTATAATGAGTTAGCCTCCGCTATTGTCCGCAACTTATATGTGATTGAAAAGGATAGGGAGGGGATATAAAATTCTTAGATATAAATATTTTGTCTTAAATAAAATTAAACAAGTAAATAATTATTATAAAAATTTATTTTCAAAGCACCACTTATTCAAGCACAATACATTCTTTAAGGCACAAACAGAGTCATGATAAATACAATTATATATATCTTCAGAATGTTTATATTGATCATACAAACTTATCAAACTAGAACAACCTTTATCTTCTAAATTGAATATTTTACTATTACTATTTTCTAAAATGTGCTTTAACCACAAAACCTTTTCTGAACCTTTGACATAGATACACATATCTCTTAAAATATTTATAATCAAAGTCTGATAGTTCCCATAGGGCACAAAACCTTCATTCCAATGTATCTTTCTGTTACGTTCAAGCCAATTAACTTGCTTTTTTTCTGATATCGTTAATTTTTTAAATGGAAATGGTGGCTTAATTAAAAACACTTGTAATTTTTTATCATACATTATAGCAATTTCTTTTATTATAAATTCATTTGTTTCTGTTTTAAAGCCCTGAATATCTACAATAGCAATCATGATACCCTTCGCACAATGTTACTAAGAGGTTTGTATTCCACAAGTCGATCGTTTATGATCAAACAATATGCAGTCGTCTTGTCTGGTATTGGCGTAGAACATTCAATTTCCAACGTCTACTGGGCCTGTTTTAAGACTGTCGTTTTGTCTTGAGCAGTCTAAGATGAAGAGAGGAGCTTTGTCTTTAAACACCTTTAAGTCAAGCAATGGGTCTACCGGACAGTTATAATACGACTGACGAAATTTTACAAACATTTCATATAATATACTATATTTGTTTTCAGAAAATTTTAAGTTTAAAGGTTCATATGGATAATATAGTGAATTTAAAAAGAGCGTTACGTTAGTTACTTCACAATGATCGAATACTGAACTATCTTTAGTTTTATTATTTATCCTATTCGTTTGTAAGCAAAAAATTACATATCTAGGTTTTTCCAATTGTGAAGCAGTTTTAACTGACCAAGAATGCTTCGTGGTTTTAGGCAGCAATGGATACTCATATAAATCCCAATTTCTAAAAGCCATCTGAATAGATTTATCTCTTTCTAGATGCTTTAGAAGTGTTAGTCGTTCTCGATCTGATACTTTTATATGCGGTACTCTCCATTGAACTCTGTGTATATCTATTTGAAAATGAGCAATATCATCAGTAAGAATAACGCTATTTAGGTTAGTGTTACTTCTATTCAATATAAGTTCATGTTTACAATTTATCACAATTTTATTATAATCCTCCGCAAACCCTAAAACTTTATTAAGTGGTATTACAGCACTAAAATTACCATCACTTTGAAGTCCCTCTAAATTCCATCCCCATAGGGAGGCAACTTTACATTCTGCGTCATTTAATGAAATGTATGATTTTATTGTTGACGTTATTCCTGAGTTTTTTATGCGATCTATTTCAATACCATTTATTTCGTATCTGATGTCTTGAAACAAAGACAAAACAGAGTTATTAGTGAATGTAACAGTCTTCTTGATCGGATTCCCATCTTTACCGAACAGCTTTGCTTGTCCTTCAATATAAATTGAACTGGCCGATGGTAACACGTATATGTCTTGCTGGTGGATGGGAATTCTGATTTCATCGTTTTCTCTAAAGCTGGTATTGTAGGGATTGTAAGAATGGACTTCATAACTTTCGATCGAAGTGTCGAAATGTGGTGATTCAGTAATCTGTAGTATATTCATACTTTAAACCCAAGAGCTTTAAGGAAAACTTTATTTGCTTTAGTCAATTTCTTTACGTTTTTCTCACGTCGTTGCACCTTAGCAATTGTTGAAGAACTAAGATGTTTTTCACTGACTTGAGTGTTTTTATAATGAATTATCATTTTGTTTTTCTTAAATGAAGACGCAGCTGAATATGTTCTTCACCAAAGTTAATACAGTGACCAAATTGATCTACAATCCTAACAGATATCGAAGAAATTATATTTTTGTTCACTGGAAAATAAATAATATTTTGCGGTATTTCTATGCACCGATGACCTGGATGAGTATCAGACACAAATTCGTGAATAAAATGAGTTGGTAATCCGTTGCAATACGATCCGTTCACAAGATCACATTCGATTCTGATCGCAAACAGACTGCTGTTAATGCTAGAAATATTTGGTCTGGAATTTATTACTGAAAAGTATAGTAAACCACACTCGTATTGATCTGGTAAATGCAGTGGTGGATGAAAGTATGAGGTCAACTCCGATTTATTACCCGAGATGGTAACCGTAGTGGACATGCTTCGACACTAAAACTTTTTCTTAGATGCTGCTTATTTTATTCCTTCACTGTACCAAAAATTCTTCAAAAAGTTTAAGCAAAGGTGTCCGCAATTAAAAGGGTGATCACCCTGAATATTGTCATAATTATAGTGTACTTTGGATCCCAAGTATTTTATAAATTCCTTTGGAGGCTTAAGATTTCCGTAACTATCAAAATACTCGATATAATTATTGTATTTGACATAGGCTACCCAATGAGAACCAGAATTATTAGAGCTATCTAAATTTATAACTCCACATTCTTTTTTAAAAGGGTGTTTAGGGAGCGTATCTCTCATAAAGACACCTCTGAAATAGGGAATATTATTTCCATACTTCAAAATGTCTAAATTAGTC
This sequence comes from Musotima nitidalis, assembly GCA_949126915.1. Taxonomy (NCBI): domain Eukaryota; kingdom Metazoa; phylum Arthropoda; class Insecta; order Lepidoptera; family Crambidae; genus Musotima; species Musotima nitidalis. The sequence continues at coordinate 2,709,539 of OX421441.1, forward strand.
AAGGCTCGTTTGGGTAGCCGATATCTTAGTTTTTTTCTTTTGATACAAATATTCCGAACCCATCTTTATGTAGTTTAAGAAGTAATCCTTTTCCAATACAGAGAGCTTCCATCTTTTCATTGTGTCTCTTCGATTCAGTCAATAATTTTTTAGCCATTTTAAATTCATTAATGGTTTTGGCAATACCAGATGCACCACCTGCTAAAGCTCCTACCGCTGATAATCCCGCAAAAATCGGAATCAAAGGCAATACTCCCCCAGTTTTCGGTATAGGAATAACACGAGGAAGTTTAATGGATGAATCATCAGCTAATTCTCTGACAGCGGCCATAGCTAATTTTATTGCCACTTTCTTGCATTTTGGTTTTAATTTTTTAATATGTTTCTTCGTTTTGATGATAACATTTTTAAATTTATTTGTTAACCCTTTTCCACTTTTAATTTTAGGAGAACACTTTTTGCTATCCTTTTTTAGACCAAATCCAGTTTTAATTTTTGTTGACATAGCGCTGCTTACTAAGTGCGCTGCTAGTTTTTCCCCAACGCTTGCATCTGAGGCAAGTGCTCGTTCTTTAGCCATATTTAATAAAAGTAAATCTGCCTTGTGACGATCTTTTAGGTTTGAAGACTTATGATAGGCTATGTCGTGTTGTTTACAATATTCATCTAATTTATTAACACCTTTATCTCCACGTGTAAGCCTTTTAATTAATTTAGTGCCAGGCCCACAATAATTGTATCCAGGTAAATGTAATTCAAATGGTAAATGATTTATAATTCAATTGAGAAGACTACTCTCTTTAATACACATCATAAGACTGATACATTTTAGACAGAACACTTAATAAATATTCGATTTATCAATCCAACTGTTTTCAGAAGAAGGCAAACCTAACCATTTTACTAAAACTGTGTCTCCTTTTCTTTTAAGAACTTTCTCAACCAGATATAAATTAGAATTGTTCGTCTTTTGAAGCTCTTGTTCATAAAATGCACCTAAAATGGGTTGACCTCTGATTGTATCTTCTATTAAGTAGGTAATAGGATTTGTATTTTGTATCTTTAGAATTTTAAATATTTCTGTAGACCAGTTGGGAGTGTAACCTTTTTCAAATGTTCCTTTGTACTTACTGATACGCACATAATCACCAATTTTATACTTGCTTCTGATATTATGATTATTTACCGATCTTAAATATCTCTCTAATATACGTTTTTTGTTGATGTTATTCACATTAGCGGGAACTTCATCAATTGTCCTATGATAAGTGTGATTGTATTTATTAATAACATCATTTAGCATGTGGTCTATCCAATTGTAGCTGCCTCTTAAGCTAAATTCCTTATAGACTTTCGGTTTTAGTGTCCTGATAAATCGCTCAACTATTGAAGCCTTTTTTGTTGAGAAGGTTGAATAATGATTAATGTGATAAGTTTGCATAAGTTTTTGAAATTGATTATTGTAAAATTCTGTTCCTTTATCCGTTTGTAGATTTTTAGGAACACGCCCTTTATTCAATAATTTCTCAAAAGAGTTACATACATCATTTTTGGTTTTACTTTTTAGAGGAAAAGTCCAAGCATATTTCGAGAATGTGTCAATAATAGCAAGAATAAATCTGTAATTTTTATTTTGCTTTGAAATTGATTGCATATCGATTAAGTCTGCTTGCCATAGGTCATCTATATCTTTCATGATAACACATCTGCGTGGAAAGTTCACCCTCGCATTTTTATGAATTTCGTTTACCACGTCAGTTTTACTCATATTCATAAATTTAGTGCATTCGTTTTGAATCTGTCTAAAATACTGAATGTAAATTTTATGGTGGTGAATATTTATTCTTTAATTATGTCAGCTTCTTTCAATTCTTCAACGATCGACAATATTTCATTATCATGATTTGTGTTGCCAGCATCTCTGGAAGCAACTAATAGTTTCAATCTCTCAACGAGTTCGTTAGGGTCATCCCAATATACCAAGTCAGTGTTATTTTTGTATTTCTTTAGAGTTGGTAAGCTTCCTCCAGTATGAAAATTTTCATTTAATGATTCGGAAAATAATGGTTTGATTACTTCACGATATTTTCTTCCCTTATCGCCTCTTATTTGTCCATCAGGATTAAAATCTCTCTTATGAGCATTTGTATAATGCAGCATGTCTTTGTAGACAAGTCTATCTTTGCTCGATATTAATTTTAAATCAGGCTTTCTTCGAAGTAAAAGTTCCTTCAAGCCAGGGGTTAAATTATAGGATTTGTCACCAACTTTAATTAAAATGACACTGTCGTCATTCAAACTATCGATTTTAGAAAATGAGACTATATAATTACCCATTAACAATGTTTTGTTTACACTTCTTATTCCAAACGGTATATTTACACCGTCATAAATATCATGGATATCACGACCCGCTAGTGACATTTCTAAATCATCTAATATTTCTTTTGTAGGAGACTTTTTAAGTACTGGTGTAGACTTTAGTTTTGGATCGTAGCAGTCCTCAAACTTTGTAGATGAGCTAGTATTAATGTCATCCAATTCAATATCTGTAGAATCAGTGAATTTTGTATTTTCTAAACGTTTAATTTTTTCCATAGTTATATTCGAATCAACTAGAGTTTTAAGAGGATCTGTGACAGGTTTTAGCATTTTATCGAATGACAAGTTCATTGAGTGTTCCTGGTTCTTCATTTGTTTTATTTTGTTCTTTATAGAGTCTACAGACTTCATTAATTCTATTTTAATATTTTTTTCCATGTTTTACCGATGATGAGAACTGCATTCACCTAAAGAACAAGTTATACTGATTTGATTTTGTGTTATTAATTACTTATATGTTTGTATAAACAGTCAGTCAAAATGAAAAAACATATCAAAATTCTGTCTGTATCTTCCTTTATTTATTGACGATTCTTTATTTATAAGTAGGAAATTATAAGGTTTACTCCAAACAGTTTGACAAATATTTTTGAACTCTTTCCATTGTAAATCAGAACTGACATGCTCCTCATAAATATGCTTTAAATTCACATCATCTTGTTTGAATATAATAAGAAAATTAGCATTGTCGCGTAGTAATTGCTTCGGTATTTTAGAATAGGTTTGAGACAAATAGAAACAATCTATTTGTTTATGCCTACCCATACAAAAATAATTGCGGATATTTATCTGATTTTCACAGGCAACATCATCAAATATAAATACAGAATTTGTTAAAGCTTCACTCGGAGAAATTACATCTTTATCATTATTGAACTCGTAAAAGTTAATCTGTGGCACCCTTTTCAATACTTCAACCAAGAAACGGTATTTTGGTTGAAAAGAAGTTTTAGAGTAAAGATAAAGATTTTTAAATTTGAGTCCATTTTCATGCAGCAGTAAACTAATCATAACATTCGTTTTACCACAGTTTGATGGACCACATATTAAACAGCGAATAGTATTTGGTAGTAAAGCGCTATGTCTGATGTGGTGAACAGAGTCACTTAATCTAATATTATTAACATTGAGAGATACGGGTTGTTTGATCAACCGCATAGTGCATATTAATCTTATTCCCCCACCTAACGTACACTTATATACTCGTTACTACATGAACCTAAACATAGAACAAGGATAAACTTAAAATTTGATGATAACGTTTAGGAAGTTGAATACGTTTGAATAAAAGTCCATTTGTTGAGGATAACATCATTTTATTATAATATAATATATAACATCATTTATGTTCCTCGTAGCGTATTCACTTAAAATAGTAGCGTAATATATTTATTTATAGTACATACTTAATTCTAAAATAATTATTAATACATCATTACTATACAATACATTAATTTAGAACAGTGGTTGTCTAGGTGTGGATTACATAATTATTAATGCTCGATTTAAACGTAATAAGATCAATAAAAAGTTGAATGAACGCTAGTTTAAATCATCGCATCACAATATCCCCAAGGCAAAGTGTGAATTTGATCTGAAAGTATCTGAACTTTATCATCGTTTCTATTTAATGCTTGCTTACTAACCTGCTGCGAGTACAATATATGCTTGATAGATCTTATAATATTCATTTTAAACGACTGGCTTTTATCGAATAACAAAGAATCATTGTAATTACTTTGTTTTAAATGCTTAGTCACAGATTTAGACATACCTTTCGCTTTTGTTATTAGTGAATTCAAACTGTTAATGCAATACAGTTTTGCTCGTAAACCTGTAAATTCCGTAATAACATCACCTCCCATTTCGTCTTTAAACAAGCCAGGAATTTTTGAGTTAATTTTAGGTATGTTATATTGATTATCTATTAGGAAATTACTAGTATCAAAATATGTTATATTATCGCGCATGTCATGGTAAAAGTCTTCTGTATGAATTAAGTAAAGTAAACTATCGGTATCTGTATAACATAATTCAGCCTTGTCTCCATATTTCTTTTTTATGTAATCGTAATGAAACTGATATAAGTGTTGTTTGGCGTACTCTAAAACTGTAAATCCGATGTAAATTGGTCGGTCTAATATTAGTTTATCGCGATTTAACTGTATTGCTACAAAATCGTCCGCGAATATTGACACACTTTTAAAATTAGGTTTGGAAATCAATTTTTCTGCGCAAAGTTTTTTATTCGTGAAGTTTTCATTGTCATTCCATTTGGTTACTAGTTTTATGTCCACTTGTTTCCTTTTATTTTCTATAGTTTTACCAAATATTGCATTATTTAGAAGTTTAAAAAAATCTTTTTCAAAAGAAGTTTTAGATGCTATACGCCGACTGGTATTCAGATCTATATATTTCTTTAAGAAATCATCCTGTCTGAACGTTAGTATACGATGTATTTTTTTTAAAACTAGACCATTTTTTATGCATTGTTTTAAATGTACATAATGAATGACATAATTAAATTTATCATATAGATTAGCAATTAACTTGGTTGATTTCCCCCCGGGGGGCATAAATTTCTCTGCAGCAAATGGTAAATCTTTATGCTGATCGTGAATACAATCTGGGTAACATAAATCTACTTCTAATATAAAACCATATACACTGTCATCTGATATATGCAATACATTAAAGCTGTCAATTTCATTTTGAGTTAAGAATCGGAACTCTGAAATAGGCAACTTTTTAGTCATTGCATAACCATAAAGATTATTGCAATCTAGATAAATCAAATAACTCGTCGGTTTTAAATTATCATAATGAGGTAAATATTTATTATTTGCTTTAGCATGACGAAGGAAGCATTGTGCTAAGCCCCCTCGTATACCTTTTTCAATAAATGTATAAATTTCTAAATCATTAATGAGCTCTAATTCAACGCTAGTGTATAGAAGCATGGCATCCCAGCTCAAACTAGGTGAAGTCACATAGTGAGCAGGATCCAGTTTGTAAAAATGTAAACTTGTCTCTCTAAATTTTTCAAATATGTCACATAACAACAAAACATCGCATTTCAAATACAAATCGCTGTATTCACCAAGCGTCTTTATCTCAAAATAATTCCAAATATCTTGAGCGTGAGCATACTCGTCATCTGTTAGCGATTCCATGGTTAAACTATTATAAAAACTAGATTTTTGGGGTAGTTCTTTTTCATCAAATTTTGACCAGTCATCCATATAATCATATGGGTAAATACCTTTCTTACGTAATAAGTTAAGTTTACTTTTATTCTTAAACTCTCTTGTTAAATAAACAAAATCTTTTTCTGACAAGCTTTTACTTAAAGAATCTAGACTTGAGCTAAGAAAATGAAAGGAATCAATAAATTTAATCTGTATTAAGCGAGTACCTTGTTTTGACTTAATTAATTTAGTAATTGCAAGATATTTTTCTTTAGTTTTTGGAATTATTTTAATTGAGCCTTCATATTTAGCCAACTCTCTAATAAATATATGTGAGTCATAACCACTTAAATTATGAAATACAACCGGTATGAATGGACACACTTTGTACATCAAATTACAATGCGAGTGCGCTGCCCCTCTATACTCGGAAGTAATATGGTCATGATCACGAACTTTATCTCCGGACAGTAACTGATTACATATATGACACTTAAATGCATTTCGATATTCTCGTTCTTGATTATGAGTTAAAGGTTTCATTGATAAATGAGTAGACAAAACTTTGTTTATTCGTTTAGCATCTTTTACTAAACGTTTTAAAAATACTTCAACACAATCTACGCCTCTATACGTAACAAATTTGTTAAGTTTGTTATCATGAAAACAACATATGTAATATGCGAAACTTGATGGTTGATGCATTTTTAATGTCACAGTATTTTTAGAGCTATTTTCATCGCATTGTATTAACAAACTCTCGAAATCAGCATAAATAATAAAATTAATCTTAAGTTGTCTTTCATAGTGTTTAAATTTCAATATAGTATGTTTTTCCGGTAGTATAGTCAATATTTTAGAACAAGTATGAGATGTGTATTTATTTTCATTTGTAAAAAATTGTAAACATGAATCGCATAGGAAAACTTTACCATGATGATGCGTAATCTGACGTCGCACTAATCGTACGAGATCTTTTATTAAACAGTAATGTCCTTTACCATTTCTTTCAATATATAATAAATTAATATGATTTTCTTTTTTCTTATTCGTCATATATAAAGGTCCGGTGACAGCACATTTATTGTCTAAACCGTATATGGTAATGCTTATTGTAGGATTTATCAATTCAAAAAGTTTAATATCATTATGTGAAGGAGGTAATGACATTCCCTGAATATTGAGAACTTTGCTATAATGAGGATAAGACGTCGTTCTGCACACATTACTTGTACGAGGAAATAATGCGGCTACGACGCACCATAAAAAACAACATTCATCATTATTATGTAAATTCAAACAACTTTTAGTATTTTTTATTACTGGGGGCAACTTAATGTATGTGCCACCTCTCATGGGGCAATATTTACTTATATTCATCTCAATATGACTTAGCGAAAGATATGTCCAACCTGACTGTATGTGTTCAAATTCAGACATTTTCCGCATCAATACATGTATTTTATTCGAAAAGAAGTCATTTAAATCAGTATTTTTATAGATAATATCATATTTAGTGTTAAAAGATTTCAGTTCTAGTTGTTCATTGTCAGGTTTCAGTAAAAGAAACTTAACAAAAAGCTCAAAATTTACTTTTATACAGTCATACTTATTCAGTACCATAGTTATTAATTTATTAATATCTGGAAGCACAGAATTCAGGATCGCCTCAGGGACGAGGTGCTCGTTATCCTGACTCTTATGTGTATCAACATTACTCAGGATCGCCTCAGAAGTGAGGTGCTCGTCACCCTGAGCTAAGTTCATACGATAAGTTGCGATTCTATTTTTAAATGCTGTTGCTACAATAAAAATATTTTTGAATTCAGTTCTCAATAAACTATTAGTCTTGTGTATATTAGTTCTCATATGATATGCATACTGATTTCGTGGTATTTCAGTTTTACATAGCGTACAAGTCATATTTGTACCACATGATCTTGTGAATGGTGTTCTGTGTTCTCTGGACTGTACAACTGTGAAATAAAAACGTACGATATAAGTAGAATATTTGCATATTTTTTTATTAAATAGACAACACATTTGTTACACGAAATCATTAGGATTACATTACATACAGTAGCATACAGACAAATTAAACAATACTAAACTAAAAAAACGATATAGTAAAAAAATAAGTAAAGAAGGTTATAGAAAATTACTAGGATAAAGGTGCCGCCTCACCGCGAGCATTCCTATACCTGCACCTGTAATGTAACATAAAAGTGCGCAATTTGAGACTCTATTGTCTTTGATTGTTTGAATCTGGAACGTTACATTACACGCAAATGCTCGCGGTGAGGGAGCACCATTATACTAACATAATAAAAAAATAAGCACAAATAAAAAAACTTAATAATAAGAATTAATTAACGTCACTGGACAGTTCTTAAAGTCTTTATCAACTGAGGACGTAAATGCTTTTAGATGGCGCCACATCTCTGTATCCGTATTAGTTTTAGTTTTAATTGTAACGATTGAGTGACGCCATCTATTTACCGGTGGTACATTTGCGATCTCATCACAATTATACACCTTTAATTCCACGTAGTACGGTCCTTGTTTCGTTTCACTTATTTTACGAGCATAGCCTTTCTCAACTTTCTTAGTGAAGTAAGAATAAAGAGGCGGTGTTTTACCGGCTGATGTGGACGGCTTCGGTGAATCGTCCTCTTCGCTGTCACTGCCGAACAGGTCTCGTGCCGTTAACTTATTATCAGCCAACGACACCGGATTTATTCGAGGCTTCTTCGATCCGCGAGGCTTAGATCCACATCCGACAGATGCTTTGGAACGCTTGTATGCAGCAGATTTCTCAACCCGAGGTGTTGATGTCGTTTTCTGCTGCATCGGCTGCTGCTCGGTATCTGATTCTTCTCCAGATGAGAACAATTGAGGCATTGACTTGGACCTAAAACAATATATTAAAAATATTATTAAAAATGATAGCAAATAAGTTATGGACGGACTCGCAAAGTTAATCTAGAGAAACCTCAAAAAAATAATATAATGTCATATTATAACAATACAAGGAAAATATAATTTGCTCATTAGAATTTTCGCTAATAGCTAAATCAAATTCAATATTAATTTTATTTGTACATACAAAGTTTGTACTACAATCAAACTCACTCGACATTTATAATATTAGTTAGGATTAAGTCCATATTGAATAAGTAGGGACAATAATTTTTAGTCGTAGTGTTATTCTGTTTATTGAAACAGAATGCATACACGCTGCATACAATTTACAGTTTGACTAAATACTAAATAGTATGTACACATTATTATTTAATAAAATAATTAAAGTTAACTTACATTTTTTCTGGTTGAAGCGTAGCAGGTATGTAGGTGTTGATTCTTTCCCTCGTAGAGAGCAGTTTGTGATTTGCCTAAGATTCTTGCACTTTATATAGAGCAAAATCCAGACGATGTTCCTCCAAATATGTAAAGTCCACGTGTAAGAATATAATAACTAAGCAAAACAAGATATCCTATTTACATTTGTAAACAAAATATACTACCTAATTGCTTATCATTTAAGGTTTGTTAAATATGACTTAGAATTATACTACACAAATACCACGACTTCGCTTGTCTTAAAAATGCTAAACATACATTTACTTACACATATTTAACAACAACGAACATACAAATATTCCGAGACCATAATCAATATAGTTAATCACATCTTTAGAATCAATGATCGCAGAACACTGTCAGCATTTTATCCAAATAAGTTTGGTTTCATTAAGGTGATCATACACTGACACTCACATTGTAAATAAATCATATACTTTTTCTATTAAATGTATGCACACGATGTTACATTCTGTACGATGTAAACAGACCCTAAATGCTATTAATACGTACATATTAGTTCCTATGGATTTGCTTGTACATTTTAATATTATTAATTTATGTTATAAATTATTAAATTGTATTTGGTTAGTTTAACGGTATACCTGCTGTGCTAGAGATACATACATATAGCTTCCTCTGGATTTGTTTATAATTTAAATATTATTAATTAATGCTAAAAATTATTAAAATCAGTAAGAAGGTTAAACAAATATGGTCTGATCTCATGTTTCGCTATTTTATTTCAATATCAAATTAAAACATAGTAAGTAGTTATATATAAAATCGTGAGCAATAAAACATCATTTAATTTCTCCATTACCTCGGATGTGCTCCTGTTAAAACTACAATGTCGGTAAGTTTATTCAATTTAATAATTTAGGTATTTGTTTTAATAACTTATAATTAAAATTACAAGATTATTTTTTCTATTTCAGTTACCGAGCTGGGTTTACTCACCGATATCCCCTCCATTAATGATAAATCCCGACATAGTTGAAAATGTCGTTAATTACTTGGATGAGGAGGAACGAGCAAACAATGATGATAACAAACAGTTGTTAAGTTTTTACAAAACTGTGTCAGCCGGCAGTAAAGTAATTCGGATTGAGGTCTATAATGCAAATCAATTTGAAAGCATTGAAAAGTCCGTATGTCAGTGCAGTGCTGAAATATGTTTTCAGCACATTGTGAAGAACGTTTACACTGACAGCATTTACTTGAGAGTAAAAGATATGCTGCATTACTTGAACAATACTTTTTACCAGTCGCTGTAGAACAAGAATGAAGTGTACCTATTCATTTAATTTACTTACTCGTATACTTATTTGTATTATATGAATCTGAAATAAATCATAACTACTAATTCATTGGAAAGCGTTTTATTTAATTTATCTAAATCTTAAAACCGGTTTAAAAACTTTATAACATCATCTTCATCATAATTGTACCTACATGGAAACATAAATGTAATATGAAGCTGCAATGCTCATTCAGACTCACGAAGTACATAATTATTTATAATGAAGATATCGTATGTCCCTTTAGTATTCAGTGTTAGGTTATGATCTAGAATATAAAACAAACACAGATAGCGATTAGTACTCAGTTACTTAATAATATTTTACATGAATAGACAACACTTTGAACTGATATTGTGAATTAATATTATAAATGAAACTAATAGTAAGTTGAAAGTATGAGTTAATATTTGAATATTGATGAAATGAATAGTGAAATTGGGGTGACCTGGATCTCCTTGATCCAGGTCCCCCAATTTTACTCTACTTGCAATTCAAAAAGGGTATGATATAGTTTAAAGGTTGACAACGCGCTAGTACCGCCACTGCTATCGCATGCTTAAAGGAACATCGACCCATTAATAGATAGGTCAGGTTTGAGTTACGTACTTATACAGTCTTTCTATTTCTATGAGATCGAATCAATGTTAATCAAACGTTCAAAACACAAGCAGAATTACTAATTAATAAATCAGTATCAATTTAATGCGCTTAAAAGTAGGACAATTATTCTTTAGAACATATTCTTTTGTGATGTCCCAAAAATCGTCTTCTTTGAGTTAAGTCACTATTCCATTAAGCATGATGTATAGCAAGCGCCCTTAAGTTAAGGAGTTAGGTGAGATCGCTAAAATTGGGCTATTTCAATTTGATTATTCTTTGTCATCTTGTACGAAAAAATATGAAAAAATACAATTAAACACCAATTTTAAATTTATTTAAACACCAATTGTTTAGTTCCAAGATAAAGTATCATTAAGAACTTGTGTTATGGATACTAAATAACGGATAAACATACATAGATACTTTTTTTGTACTTCATACTTAATATACATAGGAAAACACTCAGACCAGAACAAATATTCATATTTATACACAAAAAGATTTGTCATGTGTGGGAATCGAACCCACGACCTCAGGAGTGGAGTGCGGGTATACTCGCCACCACGCCATATTGGTCGTCGTCGTATGTATATGAACTCAGCACCGAGTGATGTGATACAAATCCTAACTCGAAAGCTTAACCTATTATGTTATCGTATAAATTTATAAAGCATCTATCTCTTCACGGTTCAAGGGACATACTAGTCACGGCCTGTGGTTTCGCTCGTTTGTTTTGTATGTAATTAAAGCCGTGAAGAATGCTCAGTGATTTGAGGAAACCAAGATGTGTTACTAGTGGGTATCTGTGGTCGGTATCTGATACCAATTATCTTTATGCTTCAGGTATTACTAAGTTAATACATGTTTAGGAAAGAAAGAAAGATGTGTTTATTACTGACGACCGATATGGCGTGGTGGCAAGTATCGCACTGCACTACTGAGATAATTGAAAAACGTGAAAGCAAAATTATAACATAAAAATTTAATAAAAAATGGAAAAATAACAGTAATCATTAAAAAAATAAACATATAACACAAAAACAAAAGTAACAAGATATAGTTGAATTTGAAATAAGTTTGAATGTCAAGTAATTTTGTAATGTCATAAATAATATAGAAACAATAATTCAAAAATTTACAATCAAAATGTCAATAATGTTAAATAAATAAACCAATCGGTTTGAACCCGAGACCCTCTGAATTTAAAGTCCAAAGGTCTCGGCCAACGGGCTGTGACCGCTCGCATAAACTCAATATAAATAAATAAATATTTCTGACACTTATTTAGTTCCAAGATAAGTATCATTAAGAACTTGTGTTATGGATACTAAATAACAGATAAACATACATAAATACTTTTTATTTTTTATAAATACATAAATAATATACATAGGAAAACACCCAGACCAGAACAAATATTCATGTTCATGCACACAAAGATTTGTCCTGTGTGGGAATCGAACCCACGACCTCAGGAGTGAAGTGCAGATATACTGACCTCCACGCCATATCAGTCGTCAAGTGTGGATTAAAAAGTTTGTCTTTGTCTCTGTCTACCTCTGGGCGTGTATAATACTTTCGCCTGCCACTCAATCGGCGAGAGGTTAAAGGTGCATGACACAGTTGATTGATTGCGAGTTCCTGTCTCCACATCTACGGAGATTTGTTATAAATAGAGCTATAGTCTAGTCTACTAGTCACATAGTACGATAACACTTTTGTTTGAAATATTTTGGTTTATTTAATTCTCTAAAATTTTATCATGTAAGCTTATGAATGTTCCACTGTGCAGAAAATATAAAAATATAAAAAAAAACAATTATGACTGTAAGCAAGTGATGAATTAAAAATATCTTTGTAACAATTCCCGCGCTACTATAATTTCCCGAAAAATCGAGAAACTATTCAACACGACACGTGTTTCGCCCTTACACAGGGCATCTTCAATGGATGTCCGCAAAGTAACGCCTGAATCAATAAATTATTTAATCACGACTGTTTCCCCGTAGGGGTAGGCAGAGGCATATTATACGCCCACACTATTTATTTATTTATTAATTTAGTGCTTCTCCTTGTTTCGCTTCTTACTGAAAAGGTTGGAGGATATTTAAAATAATAATTTAAAAATTAAAATGATGTAATAGTAATTTAACTTATCAATATACAATAAGTAAGTAATAACAATGTATTAATTATAAACTTATATACATGAATTAATGAGTGAATAATAATAATTTTGTATTTTAACATGCAATGTAAATATAAATATGGAGTGTTTTTCTGCCAACAAACTGCTATGCAGTTTGGCGGAATGTATTCAAATTTAACTGTTATATGGAATCAAAAGTCTTAATTTTTTTTTTTACTACCCTAACTGTATTGTTAGTCCCACGTAATAAGTGAGCCTATTGCCGTTTACCGGGAACTTCTGTGTCTTCCAGAGCCTCGTTCGTTAAGCATCAGATGCATCATTTGATGGTGAGGTTGGCTTGGGATCTAAAACAGATGGTAGGATCCATGGCGTGTGTGGCTGACTTCCCGGAGGGTCCATGATTAGACAGCAGGGGACCCCCAGCTCATGACAAACCCTCCTGGCTCTGCTGGACAGGCCCTCCTGGCTTTTAACGTGTCCGGGATTGTATGTATTGATGTAAATTTAATATTTACCAACTGTGTTATATTTTGGCATGCATATTTAAAAAATAAATAAATAGCTGATCAGTTAAAATAAGCATACATAAGATGGCATTTGAATGAAATACAAAGTAATTTTATTGCCACTAACCTATTGACATCTGTTGTAAGAAAATCGGTGGCGACATACTAACACATTTGAGCTAAAGTGGTTTCTTGTTAGGCAAAATACATTACTAGATTTACTAGTTCTACATAGATTTACGTTTAAAATATAGGCATTTTATTGTAAACATTTTTTATTATTTTTTTTGTAATTACATACATAAAATCGCGCCTGTTTCGCCGCAGGGGTAGGCAGAGGCATATCATACGCCCACACTTCGCCTGTTATATTGTTGGTCCCACGTAATAAGTGGCAAGCCAATTGCCGCTTATCGGGCACTTTTATGTTCGCCAGATACTCGCCCGTTGATCGGCAGGTGCACCACTTGCAGGTGAGGTTGGCTTGAGCTCCTCAGATCTTGGTAGGAGCCCTATACACTCTTCTTCTTCTTCCTTTTTATTGGAACTACATACATAAAATCACGCCTGTTTCGTCGCAGGGGTAGGCAGAGACATATTATAAAGCCCTCTATTCGCCAGCTTTTGTTGGTGCCACGTAATAGGTCGCCTTATTACCGCTCACCGGGAACTGTTATGTTAGCCGAGGCCTCGTACGTTCCCCCCCGACTGGTCTCCACCTTGTCGTGGTGGGGGGGCTGAGTACCTCCCGGTAGAGCGCAGAGGGCGCTAGGGAAAAGATGACACCTAGATTGGCGACTCTGGGTGCCCTTAGTACTGACTACCGGGGGAGAAACTAAGAGGGACCTGTGGAGGGCGCAGCGGGCGGGCCAGGAGGGCCCGTCAAGCAGCGCCAGGAGGGTCTTAGGCAGTGGGGGCAGGGGGCCCCTGCTGTCTAACCAGAGACCCTACGAGAAGTCGGCCACACACGCTATGGTCGCACAGAGAGGTAGGAGGGGCGCGTCCACTGCGCCTCTCTGAAGAGGTTCTCCCGGTTTTGGTCCGGGGGACGTTGGCCGCAGGCGGGGTGTCAGACGCTGCAACCCAGGTACTGGCCCCCGCCTTTTTCTCAACAAGCGGCGGGCGTGGTCGGAAGATTTTTAGTGGGTATTACTGCTGGCAGTCGCGTCTGCCGATGGTGAGTCCCACACACCCTTTTGGTCCCCCTTTGGCCGGAAGGTAGTGCGTAAACGCATTTTGTTACCGACGTAAAACAAAAAAAAAAGGCCTCGTCCGTTCCCCCTCGACTGGTCTCCACCTTGTCGTGGTGGGGGGGCTGAGTACTTCCCGGTAGAGCGCAGAGGGCGCTAGGGAAAAGGTAACACCCAGATTGGCGACTCTGGGTGCCCTTAGTACTGACTACCGGGGGGGAAAACTAAGAGGGACCTCTGGAGGGCGCAGCAGACGGGCTAGGAGGGCCCGTCAAGCAGCGCCAGAAGAGTCTTAGACAGCGGGGGCAGGGGGCCTCTGCTCGTTTGTTGTTCGGCAGGTGCACTTGCAGGTGAGGTTGACTTGAACTCCTAAGATCTTGATGGGATCCCTATGCCTTTACATTATAGGGGATGCTGAGGTAACAGACTCTCAGTGCCTTCTACCGGAACTACTATGAGGAGTGATCTGAGAAGCTTTTCAATCTCATCCCGCCCTCTCCTTTCCTGTCCCGAACAGCACGTGATGGTCTTAGAAACCATCCTCATACTGTGCAGACCATCAGCACTCGAACCAAGAAATTGGGGAAGTCGTTTCTGAGCAAGACCACTAAGCTCGGGAATTCGCTGCCGGCTCATGTGTTCCTATTTCCTAAGATTCCGGGTCTTTTAAGCGGGGCGTGAAACGGCATTTTAGCAGGACGTCATGAGTGGATGCGCTTTGTACCGTGCTTATTTTACGGTATGAAGCCCATTTTTTTTACTGCATCGACTGCTTACCATCAGGCTGGATGTAGTCATTATGACTTGTCAAATTAAAAAAATATACACGCTTATCATCATAAAGAGTCTTATGGCGTTAAAGTTGCATCTATTGCAAGTGTGGTTGAGGTCCTAAGATATTGGTAGGATGTCATGCTAGCAAAGGAGGCGGCGGAACGAGAGAGGCAGAGTGCCTCTCGTCACGGATTCAGCCGCCGCGGTGGACGCCCAGGACGTCGGGAGCCGCGTGACGACTCCCGGCCACCGTAGGCGCTGGCTTGTGAGCGGTGGGTAATGGGTAACTCGCCAACCTTCCGCCTACTGAAGGCGACAGGCCGCGTCGACGGGCGTGTTCGTGTTCCACGCGCGCCTTAAAGAGATGTCAGCACACTGAGGGGCCCCCAGGGCCAAGCCGCCAGGGTTGCGGGACTGTTCGAAAGGGTTACAGCGTCCTTGGTGTTACAGGCTCAAGAAGGAACATGTATGGTTTTTAGTCAGTAAAAGTCTGACACACCCTTCCGCTTCACCCACAGTGGAAGGCTTTGATGATTTTCCATCCGAGAAAAAAAAAATATTTGACACTGCTTGTACAGCACTGCACATTACGCGATATTAGCTGCATCTCTGCCGTGTGTCTAGATGATTATGGTCACAGACGACCCAGACAGAAGCGCATACTTACCCACAACTAGTTTACGAACCCTTGCCTCGTCCGGGAAAACCCGTCTTGGTACACCTGCCTTATTGACACACAAACACACTTCACAACTTATTGAAAGGCTAATAATAATCTCCAGTATAACGATAGTTTACAAGCAAATAAGGCTAGATAATTGTAAGTAGTTTGTATACCTCGTTATATAAGGAACTAGCGCCTACCTGCGACTTTGTCTCAGTTACCTACAGGTACTATTTACAAATCGAGTTCCAGGGGAAGAATGAAAAGAAGCTTGTAACTAGTAACTTTGGGACTTCTTGGCGGGAAAGTGAAGCGTCATGTCTGCAGTTTTGTTTTATTTTACATAATTTGTAATATATCTAACATTAATGTGTAATAACGGTGGATTATTAACCATTAAGTGTTTGTGAATATACATAAGTGTTGTTAAATCAAACAAAACAGTGCAACATCACTTTTCATATTCTCTCAAGGAGTCCATGTGAGATCTCAGTATAGTCCCACAACTTTACTGAGGACTCAAGGGGCTTAGGGGAGGGTATATTATTTACCATATATCATCTTTATCATCACTCTTTCTCATTAACTATGAATTATATATTATTAATATATCACTTACTTGACACTGGCTAGATGTGCTAGACGCACAAAGCCATTATTTAAAAAAAAAAACTAGTAACTTGTAAAAGTAACCGACGACCGATATGGCGTGGAGGTCAATATACCTACACTTCACTCCAGAGTTCGTGGGTTCGTTTCCCACACAGGACCAATCTTTGTGTGCATGAACATGTATATTTGTTCTGGTCTGGGTGTTTTCCTATGTATATTAAGTATGTATTTACAAAAAAAAGCATGGAAGTATGTTTATTCGTTGTTTAGTATCCATAACACAAGTTCTTAATGATACTTATCTTGGAACTAATTAATTGGTGTAATTGTAAGAAAATATTTATTTATTGTCAGAAAATATTTAACTATACGCAAACGGGACTAAAGTCAGCAGATAGCTCAATACTTAATATTTTTATCTCCACAAACAGATACAACAGGATGTTAAGGGGACGGTGGAGGTCGCTGACTTTCAGAAGCCTGGCAAGGCGTCCCCTCGCCCACTGTCGAACAGGGTGGCCGAGGAGATTCCAGATGGATTTCTTGCATCGATTGACTTATTTGCCTCTGCCTACCCCTTTGGGAAAACAAGCGTGATTGTATGTTTAAATAATTCCAAGCCAACCTCACCTGCAAGTGGTGCACCTGCCGATCAACGGCTCTGGCGAACATAACAGTGCCCAGTAAGCGGCAATAGGCTCGCCATCAATTACGTGGGGCCAACTATATAATTGGCGAAGTGTGGACATATAATATGCCTCTGCCTACCCCTTCGGGGAAACTGGCGTGAATGATGTATGTATGTATGTAATTCTTTAGTTCCAAGATACTATTAAGAACTTGTGTCTTGGATACTAAATAACGGATAAACATACATACATAGATTTTTGTAAAAACATACATAATTAACGTAGAAAACATTATGCCTAGATCTAATATATTCACGTTCATGCATACAAAGAATAGCCCTGTGTGAAGTGGCTTTAATAAAAAATACATCATTTTAAAGGTTCAAGCCTTAATTTTAAATTGATGCTAACGACTGTTGACTGTCAGTCAGGATGAATAGAATAGAATAGAATAGATCTTTATTGCTAAGACTGTGTACATTTTGCTGGTGTTCATGCATTACATTAGTAACAACAGTGTACCCGTTGCGGGCGTGCAATTTATACAACTTACAACTAGTTACTTAAAATTATTAGTAAAAAAGTATTCATTCAAATTGTAAAATGGTTTATTTATTAGCCAGGCTTTTAATTTGTATTTAAACTTTGGTAGATTTAATTCTTTAATTTCCAAAGGCAATTTATTAAATACTTTTATACTGGTGTAAAAAGCACTCTTATAGTATAAGTAATTTTTTACATGAGGAATGCATATATTGTGTTTATACTGATTGCGCACACTATAGCGCGATGTTTTTACATCAAAGAACTCTGAAAAATGAGGTCACTATTACGTGTCAATTAAAAAAATAACAGCAATGGCAAGTATTTTATTGTTTCTATAGATTCACGATTTATTTTGCAGACTTAGAAATTGTAATAAAATTAATAAATTTTGCTTAGAGACGCGATTATTAGATTATATAAATTTTATTTATTAAATCTTTATTGCTCACAAAAAAGTAAAGTATAAAGAAGAACTTAATGCCGAAGGCAATCTCTACCAGTTAACCTTAGGGTTAGCAGAAAAGGTTAAAGGTAGTGCTATAAACTAAAAAAAGGAAATGTTCATAAACTTAATTAAATCAACGGACTTAAAAAAAATCTAGTAAAGTGCACTACATATAGGTACATAAATAAACATAAAACAGGCAAGATGATATTCAAATTTAATTATATTTATTTCGTGAACTATATTACATGCAAAAATTAGCATCATAGTTCGCGCTAAGGCAAAGGTCTTCTGAGCTAAGCAGCATCGTCTGAGTGACTGAATTCATAATATTTTGTAATTAAAAAAAGAGTTACATAAAAATAATGGACATAAAACATCGATAAAACATCGTCCCCTCACTATAAAACGAGTATAGGTATCGATATTTATCTCACTGCTCCTTAAAAAGAAAAAGAGAATATGAAGCGTATCATGCGATGGTATTTAAAAATAAAATGCCTTTCGTCTAATTAAATACGGTGGTTAATTTATAAAAGTATAAAAATAGACGATAACTGTTTCTTTGTGGAGTTGAAATGGGGATTAAAGGGATGTAGTGATGTCGAATACAGGATTTTTATCGATAGTTTTTTTTTCTTTTTTACATAGCGTAGTGTAATATCGACATAGAAAAGTGCCAATCCCCCGACATCTCGCGGGAAGAGTCGACGAAGAGAAATCCTACCGGATGATGGGCAGCAGCGTCATACTGCGTACTGGCTGGAACTGAGATCACCAACCCACCTGTCGTGTACAGTGTAAAGAGTGTACTATCGCAAATTGAAGATAATGATATGGATAGTAAATTTGTTGTCACTAAACCAATTTAGAAACAGTGTATTAAGGCAACTTGAAGATAATGATATGGACAGTAAATTTTTATAATACACATTGCTCTAATATTGATCTATTCAGAATGTAATTTATTGATTCAGGCGTTACTTTTCGGAAATCCATTGTAAGCAAGTGATGGATTAAAAATATCTTTGTAACAATTCCCGCGCTACTATAATTTCCCGAAAAAATCGAGAAACAATTCAACACGACACGTGTTTCGCCCTTACACAGGGCATCTTCAGGTAAGATAGGAGCCTCAGAACAACGATGTCTTCACGACCAACGCTGAAACGAGAGTGAGAATTCAGAATGTCACTTAATCAATTTAGAAACAGTGTATTATCGCAATTTGAAGATAATTAATGATATGGACAGTAAATTTTTTAGTAACTCAAAATGGGAATATTGTAAAATACTTTTTTCATTTTTGTATATGAACTTAAACTAATCGGTAAATCGGTTTGTGAATAACGTTGTTGGTTACATAATAAGTAAAATTTATAACTTAGCAAATATAATGTAATTGTTTATTGTTCCTAATAAATAAAAGTAAAATAAAATCCCTTTTAGATAGTTGTGGTAAGGTTTCTGCTTATTATTTATTTATTTTTTTATTTATTTATTTCCAAACTTAAATCTATTTTTACAGGTTATTGGCCCAATACAATAGACAAGATTATATGAATATTACATTTTTTATACACTATAACCAGAGGTCGGAATTAGGTAGAGTTATTCATGTACTTACACTGATTTCACACAGCGAAAGAATATAGTGGATATGCCTCAAATCCCGGGATTAATTTTAAAGAATAGAAAAAATCCCGTTACTTTTTAATAAAAAGTTATTTACCTGTACTTTTTTAATTTAGACTACTGCACGCGCGACGTTGCCAAACTTACATCAATGATATTGGATTGAAATATGATATTGAAATCCCGGGAAGGTCCACATTAATATCAACATTTCGATGCAAGTACATAAATAACTCTACCTAATTCCGACCTCTGACTATAACACATATAAAAGAGCGTAAATTTCGTGAATTCGCCCAGAGAACATTGAATCGGATTTATTGGTACGAGATTACGTCTGTAGGATACTGTTGTTACTACAATAATGTACGCTTAAGTCGTAAAATGCAAAGATAGTTAAAATAACGACTATGGTTAATTTTTCAATTAACTTTAACATGAGGAGCATAATTAAACTATGGTTTACCACTTACGAGAAGAACAGTTAGGATTTTATGAAAGTTCGTACAAAGTAACAATACTTAGGTGTTGGGGGTATAGGGATTCTACAAAGACCTAAGGTCAACGTCACCTGCAATTGTTCCACCTGCCGATTAACAGACGAGGCTCTGGAAAACTTTAAAGTTGCCGATAAGCAGCAATAAACTTGCCACCTATTGCGTATAATTGGTGAAAAGTGTGCACATAATTGACGACCGATATGGCGTGGTGGCGAGTATACCCGCTTTCCACTCCTGAGGTCGTGGGTTCGATTCCACACAGGACCAATCTTTGTGTGCATGAACATCAATATTTGTTCTGGTCTGGGTGTTTTCCTATGTATATTAAGTATGTATTTACAAAAAAAAAAAAGTATTCATGTATGTTTATCCTTTATTTAGTATCCATAACACAAGTTCTTAATGGTACTTATCTTGGAATTAAATAATTGGTGTAAGTGTCAGACATATTTATTATAATTTATTTATTATAATATGTTTCTGCTCTTTGGGAACAGCTCTTTATTTTTGGTGAAACATCGACTGCTTACCATCAGGTGTAAAAACGTTACAGTGTTGTTTGACATGTTGCTGACTGTACCACGTCAAGTTCGTAACGGCTTTGGCAAGATAATGATGGGTAACACATCAATTACTACATTCTTGGGAACGAATAACTTTTAATTGTATGGAAAAATGTATTAAGTGCTTGCGCCCGCTAGACTTTGTCTGCGATACATTACTTAAGTCAAGTAGTGTTCAAAAGTCACGTAGCTCAAATGGTTAGTAAGCTGAAGTGGCAGTGGGCTGGTCATATCTTCCGTATTACAGATAACCGCGGAGGTAGACGTGTCCTACAGTGGAGACTGTAGGAAGGAAGTGTTGAAGTAGTTGGAGCAACGACATATGCAAAACAGCTGGCAGGGGTTAGAGACAAAGAGCTGGAAATCGAGCTTAGTGGCGTGCTGAAGGTTACTTTCTTCAGCAGTGGACGAATGTAAGCTAAAAGATGGTGATGAAATAGTTTTCGCGAAAGGCTGTCCCTTGGTTCTATCAAACGTAGGTGGAATAAAGAATATCGATATACTTACTCGGTGCCATCCTACTAGTTCTAATATTTCCTACTAATATTATAAATGCGAAAGTAACTTCTGTCTGTCTGTTTATATTTTCATCCGCCTAAACTACTGAACCGATTTGTTTGAATATAGTATAGTATGGAACATAGTTTGGAACTCGAGAAAGGATAGTTTTTATCCCAAAAATCCCGCGGGAACTATGTGGGTAAAACCAAAAATCTGCCGAAAGTCACTATTTCACGCGAACGAAGTCGCGGGTAAAAGCTAGTTTATTTATAAAATTTGTTTTATAGCGTACTAATTTAATTCACATATATTATATACAAACACGCGCACATATATGTATTTTTAACTTTTTGATTTATTAGCGCAAAAATATATTCTTTGTATTGTCATCATATCAGCCTTGTAAAGTCCACTGCTGAACATTAGCCTCCCCAATAGATTATATTCTATGCCCATTATCACCACGCAGGCGGGTTGCTGATCGCAGTTCCAGCCAGTAAGCAGGAACGACGCTGCTGCTCATCATCTGGTAAAATTTATCTTCTTTTAAGACTGCCCGTGAGATGAAAGGAGGTGGCACCATTCCAGACCCGACACGGCATTATTTGAATAAATTTTGAGAGTTCATGACAATATTTTAATTAATTTGTTGATAATTATTGCTATACCTTGAGAAGGTTCATGTTGGGCACTGGAAAATGCTTGTGATCACCGTTTGATAAGTGACTTTAAATGCAAAATATAATCATTTACATTTTTATAAACACTTTTTTGTTTCATTTTACAGTATTTAATTGTCAAAAATTGTTAAAACTATAAAAAAAAAAATTGTTATAAGTGGATCATTCTATAATATCGATAGATTTTAATAAAACCTGTTCGTTCCCAACCCTTAGGTGAAGATCATCACTTTATATTTAGTAACAGGACCAGCCTACGACATCTCAGACAAGTTTTAAGTAGGATAACGGGTTCAGTAGAGTTCTTATTGATTAAAGTATTTTCTTCTTTGATATGGACGAAAGCCCGAATTTAATAAGCTATCTCGATCCAAATTTGGCTATCTGCGATAGACAATTAAACTATACTACTTCTTCTATAGTTGATCAATTTTGTACCACTTGCATCCACCGCTTTAAAAAGGTCATCGGTCCATAGGGTGGGAGGCCGTCCTCTACTACGTTTGCTGATTCGCTGTGGTCATTGAAAACCTTAACGCCTCATCGGTCGGTTTTTCGAGCTATGTGCCCCGCCGACTGCTACTTCAACTTGCAAATACGCTTTGATATGTCGGTCACTCCAGATCTCGAAAAAAAATTATTTTGATAATAAATTCATACAAATATTTGTAATAATTATGTGGGAATGAAACCCACGACCTCAAGAGCAGACTGCAGTTAGTATACTGACCTCCAAGCTATATTGGTCGTAAAAATTCAACCACGACGTTTCTAAATAAAATATGTATGTGCATATGTCAGTGTAGTTAAGTATTTGTGAATTAAGAAGATAAACTTTTTTGTGAGACGCAACCAACCAGACGCGGACAAAACTTAGGCTATGTTTTATAAAAAAAAACTAAAATGCTATTTATACCACACCGTAATGTCTCTACATTCCAATTTAAAAAAGAAACATAACGAGACTGTACCTATTTAATACCTTTGCTCACCTTTGCTTCATTAGCACGATAAACTAAAACTGTCACATTGTTCCCGCTTAATTGTGGGCCACAGATAAAAAAATATTCTACATTAACACTCAGTCTAGACTGAGAGTTTTGGCGCCAACGAGAAAACTCTATGAATGGTGTAAATTCGAGTTTCTATGAGAAATAATGGTTAATAATATATAAATCATAGTAAATGAGAATGTGTGGTGATTAATATGATATATGGTAAATGAGATGCCCTCCCCCTACTACACCCCTTAAATCCTTAATAAAGCTGTGGGACTATACTGAGATGGACTTTTTAAGTGAATTTGAAAAGTGATATTGCACTGTTTTATTTCATTTACCAACACTTATGTACGGTCACAAACACTCAACGGTTAATAATCCACCATTATTAAACATTAACGATCGAAATGTCACAAATTAAAAAATATATACAAAACTGCAGACTTGACGCTTAACTTTCCCGCCAAGAGGTCCTCCTAAAGATTGAATTCTGCAAATAACTTCATCTTGACAATGGCAAATACTTCAAACAAGTGAGCCCATAACAAATCAAAAGTAAACTGTCACATTGTTCCCCGCTTAATTGTGAGCACAGATAAAAAATATCCCACAGACTGTAAACGTTTTGAAGGAGGTTCACTTCGATAATAAGCCTGAATTATGGGTATTAAAATATAATCTTGTTTTAAGATAGAAATCTTTCGTCTCATTCACACAGTCTCGGGTGCATTCAAACTTTTCTCATCATCGTATTTGATTGTAAGCTTACAATGTTATTTTTTCTTTCTCATGGTGTTATTTAGACTGACAGGATATTCTTAATGGAGTATTTCTGTAATGGTGGGATCAGATGACGAGTTAAAAACACTCTTGGTTTGTAAGAAATAGTTTAACTCGTTAGTTAATTGTTTTCAATTAGCTGTGCACGACAGTCAGGAATTGACAGACAATATAATTGTATTTAGGGATGATACTTGAAATATATTATTTTATATAAATTTGTGTAGGGATCTTACCAAAACCTAAGGTGCCCAAGCCAACCTTACCTGCCGAACAACGTACGAGGCTCTGGCAAACATAAAAGTTCCCGGTAAGCGGCAATAGGCTCGCCACCTATTCGTGGGACCAACTATATAGTTGGTGAAGTGTGGGCTTAGAATATGCCTATTATTATTTATTTATTTATTCAGTTAGTACAGGTTATAACAAATTATTTATAACATAGTCTGAAATGAGTACGGTTATGATATGTTTTTCCCCTTTCGGGGTAACAGACGTGAATGTATGTATTATATAAATTTAATATACTATATTCCCTTTGTTGTGGTTTGCAGAACATTTCATTTATATATTTTTTTAAAATAATGTTATTTTGTATATATTCTTTATCTTGTAGCTTGAGTATGTCTTGCTCTCTTAAATGTCTCTGACGCCAGTGGGGACTGGTCTGCTCATGTCTACTTTGATGATGATGGTAGAATCCCTGTACACCCTTTAGCCACTTTCCAACAGTTAATATACGTTGTCGAAGACATTATATCACAGATACATCATATTTATAATATACATACATCCATCGACAATAGACAAATATATCCTTCATTTTATTGAAAGAAAGAAAGAAAAAGAATTTATTCTGTGACAACATCAAAAGAAAATTATATTTAAGTAACTATGGACTTCTTGGCGGGAAACTGAAGTATCATGTCTGCAGTTTTGTTTTATTTTCTAAAATTTGTGATATTTCGAACATTAATGTGTAATAACGGTGGATTATTAACCGTTAAGTTTTTGTGAACATACATGAGTGTTGGTAAATGAAACAAAACAGTGCAACATCACTTTTCATATTTTCTCTCAAGGAGTCCATGTGAGATCTCAGTATAGTCCCACATCTTTACTGAGGACTCAAGGGGCTTAGGGGAGGGTACCTCATTTACCATTTATCATCTTTATCACCACTCATTCTCATTTACTATGAATTATATATTATTAATATATCTCTAACTTGACACTGGCTAAATGTGCAAACCGCACGAAGCTATTATTTAAAAGAAGAAGAAGAAGAAGTAACTATGTACTTCAAGAATGTCACAGAAAAGGTATCCACTCAGCATAAAGCCGAGGTGTCACGAAAACGCCTCGAAGCTGGTCTTCCGTAGATACCGTTTGTGAGAGCACTGTTTTGTATAGAATCATAAACAGCATACCGATTCTATAATTAAATTACTTAAACACCGACAACCTTAACCCCTTTTGTAATTAATTTCAAGCATGTAGTTTACATTCTATTGTTGTATAAAAATTACATTATATTCAGCATTTTCTTTGAAATTATGCATTTTCCCAGAGCGAAAGTAAACGTATAATTATGCAAAACAGAGAGAATAAATACGACTGCACTGCGCATTCGTAAATAGATACAGATGAACTGATATGGAAAATCATAGAAGGAAAAATGTTCTTTCGCATTTCTTTATATAGCGCTCGTAGCGTATGAGTAAGTCAGAAACGATCACCGAAGTCAAGCAAAGTTTTCAGTTGCCAATCCTTGGATGGTGATCATTTGTGTTGCATTATATCCAGATTAGGTCATCCGGAATAAAGCTAGGTTATGATAATGCTGCGTAAGTTGTTCAAGAATATTTATAATTTATTTACCTTGCGTGATTTTCTCACCACAGAGACCCAAATAGCAATAAAATATCTCATCATCATCATCATCATTCTCAGCCCATTAACGTCCCACTACTGGGCACGAGCCTCCTCTCACATACCAAGGTGCGAGGGTATTGGGTCATACTCCACCACGCTGACCCAGTGCGGATTGGCAGAGGCAGGTGTTTGGCGTCCTGCTGTTAGAATTTTTAAGCCGCCCATTTAGGCCTCTAACTTGGCTTAACGACTACCACATTTAGTGATAACCGGGACCAACGGCTTAACGTGCTTTCCGAAGCACGGAAGCGCTCGATATCAAATGCCACACAAACGGTCACAAATCCAAGGACTGACCTCTGTAAACTCTGCTTTACTTCGGTGATTGTTTCCGACCAACGAGCACCGCGGAGCTACGAGCGCTTCATATCTTCAAAAATATCTATCTAGAAGTTAATTGATATCTATTAAACATGTAAATATCTAATAAAAACTCTCACAATCACTTTGAAACCTACATTTAAAGCACTAGTTCTCATCCAACAATGGAAATGTGCCAATGTCTATTAAATGTAGTATCTAGAACATATCACATAGAGATGTACGTAGGAAGAGTATGTAGGTGATGTGTGTCAAGACATTAGTGCATTATTACTTTCCGAAAAAAATAGCACCGTTTGCTAAAAAAGTGATGAAAGAATCAATATAATATGTAATCGTGGTCTTGTGGATACCTTTTTGACATTAAGTTTCATTCATTATTGCCAAACCTTTCATTCTTTCATATAGTAAAAACTTGAATTATTGTCAACTAAATTAGTTGTATGATTGGCTTTAAAAATTATAATTATTTCATATTGTTCTAATTATAATCAGCTCGGCGAACCTTGATCCCTATGACACTGACAATAAGAACGATATCTTCCAAACGGAGTAACTTTTGCAGGACGTCAACGTAAAGTCTGATTGAGATAATTTCTTGTAAGTGTTAATAATTATTATAATTCCAACGGGATATTATTGTAATTGCATATATCTGCCTAAAATTAATAAATATCATTTTTAGACACCGCCAATTCGATTATAATATAACGGTGACGCTACTACAAGGTTGTGTCGTGGGAATAACTGTCAGTGTCATAGGGATCAAGGTTCGCCGAGCTGATTATAATAAAATCCTATATCGTCGCTGTAGAATGGTAACCTCGTATGTCCAGAAATCCAAACTTTACAGGAAACGAAAAAAACATTAATTTCGTCTAAGTTTAAAATGTTCATAAGTGCTTTTGTCTCATGTTTTAATGACAAAAAGGACTTATTTATGCTTTTGACCAATCAACTGGATTATGTCAGAAAGAAGGCATAAGAGGTTTTCTGTTTTTATATCGTAAGTTACGAGACGTAGTTACGCGATTTTCAAAATAAAGACACTGAATCATACTAAAAAAAAAAATGTTTAATGAAGTGTAATTAAGATTAATTTAGTTTATTTTGTTTTGACATACGAGGTGTAAGTTCTACAGCTATGATATAAATATTATTATAGCAATTGAGTATGATATGAAATTTTTACAACGCAGAATATATGTTCTCTCTATATGATATATTATTATTTTGTATCATCTTTAAATACAAAACTTTCTCACACCAGCAGACCGCTGTGTTTTGAACCGTGAACATGTTAGGTCGACGATGAAAGCAATTCAAATAATTATATCTTGTGAATTTCATTAACACTGATTATATGTGAAGCAAATAATTATTTCTAGTGGATTTTATTGAAATAGATTTAATGTTAACCGCTAGCGGCGCTGGGAGGTCATTGGAAATGATTATCGAAGTTAAACAACGTTCTCTGAAGAGGTCGTCCCGTTTTTGATCCGGGGGACGTTGGACAGGCGGGGTGACAGAAGCTTAAACCTTGACACTGGCCCCCCGCCCCTTTCCAACAGCGGTGGGCGTCGTCGGAAGATTGTGAGCGGATAAGATTGCTGGCGGTCGCGCCTGCCACAGTGAGCCCTACTTCTCTCTCAGTCTCTCTTTGGCCGGGAGGCAATGCGTATAGGCATATTGTTACTGACGTAATTAAAAAAAAAAAGATCAAGGTTCGTTTTTTTCCCGCCAGTAACAAGAAAATGTACATAATTTTAAAACAATTTAATAAGTCTACAAAGACTTGTCTTCTGCAGTTACAAGATTTGAATGAACCGAAGAAAATAACTCTTTTTTAGCGAAATGTACATAATAACGGATAAACTAAAACACAGTATCAATGAAAAATGAAGCTAAATGGAGTCAATAGTTTCGAAGCCAGTTTAATGCATACGAACATACAAACTTTCAAATTTTTCCCTTGTAAAGTTGTCTGTTTTGTTATCTACACTAGTAATATTATAAAGAGGAAAGATTTGTATTTTTGTATGTAACGAATAAACTCAAAAAGTACTGGACCGATTTTGATAATTCTTTTTTCATTAGAAAGCTACATTATCACTGAGTAACATAGGCTAAATTTAAAGACAATCTATTCAGCCTGCGGATAATTACTGCGTCGTCGATGTTAGTGTTGGTGTTTGTGAATTGACCTGGGAATCATTTTGCTGACCGTGTCTTTCCTGGGTAGGCATTTTGCAGCGGTAACCGACATCCACGCGGGCGTAGCCGCGGGCGACCGCTAGTATAAAATAAAAATATACGTTAAATATCCTCTTGTATCTTAGTTACTGCTACCAAAAACGATAAGAAAAAAAGAGATCTAAGTAATAGCCGACATTAAATGTTTTAAATTGCGTTGGTTTAAGGGCCGATTGGACCAACTTTAGCATAGCCTGTGAGTTTGTTGCCAGTTCTTCTTAAAGAGCGGTGGCTCGGAACTGGCACTTAGATTCACATACACTTAAATATTTTTTGTTTATTTCTGATTGGATCATGTAGCCGTAGGGACACTCCGAGCAAAGATGTCTCCATTGCACGCTGAGCGACTTGAGCTTTCTTATGAGGCCCACCAAGTCTCAGTACCATACGTCATCACAGGCAACACACACTGGTCGAAGACTTTCGTGTCACTAGTAAGTAAACAAAAATTTTTTTTTTAAATGGAAATCTTTAAATGACCTTCCCTTGCTGTGGGTGGAGCGGGAGGGTGTGTCAGACTTCTACTGACAAAAACAGTCCCGCAAACTAGTATCTATACTGCTATATCGTTAAAGAGCCACCCCACTACCATATGAATCACAATTTTAGAGGCCTGGCGTAGAATAAGATTTTTATTCAAGTGTTAGCTAACTCGCGTTTAAAGTAACTTTGGTCAAGTCGGCCCGAGCAACAATAATCCTTGATAATTGGATAATTTCGCTGTTGTATGCGATGTGGGCTTACGGAGATTTTTACTTTTTGCTGAGTCTTAGTAAATGGTAGTTTCCTTTACCTACTTTAATATTTTGTAAAAATCACTCTACATTATGAAGTTAACGTAATTGTATTTTAAGACCGATGTGGCGTGGTAGCGAGTATACAGGCACTCTGCCCTAGAGGTCGTGGGTTCGATTCCCACATAGGACAAATCTTTTTGCCCATTAATAAGAATATAGGTTCTGGTGTGGGTGTATTATTATATATATTAAGTTTACGATTTCAAGTACTAGTTACGGTTTTGGAATTTAGAGGGAAACATAATTCTATGGTTAAACAGCTGTGAGAGAGAATATTAGAAGGCACTGACTTTCTAATAACGCCCGCCATAGATGTTAATTACAGCGAAATAGTTCATCATAAATATCATAAATCACGTTTCGCCATTTTGCGGACACGTCGAGTTCCGGACATCCGTTGCATGCATCACTAGCGTGTACCGGCCTGTACGGAGATGTTAACATGTACGGAGCGTCGCGAGCGGAGTTCTAGGAATGCCCTTTGTAGTCAGCAACGTAATTAAAGGTAGGGTTGGCACAGTTTCGATTTCTAAATGTTTAATAATGAGCAAAACGAAAAAGATGATATGATGGATTAAATAATTGAACATTATATTGTTGTATGCCACATATAGTGGCAGTCTTTTGTGTCAGCCTACCCATCGGGGAAAATAACCTGACTGTATGTAAAAGTCCGTAATGTCTCTCTTCTTAACGTCTGAACGGATTACTTACCACCGTCTGAACCCTTCGTGGAACTGAGCAAAATTATACGCATTTTTAAGTGTTATACTATCATACGGACGCGTGAGTTATATATATCCGTTGCAAAACCAGTATTTAGGACAATAAAAATATGTTAACATGTACGGAGCGTCGCGCCCGGAGTTCCAGGAATCCGCTTTGTAGTCAGCAACGTAATTAAGGGTAGGGTTGTCAGGCAGCAGTAATATTATTATCTAAGTTCTATCTTGATCCAACAATCCCAACTGATTACGGATCCCAATACTTTCTTATCTAAGAGGAGGCTCTTGCTTGGTAGGCGGACGTTAATCATCATAAACATATGAGCCTCTCAACGTCTCACAGCTGAGTGTGTCACATTTGTGTCAAATCTTTAAAAAGACGTTTCTAGAAATAATACAATATTATTTCTGGAAACAGATATGTGGTTGCCAGCCCTACTAAACTTCGTGTAGAGAGGAAGGTACAAGAGAATTCGGAATATTTTCTTTCTAATTACCAGAGGTCGGAATTAGGTAGAGTTATTTATATACTTGCATCGAAATGTTGATATTAATGTGGACCTTCCCGGGATTTCAATATCATATTTCAATCCAATATCATTGATGTAAGTTTGGCAACGTCGCGCGTGCAGTAGTCTAAATTAAAAAAGTAAAAGTAAATAACTTTTTATTAAAAAGTAACGGGATTTTTTCTATTCTTTAAAATTAATCCCGGGATTTGAGGCATATCCACTATATTCTTTCGCTGTGTGAAATCAGTGTAAGTACATGAATAACTCTACCTAATTCCGACCTCTGCTAATTACTTACCGCAAGCCTTTTGTAATTTTAACCAGCATATACCTGTTTGTGAAAAACAAAAGGAAAGAGAGTACGTACTTTGAATGTAGGCGAGCTTATTATATTTTTAGGGCGAAAGTATTATTAACATATTATATTCAACAAGACGCTTGGGTAGTATAATTATTAGATGTAAATCTGTATACGAAAATTTCATATAAGTATGCTCGGAGTCAAAGTCAAAATAATTTTTAAATTAAAATCTAACAAAAAACAAAAAAAAATTGGTTGTCTGTAAAGTCGGTTTACTGACGATAGAACGTGACAATGTCTTAAGAAAATACTGATGGAATGGTAGCATTTTTCAAAAGAAAATTGTAATTTAATTTGTTTAATAAAGCAGCAGCTGTCCATGCAGACTAGCTCACTCAAGTAGGAGAGAGACGGATGTCGAACGCTGCCGAACGCAAAGGCCGATTGTGCTTCTTTGTCGCTCGTTCAGCGCTCTCGCTTGCACTTCAAGCCTTACATGGAACGCCTCAGAGCGAGGTAACGCCGCATGAGTCATGTTTTTTCGTGCGTGTAGCCGGCTCTATCGAATTATAAGACATTGTCACGTCAAAAAGTTAAAAACCTGGAATTATTCATATGATATATGTAAATTAAAACTGTCATGCTTACGCAGAAAGAGCGAGGCGTTCCCTACACAAGTATCTTTCGACTACTTTTTGGTTAGTCACAGCAACTTAACTGTATAGATTTACCTGAAATAAATACATTTTTATTTATTTTTAATTTTTTTAACGGATGATGGACAGCAGCATCGACCTGAGTACTGGCTTGAACTGCCATCACCAACCCGCCTAACCAGCGTGGTGAATATGAGCAAATACCTACAATAGAATGTAATCTATTGTGGAGGCTATTCAGCAGTGGATTTTATAAGCCTGATATGATGATGAAAGTCCTATCATCATCATCATCATCATAAGCCAAAAGACGTCCTCTATAAATTTTAACAGGAACTGGGACTTACAAGCTCGTAGCTAGGTTATGGAAACATTAATAACTCTTATTTGTACACCATGATAAAGATTACACATAAAAACAAAGAATATTAAACAGAAGGGTACAATGAGCGGCAACATTAACAGGGCCTACCTTACAAATTATGAAATAACCAATTCATACGCAATTTTTGGCCAATTAAAATATCAGTAATAGAATTACGATAAAAATGAGCCAGGATTTATGCGTCAGCCTAATTTTCAAACTGCTTATTCTTCTGAGCAAACTTTATAGGAGGAAGTAAAAACTAATTACATACAAATTTATGAAGAAGAAGATTTCCAAAATCTATTTTCAAAAAATATCAAAAAAAAATCCAATCTTGAAATTAATAAATTTTCTTTTATAATCACACCAACTATTTAGTTCCAAGATAAGTATCACTAAGAACTTGTGTTATGGATACTAAGGAACGTATAAATATACTCAAATACGTTTTTTTTGTACATCATACATAGGAAAACACCCAGACCAGAACAAATATTAATGTTCATGCATCTTTGTGATATGTCCTCTGTGATTTTTTCCTTTGATTTATATTAGATTATTTGAATTGCATGACATTTATTATTTTTTAATTTGGCATTTTTTTTGTCTCATATTTTATTTTAATTAAAAATTTATTTTAATTCAATTCGTGGATAATAATAATTATTTATTTATCTTGCTGTGCCCTATCCGGGTCTATGTTTGATACTACCTTTTATAAAACATCTGTATATACAACATAGTTTTGGCAATAAATACTTTGAATCGAACCCAAGACCTCTGGATTGAAGTGCAGGTATACTGACCTCCAGGCCATTTTAGACTAGATTGCATTCAAGCCAACTTTTGTATTTTTTGAAGTTACGCAGTTTGATAATTACACTGACGATAGTTACTATTTCACATAGATTGACCAGCCTATCTGACGCCAGAATGAACCGTCAATTTTATAGGGTTTATTACAAAACAAGATTTAAAGTTAAAACGACGGATGTCACTGTCATTTTATTAAAAAAAAGTGACAGCATTACTTTTAAACCTTTCAATGTTTTTAAATTGTCGTCAAACAATTCATAAGTAGTTTTTAGACACAATTTTAAAGTTAACTCAAAGGCTCTGGCGAACATATAAGATTCCGGTAAGCGGCAATAGGCTCGCCACCTATTATGTGGGATCAACAATACAACTGGCGAAATGTGGGCGTATAATATGCCTCTGCCTACACTTTCGGGGAAACTGGCGTGATGTTATTTATTTATTGAATTACCAACATAAGAAACGGCATAAACAAGTAACAAGTAAAATCTATACATAAATAGGCTAACTGTTCTTACAATTATAGGTAATTACAGCATTCATAATTACATAATATTAAAAAAAAAATTACTAAATGAAACGAACAGTAGTGATATATAAAAAAAAAATTAAAAGAGCATAGCCTGTGAGTTTCTTGCTAGTTCTTCTTACAGAGCGGTGGCTCAGAACTGGCACTTAGATTCACTTGCACTTAATTATTTTTTGTTTTTAAATTGTTTTGTTGCATGTAAGTGAATCTAAGCTTCGTGATTTAGTGTAATAATAATTCGATTGTTTTTTTTATATATTTTAATTATGACATTTTCAAGTACTATGTATAATAGTTTGTGAAATCAATATTTTTTTACTTTTACTTTTAAAAAAAAATTGTAACAATAACTTTTTAAAAAACGTAAAATCTGATTTCGTGTTATATGAAACCGCAACTATTGTACGCCCATGAGGCAGACCACAGCTAGATCTAAACCTGTACTGTAACACCTATCCTGTATCTTGTGTTCGCAATAAACTATTTGATTGATTGATTGATTGAACCTGGAATTTACTACAGCGTGCTAAGGTAAGTCACATTCTCTGATTGAAGACAGAAACTTGGACAGTGTTTGGAAATTTTTATCGAGATTGTAAATGCTCTTAGTAAGATCATTATACATGCGGGACAGGCGAACAACAGGTGAATTACGACCCATTTAAAATAAATAAATAATAAAAATGAAGCGCTCGTGGCTCTGCGGTGCTCGGCGGTCGGAAACGATCACCGAAGTACAGCAGAGTTTACAGAGGTCAGTCCTTGGATGGGTGACCGTTTGTGTGGCATTTGATGTCGAGCGCTTCCGTGCTTCGGAAGGCACGTTAAGCCGTTGGTCCCGGTTATCACTAAATGTGGTAGTCGTTAAGCCATGTTAGAGGCCTTATTGGCGGCTTGATAAATTCTAACAGCAGGACGCCATACACCTGCCTCCGCCAATCCGCACTGGGTCCGCGTGGTGGAGTATGACCCAATACCCTCGCACCATGGTATGTGAGAGGAGGCTCGTGCTCAGTAGTGGGACGTAAATGGGCTGAGATGATGAAATAATAAAATAAATAAACAAAAAAAAAATAATTTAATTATGACGTTTTCAAGTACTATGTATAATAGTTTATGAAATAAATATTTTTTTTACTTTACTTTCAAATGTGACCGATCGCAGGCGGCCTGCATCTAACGTGATTCTATAAGGCACTATATAGATCGTCAAATGGTGCCTTTACATGGCTACAAATTTGCATAGTCACGACTCAATTAAGTTTCCACACAACCACTCTGTCTGCTGTTTGTATGTAAGTATTAGTTTAACGACCGAAATGGCGTGTAGGTCAGTATATCTACACTTCACTCCAGAGGTCGTGGGTTCGATTACGACGGAGGATAAATCTTTGTGAGCATGTATTTGTTCTGGTCTGGATGTTTTACTATGTATATTAAGTATGTAATGACAAAAATAAAGATATTTAAGTAGTTTATCTGTTATTTGGTTTCAAAAATCAAATTTCTAAGCTACGGAAAAGTAAATGTAATTAATA
Source organism: Musotima nitidalis (assembly GCA_949126915.1). Lineage (NCBI taxonomy): Eukaryota > Metazoa > Arthropoda > Insecta > Lepidoptera > Crambidae > Musotima > Musotima nitidalis. The sequence continues at coordinate 2,744,301 of OX421441.1, forward strand.
TACATAGAAAAAAAAGTATGCATGGACAAAAGTATGGACTGAAACAAATATTCATGTTTATGCCAACAAAGATTTGTCTAGTATAAGAATTTAACCCATGACCTCAGGAGTGCAGTGCGGGTATACCCGCGACCACGCCCATATCGGTCGTCGAAAAAAGCTGTCTTTTGTTTAATTTAGCAAAAAGTTTGATTTACACAAAATATTTGACACTCGCAAATACTCTAATCGAGCGAGTGCATGAAATTAAAAGAAAGATAAAAGTTTGAAAGTAAATGACGCCATGGACTTCTTGGCGGGAAAGTGAAGCGTCATGTCTGCAGTTTTGTTTTATTTTTTAAAATTTGTGGTATTTCGAACATTAATGTGTATTAACGGTCGATTATTAACCGTTAAGTGTTTGTGAACGTACATGAGTGTTTGTAAATTAAACAAAGTGCAACATCTCTTTTCAAATTCTCTCAAGAAGTCCATATCCTCATCATCCTCAAGGGGTTTAGGGGAGGGCAACTCATTTGCCATTTTCACCTTTATCACCACTCATTCTCATTTACTATGATTTATTAATATATCTCTTATGACAATAGCTAAATGTGCAAAACGCACGAAGCAATTTTTAATAGGAAATTATAAAAAGTTAATGACGTTATGTGTCATGTGTTGTGACGTAACCACAGACACTCATGAATGTCTGACAAATAAGGCTTGTTGCTAAACGGCAGCACCTTGGCTAGTGGGCTGTCTACACAGTTCAACGTAAAGTAGGTTAAGTGAAGTAACAACTGTAAACAGTTTTGTCTGGGTTAATAAAGTATTATCGAAAATGTCACGAAGCGATTTTAACCAATAAGTAAATTTCTACTAGGGTACTGGATAACATTTTTACCTTTTTCATGATCACCCCGTAACAACTTAAAAATAAATTATCATTTTTATAAAATATTTTTTTTATATAGAATATTAGTACATTGACATAAATAATTAGATTATTACGTAATTTATAATTTTCACGTATTGTTGTTACTGTTTTATATTTATTATAATTGTAGTTTAATTTGTGAACTCTCACCATTGTAGTTTGACTGACCGAAATGTATTTGAATGTGAATTTATTAGAATTATTACTATTATTGTTGAAATTATGTTATAGATGTTGAGCACATCTATTATTGATGTAAACACCACTCCATTAATTAAAATGTAGAATTACAGTGCTAGTGTATTGTTGATGTGCCTTCAATAAATAAATTTAAAAAAAAACATTTCTGTAAATAAATATGATAGTACGAGACGTCTACGTCTTGACGGGAAAGTGAAGCGTCATGTTTGCAGTTTTGTTTTAATTTTTTAAAATTTGTGATATTTCGAACGGTAATGTATAATAACGGTGGATTATTAGCCGTTAAGTGTTTGTGAACGTACATGAGTGTTAGTAAATTTAACAAAACCGTGCAACATCACTTTTCAAATTCTTTCAAGGAGTCCATGTGAGATCTCAGTATAGTCCCACATCTTTACTGAGGACTCAAGAGGCTTAGGGGGAGGGCATCTCATTTACTATTTATAATTTTTATCACCACTCGTTCTCATTTACTATAAGGTATATGTTATTCATATATCTCTTACTTGACACTGGCTACATGTGCAAATCGCACGAAGCCATTATTTAAAAGAAAAAAAAAGATAGTAAGAGTATTAGGGTGTTTTGCATAACGGTCACTAAACTTGATTACAAATAAATCTATTTAAAACATAATTCTGTCCCTCTCAACTTAAAACAAATAACTGAAATCCAATGACATTTTAAATCTAAATTTAGAACTGTTGTGCAAACGGCCATTAAAATCGTATTACCTTTGAAAATTCAAACTATTTTTATCTATATATGATAGTACATTCGGTAAAAATGTTAAATTCTTTTAAAGATTGCGATAGCAATAAGTTAAATTAGATTAAATACGACCTCCCCGACTGGTCTCCACCTTGTCGTGGTGGGGGGGCTGAGTACCTCCCGGTAGGGCGCAGGAGGCGCCAGGGAAAAGGTAACACCCAGAGACCGACGACTCTGGGTGCCCTTAGTACTGACTACCGGGGGAGAAACTAAGAGGGACCTGTGGAGGGCGCAGCGGGCGGGCCAGAAGGGCCCGTCAAGCAGCGCCAGGAGGGTCTTAGGCAGTGGGGGCAGGGGGCCCTTGCTGTCTAACCATAGACCCTCCGAGAAGTCGGCCACACACGCTATGGTCGCACAAGGAGGTAGGAGGGGCGCGTCCACTGCGCCTCTCTGAGGAGGTCCTCCCGGTTTTGGTCCGGGGGACGTTGGCCGCAGGCGGGGTGCCAGACGCTGCAACCCAGGTACTGGCCCCCGCCTCTTTCTCAACAAGCGGCGGGCGTCGTCGGAAGATTTTTAGTGGGTATTACTGCTGGCAGTCGCGTCTGCCGGTGGTGAGTCCCACACCCCCTTTCGGTCCCCCTTTGGCCGGAAGGTACTGCGTAAACGCATTTTGTTACCGACGTAAAACAAAAAAAAAAAAAGATTAAATACGACCACAAAAACAGGGTTACTTTTTATTTTTCGATTTTTGTAATTACAATGTAATCTATTAATTACCAGATAATTATCTGGAGGTATTTGCCCATAATCAGACCTCTGGATAGGCGGGTTGGTGATCGCAGTTCCAGCCAGTACGCAGGATGACGCTGCTGCCTATCATCCGGTAGGATTTCTCTTCGTCGACTTTTACGACTCCCCGTGATATAAGAGAGGGTCTCACTATACTAGTCCGGTACCACCCGGCACATGTGTGTTTATTGAGTACATAAAAACATGTATCTATTTACCTAGGCGTGTATGTCCAGGGTGAATAAGGATCCTACTAAGAACTAAGGATCCCAAGCCAACCTCACCTGCAAGTGGTGCACCTGCCGACTAAGTCTTCATGTATTTGGCTGAGTATATAATCAAAAGTTTCTACGCTTGTCCTCGTATATTCAAAAAAAATATCGGGATAGTTCCTGTATTCGTAATAATGAGTGTGAAATTCGCCAAGTTCTCTCCTTTTTTGGTTAACTGGGTGCGCTCCTATTCTAGATTGAATAATATCTTGTGCTAAAAACGCACTTGATTCTAGGCAATACCGTGCCACTTTTGATAGGGACATTTTATTTTATGTTGCTGTTCTGAATACGTTCACTGCTAACGCCGCCGCGGTCGCAACTGGTCGAGCTGTGGCATACCACCGCAATCCGCACCGCCCGCCGCCCCTCACGCCGCACCTCATCCCGCACCGCTGAAAGCTGTGACCAGGCCCTAATGGACAAGGCTCTGGCAAGAAACTACGTGTGATTGACAATATACTTGGCGAAATGTGGGCGCAAAGTACCTAATGCCTTTAAAGATCCCTTCGGGAAAACAGGCGTGATTTTATGTATGTACTAGCAGCGCCCTGCGGTTTTACCCGCGTGGTTCCCGTTCCCGTGGATATATCCGGATAAGTGTCCTATATGTTAGTCCAGGACTGCAGCTATACACGTACAAAGTTTCATCACAATCGCTCCAGTAGTTTTTGCGTGAAAGAGTAACAAACATCCATCCACACATACAAACTTCCACGTTTATAATATTAGTAGAATATAATTATTACCTAGGCGTCCAATGTTAAATAAGGATTAATGTGAGTGTAAGGTTCTTAGACCTTACACCCAGAGTAGTAGAATTAAAACAATGCACTTAAGAATATTATGTTTATGCAAAAAACCTCGCTTTAATTGTAATTTCGCGTAGGATGAAGTTCTGAAGGCGGATTACTTAATCACCACTGATATGACACACAAAACTCAACCTTATTGCTTAAGTGCTACAGTATAATCTACCATGAACCGTGAATGTGTTATTCTCTATAAGGATAATCCGTTTTTGGGAGCTTAAGGTCTTTGATTTCGCGTGGGTAGTATGAGGTCTTACTCATATAGTACATTATATGAGTTGTATGTGTATGTTGGGCAATATGTGTTTTATTTTCTTTTAAATAATGGCGTCGTATGTCTAGCACATTTAGGCAGTGTCAATTAAAAGATATATTAATAATATATAAATAAATCCTTTGAGTCCTTAGTAATGATTTAGGACTATACTGAAATCTCACATGGATTACTTGAGAGAATTTGAAAAGTTATGTTGCACTGTTTCATTCAATTTACCAACACTCATGTACGTTCACAATCACTTAACAGTCAATAATCCACCGTTATTAGTATTACACATTAATGTTCGAAATATCACAAATATTAGAATATAAAACAAAAGTGTAGACATGACGCAAGAAATCCAAGACGATTTTTTTTTAAGTCGTTTGACGACCTATATGGCGTGGAGGTCAGTATACCTGCACTTCACTCCAGAGGTCGTGGGTTCAATTCCCACACAGAACAAATCTTTGTGTGCATGAACATGAATATTTGTTCTGGTCTGGGTGTTTTCCTATGTATATTAAATATGTATTTACAAGAAAAAAGTATTTAAGTATGTTTATCCGTTGTTTAGTATCCAGAACACAAGTTCTTAATGATACTTATTTTATTTTTTTATTTTATTTTATTTGGGGGGCTTACAGCTAACACTGCTATATAATTTTAAAACATATATTCTAAAAGCCAATAACAAGCCTCCACATATAACAATTGGCTAACATTAACTAGAAATGTACATTTTAATTTAGACTAATAATCAATTTAAACAGTTAACATAAAAATTCACTAACCTATACTAAGTGAAGTAGTCTGCAGACAGAATTTTATTAATTATAGATATATTGCTGCAGTAGATATCGAGGGTATCAGAATGATTATTATGAGTTGAATTAAAAAGCTTGCTAACGCGAATTAAGTAGGAGTTGCCACGATAAACACTACGGTGGGTTGGAACATGGAGTAGATATCTCGGACGACAATGTCGGGGAGGTACATTAATATACAGTTGACACAGAAGTTCAGGACAATTAACTTTGGATTGAGCAATTTTCAATAGATAACGCAGATCAAAAATGTTTCTACGCACATCAAGAGGAAGTAAATGAAATTTCGCACAGCGCCGTTTATATGAAAGATATGGAATTTTAAATTTAAAACCTAGATACCTTGTAAATTTTTTCTGTAATTTTTCCAGCCTTTTTGAATGCACAGCATAATTAGGATTCCACACTTCACTGGCGTACTCCAAATGACTTCTTACAAGAGCACAATAAAGTACCTTAATGGCCTTCATAGTGGTAAAAGAAGAGCTACTACGGATAACAAAACCCAGGGATGAGGAGGCTTTTTTGGCTATTTTGTCAATATGATGTTCAAAAGTGAGCCGATCATCAAGAATAACACCTAAATCAGAAACTTTATCCACACGACGCAATGGCGAATTATTAATAGTGTAATTATAGTGTAGCTTATTTCTATTTCTACTGAAGCTGATGACTAGGCATTTATTGACATTGAGATCAAGATTAACAGATTCACAGTATGCGACTACCCTATGAAGATCTTGTTGCAAAAGCATGGCATCTGAATGATTTTTAATTTGCCGATAGATCTTCATGTCGTCAGCGAATAGCAGAAAATCAGAGTTATGAATGCAGTCACCAATGTCATTAATAAACACCACGAACATTAAAGGGCCTAACAAGGATCCCTGTGGAACTCCAGATGGTATAGTAGTCCACGAGGAGGTAAAACCGTTTAGCACCACTGCCTGTGTGCGGTTTTGGACATATGATACGAACCATCTATATAAGTCACCTCTTATACCCAGAAAAAAGAGTTTACGAAGCAAAATAACATGGTCGACCCGATCAAAAGCTTTGCTAAAATCGGTGTAAATGGCATCAACCTGGGTTCCACCATCCATATTAACAGAGATAAAATCTGTAAACAATAAAAGGTTAGAAACTGTAGATTTACCCTTTATAAAACCGTGCTGATTAGGACAGAATCTAGTAGCCAGGCAAGAATAGACATGGTTGTGCACTATACGCTCCAGGATTTTAGCTAGAAGGCAGAGTTTGGATATTGGGCGATAGTTTTCCACCTCACTCTTGGATCCCTTTTTAAGGATGGGAGACACGAATGCTGATTTCCACCTAAAAGGCACTACGCCTTCTGTCAAAGATCTTCTAAAAAGCAATGTCACTGGCTCCGCTAAGGCATCGGCGCATCTGACTAAGAATATAGCAGGAAGATCATCTGGGCCGGCTGATTTATTTAAATCAAGAGATTTGAGGTATTGGTGAACTACCTTGGGATCTAATTCAATTGAGTTAATCAAAATGCCATTATCTGGAGTGTCTTCGGAGGCCTGCAAACTGCCATCAGAGTGGGATGATCGGAGAAAAGTAGAGTGAAAGTAGGCTGAGAATAACTCACAGATGCCCTGCCCATCATCACTAACATTTGAACCATAAGACATGTTAGACGGAAAATTGCTATTACTTCGCTTTTTTTTGATGTAAGACCAGAACGCTTTTGGGCTATTGCAAATGGATGACTCAATCTTAGCCATATAGGCCTTGTAACAAATTTTTTCAACCTCTTTGGCTCGATCACGTAAAAAACTGTATGATAAATGATCAGAGATGTTACCATAAACCCTAAATTTGCAAAAATATTTATGCTTCTCTTTAAGTATTTTAATGAGAGCTAAGCTATACCACTGTGGATACCCAGATTCGCCTAAGAAGCGTTGGGGAATGAAGGAGTCTCTAATTTGAGATAAAATGTCATAAAACGAATTTAAGGCGTCATCTACACTACCTTGCATTAATAGTAAATTCCAATCAACCTGCCCCAAGGAAGACAAAATTTTTCCATAGTCGCCTTTGGTATATTGAAAGACCAATCGCGAAGGAACCTTGAAAGACTGAAATAGAATGAAATCAAGATGAATGATCAAGGCTGGGTGATAAGAGTCTTCAGGAATCAACGGACTAGCGCATGCAGACACCGATACCGACTTGTTAGAAATAACTAGGTCAAGAATAGTTTCAAACTTATTACATATCATATTAAATTGTTCTAGATTACAAAACTTTAGGGTATCAATGAAATAAGTAAACTGGTTTGTCATAGGGGCAAGAGGTATAACAGACATACCGGAGTGATTCCATTTTATAGAACTCATATTAAAGTCACCGAGTATAATAAAATCGTCACTCGGATGGCTAATAACAAGATCAGACAGTTTTTCAAGGTAAGTGTATAATTGAGTAACGAAAGTGTTTCCCTGGTGTTGCTCACAAAGGTATAAAGTACAGAGATGAAGACGTTGAGAGGAGTTATTCCTATTATTCAATGATAAAGATATCCAAATGTCCTCAGCGCTGGACTGCCAAGCAGTATTACTTTTAACAGACAACTCACGGCGAACGGCTACCAATACACCGCCACCACGTGACTGCGCCGTGGCGACATAGTCCCGATCGCGTCTAAAAACAATGTACCTGTTATCAAATAGCTCCGAGTCCAATATTTCTTCGATTAACCAAGTCTCAGTCAAAGCAATAATGTCATAACTGCTCATGGCTAGATTTCTAAAAAATATTTCAGTTTTAGTTCGGAGGCCCCGAACGTTCTGGTAATAAATATTTAAAGAATTAAAATCGAATGCCTAAACTATAATATAATAAACATAAATGTAAGACGCATATAAGTATATACAAGAAAACAATCAACCCGTAATCGCAAATACAACTAAAACAAATAAGCATATAGGCAATGTAAAAGTATACTGTAACTGAATGTATCATAAACGCAAATATTATAACTGTATAAGCATAATCTCGTAAAAATCTACAAAAATAATCTGACTCCATGCCCCAGACCCTATGGAAAAGAAAAGTGCATATAACCAAATTAATAAGTTCATTACTAGAACAAGTAATACAAATCAATAAAAAGTTATTCAATACTGTAAACTGTGCAATCTCCATAATTAAAAACAAACTGATAAAGTAAGCAAAAGTTAACAACAAAACATTACTATAAAATAACCACATAGTAACAAAAAACCACAAAACAAGCATTTTCGAGAAGTTGTAAACATATTCATTACATCGATACCACGACATTATCACATGCAACTTAATAATAAATTTATATTTCCAATGAATGACTTGATGATAGTGAACAAAAGACGACCAGGCGACAACAAAAGGCGACCCGACCGCAGCCGAACAAAAGGTCCAGGTAAACGGATGTAATCCGACTAAGTCACTTAAACTTTTTAGCAAAAACAAAATCGTTTTATTACAATAAATGTTTGAAAAGGCACTTAATTTATCAAAACAAATAAAATTAGAATTATTAAAATTTATCTTGAAGTAATGGCGTCGTGCGTTTAGCACATTTAGCCAGTGTCAAGTAAGAGATATATTTATAAAATATAAATCTTAGTAAATGAGAAATTAGTGGTGATAATGATGACAAATGGTAAATGAGATGCCCTCCCCTTAAGCCCCTTGAGTCATCAGTAAAGATGTGGGACTATACTGAGATCTCACATGGACTTCTTGAGAGAATTTGAAAAGTTATGTTGCACAGTTTCATTCAAGTTACCAACACTCATGTACGTTCACAATCACTTAACAGTCAACAACCCACCGTTATTACACATTAACGTTCAAAATATCATAAAGCCAATGGAATTCTCTGCCGTTGTCAGACCTTTTTGAGTCAGACTGTTTTTTTCAGGATACATAGCACTTTACTGCATACCATCAGGTAGAATGTGTTAATTTTATTAATATATCCTTTATTGCACATTCAACAAAACAAAGAAACACATATACAAATCAAACAATTACAGAGGTGGGCTTATCTCTTTTAAAGAAAGAAAGAGATAAATTTATTCAGCATTTCCAAAAATACTTATCGTAGTTATTTTATAACATACAAGATTTAAGAACTAAAATGGTATCCACTCAGCAAAAAGTCAGCCGTTCAATGAATGTATCTTCTGTAGGTACCATATACGAGTATCATTAAACAAACTCAGCTCTTGAGATCGTAGGTTCAATTCCCACACGGGGCAAACATTTATATTGCGTGCACAAATGTCATTACAATATTTTTGGTGGCTGTTTTTTATTTATATTATTAAGAACAGCTAATATGTTTGTTTATTATCTAGCATCTATAATATAAGCGCTGCTTAGTTTGAGTCTAAAAGCGTGTAAGAGAAAAAAATTACAGTACAAGGAAAAAGTTAAGTTTATCAATAGTTAAAGTTAAGTGTCATATTAATGCCCCGCTAACTATCTCTCCCACTTCAGTTAAGGTTGACTGGAAGAGGTTTCTTTTAGAAATAAGTCCACCTTTGTACTTCGTCTTTTTCACGTAGGGCTTTTTTTTGAATTGTTTTTTACAAAACAATAATTAACTTAATTATAATTATAATTAATTTTTTTACAGGTTGCCTGGAAGAAATTGCTTTAAGCGATAAGGCCGCCCATTGTATATGCCTACCTGTTTAATTTTATTTGTTTTTATGTGTAATCCTTGTTATGGTGTACAATAAAGAGTAAATTATTATTATTATTATTACAATAAAGAATGTACCTAACCTAATACCTACCTCATACAAGTATTAAAAAATATGTAGAAACCACTTCTATCTGATTTGGCGGCGATCAATCATCCAGCGTAGTGCATAAAAAATCAGCATTGTGTATATAAAAGGCGTAATTAACGAGTAGACATCAGACGGTACGCAAAAACTGTTACGGTATCTGGACCGTCGTGGCCTTATTAATTAATTACATACATACATACTATCACGCCTGTTTCCCCGAAGGGGTAGGCAGAGGAATACTATACGCCCACAATTCGCCATTTATGTTGTTGGTCCCACGTAATAAGTGACGAGCCTATTGCCGCTTTCCGGGCACTTTTATTTACGCCAGAGCCTCGTCCGTTGATTGGCAGGTGCACCACTTGCAGGTGAGGTTGGCTTGGGCTTATCAGATCTTGGTAGGAGTCCTATACAGCATCCACTTCACGCACTTCAAACTCAAAATTTCTTCAATTCAATCAAAATATGATTACACTGAATTCACGAAGCTTAGATTCACTTACAAACAAAGAAACAATTAAAAACAAGATATTGAAGTGTAAGTGAGTCTAAGTGCCAGTTCCAAGCCACCGCTCTGTAAGAAGAACTGGCAAGAAACTGCGCTTAACTATTAACTTATTAAGAAAACTAAGCTAAGGGGGGTTTGAAAGAATTGCGCTGGGGAACCTAACCAACCCACGAATTACTTTGTGAGCCACTCTTTTTGAGTGAACTTAAAAAACATTGACCACACTTTTACAATTTGCCTAGCTGTTTTGTAAAACGTGTCTTTCTATAGTGAGATATCCTACCGGATGATGGGCAGCAGTGTCATCCTGCGTACTGGCTGGAACTGCGATCACCAACCCGCCTGCCCAGCGTGCTGGCTGATTATGGGCAAATACCCACAATATAATATAAGCTATTGGAGAGACTAATGTTTAGCTGTGGACTTCATAAGGCTGAAATTATGATGATCATTGTTTCCATGTCGAGCGAGTTCGAGCTGCCTGCATCCACCGACTACCTGCCGTTTTGACCAGATCTTCAGTCCATCGGGTCCTCTACTACATTCGTGGTCGCCATTGGAGAACCTTAACGCCCTATCAGTCGTCGCTTCTTCGACCTATGTGTCCTGCAGAATGCCACTTCAGTGTGGACTGTAGTTCACTCCTGTTCTCCTATTTACTTCCCCATTCCTGGTGACATATAGTGACAGGGTATTCCAATATACATATCGAGGGTTCCGTGCTCAAACCCGATAAGTGTTTTACGGCTTAAAACAGTACTTAAAAGAATTTATCGGTTAATTAAAAAAAATGAAACTTAAAAGGTTTACTTATTGGATTATGAAGTCCTCAGTTTTCAGTCTTCTTTTTTGAAATCGACTTATCTGATAATATCACAAGAAAAAGCGGCAGAAATTATGTATCTGATGTTGTCACTTATCGGGTTTGAGCATCACCCTCGCTATATGCTACCAAGGTCTTAGAAACTCAAGCGAACCTTACCTGCAAGTGGAGCACCTAACGACCAACAGAAAAGGCTCTGGCAAGTTTTCAGTAAGCAGCAATAGGCTCGCCACCTATACGTAAGACCTACAATATAATTGGCGGAATGTGGGCGTATAACATGCCTCTGCCTAGACTTGACTTTAACTGTGTCTAAATGACGAAGCAAAATGTTGAAGTTAATACGCAAATAACTTGGTATATATTTGACAGATGACTAAATGGCGAACAAAATGTATACTGTTGAACTTCTATGCTAATAACTTGATTTATCAAATTACTTGACTGTAATCGAGTGAGTCCATGACAAAGAAAAAAAACGTATAAATTGTCTGTACAGCCTAATTTCAATGGAGCAGAGGTCCGTTACTTTGATTCATGCTGTCATGAGTCAAACCTCTTTATACGGCTGTTTTAATTACAATAGTGGGCGGAACTCCTTTGTGGAGAAAAAAAGATTGGTATCGTTTAACCTTTTTTTTAAAGAAGTTATTGACACTCTTTGGTGCAGTGAACCATAAAGGTTTTTTTGGTTGATTATAACCTCTTTTGAATTTACGTGTTACGCATTGGAGAGTCTTAGTATTTATATCATTATCTTTTATTTTACGTAGTCGTTAAGCCACGATAAAGGCTTTTTAAAGCGGCTCGAAATTCTTTACCAGGATGCTACACACCAGCCTCTGCCAATCCGTACTGGGTCCGCGTGTTAGAGTATGATATTATCGCTCTGGAATTCAGAATGCTATGCTATGGAAGGTGTAGACAGTGTAACACCTTCCATGACCAAATTCAGAAGGTTTTGGAGAAAGGACAGTTTTAAGGTACCCTAAACAGACGGGAGTGAATAAAAATATTAATGAGCCTGAAAGTGTGTTCCAAGATCTCAGCAAGTGGAAGGATGTGATCTCTGCCTACCGTCACGGCAATGACGAGTAACAATATGTGTTTGTTTGTATGCTGTGTGCTAGACTATGAATAATACACATCTAAAAATGTTTATAATGGCTTCGTGCGTTTAGCACATATTTGGCCAGTGCAAAGTTATAGATATATTAATAACATATAAAACATAGATAATAAGATTGCATGGTGATAAAGATAATAAATGAGATGTCCTCCCCTCAACTCCTTGAGTGCTCAGTAAAGGTATACTGAGATCTCACATGGACTTCTTGAGAGAATTTGAAGAGTGATGTGGCACTGTTGTGTTTGATTTACCACAATACCCATGTACGTTCACAAACAAAGGACGGTTAATAATCCACCGTTATTACATATTATTGTTCGAAACATAACAAATTTGTGAAAATCACAAAACTGCAGACAGGAGGCTCCACTTTCCCGCCAAGAAGTCCTCTAAAATTGTTATTTCAAATATATTTTACCACCTATTTAGTCTTGAGTACACCTAGTAAGTTTGAATTAAGGAAATTGAATTAATAATATTGTGAATACTTGTTACGGCCTGAAATTTGAGTGAAGCGCTGTTTATTCAAATTAAAATAGCTGTAAGTTTTCTTAGTACGTAAATAAACGTTTTTTTAGACATTTCAATCACACCACCGTCGACAAACAAAGACGCGTGTTGTCGTTAGTGTACATTAATTAAATAGTTTAACTGACACAAAAATATAACCACCGTTTTACATGTTGCGGTCAAAAAATCAAGTGCATGAAATTGAGAAGACATACCACGTTTTTGAGCAATAAAAAACACACGTTTTTTTTCATGCTAGTTGCACGCTACGTTAGCTATTTATTAAACACTAGCGGCCGCCCTCAACTCCGTTCGCGTGACCGACAGATAAAGATTCCTCTTGAATCGCTCTATCTATAGAACGGAATCACTCTATCTATTGATAAAAACCGCATCATAATCCGTTGCTTAATTTTAAAGATCTGAGCATATATAGGGACAGATCAAGGAAAGCGATTTTGTTTTATACAATGTCACTAGCTGACCGGACCGTTTTTTCTTTTAAATAATGGCTTCGTGCGTTTAGCACATTTAGCCAGTGTCAAGTAAGAGATATATTAATAAATAATACATAAATCATAGTAAATGAGAATGAGTGGTGATAAAAATGATAAATGGGTAATGAGATGCCTTCCCCTAAATCCCTTGAGTCCTCAGTAAAGTTGTGGGACCATATTGAGATCTCACATGGACTTCTTGAGAGAATTTGAAAAGTGATGTTGCACTGTTTTGTTTGATTTACCAACACTCATGTATGTTCACAAAAACTTAACGGTTAATAATCCACCGTTATTACTCATTAATGTTCTAAAAATCACAAATATTAGAAAATAAAACAAAACTTTTGACATGACGCTTCATTTTTCCGCCAAGAAGTCTCTACAAAGGTCCACTGCCATCCCACATCTTTACTGAGGATTCAAGGGGTTTAGGGGAGGGCAATTCATTTACCATTTATCATCTTTATCACCAGTCATTTTCATTTACTGTGAATAATTATATCTTTTATTTGGCACTGGCTAAATGGGCCATTTAAAAAAAAACTTGCATTATCAAATTACTTGATACTGGCAAACACTCCAATCGCCCATATTATAAAAAAAACAATAAAAGACTTATGTTTTATTTGTTAGACTTAGAAGGTAAGGCAAAAGCTACGAATCCATACAGCCTTATTTTACTGTGAAACCAAAAACAACGATGTATTTTCTATTGTATGGAAATATCTTATTGTCAAATAAATCAATAAAATCTTACGGGCTTATATCTTCTACTTTTACTTTTTTGTCATGAAGAATAAATGAAAACATGAAGATTTTAGATTAACACATACCTTTTGCAAATGCAGTGTGCGCAAGACTCATGCAAAACAATAGCTGCACAAACGCCATTTTGCATGTCATTTTCCGCGCCATTTTTGTTTATCACCAACGCAACACTCACGGCACACTTTTATTTTCGAACCTGAAACAAAAAACAGTTGTCAGATAAATAAAAACGAAAGTAAAACAATTAAAAAAAATATACAGATGTGCATTTTTTGATCACAAAAACATTAGTGATTTAAAAAAAATATCATTATCATTCAGTATCAATTGTATTGTAAAGCTGAAGCGATTATATTACTATCTTATGTAGCTCGGCGACCTTCTGAGTGGTGGGCTACGATCACTAAAGTGAAGCGAAGTTTACAGGGGTCAGTCCTTGGATGGGTGACCGTTTGTGTGGCATTTGATACCGAGCGCTTTCGTGCTTCGGAAGGCATTATAAGCCGGGTCCCGGCTTTCACTAAATGTGGTAGTCGTTAAGCCATGTTAAAGGCCTTCATAGGTGGCTTGAAAAATTCTAACAGCATTGTCGTGGTGGGGGGGCTGAGTACCTCCCGGTAGGGCGCTGGAGGCGCCAGGGAAAAGGTAACACCCAGAGACCGACGACTCTGGGTGCCCTTAGTACTGACTACCGGGGGGGAAACTAAGAGGGACCTATAGAGGGCGCAGCGGGTAGGCCAGGAGGGCCCGCTCAGCAGCGCCAGGAGGGTCTAGGCAGCGGGGGCAGGGGGCCCCTGCTGTCTAACCATGGACCCTCCGGGAAGTCGGCCACACACGCTATGGTCGCAGGGGGAGGTAGGAGGGGCGCGTCCACTGCGCCTTTCTTCCTTCCCGGTTTTGGTCCGGGGGACGTTGGCCGCAGGCGGGGTGTCAGAAGCTGCAACCCAGGTACTGGCCCCCGCCTCTTTCTCAACAAGCGGCGGGCGTCGTCGGAAGATTTTTAGTGGGTATTGCTGCTGGCGGTCGTGTCTGCCGGTGGTGAGTCCCACACCCCCTTTCGGTCCCCCTTTGGCCGGAAGGCAGTGCGTAAATGCAATTTGTTACCGACGTAAAACAAAAAAAAAAAAAAAAGGATGTCATATATCTGCCTCCAGTGTGGTGGAGTATGACCCAATACCCTTACACCTTGGTATATGAAAAGAGGCTCGTACTCAGTAGTGGGACGTTAATGGGCTGTGATGTGATGTGACACAGTGTGTTAGGGGATCTGACAATAATCAGATTAAAATTTTAAAATAAACATAGATAAAAAAACAAATATACATTGACTTTTTTACGAAAACAATAATGATTTATATTTTGAAACAAAGAAAAACTTTTTGAAAATTACAATATTATTAATCTATGTCCTATCTTAATCGAAACACCATTTACACTTCATGACGTCATTTGTGGGTAACTTAAATGTACGGGGAATCTACTAATATCGTGTCGTTTTTGAGACGTCTGACGCCTTTGGCAATAGGTTCATGTTTCGATCTTCATGGCGCTTTGATGAAACCAATTTTGAGGCGCTGATTGTACCAACTGTTTAAAGTACAGTCAAGATAATACGTGATTTTGAACAATTTTTATCGCTATCTGCACATACCTACAACTTAAGATATGTTAGTCTAGAACGCTATAATTGTAGTAAATGGCCGATACGCATCGGGGAATCGAACCTGCACGGTCCGGCGGGCTCCGTCCGAGCGTACTACACTACACTGTACCGTAACAAACCCGTAGGTGTGCATGATTTCCGGATGTTTTTCTATTTTGAAAATTATGTTGTGATTATAAGCTTATATTCGTTCAAGAATGGTTACAAATCCGCCTTAATTAATCGGCAACTTGCTGCTGAGAGCTCTCCTATCTAAAGGAACTTAAAATAAAAAACCTTTTTTTTATAACAATAATAATCGTAGATATATAATATAATTTAAAACCTAAACTCTTTCACACACACACACACACACACACACACGCACACACATTCAAATGAAGATATTGTTGTTTGTTAAATTAAGATAAGTGAAATTTGTTATTATTATTATTTTTATTTCTATGTTGTAGTTTATTTTGTTCACTGTTTCGTTTTTGCTGAAGTGTTAATTTTCTTTTAACTATTGTAATTTTTGTTCTGCTCTCTCCAGTTGCTCTTAATATTATCACAAATTTAATTTTGTCTTTTTTATGTTTATGTATCCCTTAAAAGCGATAAATGATTTTTTATTTATTTTTGCCTGTGTATAGGAATCTTACTAACATATATGGAGCCTTTTTTTCAGTGGTAATGCATTTACGCATACTTTGCACCGCGAGGACAGCACCAAGTTATGTCGGGCTCCCTGGCCGTGACTACCGACTAAACCACACTGTTTCCTGCTCCACGTAACACCAAGGAGGTAACAGAGTAACCTTATCCTCCGTTGGCACTGCACGCCTGTCTGTGTCATAGACCCTTCCTACCTCCTTGTGCGACCATAGCGTGTGTGGCTGACTTCTCGGAGGGTCTATGGTTAGACAGTAGGGGCCCCCTGCCCCCGCTGCCTAAGACCCTGCTGGCGCTGCTTGACGGGCCCCCCTGGCCCGCCCGCTGCGTTCTCTACATGGCCCTCTCAGTTTCCCCCCGGTAGTCAGTACTAAGGGCACCCAGAATCGCCAACCTCTGGGTGTTACCTTTTTCCGGCTTCCCCCACCACGATCTGTTCGGGGGGAACATCTAAGGAGCCTAAGCCAACCTCACCTGCAAGTGGTGCACCTGCTGATCAACAGACGAGGCTCTGGCGAACTTAACAGAATCCGGCTTGTGGCAATAAGCTCGCAACCTATTACGTGTACTCGTATAATATGACTCTGCCTAGTCCTTCGGGGAAACAGGCGGGATTTTATGTATGTATGTATGTAGGACAATAATGCCTCGGCTTGTCTTATGGTCACTAATCTTAATTAGAGCAAAATTAATTTAAAACATCGTTCTGTTCCTTTTAGCTAGAAACGCAATGACAATTTGAACGAAATTTTGCTAAAATCAAATGTAGAACTGTTCTGCAGGCCGCCCTTAATGTTTATTAAACGCATTAATCAATTTAAGATTTCATAAAATTTTATGTAAAATAGTACCTTTTAATTATACTTTTTTATATAGGGCTCCCTAAACGTGGCGTCGTTCATCATCTGAAGGCGTACTCTAATTCAACGATAAAAAAAACTTCGTTATAGCCATCCTTTGCACTCGATAATAATTTATTTAGAGAGTGAAAGAGATAGGTATAACGAATTCTCGTTTTTCGATGAATTAGAGTTGGCCCTCTGAATATTAATAAGTACTTTTAATGAAGTTGAAAGGCCAAGAGGGAAATAAATCTTTGGCCTACAGATATGGCATGGATGTTAGTATACCACCACTTCTGTGGTCGTGGGTACGATTTTCAGAATGACAAAATATTAGCCATCTTATCTTAGTATTATCCCGGTTGCTCTAGCTAGACTTAAGCTTAGGGCCCAGGGTCTGCTCACTGGTCTTACCATCATCATCATCTCAGCCCATTAAAGTCCCACTACTGAGCATGAGCCTCCTCTCACATACCAAGTTGGGAGGGTTTTTCAAGCCGCCCAATTAGGCCTCTAACACGGCTTAACGACTACCACATTTAGTGATAACCGGGACCAACGGCTTAACGTGCCTTCCGAAGCACGGAAGCGCCCGATATCAAATGCAACACAAACGGTCACCCATCCAAGGACTGGCCTCTAAATCTGCTTTACTTCGGTAATCGTTTCCGACCACCAAGCATCGCGGAGCTACGAGCGCTTCGCTTCGCTTCGCTGGTCTTAAGAGATTTGGCCGAATTTCAGTCATAACATGAAACAACTTTCGCAACCCAGAGGAACACATGATTCTATGGTTAAACTTATGGTTAAAGAAGGCACTAACTTCGCAATAACATTGGGTGTACAGGGGTCCTACCAAGAGCTCAATAACATAGCTGAGCGGTTAGATATATTTCAATGTTCTTTAGGCGAATTCACGAAATTTACGCTCTTTTATGTGTTAGTGTATAAAAAAAATTATATTCATATATTAGATCGGGGAAAAAGTGTTTTCGCATAACGTAGGTATAAACTTATTATAAATTTTTTTTGACTGTACTATTTGTGTCTGGCTGGTTTTGGTAACATTAAAAAGGTTCCATTATAAAGAAAAGAAAAAAATAAAAAAAAGTTGTTTTCCGCTATTTTTCATTTGTTTTTCTCTCCGTAAAAATGAGTGAATCTAATGAAGAAATTCGATACATTTTAAAATTTTATTATAAAAAAGGCAATAATGCAACTCAAGCAGTGAAAAAAATTTGTGATGTTTATGGACCTGATGCAGTGTCAGTAAGAGCACAAATTTGGTTCAAACGTTTTCAGTCCGGAAATTTTGATGTTAAAGATGCACCTCGCTCTGGTCGCCCTGTTACGAATAAAATGGACGCCATTTTTGAAAGAGTGGAGCAAGATCGGCATATTAGTAGTTACGATGTAGCTGAAGAACTGGGAATTGACCACAAAACAGTTTTGACCCATTTGAAGAATGCTGGTTATACAAAAAAGCTCGATATTTGGGTGCCACACGAGCTCACTCAAAGAAACTTAATGAACCGTGTACTCATTTGCGATTCATTATTGAGACGTAATGAAACCGAGCCGTTTTTGAAGAGATTGATAACTGGCGATGAAAAGTGGATCACGTACGACAAGAACGTGCGAAAAAGGTCGTGGTCGAATGTTGGCCAGGCTTCACAGACTGTGGCCAAACCTGGCCTAACACGAAATAAGGTGATGCTGTGTGTATGGTGGGATTGGAAGGGCATTGTTTATTATGAGCTTTTACCGCCCGGCAAAACCATCGATTCTGATCTTTACTGCCAGCAACTGATGAGATTAAAGGAAGCAATCGAGAGAAAACGGCCGGAATTGATCAACAGGAAGGGTGTGGTCTTTCATCACGATAACGCTAGACCACACACATCTTTAGCCACTCAGCAAAAATTAAGAGAGTTCGACTGGGAGGTCCTAGTGCATCCACCATATAGCCCTGACCTTGCGCCTTCAGATTTTCACCTGTTTCGGTCTCTGCAGAATTCTTTAGGTTCTGTAAGGTTGACCTCAAGAGAGGACTGCCAAAACTATTTGTCCCGTTTTTTTGATCAGAAGTCCCAAAGTTTCTACAGTAACGGGATAATGTCTCTGCCCACAAAATGGCAGAAAGTTATTCAACAAAACGGTACATATATATTGTAAATAAATGTAAATAAACTTTGAAAAAAATGTCTTGACTTTTCATACAAAAATACGAAAAGACTTTTTCCCCAACCTATTATTTTGTCTATTGTATTGGGCCAATAATCTGTATAAATAGATTAAAGTTTGGAAATAAATAAATAATGGTTTGGATAGTTTGGTTTGGATAGCTTTGAACCTTATGCCAACCTCACCTGCAAGTGGTGCACCTGCCGATCAACCGACGACTTTGGCTAACATAAAAGTTCCCGATAAGCGTTAATAGGCTCGCCACCTATTGAGTGAGTGGGACCAGAAGTATAATTGGCAAATTGTGGGCATATATTATGCCTCTGTCTACCCTTTGGGAAAACAGTCGTGATGTTATGTATGTTATGTATATATAGATGTTCATGACAGCCAGGACCAAGGGCTTAACGTGCTTCCTGAGGCATTAGGTGAAAGTATGTATGTCTGTATGTAAAATACCGAGAAAAAAATACACAAGCTACATAAAACATGCATAAAACTTTAATATTCAATCACGTTTAAACATCGATCGAAGCGATCTCAGTCGAATAAATAAAATAAATATTTTCTGACAATTACACCAATTATTTAGTTCCAAGATAAGTATCATTAAGAACTTGTGTTATGGATACTAAATAACGGATAAACATACTTAAATACTTTTTTTTTGTAAATACATACTTAATATACATAGGAAAACACCCAGACCAGAACAAATATTCATGTTCATGCACACAAACATTTGTCCTGTGTGGGAATCGAACCCACGACCTCTGGAGTGAAGTGTAGGTATACTGACCTCCACGCCATATCGGTCGTCAAATCGAATCGAATCGCTAGTAAAATATAAATAATCGAATATATTTCGTAAAACATGTATTGGTAAAGAGTTTTTATAATTCAAGGGATCGTAAACATTTCTGGGTGCCTAGGTTAGGTGCTGACGACCGATATGGCGTGGAGGTCAGTATACCTGCACTTCACTCCAGAGGTCGTGGGTTCGATTCCCACACAGGACAAATCTTTATGTGCATGAACATGAATATTTGTTCTGATCTGGGTGTTTTCCTATGTATATTAAGTATGTGTTTACAAAAAAAAAGTATTTAAGTATGTTTATACGTTCTTTAGTATCCATAACACAAGTTCTTAGTGATTCTTATGAACTAAATAATTGGTGTGATTGTAAGAGAATATTTATTTATTTTAATATTATTTAAGGCAAGCTGAATATGGAACTGCTGAATATGGAACTGCTGAATATGGAACTGCTGACTCTGTCATAAAGTGGTGGATATGGTCCCACTATGTAACAATGTTAACAGATATGTATCGTTATACGGTGCCGTGTGGTATCGACCTAGAATGCCACTCCCTCTCATCTCACAGGGGGTCGTAAGAGTCGACGAAGAAAAATCCAACCGGATGATTGGCAGCAGCGTCATCCTGCGTACTGGCTTGAACAGCGATCACCAACCCGCCTGCCCAGCGTGGTGATTATGGGCAGATACCTCCAATAAGACCAGCGTCGAGGTGTTTTCGTGACACCTCGGCTTTATGCTAAGTGGATACCTTTTCTGTGACACTCTTCAAATAGTTACATAATTATAATGTATCTGTTTTCTTTTGATGTTGTCACAGAATAAATTAATTTTCTTTCTTTCTTTCTTTCTTTCTTTCTTTCTTTCTTTCTTTCTTTCTTTCTTTCTTTCTTTCTTTCTTTCTTTCTTTCTTTCTTTCTTTCTTTCTTTCTTTCTTTCTTTCAATATAATGTAATCAACTGGGGAGGTCAATGTTTAGCAGTGGCTGAAATAATTAAGGTTTTACTACTGAACCTCCTCTCACGAACAAAGATGAGCGAGATTCAAATCATATTCCACCACGCGAAGCCAGTTCGTATTGGCGAAGATCAGTAATTGTAATTGTGGCGGCTCATTCAAAGAATACTACCAACCCATCTCTTCCCTTGGGTGTCGTCAAAGACGACTAAGGGACTAAAGACTGCACATACATCCAACAGCTTAGAGCGGCGACGGGCTCACCACCAATCACGCTGAGCACAAGTGCCGTTGTTATTTGGTGAAAAGTGGACTGTGACAGTGGACTATGACAGTGGACTGAGACAGTGGACTGTGACATTGGACTGTGACAGTGGACTGTGACAGTGGACTGTGACAGTGGACTGTGACAGTGTACTGTGACAGTGTACTGTGACAGTGGACTGTGACAGTGAACTGTGACAGTGGACTGTGACAGTGGACTGCTTTTGCGGTCCTTATTGCCTAGTCTCTGACTACCCCTTCGGGGATAATAGTCGTGAGTGTATGTATGTATGTTTCTTTATTGGTTATAAACATGATACAATTTAGTTAATAGTATCTCTAATCCCGTATCTAAGCGCTCGTAGCTCTGCGGTGCTCGGTGGTCGGAAACAATCACCGAAGTACAGCAGAGTTTACAGAGGTCAGTCCTTGGTTGGGTGACCGTTTGTGTGGCATTTGATATCGAGCGCTTCCGTGCTTCGGAAGGCACGTTAAGCCGTTGGTCCCGGTTATCACTAAATGTGATAGTCGTTAAGCCATGTTAGAGGCCTAATGGGCGGCTTGATAAATTCTAACAGCAGGACGCCATACACCTGCCTCCGCCAATCCGCACTGGGTCAGCGAGTATGACCCAATACCCTCACACCTTGATATGTGAGAAGAGGCTCGTGCTCAGTAGTGGGACATTAATGGGTTGAAATGATTATCTCTAATCCTATACCAAGTTTATCTAGATACTAGGTTAGTTCTAAATAATATAATACTAAAATAATCTAAAATTATATAAAATAAAACACTCCAACAGTAAAATATACGAACAACCGACATGCACCGCTCAAGGTGGCACAAGCTACCATCAGTGCCCATAGAAAAAATAATAGAAAATGAATTAGTGTCATTCAATTATAAGCGTATCAGCATGTGTATGAGGTCAGCGTGGTGGAGTATGACCCAATACCCTCGCACCTTGGTATGTAAGAGGCTCGTGCTCAGTAGTGGGACGTTAATGGGCTGGGATGATGAATTATAAGCGTATGTGTGGCATCCTGCTGTTGGATTTTTTCAAGCTGTTTCTAATATGGCTTTACGGTTACCACATAATAATAATAATTGATAAATATTTCTGACATTTACACCATTTATTTAGTTCCAAGTGGTGTATAGGGCTCCTAACAACATCTTAGGAGCTCAAGTCAACCTCACCTGCAAGTGGTGCACCTGCCGATCAACAGACAAGGCTCTGGCGAACGTATTTCGTAAGCGACAAAAGACCCGCCACCTATTACGTGGGACCAACAATGTAAGTGGCGAAGTGTGGGCGTATAATATGCCCACACTTCGCTAATTATATAGAATGAATGTTTAAACTTGTATCAAATAAATACTTGTACTTTGTTTTCTTTATCAATAGAACTCAAACGGTCACCCATCCAAGGACTGACCTCAATAACACTGCTTAACTTCGGTTATCGTTTTTGACCACCTACACCAAGAAATTTATTAGCGCTCGTAAATAACTAAAGTATACCAATTTCTAGGTATCGCTTTCTGTAGCAACAATTTCATCTAAGTAGTATTTAGACTTGTAATAAACCAGAGACTAGTAGATTGTTAACAGACCAAAGAGGTGTGTAGTTAAAGGATACTTACCTCACATATAAAACCTTAACCTCACAAAACAACTCGCGTATTATCACAGTGGGCCGCACTAAAACCTTCTTTCAAAACTGACAGTTCCAATTCAAAATGGCGGAAAGCCTATTACAAAACAAGTAAGTATTAAAGTCACTGAAAAACGGTGATTTGTGTAAATTTTCGATAGTTTTTAACGTGATTTTGTGTTATTTACGCGTGGCGTGCGCTTGCGCAGTCGCTGTGTGCGCGGTCGTTGTGGCAACTGAGCTCAGCGGCTCTCTGCGCGGAGGCCTTGAATAACTTTAAATTGTAAAGGGGTGTGCATACAGGTGTTGTTGAACTGTCTATTTGGGTGTTAATTTTGAGTCTACTTTATCTAAGTGCCTGTGCACACTTAATTCTTTTTCATAAGGCCGATATATACACTTATTTTTAAAAAAAATATATTAATTCAATTTATTATCATTACTACTATTATAAATGAGAATGTTTGTGAATATGTATGAAGACATCCGTCTGAGGCTCTTTCATGCAAAAACTACAGTATGGATTTTAATGAAACTTTGCAACAATATAATCTATACATCTGAATTTCACAACTGTGTTATAATTTATTAAGATTTAGATTATTGTATGAAGTACCAATCCAAAAGCCAGTACCAAAGCGCTCGTAGCTCTGCGGTGTTCGGTGGTTGGAAACGATCACCAAAGTACAGCAGAGTTTACAGAAGTCAGTCCTTGGATGGGTGACCGTTTGTGTGGCATTTGATATCGAGCGCTTCCGTGCTCTCCGTGCCTTCCGAAAGGCACGTTAAGCCGTTGGTCCCGGTTATCACTAAATGTGGTAGTCGTTAAGCCATGTTAGAGGCCTCATGGGCGGCTTGAAAAATTCTAACAGCAGGACGCCATACACCTGCCTCCGCCAATCCGCACTGGGTCAGCGTGGTGGAGTATGACCCAATACCCTCACACCTTGATTTGTGTGAGGAGGCTCGTGCTCAGTAGTGGGACGTTAATGGGCTGTGATGATGATGAAGTACCAATACTGCGCAGTTTTTTAACAGCAGGACGCCAGATACCTAACCACTGTTTCGCACTGGGATTTTGTGGTCTCCACCATGACCTGAATCCCTCTCACCTTCTTCGTGAGAGAAGACTCGTGCCTCTTCGTACAGACAGAGCACACGCTAGATATAGGACAGCTGAGGAAACAACAGAACTCTACCCAGGCTTTTTCCTGCTCTGTTCTTAGTTTACCTGAAGTCGGCTGCATGTCTTCACTTTCAACTCACCTCGTTAACTGGTCATCGCCTTATCCACCCCCTTCTGGATTATATCATTCTTAGAATCGATCCCAACTATCAAGATGTCGATGTACTTATCTGTTTCATGGAAACTGCGTTGTTTACATAGCGACGATATCATAATACATGGGTCAGTTGGTTCATATTAGGAATTAATTGAATTTACAAATATAAATTCACGCCTGTTTCCCTAAAGGGGTAGGGCAGAGGCATATTAAATGCCCACACTTTCCCACGTAATAGGCGGCGAGCCTATTGCCGCTGACCGGGCACTGTTATGTTCGCCAGAGCCTCCGTTGATCGGCAAGTGTACCACTTGCAGGTGAGGTTGGCTAGGGCTCCTTAGGTCTTGTTATGACACCTATAGACCCAACATATTGAATTTAGGTTGCGCATATAAATGGAGAGGTTGGAACAAATGAATTGACTTTAAGGTGTATAAGAATAAACAAAAATAGCATTTAATATAAGCTATTTAAGTAATTTTCATCACAAATATAAAAGAAGTTCGAATGTAAACTTATCACGAATAGTTAAGTTCAAACTTAATTTAAGTTGGTTACTTATTATTAGCGGAATAATAATTAAATATTGGCATGATTTATGTTAAAATTTATCTAGCGAAATAAAATCTAAATTAAACTTAGCTTGGAACAATAATAAGGTAACTTAGGTGTAACTTCATTGTAATCTCGCCTTTACAATGTCTTTAAGTGAGAGCTTTTGAATGCTGCGCTGCCTTGACTAGTAATTTAATGAAATTAAGTTTATGCGAACGTGCACTGTATCCGAACGTGTTAAGAAGCATTATAGCGTAAGGCTATTTGGAACATAAGGCTGTTGTATTTTTTACGATTGATTTGCAATTTTTTTTGATTTTGATAAAGTAATAAATATATGTAAGTTTAAAATATGGAATTGCATAAGGTTATTTATAAAACTAGAGAATTAATCTTGTCTCGTGGTTTTTAAAACCACTACAAAAAAAATATAAGGATTTATATATTTTATTTAAAATAATGGCTTTGTGCGTTAAGCACATTTAGCCAGTGCCAAGTAAAAAATATATCAACAATGTTAAATCATTAGTAAATGAGAATCAGTGGGGAGTGAGTTCTCAGATATATGTGGGACTATACTGAGATCTCACATAGACTTCTTGAGAGAATTTGAAAAGTGATGTCGCACGGTGTTTCATTGACCAACACTCATGTACGTTCACGAACACTTATCGGTAAATAATCCACCGTTTATCATATCCTAGCATTATCCCGGTTGCCCTTTTTTTTTCTTTTTTTTTCGTATGGAAAATCATCAAATGACTGTCTTCCGCTGTGGGTGAAGCGGAACGGGAAGGGTGTGTCAGACTTTTACTGACTAATAACCATCCATGTTCCTTCTTGAGCCTGTAACACCAAGGACGCGGTAACCCTTTCGAACAATCCCGCAACTCTGGCAGGCTTGGCCCTGAGGGCCCCTCAGTGTGCTGACATCTCTTTGAGGCGCGCGTGGAACACGAACGCGCCGTCGACGCGGCCTGTCGCCTTTAGTAGGCGGATGGGCGGTGAGTTACCCATTACCCACCGCTCACAAGCCAGCGCCTACGGTGGTCGGGAGTCGTCTCGCTGGTCCCGACGTCTCGGGCGTCCTCCGCGGCGGCTGGATCCGTGACGAGAGGCCTGGCTCTGCCTCTCTCGTTCCGCCGCCTCCTTTGCTAGCATGACTGCTTCGCAAAAGGAGGCGACAGCATCCCATTCCCTCTCGCTCCGGACCATGGTCTCTACCAGGGCCAAACGCGAAAGGTCGCCGCCGCCGATTACCGCCACGAGGACTCGCCGATCCCGGTTGCCCTAGACTTAAGCTTAGGGCCTGCTCACTGGTTCAACCCGATTTGACTGAATTTCAGTTATTACGTGGAGCGCCGTCTGAACTCCGCAACCCATTCAGAGGGAAACATCATTCTATGGTTAAACCAACTGTCAGTCTGTTAAAAGGCACTGACTTCCTGATAACGACTGCCATAGATGTTCATGACAGCCGGGACCAACGGCTTAACATGCTTTCCGAGGAACGGAGCAAGCGATAATTACGCACATAACTTCGAAAAGTCATAGGTGCGCGCGCCAGGGTTTGAACCCGAGACCCTCTGAATTTAAAGGCAAGGGGTCTCGCCACTGGGCTATCGCCGCTCTGAATAATCCACCGTTATTTATTACACATTAATTTTAGATACATCTCAAATTTAAAAAATCCAACAAAATTGAAGACATATCTTTCCCGATAAGAAGTCAAGGATAAGATTTATTATGTCTCTAAAATATGGACTCACTAGCATTTCCGTTATTCAGTACAGTCAAAGTCATGTAAAGTCCCCATAGTCGAGTCAAGTCCGAGTCGTATTCCAGTAAATTAGTGGAGACTATACTAAAGGCTTCTAGGGAGTTTGCGAATCAACACGGATAATCACAATTAACTGCAATATATCACTGTCAGATAAATTGCCAGAGAAGTGCTCGCCTCATTGATGCTTCCAGTGACAAGAAGGCTGGCAGCTTCTTTTGCCAGCTTATTGGCCTGGCAATCCAAAGAGGAAATGTTGCCAGCATTCTTGGCACCGTACCCATGGGCCCACTGTTGGAAGAAATTAATATTTGAATATGTAAGTAAGTAGGTTATTAAGCTTCATAATTATTTGAAAGATTAAAAAAAAACCAAAATAAAAACCAACAAAAAAAAATACATAAAAAAAAATTGGTTGCCTGTAAAGTCGGTATACGGGCGAAAGTTTTACGTGACAACGACTTTGAGTGGTAAAATAATTTTAATGTGAATATTCATTCGTATAGTAGGAAGAAGGATGAAATAATAGTAACAATTTAAAAACATTTATTTATACAAATAATTATATTTATGTCTGTCTCTCTCGCTCTTAGGCGGGCTAACCATGCCTGAGTGGAAGGGACGCGTGCCTCTCACTCGCTCTCATTGTGACCGCATAACGTGAGCGAAGCGTAACGCAGTTTCTTGAAGTTTCACCCGGCAAACCAATTTATAGGACGTTGTCACGTCAAAAAATTTAAAAACATCTCGACTTTCCTGACTCGTGTAAAAGAGGCTTGTAGGATTTTAGATTGTACAGAATTTATGAATATGTGCCAGAGAAGTTATATCTAAAAATTCACTATATTTTCACATAAAAACTAATAATTTACACTAGTTTTTGACACATCGCTGCAGTACGATGTGTCTTTTTTCGCGTTAACGTCAAAAGAATAAGGTTCTATTAACGTGTATGTTTTATTTATCTGTAGACGTTTGTCATGGTATGAGCAAGAGCGATGAGCATAATAATATGACGAACGATATGGTGTGGTGGCGGGTATACCCGCACTCCGCTCCAAAGGTCGTGGGTTCGATCCCACACAGGACAAATCTTTGTATGCATAACATGAATATTTGTTCTGGTCTGGGTGTTTTCCTATGTTAAATAGTGTGTATGTATTTTTATTCGTTTTTAAGTATTCATAACAGAAGTTCTTAATGATACTTATATTGGAACTAAATAATTGGTACACATACATACATACATACACGCCTGTTTCCTCGAAGAGGTAGGCAGAGGCATATTATACGCCTACACTTCGCCAATTATATAGCTCCTGCCAAGACCTAAGAAGTCTCACCTGCAAGTGGTGCACCTGCCGATCAACGGACAAGGCTCTGGCGAACATAAAGTTCCCGGTAAGCGGTAATAGGCTTGCCACCTATTTTGGACACACAATATAACTGGAGAAAATTTGGGCGTATAATATGCCCATATTATGTATGTATTAAATAAGGCTATTTATTGCTGAGAATGATTTGATATTTATATGATAATAACAATTAATTATAAAGTTATATACAATGTGTTTATGTCAATTTCAAGTAAAACTTGTTTTTTACGATTATTCTTTAATTAAAAGCTGTTACAATAATGAGTAAGAATGATGTGACATAAAATGCATGTTTTATTACTATTATTCCTATTTACGTTTGAATTAATGATTACTTTACATATATTATTTTAATAGTATAATAGCGCTAGTTTTGACGTTCATAAGAGCTCTTTTGAGCCAAACTTGAATAAATGATTATGAATTTGAATATTTGCAGTGGTCAGTTGTTTTTACCTCGGTGTCAGATAAATCAATAATTTAATAGTACTTTAACTGACACCGTGTTATTTTAAACTTTATGGGGCTTATAACAAAACAATATTTAAAGTTAAACCAGGTTTAAAACTAGTGCTGTGAAGATAAGTTCTACCGGATGATAGGCAGCAGCGCCATCCTGCGTACTGGCTGGAACTGCGATCACCAACCGGCTTGCCCAGCGTGGTGGTTATGGGCTCCCCAATAGAATGTAAAATAACCGCAATGAATGGGCTACTTTTTAAGTTTTGACCTTCATAAGAGCTCTTTTGAGCCAAACTTGAATAAATGGTTTTGAATTTTGAATTTTTTTTTAATAGCTCGCTACAATCT
The DNA here is from genome assembly GCA_949126915.1 of Musotima nitidalis. NCBI lineage: Eukaryota > Metazoa > Arthropoda > Insecta > Lepidoptera > Crambidae > Musotima > Musotima nitidalis. The sequence goes on from OX421441.1 coordinate 2,772,996, forward strand.
GCTTCCATTATTACTATTTAAGTACACTAATAGTGTCGATACCAATGTCCAGGTCCTCAAACATAGTGTCGTGTGGTCGGCACCTTCAAGGATTTCTTCCTTCCTAAGTCTTTCCCGAGACCGTCGTAGGAAGCGAATGAGGGAATGACCTTGTGGTTATGTCGACAAGCTGCTATTGTTTTGCTTTGCAATCATGGTCCTCACGCATTAAAGTGCCATAAGGTACGTAGCGGCAATTCCAATTGATTCTACCACCTTATATCTCG